>CM059429.1:33693344-36093344 GCA_030390025.1 Squalus acanthias
CTCTTCCCCCCTCTCTCTCTCTCTCTTCCCCCCTCTCTCTCTCTTCCCCCCTCTCTCTCTCTTCCCCCCTCTCTCTCTCTTCCCCCCTCTCTCTCTCTTCCCCCCTCTCTCTCTCTTCCCCCCTCTCTCTCTCTTCCCCCCTCTCTCTCTCTTCCCCCCTCTCTCTCTCTTCCCCCTCTCTCTCTCTCTCCCCCCTCTCTCTCTCTCTTCCCCCCCTCTCTCTCCCTCTCTCTCTCTCTTCCCTCTCTCTCTCTCTCTCTCTCTCTCTCTCTCTCTCTCTCTCTTCCCCCTCTCCCTCTCTCTCTCTCTTCCCCCTCTCCCCTTCTCTCTCTCTCTCTTCCCCCTTTCCTCCTCTCTCTCTCTCTCTCTTCCTCCTCTGATTCCCTCTCCCCCTTCGATCTTCCCCCCACCGGCCACCAACGGATCCCCTGGCCTCTGCATGAAGCCGATGAAAGTGTGGGCCAACTGGATACTGTGCGCGCGCGGCCTCGGTATCCTGCGACCCGGCGCTGAAGGCTGAAACGCGAATAATCAGAGCGCGGGGGGATTCTCCCGCTGTCCCGTTGAAAGGTTAAAGTTCAAGGGAGTAAACCAAACCCGTCCCGGCATTACACAGCAACCCATCAACCATCGGAACACACACTTCAAGAGCTGCAATTGCGATTGGCTCTGAGGTCGCAAGACTTGCAAACGAGTCTGTCTGGATTCCCGGGGCCATTGTGTATTGGGCCCCTCCCCCGCACCAGCTACTGTCCAGTTCTCCGCGCAGCATTTCAAATCAACTGCGCGCGAACTCTGGAATGTGTGCGCAGCTGCGCACCTTAGAGGGAACAGTGGACCTAAGTTATTTTTTATATTTTCAATTATAAACTTCAATTATAAACTATGAGTACAATTAATAAATCATCCCACAAGCAAGAGTATAAATTTTGAGAAGTTAGCATTATGCAGCAAAAATATTTGACCTGAAGAAAAACAAACTATTAAGGATATTGGCACATGCTTATATTTAATGGACAAAATTGAGAGGTCGCACAACACCAGGTTATAGTCCAACAGTTTTATTTTAAATCACAAGCTTTCGGAGTTAAAACTCCTTCGTCGGGTGAAGTGAGGAGATACAGAATCGTCAAAGCATATATAGATAGAGAACAAAGCATGTGTAACTTACAATTGCAGACAACTGAATTC
Organism: Squalus acanthias; assembly: GCA_030390025.1. NCBI lineage: Eukaryota > Metazoa > Chordata > Chondrichthyes > Squaliformes > Squalidae > Squalus > Squalus acanthias. The sequence goes on from CM059429.1 coordinate 33,694,536, forward strand.
AATCATCCTGACTGTTTATCTGCCGAGGTGTGATAAAGTTAATCAGGTCAGCCAGGAAGGTGCCACATCAAAGACATAGCAAGATACAACTGAGACAATGAGGTGGAATCGCATGGGGTCGTTCCATGGGGACATGGAAGTGTTGGGCAGGTAAAATTAACCTCTACTGGCAGCAGAAGGGCAAAACCGCAAACATACAGCAGCTTTCAAGATGCCGCTGTACTATGGACTGCATAATGAAATGCCTGATGCCTGTAATGCCTAGTGTGTGTTGGGCAGAGGTCATCTGTATTATCAGCCGCTGAGACTGTTGCCTACGGAACTGAGGGCCTGTGTGCCTGGCGTCTGCTGGGCTCATTAAGCAATTAAAAAAAATTGAATGAGGTCATGGTCCTGTTATAAAACAGATTCTGTATGATTGATCTGTTCAGCCATTTTGGTTCCTGCTCTTTTAAGGGGAGTCCTTTTGGTAGGTGCATGTTAACCCAGTGATTTCATTGTTTAGTTCATTAGGTCCTTGAGTATTTCACTGCCTCTTAAAGCTGAATTCCACCTGCCATCTGTGGGTGTTAACTGTGCAAAATGTAATTCAGCTTTGCCTAACTAGGATTGATGATTATTCTGCTGGCCATTCCTCTCTAACTGCTCATTCTGAAGGAGGAAGTGGAGAATCAGAAGAAGGCATGCAGTGCACGCAAGCTTAGTTATTCAAGATGATTGCAACCTATGAATCATTCTGGTCCCCAGTGAGTCTTTGTGCTGGGAGCAGCATCTCGTAAAATGTATCCAGTTGTGTGTTTATCACTAATTCAGGTTGAACAATAGAGCGCGACTAGAGCTCCCAAAGGAACGCCAATGCTGGCCATTTTGCTTTCTGTAAATCAAATATCACCTCAAAGCAAAACTTGTAGAAAAGGAGTTATAAATACAAGTCTTGAAATCCAAAAAATGACATAAACAGCAACAAAAAGTAATGCACAAATGAAAATGCAGATAAAACAATATAATAAGCAAAAACATGCAAACATTCTTAGCAATATTAAAAAAAAAATGCTATATCGCTATAATAGACCAACTCTCAGTGGCCAGGCCATCAAACAGTCTGGGCCACTCCCAAATCATTCTACAGAAGCATTCTGACGAAAGGTCAGCAACCTGAAACGTTAACTCTGTTTCTCTCTCCACAGATGCTGCCTGACCAGCTGAGTATTTCAGCATTTTCTGTTTTTATCCCAAATCATTCTACTCAGCTTGGGACCAATTAACTCTACATTGGCATGGTATTTGAGAAGGAAATGAGATGTTTGCCCTGGAGGCCTCCAAAAACTTGTAAAACAAAATTTTAATCACGAAATCTGGATGCAGCAAATCCACATTATTCGTGTGGAGTCCAGAGGAGCGTTTCTGCTCCTGCTGGCCCCACAAAAATAATTATTAACTAAGGTTTCTGGGGCCTCTTCCCCTTCACCACCTAGTTGTCCCTCTAAATTGCATCTGGGCCCTATGCATACAATAATGAGGCTCCTGTCTGATTCAGATGGGCACGTAGGCTGCCCAGCGAAAGGCCCCAGTAAATATAGTGCCGAGTGTGAACAGGGAGGCAAGTGGTGCACAGCGATTTTAACTCCGCTGCCGCCCCTTTTCTAGCAATCGATCTTATGATTACTTGGATAGAAACATTCAAACATTTTACAGAGCTTCACTTAGAATTAAGATGTATTGTGACAGAATTCTGACGGTTATGTTATAGTTGGAAAATGTTATTGAACAAAAATAATTGAAAGATATTTAGTGAAATTTAGGAGAGGAGAATGAATCAAAGACATGCAAGGGCCGATTCTAACTCAAGGTGGATATCGGGGGCGAGGGGACTGAAGCAGGTGGTGAACTGTCCAACCCCCCCGGAACGTAAGCCCTGGGAGATTTAAACATCTCTTGCTCTGACTCTCGCCCAAACCACCAGGGTCCCACGGTAACAGTCCCTGGCAAACTAAGTAAGGATTTGGTGCGGGGGGGGGGGGGGGGTGGAGAATGGCAAGTCCGCAATCGAGGGGTGGGGGGGGGGAGGTGGTTTGCGGGGTAAGCCCGGGGCAAGGGAGGCTAAGTTATCCTTGTGGAACCAGGAGAAGCACTCCTGTTCCTCCTGGACCACAAGGAACCTTTAAAAATTATATATTTTTTATCTGGGGCTCCTGTGACCAAGATCCTTGCGGTTCTGAGATTGTGCGGCCTTTAATCAAGTTAACACGGCATGCACGTCCCGATGACATCATCGAGATGCAACACTGCCATTTAAATTAAGCCCTGCTCCAAGGGGCAGGCGGCCTTTCTGTGGCTGAACTTAGGTAAGTAAAAATGCGTGCCTTGCAAAACCCCACCCCGTCCCCGCCATTTTGACCCCCACCCGCACCGTTTCCTGCAGAAATGTAAATATCCTGTTGCAAATGACTGGGCACTGGTGAGTGCTTTTGTAAAGAACACATCAGTCTGAATGTGAATGTTTTATTCATGGAATTTAGGAATTCATCTGTAAAGACTGAACTTGAACAAAGAAGCAAAAGGCTATTAGAGCAGAATGCTGAACTTCACAAGATTGTGGAAATATCCCATGACACAAATGCTGATCTTCTGGATGAAAATATAGGTTTAAGGAATGAACTAAAAAGGTAAAAAATCAACTTTTACACCTTAACCACTGCATAAAAGAAAATATTTCCAGTCAAAATAAATACTATAACAAGCAGGCTCGAAGGGCCAAATGGCCTACTCCTCCTATTTCTTATGTTCTTGTTCACTTTCAGTTTTCAACAAATTATTTTTAAACTTGGTGTTTAAGCTATTTATTAAAAAGCAAAGATGTGTATGTGAATCAGATATTCTTTATGTTTATACCATATGTGATCTCCACGATTTATGAAAAATATATCATGGAGACAATGAGCTGCTGTCCGAGATGCATCACTTCGCCATTAGGTTCACGAAAACGGCATCTCGCTCTCTGGCTCCCCATTCAAATGCATTGAACAGCGTGAAGTTCCTGTACTTGCATGGTAGATACAAACTAAACTTGCCACAGAAAGTTAGGGCTTGTCCATTTCAGTCTAAGCATCCTTCTAACGGAATGATAAGTGTTAATTACTGCCAGTCAACCTCTCTGGCACTGAACATTGGTCCAGAAATTCGTCCGAATACGGGAGATTACGCACTGTGTACTCACCCATATTCGGTCCCGAAGTGCCGGTTTCCTGTATGCACTGCGCATGTGCGGGAAACCAGCACTTCCGATATTGCGAAGGGGGCGGTTCCTAAGTGAACCGCGTGCGCACTACAGGCTGTGCGCACGCAGCACACTTATTTTTTTTTTCAGGTTTGAACACGAAGGTAAGTGTTGAAGATTTTACACATGAAGAAAGGAGGCGTAAGACCCCCTTTTAACAAGGTAAGTAGTTAATTAAGTAGTATTTAAAAAAAATTTCAACAGGTTTATCTTTTTTAGAGACTTTAAAGAAAGGTAAGTTTATTTTTATAACTTTTAAAAAGAATTTAAATTTTTTCAAAAATTTAAATTTTTGTTTAAAGTGGTTAATTTATTTAACTATAGTTATTTTATTAATGTGATGGTTTTTCTTTTAAATTTAATTGAGGTTTAGCTGTTCTTTTGGGGGCAAGTTGTATTCATAGCTTTGACAGCTCTTCCTGTCAAAACTATGAATGAAAGATGGTGTGCTGCCATTGGCTCTAACTGGCCCACGTGATCCCAGAGGTCGCATCGAACTAACTGCGCCTCTGGGACACGCACACACTGCGCGCCGGCACCAGGGAGAGGCCCAGGAACTGAAGTTCGTGTGGGCCAAAACCATAAAGGTAGGCGCGGAGTGCGATATCGCGGGGGATCCTTACCCCCGCGGCAACCATCGAAGTCCAATTTCTGGGCCATTAATTGTTACAAGTGTGGAGTCTCATTCCTTCAGGTTTCAATTGTTCGAGATTTAAAAAAATAAAAACTTTTTTCTTTCCGTCTCCTTTACTCTTTCTCTTAATCCAATCTTTCTTTCCCTCTCTTTATTTCTCTTTCTGTACCTGATTTGACATTGAATTCACCATTCTAAATTACACTTCCTTGTTCAGACCTTGCGCTGTTCATTTCACAATCCTACAATCTGAATGGTTAAGGCGATACAAATTGCTTGCCCTATGCACTCAGATCCCAGATGCCCTGCAGAGGGTGCTGTGCTGTTTCCATCTTGCACTTCCAGCAACTTGCAGGGCAAAATATCGTCAACACTAAACAGGCATGGGCAAGTCTAACTAACAGCGGGTGCCGTGTATTGGCCTGCCACAGCAATATTTGGGCCAATATCATAATAGAGAATAAATAGCAGTGTCAGGGGAAGGAAAAACTTTCACAGTGATATCATGGAAATCACTGCACAATCTGTGAATCAATATAATCTATGTTTACTCTTTTATTACTTTCATTAATATCTAATATGGTTTAAACAGAATATGAAATACATCTTGGGGATGTGGGATACAACTATATCCCACTTGGGTTTCAGACCATAACTTTCTATCAACCTGTAGGATATAATTGTATCTGTCCTTGTTATTATCAATCTAAATATATAAAAATGTTGTGTCTGCAAGGATCCATAGGGTGTGGGGAAGTAACGCGTCAGTAATGTCCATACACAGCAAAGCTTTCTAATTCAGTCAAATGAAATGGCAGCTAGCGGAAAACATCTTGATTGGGTCAAATTTTAAAATTTCCACTCACCATAGAAAAACATTTATTCTGAAAAACGGGAACCAATCACATCACTCATGCAGCCGTTACAATGGATGATCTCATTATGGGGTGACTAGAATTCAAAATTAATGGGGCAGCGTAGATAGAAATGGATTGTTTCCAGTTTTTGAGGGATCTAGAATGAGAGGACATAGATAAATGATTAAGTGTTAGAGATTTAGGACTGGCAGGAGAAACTATTTTATGCAGAGGGTTGTGAGGCTGTGGAATGTACTACAGGAGTTAATGATTGAAGCAGAGACTACGTCCACTTTGAAGAATAGCTAAGATAGGTGGTACAAGGAAAGAGAAATAAAGGGATATGGGAAAAGAGCAGGCATGTGGGATTAGGGCTACTGCTCACGTGGAGGATAAACACCAACACGGACTGGTTGGGCTGAACAAACTGTGTTGCAATTCCTATGTACTTCATTGCTAAAAGTTGTCATCAAATTTGTTTGGACAGCCATATTCCTACCCAGACCATTACGTATACCCATAAGAAGTAAATTTATAATGTGATGAACATATAAAAATTGAATAATTTTGAAAATATAAATTTCTCTATCAATTTCCCCATGCATGCCTGGTCAGGCCACATAAACATCCCAAGCCTACCCCGAGGATTGTGCCTACAATATTTTTTTTTAAAACCCTCTCGGGTCCTAAGGACTGTGCCAAACAATTGGACTAAAATTTTCAAGAGCCACCTGGCAACCCACTCTCCACCACAGTGCACGTGAATATATTAGCCAGAATCTTTACCTTGGAGTCAGGTTTTGTGTGTGCGGGGTGTGTAGCGGGTGGGGAATGCGACGTGGTGAGCAGCGCGTTGTTCAGAGCGACTTTTACTTAATGGTCCCAATTGAAAGACTCGAACGCGTTTCCTGGCGCAATTAAATGGAGCGGGTCTGATGACGTCATCGATGACCTGTTTCCAGCGCCGATATTTAAAGCAGTCTTGCACACATCTCATTTCAAGGTTGATGAAGCAGTGTGCAAGGTCATTTCCAGAGTTCTGGCTACTATTACCAAGGTGAAAAAAGTGTCACTCATGGATGCACAAAGGCAGAGGGTGGCACCAAGGTTTAGCGATGCATCCCTCCATGTTCTGGTGCAGGCAGTGAGAGCACGCAGGGAGGTCCTCTTCCCTGTTGATAGGCGTAAAAGACCACCCAAAGAAATTAAAACAGCATGGTTGGAGATCGCAGAAGAGGTCAGCAGCAGGGATGTTTTCAGGAGGATGTGGATCCAGTGCAGGAAAAGATTCAATGATCTCATGAGGTCAGGAAAGGTGCGTGCAATGCCACACTCCCCTTCAGCTTGATATGCCTGTCACCACATCCCCATCACTATGCCTTCCCAAGCCTACTCCTGCACATTATTCCTCACACCAACCTACCTTGCATGTCCACCCATCCCTCTCTGTCTATGTACATACTCACATCCCCATCTGACTAACCACCACTGACACTCCTCCTCATCCGAATGCAATCATAGCAAATAACACCACAGAAGGAGGCCACTTGGCAATGTCACGCCACTCCCTCATAGTCACCTTCTACAGATGTAGCCCATCCATTCCTTACACGCATTCCATCACTATCACTCAAACTTCTCTTTTTTCCCTCCTTGCAGGAGAAGACAGCCCAGAACAATAGGGAGAGACAGAACAGGAGGTGGCCCTCCAATATTCACAAATTTGACTCCAGCAGAGGAGGAGGCCCTGGAGATATCTCAAGTTGCAGAGCTATTGGCGGTAGGAGATGGAGAGAGGGGGCATCCCAGAAACCTGGTGACAGAATTACATATCATACAGCCACATGGCATACAGCAGTCACTCATGGTGACCGATGTCCGCAGCCAGTGAATTTTCATCATGTGCATAATGGTAACGTTACCCATTCTTATTATAACACTTCTAATTCATCTCTTTACTCTACCACAGGTCCATCAAGTGCCCCCCACCCCCCACAGTCCAGCCGGAGGAGGAAGATGACGACTCAGGAAGCTCCAGCCTCAGGACGCACCGTCAGCAGACCCAAGCGCACCCAGCACCAGCGCAGATACGCACACGGCAGTGGGTCCTGTGCGAGATAGAGTAGTGTTGTCACCTGGTGTGTCTCACATCACAAGTGAGCAAGAGCAGATGGTGTTGACAGGGACAGCAGTGGAGACTCCTCGCCGGAGGCCGCAAGATACTCCAAGCTCTGCTGAGCTGCATGCAGATGCTAAGCATGAGGCTCTGGCAGCTTTTGCAGCCGTGTTGTCTGCAAATGTACAGAGAGTGGTGGAGTCCATCTCCAACATGAGCACTACCATGTCATAGGCGCTGGCGATGATGTGCTGTTCCATGGAAAGGATGACCACCTGCATGGAGCAGCAAATGCGCCAGTCACATGAGCATATGCTTTCTGTGGACAACAGATGGCAGATGCTCATAGACCTCATCACTAGGAGGGATATAAACTTAGACTTGGGCGTTCATCGCCCCACTGCTGTGCAGCAAGGTGCTCTCCAGCTCCTTGCTAGCAGGGAAGTGCAGGTGGTCCATGAGAGGGGACATGGAAGTGGGGGCTCCTCTCAAAGCGCTCACACTTCTCCCCCGTTGCATCCCCCTCAGTCAGAGCCCCACATGCTTCCTTGGATCCCAATGGCCAAGTCTGCCCCTGCACAGTTGCAGGAGAAGCAAACTTTGACGGGTCCCTCACAGGCTCCAAAACCCAGAGGACGGCTGTCAAAAGTTTCAAAGCAGTCGCAGCAGGGAAGTGAGCAGCTTGCCTCTACCTCAGCTGAAGCCACAGGGGTTACACCTCGTAGAAGCACTCGGAAATGAAAAAAGACACATAAGTCGATGCACAAGAGTATGCACATGGGTATATGAACAAATGTTAGTGTTAAGTTTCCGTTATTTTTATGACACAGATAAATGGATTTCTTTGCACCACTTTCTGGTCTTGCCCATTTCTGCCTGCTACCTTGGAAGTGGCTTTGTCACTTGGAGTGAATGGTGAGACATTGCTTAACCTCGAGCAAAGGCGGTTTGGGTGACCGGAATGGCTTGGTCATTGTAGGGACTGCTTTATGGTGTTGCTTGGGGTGGGGATGTGGTGGGGTGGATCTTAGTACAGTATGTGGCAGCCATATGGGTGCATTGGAGCAAGTTAAGTAAATCTGGTCACGATGAGGCCATCCCTGTCCTCCTGGACAGCAATGTGCTCTGCTGCTGGTGCCATCTCCACCTCTGGTTCCTCCTCCTCCTCCTAGTCTTCCGCCTGCTCCTCCTCTTTCTCTGAAGAGGCTGTGTGCTCTACGTTTTGCTCCTCCTGCAGCTCCAATCCATGCTGCTACACTATGTTGTGCAGCATGCAGCAAACGACGATGATTCTGGAGACCCTGACTGGTGCATACTGTGAAGGGCTCCTCCAAATCTGTCAAGGCATCTGAAGCTCATCTTCAGCATGCTTATTGCTTGCTCTATGACAAATCTGGTGGACACGTGGCTCTCATTATAATGCTCCTTGGCCTCATTACTTGGCCTCCTCAAGGGTGTCATCAGCCATGTCTTCAGCGGCTAGCCCTTGTCTCCAAGCAGCCAGCCGCTGTCTGTTTGGAGGTGCGAAGAGCTGAGGGAGGGTGGACTGATGCAGCACGAAAGAGTCATGACAGCTGCCAGGGAATATGGCGCACACATGCATGATGATCTTTTTATGGTTGCAGACGAGCTGCACATTGAGGGAGTGGAAGCCCTTGCGGTTCACAAACACTCCTGGGTAATGAGGGGGTGCCTTGATGGCCATATATGTGCAGTCGATGATGCCCTGCAATCGTAGGAAGCCAACCAGAGCCGCAAAGCTGAGCGCCCGCTCAATAACATTGGCTTCATCAGTGGCAAAGTTGACATAATTGGCTGACTTGTCAAACATGGCATCGGTTACCTGGATGATGCATCTGTGGGCGGCCGACTGCGAGATCCCACAAATGTCTGCTGCAGATCCTTGGAAGGAGCTTGAGGCAAAGAAGTTGAGGGCAGTGGTGACTTTGACAGCTCCTGGTAAGGCATGTCCACCAGGTCCTCTGGGCAGCAGGTCTTGTTTCAGCAAGCTACAAATGTCTGCGATGACCTGATGCGTTAGCCTGAGCCTCCTGAAGAACTGCTGCTCAGTCATGTCCAGGAAGCTGATCCTCTGCCTGTACACCCTGTGTTGGGGGTATCGCCTTTGGCGTGGTGCAGCCCTGTGCTGACCCCCTCTCTCCTGTGGAGCATCTGGTCGATGAGGAGAAGGCTGCTGTTGTGGTTGCTGCTGCTGGTGTTGGTGCTGTTGGTGCTGGGGCTCATCTTGGTCCGATTCTGAGGTCCAAGGTGAGACAGCATAAGCAGCACCCATGCTGATGCAATAGATGGCAGGTAAAGTGGAGGTCAGAGATCTAATCCCTCAATGTTGTGATAGTGACTAGCAATGTGGTGAGAGTGGCTTCCGAGGTTGCAGAAATGACCTGCAAACTGCTGACAGCTAAATCTCTGCACAAAATGGAGTCAGCAAGAGCCAAGTAATCAGGTGTGATGTGGGAGTATTCATGTCTTTTTACTAACTCTCAATTAATGCACTCGCACAATGCCACTGAGCATCCGCCTCCCCTTCATTGGCAAGGTTCCCGAGGTGTGAGATACCCTAGCTCCTGTAGTTAAACCCAAAAGCTGCTGTTAAAAACCCTCTTAAGGGTCTCTCAACAAGCATTTCATTACTTGAATGAGGTCGCCCGCCTCTCCCGACTGGGTCCGTGGCACACCTCCAAACGCGCCCGAGCTAAATGCGGAAGTTGGCGGTATGACAGTGGGTTCCTGACCCACCCCCAAACCCGCACGCTCTGCAACGGAAAATTCCGGTAATTGACTCTGCTGTGATGTAAAATCTGTTGTTTGTCAGGACAGTTTCCAACTGTTATCAGAGATCCAAGAATAAGAGCCAAACCACGACTCTTTTGAATTGACTCTGCAGCCAGCCTCTGCTATGAAGAGCCTAAATTAATAGGTTGTTGTGGCTGCCGCGAAGCACGAATTGAGGCCGAGTCAATATGTGGAGCACATGGCTTTTAATTACATACTCCTTGGCAAAATGGCTGCTACAACTTCTCTCTGCAAAACCCTACTGGTTGAGGGCGACGCCCACTCTTTTTTTCATGCCTTAAAGGCAGCGTGCGCCTTAAAGGCAAGGTGTCCGATTTACTGTCCACGGACGGAAAAGTGGATTGCGCCCGTTTAGGTGGCGATCCGCCAGAAAGCTCCCCCCAGAATCCGCTTAGGAGGTGTGGACGAGACGGTGTGGTGGTCTGATGGGCCGGCCGGAGCGGCTCTTGTAGGACGCCGGTGGACGTGGAACGGCCGGGCGTGGAGCAGCCGGGTGAACTGGCTTGAGGGCAGGTCGGCCGCGTGGCGGTGGACGAGCTACAGGGACCTGCTCACCGGGCTCCGAGTGTGCTGGCTTGAGTCGGTCAACCGACACTTTTTCGGTCCTGTCGCCCACTTGCAGGGTGAAAAATTTGTCCCCAGCCTGTAGCACCTTGTAGGGCCCGTCGTACGGGGGTTGAAGGGGTCCGCGGTGGGCGTCGTGCCGGACGAAAACGAACCGTGCCTGGTGCAGGCTTAGTGGGACGTGTGAGGTGGATTCGCCGTGTCGGGCAATGGGCACCGGGGCGAACTGCAGCGCCAGTGAGGCGAAGTCGTGGCGTTGCTGGTCGGCTGACCAGGGTGTCGTGGCGGTGGGCAGGAACTCGCCAGGTACGCGCAGCGGCTGACCGTACACGAGCTCTGCTGCCGATGCATGGAGGTCTTCTTTAACCGCGGTGCGCAGGCCGAGGAGGACCCACTGGAGTCGGTCGGTCCAGGCGCCGTCTTGGAGGCTGGCTCGAAGAGATGCCTTCAAGGATCTGTGGAACCGCTCACACAGTCCGTTGGCTTGGGTGTGGTATGTGGTGGTGCGGTGAATGGTCACCCCGAGATTGCGTGCGACGGCGGTCCAGAGTTCAGAGGTAAATTGCGGACCTCTGTCCGACGTCATGTCGGAGGGGACGCCGAACCGTGCGACCCAGGTGCTGACGAAGGCTCTGGCGATGTCGGCGGTGGTGGTAGAGGTCAGTGGAATTGCCTCGGGCCAGCGCGTGGTGCGGTCAACGATCGTCAGCAAGTGCGTGTGGCCTTGCGACGGCGGCAGGGGCCCGACGATGTCCACGTGGATGTGGTTGAATCTACGTGAAGGGACGGTAAACTCCTCGAGGGGTGTTTTTGTGTGTTGCTGCACCTTGGCCCGTTGGCAGGCTAGGCAGGAGTTGGCCCAAGTACGCACATCCTTGCGAAGGCTGCGCCAGACAAAGCGGTTGGCTACCAATTTGATGGATGCGCGGGCGCCGGGGTGGGAGAGGTTGTGGAGAATCTCGAATACCCGGCGGCGCCAGACGCTGGGACGACGGGCCGAGGTTGACATAGGGATATGTCGCACTTGACCGTGACTGCGGTCGGGCCACAGGCGACGTCGGCCAGGCGTAGCCTTGGTAGGTTGGTAGGTGCGGAGAGCAGATCAGGGTCGGTGATCTGGTCTGCTGCGAGTTGAGCGTAGTCGACTGCCAGGTGTGCGGCGTGGATGGCGGAGCGGTAGAGGCAGTCGGCTACCACATTGTTTCGGCCGGAGACGTGTTGGATTTCCGTGGTGAACTCGGACACTGCCGCGAGCTGGCGCTGCTGCCTGGCGGACCAGGGGTCGGTTGTCTTTGTCATTGTGAATGTCAGGGGTTTGTGGTCGACAAACGCAGTGAAGGGGTGGCCCTCCAGCAAAAACCGAAAATGGTGGACCGCCAGGAACAGCGTGAGGAGCTCGCGGTCGAAGGTGCTGTACTTGACCTCCGGGGGGCGTAGTTGGCGGCTGAAGAAGGCAAGTGGTTGCCAGGCGCCGTCGACCCACTGCTCATACACGGCGCCGACCGCATGGTTGGAGTCGTCCGTGGTGAGCGCTACCCTGGCATTGGGCCATGGGTGCGCGAGCAGGGTGGCGTTGGCGAGCGCGGTCTTGGTGGAGTCGAAGGTGGCTGACGCGTCTGCCATCCATTCGACCGCCATCTTGCCGCTCCTGCCCCGGAGGGCTTCATACAGGGGCCTCATGAGGGACGCCGCTTTGGGGATGAAGCGGTTGTAGAAATTCACCATCCCGAGGAACTCCTGGAGGCCTTTGATGGTGGTGGGGCGGGGAAATTGTTGGACGGCCTGCACCTTGGTGGGCAGGGGAATGGCCCCAGCATGGGTGATGTGGTGGCCGAGGAAGTCGATCTTGTCCAGACCGAACTGGCATTTGGGTGGGCTGAGGATGAGCCCGTGGTCGCTGAGGCGCCCGAACAGGATGCAAAGGTGTTCGAGGTGTTCCTGCTTGGAGGAACTGGCTACCAGGATGTCGTCCAGGTAGACGAACAGGAACTTCAGGTCCCGAAGGACCAAGTCCATGAGCCGTTGGAATGCCTGGGCCACGTTTTTGAGGCCGAAGGGCATCCGCAAAAACTCGAAAAGGCCGAAGGGGGTGATTACAGCTGTCTTGGGGACGTCCGCGGGGTGGACGGGGACTTGGTAGCCGCGCACCAGGCCGACCTTGGAAAAGACTGAGCGGCCGGCCAGTCTAGCCGAGAAGTCCTGGATATGCGGCACGGGGTACCGATCAGGGGTGGTGGCGTCGTTGAGGCGGCGGTAATCCCCGCAGGGGCACCAACCCCCGCCTGGTTTGGGGGCGATGTGGAGTGTGGAGGCCCAGGGACTGTTGGAGCAGCGGATGATGCCGAGCTGTTCCATGGTGGCAAACTCGGTCCGCGCGATCTCCGGTTTGGCCGAGTGCAGGCGTGGGCGTACACTGGGGGGCCTGTGGTGGGGATGAAGTGTTCCACCCCGTGTTTGGCGGCCTCTGCGGAGAAGGTCGGATTGGTAAGGGCCGGGAATTCGGCCAGGAGTGCCGAGTAGTCATCCGTGGCCCGGGTGTGGCACTGTGACGCCATGTCGGCGGGTTGACGGGGGGCCATGGCGCCCAGGATGGGGGACATGGTGTTCATGTCCACGAGGCGGTGTCGAGGGATGTCTACCAGTAGGCCGTGGGCGCACAGGAAATCTGCGCCGATGAGAGGGGAGAGCACCTTGGCAGTGATGAACTCCCATCGGTAGCGGCGACCAGCGAGGTCGAGGGTGACTGTGCGGGTGCCGTACGTCCGGATGTCCGAGCCGTTAGCAGCAGCCAGCGCCGGTCCTCGTTTGCCCTTTTGGTTGTCGAGGGCGGAGGCCGGGATGATGCTGTGCTGAGCTCCAGTGTCGCACAGGAACCGGCAGTCGGTTTTGTCATCCGTGACGTACAGGGAGCCCGCGTGGCCCACGGCCATCGCGGGGGCTGGTACGGGGGCGGACTTGAAAGAGCAGGGAGGTGTGCACCGTTGTGCCCTGGCGCCGAACCGTGCGTGGTAGTAACAGTGGCCCGGGTTAGTGGGGCGCGAAGGCCTCGTGAGCCCGGTGGCTGGGCCTTGTGGCCGCGTGGTGGCCGGTGAGGGGCGCGCCCAGGCAGTGGCTGCCAGGTCCGGAGTGACGTTGCGGCTGGAGTGAGCGGACAGCAGCTTGTCAGCCTCATCGGCCAGGGCTTCCAGGTCCGTGAGGCCGGACGCCACGATCGCTGGGCGGATGCTGAGAGGTAGCTGGCGGATGAACAGCGTGCGGAAGAGGGATCCGGGTGGGCTCTCGTCGGTGAGGGAGAGCATGTGGGAGAGGAGGTCTGACGGTGAGGCATCACCGAGGCCTGGAAGGTCGAGGAGGTGGCAGTTTCGCTGGTATGTCGAGGCCGTAAATTTTTTAAGGAGCGTGGCCTTAAGATGTGCATACCTGCCTTCCTCTGGTGGGTTCTGCAGCGCTGTCCAGACCTTCGTAACTGTGGAGCTACCGAGTGATGTGACGAGGTAGTCGTACTTCGTCCCATCTGTGGTGATGTGTCGCAGCCGGAATCGGGACTCGGCTTGGAGGAACCAGGCTTCTGGCTGGTTTTCCCAAAACTCCGGCAGTTTCAATGAAACTGTGTTCATGTCCGCCATTGCAGTGCTCTGAATACGTTCTGAGCGTCGGGGTCACCAATGTTGTGGCTGCCGCGAAGCACGAATTGAGGCCGAGTCAATATGTGGAGCACATAGCTTTTAATTACATACTCCTTGGCAAAATGGCTGCTACAACATCTCTCTGCAAAACCCTACTGGTTGAGGGCGACACCCGCTCTTTTTAAGTTCACACTGAGGGCGACGCCCACTCCTTTTTTCATGCCTTAAAGGCAGCCTGCGCCTTAAAGGCAAGGTGCCCGATTTATTGTCCACGGACGGAAAAGTGGATTGCGCCCGTTTAGGTGGCGATCCGCCACAAGGTCATATTTTCTAAGAACATTAAGAGCCCAGAATTTTCCAGCTAGGCTGCACTACAATTGTGGGTGGCTTTAGCTACTGGCTAAGCAAACCTAACTTAAAACTTCCAAAGCTATTTAAAAATAGTTAACTAGCCCCTGTCCATAATATCCCAAGGTTTGCCAGAAAAATGGGCAGGCATCCCTTTTAACCCCTATAAAATGGGTGCAATGAAGAACTCACTTCCTGGCCTTTTTGTGGGTTAATTCTTTAAAGGTTTTTAATGCTGGTTTTAGTTTGACATTGACCATGTAGTTTTAACTTTTTGCATTTTCTTTGGTGCAGTTGTTTATTTTGTTTTTGACATTTTTTAGAGTCATAGCAAAGATTCACCAGACTGATCCCTGGGATGGCAGGAATAACGTATGAAGAGAGATTGGGTCGATTGGCTTATATTCGCTAGAGTTTAGAAGAATGAGAGGGGATCTCATTGAAACTTATAAAATTCTAACAGGACTAGACAGACTAGATGCAGGAAGGATGTTCCCGATGGCGGGGGAGTCCAAAACCAGGGGTCACAGTCTAAGGATAAGGGGTAAGCTATTTAGGACTGAGATGAGAAGGAATTTCTTCACCCAGAGAGTGGTGAACCTGTGGAATTCTCTACCACAGAAGGCAGTTGAGGCCAATTCATTAAATATATTCAAGAAGGAGTTAGATATATTTATTAAGGCTAAGGAAATCAAGGGATATGGGGAGAAAGCAGGGACAGGGTACTGAATTTGGATGATCAGCCATGATCGCATTGAATGGCGGAGCAGGCTCGAGGGGCCGAATGGCCTACTCCTGCTCCTATCTTCTATGTTTCTACAGAGTTATACAGCACAGAAAGAGGCCCATCGTGTCTGCGCCGGCCATCAAGCCCTATCTATTCTAACCCCATTTTCCAGCACTTGGTCCGTAGCCTTGTATGCTATGGCATTTCACGTGCTCATCTAAATGCTTCTTGAATGTTGTGAGGGTTCCTGCCTCTACCACCCTTTCAGGCAGTGAGTTCCAGATCCAACCACCCTCTGGGTGAAAAAGTTTAAACCTCCTGCCTCTTACCTTGAAACTATGCCCCCTGGTTATTGACCCCTCTACTAAGGGGAAAAGTTCCTTTCTAGCTACCCTATCTATGCCCCTCATAATTTTGTACACCTCAATCAGGTCCCCCCTCAGCCTTCTCTGCTCTAAGGAAAACAACCCCAGCCTGTCCAGTCTCTCTTCATAGCTGAAACGCTCCAGCCCAGGTAACATCCTGGTGAATCTCCTCTGCACCCTCTCTAATGCAATCACATCCTTCCTATAGTGTGGCGACCAGAACTGCACACAGTATTCCAGCTGTGGCCTAACTAGCGTTTTGTACAGCTCCATCATAACCTCCCTGCTCTTATGTTCTATACCTCGGCTAATGAAGGCAAGTATCCCATATGCCTTCTTAACCACCTTATCTACCTGTCCTGCTGCCTTCAGGGATCTATGTACATGCACACCAAGGTCCCTCTGATCCTCTGTCCTTCCTAGGGTCCTACCATTCGTTGTGTATTCCCTTGCCTTGTTAGTCCTCCCAAAATGCATCACCTGACACTTTTCAGGGTTAAATTCCATTTGCCACTGTTCTGCCCATCTGACCAACCCGTCTATATTGTCCTGAGACTTCCCTCCTCGCTATTTACCACTCCACCAATTTTCGTGTCATCTGCGAACTTACTGATCATACCTCCTACATTCATATCTAAATCATTAATGTACACTACAAACAGCAAGGGATCCAGCACCGATCCCTGCGGTACACCACTGGACACAGGCTTCCAGTCACAAAAACAACCTTCGACCATCACCCTCTGTCTCCTGCCACTAAGCCAATTTTGGATCCAATGTGCCAAATTGCCCTGGATCCCATGGGCTCTTACCTTCTTGACCAGTCTCCCATGCGGGACTTTGTCAAAAGCCTTACTGAAGTCCATGTAGACTACATCAACTGCACACACCTAGTCACCCCCTCGAAAAATTCAATCAAATTGGTTAGACATGATCTCCCCCTGACAAAGCTATGCTGACTATCCTTGATTTCAGATTTCCAGCATCTGCAGTATTTTCTTTTTGTATCCTTGATTAATCCTTGCCTCTCCAAGTGGAGACTAATTCTGTCCCTCAGAATTTTTTCCAATAATTTCCCTACCACTGATGTTAGGCTCACTGGCCTGTAATTCCCTGGTTTATCCCTACTACCCTTCTTGAATAATGGTACTACGTTAGCAGTCTCTGGCACCTCCTCTGTGGCCAGAGAGGTTCTGAAAATTTGTGTCAGAGCCCATCACCTGACATCTCCTCCCTTGCCTCACACAGCAGCCTGGGATACATCTCGTCTGGGCCTGGGGATTTATCCACTTTTAAGCCCGCTAAAACCGCTAGTACCTCCTCCCTCTCAATGCTAATTTGTTCAAGTATATACCATCCCCCTGCCTGATTTCTATGCCTACATTGTCCTTCTCCATAGTGAACACAGATGCAAAATATTCATTTAAAACCTCACCTACATCTTCCGGCTCTACACACAGATTGCCACTTTGGTCCCTAATGGGCCCTACTCTTTCCCTGGTTATCCTCTTGCCCTTAATATACTTATAAAACACCTTGGGATTTTCCTTTATTTTGCCTGCAGTGTTTTTTCATGCACCCTCTTCGCTCTCCTAATTTCTTTTTTAAGTACCCCCCTGCACTTTCTATACTCCTCTAGGGCTTCCACTGTTTTTAGTCCTTTGTATCTGCCAAAAGCCTCCCTTTTTTTCCTAATCCATTCTTGTATATCCCTTGACATCCAGGGTTCCCTGGACTTGTTGGTCCCACCCTTGACCTTTACGGGAACATGTTGGCGCTGTACTCTCTCTATTTCCTTTCTGAATGACTCCCACTGCTCTGATGTGGATTTTCCTACAAGTAGCTGATCCCAGTCCACTTTGGCCAGATCCTGCCTTATCATATTAAAATCGACCTTCCCCCCAATTTAGAACCTTTATTTCCAGTCCATCTTTGACCTTTTCCATGACTACCTTAAATCTTACCGAATTATGGTCACGGTCACCAAAATGCTCTCCCACTGACACTTCTACCACTTGCCTGGCTACATTCCCTAGAATTAGGTCCAGTACCGCCCCCTCTTGTAGGACTTTCTACATGCTGGCTCAAAAAGTTCTCCTGGATGCACTTTAAGAATTCCGCACCCTCTAAGCCTTTCACACTCTGACTATCCCAGTTAATATTGGGGAAGTTGAAATCCCCTCCTATTATTACCCTATTATTTCTGCACTTCTCTGAGATTTGCCTACATATCCGTTCCTCTATCTCCCCCTGACTGTTTGAGGGCCTATACTACACTCCCAGCAAAGTGCTTGACCCCTTTTTGTTTTTAAGTTCGACCCATATGGCCTCATTAGAGGAACCTGCTAAGATATCATCCCTCCTTACAGCAGTAATTGACTCCTTGATTAATATTGCGACACCCCCTCCTCTTTTACACCCGCCTCTGTCTTGCCTGAAGATTCTATACCCCGGAATATTGAGCTGCCAGTCCTGCCCCTCCCTCAACCATGTCTCTGTGATAGCAACAATATCATACTCCCATGTGTTCATCAACACCTTCAATTCATCTGCCTTACTCGTAACTTTGTTTGGTTTCTACATATCTTAGCATTTCGAGAAGCTTAAAATTCACTCTAAAGTGTCACAATGGGCATTCCTTTGGCCCTCAGAAAGCGTGAGGATAAGCAGTGATCAGAAGTAGTTCCACCTGCAGCTAAGGCAGCTTGCATGTACTTGCAACTGCTGGCGCTATTTTAATATGTCACAGCAGATCTACTTTCAGCATCTGAAGCTTCTCCAGGGAGGCAGTCTCCAAAATATGACATCTGACATGCAAACTATGTTGAGGACAGCAACAGATCTACCCATTGTAGTACGGTAGTGAAGTGGCAATGTTACTGGATTGGTAATTCAAAGGCTTAGATTCTCTATTAAAAAAAATAGGTAATTGTCTTTACATTTCTGTTTTACATTTAGCATACAGCAGGTGTCAATCACAGCAAATTTTCAGATTGAAGAGTGGGAGGAATTGAATAATGCACTATTGAGTCAGACAGACAGAAACACAAAATTGGAACTGGAGAGCAAAGATTTGGTAAGAATCTGTCATTTTTATTCATTTCTGGTGTATTTTCCAATTTCAGTATACAATGCACGTTACCAAACCTAACAGGTTAGTAAAGATCAAAATATAACTGATTTTCTTTTTAAATTGTTTTATGAATATTTGTGCATCTCAAGGTGAAAAATGGCAGTGCAGATATTTTTCTATGGTGTCAACATCTAAGCATTCATATGTCAGACACAGCACATGTCAGATACACAGAAAAGCTCCTACTCTAACAATAGGGTAGGAATTCCGACTGACATTCTTCACATATGAATGCTTAATATGGTCGTACTACATTCCTCTGCACTCTATTTTTATGCAGGCATTAATCCATTTAAAATTCACAACTTGCCATGGGGGATTGGAACTCTCGATCTTGTGCAGTACCATAACCGCTAGACATCGTACCTGGCTGTGTGGATAGAGGTGGGCCTGCATGAATAGGGATCGTACCTTTTCATATTTTGCTAGCTCTACACACAGTGTATGCATCTCTTGCTCTGCTTGGCAGATGTCTCATGGGTTCTTTGTCCATAAACTTGCTGTGGAGAGTCTTGTGTTGTGCCAGAAATAAGGGATGTAACTCTTGCTGGCAGGAGTGAGAACTGGGTAAGCCTGTGAGTGGCAGAGGTTACCTGCCCCATCAGCAGCAGGACGAGTAGACACGGGGTCAGGTTCAGTGGAAGGCAAGGCCATTCATAGCTTTAGTGGCCTCTAGAACCTCAGTCCAGAAGGGCTAGAGGCAGAAGCGGGACCAGAATATGTGCTTATGGCAGCATTCCTGTCAGAACTTGGTGATGAGGTTTGTTTGAAATTTATAGAGTTTCTGTTGGTTGAGGTTTGTGTGGTGAAAGTTTAAGTTGGCCTTCCCTCAATCTGTTGCAGATGGAGGATATGATGTCCAGCTTTCATGCCTCCATGTGTTGACCTTCTGGAAGTCACAGAAATCCCAAGGAAACTAATATTGAATCAGGTACAGGGACTCAATAAAATTACCGTAAATAAAATAACAGTAATGAAGAAAATAATGGCACTAAAGAGTGACAAATCCCCAGGACCAGATGGTTTCCATCCCAAGGTTTTAAAGGAAGGAGGTGAGCACAATGCAGATGCCCTAACTATAATCTTCCAAAATTCTCTCTTCAGGAACTGTTCCTTTAGATTGGAAAATTGCACACATCACTCTGCTATTTAAGAATGGTGAGAGAGGGAAACCAGGGAATTATAGCCTAACATCTGTTGTCGGGAAATTGCTAGAGTCCATAATTAAGGATAGGGTGACTGAACACCTCAAAAATTTTCAGTTGATCAGAGAGAGCCAGCATAGATTTGTGAAAGGTAGGTCATGCCTGACAAACCTGATTGAATTTTTTAAGGAGGTGGCTAAAGTAATGGACAGGGGAATGTCTATGGATGTTATTTATATGGACTTTCAGAAGGCATTTGATAAAGTCCCACATAAGAAACTGTTAACTAAGGTAGAAGCCCACGGAATTGAGGGCAAATTATTGACCTGGTTAGGAAATTGACTGAGTGGCAGGAGACAGGCAGTAGGGATAATGGGTGGGTACTCAAATTGGCAGGGTGTGAGTAGTGGTGTCCCGCAGGCATCTGTGTTCGGCCTCAACTATTCACAATATTTATTAACGACTTAGATGATGGCATAGAAAGTCACATTTCCAAATTTGCCAATGACACAAAGATAGGCGGCAGTGTAGATGAAAGCATAAAATTACAAAGAGATATTGACAGATTAAGTGAATGGGCAAAACTGGCAAATGGATTTCAATGTAAGCAAATGTGAGGTCATCCACTTTGAACCTAAAAAGAATAGAACAAGGTACTTTCTAAATGGTGAAAAGCTAAAAATAGTGGAGGTCCAAAGAGACTTGAGGGTCCAGGTACATAGATCATTAAAATGTCATGAACAGATAGAGAAAATAATCAAAAGGACTAATGGAATGCTGGCCTTTATATCTAGAGGACTAGAATACAAGGGGGTAGAAGTTATGCTACAGCTATACAAAGCCCTGGTTAGATCACACCTAGAGTATTGTGAGCAGTTCTGGGCACCACACCTTAGGAAGGATATATTGGCCTTGGAGGGAGTGCAGTGTAGGTTTACCAGACTGATACCCGGTCTTTAAGGGTTAAGTTACGAGGAGAGATTACACAAATTCGGGTTGTATTCCCTAGAATTTAGAAAGTTAAGGGGTGATCTGATTGAATTTTTCAAGATATTAAGGGAAACCGATGGGGTAGATGGAGAGAAACTATTTCAGCTGGTTGGGGATTCTAGGACTAGGCGGCATAGTCTACAAATTAGAGCCAGACCTTTCAGGAGTAAAATTAGGAAACACTTCTACACACAAAGGGTGGTAGAAGTTTGGAAAACTCTTCCGCAAACGGTAATTGATGCTAGATCAATTGTTAATTTTAAATCGGAGATTGATCGCTTTTTGTTAACCAAAGGTATTAAGGTATATGGAGTTAGGTCGTAGATCAGCCATGATCTCATTGAATGGCGGAACAGGCTCAAGGGGCTCAATGGCCTACTCCTGTTCCTATGTTCCTAAGTGGGTAACCCAGGTCATGGTCCCAGGATATATGTAAACTTTCTGTCATCTGATGACATGGAAAACAGATTGTGTAGAGACGGTAGATTTGCCTTCAGGGAGGGTTCTATATTGCAGAGGGATAGTATGAGTGAAGTTAGTTTTGTGCTGGATTTTAAGTTGCACAAATGGGTCCTGGAGGAATTATTGGATTTGGACATGTAGGAGAATGTGTAATTTATCACTCGGCTACTGGAAAGATATGATTTTGCCCTCACATAATAGTTTATTTTGATGGAGCCTTTCTTATGCCATGTCTTGAAACTGCTTGCAACAAAAGCCTCTAGAAGAAAAAAATCTTCCATTTTTCACAGCAACCATCAGCATAGTATCTTGGAGTGAGATTGCCAATATATACTGTAGTGTGGGCAGCTTCATATTGTGGGCTTGTGTTTAAAGTGATACACAATCAGTAATGCCAACCCCACCGTCTCATAAATCATGATACAAACTCTTAAAAATCATGAGATTGGGTGGGAAATCATGAGTTATTTTTTTCCAAACGTAAACCAATATAGATTGACAGTTCGTTTATAAACCTCATTAGTGGCTTTATTTAACCTCAGGTCACAGCTCTTTACAAAAACTATATTACTGCATCTGAAATTACTTTACAAAAAACTTTTTAAATGTCCTGCTCATTATCGCCACCCTTCACCTGGTGCCCAACACGACCACCATGCAATGAAGCCCCTGCAGCTGCTAACCAAAGGGAAGTTTTGGGAAAAAAATCAAAAACACCTTCCCATGGAGACAGAAGGCGCGATCACCCATCACCCACCCCCCCCCCCCCCCTGCCCCCAACCCCCGGCCGTCCTAGGCCGCTCCAAGTCCCCTCCTGGGACTTGACTGAGGGCTGGTGCTGGCATTGATGTCTTCGCTCGAGAATGCTGCCCGCGGAGGCGCGACCAGTGTCGGCAGCTCGCCCCAAGTATGCAGATGTGGCCCAAGGACTGATTTCTAGCGATCCTTGAGCCTCTTGCTTCCGAGGCCCCCCTCCCATGTTATAAAAAAAATTTTTAGGGACCCCCTATAACACGGTGAGTATTTTTTTCTGTATAAAAATTAGTTCTACAGTTAAACATATATCATTTTTTATTATTTTTGTTTTACTTAATCAAAGAGCAGGAAGGTGCCTGGGTTCGAACCCTGGCCTATGCTGAGTTACCAGATCTGATCTAGGTGGCGGTAGCGATGCTACAATTGATCTCAAAGCCTCGGTGTCCTCTTATCGCAATACTGGGTTACGGCCTTGCTTCAGGCCCAGAGACTGGCAAGTCTCTTTTTTTCCATCCACCCCCCTCCCCCGCTACGCCCCTCCAAGGCCACGTGGTGCGTGCACTAAATTGATGCATTATTAAAGTATCCACTGCGAGGCTCTAGTTTCAAATAGTTACAGCCAAAAAAGGTATTGATGTCTCCCACCACCCCCCTTTACCCCCTCCCCCCACCTCGTCCTCCCCACAGGGCCGCCAGAACAAACCACCGGGAGGGGGCAAATGAACCTCATTTACCAGAGTCCTTCCCGGAGTAGACGGTGCTTGTCCCATCCTGTTCGCTGCACTGGACTTTTCTCTATTACATATCCAAGACAGATAAAGAACTACTTAAGAGCTATTGTAACTTTCATGTACACAAAATCATTTTTTCACTGGTGCTAAAAAAAAGTCACATCACAATAATATTGAAATAACATAATATAACAATTATAATATTGCTTGGAAAAATTACCCCTGCAGGCATATTTGGCAGTCAGGAGCCATGTATTCAAATCGCTCCAGTCTGGCTTCCGCCCTTCTCACAGCACTAAAGTACCCAGCCAAGCTCACAAACGATCACCATTATGAGCACAGTGCATTATCATTCCTTGACGTTTTTGCAGCATTCGACGCAGTTAACCATACCATCTTCCTCCAATGTCTACTCCATCATCCAGCTCCATGGGACTATTTCACAGTTTCCATTCCAATGTAGCCAGTGAATCTCCAGCAATGGCTTCTCTTCCCTCCCCTGCACCATAATCTCTGGAATCATCTAGGGATCTATTCTTGGCCTCCTCCTCTTCTAACATACATGCTACCCCCTCAGTGACATCATCCTTAGGCAAGGGTTCAGATTTTACATATATATTGGTGACACCCAGCTCCACCTTTCTCAACCCGTTGGCTGCCTTTGAGCTGTCAGATTGCAGTCTTGGGTGAGTCATAATTTATTCCAGTTCAACATCAAGAAGACCAAAGTCATTGGCCGGAATTTTCTGGGGTCCATGCTGGCACGATTGGAGGCGGGTCGGGAAGGAAATTTGAAAAACTTTGGAGCAGGTTGGGAACCCGCCGTTATCCCGCCTCCATGCGCCTTTCCTTCGGGTGCGTTTGGCAGCGCGTCAGCGACCCGAACGGCAGAGGCGGCCGAGGTAATTGAGATCATTATGAGGTACTTGTCAGACCTTTAAGAGTCTTTTTAATCCTACCTTTCAAATTTCCCTGGATGAGCACGGAATAACGCAGGTTGGGAACCACGTCTGTGAACCTGAGGTGGAAGTTCAGTGGCCATTGATGCACCTCATTAGTGCACAGCATGAAAAGTACAATAAAAACTCCCACCTGACAGCTGGTCACTTTCCTAAAGCAGATGTTGTTGCTGAGTGCATTGTCAGCACAGATTTAGATTTCTGGAGGTTGCAAGTGTTTCCAGCAAAGTCGGGATCCACTGTCACCTCATTGGTAGAACCTATCACACAATTGATAGATTGCTTCTGTCATCTCTACTTGACCTGCCGTCTATTACATCAGAGTGCGTGCCGTTTATACTGTCTCACCTTGGTACTCAGAATCGGACCACGATGAGCCCAACACCAACAACAACACCACCAACCTTCTCCTCAACCACCTGATTCTGCACAGGACAGAGGGCATCAGCGCAGGGCTGCACCGTGCCAGAGGCGATACCCCAACACAGGGTATACAGGCAGAGGATGAGCTTCCTCAACATGACTGAGCAGCAGTGCCAAAGGAGGCTCAGGCTATCACACCAGGTCATCGCAGATATTTTCAGATTGCTGGAGCAAGACCTGCAGCCCAGAGGAGCAGGTAGACACGCCTTGCCAGCGGCTGTCAAAGTCACCAGTGCCCTCAACTTCTTCGCCTCAGGCTTCTTCCAGGGATCTGCAGCAGACATTTGCAGCATCCCGCAGTCGGCATCACACAGGTCACCGATGCCCTCTTTGACAAGTCAGCCAATTATATCAACTTTGCCACTGATGGAGCCAGTGTTACTGAGTGGGCGCTCAGCTTTGCCACTCGGCTGGCTTCCCACAGGTGCAGGACATCATCGACTACACACATGTGGCCATCAGGGCAACCCATCATCACCCAGGAATCTTTGTCAACCGCAAGGGCTTCTACTCCCTCAATGTGCAGCTCGTCTGCATCATGCATGCATGAGTGCACCAAATTCCCTGGCAGCTGCCATGACTCTTTCGTCCTGCACCAGTCCACCCTCCCTCAGCTCTTTGCTCCTCCAAACAGACTTTCCGGCTGTCTGCTTGGAGATAAAGGCTATCCACTGAAGATGTGGCTCATGACACCCATGGGGAGGCCAAGTACTGAGGCCGAGGAGAGATATAATGAAAGCCACATTTCCACCAGATGTGTCATAGAGCAGACAATAGGCATGCTCAAAATGCACTTCAGATGCCTTGGCAGATCTGGAGGAGCCCTTCAGTATGCACCAGCCAGGGTCTCCAGAATCATCATGGTTTGCTGCACCCTGCACAACATAGCGCAGAACCGAGGATTAGCATTGCATGAGGAGCAAGGCTCTGAGCACACAGCCTCTTCAGAGGAGGAGGAGGAGCAGGAGGGACATGTGGTCCAGATCCCACCAGCACCCGAGCACACATGCTGCCCGGGAGGCCATGGATGGTCTTACCATGGCCAGATTTGGGCTAATAAGTGGCAGGTAACATTTGCGCCACAGAAGTGCCAGGCAATGACTATCTCCAACAAGCGAGAGTCTAACCACCGCACATTGACATTCAACAGCATTACCATCACCGAATCCCCCACCATCAACATCCTGGGGGGTCACTATTGAACAGAAACTTAACTGGACCAGCCACATAAATACTATGGCAACAAGAGCAGGTCAGAGGCTAGGTATTCAGCGGTGAGTGTCTCACCTCCTGACTCACCAAAGCCTTTCCACCATCTACAAGTAAGGAGTGTGATGGAATACTCTCCACTTGCCTGGATGAGTGCAGCTCCAACAACACTCAAGAAGCTCGACACCATCCAGGACAAAGCAGCCCGCTTGATTGGCACCCCATCCACGACCTTAAACATTCACTCCCTCCACCACCGGTGTACCGTGGCTGCAATGTGTACCGTCTACAAGATGCACTGCAGCAACTCGCCAAGGCTTCTTCGGCAGCACCTACCAAACCCACGACCTCTTCCACCTAGAAGGCCAAGGGCAGAAGGTGCATGGGAACACCACCACCTCCAAGTTCCCCTCCAAGTCACACACCATCCTGACTTAGAAGTATGTCACCGATCCTTCATCGTCACTGGGTCAAAATCCTGGAACACCCTCCCTAACAGCACTGTGGGAGTACCTTCACCACACGGACTGCAGCGGTTCAAGAAGGCAGCTTACCACCACCTTTTCAAGGGCAACTGGGGATGGGCAATAAATGCTGGCTTTGCCAGCGATGCCCACATCCCATATAAGAATTTTTTTTTAATTACTTACTTCACGCATTACACCCCTATGGCTGCCACATACTGTACCAAGTTCGCACCACCCCACAGCAACGCCATAAAGCATCCCTACAATGACCAAGCCATTCCTTTCACACTGACCACCATTGCTGGAAGTAACATTATGTCTGACCATTCACTCCAACTCACTAAGCCACTTCCAAAGTTGCACACAAATTTGTCGAGAAAGTGATGAAAATAAATAATTTTATGCGTGACATCACAGTAATGAAAACTTTACAGAAACATTTATTAAAACACCCAAGTGGCTACCCTTGTGCATCTACTTGTGTTTCATCTTTTTCTTACAAGTGCTTCTATGAGGCGCTACCCCTGTGGCTTCAGCAGAGATAGAGGCGGCCTGCTCACTTCCCTGCTGAGACTGCAAAGACTTTTGGCGGACGTCCTCTGGGTTTTGGAGCCTGTGATGTCTCCACCAATATCTGCTCCTCCTGCAACTGTCCAGGGGCAGACTTGGCCATCGTGATCCAAGGGGCTGGGTGGGGGGCAACGGGGGAGAAGTGTGATCACTTTGAGAGGAGCCCCCACTTCCATGTCCCCTCTCACCATCATCCCTCTCGTGGGCCACCTGCACTTCCCTGCTAGGAGAGCACCTTGCTGCACAGCAGTGGGGCCATGAGGACCCACGTCTACCTTGATATCCTTCCTAGAGAGGAGGTCTATGAGCCTCAGCCATCTATTCTCCATAGATAGCCATCTATTCTCCATAGATAGCATATGCTCATGTGAGTGGCGCATTAGCTGCTCCATGCAGGTGGCTATCCTTTCCATGGAAGAGCCTACAGTCGCCATCAGCTGCGACACGGTGGTGCTCATGCTGGAGATGGACTCCTCCTTTCTCTGCACATTTGCAGACATCGGGGTCGCAAAACCTGTCAAAGCCTCCTGTACTTCTTCCTGCACCTCCAGGATCGCCCTCTTTCTGGATGGCCCCCGATGCTCAGTGTCTGCATGCAGCTGAGCAGAGCTGGGAATGTCCTGCACCCTCCAGCGAGGAGTCTCCACTGCTGTCCTTTGTCTCCACCATCTCCTCTTGTTCACTTGTGAGTTGTGAGACACCAGGTGACAACACTACTCTATCTCGCGTTGCACCCACCGAGGTGTGCGTATCTGCACTGGTGCTGGGTGAGCTTATGTCTGGTGACGGTGCGCCCTCAGAGGCTGGAGGTTCCTCTGAGGAGTTGTCGTGCTCTTGCTCCTGGACAGTGAGGGGAGTGGGGGGGGGGGGTCTCTTGATTTACCTGTGGGAGAATAAAGAGATGAGTTAGATATGTCATATCAAGAATGGGTACAGATACCATTATGCACATGATGAACATTCACTGGCTGCTGATCAGTCCCCATATGAGTGACTGATATACGCCATGTAGTTGTATGAGATGTAATTCTGTCACCAGGTTGCTGAGATGTCCCCCTCTCTCCGTCTCCCACCTCCAGCTGCTCTGCCACTCCAGTCACTTCCAAGGCAACCTCCTCTGCTGCTGTTAAGGTGGCCAACGATGAAGGGCCACCTCTGGTTCTCTCCCTCTCCCTCTTATTGTGGGCTCTCTTTTCCTGCAAATAGGGAAAGAAGAGAAGGTTGAGTGAGAGTGATGAAATGAGTGTAAGGAATCGATGGGTTACATCTTTAGAGGGAGACTATGATGGAGTGGGGTGCCAATGCCTCCTTCCTTGTGTGTTGTTAGTTGGTATGATTGCATTAGGGTGAGTATGAGGAGTCGTTAGTCAGATGGGGACGTGATAATGTAGATAGAGAGAGGGATGGGTGGACGTGCAAGGTATGTTGCTGTGAGTAAGGATGTGCAGGAGTAGGGTTGGGAAGGCAGAGTGATGGGGATGTGATGAGAGGCACAGCAGGATGAAGTTGAGTGTGGCTTTGCACTCACCTTTCCTGATCTAATTAAACCATTGAAACGTTTGCGGCACTGCACCCAGGTCCTCCTCACAACATCCCTGCTGTTGACCTCCTCTGCTATTTGGAGCCAGGCTCCTTTGGTCTGTTGGGGAGGTCTCTTCCGGCCATCAGAAGGGAAGAGGACCTCCCTGCATGCTCTCACTTCCTCCACAGGCATATGGAGGGAGTCATCTGAGAACCTGGGTGCAGCCCTGTGTCTCTGTGCAGTCATGTCTGGAACTGTTTGGAACTCTCCAATGGTGCAGTGCAGTGCCTGCACTACCCTAAAGGAACCTTCAAATGCAATGTGGCCATGACTCCTTTAAATATCCCGGTTGAAGACACGTCATCGATGATGTCATCAGACCCGCACTATTTAATAGGGCCGGGTAAAGCGCAGGGCTGCCTTAATAGGCACCATTAATGGAAGGTCGATCTCAGGAGCAGGATGGAATGAAGAACGGGGTCACAACCCGCCACGGCGACTGCTCGTACCCGACCTGCCCAGGTACAGAAAATTCCAGCCATTGACTTCAGCCCCACCACAAACTGCATTCCCTTGCCACCAATTCATCCCTCTCCCCAACCACTATCTCAGGCTGAACCAGATTATTCACAACCTTAGCACCCTGTTCGACCCTGAGCTGGGCTTTAAACCTCATATCCTTTCCAACACCAAGACAGCTTTCTTCCACCTCTTCAATATTGTCTCCGTCCTTTCCTATCTCAGCCTCTTCAACACTGGAACCTTATACATGTCTTTGTCACCTCCGTACTCAACTACATTATTATTCTTGTTGCTGGTTTCCCATGCTCCACCCATTTTAAACTTAAACTTGTCTAAAATGTTGCAGCACACGGCCTGTTATGCACTAAAACAGAAATGCACTATTATGCATTGTTCATCTTTGCTGACCTATCTTGCCTCCCTATCTTGAACACGATCAATCTAAAATTCTTGTCCACTTCTTTCAATTCCTCCATGTCCTTGCCCCCATCCTATTACTGCAAGCTCCTCCCTCCTTGAACACTCCATTCCTCTCTGACTCTGGTCTTTTGTGCATCACCTCTCTTCATCACACTTGAGTCTTCAGCCAGGATCCTACTCTCTGGAATTCCCTACCAAAGCATCTCCACTTCTCTTTCTTTAAAAAAACTCCTCAAAATCCATCTCTTTGATCTTCCTAATCTCTCCCTTACTCAGCATCTATGTTCCTTAACCTACCTGTTAAGTCCCTTGGGGCATTTTTATGTTAAAGGCGCTATATAAATGCAATTAATACTTTACCAGTCCACTAACTCGAGAGCATTTTGCTTAAATACTTTTTCCATATAGTTAGAATACGACATTATTAAAAAATGATGCTCCAATTTATAATGGACATTTAAAACTGAAAGGAAGCATTCCTGATAATTGTAAAAATCTTACTGTAACTAACTTTAAATCATTTTGTGCACAGGAGAAACAAAATCAGAAACTGGTGTGCAGTGTTAGAGATCTTGCAGATGAGGTATTGGCATTCATGATTTATGCTTTTTCACATTACTGTATTATTTATTGCTGATTATACCATCACAGACACTTTGAAGCATTTTAATTATTTGTTTATGTGCTAAATGTTAGATGTGCTTATTTCTTAAATGTAAACTCATAGTAACGCAGTAATACTTTAGAAATGAGAAAACCATAGGCTAGATTTGTCTTTGCGTTTACACCAGTTTTGCAGCAGTACTGGGGCAGAATTAAGTGGGTCAGGGATCCATTAATGGCGGGTCCCTTCCCATTTTCTCAAGTGACAGATTTTCTGGTGTCACTTCCACCAGACGTATTTAAATGTGGTGATAATTATGTAGTAATATCATATGTCACTTTTTCTGTCATTAACATCTTATTGGTGTTGGCAGTTTCCAACGAGCATTCAGTGTTGCTGGAAGAGCTGCAACAGTGGCAGGAATTTAAAGAATCAAGGCAGGATAATCAACCTATTTAGGCACAATTGAACGGAAATTTTGCATAATTAGATGTTGCCCTCATCCAACACCTAAACAGATGATCTGGTCATTTATTTCATTAGTTTGTGGGAGTTTGCTGTGCACAAATTGGCTGCCACATTTCCTACAATTTTGAAAGGCTGAGGTAGGAAGGGACGGAGACAATATTGAAGAGGTGGAAGAAAGCTGTCTTGGTGTTGGAAAGAATATGAGGTTTAAAGCCCAGCTCAGAGTCGAACAGGGTGCTAAGGTTGTGAATAATCTGGTTCAGCCTGAGATAGTGGTTGGGGAGGGGATGAATTGGTGGCAAGGGAATGCAGTTTGTGGTGGGGCAGAAGTCAATGGCCGGAATTTTCTGTACCTGGGCAGGTCGGGTGCGGGCAGTCGCCGTGACGGGTTGTGACCCCGTTCTTCATTCCATCCTGCTCCTGAGATCGACCTTCTGTTAATGGCGCCTTTTAAGGCCGCCCTGTGCATTACCCGGCCCTATGAAATGGTGCAGGTCTGATGACGTCATCGATGATGCGTCTTCAACCGGGATATTTAAAGGAGCCATGGCCACATTGCATTTGAAGGTTCATCTAGGATAGTGCAGGCACTGTACTGCAAGTCTTTCTTTTACTCCAGTCAAGACACAACTTCAAAATAACTACCTTTGACTTAAAAGTCACAGCCTGGCTATACATCCCAGCATGTTATGATTTCTTCACCAACTGAAACACAGAAAGTTAGCATGCAGGTACAGCAAGCAATAAGGAAGGCAAATGGCATGTTGGCCTTTATTGCAAGGGGGTTGGAGTATAAGAGTAAGGAAGTCTTGCTACGATTGTACAGGGCCTTGGTGAGACCACACCTGGAGTACTGTGCACAGTTTTGCTCTCCTTATCTAAGGAAGGATATACTTGTCTTGGAGGCGGTGCAATGAAGGTTCACTAGATTGATTCCTGGGATGAGAGGGCTGTCCTATGATGAGAGATTGTGTAGAATGGGCCTGTACTCTCTGGAGTTTAGAAGAATGAGAGGTGATCTCATTGAAACATACAAGCTTCTGAAGGGGATTGACAGGGTAGATGCTGAGAGGTTGTTTCCCCTGGCTGGAGTGTCTAGAACTAGGCGGCATAGTCTCAGGATAAGGGGTAGGCCATTTAAGACCGAGATGAGGAGGAATTTCCTCACTCAGAGGGTTATGAATCTTTGGAATTCTCTGCCCCAGAGGGCTGTGGATGCTGAGTCGTTGAGTATATTCAAGGCTGAGATAGATAGATTTTTGGACTCTAGGGGAATCAAGGGATATGGAGATCGGGCGGGAAAGTGGAGTTGAGGTCGATGATCAGCCATGATCTTATTGAATGGCAGAGCAGGCTCGAGGGGCCGTATGGCCTACTCCTGCTCTTACTTCTTATGTTCTTATGAGAACCCTGAACTGACAGTTTTAACAGTCTATTCACCACAGTCTTCAGTTCTCTTTTGTGCTCTGTTACCTCAGCACGTTACCATTTAATGTGCACTCCAGATTCTCTATCTTTTTATCTAAACTCATGACTTTACACTTATCTATGTTGAATTCCATGTGCCAAATTCTCTGGCCATTGACCTAGCCTGTCCAGGTCCCTTTGAATTATCGCACATCAGTTAACATCATTGGCCACTGCATCCAATTTGGTGTCATGTACAAACATACAGACAACTTGAACAATATTCCAAAATCCAAGTCATTCATAAAAATTATTTAAAAAAACAATAGCACCAACCTCTGTGGACTCCACTGACAACTAGTTTCCACTGATATGTCCTCATGCACCACCACTCTTTGTTGTCCACCTACCAGCCATGCACCAATCTAGATAATACTTTGCCATCTAGCCCAAGGGCACGTATGAATTATTCTCCTAGGTGGAACAGTATAAAAAGCCTTTTTAAAATCCAGATAGATAACACCCCTAGCCATAAATCTGTAACCACCTCAAAGGCAAATACAGCGTGCTCTTTCTGAACCCGAGCTAGCTTTCTCTAATTAGCTCCTGTATTTAGAGGTGGTCTCTTGTGCTATCCCTCATCAGTCTCAAATACTTGCCCCACAATCAAAGCAATGTCTGTAATTTGAGGATTCAGCCTTTGCTCCTTTATTTTAAATGATAGGTGTTATATTCACTACATACCAATCCATTGGGATGCTACCTGATTTCAGTGAGCTTTGAAAGATATCAGCAAGAGCATTTACAATCTCCTCTGCCTTCACCACAGCTCCCTTCGTTGGAAATTGTCCAAGCCTGGAGCTTTGTTTAAGTTTCCTTAATCTGTCTCACATCCCTTCCCTTGTGAGACTAAGGATTTCCAGTCTGATCTCTCCCTTATACTGCTTCCTCAATTCAGACATTTCTGCCCCTGTTTTAGTGATAAAAATGGTTAAAAAAAATAATATTGCAATTCTGTCCCTTCCCGTTCCCAGACAGCACTTTCCCACTGCCACTGGTACTCGGTCCAGCATCCTTTTGCACCCTTCTCTTGCTCCTGATATACATAAAGAACACCTTGTTATTGCCCACAATATATTCTGCTCATGCTCCCACTTTGGGAGCTCCTGATGCCAAGGATTAGTATTTATTATTTCCAGAATCTTTTGACTAGAGTATTTACAAAGTTAAGTCTGAATTTCCGATCCTGATCCTGCAGCCTTACCAGATTTCCAGTAAACATAGATACATTCCACTCTTGCACTCTCTATCCTCCTGGGGAATACGTGGTTCTAGTACACTGCAGAAGGCTTGGGTCAAGCAGTGATGATAGGTGTGAGGATTGATTGGGCATTGGGTGTGGGGGACGTTTGAGTGCATAAAGTCCATACACTGTCGAGAATTGGACACTGACATCTCCCCGCCTCCCTCATCAAGCAGCCCACCAAAAAGACTAGGAAGAACAGATGTACCCACTGACCCACCAGGAAAAATAATGTATAATTCACTGCCATACCAACAAAGAACATGGATGCAGTCCCCTTCTACTAGATCAACAGATAACAAGTACAATCACTCCACCCTTCTCAGCCTAAACCATCATAAATGACAACATGGAAAACTTTGGAATTGTATTTCCAACCACAAATACCATTTGCCTTTACCACCTCAACCTCTTTGATCCCAGGAAACATATGGTGGGATGCACAAAGTGGCATTCCGCATGGAGAGAGTTGTTTCTTCCCTTTGGTATACGCATTGTCATTTTTTCCTTTTCCTAGAGAGCTGGCAGAAATATTAAATAATTATTTTGTTTCAGTATTTACCAAGGAGATAGAACAGGTGGACATGACATTGGATGATGAGATTAGTAATGAGATAAGTGCATTTAAAATTAAAAAAAAGGGGATATATTAAATAAATTAATCAAACTCAAAGAGGATAAAACCCCTGGTCCGGATGGATTGTATCCACACATTTTAAAAGAATCTAGGGAAGAGATAGCAGAGCGATTACTACGCATAGTTAATAATTCATTAGAAAAAGGTATAGTGCCAGAGGACTGGCGGATAGCTAACATAATACCTATATTTAAAATGGGGTTAGAACATGTTCAGGGAATTATAGACCAGTCAGCTTAACATCAGTGGTAGGAAAAATAATGGAATCCCTACTAAAGGAGAAAATAGAAGAACATCTAGAAACCAAAAATATAATAAAGAATAGTCAACATCGATTTTAAAAGGGAAAGTCTTGCTTGACCAACCTTAGTGAATTTTTTGAAGCGGTAACAGAGAGAGTAGACAATGGTAATGCAGTAGATGTAATTTATCTGGATTTTTAAAAGGCCTTCGATAAGATACCCCATAATAGACTGATGAACAAGGTCAGAGAATGCGGAGTCAGGGGACAAGAATGGATTGCTGGCTGGCTTCAGGACAGAAAGCAGAGAGTGCAGGTAAAGGGTAGCTATTCACAGTGGCAGAAGGTGGGTAGTGGTGTTCCACAAGGATCAGTGCTGGGACCACTGCTGTTCACAATTTACATTAATGATTTAGACTTAGGAATCAAAAACACAATTTCTAAATTTGCGGTTGACACCAAATTGGGGGGGATAGTCTATACTGAGGAGGACTGCAACAAGTTACAGGAGGACATTAATAAACTTGCAGAATGGGCATATAATTGGTAAATGAAGTTCAACACAGATAAATGTGAAGTAGTACATTTTGGTAGGAAGAATAGGAAGGTCACTTATCATTTGGAGGGTGCGAGTCTAGGTGGGGTAGAGGAACAAAGGGATCTCGGAGTACAAATACACAAATCACTAAAAGTTGCGACACAGGTTAGCAAGGCCATAAAAAAAGAAAACCAAGCAGTAGGGTTTATTTCTAGAGTGATAGAATTGAAAAGTAGGGAAGTTATGCT
Organism: Squalus acanthias; assembly: GCA_030390025.1. NCBI lineage: Eukaryota > Metazoa > Chordata > Chondrichthyes > Squaliformes > Squalidae > Squalus > Squalus acanthias. Next base: position 33,728,619 of record CM059429.1, read on the forward strand.
AAACCTGTATTGAACATTGGTTAGACCACACTTGGAGTACTGTGTACAGTTCTGGTCGCCCTATTATAAAAAGGATATAGAGGCAGCACTGGAGAGGGTAGAGAGAAAATTTACAAGGATGATACCAGAAATACGAGGGTATGTATATCAGGGAAGGATGAACAGGCTGGGGCTCTTTTCTCTTGAAAAAAGAAGGCTGAGGGGTGACCGAATAGAGGTCTTTAAAATTATGAAAAATTTTGATAGAGTGGATACAGAGAGAATGTTTCCACTTGTGGGGAAGAGCATAACTAGAGGCCATCAATGTAAGATAGTTACCAAGAAATCCAATAGGGAATTCAGAAGAAACTTCTTTACTCAAAGAATGGTGAGAATGTGGAACTTGCTACCACAGGGAGTGGTTGAAGCGAATAGTTTTGATGCATTTAAGGGGAGGCTAGGTAAGCACATGAGAAAGAAGGGATAAGCATGTGAGGGAGAAGGGAATAGAGGGTTATGCTGATAGATTTAGATGAGGAAAGACGGGAGGAGGCTCGCGTGGAGCATAAACGCCGGCATGGACTGGTTGGGCCGAATGGCCTGTTTCTGTGCCATATATCCTATGTAATCCTATAAGTGCTCTCTACCCAAAGTGTTCCAAATTTGTCCTGCAACTGGTCTGCCCCAATCCCCCAATTAACTCACAGAATCATAGAATGGTTACAGCACAGAAGGAGGCCATTCGGCCTGTTGAGCCCATGCTGGCTCTCTGCAAGAGCACTTCAGCTAGTCCCACTCACCCGCCCTTTCCCCGTAGCCCTGCAAATTTTTTTCGTTCAGGTATTTATCCAGTTCCCTTTTGAAAGCCACGATTGAATCTGCCTTCACCACCCTTTCAGGCAGTGCATTCCAGATCATAACCACCCACTGCGTATAAAAGTTTTTCCTTATGTCGCCTTTGGTTCTGTGTTCTCTGGTTCTTGACCCTTCCGCCAATGGGAACAGTTTCTCTCTATCTACTCTGTAAAGACCCCTCATGATTTTGAACACCTCTATCAAATCTCCTCTCAACCTTCTCTGCTCTAAGGAGAACAGCCCTAGCTTCTCCAGTCTATCCACGTAACTGAAGTCCCTCATCTATGGAACCATTATTGTAAATCTTTTCTTTAAGGCCTTTACATCCTTCCTAAAGTGCGGTGCCCAGAATTGGACACAATACTCCAGTTGAGGCTGAACCAGTGTTTTATAAAGGTTCATCATAACTTCCTTGCTTTTGTACCCTATGCCTCTATTTATGAAGCCCAGGATCCCGTATGCTTTTTTAACCGCTTTCTCAACCTGCCCTGCCACCTTCAACGATTTGTGCACATATACCCCCAGGTCTCTCTGTTGATGCATCCCCTTTAGAATTGTACCCTTTAGTTTATATTGCCTCTTCTCATTCTTCCTAGCAAAATGTATCACTTTGCACTTTTCTGCGTTAAATTTCATCTGCCACGAGTCCGCCCATTCCACCAGCCTGTCTATGTCCTCTTGAAGTCTACCACTATCCTCCTCACTGTTCACTATACTTCCAAGTTTTGTGTCATCTGCAAATTTTGAAATTGTGCCCTGTACACCCAAGTCCAAGACATTAATATATATCAACTAAAGCACTAGTCCTAGTACCGAGCCCTGGGGGGAACACCACTGTATACCTTCCTCCATTCTGAAAAATTACCGTTCACCACTACTCTCTGTTTCCTGTCACTTAGCCAATTTCGTATCTATGCTGCCACTGTCCCTTTTATTCCATGGGTGTCACCTTTGCTGGCAAGTCTATTATGTGGCATTTTATCAAAAGCTTTTTGGAAGTCCATGTACACTACATCAACTGCACTGCCCTCATCAACCCTCTCTGTTACCTCATCAAAAAACTCAATCAAATTAGCTAAACACGATTTGCCTTTGACAAATCCGTGCTGGCTTTCCTTAATTAATCCGCACTTGTCCAAGTGACTGTTAATTTTGTCATGGATTATCATTTCTAAAAGCTTCCCCACTACCGAGGTTAAACTGACTGGTCTGTAGTTGCTGGGTTTATCCTTGCACCCTTTTTTGAACAAGGGTGTAACATTTGCAATTCTCCAGTCCTCTGGCACCACCCCCATATCTAAGGAGGATTGGAAGATTATGGCCAGTACCTCCGCAATTTCCACCCTTACTTCCCTCAGCATCCTAGGATGCATCCCATCTGGTCCAGGTGACTTATCCACTTTGAGTATAGCCAGTCTTTCTAGTACCTCCTCTTTATCAATTTTTATCTCATCCAGTATCTCAACTACCTTCTCTTTCACTATGACTTTGGCAGCATCTTCTTCCTTGGTGAAGACAGATGCAAAGTACTCAGTTAGTAACTCAGCCATGCCCTCTGCCTCCATGTGTAGGTCTCCTTTTTGGTTCCTAATTGCCCCACCCCTCCTCTTACTACCCATTTATTGTGTATATACCTATAGAAGACTTTTGGATTCCCTTTTATGTTAGCTGCCAGTCTATTCTCAAACTCTCTCTTTGCCCCCCTTATTTCCTTTTTCACTTCCCCTCTGAACTTTATATATTCAGCCTGGTTCTCACTTGTATTCTCAACCTGACATCTGTCATTTTCTGCTTCATCTTACTCGCTATCTCTTTCGTCATCCAGGGAGCTCTGGCTTTAGTTGCCCTACCTTTCCCCCTCGTGGGAATGTACCTCGACTGTACCTGGACCATCTCCTCTTTAAAGGAAGCCCATTGTTTGATTACAGTTTTGCCTGCCAATCTTTGATTCCAATTTACCCGGGCCAGATCCGTTCTCAACCCACTGAAATTGGCCCTCCTCCAATTAAGTATTTTTACTCCAGATTGCTCCTTGTCCTTTTCCATAGTTAATCTAAACCTTATGATACTATGATCACTATTCCCTAAATGTTCCCCTACTGACACTTGCTCCACTTGACTCACCTCATTCCCCAGAACCAAATCCAGCAATGCCTCCTTCCTTGTTGGGCCAGAAACATACTGATCAAGAAAGTTCTCCTAAACACACTTCAGAAATTCTTCCCCCCTCTCTGCCTTTTACACTATTACTATCCCAGACTATATTAGGATAATTGAAGTCCCCCATTATTACTACTCTATAGTTCTTACACCTCTCTGTAATTTCCCTGCAAATTTGCTCCTCTATATCCTTCCCACTAGTTGGTGGCCTATAGAATACACCTAGTAGTGTAATGGCACCTCTATTGTTTCTTAACTCAAACCAAATAGATTCTGCCCTTGACCCTTCCAGGACATCCTCTCTCTCCAGCACTGTAATATTCTCCTTAATCAGTACTGCCACCCCCCGTCCCCTCCTATTTTTCCTTCCCTAACTTTCCTGAACACCTTATAACCAGGAATATTTAGTATCTAATCCTGCCCTTTTTTGAGCCAGGTCTCCGTTATCGCCACAACATCATATTCCCATGTGGCTATTTGTGCCTGCAGCTCACCAACCTTGTTTACCACACTTCATGCATTTACACACATGCACTGTGTAAACCTATCTTAGACTTTCTTGTATTCTCTCTTAGTCTGACCCCACCTAATACTGTACTAATTTTTAATCTAGTGCTGTCTGTCTCTCCCAATCCTTTGTGCACCTTGTTTCTCCTTTCTAATGCTACATCCTGGTGCCTATCCCCCTGCCAAATTAGTTTAAATCCTCTAGCAAACCCGTGAGGATATTGGTCCCAGCTCTGTTGAGGTGCAACCCGTCTGGCCTGTCCCCAGAACCGATCACAATGTCCCAGAAATCTAAGATGCGGAGATGCCGGTGTTGGACTGGGGTGGACAAAAATGAGAAGTCGCACAACACCAGGTTATAGTCCAACAGTTTTATTTGAAATTACGAGCTTTCGGAGCGCTGCTCCTTCGTCAGGCAAAGTGAGCCAGAAATCTAAAGCCTTCCCTCCTGCACCATCTCTCCAGCCATGCATCCATCTGCTCTATATTCCTATTTCTATACTCAACTCCTTGGGATTTAATTTTGGATTGGTACTCATTATGAAATGAAAAATATCTAATTTTCACTTCCTTTATTGCACCAGATTTCTAAACTTAGACCAGAAAAGGAACAAGATCAACAAAAAATGAATCAGCTTTTTGCACTTGTTAATGACTTAGAGGTATGTAAAACAATCAACAACTAGCACCAGAAAACTACTAAATATTAATAATATTTTTTGTTGTTGCAGCATTTTAATGTTTTTATAACTATGTAACAGAAAATACTTTTAAATACTTAGAATGTTCACTATTGTGTCTTAGGAACAACGGGAGCAAGCAAAACTTGTAGAATTTGAAAAGGAAGAAAATCTGAAGAAGGTAAAATATGGCTGGCATCTTTGGTTATAAAAACAATTTTGGACTGTGAAATGTTTCTTTTTTCCTTTTAAGTAACTTTTTTTTGTATAAATTGATTATAAACTCAAAACTAGAATTGCATGGTACATTGGTGCTGCAGTGCTGCTACAGGATAGTAGGGTTCCATTATATGGCTAGTTCACAATTTTGGACATATTGCTGGTAGGAGCTACTGCCCAGAAGCTAGCGATAGGGAAAATTGGAGGTTGAATCACTTTGGGTCACCGTTGAGCACCATATTGTGGCTGGTTTATAAGCAGCATTGGCAAAAGCCTGAGAGCAGGGAACTGGTATAAAGCACATGGCCTGTGGAGATATGAGAACGAGAAAATAAAATGTATATAAAATGGAATCAAAACATGCATTGAACATTTCTGTAAAATTAGCAATAAATAAAAATTATGACATGAAAGGTCTTTAAAAGATATAACATTCTCTCTAAATCTTTAATAAAGGAAACAGTCTATTTAAGAAAATGGTACCTACTCGCCAACAGTCTCCTACTATACTGTCCACCTCGAGCTATTTAGTTGCAGAACAATTTCAATTATGCCACAGCAACCATGAAGTGGAATGTAGGGGAGGTTTGAGGCAGATAGTAAGCACATCAGTTGGACAAATAGGGAGTTTTTTCTACTTTTCTGCCCTTCTATTCTGATGGCAGTAGCTCACGCTGGATGTTCCCTATGACATGTTCCCCGTGTCACTGCTGTGTAAGCCTAGGCAATGAGTGCTGTGAATGGCATTAGCTAACTCGGCACACACCAGAGATGAATACTGGGGCCTCCATGGTCTGAGTGGGTCAGCATTATACCATGTGGTGCATTGAACGGTTTTTTCAAGGAGGAAGATTCTAGATCGACAGTGGACAGGTGGAATGTGTGAGATTTTGGTGAATTAAATAATAAAATGGAAAAAGTTAGGGTGTAGCTGATTTTGGTTAACTTTACAACCCAAAGTATTATGTGGGAGGTAATAGCAGTTCGTGACAGAGATTATGAACAGCAATAGTATCACGGAGACTTGAATATTTTATGACTATACTCTAAACTTCTTAATTTGTGTGAACACTATCATGTGTAAGCATTGGAAAATAATGAAAGCATACATAACATATTGGATCAATAGACAGGGGATTATCTTTTCACTCAGGAAGCTAACATTTCAGATCATTAGTGATGCTTTGATCTTCCAATAATATATTCTTGCCTGCCTAAGTCCACATTTTCCACTTGGGTACAATACTAAAATAAGACTTGTACATCCCTGTGACAAACTCTCACTATCTCCTAGGAGTCAATTGAGGAAGGGAGTGAGCAGATGCTAGGTGTTTTCACATAAGGATAGCAAACTCAGTGAGCAGATCATCCTAAACCACGTCCCTCAATCTTCTAGCATCCAGTCACAAAGCACCAGAGGGGTGGGAAAGGTTGGGGCATGGTGAATGACTGATGGTGGGCAAGAGTAAAAATCCAGAAAAAGAACTTCTGCATATTCTTTGAAATGGAAAATTTGCAGAATTTTGTAAAATATTAAGCAGCAATACAGAAATTGAATGATAGGTGTAGAAAATAAAAATAAACAAAATGTCAGAAAATGGAGCCTGAGATGCTGCCTGTCAGATACCACAGTAGAAGCAGGATTTTCAGGCAGTAAAACAACATAGTTGAAACAAATTGTTAACAGTCTGTGTTAATGGGTAAACTAGTGAAAGGTATCTTTCAACAAAAGAATTGAGAGCTTCCTAAACATGATTAAAGATAGACTGAATACAGCTAAACCAGGTTTTGATTGAAAATGCAAAATCTGGATATTAAATCAAATAATATCACGTTTAAAAGAACTGTGACAAACAGCTGAAACCATCCAAATCTTTTTGTAGAAGGACTATGAGATTGAGGAATTAAAAACAACTTTGAAAGAATACTCATTAGTAGTGGAGGTAAGTGGTGGCTGTCATATAATACTGGTTATTTTCTGTAATACCGCTGCAAAAGATTTTTCACTAATGAGAGTACAGTAATGGCATTTATTCACAACTAAGCCAAATCTATAACTTGTGAATACCTCAGGTTTAAGTAGATTGCCGACTGCTTGGAGCTCATAGTTCCTGGGAGGTATTTAGTTTATTCTACAGAGGTGAATATTTTTCAGATTTAAGTGATACTTTTTCATAAGAACATAAGAATTAGGAGCAGGAATCGGCCATACGGCCCCTCGAGCCTGCTCCGCCATTCAATAAGATCAGAGCTGATCTTCGACCTCAACTCCACTTTCCTGCCCGATCTCCATATCCCTTGATTCCCCATGAGTCCAAAAATCTATCTATTGCAGCCTTGAATATACTCAACGATTCAGCAACCACAGCTCTTTCGGTTAGAGAATGCCAAAGATTCACAACCCTCTGAGTTAAGAAATTCCTCCTCATCTCAGTCTTAAATGGCCGACCCCTTATCCTGAGACTATGCCCCTTAGTTCTAGACTCTCCAGCCAGGGAAAACAACCTCTCAGCATCTACCCTGTCAATCCCCCTCAGAATCTTATGTTTCAATAAGATCACCTCTCATTCTTCTAAACGCCAGAATGAATAGGCCCAATCTACTCGATCCCTGCTCAAAGGACAACCCTCTCATCCCAGGAATCAATCTAGTAAACTTTTGTTGCACCGCCTCTAAGGCAAGTATATCCTTCCTCAGATAAAAATGAGAAGTCGCACAACACCAGGTTATAGTCCAACAGTTTTATTTAAAATTACGAGCTTTCGGAGATCCGCTCCTTCTTCAGGTACAGGTACCTGTACCTGAAGAAGGAGCGGAGCTCCGAAAGCTCGTAATTTTAAATACAGTCCAACACCGGCATCTCCACTTCCTCAGATAAGGAGACCAAAACTGCACAGTACTCCAAGTGTGGTCTCACCAAAGCTCTATACAATTGTAGCAAGACTTCCTTACTCGTGTACTCCAACCCCCTTACAATAAAGGACAACAAGAATGAGAGGTGATCTCATTGAAACATACAAAATTCTTACAGGGCTTGACAGGGTAGATGCTGGGAGGATGTTTTGGGGAGTCTTGAACCAGGGGTCACAGTCTCAGAATAAGGGGTCGGCCATTTAGGACTGAGATGAGGAGAAATTTCTTCACTCAGAGGGTGGTGAATCTTTGGAATTCTCTACCCCAGAGGGCTGTGGAGGCTCAGTCGTTGAGTATATTCAAGACAGAGATCGATAGATTTTTTAATATTAAGGGAATCAAGGGATATGGGGATAGTGCAGGAAAGTGGAAATGGGGTAGAAGATCAGCCACGATCTTATTGAATGACGGGGCAGGCTTGAAGGGCCAAATGGCCTACTCCTGCTCCTATTTCTTATGTTCTTATAACAAGTCATTTGCCTTCCTAATTGCTTGCTGTACCTGCATGCTAACTGTCTGTGTTTCCTGTACGAGGACACCTAAATCTCTCTGAACATCAACATTTAATAGTTTCTCACCATTTAAAAAATATTCTGTTTTTCTATTCTTCCTACCAAATTGAATAACCTCACATTTCCCCACATTATACTCCATCTGCCACCTTATTGCCCACTCACTTAACCTGTCTATATCCCTTTACAGGCTCTTTGTGTCCTCCTCACAGCTTACTTTCCCACCTAGCTTTGTATCGTCAGAAAACTTAGATGTATTACACTTGGTCCCTTCATGTAAGTCATTAATATAGATTGTAAGTAGCTGAGGCCCAAGCACTGATCCTTGCGGCACCCCCCTAGTTACAGCCTGCCAACCGGAAAATGGCCCGCTTATCCCTACTCTCTGTTTTCTGACCGTTAACCAATCCTCCATCCATGCTAATATATTACCCCCAACCCCATGAGCTCTTATATTGCGTAACAACCTTTTATGTGGCACCTTATCGAATGCCTTTTGGGAATCCAAATATACTACATCCACTAGTTCCCCTTTATCTACCCTTCTAGTTACATCCTCAAAAAACTCTAAGAAATTTGTTAAACATGATTTCTCTTTCATAAAACCATATTGACTCTGCCTAGTCATATTTTGATTTTCTAAGTGCCCTGTTACCACTTCCTTAATAATGGATTCCAGCATTTTCTTGACAGCTGATGTCAAAGCTAGCTGACCTGTAGTTCCCTGTTTTCTCTCTCCCTCCTTTCTTGAATAGTGGGGTTACATTTGCTACCTTCCAATCCACTGGGACCATTCTAGAATCTAGGGAATTTTGGAAGATCACCACCAATGCATCCACTATCTCTACAGCCACCTCTTTTAGAACCCTAGGATGTAGGCTATCAGGTCCAGAGGATTTGTCAGCTTTTAGTCCCATTAGTTTCTCAAGTACTTTTTCTCTACTGATCTTAATTACTTTAAGTTCCTCGCTATCATTAGCCCCTTGGTTCCCCACTACTTTTGGTATGCTTTTTGTGTCTTCTACTGTGAAGACAGGTACAAAATATTTGTTAAAAATCTCTGCCATTTCCTTATTCCCCATTATAATTTCTCCCGTCTCGGCCTCTAAGGGACCAATGCTTACTTTTGCTACTCTCTTCCTTTTTACATACTTGTAGAAGCTCTTACAGTCTGTTTTTATATTTCTTGCTAGTTTAATCTCATATTCTTTTTTCTCCCTTTTTATCAACTTTTTGGTCCTGTCGGGAATGCTGTGTGACCAGCCAACCCTTAAATGATAATATGGATACATGAGTTTATTGTTTTAATTATCATTTCACTTGACCGTGAAAATATCAACTTCAGTCTTGCAGTCTACGTGATGTTTAACACAATGAAATGGTATTTTCAGCTCCAGGACTAGTCTGGAGTGTTCATTTTTTTAAAAAATCAGTAACCCTGATGGCTTACTCAGTAAATGTACCACACATTAAAGTAATAAGTCACACAGACTGGCAGATTTGATCCCCATTCTGTCCTGAGTTAGCTGATTTCAGTCAGGGCACTAGCTACAATTGGCCTTCGCACCCCTTGCTCTTGGAAGGGCAGAAGTTAGCTAGGGTTCCGACTCTGGACTATCCAGTGACTCTTCCTGGAAAGCTCTGAACACTGCGTGATGACAGACCTAGCTTTGCTGTGACATCCTCCGCAGTCAGTGGTCATTGAGAAGCACTGTTTATGCTCTGGTGTAGCAGCTATTGGACTAACACAGAGTGGGGTAGATTTCCCCCTGTGTAGTTTTCTGGCGGGAGCCACCAGATAGTGCCAACGGGGGGCCCGGTCCATTTATGGGGGCCGGACCTCATTAACATACTGCCAGTGGGCTGAAAACGAATGAGTTGGGGCTCCAGCCACCGCAATATCGAGCGAGCCAGCTGAGTAGGTCTGGAGAGGGGGCTCTGTTCTCGGGAGCAGGAGGGGCCCGGCATGGCATGGCTGCGGCACAGGTTATTCATGTGCAGTCCAGAGGAACACTCCTGCTCCTCCTGGTCCATCAAAAATAAATTAAAACTTACCTTTCTGGGTACCTCTTCAGCTGAACCACGAGCAGAAACTGTGCAGAGTGTGCAGTTGAGTCTTAAAATGTACCACATAGGATCCCGATTTACATATTAAAAGGGCTTACCACCAGACTCCGGCAGGCACTCTAGCTGCCCAGCGGTAGGACCTTGAGTAAATAGCATTGGCCACACCGTCAGGGGGAGGTAAATCATTCCCCACCATTTTGGGCTGCTACTACCCTATTTCTGCCTGGCAGGAGGCCTCAAAATCACAAATCCGTAAGTGCCCAAATATCTATCAAAACAATTCCCTGAAACAAAAACATACTGGTCAGAAAGGTCACTTTATGTATCCCACCATATGTTTTCTGGGAACAAAGAGGTTAAGGTGGTAAAAGCAATGGACAGAAAGGATCCTAGCACAGTGCCATAAATACATCCGCTACATTTTGTACCAAACAGTTATACATTGTGTTTATTAAAAAGTGAACTATTGATTGATGCCCATTGATATTTATTTTTTAAATTACCCAAAATAATTTTAGGGTTATTCTATGTAGGTTCTGTTGAAATGTTCATCATGTTTTAATCATTTTTTTTATGATAACACTCTGGTGACTATATTTGCGTAACATACAAAATGCACTTCATAAATGTTTGCTATAATTTTAAAAGTTAATACCAGGACCACTGAAATATTACAGCATTATAGAGTTGTGTTAAGAGTTGTTTAATATAAAATAATGTTCTATAGTGGTGGTAAGCTCAGGAATATTGTTATATTTTGTCATTTTTATAATCTTTTGTTGTTTAAGTGCTTACGTGACAGAGTGAGCAGTCTGCAGAATCTGCTGGATGAGGCACAACAAAATGATGCTCTGTACGTATCAGTTTAAACTAACTGTCGATACTTTTATCAGTTGGTTTAGATATCAGTCAGGAGCCATCACAGAATTTAAACACATACCTCTACCAGATTCAAGACCTATTACTACAATTCACTGTGCAAACAAGTCAAAATTGGAACAACGTATCAGAAACATTTGCATAAAACAACTTGCAGAAATGTAAACAATTATCGCAGTGTTTCAAACTTGAGGATATGGAATTTTAAAAAACTTTTAGAAATATGCAGTAATTACATAAAATTGCAGCATATTTTGAAGACGTGTCTTCAGAACTGATTTGCAAAAAAATTGCCAAAATATTATTCTCGACAAATTTCAAATACTGCCACAGATAAAATACAGAATTTGTCAAATATAATGTCTTTTTCCTCGCACATTTTGATTAAGGGTATGCGAGGTCAACTAAAAGTTTTTGCAAAGTAAAGCTGGCATAGTAAAATTGATGACCACTAAACATGAACATTTACAGCAGTTATCATGCTCTGCTGTTCATTTGCCAATAATTTCTGATTTGTATCTTAAATATACTTTCACCAAATCAGAAGAAATGCTTGGGAAGGTTTCTCTTACCGTGTTTAGACACAGAGGATCACCTGGGCAGAAGCATATCGAGGAAAATCAGGGGGGAGAGGATTGAACGTCTGTTATATAGCCCACCCATATTTTCTCCCACTTAAATTAATGGGTGGAACATTGAGTTTTGTATCTGATTTTCCTCTATGTTCTCTACCACGTGTTTGGTGGTTTGTTATCTTGTTTGAAGTTGTTGAAGTCTCCAGGGAGTGGTGTGGCAGGTTACTTCAAGGCTTCTGCTCAGACCAGTTGCTCCCAGACATGGGTGCAGTAGTTTGTATCCCCCTTGGGCCTGCAGCATGACCGGGAGAATGAGCAGAGGCGACACAGAGGAGGACAAGCTGCTCGAAGAGGGAGGAGGAGGAGGGGGAGAAGGGCTCTCAGCAGGAAGCCATATTCACCCAGGGTCTTCAGGGAGCAATTCTCCTACCTCGACCTCAGCGAAGAACAGTGTATGTGACGTCTCCACTTCGCTAAGGAGGTGCTCACTGAAATCTGCCACCTGTTGCAGGCAGAACTGCAGCCTCAGAGCAGTGTGAGGATGGCATTGCCAGTGGCTGTGAAGGTGAGTGTTGCCATGAATTTTTATGCGTGGGCTTCTTCCAGGCTGCAGCAGGCAACATTTGCAACATCTCACAGTTCACCGTTGCATAAGGGAGGCCACTGAGGCTCTGTATGCAAAGAGAGGTGAATACATTTCATTCTCTCTTGCCAGAGAGAAGCAGGCGGAGCGAGCTTGCGGCTTCGCCGGGATAGCAGGCTTCCCCATGGTGCAGGCCATTGACTGCACACACTTTGCTTTGCGGGCACCGCATGTTCTCGCTCAGGCCAACATCCCCAGCATCGAAGCTTTGACCACGCTCGATCAACTCCAATGGAAGGGCCACATCGTCCGCATGCCCGATACGAGACTCCCAAAACAAGCGCTCTACTCTGAGCTCCGACACGGCAAGAGAGCTCCAGGTGGGCAGAGGAAACGCTTCAAGGACACCCTCAAAGCCTCCTTGAATAAGTGTAACATCCCCTCCGACACCTGGGAATCCCTGGCCCAAGACCGCTCAAAGTGGAGGAGAAGCATCCGGGAAGGCGCCGAACACCTCGAGTCTCTTCAGCCGGGAGCAAGCGGAAGCCAAGCGCAAACAGTGGAAGGAGTGCACGTCAACCCAAGCACCCCACCCACCCGCCCCTTCAACCACCGTCTGCCCCACCTGTGACAGAGACTGTAGGTCCCGCATTGGACTCACCAGTCACCTGAGAACTCATTTTTAGCGTGGAAGCAAGTCATCCTCGGTTCCGAGGGACCTGTCTAAGAAGAAGAAGAAGACACTTTGCTTTGCAGGCTCCGCATGTGAAGTCGGAGATGTATCACAAACGGAAGGGATTCCACCCCCTCAATGTCCAGCATGAAGTTTGTGTGCTGCCTGCATCAGAAGGAATAGGCGCAAGGTGCAATTTCTAGTCCCTTGGGTCACCCGTGAATTTGGATGAATGTCTGAACAATATAGTGTACTTTATTTACTTTTTAAATAAAGGCAGTCTCCCATATTGGCTTAGCATCCCTCTAAAGTAGTTGACCCTCCCTCATTCCACATCACTTGAAGTGACAGGTGCGATTGTAAGCATGCTGTTGTGTGAAACTGGATTAATCTGGTCAGGAATGCGCACCTGCAGTTTGCTTAGATAGCTCACATTTGAATCGATGGCTGTGGCAGGGTAGCAGGAGTGCTGTTTTACTTGAATGTAATTAGCAAAAAAAATTGGCAGACATTTTGTGGTTGAAAAATAGGGCTGAATTTTAATGGGCGGGGTTCTGAGGTGGTCGGGAAACCCGGAAGAACAGGTTTCCCGCAGGCCCTGCTGAATTTAACGGAAGGGCCTGATTTGAATGGGAAGCCTCTGTTTCCCACAGATGGAGAGGCTGGCTGGCTGCGGGCTGGTAGGCCTGTGGCAGTAGGCCGCAGAGAGGTCAGAGGGAGGGATCGGGTGGGGGCCGGTGGAGGATAGGGGAGTGGGGGGGGGGGAGAGGATCCAGGCCAGAGCATCGGTGGGGTGGGTGGTGAGGGAGGAATGGATCAGGGCTGGACTCCGGAGCACCGGGGGTGGGGGAGGGAAGAATGGATCAGGGCCGGACTCTGGAGGATTGGGGGGGGGGGTGGAGGGAAGCATGGGTTGGGGCTGGAATCAAAACAGAATGATTTGTCCTGAAGATCTCGCTGGTCTATGAGCTGAATTGCGCCAAGATCTGGGACCAATCACCAGTTAACCCCTTTCTTATCCATAGCTGCAAAGTTGCCAGATGCCAAGGGGCAGGGGCTTCAGCAGAAGAAGGGAGAAAAGGTGGCGAACTGAAGAAAAATAGCGAGAATGCGAGATGACAGGAGGTTACCCAAAAAAAAGTTTTGGGAGTGATGGGGCTCTTTGGTCTGAATTCAGCACCAATTGGTACTAAAAGGGAGATTTTCTGTTTTGGGAACTTTCACTTCCCTTAGCCTGTAATTTTCTATCCATTAAATTAAGCAGAAATCTCCCTTTCAATTCAGACAGAAGGGAAAATAGAATGTGCATATGCTCCTTACTACTCCAGTGGTGTACTAAGGAGCATTCTTCCAAGGTTCATTGGTGATGTAAACCTGTGTTTGGGAGCAAGATGAAGATTCAAAAAAGGCAACCAAAGATTTCAAAGGCAACTCTTTGGTGAAGTTTATTGATGCGGTTCTAGCCAATCACAGCATTGAGTTTAATCTCTCTTTGATCTGCTGTACCACTGTACATTGCTCTGGTGTAAGACACAGTTCGCACACAATGGCAGAACAGAGAATCTCATTGATAACTGTTCAATGATACTCAGCCTCCAGGATTAACCCTAATCACCAGCACATTTCATCCTGACTGATGTGGATTTAATTGGCTTGAGATGTCATTTTCTGCAGCAAGATTAGATAAGTGTTTCGTTGTTTGCAAGGATGCTTGGCTCTGGATAAGTACCTCACCCAGGCATGAGTCTAATCCAAGTATATAATGGCAGATCAATTCATTTCTAACTCATTCTCATTAAAGGGGCTATATCGAATTGCACTGCTGGCTTAAATTTCAGAAAGGGAGCTATTAGCTACAGCCACCGTAGATGTAGGGAGGGATCGGGTGGGGGCCGGGGGGTGGTTGGGGGCTGGAGGAGGATTGGTTGGGGGGGAAGAGAGGATCGGGGTCGGTTGGATGATTGGGCAGATGCATGGCAGATGCAGTATAATGTGGATAAATGTGAGGTTATCCACTTTGGTGGCAAAAACAGGAAGGCAGATTATTATCTGAACGGCAATAGATTAGGAAAAGGGGAAGTGCAACGAGACCTGGGTGTCCTTGTGCACCAGTCGCTGAAGGTAAGCATGCAGGTGCAGCAGGCGGTTAAGAAGGCAAATGGTATGTTGGCCTTCATAGCGAGAGGATTCGAGTACAGGAGCAAGGATGTCTTGCTGCAGTTGTACAGGGCCTTGGTGAGACCACACCTTGAGTATTGTGTGCAGTTTTGGTTGCCTTATCTGAGGAAGGATGTTTTTGCCATGGAGGGAGTGCAGCGAAGATTCACCAGACTGATACCTGGGATGGCAGGAATGACGTATGAAGAGAGATTGGGTCGATTAGGCTTATATTCGCTAGAGTTTAGAAGAATGAGAGGGGATCTCATTGAAACTTATAAAATTCTAACAGGACTAGACAGACTAGATGCAGGAAGGATGTTCCTGATGGCGGGGGAGTCCAGAACCAGGGGTCACAGTCTAAGGATAAGGGGTAAGCCATTTAGGACTGAGATGAGGAGGAATTTCTTCACCCAGAGAGTGGTGAACCTGTGGAATTCTCTACCACAGAAGGCAGTTGAGGCCGATTCATTAAATATATTCAAGAAGGAGTTAGATATATTTCTTAAGGCTAAGGGGATCAAGGGATATGGGGAGAAAGCAGGGACAGGGTACTGAATTCGGATGATCAGCCATGATCGCATTGAATGGCGGAGCAGGCTCGAGGGGCCGAATGGCCTACTCCTGCTCCTATCTTCTATGTTTCTATGGAGCATCGGTGGGGGGTGGGGAGGAAGAGAGGATCGGGGCCGGACTGAGGATCATCGTGTGGGGGTGGTGGTGGAGAGAGAGGATCGGGGCCGGACTGAGGATCATCGTGTGGGGGTGGTGGTGGAGAGAGAGGATCGGGGCTGGACTGAGGATCGTGGGGGGTGGGGGTTCAGAGCCCAGGAAGGTGATCAGAGGCCTCATGGCGGTGGTTGGGGGGGGGTCTCCGATCGCAGGGCGGTGGGTTAGGCAGGCACCCTGGATCCAGGAGGTTAGTGTAAAGGCACCAACCTCCTGGATCCAGCAGTACTCGCCTTGCTGTAGCTGGCGAGTTTTACGAAGTGTGCACAACCCGACCAGCAACAGTTAAACACAAAATGGAGGTTAAAGAAGCGGCTTCCAGCCTCATTATAATATTTAAATAGATAGCCCGCCTCCTGGCAGCGGGTTGGCTGTCCGCCCTCATCCCGCCCCACCTCCCGCCTCCGTTAAAACCAGAAATGGGCAGGTTGGAGGCGGGTTCAGGTCGGGATTCTGATTTTTAACACTTTAACTACCCCCATGCCCCCAACCCACCCGTTTTTCTTCGGTTAAAATTCCCCCATTGTATCAGCACAACTCAAGTCAGTCAGTGAGCAGGAGGTAAGTTATCCACAGAAGTATTCACAGAAAAACTCTCATAGCTGTCTTATCACATGATAGAATATATTGTCAGTTTCTACAATTTAATAGCATGTTCAGTGTTGTGCCATATTACAGATTTAGTGGATCTATGTTAACATATTTCAGTATTTTGTTTTTACAGATGCATTGTGAATTGTACATCATAAGTAAATAATTCACTTTTTTATATATTGAAATCACCTTCCTAAATAGATTTTTGACATAGCAAACACAACACCTTGTTGCGCTGGCTACATGAAGTAGAATAAATTTTATGGAACAGATTTTAATACATTTGTACTGAATTCCACAGCCAAAGATTATATACTGAGGAAAAGAAAATCATCAACCCATTAGTCATGAGTTCAGGGATCAGTAACTCCCTTTATAATGAAATAGCAGAAACTGGAGAGGTAATTAACAGTTTTGATGTTATATCTGTGAAATGTCAAAATGAAATGTCAAAAATATATCTGCAAATAATTTATGAGCTAATCAATGAGTTGCCTTGCAAAATTAGTTCTGGCAAGCTTTGCCAGTGGACTTATTCCACTGCTGTCCATGTTTTATTTTAAATGCTATTTAAAATACATATGCTTAAAATGCAATTTTAATAGGTATACGATACCTCTTAATGTTGGTTATAAGTTTTTAACATAAATGGTTTTAGCTCGAAGTTGACAGCCCGAGTTGGCAATCCAGGGTTATTAGTGCTGAAAGCATGAGTAGCTGGGACTGTATGGTGCATCAGCCACTGGACTGTGGTAGAAATAGGCAAGGGGAAATAAACGCCATGGGGAGGAAAGGAATGTACAAAAATGGGAGATGACAGAATGCAAAGAGGATGGGGGAGGCCCAGAATACAAATGTAGAGCACAAGTTGATTGCAAGGGAGAGGGCAGAATGCAAGGCAGAAAATGGGTGGGGAATGCATGGCATGGAGAGGGAGCAAAATGCATGGCAAAGGGGGAAATGGACTTGGATGGTGAGTGAGGAAATGAGAGGGAAGCGATGACATTGAAAGAAGTTAAGAATGGAGACAATGGGAACATTGATGGCAATGAATGGCTACACAAGTGGCAATAGAGGGAAAGGGAAAATGGTAATGAATGGAAGAGGGAAGGGGAGAAGATGGACCTCTTACCCTCTCTAGACCTTTTCATTGCTAACTGCCGGCGTGACATCGGCCGTCTCAATTTCTCTGCTCCCCTCTCTCACTCCAACCTACCTCCCTCTGAACTTGCAGCACTCTATTCCCTCAGATCCAACCCCGACATTGTCATTAAACCTGCTGACAAGGGTGGTGCTGTTGCTGTTTGGCGTACCGACCTCTACCTAGCAGAGGCTGAATGCCAACTCTCCGACACCTCCTCCTACCTCCACCTGGACCATGACCCCACCACCGAACATCAAACCACCATTTCCAAGACTGTCACTGACCTCATTTCCTCTGGAGATCTTCCCCCCACGGCCGCCAACCTCATAGTTCCCCAACCCCGCACAGCCCGCTTTTACCTCCTTCCCAAGATCCACAAACAGGACTGCCCCGGTAGACCCATCGTTTCAGCCTGTTCTTGCCCCACGGAACTTATCTCTTCCTATCTCGACTCTTTTTTCTCCCCTTGTCCAGTCTCTTCCCACCTACATCCGCGACTCTTCCGACACCCTCCGCCACTTTAACAGTTTCCAGTTTCCCGGCCCCAACCGCCTCCTTTTCACTATGGACGTACAATCCCTCTACACCTCCATTCCCCACCAGGATGGCCTGAGGGCGCTCCGCTTCTTCCTTGAACAGAGGCCCAACCAGTCCCCATCCACCACCACCCTCCTCCGCCTGGCTGAACTTGTTCTCACATTGAACAACTTCTCCTTTGACTCCACCCATTTCCTCCAAATTAAAGGTGTTGCTATGGGTACCCGCATAGGTCCTAGCTATGCCTGCTTTTTCGTGGGATATGTGGAACACTCTTTGTTCCAGTCCTACTCGGGTCCCCTCCCTCACCTCTTTTTCCGGTACATTGATGACTGTATCGGTGCCGTCTCCTGCTCGCGCCCTGAACTAGAACATTTCATTCACTGTGCTTCCAATTTCCACCCTTCCCTCACCTTCACATGGTCCATCTCCGACTCTTCCCTTCCCTTCCTTGACTTCTCCGTCTCCATCTCTGGGGATAGGTTATTGACTAACATTCACTACAAGCCCACTGACTCCCACAGCTACCTGGACTACACTTCCTCCCACCCCGCCTCCTGTAAGGACTCTATTCCATTCTCCCAGTTTCTCCGTCTCCGCCGCAACTGCTCTGATGATGCCACCTTCCATACCAGTGCTTCCGACATGTCTTCCTTTTTCCTCAACCGAGGATTCCCCTCTACTGTGGTCGACACGGCCCTCGACCGTGTCCGTTCTATCTCCCGCACTTCTGCCCTCACCCCTGCCCCTCCCTCCTGGAACCACGATAGAGTTCCCCTTGTCCTCACCTTTCACCCCACCAGCCTCCACATTCAACGGATCATCCTCCGCCATTTCCGCCACCTCCAGCGTGATTCCACCACCAAACGCATCTTCCCCTCACCTCCCCTTTCAGCATTCCGCAGGGACCGCTCCCTCCGCGACACCCTAGTCCACTCCTCTATCACCCCCAGCACCCCTTCCCTTTCGCCCGGCACCTTCCCGTGCAAGCACAGGAGATGCAACACATGCCCTTATACCTCCCCTCTTCCCACTGTCCAGGGCCCCAAACACCCCTTCCAGGTGAAACAGCGATTTACTTGTACTTCCTGCAATTTAGTATACTGTATTCGCTGCTCACGATGTGGTCTCCTCTACATTGGGGAGACCAAACGCAGATTGGGTGACCGCTTTGCGGAACACCTCCGTTCAGTCCGTAAGGGGGACCCCGAGCTCCCGGTGGCCTGTCACTTTAATTCTCCGCTCCACTCCCACTCTGACCTCACCGTCCTTGGCCTCTTACACTGTTCCACGGAAGCTCAGCGTAAGCTCGAGGAACAGCACCTCATCTTTCGTTTAGGCACCCTACAGCCCTCTGGATTCAACATCGAGTTCAACAATTTTAGATCATAACCTCAGCCCCTATCACATTTATATTTTATTTTTTGATCCACCATTTTGTTTGGCCCCCCCCCTTTTTTTTTCCTCCTAGAAGCTGGCAGCTGTCCTTCATTCTGCCAGTGCATTTCACACTTCATTTAGCCTTAACCTGTCACATTAACACCTCCTCTTGCCTTGATCATCTCTTAATGTCTCTCAATGTCTCTTAATCTCTCCTTTTGTTCTTTCATCCCCTCCCCCTTTTCCCAGCTTTATCCTTGCTTTTAATCTATTTCATTTCCTGCTTTCTCCAGTTCTGACAAAACGTCTTCGACCTGAAACGTTAACTCTGTTTCTCTCTCCACGGATGCTGCCTGGCCTGCTGAGTTTTTCCAGCGTTTTCTGTTGTTATTTCGGATTTCCAGCATCCGCAGTATTTTGCTATCGGAGAAGATGGGAGTGGTGCTTTGGGTGGGGGAGAAAAGAGAGTGCCAACATGTTTCCGGATGACGTTGCCAAAAGGCAGCATTTAGATGACGAAGAGGAGGGGGCCTAAGAAAGAGATTCCGAAGCTAATATTGTAGGGGAAAGAAAAGAAGCAATTGCTGGCTACAATTGGATAGGTAAGAGGGAAACCAAGCAAAGGCCGTCTCACTGAGCTGGACAATGGAGAGAGGAGATGGTGTGGTCGATCATGTCAGTGGCTGCAGAGAGGACAAGGACGGATAGTGCACCATGATAACAATCACAGAGAATGTGACTTTGGTTAGGGCTATTGTGGTGCTGTAGCAGGGACATAATTCTTTGCAAAAGCATCTGCCCCGTGGCTTGCCTGTAAATGAGAGTGGGTGGGAGCAGCCAATCTCTGCAGTTTCCCCCGTTAGCATCCCTAACCCGACCACAGTATGAGCATCCCTGAGACAGGTACCGGATCGTGAAGTCCATTGTTGGGAAATTTTATTGCATCTTTGTGGAGAATTACTGGGACATTTTGCTGGCCAGAAATTGGATATTCTGTCCACCCTCAGTCAGGATATTAATGGTCATTTAGAGTCATAAAATCATAGAAATTTATGGCACAGAAAGAGGCGATTCAGCCCATTGTGTCTGTGCCGGCCGAAAAAGAGCTATCCAGCCTAATCCTACTTTCCAGCTCTTGGTCCGTAGCCCTGTAGGTTACAGCGTTTCAGGTGCATATCCAAGTACTTTTTAAATGCGATGAGGGTTTCTGCCTCTACCACCCTTTCAGGCAGTGAGTTTCAGACCCTCACCACCCTCTGAGTGAAAAAAATTTCTCCTCAACTCCCCTCTAATCCTTCCACCAATTACTTTAAATCTATGCCCCCTGGTTATTGACACCTCTGCTATGCGAAGCTGGGAAATGTATATCCCCCCCCTCCCCCCTGGCAATCTCTCCCACCGCCCCCCCCCCCCCCAACGCGATCACTCCCTCCCCCGTGACCTCTCCCCTCCCCCCCCGCGCGACCTCTCTACCTTTAGTAGAGTAGATTGGGAAAATAGATTAAAGGGTAAGACGATACATGATCAGTGGTGTACATTTAAGGAGTTATTTTACAACTTCCAAAAAATATATATTCCACAACTTCCAAAAAAAATATATTCCACTGAGAAGAAAAGGGTGTAAAAGAAAAGACAGTCATCCGTGGCTAAGTAAAGAAATTAAGGATAGTATTCGACTAAAAACAAGGGCTTATAAGGTAGCCAAATCTAGTGGGAGGATAGAGGATTGGGAAAACTTTAAAAGACAGCAAAAAATAACAAAAAGATTGATTAAGAAAGGGAAGATAGATTATGAAAGTAAATTAGCAAAAAATATAAAAACAGATAGTAAGAGTTTTTATAGTTATATAAAAAGAAAAAGGGTGGCTAAAGTAAATGTTGGTCCCTTAGAGGATGAGACCGGGAAATTAATGGTGGGAAATATGGAGATGGCAAATACACTGAATTAATATTTTGTATCAGTCTTTACAGTAGAGGACACTAAGAATATCCCAACACTGGACAAACAGGGGGCTATAGGGGGGGAGGAGCTAAACACGATCAAAATCACTAAGGAAGTGGTACTCGGTAAAATAATGGGACTCAAGGCGGATAAATCACCTGGACCTGATGGCTTACATCCTAGGGTCTTGAGGGAAGTGGCGGTAGGGATTGTGGATGCATTGGTAATAATTTTCCAAAACTCCCTGGACTCAGCAAAGATCCCGGCAGACTGGAAAACTGCTAATGTAACACCCTTACTTAAAAAGGGCAGTAGACAGAAGGCTGGAAACTATAGACCGGTTAGCCTAACAGCTGTGGTAGGTAAAATTTTGGAGTCCATTATTAAGGAGACAGTAACGGGACATTTGGATAATCATAATTTAATAGGACAAAGTCAGCATGGTTTTATGAAGGGGAAGTCATGTTTGACAAATTTGCTGGAGTTCTTTGAGGAAGTAACACACAGGGTGGATAAAGGGGAACCAGTGGATGTGGTGTATTTAGACTTCCAAAAGGCATTTGACAAGGTGCCACACAAAAGATTATTGCTTAAGGTAAAAAATCATGGGATTCTGGCATGGATAGAGGATTGGCTATCTAACAGAAGGCAGAGAGTTGGGATAAATGGTTCATTCTCAGACTGGCAATCAGTAACTAGTGGTGTTCCGCAGGGGTCAGTGCTGGGTCCCCAACTCTTTACAATCTATATTAACGATTTGGAGGAGGGGACCGAGTATAACATATCAAAGTTTGCAGATGATACTAAGATGGGAGGGAAAGTAGTGAGTGAGGAGGACATAAAAAATCTGCAAGGGGACATAGACAGGCTAAGTAAGTGGGCAGAGATTTGGCAGATGGAATACAATACTGGAAAGTGTGAGGTTATGCACTTTGGCAGGAAAAATAGTAGAGCAAGTTATTATCTAAATGGCAAGAAACTGGAAAGTACTGAAGTACAAAGGGATCTGGGGGTCCTGGTGCACGAAACTCAAAAGGTTAGTATGCAGGTGCAGCAAGTGATTAAGAAGGCCAATGGAATGTTGGCTTTCATTGCTAAGGGGATAGAATATAAAAATAGGGAGGTATTGCTTCAGTTGTACAAGGTATTGGTGAGACCGCACCTGGAATACTGCATACAGTTTTGGTGTCCATACTTAAGAAAAGACATACTTGCTCTCGAGTCAGTACAAAGAAGGTTCACTCGGTTAATCCCGGGATGAGGGGATGGACATATGAGGAGAGGTTGGGTAGATTGGGACTCTACTCATTGGAGTTCAGAAGAATGAGAGGTGATCTTATTGAAACATATAAGATTGTGAAGGGGTTGGATCGGGTGGATGCGGGGAGGATGTTCCCGATGATGGGTGAAACTAGAACTAGGGGGCATAGTCTTAGAATAAGGGGCTGCACTTTCAAAACTGAGATGAGAAGGAACTACTTCACTCAGAGGGTGGTAGGTCCATGGAATATGCTGCCCCAAAAAGCTGTAGAAGCTACATCATTACATAAATTTAAAACAGAAATAGACAGTTTCCTAGAAGTAAAGGGAATTAAGGGTTACGGGGAGCGGGCAGGAATTTGGACATGAGTCTAGGTTTGGATCGGTCATGGCCCTGTGGGTAGCGTAGCGGGCCCAGGGGCCGTGTAGCCTGATCCTGCTCCTATTTCGTGTGTCCAATTCTGTTAGGTTCAGGAGATGGTTCTGTGATAGTAGATTGGCGGTAAGGATCAGATCAGCCATGATCTTATTGAATGGCGGAGCAGGCTCGAGGGGCCAATTGGCCTACTCCTGCTCCTATTTCTTATGTTCTTATATTCTTATGTTCTCTCCCCCCCCCCCCTCCCCCTCCCCCCCGCGCGACCTCTCCCCTCCCCCCCGCGCGACCTCTCCCCTCCCCCCCGCGCGACCTCTCCCCTCCCCCCGCGCGACCTCTCCCCTCCCCCCCGCGCGACCTCTCCCCTCCCCACCCCCGCGCGACCTCTCCCCTCCCCCCCCCGCGCGACCTCTCCCCTCCCCCCCCCCGCGCGACCTCTCCCCTCCCCCCCAGCCCGCCTCTCCCCTCCCCCCCCCCCCCCCCGCGCGACCTCTCCCCTCCCCCCCCCCCGCGCGACCTCTCCCCTCCCCCCCCCCCCGCGCGACCTCTCCCCTCCCCCCCCCCCCGCGCGACCTCTCCCCTCCCCCCCCCCGCGCGACCTCTCCCCTCCCCCCCAGCCCGCCTCTCCCCTCCCCCCAGCCCGCCTCTCCCCTCCCCCCCAGCCCGCCTCTCCCCTCCCCCCCAGCCCGCCTCTCCCCTCCCCCCCGCCCGCCTCTCCCCTCCCCCCCCGCGCGACCTCTCCCCTCCCCCCCCGCGCGACCTCTCCCCTCCCCCCCGCCCGACCTCTCCCCTCCCCCCCAGCCCGCCTCTCCCCTCCCCCCCAGCCCGCCTCTCCCCTCCCCCCCAGCCCGCCTCTCCCCTCCCCCCCAGCCCGCCTCTCCCCTCCCCCCCGCGCGACCTCTCCCCTCCCCCCCCGCGCGCCTCTCCCCTCCCCCCCCGCGCGACCTCTCCCCTCCCCCCCCGCGCGACCCCTCCCCTCCCCCCCCCGCGCGACCTCTCCCCTCCCCCCCGCGCGACCTCTCCCCTCCCCCCCCCGCGCGACCTCTCCCTCCCCCCCCCGCGCGACCTCTCCCCTCCCCCCCCCGCCCGCCTCTCCCCTCCCCCCCCGCGCGACCCCTCCCCTCCCCCCCCCCGCGCGACCTCTCCCCTCCCCCCCAGCCCGCCTCTCCCCTCCCCCCCCCGCCTCTCCCCTCCCCCCCGCCCGCCTCTCCCCTCCCCCCCCGCGCGACCTCTCCCCCCGCGCGACCTCTCCCCTCCCCCCCCGCGCGACCCCTCCCCTCCCCCCCCCCGCGCGACCTCTCCCCTCCCCCCCGCGCGACCTCTCCCCTCCCCCCCCCGCGCGACCTCTCCCCTCCCCCCCCCGCGCGACCTCTCCCCTCCCCCCCCCCCGCGCGACCTCTCCCCTCCCCCCCCCGCGCGACCTCTCCCCTCCCCCCCCCCCCGCGCGACCTCTCCCCTCCCCCCCCCCCGCGCGACCTCTCCCCTCCCCCCCAGCCCGCCTCTCCCCTCCCCCCCCCGCGCGACCTCTCCCCTCCCCCCCCGCGCGACCCCTCCCCTCCCCCCCCGCGCGACCTCTCCCCTCCCCTCCCCTCCCCTCCCCCCCGCGCGACCTCTCCCCTCCCCCCCCGCCCGCCTCTCCCCTCCCCCCCCCCCCGCGCGACCTCTCCCCTCCCCCCCCCCCCGCGCGACCTCTCCCCTCCCCCCCAGCCCGCCTCTCCCCTCCCCCCCAGCCCGCCTCTCCCCTCCCCCCCCGCGCGACCTCTCCCCTCCCCCCCCGCGCGACCTCTCCCCTCCCCCCCCGCGCGACCTCTCCCCCCCCCCCCCCCGCGCGACCTCTCCCCTCCCCCCCGCCCGCCTCTCCCCTCCCCCCCCACGCGACCTCTCCCCCCCCCCCCCCGCGCGACCTCTCCCCTCCCCCCCAGCCCGCCTCTCCCCTCCCCCCCCGCGCGACCTCTCCCCCCCCCCCCCCCGCGCGACCTCTCCCCTCCCCCCCGCGCGACCTCTCCCCTCCCCTCCCCCCCGCGCGACCTCTCCTCTCCCCCCCCCCCCCCCCCGCGCGACCTCTCCCCTTCCCCCCCGGCGCGACCTCTCCCCTTCCCCCCCGGCGCGACCTCTCCCCTCCCCCCCGCGCGACCTCCTGTCTCACACCCACAATCTCTTCTCTTCTTTCCAACCCCCCCCCCCCCCCCCCCCCCCCGCGATCTCTTCATCTACACCCCGCTGCCCCCCCGGTCGTCTCGTCCTCCTCCCACCCCCCCCCCCCCCACGATCGCTTCCCCCACCCCCTTGCAATCACTTCCCTCCCTCTCTGCAGCCTTCTACCGCAGGTCTCCTTGCCCAACAGTTGGCCAGCCTCTCAATCTCGCAGCTGCCGGGCGGGATACGAAGAAAAAAAATTCAAATGAGGTCCTGCTGTTAAATTCATCAGGACCTCCGCGTGCCCCTTATTTCCAGGTTTCCCGGCCGCTAAACGTCGCCCCCCTGTAAATATCAGGGCCCATGTTTCCTTCCCAGTGGCAGTGAACCAGTTCGGAGCAAGAATGCCACTGGAAACCCACTCTTGAAATGAGGATCACCTCAGACATTGCTGTGGATTCCCAGTGCTTCAGATTCCTTCTGAGAGATCTGTTATGTTACAGTTTTGATGGCTTATAAAACCAGTTTTCCAAACTCAATACAAAGGCAGTCACTCCATTGTATCTTTAAAATCCACTCATGATGAATGAATTACAGTCTCTGTACAACGTGCAGAGGGTGGAAATTCCTAGCTTAGTGATAGTTTTTGCTATATCAAGAATTCCTGCCCACAGCATCAGGAGGAAGTCTGTTCCCAAAACAACTGTGTCAGGAGCTGGAGCCATGACCAATATAAATGAGCAAATTGGGTAGAGGGTGTCTCTATGAACTGTGGGGGAAGAGAGTGCCTCTGAGAACTCTATAAAATGGCAGAGAGGAATTTGGTACGAGTGTTGGTAAGATACCTTCACCACCAATAATTTGTGCTCTTGTATGTCCTTTTGAATTTTGTAAAATTACATTTTTTCATATTTTGTCTTTGCCGTTTTGCAGATTCCACAAGGCGTAGATAAAATCTGCACAGATGAAATTAACATAGCAGTTGATGTGAATGAGCACAAATACATTGAAAAAAGGTAGGTTGTAGTTTGGTGAATGCTGCCATTTCCTGTGTGCCATTAATTTACTATTTTACAATGAATGCCAATATAACAACAACTTGTTGCATTTATATAGCGCCTTAATGTAGAAAAATGTCCCAAGGCACATTGCGGAGGCATAATAAAAAAAAACGGATGCCTAGCCAAAGAAGGATATTAGGAGGGATGACCAAAAGCTTGGTCAAAGAGGTGGGTTTTAAGGAGAGGTGGAGGGGTTTAGGACGGGAATTCCAAAGCGTGAAGCCTTTGTGCCAGAGTCCGATGAATGGAGATTATGAGGTTAGCTGTAGGGCTGGAGGAAGTTACAGATATAGAGAGGGTCCAGGATATGGAGGAATTTAAACACAAGAATAAGAATTTTAAATGTGAGGCATTGGGGGAACCGAGAGCCAGTGTAGATTGGTAAGGACAGGAGTGGGATGTGATGCGGATAGAATGTGGACAGCAGAGTTTTGGAGGAGCTGAAGTGTACGGAGGGTGGAGGATGGAAGATTGGTGGAACAGTTGGTGGTAATTTTAACTTTTGCTGATAGTGTAAAACAGGTGGTATTGGATCGGCCGCCCATTATATATCCCTCATAATTTTCCTTGAAATCAATGGAAAGGAAAATCGGGAGCGGTGTATAACGGGCGGCTGATCCAAAATTGCCTGTTTAACACAATCATCAAAAGTTAAAATGACCCCTGCTGAGTCTGGAGGCGACTAAAGCAAGGATGAGGGTTTCAGTGGCTGATGGGCTGAGGTAGGGGCAGAGGCAGGTACGTTTCCACCCAGAAAAGCTTTTCATTAAAATTTTACAAAACTGTCACGTCGTTGCTCTGTTCACAGATTAGATGATACCTCCGAGAAGATAAACCCGTTGTGGCTACAAGGACCAAGATGCAGAAGAATAGTTCGGTCATCTGCTGCCATTGTGCTGGTGTTAGGATTGCCCCTCAGTCTTGTAAACTCTTTTTCACACATATCGATCAGTGACTCTGCATTGCATCTTTGTAGTGCCTCATTCTGGTCTACCCTTCGACAAACCCTTTTACCCTGTTGGGGCCTATGGCACCTGACTCCCCCACCCGTGTGATTTCACAGCTTTACTGGTTTCAGATTTGTCACAGAGATAGCAACAAATGTTAAATGAAACATATTATCCTAAAAGCTCTAATTTAATGAAATTAGTTCTATTTCACTTACGTTTTGAAAATACATTCTGCCAACATTATCCCTTATAAAATTACAAATGGAGTTTTGAATCATGTGGTTATGTCAGTACTGTTTAGCATTTGTAACTTCTTATTTTTGTGTTTTTTGTTCTTTTTATAAATAGAGTTTATTAACATCTTTTTAGGTGTCTTTCCCTTTATTTTTCCTGTTTAAACTGCTCTGGGTGCTCAGTTTGTAGAAGTGGATCCTTCGAGATCACCTAGTGAGTAGTTGAGCCATACAGACCAGGAAGGTATAGTGTTGAATCCTCAGTATGTGCTGAGATAGGAAATGTCAGCTGCAGTACAAATGCTACAGTTGGCTTCAATGTCTTGTTTCGGGAGGTACAATGAACCAGAGTTCTTGCTCCTGATTGTTATCCAGTGACCCTTACTGGAAATGTACATATGCAGTCATTAGGTGGGGACACAACTGGGCTCAGCTAATATTTCTGCAGTTGAATAGCCTGCTAAAAATTGAGTATCTAGGATCACCCATGAGGTAAGGGAGCAGCTGGCGCCAATGGAACTATACCCCAGCAAGGAGTCAACATCTTCAGAAGGGGAAAGGAGAAAATTGGTGCAAAAAGGAAGGAAAATGATTTTTTTTTAAGTATTTTAAAATCAGTGGTTTTCAGAGGGAGTGAACCCTGAGGCAATTGTAAATTATTCTGTCCCGCTCACTGTTGTATAAGTTCTCTACTCAAAGTATTGCCATTGAGGTTGTTGTATTGTAAATAATTTAAATACAGCTCACAGGCAATACTGTTGATTTTTTTTTAGTTAATTTTTAAGTGAATGCCAGCCTATGCCTGGCATGTGAACCCAATTAAAAGTTTACTATACGTACACATTTACTCCCTTGTTGAAAACAATCAAAGCAGTTATGACAGAACAACTGCCCTACACAGAAGTGCTTGCTGTGAAACTTGTTCATTCAGTGTATAACATTGACTTTCCATCCATTTTTTCCACAGGCAGAAGGTGCGCCTAGAAATAATATATGAGCAGAGCAGTTTTGCATATTTGAAGCTCTGCTTTTCTGAAACAGAATGAATGTTCTAGTCTTTTATTTAACTATTTAAAATATCAGGGCTGCAAGGGATAGTTGAAAAATGTTCCATTTGGAATGGGGAAAGAAAGGGAAATGGGGAACAATTTAGTGAAATACTAGCCTATCACCAGTGGCATTGCTCCTCAATAGTCTCTGATCTGGAGCACGGCTCTTAGGTTTAGCTGCTAAGCTGCAGCTGTGTTTACTTGTCCTGTAAGTTTAAGGCCACTGCTCCGGGTACTCTGTGAGGAAACTGGCATTCTCCGAGGTCAGTTAGAGGCTTATTGTTGAGGGAAGTTCCGATACATCAGCAGCTGCAATGTAAATCCTCAGCTCCTGCCCTTCTGAAGTCAGACTATCAAGGTCAGAAAAAACAGTTGCAAATGGCTTTTTTCTCTTTTCTTTAATATTTTTGACAATTTTAACGATGTCTGATATGTAACAAATACATGTTAGACCCAAGTATGTAGAGCAGGTAAAGCATGAGAGTGTGATCTACTGAATTTACATTTTGAATTTTATGCTTCTCTCGGAGTTCCAGTCTGATATTGCTACTTGGAGATAGGATTGTTTTATAATTGCTAAGGGGACCTGGGCTGTGAAGGCAATTTCATCCAAGCCTACTAATGGTATATTGTAGTTGTTCAAATGGCCACTGGAGGGCTATATTGTCAAATAGTAAAATACATATCATTATGGAGCAGCCAATCCTAAAGGTTTTTGAGCACCCACTAGGAAAAAGTATCTAGTCCAGTAGTAAGATTATCTTTGTTAATATCACTGTAGAGGGATATTAATTAATTTCCAACATAATTTTTAAACCAGTTTACTCAAGAAAATGGAGGATCCAATTTTTTTTTAAGGGTTTCATTTGTAGAATAATTCACTAGGATTAAAAGGTATGAAGGAGAATACATTTAAATTTACTGTCACTCTTATTAGATGTAGTGCATTAATATTTAATCAAAGCAAAAACAGAGTGTGCTGATGGCAGATATGAATTTTTTGCTGTTTTGCTCAATGTTCCTCTCATCTTTTCAGTCTCTGGAAAAGTACAGTCTGTTAGTGACCTTTTTCTACAGAAATGCTTTAAAATGCAGCATTTTGACTTTACATGCAACAGCAGGAACTGTGTGCAGTAGAACGAGCCTGGAACCAACCTCACAATATCTTTGGATGGCAAAAAAATATACTTCAGTAACCAACACAGTGAGATTGTAAGACATTCAGAGTGTTTTATTAATGTGTATATAAATGCTGCTTTAATACCACTCTACATTGATGTTTCCACAGAAACTGAAGCAATCAACAATCTTTTCATGATAATAAGGCTTTTCTGACAGTATGACATTTACAAAAAGAAACTGATTGGATTCAAAGATTAGTTGCCCAAAGAGATAGTGTAGATTAAAGATTTGGAGCACACAACTCAATGTCTCAACTATTAGTGCGACAGTGAATCACACTAATATGAAACATTCTAAACTGACAGCATGTCTTGGGTCTCAAATTTAAATAGGAATAACAGACTGTTAAAATCAGGTATATCATCACAATATATGCATTTCAAAAACAGTGGTATAAAATTTAGTGGTAATTTTATGACTTCATGCTCTCAATGGGAAGCTCATAGTGGAAACTTGGGCAATTTTGGCAAGCAGTATTCCCTGCTCGAGCACCAAGTCAGAAACCATTATGTGCCATTATTCTAATCTTGAGATAAATCAAAAACTTCTGTAGAAAAGAAAACAATGACAGTATGAAAAGAGTAATATTCGGCTTAAAGCTTGTTAATGTAATCCAAGGTTCAGGATTTTTTATCGAGTCAATTTCTTTGACTTTAAAACAACTGCTTAACCCAAGTCTTTCAATTATATAATTTTTCAAAAGCCACTCAACTACTTTGTAAAACTTATTATTATAGTTATGTGTGCTAACAAATAACATTTGAAAGAAGGATTGGCCGTTTCAGACATGGATCTCAACCAGTAAATGTTAAGCAGCACAAAGTAATAGGTTACTAGATTTGTATGAAAATATTAAACTTTTATAAATACAACTATTGAATCAATCTGTTTTACATTTAACCTGCTTATTGCATAAAATATTGATGAGTAGAAATGATCATCTGTTGCAATAATAAACTTTTTTTTGAGTTACATGTGTTCTTTTTCAGATTTCTGACAATCATGGCCATTCCTATTGAATATTGTACTTGGGGAAGCAGGAATTCATGAACCTGAATACATTTTAGGGTGCAAATTCCAGCCATCAGGGGACAAAACTGGAGCGTAATTCCATGGGAGAGGGCCACAGTTGAAATGGATTCCAGATCCACCAGGTTTTTGCCCCAAATATCTACCCTGACAAATTGCACTGGGGAGTTGGGGGCAGGGCAGGCCGTTATATTAAAAACCAATTTTGGAGTTATGTCTGGGGCATTTCCAAGCTACCTTGGGAATTACACCCAACTTATTCCTGATAGCCTCAGCAAGGCCAACACCTGTTGAACAGAGACATGGGTTTCATTGTGGTCTTAATAAAGGCCCCAAAAGGGAAAAAGTACAAGGCTGTCCCTCTGGTCCGGGGTGATGAGGTCGCCTGTTTTTACTTTGGCGCAATTGGGGCCTTGGGTACCCCCTTTCTGAACTGTCGGCCACCGCTCTGCCCCATTAGTGGTCCTCCTCAAAGGGGCGGCCAGAATTTCCCATCCTATTATGTAGAATGAATGTCTGGGGTAAATTATAGACTTTTAGGTAATCTTGGGGTCAGCATCAAATCCACATGCAAGCCAAAAAATAATTGAGGGCTTCTCTGTGTCCTCACAGTATTGAAATCAAAACTTACTGCAGTAACTCGGTCTTTGTTTTATTAAGATCTGCTTATAATCCCTCAGTCTTTTCTTCCTCCTTCAAATTCACAATTTAACTACCAAGTTTGGTGTAACTTAATAATTACTTTATGATTTAACTCCTACTCTTTTCAGCTTTGGTGATACTCTGCATTATATGTACATTGGACCTTCACCTATATTTCTCAATTTTTAAGAAAATGTGTTTACTGCATTCTTGATGATTGATTATTTTTGCACAATAAATGCATTTATTTTAACCTCTTGTTCACGAAGAGTCCCTAATTTTCCATGGTGGTGAATTGTTTACAAATAAGGTAAGCATTTGATGAAACAGAATGGTCAGGTAACATCGCAGTAGAGACTTGTTGGATGTGTAAAAATATAAGGGTATAAATCCCCCCCCAAAAAGCACTAATTGGAACATTTTTGTGTGTGCATCTATAATCAACTAGAAAAAAAATTGTACATTATTGGCCCTTAAGGCAAAGTAGCACAGTGCATTGATGCCCAGCTGTACCGTGGAGTTGTATGATTTGCACCAACAGTCCTCTACAAGCTCAGTTCCTGGTCTTAGCTGTGCTATTATGGAGAAGTTCCAGGTAGAGACAAGACATTTTAGAGGAGGGGAAAAATAGCAAGAATCATCCTGAAAACCCTTTCTGCATTTCTTGACGGCTTACTTTAAAATGGCAGAGGTGGAGGAGCAGACTGCTTGCTTTCTCCTAAATGGTGTAAAGAGCGGTGAGACTTAAAGTGCAAGGGGAGGCAAAATCTCTTAAAAAGTTAGAAGTCTCAGCTTTAAAAATTAGACCTCTTAAAGCAGAGTGGTCCTTCAAAGAAAAATTATCCTCCAGACATAATGGTATTGGTAGTCAATATAAACAGGAAATCACACAGGATAACCCTTTAAGGAACTTAATGTCCTGAATTTAAATTACACGTTCTCAGCCCTCTACTATTCCTCTGACCAAAGCAGCCAATCGGTATGAAGTAGTATGTCTTTGGTTTTATGAAGTAAACTTTTGACAGAAAAGGCAACTACATAATTAGCCATGATCTTAAAATAATTAACATTAAACATTATAGACTTGATGACCAAGACAGTGGGCCAGTAATACCTGATGAACAACTATAAGTTAAATCTCTACAGCCACGGTCAGAAGAGAAGGAGAATAGGTAATATAGTATGTGAAGGATAATATAATTGAATAAAGGATAATTCTGCCCAAAAGTATAATCTTTACTCACAACTCTCCATATTTCATGGGTAAGTCACATAATGGTACTGTATTAAGAGGAAGAGCGGGCCAATATATCTCAGCTGTAATGTAGAGATGAAGACAGCTCTAACAAGCTGCGTGCATTAACAGCCAGATCTAAGCAGTAGTGTAAAAGACAGTGGATTAATCAAAAAAGCATTTCTCACAGTACAAGTGGTAACCACTGCATAACTGCACTATGGCTTGTGGAAAAAAAAAATCAATAATGTAGTTATACAATATGCTGTACGTTTTTCACATCTACCACCTAGGTATCGCTTTTAAATTACTTACTTTGAACCATCTTCCTAATGAGGGTCTACAAATCCAGTATGGCAATGTAATTTTTATCTTTATCAACTCTCTGTAATTTCAAAAGTAGCTGCTTTCGTGCAGTGCCTTCTTCTAACATCATCTGACCTTCTTTAAGATGGAAATTTGCCTGGCCAATAAGATAGATGTTCCAGAGATGCTAATCAACACACTATCATGAAGTGCTGCATAGAACACCTCAGGAGATAATTGGTGATACCCACCCATAGTGTAGGTTGTGATTGAAGGACAGCTCTGGGTAGCAAAGCAAAGTAAAATTCATATTTTCCATTGTGTTTACATTTTTCCACTCAGTTTGGTCTCCTTGCATATTGTTGTTATAATGCAATCACTCTCTGTTGCCTTCTACTGTTAATCTTTCCTTTTTTCTATGATCTTCCTTACAACTTAACATTACAGGATTCTTCAAAGATTCAGTTATTTTGATTGCCTTTCAATCTTTAATATTTTTTTCATATAGCATTTAATTTAAAAAGTGAGATTATTACTTTGCAAAGATTAAGGTGATGTATTAGCTATTTCTGTGATTATTAATTTATTTGCTTTTAACAATGTTAAGAATTTCTTACTTCACTTTGGATACAAAGTGTGCCTCTGTCTTTCATTTAATTACAGAATTCTCTTTTCTACTGTTTTATCACAATCTGAATTTGAGCACACATGCACAAATTTCTACAGTGATGCAAAATACCAGTATAACTTGGTCTCCCAGCCTGCTCTGTTACAGTATTAGCAAGGCTGATATAATAAAGCCAAAGTGGGTTTCAGTACCTAAGCTTCAGTACCACTGCAAACAATAGATGATACAAAATAAATTATCATGATGGGCTAAGATGGTTATTCAGTTTCAGAATGTTTGCCATAATATCTAATTCACAAGGACCAAGTACCATTTATTTTCAAGTTATTTAGGGCAATTTCATTTTTGCGTGGCACTGTAGAAATAGGCTTAAGACTTAACACAGAATATTTCAAAATCTACCCCTAAGTGTGCCAATCAACAGGCTATAAGGTATTCTGTAATGATATGGACACTGTCACTCTGCATGGGAAACAAGCATGGATCTACAACCCATACCCTGGATCATGTAGATCTTCTAGAACACAACAAAATATTTCACCCTTATCTCCTTAGAAAGAAGCTATAGATTGTTCTACCGTATTAAGAGGTTAGGTTTTGTGCACCACAGGCTAGTGAAACACACAGACATGTACTATGTATTTTTAACATTTAATAATCTTAACATCTGTGGTACAAAAAAGTGCGTGATATAATGTATGTTTTCTTTTATCATGATTTCCTCTTAGGTCAGTGTTTCAGTATACTTTTTCAATTTGCTGTGAGAACTATCCAGTGTAAAGTTCCATCGTTAGGACATCCACAACTACCAC
The DNA here is from genome assembly GCA_030390025.1 of Squalus acanthias. Classification (NCBI taxonomy): domain Eukaryota; kingdom Metazoa; phylum Chordata; class Chondrichthyes; order Squaliformes; family Squalidae; genus Squalus; species Squalus acanthias. The sequence continues at coordinate 33,762,602 of CM059429.1, forward strand.
ACTTCACATTGCTTTCCAGGATTCATTGGGGTCCCCACGGGACAACTGAAATGTTCAGCAAAGTCTTTGGAATTTGATAATGTTCCAATAACCCGAAATTTGGCTGGGCTGTGTGGATCTGTAATAAGGCCTTCATGTGCGCTCTCCGGTGTACGCACTGAGCACCACACCTGTTAGGTAATAGAAATTAAATCCATCAGTGTTACATCTCTATAACCTAAAAAATCAAAAGTGAAAATGAAATAATATAACACTATCACCTTATATAACAAAACTTATAACATTTAAAATAATGCCTATGATCCCAATTTCACTACAGCAATGTTACAATAGTCCATTAAGTTTAACTAATTTCTATCATATTTTCCTTGAAATTACACTGTATGAACATTAGTACAGTGATTATGACTTTAGAAAGACTCAGGTATTTCTGTGATTGTTAACTGCTTTTAACAATAGTTAAGTTTATAACTTATATTTCTTACTTCACTTCGGATACTATCAAGTGTGCCTCAGTTTTTTATTTAAGTACAGAATTCTATTCTGTTTTTAATCACGATATTCACTGTAGTGAAATGTCAAACCTTTTTCAAATCCCTCTCCCTCATAGTTGAAAGTGGTAAGTGCTCTACAAATACCTTTCAACTGATCCTCCCTAACCCCATTAATAGCTGACAGAGCAATTGTATACATTATCTGGAGAGCATAATTGTAAAGTGATGTGATTTTTAAACAGGGTTTCATAAAAAATATTCAATGTGAAGTTTAAAAAAACTCAATAACAGTACTTAAATGTGGAGAATAAAATAAGTAAAGCAATTTTCTTGCAATTTATTGACTTCACAATTCTTACTTGTGCAAACCCTACAAAAAAGAGCTGGTGGTTGGTCAATTCAACAGCAGGCAGTATTTTTTCTTCTCCATTCTGTTTCACCCATGTTTTGTAGGCCTGAAATGTGTATAGAACATAGTTAAGCTTACAGACAATTTACAAATTTATCAAACCACACTGATAACATAAAGATGTGCAGGAATGTAACTATTTAAGAAATTAAAAACTAGATCCATGTTAGATTTCTCATCCCCTTCTCAAAAAACTCACGCTCAACTCATCTGCCCTCTCCACTGCCAACTGTCTCCCATATCCCTTTCCTCTCTAAGATCCTTGGATGTTTCCTTGCCTCCAAGCTCTGTGCCAACCTCACCCAAAACTCCCTATATAAATCCCTTCAGTCTGGCTTCCAATCTGTTCACAAGTCACTATATACCAAAATAACAACAGAAAACGCTGGAAAAACTCAGCAGGCCAGGCAGCATCCGCGGAGAGAGAAACAGAGTTAACGTTTCAGGTCGAAGACCTTTCGTCAGAACTGGAAAAAAGCAGGAAATGAAATAGATTTAAAGCAAGTATAATGCTGGGAAAAGGGGGAGGGGATGAAAGAACAAAAGGGAAGGTCAGTAGGATAGAAAGCAGGAGAGATTGAGAGACATTAAGAGATAATCAAGGCAAGAGGAGGTGGTAATGTGACAGGTTGAGGCTAGATGAAGTGTGAAATGTGCTGGCAGAATGAAGGACAACTGCCAGCTTCTGGGAGGGAAGAAAAAAGGGCCAAACAAAAGATGGATGAAAAAATAAAATAAAAATATATATATATGTGATAGGGGCCGGGGTTATGATCTGAAATTGTTGAACTCTATGTTGAGTCCAGAGGGCTGTAAAGTACTTAAACGAAAGATGAGGTGCTGTTCCTCGAGCTTACGCTGAGCTTCCGTGGAACAATGCAAGAGGCCGAGGACGGTGAGGTCAGAGTGGGAGTGGAGCGGAGAATTAAAGTGACAGGCCACCGGGAGCTCGGGGTCCCCTTTACGGACTGAACGGAGGTGTTCCGCAAAGCGGTCACCCAATCTACGTTTGGTCTCCCCAATGTGGAGGAGACCACATCGTGAGCAGCGAATACAGTATACTAAATTGCAGGAAGTACAAGTAAATCGCTGTTTCACCTGGAAGGGGTATTTGGGGCCCTGGACAGTGGGAAGGGGGGAGGTATAAGGGCATGTGTTGCATCTCCTGCGCTTGCACGGGAAGGTGCCGGGGGAAGGGGAAGGGGTGCTGGGGGTGGTACAGGAATGGACTAGGGTGTCGCGGAGGGAGCGGTCCCTGCGGAATGCTGAAAGGGGAGGTGAGGGGAAGATGCATTTGGTGGTGGAATCACGCTGGAGGTGGCGGAAATGGCGGAGGATGATCTGTTGAATGTGGAGGCTGGTGGGGTGAAAGGTGAGGACAAGGGGAACTCTAACGTGGTTCCGGGAGGGAGGGGCAGGGGTGAGGGCAGAAGTGCGGGAGATAGAACGGACACGTCGAGGGCCGTGTCAACCACAGTAGAGGGGAATCCTCGGTTCAGGAAAAAGGAAGACATGTCGGAAGCACTGGTATGGAAGGTGGCATCGTCAGAGCAGATGCGGTGGAGACGGAGAAACTGGGAGAATGGAATAGAGTCCTTACCGGAGGCGGAGTGGGAGGAAGTGTAGTCCAGGTAGCTGTGGGAGTCAGTGGGCTTGTAGTGAATGTTAGTCAATAACCAATCCCCAGAGATGGAGACGGAGAAGTCGAGGAAGAGAAGGGAAGAGTCGGAGATGGACCATGTGAAGGTGAGGGAAGGGTGGAAATTGGAAGCATAGTGAATTAAATTTTCTAGTTCAGGGCGAGAGCAGGAGACGGCACCGATACAGTCATCAATGTACCGGAAAAGAGGTGAGGGAGGGGACCCGAGTAGGACTGGAACAAAGAGTGTTCCACATATCCCACGAAAAGGCAGGCATAGCTAGGACCCATGTGGGTACCCATAGCAACACCTTTGATTTGGAGGAAATGAGTGGAGTCAAAGGAGAAGTTGGTCAATGTGAGAACAAGTTCAGCCAGGCGGAGGAGGGTGGTGGTGGATGGGGACTGGTTGGGCCTCTGTTCAAGGAAGAAGTGGAACATTGTCAGGCCATCCTGGTGGGGGATGGAGGTGTAGAGGTGTAGAGTCGCGGATGTAGGTGGGAAGAGACTGGACAAGGGGAGAAAAAATAGAGTCGAGATAGGAAGAGATAAGTTCCGTGGGGCACGAACAGGCTGAAACGATGGGTCTACCAGGGCAGTCCTGTTTGTGGATCTTGGGAAGGAGGTAGAAGCGGGCTGTGCGGGGTTGGGGAACTATGAGGTTGGCGGCCGTGGGGGGAAGATCTCCAGAGGAGATGAGGTCAGTGACAGTCTTGGAAACGGTGGCTTGATGTTCGGTAGTGGGGTCATGGTCCAGGTGGCGGTAGGAGGAGGTGTCGGAGAGTTGGTGTTCAGCTTCCGCTAGGTAGAGGTCGGTACGCCAAACAACAACAGCACTACCCTTGTCAGCAGGTTTAATGACAATGTCGGGGTTGGATCTGAGAGAATGGAGTGCTGCAAGTTCAGAGGGAGGTAGGTTGGAGTGAGTGAGGGGAGCAGAGAAATGGAGACGGCCGATGTCACGGCCGCAGTTTGCAATGAAAAGATCTAGAGAGGGTAAGAGGCCAGAGGGAGGAGTCCAGATAGAACGAGAATTCTGAAAGCGGGAGAAAGGGTCAGCCGTGCGGGGGGAAGACTCCTGGCCAAAGAAGTGGGCACGGAGGCGAAGGCGGCAGAAAAAGAGCTCAGCATCGTGCTGAGCTCGAAATTCATTGAGGTGGGGGCGTAAGGGGATGAAGCTCAGGCCTTTGCTGAGGACTGATCGTTCAGGGTCAGAGAGGGGAAGGTCAGAAGGGATAGTGAAAACGCGGCAGGGGGTGAGATTGGGAGAAGGGGGGGTCAGAGGAAAGTGATGGGGAAGAAGGTTCCGGAGGGGTGTTGGTGTTCAAGAGTTGATGAAGCTTGTGATCCTTGACATCAGAAAGGAAGAAAAAAAGTTTTTTGTTGAAGCGTCGGATGAGTCGAAGGATGAAATGGAACTGTGGACCCGGACAGCTTTGAGATAGAGTGCGTCGGTGCTGCTGAAGAGAGAGGTCGAGAGTGTTCATGTGGCGCCGCATGGCGTTGAGCGTGGATCTCAAGATGCAGCGAGAGCAGTAGTTCGAGGAACGATGACAAAAGGTCTTCGACCTGAAACGTTAACTCTGTTTCTCTCTCCACGGATGCTGCCTGGCCTGCTGAGTTTTTCCTGCGTTTTCTGTTGTTATTTCGGATTTCCAGCATCCGCAGTATTTTGCTATCACTATATACCAAGCTGTTGTCCTCACATTCTACTTTATGGATCGGAGTTGTTAATCTGCTACCGCCCTCACATCAAGTGACTTGATCTTTTCCACTTGTGCTATGATGTTTCGTTGGCATCAATTGGCAGAACAGGGTGCATAACACTGATGTCGTCATGTCTTCGAAAAGGTTCAGTTGCACTGGTCTGGACATGTCATTCACACGCCTGATTGTAGAACTCTCAATTCTTCAAGCTGCAGTCCGTATATCGTAACAGGTGGGCAGATCAAATGCTGTAAATTCACATTAAAGACCGCCCTAAAATCCTGCAATATTACTAAAGACACCTGGAAGACACAGCTACCAACAGACTGCAATGGCATCAAGTCTGCTAGGTCAGTTTGAATTAATTTGAGGCTGCAAAGTTGCGAGATCTGGCTGCCAAGCGCCTGGTACACAAGGCAACTCATCCCGCCGCCATATCTGGCTTTCAGTGCAATATGTGTGGCCGTATATATGCGTCCAGGATTGAGCTCTACTCCTATCAGCGCAGTCACAACCACTGAAACTCATCTATCAACTCAACTGTAGACTCCATCATCAGTCTTCTTGAAGGAGTAATCAGTGTCATAAAGACTGGGAAAGGTTGGCCACTTGCAATAGCTCCCACAACCTCTGCTCTCCTAACCCTTTGGAGAAGAAAGCCTTCAAGCCTCTGGAGAGACAGAGAGGATGTGGGAGATGGGAAAGTCAGAGGGCAAGTGGCAACTGCAGTTCATTGTTACATTTAGCTTCCCTTCCTTCTCATGCTGATGCACCACATATAATGTGACGGTGAACTAGATAATTAAACCCGAATGTCATTCCTACTGCAAGTCACATGTCAACTTAGTTCCTCAACAACCCTATCTGATTTCTTCTTGCTCTAGATGTGTTAATCCAACAGGTGTTTTCTATCTCCACTTCCAGCTTTAAAGATCTATGGGGTAGAAATTTGTCGTGGGTCGTAGCACTAAACAGGCGGTAAAGCACCAGCCGCCTGTTAAATGCCCCTCTTGATATTCAGTTCTATTGAAGGCAATGGGGCTGAATATCGGGTGGGGAATATAATGGGCAGCTGATACCATATAGCCTGTTTTGTGCTACTGCTCGAGAAGAATTTCTAGCCCTGTATCTCTGCTCTCTTTGCAAGATCTATTTCACCATGTTATTAAGAGTTTACTGTTCAGGGTATACTTCCTTTCATTGTTCTTTCTCCCAAAAATGTAGTACTTCACATTACTCTGCAATGAACTGCATCTGAGACCTATCTGACCATTCCTTTAAGCTGTCTGCCTTTTTTCACAACAGATGTCTTAGATGGTATTTTATCAAACACCTTCTGAAAATGAATTGTGTGTAAGCAATACTGGATATATTTACAAGGTATCAATTGTTTCACGTTATTATGTGTAAAAATATATATATTTAATAAAAATGATCAACCTACATGATATGCAGCTTTGAGGCCACCATTGTCTGCAATGTTTTCGCCCAATGTCTGCTTTCCGTTGATATGTTCTCCATTTACTGTGTACTGGTTGTACTGGTTAACCATACATTCAGTTTTGTTCTTAAAAGTTTCAACTGAAGAATTTTGCCACCATGGTCGTAAATTACCATCTTTGTCATATTCTCTGCCTGCATAAGAAAACTTCTTGTTATATAGAAAAAAATAAGTTTACATTACACAACCATTACAACAAAATACTGTGGCCTAGAAATTCTGTTCTTTTATGTGATGGAAATCATCGGAGTGGCAGGAAATTGGGGCAGAGGCATTTCTGCCGGATTTGGCTCCTTACTCGTTATGAGAACTTCTGACGGAGGAACACATCTTCCGCTCACCCCCCTCTGTCCCAACATTACATATATAGGTGTGTCTGTTTGGATCCCCAGGCTCCTGGTCAGTTACACCTTTCATACAGCAAGCGACAAGCACATTTTCACAAAGCAGGTGTACTTGCCATACAGGGCTGCATGTGAACCTCTCAATGCCGTATCAAATGGTAATTAATTCCAGATAGATCCTTTGCCATTTGAATATGGGGCCCACCTCTAAGGGAGCAGCAGCGATGGATGATTTTATCATACAAGTCTTCTGTGAGCTTGGCCCGTGCCATTCCCAATGGAGAGGGATTGCACTGCTCCAAAACTATGCAGGTCCATAGTGCCAGTACTGGTACAGGTGACCACCCCTAATACTTCAATAATCGCGTCACTGGGATTTGGGGTGGGGTCACGGCGAGGCCAGATGGGCGCCGCAAGTTCATGCCTGCAAAGTTCCGCCGGCGCCATTATGCTGCTGGAATTTCTGGGCTTGTATCGATTGCTGTACCTTGGTCATCAAAGGCATGTGTTAATTCATGACCCATCACCACTCCAATGCCACCAAAGTTCAGAGACCTATTGTTAAAAAGAAAATAAATATTGGTTATTTGATCTGATTTTTATGTGATGGACGTTTAATGGAGACATCATGGCATGGAAAAAGACAAGGGGAAGTACTTACTTTGGACTGCTTCTGGCATAGAATGGTGCTTGCAAAATACCAGCAGGAAAGACGATCTCATTTTTCGTTGGCAGATAATATGCATTTACAGTAGGAGGTGTCATGCTCCACCTATAGTCAAAAGGAAAGCATAGGATTAAGTATCTGAACCATTGTTAATTCCGGTTCATTAATGTACAATTACCAGTCACTTTCAAAGAAAGAAAGAACTTTATTTACATATTGTCTTATCACGTCTCTCAGAAATGTCCCAAAGGCACCACAGAGAATTAATTACATTGTGCAGTTATCGTTATTATTTAGGTAAGTTTTATGTAGGTTACCTTCCTTTAATGAACGTTTTGACAAGATAAAATTATGTACTCAAGGGGACTTTGATTACATATAAAAGGATATAAAAATCTATTACTTTTAGCAACCCATCTTTACAACAATTCACTCCCACGGTGCATTCTGAAAAAATATTGCTTGCAGTTCATTCTTCTCATTTTAGCTACTTATTCCCATGAGCAAATTCTGTATCAAAACTTTTTTTTAAATTTCTTTCCAGCTCATACATTAGTTTAAATATTAATGCAAAACTTAAAACGTTACTGATATCATAACTGTAAAAGTTGCACAGAAAACATATTCAATATTTGAGTCGTTTCAATAAACATAAACATCTTAAACCTCTTACTTTTATCTGCATCTTTCAAAATGTACATGTAAGTGTAGATTTTATGAATTTGTGCTGCTTGCCCCTCGAGTGCATATTGGGAGCTTGGGCATGCAGGTCAGTGGGCCCTACAGTAATTTCTGGCCATTAAAAGGTACAGAAAATCCTGCAGGGCCCACTGATCTCCACAGCTGAATTCTCAGTAGGTGCTCTCAGCATGTGAATTTGTGAAATCTACTCCCATAATATTCAACATAAATAAACAGCATACTATTAACCAGCATATTGAAATTCCTCAGCAACTTTTAAAATGGGCAATTTTATCAGAACATTTGCTGGAGAAAAAATTACAGAATTGTACATCACTTTTCTTTGTTTACAGTATTATCCAGGCAATTTGATTAATTAAAACACCATTTAAAAAAAAGGTTACAAGCAAAAGGGAATCTCTTTACTGATAACATTCTTTACATGTTATTTTCTCCCTTTTTTATACTTAAAGAAATAGTATTGCCATGTAAGGTGAACAGAAATTTCCAAACACCTACTGGTCTCGGTTAGGTGGTTTCCGAAGCTGGTCAGCCATAACCTTGGCTGAAAAGTTGTAGAAATTCAACATATTTTGAAAGAACGAATCCTCTGATACTTCATACTGGTGCAAAAATGGAAAGACGCAAATTATTGGAAGATGATAAGTGAATTTGATGAATGTAGCATACTAAATTTACACGGAACTAACCTTAATTTGTAATTCACTGAATACCATTGACGATTCTTAAACAGTGGGGTAATGTGGTCCCGACTGGAGCCACTGGGACTGCTGCTCCTCAGGCGATGCACGCACCTTCGCCCCAATGTGCTGATCTCGCACAATATTGCAGTTAGCTCATTTAAATATTTTTGTGGCACTTTGGTGCGCTATTGTGGTTGGGGGCTGGAAGGTTGGGCGCTAGCAGTCAGTGAAGCGCTGCCATTTTAGAAAAAAATACAATTAAGGGCATCCATCTCCTTTCAGGAATCAGCCATTGATGGCTAAATAAAGGTTGAGGTAGTAAAGAAAAGTGCTCCTATAACAAGGAGAAGGCCAACCAGGTCTAAAATTGTATTTTGTTTTATGCGAACCCGACCCCGCACAGTCATTCCAGCTACGCTCAGGTCTTGGTGGAGCATACTATTGGGCTGCTGAAACAAAGGTGTTGAGCCTTGCGTACAGTTGATGTGCAGGGTCTTAACACCTCAAGTGTTTCACAACTATTTTTCATTGCCTCAAATGCACAGTAGGCTTTAGGCCTTTGTACCCAACAATATAGGACCTTGGCAGTCGAAGTTCTAAAATATTATCAGATTCATTTTCCCTTTAAAATGGACAGAAAATCTTGTAACACAATCAACATCACAATGTTCCTGAATTTTGAAAAAAGCATGCAGAAGCAAAGGGACTACTTCTGAGACATGAACTAGTGTTTCTCACTTTTGTAGTGATTTGTACACATAAAGCTTGGCTTTCCTGTGGTAGGTAGATGATAATTTAAAAAACCATCAAATTTATATACAACAAGACCAGTACTGTGCAATTCTGGACCTGCTAACAATGTTCTTGTGTATCAATTCACATTTAGCTGAGTTTAACATGAATACAGATGGATATTCTATATCACATTGACAGATGTATCAGGAAATGTTCACGTATATCAATTTCTGGCAGTTTTTAAAAATTGTATATTTAGGTAGTAATAATTGGTGGAAGCATTCAGTAAATGTAATTTTCAAAAGATTTGTTTTTGTCCATGTATGTTTGTATGATCACTTGCAGTTACTAAGTGCAATCCATTGTTAGCCATTGTACAAGGTAGCAAGCAGTTTTGTATACAATGAGCATAACTGCCATTTTGTTCATTTCAAATCTTACAGAAACCTTACATTGGTTCTAACCTTTCTTTCCCCATTTTGGTTAGTGAAATTAAATTAAACATTCCTCATTCCTAAGAGCCATCAGACTGACTAACTGCTGCATTATATATGCAGAAGTCTTTTTTGGACAGATTCAAAAGTTTTGGACACAGCAAAGAAAAATGACAAATAAAACCAACAATTAAAAAAAAAAATCGGTCAGTGTCTCTCTCAATCCTTTTAGGATATGTTTACTCACACCATCATAAACTTCATCCAGCTCCTTTATATCTAAAATGAAATCTGGAAAACCAATCATGTCATAGATGGCATCAGCCTAACAGAAAAGAGAATTAAAAAAAAACAAAATGCATTAGTTGAGTACTTGATAACATATAATGAAGTAACCATTTAAAACAAGTTAATACCTGTGCTAAAACAACTGGATGGAAACTGGATTTCAGATAAATACCTGTATGCTAGTATCCCGTGGCTTAACTTCAGGAAAACCATATTGTTTTCAAGAAATAAACAATTATTTCCCTTATGCCAATGGGCATTGTTAGTCATTGCCATCTATGGTAATATTAGTACCCAAAGCCAAGCCACTACAGTATGTAAGAAACAAACGACCCATTCCAATTTCTTCTGGTAACAGAATAGCAACTGTACTGATAGAAGCATTATAGAGTGTCTATTGTAACAGTTTTCACTAAGCCAGACTGACAGACACATGGGGCTAAAAATTCAGTATCGCCCCATTTGGGGCGCAATTATCGGCCGGGCGCAAAAATTAGCGCCTGGCGCTAATTATCGCCACTGACTGGAAACTTCACTTGTAACGCCCCGGGAGGTGACTGGAGCGCTAAATCAGGTGCTGCACACCTGTCTTAAGGCGCAAAGGCCGAGGAGTGAGGCGCTAACTCAGAGCGCGAGCGCAGCGCAGGTGCTGCCAGTTAGCGAGGGAACACAGACACACTGGCGCTGGCCAGTTCTTAAAGGGGGGGGGCGATCTTGCTCCCCAGCCACACCCTGCTCATTGCAGCCTTGAATCTCGACCTGGAGAGACCTGACCTTCAATTTTCCAGCCAAGGATGGAGAGGGCGAGAGAGTGAGCTCAGCACTTCAGCGAGCGGGCCTTGGATGCTCTGGTTGGCGCGGTGGAGCGCCGAGGATCAACACTGTACCCTGAGAGTGGCAGGAGGCCTTTGTCGCGCGACTACAGAAGGGTGTGGAGGGAGGTGGCTCAGCACGTCTCCTCCAGGAGCATGGTGCCCAGGACCCATATACAATGCCGGAAAAAGTTCAACGACCTCACTCGGGTCGTCAGGGTGAGTGGCTTTTTTGCAATACCTCTCCATTCCTCCATCTCAGCCTCACTCTATGGCCAGAGGGTCTTAAAACCACAATTAACAGCACTCATCCAACACCTATGGCCCTTTCATGAAGCACACACACACATTCCACACTTTGCATACAGTAAGGGCTATTCACCTATGGGAGGCACATCAGGCAAGACCATGGCTGTAGTACAGTAAGGGCTATTCACCTATGGGAGCCACATCAGGCAAGACCATGGCTGTAGTACAGTAAGGGCTATTCACCTATGGGAGGCACATCAGGCAAGACCATGGCTGTAGTACAGTAAGGGCTATTCACCTATGGGAGGCACATCAGGCAAGACCATGGCTGTAGTACAGTAAGGGCTATTCACCTATGGGAGGCACATCAGGCAAGACCATGGCTGTATATTTACTCAGACGCCGTCCTTTTTCTTGCAGGCCAAGCTGGCGCATAATAGGAGACAGCAGCAACGGACGGGTGGAGGGCTGCCTCAGCTGCAACCCCTCAGCGATCTGGAGGAGCGCGTCCACAGGATTGTGGCAAGCCGGGTGATCGGTCCTGTCGCCACTGGAGACGCCGACCCCGTTCTGGACAGCAATGGTAAGGTCATCACCTTTTTGTCCTCTGTCCTTCCACTTGTCCCTCACAACACCAGCCTTTGACACTTTCAATCCAACTTACTAAATCGCTGCACTCATTCCTCCCTTACTGCCACCCTGTCCTCACGCTAAAGCCACTCTTGTACCTCCCTGCTTTCAGATGGTGATTCACCAGCTGAGGAGACGGGCCCTGAAGCTGCCAGTGGGAGTGAAGCTGCAGCTGAGGAGGAAGAGGAAGCCGGACCATCAGAGCCACCCTCTCCCGAGGAAGCCCATGCCGACACTGAGGACACGCCTTCCCTGGAGGGGAGCAGTGGGGAAGGGTCTGATGAGGGTGAAGCTCCAGGACCCAGCGGGCTGCAGCAACGCCATGGGGGTAGGGAAGCACGGGGGCCTTCTCCCCGGAGGGAGAGTAGGCCAGCGAGTCCTGCTGCACTGGACGCAGAGGAGGAGCGGCTGATCGCGGAAATGAACACCCAGGCGGTGGCCATGCACACTGAGCTCATGGCTGCAGTGGGTAGGGTGCCCGAATGCATTGAAGCACTGGCAAGGAGTGTGGAGCACTTCGCTGCAGCGCAGGCGGATGCGACACTGAAGCTCAGTGCTGCAATTCAATCTCAGACTGCTCTCATGCAGACTCAGATTGAGGCCACGCGAGCACTGTCTGCTGCCATCCTCGATGGTTCGGACACATTTCCCCGGGGCTCTCACCGCGCCGCAGCAGGCCAGCAATCTGTGCTCCAGCAGATTGCTCCGGATGCTGAGGTGCTGCCCCGTGGGAGTGCCAGTGTGCCGGTCGAGCAGGGAGTTGCTGTCCTCGCTCAAGATGACAGCATTCCTGCTGCCACCACTGTCACTTCTCCACTGCAGTTGCCACCGCCTGTAGGACAGACTGCTGCAGCCCATGCAGAGTTGGTGCAGTCTGCAGCCGGGCCCTCCAGGCCCAGAACTGGTCGAGGCCGTCCCTCAAGGGCATCTGCATTGTCAGGGCCTGACAGTCAGCAGCCTTCCACCAGCCTTGCTGCAGCCACTGAGGTCCCATTGCGGAGGAGCAGTAGGGTAAGAAGGGGGGAAGGGCGCACGGGAAGGAGTTCACCCTCGATGTAGGAGGTGTGACAAAATGCTGGTTATTTTTTTATTAAAGGCCGAGGTTCGAGGTCAAACTTTTGTTGAGTGTTTTGCACATGATCTCCAGGTTGTGAGAACCAGTTATGGTAATGACTGTTTTTTTGTGTTTATTTGTATGAGTGTGTCATGAGTAAATGACACACACAGAGTTTGTAAAATAAATAAGTTTTGGTACTCAAAATATATGTTTGGTGTTTGGAATCATTGGTGCCTTGGCCGGCTTAGGGGTTGCGTGTTGGGTTCATTCATGCTGTTCTCAATGGCAGAAGCCATTTCCACAGCAGGGGCCCTAGAAGCGGCTTGCTATCAGCCGTTGACGGACGGCCCTTGCAGTTTCACCATTGTGGGCCGCCCTCACGCCTTGGTGCTGCTGCTGATCATCCTCCTCCTCCTCTTCCTCCTCCTCCTCTGGTGGTGCTCCAAGGCCTGGTGGCATTGGCTGGGTCCTGAGGATTGCCATGTTATGCAGCATGCAGCACACAACTACGATGTGGGAAACTCGCTCAGGCGAGTACTGCAGGGCTCCTCCAGAATGGTCGAGACAGCGGAACCGTTGCTTGAGCACGCCGATTGTGTGCTCCACGATGTTCCTGGTAGCTTGCTGGCTCTCGTTGTACCGCAGCTCAGCAGGGGTGTTGGGCGTACGGAGTGGTGTCATCAGCCAGGTGCTCAGTGGATACCCCTTGTCCCCGAGAAGCCAACCAACTGGCTGATGCGGTGCCTCGAAAAGTTCTGCCACAGTAGTCTGGCGCAGGATGAAAGCATCGTGGCAGCTGCCAGGATAGTGGGCATTGACAGCGAGTATCAGCTGTCTGTGGTCACAGACCAACTGAACATTCAAGGAATGGAACCCCTTTCTGTTCCGGAAATCCTCGGCATTCTCATGCGGAGCACGCAAAGCCACATGCGTGCAGTCAATGGCGCCCTGTACCATGGGGAAGCCCGCTATCCTCGCAAAGCCCAGAGCGCGTTCTTGCTGCTTGTCTGGGGTCATGGGGAAAGAGATGAACTGTCGTCTCCTTTTAAAGAGGGCATTTGTGACCTTCCTGATGCAGCAATGCACCGCGAACTGGGAGAGATTGGCGATGTCCCCAACAGCAGATTGAAATGAGCCAGTAGCATAAAAGTTCAGAGCCACTGTGACCTTCACTGCCACCGACAGAGACGTCCTGGATCTCAGTTGAGGCTGCAGATCTGGCTGCAGCAGGTGGCAGAGCTCAGTGACCACCTCCTTGCAGAAGCGCAGCCTTCGCAGACACTGCTCATCAGACATATGAATGTAGGAGAGCTGTTCACGATATACCCTGGGAGGGTAAGGTCTCCTGTACAGACGCCTGTTGGCCCTCCTCCGTCTGGCCATCATTGCCACTCTCTCTCTGCGTCTCCGTCTCCTCCGATTCAGCTGGCGCAGGACGACGCCCATCAGTGCAGCCCCCATAGTCTCTTAGCAAGCAAAGTTATGAAGGCCAGAAACCAAAGTACCAGCGAGGTTATGATCAGTAGCCAAAACTACCTCACACAGCGTTGACTCATGCACAAGTCTCTCTCTCTCTCTCTCCGAATCTCTCTCTCTCAGAACGAGTGGTGCAAAAATGTCAACCACAGAGAAAGACAGGAAGAGGCCCCCTTTAAATAGCGCCCCCCCCCCGAGCCCCACAGCGATTGTTAGCGTTCCACTCTACCGGTCGTTGGGTGCGCCAGGCGGTAAGGATGGGGGCGCCACTGAATTTCTGCTCCGGGGCGCCACAAGGGCGTTGCACTCTCGTATGACGTCACAATCCGCGGGCGCAGGGGACCGCGCCGATAAAGTTTAGCGCCGCCGCAAAATGTCTAGTGAAGTTCCCGAGCGGCGCAAACATCGCTGCGCCCGGGCGCTAGCTGCTTTGCGCCCCATTAGCGCCCTCTTAAGGCGCTAACGGGAGGCGCAACCAACTGAATTTTTAGCCCATGGGGTTATTCCACGCAACAAGATAAGATACGTACTAAATTTCTCAGCCTACAGTTCACCATAGCATCATGCAGGTAATTTGCGTTGTATGCTGGGTTGAGTGACTTTATTAACATCCCTGTAGAAAACAGCCAGCAGCATAAAAGAGCCTTGCACTTTTACGAATGTTGGCTTTTCCAAAGTGCAGGGCATTATTGATGGCACTTGTGGCCATATGGGCTCCAGTGCTGTCAATCTTTATGAATAGAAAGGACTTCTGTTCCATCAATGTGCAGCTCCATTAAATTATATCCGCCACAGGGTTCTTCCAAGCAACAAAAGGTGTTAAATCTCCCAACCTGAAATTCACAGGTGCAACATGCAAGTAACAGATGCCTTGCGTGACCACAGAGAATCATGTCCATTTACGCTTGCTACCCTGGTAGCTCTCATGATTCGTTCATTTTGTGATCATTAATGGTGTCACCATTATTTGAAGGGCTAGTAAGACTGGATTGGTGGCCACGAGGAGACCACTGCCTGGCAAAATAATTCTTTGAAAAACACACAGACAAGAGCTGGAGAGAATGAGGCACATGCAGCCACTCAGGTCTTGGTGGAGCATACTATTGGGATGCTGAAACAAAGGTTTCTGTGTGCTGACAGATCTGAGGGTGTATCCAATGCAGCCTGGCCAAGGTCCAGGTTTATTGTAGTCTGCTGTGTTTTACACAACTTCACTCTGCAAAGGGGCACTGCCCTGGAGCAGACTGAAGAGGAGAAGTAGGCTGAAGTAGTGACAGAAGAGGAGACTGACCAGGAAGCTGAAGCAATGCTTGTACAGCCACCCATATAGGGGGCAAGTGGAGGCTCAGTAACAGAATACCGTTTCAATGGTGCACCTTGGAAATGCAGCAAAGATAGTGGTCCTGATCTAAATGCCAGCTGCTACTCAGTAAATTTTAACAAATAAATTACAAGAACCTGCTCTTATTTAGCACATATAAATGTCTCCAAGTGCTTCACATGGGAGTGGAAGGGTGTGACAGAAGGCATGGTTGAAGGAGGAGACAATGTTGAGGGGGTTAGGAAGAGAATTTCAGAATTCTCTTAATGAAGCGGCCAGGCACCAGGAGGAAAAGTTGGTAGAAGTCAATCAAGGCATCTCCCTGTGACCAGCATTCTGCATTGTCTGTCTATTTTCTCAGCTAGCAAAAGAAGTTGCCTGTACCTGATGGCTAAAGATTCAGTCACTCAGTCACCACTGATAAAACAGGGTGCATGCTGGGATGCAAGGCTGGAGGATATGGTAGAGATAGGGTGGGATGAAACATTCAACATTTAGAAGATTTTTTTTAAATGAGTAGGGTATTTTTCAATGAATAGTTAAGGATAAAGTCACTATTGGTATGTATCTTGGAGCATTCCTTTAACTTTCAGCAGGCTCTGATACAATAGTTCAAGGCTAAGCACATGTGTTATGGTTAATTATTTGGAGAGCCATTTTTTATTTGCAGTTTACGTAAAAATGTCAAGTTGTCCGAAAGTTACTTTCTGCAAAATAGATTCATAATTGTACGGCAATCCACTGAATAATGACCAACTAGTTTGTTTAAAGCAAGTCTTTTGCTAGTTTAGCATTAGGGTAGTGTTCGGTATAAACAAAATTAGGGAATAGTGACATTAAATATCT
The DNA here is from genome assembly GCA_030390025.1 of Squalus acanthias. Taxonomy (NCBI): domain Eukaryota; kingdom Metazoa; phylum Chordata; class Chondrichthyes; order Squaliformes; family Squalidae; genus Squalus; species Squalus acanthias. The sequence continues at coordinate 33,778,596 of CM059429.1, forward strand.
ACTGAAGCACCTGACCGTACCAAGAGTTTATTCTCTTCGCAGTAGTATTAATGTTCTAATTCTAATGCGATTTTACGCAAATCAAGCTGCTGACATCTAGTGACAAAAAAAATAATGGTAAATGGAACATTCTGAAATAAACTACGATTGCGATAAGTTTGCTGATTTCTGTTGCATTTGCTGTTCCTGAATAAGATTTAAAATCAATTTCAATTTTAGTGTCTGCAGATGAAAACAGAACCAATTAGTTCTTTCCTCTTTCAAACCTGCACCCCAGGTACATGCAATTGCTTTTGCTAGCTGCGAAGAGGCAGACAATGCAGAATGCTGGCCACAGGGAGATGCCTGGATTGACTTCTACCAACTTCTCCTCCTGGTGCTTTGGCCTCTTCGTCATGCCTCCCATGTTGCACAGCAGACATCAGAAATTTGCTATAATGAAATTTTGCAAAAATATCTTCATCCACGAACATAAAAACTCATAAATGATTAGGAAAAAAAAAAATAAAGCAACCATAACCACAGCGCTGAAGGAAACTAAAGTTGCTTTTCATTACCCAGAGCACAAAATTAGGAGACTGAGAGCTTGGCTGCAATTATGAATCTTTTCCAATCACATCAGTGATGAAGCAAAGCAATTGTGACCTGTAGTGCCGTGCTCCCACGTTGGTGCGTTATTTATTTATTAGGAATCATGCTATACCCATCTGTTCAGCTGTGCTAGCAGCAACCTTCTACAGCTAGTTAAAAAGCTGTGGTAATTCAGTTAGGTTTATGGTCAAGCTTTCCTCAAACGTTACTGTCAAATAGTGGAAAAAAGGTTCTGTCTCTATCCCAGAGAAAGCAATTGATTTTGTAAGTTGACAGACAAAATACAATTTCCCATAAATACAGCAACAGATAAAAGAAAACTGAATAAACAAATGGAACAATATCATAAAATATAGATTTAAGCAGTTTGACAGACAGCATTTTCTCTCTCAGTACAGAACTTCCTCACTATAGTTTAATTTTTCAAACTAAATATCCATACAAATAAGAACTTCCAGAAGAAATTAAGACTTTTCTCTAAATATTTTGAAGAAACTACATCTATTTATGTACTCCACATGTGTGGTCCTGGAAACTGTATGATTTGCACACTAAGGACATCAATTATTCAACTACTGATGCCCATGGAGCAAAATTTGGATCTGCAGCACCCATTTTTGGGCGCTATGAGTACCCTTGGGATCCAAAATGGTGTCCGCGGCACACGCACACATTTCTGGTGAGTCGTGCTGGATGCCATGTTAGTGAGGGCGTTAGTGCGCGCACATTGAGTGTCCGGCATAAGTATGCAGAGTAGGCAGATCATGACGTCAATCAGTGTGTAACGCTGATTTGACGCCAGCTCTGCCATTTTGGAATACAGCATGACTGGGAGAATGAGCAGAGGCGACACAGAACAGAGCAAGTTGCTAGAAGAGGGAGGAGGAGGAGGAGGAAGGGGGAGAAGGGCTCTCAGCAGGAGGCCATATCCACCTAGGCTGTTCAGGGAGCAATTCTCCTACCTGAACCTCAGTGAGGAACAATGCATCAGACGTCTGCACTTCACTAAGGACCGTCCTCACAGAAATCTGTCATCTGCTGCAGCCACAACTGCAAACTCTGTTTCTCTCGCCACAGAGGCTGCCTGACCTGCTGAATATTTCCCGCATTTTCTGTTTTAATTTATGAACTTTTATGCATCAGGCTCCTTCCAGGCTGGAGCTGGAGATATTTGCAACATGTTGCAGTTTGCCATCCACTGTTGCATAAGGGAGATCACTGAGGCTCTCTATTCCAAGAGAGCTGACTACATTTCCCTCTCTAGGCCAGAGAGAAGCAGGTGGAGCAAGCACGTGGCTTCACGAGGATTGCAGGCTTCCCCTGGTGCAGGGTGCCACTGACTGCACGCATGTCGCTTTGCGAGCATCGCATGTCAACTCTGAGATGTACCTCAACTGAAAGGGATTCCACTCCCTCAACGTCCAGCTGGTGTACGACCATACTCAGCACATCATGCAGGTCAATGTCCAGTATGCTGGCAGCAGTCATGATGCCTTCATTCTGCGGCAGTCCACTGTGCAATCTGCGTTTGAGCCACCACGACACACCAGAGGGTGGCTACTGGGCGACAAGAGCTATCCATTGACGACATGGCTCATGACACTGGTGCGCAATCCACACACACGTGGGTAGCATGCATACAATGAAAGCCATGCTGCCACACGAAATATGATAGAGCAGACCATTGGCATGCTGAAGCAATGCTTCTGCTGCCTGCACCGCTCTGGAGGAGCTCTGCAGTACTCGGCAGAGCGCGTGTCAAGATTTGTGGTGGGCTGCTGCATGCTGCACAACCTCGCTATTATAAGGGCACAGCCCTTGCCACCAGCAATATGGCGACCAGCTGAGGAACAGAAGGAGGAGGAGGAAGTGGAAGGGAGGAGGTAACCCAGAGAGTTCCTTTCTGGCCAGGCTGTTCGTGACCGACACATCCGACTGCGATACTAGTAAATGCAACCCCAATTCCCCACCACCAACAGTGGCACAGCTTATTTTCCCTGTCACTGAACATCACAGCATGCGCTTGACCACAATGCAAAAATAAAAGCTTCTACAAAATAAACATTCCAAATCAAATGTATAAATCAAACCATGCCAAATTGCATACAAACGTCAACTAATCACCCTTGTGCATTCCCTTAGTGCCTGTCTTCCATGTGCCTTTGCCTGTCCTAGTGCTCCTACGCAATGCTACCCTAATGGCTGCAGCATGGCTGGTGGAAGGCTGCTGACTTTCAGTGAGGGAGACTGCAGATGGCCTTGGAGGACGAGCTCGAACAGCTCTGGGCCTAGAAGGCCCAGCTTCGGATTCCACCATCTCGGCATGGGCGGCAGCAGTCTGTGCTGGCTGGCTGACCGGCAACAGTAAGGGCACTGGCGGAATGGCAGTGGTGGGAGGACGAATGCTGTCATCCTGAGAGATGACAGCAGGTTCTTGCTCCATGGAGCCACTGCCATTCCCTTGGGGCGGCGTCTCAGCAATCCCAGTAATCTGTTGGAGGACAGATTGCTGAACTACTGTGACACCCTGCAAGGCCCTTTGAACACTGGTATTCGCAGCCTTGATGGCAGCAGTCTGATCTTGCGTGGCAGCAAGCTGACCTTGCAAGACAGAAGTCTGAGCTTCCACTGCAGCACCCAGACGTTGGGTGGTTTCTGCTTGTGCTGCAATGGAAGCTGAGACCTCGGCCATCAGGCGCTGCATCATGGTTGGGTCCACAAGAGTGCTAATGGAGTTGGCTGCCATTTCCACGTTGGAAAGGATGAGCTCCAAGCTCTGCGCAAAGCCCTGTGCAAAGCTGGTGCCGAAGTCCTCCATGCTACTTGACATTGCACGCAGGCTTTCTGACAGGCCTGCCAATGCACCAAGAATTTCATTGTGCATACTCATCAGCCTTCTACTGTAGCCTGTCCCATCTGAGTCCTCTGCAGCAGAACTCGTGTGTGACCTTGCCCTCCGGGGAGCTGGCACCTGTGCTACCCTTGACTCCTGCCCTGCCTGCAGGTCACTCGTGCCCAGTGTCTCACCAAGTGCCGATCCCGCCGCTAAGCTATCCTCTAAATTATGCGCAGTGTCAGTATCTGAGCTGGTGGTTGTGAGTATGAAATGGAGTGACGGTGCTTCTTCATTATCACTGTCTTCTTGCTCTTCCACTTGTTGCTCTTCCACCAGTGCCTGGCCAGGTGGCAGTCTTTGGGTATCTGGGGTAAGGTTGTGGTGAGGGGAGGGGGAGAAAGCAAGACGTGCATGTTTACACCATCTGCAGCTTGTAAATCAGAAAAGATTGTGGGATGAGGGGAAGTGGGATGCGAGAAGGAGGATTAGGTATGAAGATTCCGTCATCTTCTATCGTTTCAGCCCTGCCGCTGGCCACGGTCTCTTCACTGGCCGCACCAATGATGGCAAGCACCATCTCCTCCATTGGGGTAAGAACATGCAGGCGCGACCGTCCCCCGCCGGTTAGCTCCTGCTGCCTCTGGTTGTGCGCCACCTTGTCCTGCAAGAGAGAGGGAAGTGTGTCAGTGAGTGTGGTGCAATCTGTTTGCATGATGTAGCTGTTATGGTTGAATAGCTGGCAGTGTGTGCAAGCTGTGAGATGTGGGTGTGAGGCTTGCAGCAGTGCTAAGTGTGTACGGGTGAGGTGAAGCTATGAATGTTCGGTACGAGTCCAGAATGATAGAGATTGTTGGTAGGTGAGTGATGGGGGTGTGGTGCATAGAGCATTTGCTGAGGCTAGTGGTGCAGTTGGCGGGATATGGCATTTGAAGATACATTCACAGACCCTGACCACTCATGTGAGGTCACTGAACTTTTTGCGGCACTGCATCCAGGTCCTCAGGGCTTGACTCCTGGCATTGACCGCCACAGCTATCTGGTCTCACTGCCTTTGCAAAGTTTGTCTGGAGGGCCTCCTGGGCCCCTGTGGATAGAGCACATCTCTCCTCCTCCTCCACCAAGGCCTCCAGTGCAACATCGGAAAGCCTTTGAGCCCGCCCTCTGCCCTGTTGTGCCATAATTATCCAGGTCAAAATATCTTCCAGCACCTGCTCCCGCAACAATGCACCTCCCCTTTAAGAGGTGCAGGCTGCCTTTAAGTAGTAAGGCTAACTTTAAGTGGTGCTAGCCTTTCACAATTTTGCGCCTTCTGCTCAGGCATGCAGCCACTCAACAGCGCGTTTAGCGCTGCTGCACAAAGTTTGTGCGCTGCCTGCATCGGAAGCAAAAAGCGCGGGTTAATCCCACATCGAGATCCTCGTGCCTGTTTTCAGGCCCTGTTCAATTTAACCTCCCTACTTTCTTACTAGGCCAAGTTTCTTTTCTAGGACTCTGGCCAAGGCTCAATGTCCTGGGACTCTTGGAGGACCATTTTGAGGCCCAGGCCGCATTAACATGCGAGCTGCGGACAGTAAACAACGCCCTGCTTCAGTTCGCTGGATCTGGATGGGAAGGAAATCGGTGGAAAGCTATGCTGAGCTAGAAGGCAGGATGGGCCTGAGGGGTCATTATCCATGGCAGCAAACGGTACAGCTCGTCATTGACAAGCCATCCGTTCACATAATTATAATCTTTGAAGAGCTCAGGCAGGATGAATGCATCATGCAAACTTCCAGCAAATCCTGCATTAACATGGAGGATTCTTCACATGTTGTCACACACGATCTGGACATTTAAAGAGTGGTCACCCTTTCTGTTCAAGAAGTTGAGGGGGTTAACCATAGGAACTCACAAAGCAATGTGGGTGCCACCTACTGCTTCCTACACCTTGGGAAACTCAGCAATGCCATAAAACTGGATGACCCACGTTACTGCTGCCTTTTTGTGATGCCAAATTGGATGAATTTCTCAGCTCTCTGTGGGGGGGGGGGGGGGGGCGGTTTCAATTACAAATACATGTCCTGATGGCACCATGGCTGATATTACACTGTACCCCCGTGGCTGCCTGAAATGACAGAGTGGCATAAAATTTGAATGCAGTTGTGACCTTCATCCTTCATGCAGTAGCTGGCACAGTTCCCCTATCGCCTCTTTGGTGATGCACATTTTCTAACTGACCTCCCCACTAAGGTCTTCATAGGACCTGTGTGGCTGATATTACACTGTATGGCCTGTAAATTTCTTGGGGAGGGTGATATCTTGAAGAGTGCATCCTCCTCATTCTGCCTCCCCTTCTTTCTCCCATCTTCTCCTGCTGCCCCACTTCCTCCATTATAACGACAAAGGAATGCCTATTGAGAATCCCATACCTGGTCCTCAGAACCTCTCACTGTGGGTGAGGGCAAAAATATCCTAGGGGTCTCATAGTCCCACATTCAGTCAAAGGCCAGTCCCACGCTATCTAGGTGAAATGCCATTAATTCATAGTCAAAGTTTCTGCACGCTTTAGGCTCAAAGGTTCCTCACTTCCACCAGTTTCAGTTGATCCTGATAACAGGTACACCTTATATATCCTGTTCTAATTTACCCCTGCTGCATTGCGAGCTTACTTTGTGGGATTTCAACACACCAATGCTACTGGCCCTTATGTACATACATTTAAAGCAGCTCCGTGGGAACTTGGCAGACAGATCATGAGGCAGCCCAGACAGTGATCAGGCACTCTGGCAGAAAACTAGGGGAGATGGCTACTGCACCAATAAATCAGGTTTCACCAATTCTGTGCCACAGGAATGTCGAAAGCAGCAAGGAATGTTGGGGCCAGTGTGTTTGGCTTTCGGATATCACCAGCTCCTAATGCATGGATCTCATGCAGCCAGCAGCACATGAACAACATCAAAACAGCACAAGTGTAAAGTTCAATTAAAACAAAGAAAACGACTTTCTTTTCTTCATTCAGGTAAAGTGAACAGTTGGCCTGGTGCCATTACTACAAAGTATACAACAGGCCAACATTTCTGTAGGTTTTACAATTACAACATACTGGTCACGGATTTAAAAAGTTCTAAATTTTCTCGGAATTTAAGAAATATGAACCTTTTCCTCAGCAGCTTGTCGGGTCTTGTCATCCATCCATGTCAGCTTTTCCAAACCATCTTTAAATGCTGTTCGAATTTCATTAATCATTTCTTCTGCCTGGATGTCAAAACAGGAAGACAATTAATCAAGGTCGTACAACAAACTAAGTCACCACTCAGTTTAACAGCTAAGCTTAGTTAACACTGAAACTGCAAATCTAGATGACTTGGGCTAAAGCTGAAAGTGTAAATAGTGCAGAGCTATCTGTTTTGACCCTAGTTCAGTCAGTTTCCAGTTACTGCACCAATTCAAATCCAACTAAATATTGTTGTTAATTAGAATTAAAATAGTGTAATCTGTCCACTTCAAATCCTTGCCACCTTTTGGCCCAAGGTGAATGCAAGACCCATAACTGCAGTGTATTCATCAAACTTGTAACTAAACACTGTGCACTGCATTAAATGGGTCATGGCAAAAGTATATACATTGAGATATCACATTTAGGGGAAGAGTGACCATAGTATGGTGGAGTTCTACATTAGGATGGAGAAGGAAACAGTTAAGTCAGAGACCATGGTCCAGAACTTAAATAAGGGCAACTTTGAGGGTATGAGGCGTGAATTGGTGAGGTTAAATTGGCAAGCGATATTTAAGGGGCTATCAGTGGAAGGGCAATGGCAGACATTTAGAGATCGCATGGATGAACTACAACAATTGTACATCCCGGTCTGGCGTAAAAATAAAAAAGGGAAGGTGGCTCAACCATGGCTAACAAGGGAAATCAGGGATAGTATTAAAACCAAGGAAGTTGCATACAAATTGGCCAGAAGTAGCAGCAAACCCGGGGACTGGGAGAACTTCAAAACTCAGCAGAGGAGGACGAAGGGTTTGATTAGGGCAGGGAAAATAAAATATGAAAGGAAGCTTGCAGAGAACATTAAAATGGACTGCAAAAGCTTCTATAAATATGTAAAAAGAAAGAGGTTAGTAAAAACAAACGTAGGTCCCCTGCAGTCGGAAACAGGGGAAGTCGTAATGGGGAACAAGGAAATGGCAGATCAATTGAACAAGTACTTTGGTTCGGTGTTTACTGTGGAGGACACACACAACCTGCCGGAAATAAAAGGGGTCAGAGGATCCGGTAAGAGGGAGGAGCTGAGGGAAATCCTTATTAGACGGGAAAAGGTATTGGGAAAATTGATGGGACTGAAGGCTGAAAAATCCCCGGGGCCTGATGGTCTGCATCCCAGAGTACTTAAGGAGGTGGCCTTGGAAATAGTGGATGCATTGACGATCATTTTCCAACATTCCTTAGACTCTGGATCAGTTCCGATGGAGTGGAGGGTGGCCAATGTAACCCCTCTTTTTAAAAAAGGAGGGAGGGAGAAAGCAGGGAATTATAGACCAGTCAGCCTGACATCGGTCGTGGGTAAAATGATGGAAGCAATTATTAAAGATGTCATAACAGACCATTTGGAAAGTGGCGACATGATAGGTCCAAGTCAGCATGGATTTGTGAAAGGGAAATCATGCTTGACAAATCTTCTGGAATTTTTTGAGGATGTTTCCAATAGGGTGGACAGGGGGGAACCAGTAGATGTGGTGTATTTGGACTTTCAGAAGGCCTTCGACAAGGTCCCACACAAGAGATTGGTGAGCAAAGTTAAAGCACATGGGATTGGGGGTAATGTGTTGACGTGGATTCAGAACTGGTTGGCACACAGGAAACAAAGAGTAGGAGTAAATGGGTACTTTTCAGAATGGCAGGCAGTGACCAGCGGGGTACCGCAGGATTCGGTGCTGGGACCCCAGCTGTTTACATTATATATTAATGATTTGGACGAAGGGATTAAATGTAATATCTCCAAATTTGCGGATGACACTAAATTGGGAGGCAGTGTGAACAATGAGGAGGATGCTAGGAGGCTACAGAGTGACTTGGACAGGTTGGGTGAATGGGCAAATGTATGGCAGATGAAGTACAATGTGGATAAATGTGAGGTTATCCACTTTGGTGGTAAAAATAGAGAGGCGGACTATTACCTGAATGGTGGCAGATTAGGGAAAGGGGAGGTGCAACGAGACCTGGGCGTCATGGTACATCAGTCACTGAAGGTGGGAATGCAAGTGCAGCAGGCAGTCAAGAAAGCAAACGGAATGATGGCCTTCATAGTAAGGGGATTTGAGTACAGGAGTAGGGAGGTGATGCTGCAGTTGTACAGGGCCTTGGTGAGGCCACACCTGGAGTATTGTGTGCAGTTTTGGTCTCCTAACTTAAGGAAGGACATTCTTGCTATTGAGGGAGTGCAGCGAAGGTTCACTAGATTGATTCCTGGGATGGCCGGTCTGACATATCAAGAAAGATTGGGTCAACTGAACTTGTATCCTCTGGAGTTCAGAAGAATGAGGGGGGATCTTATAGAGACATTTAAAATCCTGACTGGTTTAGACAAATTAGATGCGGGCAGAATGTTCCCAATGTTAGGGAAAACTAGAACCAGGGGTCACAGTCTAAGGATTAAGGGGAAGCCATTTAAGACTGAGCTGAGGAGGAACTTCTTCACCCAGAGAGTTGTGAATCTATGGAATTCTCTTCCACAGAAGGTTGTTGAGGCCAGTTCGCTAAATATATTCAAAAGGGAGTTAGATATAACACTCACAACTAGGGGGATCAAGGGGTATGGCGAGAAAACAGGAATGGGGTACTGAGGTAGCATGTTCAGCCATGAACGCATTGAATGGCGGTGCAGGCTCGAAGGACCGAATGGTCTACTCCTGTACCTATTTTCTATGTTTCTATGTTTACAAATGACATCCTTTGTGACTGACAAAGGTAAACTATCCCTCCTCGTCCTTCTTGACTTGTCTGCAGCCTTTGACACGGTTGACCACTCCATCCTTCTCCAACGCCTCACCACGGTCATCCAGCTGGGTGGGACTGCACTCGCCTGGTTCCATTCTTATCTATCTAATCGTAACCAGAGAATCACCTGCAACGGCTTCTCTTCCCGCTCCCGCATCGTTACCTCTGGTGTCCCCCAAGGATCTATCCTTGACCCCCTTCTATTTCTCATCTACATGTTGCCCCTTGGCAACATCATCCGAAAACACAGGGTCAGTTTTCACAAGTACCCTGGCGACACCCAGCTCTACCTCACTACCACTTCTCTAAATTGTCAGATTGCTTGTCCGGCATACAGTTCTGGATGAGAAAAAATTTTCTCCAATTATATATTGGGAAGACCGAAGCCATTGTTTTCGGTCCCCACCACAAACTCCGTTCCCTAGCCACTGACTCCATCCCTCTCCCTAGCATCTGTCTGAGGCTGAACCACACTGTTCGCAACCTTGGTGTCATATTTGACCCTGAAACGAGCTTCCGGCCACATATCCGACATAACAAAGACCGCCTACTTCCACCTCCGTAACATCGCCCGTCTCTGCCCTTGCCTCAGCTCATCTGCTGCTGAAACCCTCATCCATGTCTTTGTTACCTCTAGACTTGACTATTCCAACGCACTCCTGGCTGGCCTCCCACATTCCACCCTACATTGGCTCCCAGTTAAGCAGCGCTTCGATTTCAAAATTCTCATCCTTGTTTTCAAATCCCTCCATGGCCTCGCCTCTCCCTATCTCTGTAATCTCCTTCAGCCCCACAACCCCTCAAGATATCTGCGCTCCTCTAATTCTGCCCTCTTGAGCATCCCTGATTATAATCACTCAACCATTGGTGGCCGTGCCTTCTGTTGCCTAGGTCCTAAGCTCTGGAATTCCCTGCCTAAACCTGTCCGCCTCACTCCCTCTCTTTCCTCCTTTAAAACGCTCCTTAAAACCTACCTCGTTGACCAAGCTTTTGGTCACCTGCCCTAATTTATCCTTATGTGGCTCGGTGTCAAATTTTTTGTCTTAAAATACTCCTGTGCAGCGCCTTGGGATAGAAACATAGAACATAGAAAATAGGTACAGGAGTAGACCATTCGGTCCTTCGAGCCTGCACCGCCATTCAATGCGTTCATGGATGAACATGCTACCTCAGTACCCCATTCCTGCTTTCTCGCCATACGATGTTTTACTACGTTAAAGGCGCTATATAAATACAAGTTGTTGTTGTTGAATCATTTGATTCCCTGGAGCAAAACACATTTAATAACAATTAATTCAAAGTACTATACTAAAATATAAATCGGGAGACACAAGGTGGCACTTGTCAATTTCTGTTTGTTGTTCAGAGAAATTAACTCACACAATTTGTACTTTTTGTATTTTGCAGCCTGTCTATAGAAACTGTAAACAAGAAAACACCAGTGATGTTTTAAGGTTATAAACATGCTGCTTATTCTAGAATGTTAATGAGGTTTCTTTGATGAGATATTGCCTCTGCGTGCTATATGTAATAAAATAGTAATTTTTTTTTTATAAAGAATGTTTGTGTTCCATATAGCTCATAGAGAAAACCTTTGCCTAACGTGTGTTGATTAGGTTTGAAACATAAGAACACTTACTATGACTTTGCTGTCTTTGTCAAATGTAACTTTTACAAACAAAGCTCCCAAGGCAAATCCTAGGGTGTCATCTGTGTTTCCAATGCAGGTCTGCCATCGAGGAGTACAGGACTGAAAAAGATCAGATGTTAGTAATGTAAGTGTTGCTTTAATTCATTTAATGAATGTAACCTGAAATGCATTTGAAGTGTTAAATAATATTTGAACCAATTCCTACAAAAATGTAATAGTGCTACTGTATTTAGAACAGTCATTATAAAACGACACCGATATCTTCTGATAATAAAGATTTATTAAGATCTGTCTTTCTTTTTGAACCAATTAACTAACGCAGCTTAAACATTTTGTGGTTCCCAAGCAATTCTACAATGCTTTTCATTCTGTTGTTTGTCAGTTTCCATGTTGACATATTTGGCGCTGTAAGACTGCTGTGGGCAGATATCCGGAGGCAGAAATTCCTGTCCACTAATTCTAGCAAAAAATGGACATGAAATACCGCTTTTAATTTACGTTTACTTTTTCACTAAAGCTAGCATTCTTGAGCAGCTAAGTTGCCAGCAGTGACATCAAAGTTCTCCTTCAGTAATATTCAGGAGGTCGCCACAGGGAAGTTTCTCACAAAATGGCCTCTTATAGATTAGCTCTGAGCAGTTTACAACATAAGCAAAGAAATGCCGAGAAACACCAACAACAGATATCTGGCATTTAGGATTAATTTTAATTCTGATTAATTTAGTTCTTCTTACGCATCCTACTGTAAAGCAACAAAGGTCACTTAGTCTCTAATAAGTCAAGTGAATTTTCACCAAAGATATGATGGTACTTTAAGCAGACTTTGTATGCTTTGTACATAGTTCAGACTTTGTATATAGTTCACATAGCAACTATGCTGTTAGCTATGACATAAGGCATGAAAAGATAGAATAAGTCACTTGGTTTAAAACTGAAATATGGATGTGTTTCTGCTATTTATCCTATGGCCCCAATTTTAACTCCAGGTGGATTCCCCGCTCAGGCCCGAGTTAAAATTACAGTCGGGTCTCAATGTCATCATTGGGCCGCAACATGCATATGGAAAGAAGGATCCTGTTGGCTCCGGGCGCGTGTCTTTGCTGCCTGCTCAGGAGAGCAAGTTAAAATTGCAGATGCTGCGATCATGCTGGCTTTCGGACAGGTAAGAGCCAGGGTGATTTTAACTGCCCACCCGCCAGGTTTCTGCTGAGCGAGTAGGGTTAAAATCGCCCCCCATGGCAGCTACAACTGTTTCTGTGCAGCATCAGACAAGTGACTCATGGTATCATTATCCAGAAACTTCTCTGAGGCTGAATCAGACATAACATGAAATGCAGCACTTTATCTCTGGAGAATTTTTAAACTCTATAACCAGCAGTCAAAACAAGGCACCTATGGGGAATGTTTTACATTTAAGAACAAAGAGTGCAGTAATAACATGGCGCACTTTGTAGCTTATTTCTCCAAACAGTTTGTGATTGAGAAAAAGCTAAATTTACTGTAGATTATTTTGAATAGTTTTCAGTTTCAATGGTTATTCTAATGAACAAGTCAAATTTTTTTAGTTGCATAAATAAACTAATGTTCAATTTAATAACAGACTCTTAAGCCTGTTTCCTGAAGTAGTGTGTGGGTGGTCTATCACTTCCTTCAATATTCTACATTATATAGAGTAGATTTTGGAGAAAATGGTACATAATTTATGAAGCTTTTATATTAAAAAAAAATTGTACATACATTTATTTTCTTTTTTCACTGGTCAATTCTGAGAGTGTAGTCCTGGAAGTTTGTACATGAAGTGCTGGTTGTGGTAATGTTAATTTTCCAATAATGTTTTATGAAAACTTGAGTGTGAACAATTACCAACACCAGTTAATTACCCACATAAGAGACTGGATTCAATTGGATCAAACGGAACCACAACACATTTAAAAAAACAAAAAGGAATTTGTAAATGTAGTACTGTGTGCAGTAGATCCAGAATAATTGTTAACTGGGGACTATGTGCATAGTAGCACAGCCACAAGTGTACACACTAACCAAAAAATAATGCCTTATTGCATACAGATCTCAAATACAGATCTGAATATTCTGTAACTGTGTCCATATACAAGGTTGTCTTTGTGCAGTATCCTGTTTAGAATAGCACCACCGCAAAGATAATATCAATAGTTGGATGGTATCAGAAGTGCAGTGTAGAGTTTCCCCAAAGGGTATATGCACCACTTAGTAGCGAGTCATCCAGACCAGGAGGGTCCCAGGTTCAATGCTTGATTTGTGACTCGCCATCTCAGCCAAGGCAATAGTGGCGGTGCTGATATTAGCCTTGGTATCTTCAGACTTGGGAGAGTAAAAATTGATCCGGTTTCCTGTTCCAGTTCATGTCCTAGATGTGTATATATGTGGATGTTGGGTGTGGATAGTATTGGGGTTGAGTATGAAGGCTTCTCTAATTGAATAGCCGGCACTCACTGTACAAATTCACACATCGAAATCAGTCACATGTACAAAGCTGCTACAAATACAATTGCATAGAATCATAGAATGGTTACATCACGGAAGAAGGCCATTCGGCCCGTCAGAGCTCTCTGCAAGAGCACTTCAGCTAGTTTCACTCCCCCGCCCTTTCCTCGTAGCCCTGCAAATTTTTTTCCTTCAGGTATTTATCCAACTCCCCTATGAAAGCCAGGATTGAGTCAACCTCCACCACCCTTTCAGGCAGTGCATTCCAGATCCTAACCACTCGCTGAGTAAAAAAGTTTCTCCTCATGTTGCCTTTGGTTCTTCTGCCAATCACCTTAAATCTGTGTCCTCTGGTTCTCGACCCTTCTGCCAATAGGAACAGTTTCCCTCTAACTACTCTGTCCAGACCCCTCATGATTTTGAATACCTCTATCAGATCTGCTCTCAATCTTCTGTGCTCTAAGGAGAACAACCCCAGCTTCTCCAGTCTATCCATGTAACTGAAGTCCCTCATCCCGGGAATCATTCTCGTAAATCTTTTCTGCAAAGGCCTTCACATCCTTCCCAAAGTGCTGTGCCCAGAATTGGACACAATACTCCAGTGTTTTATAAAGGGTCATCATAATTTCCACGCTTCTGTACTCTATACCTCTATTCATGAAGCCCAGGATCCTGTAAGCTTTTTTAACTGCTTTCCCAACCTGCCCTGCCACCTTCAACGATTTGTACACATATACCCCTAGGTCTCTCTGTTAATACACCCCCTTTAGGATTGTACCCTTTAGTTTATAATTCCTCTTTTCATTCTTTCTACCAAAATGTATCACTTCGCACTTTTCTGCGTTAAACTTCATCTGACACGTGTCCGCTCATTCCACCAGCCTGTCTATGTCCTCTTGAAGTCTATCACTATCCTCTTCACTGTTCACTATACTTCCAAGTTTTGTGTCATCTGCAAATTTTGAAATTGTGCCCTGTACACCCACATCCAAGTCATTACAGGAAACTCTTGTTTAACCGGCACCTAAATATCCGGAATTCTCTCTTAACCGGCAAAAATCATACTCCGAAAACTCCTCTCAAATAACCGGCAATGTTGCCGAGTCCGAGTTCAAGTCTCCCGCGAACGCCGAGTTAGTCAGTGGGGGTAGTTCTCCAAAGTGCCACTACTCGGCCTCCTGGCGCTGTCGGAAGTCCGAACACTGCAGTAACAGGAGTCTGATTCTCCCGCGCTGCCGGGAGTCTCTTCTGATCGGCCATTTTACTGTGTGTAAGTTTTGTTTTACTGTTAAGTAATTAAAGAGTTATGGATTACCCTCAACTGGCAGTACTGTACTTAATCAAGCATCTTCCACCATCCATTTAACACAACATTCTGTAGGTGAGTACCCAAATACTGTATACTGCACATTTCTTGATTTTTTTATTTTTGTTTGTTAAAAATAGCCTCGGTAGATATAACTCTCCGTTATCCGGAACTTTTGATCAACCGGCACCACGCCGGTCCCGTCGGTGCCGGATACCAAAGAGTTTCCTGTAATTAATATCAAGAAAAGCAGTGGTCCTAGAACCGACCCCTGGGGAACACCACTGTATACCTTCCTCAAGTCCAAAAAACAACCGTTCACCACTACTCTCTGTTTCCTATCACTTAGCCAATTTCGTATCCAGGCTGCCACTGTCCCTTTTATTCCATGGGCTTCAACTTTGCTGGCAAGCCTATTATGTGGTACTTTGTCGAACGCCTTTTGGAAATCCACGTCAACCGCATTGCCCTCATCAACCCTCTCTGTTACCTCATCAAAAAACTCAATCAAGTTGGTTAAACACGATTTGCCTTTAACAAATCCGTGCTGGCTTTTCGTAATTAATCCACACTTGTCCAAGTGACTGTTAATTTTGTCCCTGATTATTATTTGTAAAAGCTTCCCCACTACCGAGGTTAAACTGACTGGCCTGTAGTTGCTGGGTTTATCTTTACACCAGTCGTCTGGCACCACTCCCATTTCTAAGGAGGTTTGGAAGATTATGGCCAGTACCTCTGCGATTTCTTCCTTCACTTCCCTCAGCATCCTAGGATGTATCCCATCTGGTCCTGGTGACCTATCTACTTTAAGTACAGCCAGCCTTCCTAGTACCTGCTCTTTATCATTTTTCATCCCATTCAGTATCTCCTCCTTCACTATGTTTATGGCAGCATCTTCTTCCTTGGTGAAGACAGATGCCAAGTACTCATTCAGCACCTCAGCCATACCCTCTGCCTCCATGCGTAGGTCTCCTTTTTGGTCCCTAATCGGCCCCACCCCTCCTCTTACTACCCGTTTACTATTTATATGCCTAGAGAAGACATTTGGATTACCTTTTATGTTGGCTGCCATTCTATTCTCATACCCTCTGTTTGCCTCTCTTATTTTCTTTTTCATTTCTCCTCTGAACTGTCTATATTTAGTCTGATTCTCAGATGTATTCTCGACCTGACATCTGTCATATGAGCTCTTTTTCTGCTTCATCTTACTCTCTATCTCTTTCGTCATCCAGGGAGCTCTGACTTTAGTTGCCCTGCCTTTCCCCCCTCGTTTGAATGTACCTCGACTGTACCTGAACTATTTCCTCTTTAAAAGCAGCCCATTGTTCCATTACAGTTTTGCCTGCCAATCTTTGATTCCAATTTACCCGGGCCAGATCCGTTCTCATCCCACTGAAATTGGCCTTCCTCCAATTAAGTATTTTTACTCTAGATTGCTCCCTGTTTTTTCCCATAGCTAATCTAAACCTTATGATACTATGATCACTGTTCTCTAAATGTTCACCTACTGACCCTTCTTCACTTGACCCACCTCATTCCCTAGAACCAGATCCAGCAATGCCTTCTTCCTCGTTGGGCCGGAAACGTACTGATCAAGAAAGTTCTCCTGAACACATTTCAGAAATTCTTCCCCCTCTCTGCCCTTTACACTATTACTATCCCAGTCTATATTAGGATAGTTGAAGTCCCCCATTATCACTACTCTATAGTTCTTGCATCTCTCTGTAATTTCTCTGCAAATTTGCTCCTCCATATTTTTCCTGCTATTTGGTGGTCTATAGAATATATCTAGTCGTGTAATGGCACCTCTATTATGTCTTAACTCTAGCCATATAGATTCTGTCCTTGACCCCTCCAGGACATCCTCTCTCTGCAGCACTGTAACATTCTCTTTAACCAATACTGCCACACCACCTCCTATCTTTCCTTCCTTATCTTTCCTAAACACCTTATATCTAGGAATATTTAATATCTAATCCTGCCCTTTTTTGAGCCAGGTCTCCGTTATTGCCATGACATCATATTCCCATGTGGCTATTTGTGCCTGCAGCTCACCAACCTTGTTTACTATGCTTCGTGCATTCACATACATACACTGTAAACCTATCTTAGACCATCCTGTGTTCTCGCTTAGTCTGACCCCACCTAATACCTTACTATTTCTTGCTTTAGTGCTATCTGTCTCTCCCAATCCTTTGTTTCTCCTTTCTAATGCTACATCCTGGTGCCCATCCCCCTGCCAACTTAGTTTATACCCTCCCCAACAGCAATAGCAAACCTCCCCGCGAGGATATTGGTCCCAGCTCTGTTGAGGTGCAACCCGTCCGGCCTGTACAGGTCTCACCTCCCCCAGAACCGGCCCCAATGCCCTAGGAATCTGAAGCCCTCCCTCCTGCACCATCTCTCCAGCCACACAATGATCTGCTCTATCCTCCTATTTCTATACTCACTCGCGTGTGGCACCGGGAATAATCCAGAGATTACTACCTTTGAGGTCCTGCTTTTTAACCTCTTTCCTAGCTCCTTGAAATCTGCCTGCAGGACCTCATCCCTCTTTCTACCTATGTCATTGGTACCGATATGGACCACGACCTCTAGCTGTTCACCCTCCCGCCTCAGAATGTTCTGCAGCTGCTCGGTAACATCCTTAACCCTGGCACCAGGGAGGCAACATACCATCCTGGAGTCACGTCTGCGGCTGCAGAAACACCTGTCTGCTCCCCTAACTATTGAATCCCCTACCACTATTGCTTTCCCTATCTTCCTCCTCCCCCCTGTACAGCTGAGCCACTCATGGTGCCGTGGACTTGGCTCTGGCTGTACTCCCCAGCGGAACCATCGCCCTTACCAGTACTCAGAAGAGAATACTGGCTGGAGAGGGAAATGAACTCCGGGGACTCCTGCACTCCCTGCCTGGTCCTCCTCTTATGTCTGGCGGTCACCCATTCCCTCTCTGTCTGCACACTCCTTAGCTGCGAGGTGGCCACCTCCTGAAACGTGCTATCCACGTAGCTCACAGCCTCGTGGATGCACCAGGTGATGCCAGCTGCTGCTCAAGCTCCGAAACCCGGAGCTCGAGCTCCTCCAGCTGACGACACTTCCTGCACACGTGGTTGTCCAGGACATGGGAAGCGTCCTGGATTTCCGCCCTGCCATGCCTTTATTTATTTGACTATTAACTAACTTTACAGAAACTTAAGACTAAGATATACCTAATTCAAGTTATTAATATAATTTATTAACAGTTAATAATTAAATATTATATTAACAGTTACTAATTTAATGTATTTTTAACAGTTACTAATCTCCAAGCTCCTGCTTTATCCCTAACCAGCTATTTAACACTGGCCCTAACTTGAAGAGCCCCTCTCCGACCACGCTTTTTAGCAGAACTTAGCAGAAATAAACTTAGAACTTAAAAAAAAGAAGGGGGTGATTCATGTATCACATGACTCACCCCCTTCAAGAAAGGAAGGTCAAGAAGAAAAGTCCTGGGAAGAAAAAAAATACATCACAATGCACAGCTAATGGAAATTCAAATGTATCAAAAAGTATAAACTTGTGTATTTCATTAATTTACATATGATATCACAAGTACAGTAAAAGAAAATTAAGTCAGATTATTTTCCGTGATACAGGAGGCAAGAATCTTGGAAATAGGGGTAAATTGACATAATTTTCTTAATGTTACTAACCAACACACTCTACAGGCTGTGCTGCGTATTTTGCTGAGCGTGTGGCTTATTTTGCTGAATTCAAACTGTTAACCTTTGACTAGTTACTTACCCTTGTTACCCTCACCGTGAGGCAAAGCAATTATATGATAAAAGAGGAACAAGGGCCTCAAAAAATGGAACAATAATCCAAAGATACCGATAATACTAGGACAATGACAAGATAGCTAGACAAGTGTGGTCAGACAAACTGGCCAGCTTGAAATACATCCTTGCAAAGATTTTGTGGGTAGATGAGTAATATTAAACAAGTTGACCATCTTGAATTCTTTGGAAAACAAGTTATTAATAAGGAACTTGTGAATAACAACCCCATATATGGTGTGAGGTTACTGTCGGAGTTGGGGGTATAAAAACCCAATGTCTTCTGAGGTCGTGGCAGAAGCATCAGTGAAGACCATCCAGCTGTCTGAAGAACACCTAACTGTCAGAAGACTACACAGCTGTTCGAAGAACACCCAACTATCGGAAGACTGCCTAGCTGTCAGAGAACTTGAAGTGACCACACCGCCACCTTGATTCCGACTTCTGCCCAGGGATCAAACGTTTTAATCTCTAATATTGGTGCAGGAGCCTAATGTGGTTTTGATCTCTGTATTATTATAATTGTCTTCTAATGTCTTGATACTTTTACATGTTTGATTTAACTATCAATTAATGAGACATTGATTACCATTTGGCATCATGTCCGAATCTGTTACAAGAATCAGCAGAAATTTGCTAATTGAATAAAGTTGGAAAAAACATCCATGCCAAACACTCATGCAAACACTGGAAATTATACTTCCAAAGGATGATTATATTTGTTGCAATCCCCTAAGTGATCATGCAATTTAGTGTAAGGAGTGGAACAGCACTTACTATGTCAAGATGTAACAGCTTATGAAAATGACAAACAGGCTCAAGTGACCAGTTCTAGGACACAAGACCACAGTAACTATGGAGATAAACTTTCACTCTCATATTTCGACTGTTTAATCTCTACACCTTATTAGTTGAAAACTCTCAACCTAGATTCTTAGGCCGGAATTTTGCGGGGGGGTCAGCGGGCGCGATCGGTGGCAAGTTGGGTTAAAAAGTTTTGTTTTTTTCCACAGCGGGTCGGGACCCCGCTGTGAACCCACCGCCACGCTTCTTTCCCAATGTCGGGTCTGTCAGCGCTGAGCAGTGGCGGGGGACCCAATTCTGGTAATTAGTGGCTTGTTTAGAGCCACTTAAGAATGATTTTCAGCTTACCTTTTGCATTTGACAGTTCGCCCATGGGGTCCACGCTGGTCGTGGGCCACTTCTGTCAAGCTGAGGCGGGAGTTCAGTGGCCTTTGAATCAGCTGTTGAGTTGACAGCTTCAAATGTACAGTAAAAGCTCCCAACGTACATAGATATCTTCCCTCTGCCACAAGCTCTTCTCACTGCATTTCCACAACAGATTCACCATGCTGCAAGACTTTACACAAGTCTTCATCCAGTCTGACCTCATTACCTCTCTCAACATTGACAGATCACTTCTGTCATCTCTACTTCACCTGCCATCTATTCCATCAGCATGGGTGCCCTTTATACTGTCTCATCTTGGTCCTCAGAATCCCACCACAATCAGCCCCAACACCAGCAGTACCAGGCACACCAGCAGCACCAACAACACCAACCTTCAACTGATACTGCACAGGACAGAGGGCATCAGTAACCAACCACATTGCTGCCCGGGAGGCCAGGGACGGCCTCACCATGGCCAGATTTACTTCACTTGACGCTGTACATCCTGGCTGCCACATGATGCGCCAGGTTAGCACCACCCCACACTAACACCATAAAGCATCCCTACAATGCCCAAGCCATTCTTTTCACACTCATCACCATTGCGGGGGGTACCGTTATGTCTCACCATTCACTGCAACTCACAGACACTTCCAAAGGTGAACACAGATCTATACAATAAGGCAAAGTGCTGAAAATAAAGGTTTCAATGTTGGACACCATATTAACAGAAAATTTACATGAACATTGCATAAAACACCCAAGTGTCTACCCTTGTGTGTTGTTAGTTGGTATGATTGCACTAGGTGAAGGTGAGTGTGAGGGGTTGCTAGTGAGATGGGGATGTGATAATATAGATAGAGAGGGATGGGGAGGTGCAAGGTAAGTTGGTGTGAGTAAGGATGTGCAGGAGTAGGGTAGGGAAGGCAGAGGCACAGCAGGATGAGGTTGAGTGTGGCTTTGTACTAACGTTTTGTGATCTACTGAGATCATTGAAACGTCTGCGGCACTGCACCCAGGTCCTCCTGACCACATCCCTGCTTGTGCCCTCCTCTGCAATGTGCAACCAGGCTGTGTTGGCGTCCTGGGGAGGTCTTTTCCGCTCATGGAAGGGAAGAGGACCTCCCTGCATGCTGTGACTCCCTCCATAAGCATATGGAGGGAGTCATGGGAGAGCCTGGGTGCAGTCCTGTGCCTTTGTGCAGTCATTGTCAGTGCTTGCAGCACCTCAATGCTGTAGAACACTGACAGCACAAATGTCAAAATAAAGTTGGCCATGGTCCCTTTAAGGAAACCGGCTGATGATGCGTCATCAAATGACATCACCAGACCCGCTTCCTCTAATTGTCCGGGAAACACGCTGGGCGGGCTTAACAAGCCCCATCAAGGGAAATTCATTTCACAGAGCGGGATGGAGCCAGCAGCGGGGTCGGGACCCACCACGGACCCTGCCGAGGTTAGTAAAATCCCAGCCTTTATCTCACCTTCTTTGTACCGTACAAAGTCTCCAGAAGTTTTTCCTGTGCATTTTCAAACCGCTGATCCAAGTTGGATGCTGTCTTCTGCACTAAATTCCACATCATGTAATTGTTCAAAATGCTAAATGATTTAAAACATTTAATGATTTAAGCTTTAGATACAATATATAATATCACAATTTAAATCACATAACTAAATGTTTATTTTCTAAAGTACATCAAAATTTTCATCCAAGAGTGAAGCGCACAAGTATTATTTAAATATCTAATTTGAAGTACAGTATAACCATTTTAATTCAGTTGTTTTATTAATTTAAAACTCATAATTCACATGACTCCTTCACTATTTGCCTTAATGAGCAAACCAAACCCATAGACCATGCTCTAATATGCAGCATTTGTTCCACAAAATCCAACTTATATTTATTTATGACATAGTGTTTACTGTCATATGAACTGAATGATCTATTTACTGCAAAACCCAATAAAGGAACTGCTATTTACTGATGAAAACTAGGAAAACTTCTAAAATTTCATAAACAAGTAATTTTAATACAATTTTGAACACAATGTAAGATGAAGAAAATAGTCACCCATCCACAAAAAAAATCAGCGTAGAAACATTCTTTATAGGCTGATAAACTGAAGTAATTTAATAGACCAGACTCTTGAGAAGTAATGGAAAAGTACAGTTGACACTTGTATCTTTGTTTTATAGTATATGATGCATGGCAGATTGCTAATAAGCTGTTCAAAGAAGGAATTTGGGGGCACGATAGTGCACTGTCCTCACCTTGCTGAAGCCTGGGTTTAAAATCAAACTGGACCGATGAGCTCATCAGAATTAACTGAATGTCTCACTCCAGAAAATTCAGTGGGGTCAGCAACAGAAGAGTCAGAGTCAGGCAGGACTGGGCCCCAACGCCCTCAAGTTGGTAAACCTTCTGAGACTTGGGCCTCGATTCTAACCACCATTCCATCTCTCCTCCCCGCCCCCCCCCCCCCCCCCCCGCGCCCCCCCCCCGGACCGTTGCGTAGGGAAGGACTGGACGAGTGTTTAAAATCATAAAAATCTAAATCCTCCTATGTTCCTGGCCGGCGTAATATTTACTGCACCGATTCAGGCCCTGGGTGAGGCTCCCACTAAAAGAAGGTGGTCTACTCCCCCCCACCCAAAGCCCCTCCTGGGACACCCCAACCCCGGCATCCCCCGATCCTCGAGGAATCCTCAGCCCTCTCATCGTCCATCGTGAGGAAGGAATAGCCAGCCCTTACCAATCTCCGATCGCATTGCGAAGAAGAAATCCCCAGCCCTCGCAATCTCAGCACAAACAGGGAATCCCCAGCCCTTCTGAATCTTAGACAGATGCCAAGGGAACCCCAGCCCATTGACTGCTGGGGACCGTTTCAACGTGGCTAAATATCTTCTCCCGCCCGCTGGCCAGGTAGTGAATCTGGCCAGGTGTTGGGTGGGAGTCCAGGAAGTTTTATTTAAATGGTCTTAATGGCAGGGCCTCCACCTTCCTGACTTGGCCAAGTGCACTACTGGGCTCGCACACACCCTTCCCACCCCCCATAAAAATCGAGGCCTAACTGTCTAAACATGGTCAAGAATGCATCAGCAAACAGCCAGTACCCATGGAACCATAACCTAGTGTAAGTTGGCAACTTCAAGAGAAAAGCCAAGAAAAAAAATCAGGGAGACAACTGTGTGTGTATAAAAGAGCATAAAAGTGTAAAAATCTTAATTGCTCAAGATAGGTACTGTAAAGATTAACCAAGGGGAGATTAAAAACGAGTCAAATGCAATACCGTCTTGGTAGAAAAGGTTAGGAATGACAAATATGCGCTATATACACATAAAATCTTAAATGATAGAACTGAGAAAAAATGAATTAAAACAATGGTGTGCAACTTACAAATATTACTGTTTTATATTTTGAAATGTAGATCAGTTTTGTTTCTTTTTTATATGTATTATTGAAATTGTTTGAATGCTGAGTTCTGAGGAACATTAAGAACACCCCAAGCATACTCTGCTTCAACTCCACTAAAACCAATTCAACGACATGGCTCAGAACTGAAGTATCTCTACGTCATCTGTAGTTTAATAGTTGGAGCTAAGACAGCACCAAGAAACCAATGCACACCATGGCATCAGAGTGAGAGGACATGCATTGAAATCATTTTGTCTACTTTAGTGTGTGAATCTGACCCTTTCCAAAGATAGATAAACTTGTACAGGCAAGTTCACTGAAATGTGACTCTTTTAAAACAAGCCACTGACACCACGTGCTCTGGTTTCCTCTAAACGCAGATACTTTATTAAAATTCATTCACGGGATGTGGACGTTACCGGCAAGTCCAGCATTTATTGCCCATCCCTAATTGCCTTCTTGAATGCAACTGAGTGGCTTGCTAGGTCATTTCAGAGGGCAGTTAACATTGCTGTGGTTCTGGAGTCACATTTCGGCCAGACCAGGTAAGGACGGCAGATTTCCTTCCCTAAAGGACATTAGTGAACCAGATGTGTTTTTACGACTATCTGGTAGTTTCATGGTCACCTTGATACTGATACTAGTTTTTTATTCCAAATTCTTTATTTAATTGAATTTCAATTCCCCAGCTTCCGTGGCAGGATTTGAACTCATGTTTCCTGATCATTAGTCCAGGTCTCTGGATTACTAGTCCAGTAATATAACCACTATGCTACCGTACCCATACTTATGTAGCATAAATATGCCAGTGCAGATATAATTCACAGCAATGGCAATATTGGCAACGAACGGCATAAATTGTGTATCCCCGACCCTCCAGTGGTGAATTCACACCATCATTTGCTGGAAACATAATTAGAATACACCACAGTGAACATAACAGCTGATCGGGAGCGACGTGGCCAATGTCTGATACACCTTGAAAGTACTGGGGCCCGACACAGAACGCAACAACAGGTTATTTAACAGCAATGCATTTAGGAGCAATTGCTGCGATCTGATAACGTGGGGATGGGTTGCAGACAGTACGGACAGAATGTCCAGGTTGGGTTTAATTTGATTGATGAGTTTATACTAAAACCATAGTATAACTATATAAATAAGCGTTAAGAAGTGACCCGTGTGCATCGGGTTGTCTCCCGAACTGCATGTGATCCTTAGCCATATTTCATTACCGGTTGCAAAGCATGCTTAGCGGGTTGGCGCACAAGCTGAAATGTTGGCCTAGAAATTCCGTTTCCTACGGGTGGGTACGCGCTGTGTACTCACCCGTAGGGCCAACGGAAGTGCCGGTTTTACGCATGCACTGCGCATGCGCTGGAAACTGGCACTTCCGTTCTCTGCAGAAAGGGCTTCCCAGGTCAAACGCCTGCGCCGGATAGGCAGCGCGTACGTTAGAAACTTCCGTTTTTTTCACACTGGCTTGAGTCCAGGTAAGTCGGGAACAGCTGCGCCTGGAAAAGCAGGCGCAAGGCCTGCTTTTAGCAGGCTAATAGTTTAAGTAAAAAAAAAAAATTTCCACTGATTTATCATTTTAAAATACTTTAAAGAAAGGTAAGTTTATTTTTAGTCCCATTAAAAACTTTAATTATTTTTTTCAAAAATTTAAATTTTTGTTTAAAATAGTTAATTTATGTAATTTATAGTCATTTTAAAAATGTGATTTAAAAAAAAAATGTATTTGAAGTTTTACTTATGTTTTGGGGCTGATCTCTATTCATAGATTTGACAGGTCTTCCTGTCAAATCTATGAATGGAGATTCCCTGCTCTGATTGGCTCCCCATGGCTCACGTGATCCCATGGATGCTGCGAACTACCTGCGCCCCTGGGATACGCGTGCCCTGCACACCAGGCAGTTTGAAGAGGCACAGCAACGGAATTCTGCGCCTCTCGGGAGCCCTCCGGTCCAGGCGCAGATTTTTCCGAATCGTAGCCCTCCCGTGGGAGGGCTGCGAACGGAATTTCTGGGTCAATAATATAAAAATACTATCAGTTGGGGGAAAATCAAAATATGCTTGGCTGCCAAAACATTTATTTTATTACTTAATTGAGATTTACGGTTTCAATTAAGTTCCTGGAACAAGTCAGTAAAAATCTTACCCTCGGGCAACCTGCTGAGCGATTGAATACTTTACTGATTCTGAATTCTCTGGTGTCATTCTGTACTGTTCTAAGTGGCTGTGGTGATCACAGTGGTGTCAATTCAGCAAACATGATCTCACCATTGATTTTAATTGGGGGCGAAGCCAAACGCAATAGTCCCTGCAATTTATGGCGTGACGCATGTAATGGCATAAGTTACTTGCACCATAATTTGCTGGAATTTCTGCACCACTAAGGTGCACGTTTTCAGTATTTTCAGGTCAAATGCCATTGCACGTTTCAACGGCAAACAAGGCAATACTGTACCTGGGCAATGTAACCGTGTAAGCACAAATGAGGTGCTCTTGTGTGATGTACCTCACTCATAATGAACCTTTAATTGTAACAAGAGCATTGTAAAGATAAAACCAAATTAATTGCAATTCCTTGTAATACTTATTTTTAAAGGGTTGCTGATGGCAGGTGAGCAGTTAAAATTGCAAAAATTCGACTTACCGTCCAGTTTCCAGCGACCACCATTTTAACTCAGCAGCTGATTCAGGTGGCAATTGCACCTGTTAGAAACAGGCAGGTGCCTCTTGAATAAATTCATATCAGGGTTCTATGATGTCATCAGGACCCCAACGCAATTTTAACTGGTCAGGTTTGAAGTCCCGCCAATTGGCACACCCACTGAGTAAAACCTAGTGGTGTTGGCTTCACAAATGACTAATGATATGACTGGAAGCTGCATGTAATGAGGCAGTCACTTGCAGGCACTCAGGTCATTAGGATCTACGTGCTAGTGTAAGGCAGTTCTGAGCTGCCAGTTTGCTTCTTTCTGACTTTTTCCCCTTAGTTACCCTCATTAAGCACTCACTGCTTATCATGGGTGCTTCATTTGCTTCTTTCAAAGGAACATTGGAACAGGAGTGGGCCATTCAGCCCCTCGAGCCTGTTCCACCATTCAATTAGATCAAGGTTGATCTATAACTTAACTCCATTTACACGCCTTGGTTCCATATCCCTTAATACACTTGCCTAACAAAAATCTATCAATCTCAGTTTTCAAATTTTCAATTGACCTAGCCTCAACAGCTTTTTTGGGGGGGGAGAGTTCCAGATTTCCACTACCCTTGGTGTGAAAAAGTGCTTCCTGACATCACCCCTGGACAGCCGAGCTCTAATTTAGGTTATGCCCCCTTGTTCTGGACTCACCCACCCATACTTTTAGCCGTAGTGCTGAAACTCCTTGCTTGGCCTTCCAATGCCTGATATAACTGCCTATGTGAAGCAAACAATTTTCTTCTCATTGCTGAGCCTCTTAAGTCCTTATCTCCATCCTCCTCAGCAAAGCTGAGAGAGGACCTCACCACCAGCGCGCTGTCTCATGGGCTATCCCTGCCACCAGTACCTGCTGCTTCTCACCACATGCAGATCCCTCTAGCTTGCAGAAGGGAATGCAACTTTGCTTTAAGTGGTGCAATGTCGCTTTAAATAGGCCTCTGGCATTCTTAAAGTGAGCGGGTTTCCCATCGTGTCAGCCAATCAGGTGGGAAACCTACCTGTGAGATTATAATAACGCCTGGGAGTTAACATATCCCAGACCTGTTTTATGGAGCATTGGCTGAGTTTATTCTCACCTGCAACTCACCCCCCAAAAACCCACCCGGAGTTAAAATCAGGGCCTTAATCTTAATGAAAACCTAAAAATGTTTTTTGTGGGGGGGGCTTTACTTAGCAAGCTTTTGCTTTCAAAATCTAGTCTGGGGACATTATATTTGTTAACAAGTAATTACACAACTACCTTGATAATTTCAGTTGTCTTAATTCGTACAAGAAGGGGACAAAATGAACACAATTACACAAAGCACCAGGTACCAACTAACAAGTTATCTGCAATTACCTCTTGTCAGTATTATTAATAAGGTCAGACACCGACTGCAGATATTCCTTGGCATAGACAACTACAGGTTCTGTCTCGTTCAGGTCCACAGGCGCCAGTCCAAATGATAAATAATCCAACCAATCAATGGCGGGCGCTAAATTCTGAGGAAAAAAAACACAAGTAAGCCCCATATTTGAAAATGTATACACAATTTAAACAAGATCCATTCCATATTACCAAATTACCAAGTTGGACCCAAGAGAAGTGAGTTTATTGGAGTTGATAACTGAGTCATTTGAAACCATTTATTCTACTGTTAATAACTCTTATTTAGTTTTTTCCATTAATATACTGTAGTTATGAACAAATCGTGTCAAATTATCCGAAACTCACATTATACCCAACTTCAGCAATTGTTGAACTCATTGGACTGTCTGCCAGAGAGCTTCCAGAACATGTCAAAGAGTATTATCGCGTCCACTACCAACTTGTGTGTGTGGTTCCCACGAATACCATCAACACTCTGCAGTCAACCATGGAGCTTATCGTCACCTCAGTAGACAATGCAATTTACCCTGTTTGTCCAGGGGTTTCACCAATCTCACACCAAAGTTATATTGGGAAATTTGGAGAATCCTTGCAGAATTTCCAGGCCTATATATTTTTTTAAGTACATTCAGATCTGGGGGAATCATCTAATTAAAAGGAATCCTGAGGCAAGGACAGACACGGGCAGGCAAACTGACAAACTTAAGGGTTTTATAATGGCTTGTTTCTGGCGACCCCAGGGGACACCTGTTACATCAAGCAGTTTTCAATGCATATGTATCGGGGAAGGGGCAAACTCCGTGTTTACAAGGGGCAACACCTTCATCAATCTCCTGTGGATAGGACGAAGCATCTGGACAAAACACACAGCTTTCACTGGATGGTAGTGTTTCATGTGGGCACCAGGGCTTTCCCATCAATACCATGGCCTTCATGAAGCAAAAATGGTTTGCAATCAGTTAAAAGTGAGGTGGTATTTGTCCACAGAAACATTATCGTGCATGTCTGTGGTCATTATCCAGGAAACAGCCATGATGCTTTCACTGTCCACAGCGCCCACATTATTTGAAGCAGAAACACTGGTTGGGTGGCTCTTAGGAGATAAGAGCTATTCTTGGCATCCATGGTTGCTGACCCCACTGAGAAAACCCCTAACAGCAGAGAAGCACTTCAGTTTGGACCTGTCAGTACCTATTTGCTGATCCACAAGAAAAGTGTGCCATGCAGCACAAGCACAATTAAAGATCATATGCAAAAGAGCAATGGTAGTGTGCAATGCTTGCAAAAGTACCTTTCAGAGAATGCAACAGTTACAGGCATAGGTTTGAGCTCCACAAGAAATGTGAGCAAAATGGAGGAGTACAGTTATGTTCATCTTCCTCCAAATACCAATAAACTTCTTTCCCATTTGCGGTCAGGTATGATGGACCTGGGTAACTGCATTGACTGGATTGGCAATCTCACTCCATGGCAGCTACTATATATGCTTTTGCTGGAAGGTGCCCTTCAGCCCCAAATAGGGTCCCTTCTTTGATGCACCTCCTACAGCAAAACCTTCAACTCTTCTGCATCAAATGGAGTAGTGTTGCCCACATATTGCTGCTGAACAATTAGTCAACTTTCCTGCCAGTACCACAATTTCACCTTTTATTGAGAGCAGCAGCATTCAGGAGATTTTTTATCCAATAATAGAGGGCCCCATTGCTAGAAACACTGACATTTGGAGCACTTGACATTGCATTATCGGTTTAATACAATTAAACTGAAACTATGCATGACAAATGTGGAATAACAGTTTAACTGTACTCGGTGTCACACTAGAAAGGTTTTAGAATTGCTTTTCAAATATAGACTTTCCTGTAACTTTATTGTATTAATTTGATGCAATTGTTCCTTAGATTTCTAACTTATTGCTGTTGTTCGACTATGTAACGTAAAATATCTAATTCAATCCAAAGCTATTGTATTTAGAGTACCTGTAAATCTGTAATGGTCATCTTGTGGTATATTTTCTCTTCGTCCCTACGTTCATCCTGGGGAACTGTGATATTTGCAAGAATAGTTTCAAACTCCAATATTTGCTGCATCTGAATGTATGTTGAATTATATTCTCCTCCCAGAAGTACACACAGTTCAACCATGTAGTCCAGATATGCATTCAGTACCTATGAAACATTTGAGAAAGTGCAGCATTACAAGATAAAGCATATCAAACAGAAGTAATCTGAAGGGAAATCGGGACATCTATGCATCTGTAGTCAATAATCTAGCAGTGGAGAAAAGCAGGGCTGATAATTCTCTCGGAGCTGTTCTTGCTCCAACGCCGTAACTTTGCCGAAAGTGCAGCGGAAACCCTGTTTACAAATGGGGTTTCGGCTGCACTTCTGGCAAAGTTACGGCAGCAGAGCAGGAGCAGCTCCAAGGAAATTCTTGGCTCAGGATTACAGTAGTTTAGTGCAAGCAGCTGTCCCTTCCCCAAAAAAGATCAAACCGACTTGGAAGAAGTGGCAGATCCATGGCCATCTGCAGCATAACCCGTCATGACAGAGGCCATGGTGACAACTCAGGCAGCTGCTATACAGGCCTAGGGCTGCAATCTGGCCTCTTCATTGGGCAGGATAGCAGATGAGCTTGCCCAAAATTAGGTGGGACATTGGTAGGGGCTTCCATGATATTATTGCTGCCATAGGATCTACTCACCCACAGCTCAGCGCATGCCTGCCCAGGAGAAGGGCCTCTGCGGGGGGGAGAGTTCCACTTTCTGCATAACCTCCGCCCGCTGAAAGCCTTTAAAAATCTTACGCCTGGTAAAAGCAGGCATAAGGCCTGCTTTTACCAGCATAAGAGTTTAAAAAAATTAAAAAATAATATTTTTCCCACTCACTTATAATTTAAAAATACTTTTTAAAAAAGGTACTTTTTTTAGCCCAGAAAAAACTTTAATTATTTTTTCAAAAAATTAAATTTTGTTTAAAATATTTAATTTAATGTAATCTTAATTAATTTTAAATATGTGATTTTTAAAAAAATGTTTAACTGTTTTTTAAGTGATCTCCATTCATACTTTTGACAGATCCGTGTGAAGGGAACTGTCAAAAGAGTGAAGGGGGATTCCCTTCTTTGATTGGTTCCCCATGGCCCACGTGATCCCACGGACGCTTGCGAACCACATGCGCCCCTGGGATACCTGGGCCTCTGCACATTTCGTAGAGCAGAGGCCCAGGATTGGAAGTCTCGGGACCTACAGAGCCAGCAGGAAGCCTCCGATCGGAAATTCAGGCCCAATATTTAAATTGATGTCCCACCTCCTGTGAGCGGGCTGGTCACCTGCCCCTGTCAAAACTGGAAGTGGGCAAATTGGTGGCGGGTTCAGGTCAGGAATTCTATTTTTAACACTTTAACTACCCCCACGCCCCCAACCCACCCATTTTTTTTAGGCTAAAATTCCCCCCCACGATGTCTGCGCCTGGACTCTACAATCAGCCTTATGATGGTCCATCATAGTTTCAACTCCCAGTAGTGCTTTCCTCCCCACTTACTGAAAGCTCCAAATAGCGCAGTGTGGTTGTTAACATAAGAAATAGGAGCAGGAGTAGGCCATTTGACCCTTCGAGCCTGCTCCGCCATTCAATAAGATCATGGCTGATCTTCTACCTCATCTCCACTTTCCTGAACTATCCCCATATCCCTCGATTCCCTTAATATTCAAAAATCTATCGATCTCTGCCTTGAATATACTCAACGACTGAGTCTCCAAAGCCCTCTGGGGTAGAGAATTACAAAGATTCACCACCCTCTGAGTGAAGAAATTTCTCCTCATCTCAGTCCTAAATGGCTGACCCCTTATTCTGAGACTGTGACCCCTGGTTCTAGACTCCCCAACCAGGGAAAACATCCTCCCTGCATCTACCCTGCCAAGCCCTGTAAGAATTTTGTATGTTTCAATGAGATCACCTCTCATTCTTCTAAACTCCAGAGAATATAGGCCTAGTCTACTCAATCTGTCCCCATAGGACAATCCCCCAACCCAGGAACCAGTCTGGTGAACCTTCGTTGCACTCCCTCTATGGCAAGTATATCCTTCCTTAGGTAAGGAGACCAAAACTATACACAATACTCCAGGTGTGGTCTCACCAGGGCCCTATATAATTGCAGTAAGGCGTCTTTAATCTTATACTCAAATCCTCTTGTAATAAAGGCCAACATACCATTTGCTTTCCTAATTGCTTGCTGTACCTGCATGTTAACT
The DNA here is from genome assembly GCA_030390025.1 of Squalus acanthias. Classification (NCBI taxonomy): domain Eukaryota; kingdom Metazoa; phylum Chordata; class Chondrichthyes; order Squaliformes; family Squalidae; genus Squalus; species Squalus acanthias. The sequence continues at coordinate 33,810,154 of CM059429.1, forward strand.
TTCAGTGATTCGTGTACAAGGACACCCAGGTCCCTCTGAACACCAACATTTCCCAATCTCTCACCATTTAAAAAATACTCTGCTTTTCTATTTTTCCTACCAAAGTGGTTAACTTCACATTTCTCCACATTATATTTTCCATTTGCCATGTTTCTGCCCATTCACTTAGCCTGTCTATAGCCCCTTGAAGCCTCCTTGCATTTACCTTTTTTCTTTACTATTGCATATCAAGGTCTATTTTACAAATGAATACTCAAGGTAAGAGCTCATCCTGAAATACTTCTTCAACTGAATTTTCCAAGTCCAATTTTACATCACACAGGTCAGCTGAATCTTCCTACAATTATCTGTATACAATATATTCATATACTTAATTTAAAAAAATAGATGGACCGGTTATTTGACACAAACTTTTTTTTAAAACTTCCCAATCACTTGCTTACACATTGTAACAGGAATCTTATCAGTTAGTAATCAATTGGAAACTGCATGCCAATTAGTTAGACACAAGATAAGGTCACCAATATAATTAGACACATGGTCAGAACTACGTCTAACTTACACATTTAATCCTAAATCAAGTAATTTTTATTACTGCATGCATCCACCTCCTCCTTCCCCCACCCAAAAAACCTTCAAGATGAAACAAAAGAAAAAAAATAGAAATAATTTTGCACATTAAATTTGCTATGGTACATTACCTTTTCATTTGCTGTTTTGTTCAGATAGTAATCACGAGATGGAAGAAACAAGCCTGACTGATCAACCTGAAGGAGAAAATAAAAGCCACAACAATTTACCCACTTTAATGCTAAAAATTAACTTATGGAGGTATAAAAAAACAGTCCAAAGGCAATTCTGTGACATTTCACTGCACTAACACAATCTGGTACACAACAACTCATTGGGCTTCCCATGATGCCATTACACATCTCTTAATTTCCCTGTAAACTGAGACAGGTAATTTATTCCATGTTGAACTGCAGGCATAAATCCACAGTCAAATATAACCATTCCAGCTAACCATCTCCATTGATTTGGTATTTATACTCAGATTAGTCTGAAACGTTAACAGTAAGATATCTTGTAGAGATTATACTATTGATTGAAAGTGTTCTGAAGTAGTTAATATGGGCAATAAATTCTTCTAGCATCCCTGTAAAAATGAAGAAAACATTTATAAAATGAGTTATATTTCTTGAAGTGATCGAGATTTATCTATAGACAAATTATTAGAAATTGCTGGAATAGGCATACAAGTAGCAATCATTGTTTTTTTGATCAAGAAATTCAAGTTAAAATCCCAGTCTGAAACTCACACTTGGTCTTTCCCATCAGCAGTGCTTGACAATCTGTGCCAGTTTACATAATATGGAAACAATTTGTCTTTATTCAATCAACCATTAACTTAAGATCTGCATTTATGAACAGTACACTGCTTCATGCAATGTCCCTCCAGTGAGGAACCTGTTTTGAGAGATCATCTTTTCACGGCAGAATGGGTGGTCTTAAATGACAGGTTCCACCGTATAGATTTGATCAATAAATGCAAATATTTACAAATTTTGCATACTGAGTAATTTTGAACAGTTTTACACATTACTAACCTGGATGACATTGCTGTTGGAACTTTTGGAGTCTGCACTAACATAGACTGTGAAAAAAGGAACTGCTCTGTATGTCCCAGAGACTACTTTCAGCACTTCGATGAAGTTGTCTTTATCCCAAGGACCTGTGATATTCCAGCCACCTGTCTGCATTAAAGAGACAATATATATGAACTTGATTAGTAATACGGACTTCTCTAATATAGGGGATATTTTCTATTGTTTATCAGCAATGATGGAAGACGTGGGCTTTAAAATTAGCAGAAAAATCGAGAGATAAGTTGAACCCAATATTTTTTTCCCTTTAATACTCCATGTTTTCTGCTCAGAAAAAGTAAGAGTAAAATTGGTATTTTTTTTTCAAAAATCTTTTATTGCTTGTTAAGATCTTGTTAATGATCTTTCAGAGAAAGAGGCAATAGACTTCCACTGTAGAAAATAAGAACAATCAGGTGGAATGAGCTCACACACTGAACTGAAGTTTATTGAATGCTGCAGCAGCTAAACCCTTTAGCAGGGTACTTGTTCAATATGGTTTTTGTGTAATTGCTAAACTAACTGTTTCAGTATTGCTATTGGTGGAAGAGGGCTTCCACCAGGACCTGCCGAATAACCACCCTACAAATTGGCAAACTGCCAGACAATGCTGTAAATGTGTGGACAGCTCGCCTACGAGATTCAAATGAGGCCCGACAATCAAAATCAACCCCCATGAGTGCACTGTGGAGCACTGAGTGCAGGCACGCCTCGAACAGAATCCTATTAACCAGCCTCAGAAAGATATCTTCAAAGCAATCCCAACGTACTTATTGCACAGTAATTAACGAAACTTCATTTTTGGGGATATTTCATATAAAGCAGATAAAAGTTCGAGCACAGAAGTTATTTGCTTCCATTAAGTACCAACAAAGATCAAAGTGCTTAAAGCACCAAACAAAATATTTACTGATGTTAATAGTTAAAACTATTCTTCGACATAGGAGGAAAAGAAAAACAGGATGTGCTGCATTGGTCTTTCAGTAATGGGATAAAAAAGTTGAAAATTACATCTAAGGAAAAAAATGCCTGAAGGCAACAGTGGGATAACATTTCTACTGTGCCCGCTCCTGCCTTGCTTCAGGAGTACATTTCACAAAATTGAGCACTCCTAGCCCATAATCTTTTAATTACAGACACAAAATTGCAGCTGAAAGTGCACAGTTGAATTTTTACTCCAAACCTTTATGGGCTGGCATTCCTGTTGTTACCAACATTAATGAATCACTAATGTAATCTTGGGAACTCATTTTTGAAATGGCCAACAGTAAACTGGTCAGCTCTGTGGTAACTGTTAGAGGGAACTGTTAGAGGGACCAGAAAAGAAATGAGAATGTGTTGTATAACATAAACTCAAAGATAAAGCAGCAGTCCATATGCATGTGATGTAAGGTGTAAGGTGTAAAATATATCTGCAACAAATGCTGTACTGACTAAGAGACAAGCTAATATAGCAAGGAAGGGATTAGAAATTAAAATAGGATTATGTAAACTATATTATACTTAAGATAGCAGATAGAATGTACTGCAGGAAGCAATTTCCTGGGGTACTATCTGCTGTGAATCATGTTTCTCTTTACTCTCTGTGCTCCCAAGGCAACCTCTCCTCTTCTTGCTCCACTGCGATATATCTAATAATGGCCACAAGCCCATGCTCTTTGACCAAAAAAAACCCTTTATACTATTCACTTCTCAACATTTTCTGCTCACTAAGCTTAACAACAGCAGGTTTGATCTGCAGTAAAATGTTCACTTTTCACTTTAACTAGCTTCCTTTGGGAATGGGAGCTGCCACCTGCACTAAACTTCTGCCAAAGTGAGACACGTTTCACCTTTCTCTGCAGACATAAACGTGTGGATATCAGTGGATGGGCACAGGGCACCTCTTGTGCAGCCAGTCCTGCTTGTTACCCTCCGTTGTCCTCCACTTTTCTTCTTCCAAACATGTCAGATAGAGGGATTCCCACTGGAAAACCGATTTGTGCCAGTAATAATGCGGGGGGGGGGGGGAGCAAATAAAATAGAACAACTGGTACAAAGGCTCAGGGAAATCTAAGCACCAGCAGAAAAAACAAACCAAAAAGAGTGAAGTAAAATTATTAGGAAATGGATTTAAAACAGCAGAATCTATTTACTTACTGTGCACTTTAAATCAACTACCACTCACAACTGATTCCTTAGCAATCCTGGACATCCATTTCAGAGGGGCATCATTTGGAAACAACAGCTGCATGTTAGAATGTCAGGAAATAGGATGCAAGACATCCCTGTTACATTTTTGGGTTTTACACCAAATATTCTACTCGGGTTCAGCGTCATCAACCACTCCCATAAACTGACCTTGTGCCGATATAATCCACAGTGGGTTTTTACCTGTCTAGGTAAATAATAGTGAGGCCCAAAGATCAAACGTAGAACTTGTTAGAGTGTACCACATGCTGGCTTGCGATTGTCCTCACCTTCAGTAGGCAGACTGAGCCTTAACATAGACTAGGCAAATGTATTCAGTACAAATCAGTGTATTTAGAGTAATTTCAAAATTTTTCTATCCTTCATGATGTATCAAAACAACAAAGACACTTCCTCTGAGCTATCGTTTAAAATAATTAGATCCCTGAAAAAATTTTAGATGGGAAAAGACCATCATGCAGTCAAGCTAGCCCAGACTCTATGCTGGCTACAGACTGTAGACTGACTAGCTGGACTCAGGCAATTTCAGGTACATCCACTACCAGAGGTCATAGCCACAGAGGGCTACAGTCTTCTCAAAACCTTCTCTCAGATCTCAGACACAACTATCAATTAAAACCACCATTCCAGGCTATCTTAGTTCTTTGATCTGCATCAGATAACTGGAAATATCTGATGAAAAGTCCTCAACCTGAAATGTTAACTCTGTTTCTCTCTCCACATGTGCTGTCGTACCTGCTGAGTATTTCCAGCATTTTCTGTTTTTATTTCAGACTTCCAGCATCCGCAGTATTTTGCTGTTGAACTGGAAATATCTGTTCAAGGACATGTGAAGACATGGCAGAGCAAAGGACATTAACAAACTGTAGCACTTTTAATTACACGAACAAATTGGCTGTCATTTCCAGTATTCAGAATATGCTTGCAAAACAAGTCTGGATTCGCCTGTGGTTCTGAAGCTTTTAAAATAAAAAGCTTGGCCATTTAAACAATTATCATAGTAACTTCTCTGTTATACAACACTAAAGAAAACTCAGATACATATTATTTGCCTACCAGCTTCCAGAATAAAGTGTGTATTCCTGTACCTTGCAAAAACAGCCCACAGAAACCAGTATTAGCCCTGTTTCTGAGACCCGTGAGAAGGTTTTGAGAAGACTGTAGCTCTCTGTGGCCATGGCCTCTGGCTGTGGATGTATCTGAAATTGCGTGAGCCCAGCTAGTCAGTCTACAGTCTGTAACCCACAATAAAAAACACAATTGATAAACTAATCCAGACAAAAATGCTTCATTTTTCTCCGTGTCCACCCCAAGTAAATACCTAAATTAAGCTCCAGCCTGTTTGACACTATTGATCTAATGCCAGCATTCCTCACCCACAAGAAATTGCGTGCAACAAAAAGTGGGAGGACATCTGGTTTGATGGAACTCTGCCCAATTTTTTCGTTGGAAAATGCGGGCTTATTAATTTACTAACAAAAGAAATAAGACCAAAAAGTCTGTAATTTCATAGCTTATCCCCTTCTAAAAAAAAAGAGTCAAATTTGTCACACTCCAGTCCTTTGGCACAATTTGTGTTTCCAACTTTGTAAGTTGCCAGGTGATTGTAAATTTCTGGCTTCAGGTCAGAAAAAAACATCATGGCCGGAATTTTCTAGGGTCTGTGCAGGTGCGCGATTAGAGGCGGGTCGGGAAGGAAATTTGAAATATCTTGCAGCGGGTCGGGAACCCGCCATCATCCCGCCCCCATACACCTTTCCCTCGAGCAGTTTGCCGGCACAACGGCGACCCGAATGGCAGAGGCCGGCAAGCTAATTGAAATCATTATGAGGTATTTGTCAGACCCTTAAGCGCCTTTTTCACCCTACTTTTCACATTTCCCTGGATGAGCACGGGAATCACGCAGCTCAGGAACCACATCTGTGAACCTGAGGCAGAAGTTGAGTGGCTACTGATCCAGCTCATTAGTGCACAGCATGAAAAGTACAATAAAAACTCCCACCTCACAGCTGATCACTTTCCTAAGGCAGATGCTGTTGCTGACTGCATTGTCAGCACAGATTTAGATTTCTAGAGGTTGCAAGTGTTTCCAGCAAAGTCGGCATCCATTGTCACCTCATTGGTAGAACCTTTCACACATTGCTTCTGTCATCTCTACTTGACCTGCCATCTATTCCATCAGCATGCGTACCATTTATACTGTCTCACCTTGGTCCTCAGAATCAGACCACGATGAGCCCCAACACCAGCAACCTTCTCAACTACCTGATGCTGCACAGGACAGAGGGCATCAGCGCAGGGCTGCACCGCGCCAGAGGAGATACCCCCAACACAGGGTATACAGGCAGAGGATGAGCTTCCTCAACATGACGGAGCAGCCGTGCCAAAGGAGGCTCAGGCTATCGCACCAGGTCATCACAGACATTTACACATTGCTGGGGCAAGACCTGCAGCCCAGAGGAGTGGGTGGACACGCCTTACCAGTGGCTGTCAAAGTCACCAGTGCCCTCAACTTCTTCGCCTCAGGCTCCTTCCAGGGATCTCCAGCAGACACTTGCGACATCTCGCAGTCGGCCGCCCACAGATGCATCACACAGGTCACCGATGCCCTCTTTGACAAGTCAGCCAATTATATCAACTTTGCCACTGATGAAGCCAGTGTTACTGAGCGGGCGTTCGGCTTTGCCACTCTGGCTGGCTTCCCATGGGTGCAGAGCATCATCGACTGCACACATGTGGCCATCAGGGCACCCCATCATCACTCTGGAGTCTTTGTCAACCACAAGGGCTTCCACTCCCTCAATATGCAGCTCGTCTGCAACCATAGGAAGATCATCATGCATGTGTGTGACAAATTCCCTGGCAGCTGAGATGACTCTTTCGTCCTGCGCCAGTTCACCCTCCCTCAGCTCTTCGCTCCTCCAAACAGACTTTCCAGCTGGCTGCTTGGAGACTAGGGCTATCCACTGAAGACGTGGCTCATGACACCCTTGAGGAGGCCAAGTACTGAGGCCCAGGAGAGATATAATGAAAGCCACATTTCCACCACATGGGTCATAGGCCAAAAATAGGCATGCTGAAAATGCGCTTCAGATGCCTTGGCAGATCTGGAGGAGCCCTTCAGTACGCACCAGCCAGGATCTCCAGAATTGTCATGGTCTGCTGCGCGCTGCATAACATAGCGCAGCAGCGAGGATTAGTGCTGCATGAGGAGCAAGGCACTGAGTGCACAACCTCTTCAGAGAAGGAGGAGGTGGAGGAGCATCAGCTGGAAGACGAGGAGAAGGAGCAGGAGGAACCTGCGTTCCAGATCCCACCAGCACCCGAGCACATTGCTGCCTGGGAGACCAGGGATGGGCTCATCATGGCCAGATTCACCTAACTTTACGCCTTACATACATATGGCTGCCATATGCTACGCCAGATTGGCACCACCCCACAGCAACACCATAAAGCATCCCTACAATGACCAAGCCATTCCTTTCACACTGACCACCATTGCTGGAGGTAACATTATGTCTCACCATTCACTCCAACTCACTAAGCCACTTCCAAAGGTGCACACAAATTTGTCCATGACTGGAAAGTGGTGAAAATAAAGATTTTTATCCGTGACACCACAGTAACGGAAATTTTACAGAAACATTGAATAAACAACCCAAGTGGCTACCCTTGTGAATCCACTTGTGTGTCATCTTCCTCGTATGTGTGTTTTTAGAAGGTGCTACCCCTGTGGCTTCAGCAGAGGTAGAGGCAGCTTGCCCACTTCCCTGCTTTTTTTTAATATTCGTTCCTGGGATGTGGGCGTCACTGGCAAACCCAGCATCTATTGCCCATCCCTAGTTGCCCTCGAGAAGGTGGTGGTGAGCCACCTTCTTGAGCTGCTACAGTCCGTGTGGTGAAGGTACTCCCACAGTGCTGTTAGGGAGGGAGTTCCAGGATTTTGACCCAGCGACTATGAAGGAATGGCGATATATTTCCAAGTCAGGATGGTGTGTGACTTGGAGGTGATGGTGTTCCCATGCGCCTGCTGCCCTTGTCCTTCTAGGTGGTAGAAGTCGTGGATTTCGGAGATGCTGTCGAAGAAGCCATGACGAGTTGCTGCAGTGCATCTTGTAGATGGTACACACTGCAGCCACGGTGCGCTAATGGTGCAGGGAGTGAATGTTTACGGTGGTGGATGGGATGCCAATCAAGCGGGCTGCTTTGTCCTGGATGGTGTCGAGCTTCTTGAGTGTTGTTGGAGCTGCACTCATCCAGGCAAGTGGAGAGTATTCCATCACACTCCTGACTTGTGCCTTGTAGATGGTGGAAAGGCTTTGGGGAGTCAGGAGGTGAAATACTCGCCGCAAAATACCCAGCCTCTGACCTGCTCTTGTAGCCACAGTATTTATGTGGCTGGTCCAGTTAAGGTTCTGGTCAAAGGTGACCCCAGGATGTTGATGTTGGGGGATTCGGCGATGGTAATGCCGTTGAATATCATGGGGCGGTGGTTAAATGCGCTCTTGTTGGAGATTGCCATTGTCTGGCAGTTGTGTGGCGCGAATGTCACTTGCCATTTATCAGCCCAAGCCTGAATATCATCCAGGACTTGCTGTATGCGAATGGAACTGAACACTGTGCAGTCATCAGCGAACATCCCCAATTCTGACCTTATGATGGAGGGAAAGTTATTGATGAAGCAGCTGAAGATGGTTGGGCCGAGGACACTGCCCTGAGGAACTCCTGCAGCGATGTCCTAGGGCTGAGATGATTGGCCTCCAACAACCACAACCATCTTCCTTTGTGCTAGGTATGACTCCAGCCAGTGGAGTCTTTCCCCTGATTCCCATTGACTTCAAGGAGTTAGATATGTCATATGAAGAATGGGTACAGATACCATTATGTACATGATGAACATTCACTGGCTGCTGACATCAATCCCCATGAGTGACTGATGTATGCCAGTATGATATGTAATTCTGTCACCAGGTTGCCAAGATTTCCCCTCTCTCCGTCTCCCACCTCCAGCTGCTCGACGACTCCAGAGACTTCCAAGGAAGCCTCTTCTGCTGATGTTAGGGTGGCCAATGATGGAGTGCCACCTCTGGTTCTCTCCCTCTCCCTCTTATTGTAGGCTCTCTTTTTCTGCAAGGAGGGAAAGAAGAGAAGGTTGAGGGAGAGTGATGGAATGAGTGTAAGGAATGATTGGGTTACATCTGTAGAGGGTGACGATGATGGAGTGGGGTGGCAATGCCAAGTGGCCTCCTTGTGTGTTGTTAGTTGGTATGATTACATTAGGGTGAGGGGAAGTGTGAGGAGTGGCTAGTCAGATGGGAATGTGATAATGTAGATAGAGAGGGATGGGTGGGCGTGCAAGGTATGTTGGTGTGAGTAAGGATGTGCAGGAGCAGGGTTGGGAAGGCAGAGTGATGGGGATGTGATGAGAGGCACAGCAGGATGAAGCTGAGTGTGGCTTTGTACTCACCTTTCCTGATCTAATAAGATGATTGAAACGTTTGCGGCACTGCACCCAGGTCCTCCTGACCACATCCCTGCTGTTGACCTCCTCTGTAATTTGGAGCCAGGCTCGTTTTGTCTCCTGGGGAGGTCTCTTCCGCCCATTAGAAGGGAAGAGGACTTCCCTACGTGCTCTCATTCCCTCTACAAGCATAAGGAAGGAGTCATCGGAGAACCTGGGTGCAGCCCTCTGTCTCAGTGCAGTCATGTTTGGCACTCTTTGTAGCAGTCCAATTGTCCAGTGTGTTGCCTGCACACTCCGAGATGAACCTCCAAATGCAATGTGGCCATGGCCCCTTTAAATATCCTGGCTGAAAACGTGTCATCAATGACGTCAGAGACCCGCACCATTTAACAGGGCCAGGTAACACGGAGGGCGGCCTTAATAGGCCCCATTAACGGAAAGTCTATCTCAGGAGCGGCATGGTATGAAGAACGGGGTCGCGACCCACTACAGCATCCGCCCGCACCCGACCAGGTACAGAAAATTCCGGCCCATATCTTTTTTGACTTTCTTTAATACTTTAGGCACTTTTAAGTGTGACATCTGAATTGTAATGGATGTTCTAAAAACATTTATATAAATACTAGTGAACCTCCTGTGGCATTACTCCTGATCATGATGCGGAGATGCCGGTGTTGGACTGGGGTGGACAAAAGTGAGAAGTCGCACAACACCAGGTTATAGTCCAACAGCTTTATTTGAAATCACAAGCTTTCGGAGCGGCTGCTCCTTCGTCAGGTGAAGTGAAGAAATACAAATGGGCACAGCATATATAGACAGAGAACAATGCCTGTGCAGCGAACAATGCCAGACGACTACAGTTAATCTTTCTGACTGCCCTTTATCACACCTCGGCAGAGAGACAATCACGGCAATCAAATCCAACCAGGTCAGTCAGGAAGACATTACATCAAAGACGATAGCAAAATACAACAAAGACAATGAGGTGGGGTCACAAGGGGTCTAATGTGGCAGATGCTGCAGTCTGTATGGAAAACCAAAAACTTTAAACTTTTTACTTTTTTTTACTGGAAATCACAGCAGGTCCGGCCGCATCTGTGAACAAGCCAACGACGACTCGAGTCTGGATAACTCTACGTCAGGTGGGGTTACATGTAGCGTGACATGAACCCAAGATCCCGGTTGAGGCCGTCCTCATGGGTGCGGACACACGACAACGCAAAATCATCGAGCAGAAACTGATAGCCAAGTTCCGCACCCATGAGGACGGCCTCAACCGGGATCTTGGGTTCATGCCATATAAAACGGTGTGAAGAGCAAGTGTCCCTTATTTTATGTCATCTTTACGAGGGCAGATGTTCCTTATCTTATGTGCCATCTTTACGAAGTTTAAATTAAAACACCTTATCCAGGGTGGACCATTGTTTTTGTTCCCAAAAGTCAGCCTCTCGGAGCCATGCACCTTCTGTTTCAATAAGGTTATTTATTCAGGGTCAACAACTTGTCCTGTTTCAATAAGGCCAGAATTCTTTCATAAGATAGTGTATTTTTCTAAATAGGTTATATGGCTTATTCCTTCACAAGGTAAGTATGAGAGGTGAGTGTAAAGTGTTAGAAAAACGTTACTTACCTTTGCTTCTTCCTGCAGGCTTCAACCCTTGGGAATCCGGAGGTGCCTCAACTCAACAGCAGAGATTACAGAATGGCTGCTGCATTCTCTGATGCAGTAGCCATCTGATTTCTGCTAAGGAGAGAGGTTTGGTGAGTCTTCAGTACAAGGGCTCACCTTAGAACAGAGATTGTCAGTGTTTGACAGCTTCTCAAAGCTGTCAAACGCTGACAATTCATCTGTCAAAATTTTTTGACAGATGAAACGTCATACGCGGACGTCCTCTGTCACCGGCTTTCCCTTAATTGGCCGGCTAAGCCTGCAGGGCGGGCTTAACAAGGTCAATCAAGGGAAAGTAGCGTGGGGTGGCCGAACATCGTTGGGGGCGGGACTGAAACCCAACAACCAGCAGTCCCGCCCCCAACACGCCCCCATTGATAAAATCCAGCCCCATGTTTCTTACATTCAGGAGTTTGTTTGCAACTGCCCAGTATCTAGTTATGTAATAATATGACCTGTTCTAGGAGATCACATGGGCCCTCATTTACAACACAGGGTACCTACCTCTTGTATGAGGTGATCTTCACGGCTCCATATAGTGATACCACTACTTCCGGCTAGAATGGAGATGATTGGGTAATTCCCCCATCAATCACATCTGCAGACCACACTGCTATAAATGACTGGGATTGATTTTACGCACATAATTTACATTATGTAACGATCCTCCAGTCACTGAATTTTGCTGACGAAATCACCCAGCTTTTATCAAGAGATGTTGCTGTAGTTTTGGTCATGAGTTCTGTTTGATGGTGTAGTTTGTAGAGACTTTTAAAATAGACTCTGCAGACTGTTTGCTGTAGTGCACTATTTAAATACTCTGTTTGCTGGGTAAATAGATTTTGTTTCCTATAAAATAGGCTATTTGCTGCAAGTCCTGCCGTAAGTCCCGTCCCGCCTCCGACTCATTGACTGACACAGTGCAACACATTGGATCACACAGTGGTGATAATAGACACTCTGGATCTCCGCCTCAGCTCTCCCTCGAAGGAATACAGTAAATCAGAATTCACCGCACAAGCTGGCAACCTGTTCCACAGGTCCACTGTTCTCTGGGAAAAGATGAACAGCCTAACATCCAATCTAGTTCTGCCCTTACATAACTTGTAAGCATGACCCCTGGTCCTCCCTAACCTACTGAAATGAAATTCACATCAAGTTCAACGGAAAGGGACATTTCAAACCCCTATGGTGTGAATGTTTACTTGTTGCATCGAAGACAAGAAAACAACTCCCCTATTGTACCTAATTGCTATGGTTAACAGATTAAATGTGCGATCATGAACAAACCCAATCCTCTCTTTGTCAGTACCTCCAGCATGTGGCTTTTAAGCTTTTACAATCTCACTTTAATTTAAAACTAACACTTTAACATGAATTATATCCAAATCCTTTCTGTGGTAAAATTGTCGAAAATCCTGAACCACAACACCATGATAAAATCAATCTTAAAAGAGAGTTCACTTCAGGATTTAAAACAGTCAGATGGGTTATAGATGGTTACACCATCTTCAGACAGTAACAAAATTAATTGATACTTTCAAAACTTTTCTTTAAAAAATTAAATTGGAAGGAAAAAGTGTTTTACATGTAATGCTTTAATAGACACTAAACAAAGCATTAATGTTTATGATCTTTCAAATACTCCTGAATAAGGCTTACCCTATTAATGAGGTCAACCAAAGGCTGTGCTCCCAGCTCTTCAATTCTTTGCTCATTCAAGCAGGACAGATAATAATGTTGGGATTTCCGCTCTGCCTCACTGCTGGAGTTAAAGGTGGAGTTTTCTGTGAAAGATAAAAGGAACTGTCACAAATCTAAGGGATGGGCACTTAGTAGGTATGATTACATGCTACTATCAGAAGGACTACAGTTTCCAGAAAATGTGTTAATACTTTTCAAAAACTGAATAATTCAAAGCTTTAAAAATAATTCAAAAAAATACAAATGCCAAGTGTCAACTAACTTGCAATAATCTGATACATTAGCATTAAAGAAACAATACAGCAATTTTGGTCACATTCCCAAATTTGCTTTGAGTCCCAAACCTATTTAACAGACATTAACACAGAGTCAACATTTTTGTAAGCACCAATGAAAAGGTGAACCTGCACCCACTATAAAGCTGCCAATAAGGCAGCAGAGGTCCAGCAAGGAGCAGTGCTTGAGACAATGTGAAGTGCAACTCAACTACTTCAGTCCACACAACATATATATATGACATGAGTAAGGCTCACTAATAATAGAGGTGGGCCAGGGACATCTGAGATCAAAGTAGAAAGACCACTAGAGTCCACAAGTACTGCAGAGTTACATTGACCTCAATATGAGCAATGTGCGAGAAGTTTACACTTCACCAAGAAGCCACAGGTAAATTGTGCCATATCTTAGAACTAGACCTTCAAACGAAGAGCAACATAAGCAAATAGTGTTAAAGATGACCAAGGCAATTAACTGTTTTGCCACAGACCCCTTGCAAGCAATGGGAGGAGACTTGGCAAGAAGGATACTGTAAGATCGTAATGATCTCTCAGAGTTCTTGGACAAGACACAAATAGGCAGCAGCCAGTATGTTTGAGCAATAGATCAAGATTTATTAAGCTTACAGCGTAATAACAACAAGCAATAGTTCAACGACTAGCTCGCAGCCCTTGGTCTCTGGAGCATCTCTGACATAGGTGACGTCGTCTTCAGTCTGTTCCTTTGTTCTCGCAGTAGGTCTGTGTGAAGTTGTACTTTGAGTATCGAGGTTTTAACCCTTTTCTTATCAAAAGTTCGTTTGGCCAGTGTCCATATATGGTCTTTAACAAAATCACCTTTTGACGATACCCATGTGATCCTTCAAGTACTTGTGTAACATTCATCGACAGAAAATGGTACCATCCCATGATTATCTAAATGGTCTTCATAGAATAGTACTGCACAGAAAGAGAGCATTCGGCCCATCAAGTCTGCGCCGGCTCTATTGAAGACCAATCCAGTTAGTCCCACTCCCCCACTCTTTCCCCATATCCCTACAATTTTTTTCTCCTTCAAGTATTATTACAATTCCCTTTTGAAGGCTACTAATGAATCTGTATCCACCACCCAATCAGGCAGTACATTCCAAATCTTAACCACTCGTTGCGTAAAAAAGTTTTTCCTCATGTCGCCTCTGGTTCTTTTGCCAATCACATAAAATCTGTGCCCTCTCATTATCGACCTGTCAGCCACTGGAAACAATTTCTCTTTATTTACGCTATCTAAACCCTTCATGATTTTAAACACTTCTATCAAATCTTCTCTTAGCCTTCTCTGCTCCAAGGAGAACAACCCCAGCTTCTCTAGTCTATCCACATAATTGTAACATGTAACCTCATCCCTGGAACCATTCTACTGAAGCTCTTCTGTATCTTCTCCAAAGCCTTCACATCCTTCCTAAAGTGTGGTGCCCAGAATTGGGCAATACTCCAGATGGGGCCAAACTAGTGTTTTATATAGGTTTAGCATAACTTCCTGGCTTTTGTACTATATGCCTCCAATTATGAATCCCAGGATCCCATATGCTATATTAATTGCTTTGTTAACCTGTCCTGCCACCTTCACAGGTTTGTGCACAAACACTCCTAGGTCTCTCTGTTCTTGCATCCCCTTTATAATTGTACCATTTACTATGTACAGTCTATCCTCATTCTCCCTACCAAAATGTATCACCACACACTTCTCTGCGTTGAATTTCATCTACCATGTGTCTGCCTATTCCACCAGCCTGTCTATGTCTTCTGGAAGTGTATTACTATCTTCCTCACTATTTACTACACTTCCAAGTTTTGTGTCATCTGCAAATTTTGAAATTATGCCCTGTACCCCAAGTCCAAGTCATTAATGTATATCAAATGTCTTCAAACACCACCAAATATTAATGCATGTGAATATATGGTTCCTAGGGCTACTTGTGAGACCCATATCTTAAAGCAATCATGGTGAAGAGAAATTGAACAGCTGGCTCCTTCGAGATTGACTCAGTATGTGGCTCAAGATGCTGTTATGCCAACCTCACAGCCCCTAGCTAAGAACATAGAACAAAGTACATTTGAAAGACAGGAACAACAGATTTGATGTTTGGACTGTATGAGGGCAGGGTTGTTCTACAACATGATTCCTGAGAGAGTTAGCAGAACAAGTACCGTGCTGCATGCTTAAAACATAGCCATGAAAAGACGCATAAATCTGCTTGCGGAGTAAGAGCAGCAACAAGCTGAATCACATGAGAATGATGAGGGGCAGGTGAATGCTGAGGTACTAGCAGAAGCTCACCAGCATGGGTTTACCAGGCTCTAACTGAACTGTTCTTTCCTTGAAACCTCTCTTTATACATAATGCGTTAGCCTTTTTTTTCTAAGAAAGTATGAGAATAGACTGGCAGCTAACATAAAAAGGAATCCAAAAGTTTTCTATAGGCATATAAATAATAAATGGGTAGTAAGAGGAGGGGTGGGGCCGATGAGGGACCAAAAAGGAGACCTATGCATGGAGACAGAGGGTATGGCTGAGGTACTAAATGAGTACTTTGCATCTGTCTTTACCAAGGAAGAAGATGCTGCCAAAGTCAGAGTGAAAGAGGAGGTAGTTGAGATACTGGATGGGCTAAAAATTGATTTAAAAAAGGAGGTACTAGAAAGGCTGGCTGTACTTAAAGTAGATAAGCCACCATTACTGGATAGGATGCATCCTAGGATGCTGAGGGAAGTAAAGGTGGAAATTGCGGAGATACAGGCCATAATCTTTCAATCCTCCTTAGATACGGGGGGGGTTGTGCCAGAGGACTGGAGAATTTCAAATGTTACACCCGTGTTCAAAAAAAGGTGTAAGGATAAACCCAGCAACTATAGGCCAGTCAGTTTAACCTCGGTGGTGGGGAAGCTATTAGAAACGATAATCTGGGACAAAATTAACAGTCACTTGGACAAGTGTGGATTAATTAAGGAAAGCCAGCACGGATTTGTTAAAGGCAAATCGTGTTTAATGAACTTGATTGAGTTTTTTGATGAGGTAACAGAGAGGGTTGATGAGGGCAATGCAGTTGATGGTGTACATGGACTTCCAAAAGGCGTTTGATAAAGTGCCACATAATAGGCTTGCCAGCAAAGTTGAAGCCCATGGAATAAAAGGGACAATGGCAGCATGGATACGAAATTGGCTAAGTGACAGAAAATAGTTTAGAGGTGAACGGTTGTTTTTCGGACTGGAGGAAGGTATACAGTGGTGTTTCCCAGGGTTTAGTACTAGGACCACTGCTTTTCTTGATATATATTGATGACTTGGACTTGGCAAAATTTGCAGATGACACAAAATTTGGAAATATAATGAACAGTGAGGAGGAGAGTGATTGGCTTCAACAGGACGTGGACAGGTTGTTGGAATGGGCGGGCATGTGGTAGATGAAATTTAATGCAGAAAAGTGTGAAGTGATACATTTTGGTAGGAAGAATGAGGAGGGCAATATAAACTAAAGGGTACAATTCTAAAGGGGGTGCAGGAACAGAGAGACCTGGGGGTATATGTGCATATATCATTGAAGGTGGCAGGGCAGGTTGAGAAAGCGGTTTAAAAAGCATACGGGATCCTGGGCTTTATAAATAGAGGCATAGAGTACAAAAGCAAGGAGGTTATGATGAACCTTTATAAAGCACCAGTTCGGCCTCAACTGGAGTATTGTGTCCAATTCTGGCCACCGCACTTTAGGAAGGATGTGAAGGCCTTAAAGAATAGATTTACAAGAATGGTTCCATGGATGAGGGACTTCAGTTACGTGGATAGACTGGAGAAGCTGGGGTTGTTCTCCTTAGAGCAGAGAAGATTGAGCGGAGATTTAGCAGAGGTGTTCAAGATCATGAGGGGTCTAGAGAAAGTAGATAGAGAAAAACTGTTCCCATTGACGGAAGGGTCGAGAACCAGAGGACACAGATTTAAGGTGATTGGCAGAAGAACCAAAGGCGACATAAGGAAAAGCTTATTTGTGCAGCGAGCGGTTATGATCTGGAATACACTGCCTGAAAGGGCGGTGGAGGCAGATTCAATAGTGGCTTTCAAAAGGGAATTGGATAAGTACTTGAAGGAAATAAATTTGCAGAGCTATGAGGAAAGGGCGGGGGAGTGCTCTTGCAGAAAGCCGGCACAGGCTTGACGGGCCAAATGGCCTCCTTCTTCTGTGCTGCAACCATTCTATGATTCCAAGTCAACTATTCATCAGTAGTTCAGTTAATGTGGAAATTATTCATTCCAAAGGAAAGCAATGGCTGTAAAGTTGGAGGGGATGTGTCATGTTTTAATTGACAATAACAGTGAAGGATTAGCATGTTTTTTGTTTTGTGTGGTGTGAATGCCCCTTGAGGTATTTGAACCAGTGTGCCATGATATTTCTACTCTACTACTCCTACTTGTACTACTGAAGGAGTAGGTATTCAGACTTCCTGAGAGGTCTGTTGTGAAACTGCGTGACATTTAGCATATCCAGACCATCCTGCCTTACGCCATGAACGTTTTGTCCTATTCCAACTGTAGGGGCTAGCATCCTTTTGGGTACTTCTGCTGTCAGCTATAGGCAAGAGACTGTCAGTAACTTGAAAGCCACCTGTTGTTCCTGTGCCTCTGGAAACTACATCTTCATAGCAGCCACTTATGTATTCAAACACATTGTTGCACTGCAACAAAGTCTTGGAATCTTTCATTCATGATTGTCTGGAGTCTATCTTCATGCATGTAGGAGCTGACCATTATCGCATCATGAAGCATCAACATCAATGTCTCAACATCATCAGTGGAAGTATTCCTGAGAGATGCTCTAATTGTGCTCGTCACCTGAATGCCTCAGGGCTCTCTTGCTGATGCTGCCAGTTACCTAATGGCAGTCTGCAAAGCAGAAATCCTTTGCTTCATAACAGAATCTGCAAATGTACAGAATCCAGTGAGCAGTATGGCCTCAAGAAAGCAAGTGGCTGAAGCACTGGTTCATGAACTATCCTCCATTCATAGCTGAATTGAGGTTGGAATCACAAAACAACTCATCAGGGCCCAGACTGAAGCAATGTCTCGATCCAGCAGCAGCCAGTCCTTTTCAACTTCTACATCGACCAGTTCCACACCACGTGAGTTGACTCACCTTCAAATCCTCTCCTAAATCTTTTATACCCTGCAGGAGTGCTGGTGCCTGCTTCAATTGGTGATTATGTTGAGTGCTATGATGAGACTTGTTGCTAACTGCTTCTTGGGTTATATTATACCAGTAACATGAGGATGGTACAAGATAAGTGTGTGTGTTGTTGCTGTGCAGACAGTACAATTAATATTTCACACTGCAGCACAGTCTCTGCCTTATACATCAGAACAGAGAAACTATGCAATTATAATGATGCTAACTTGGGAGTGTATACCTCGTCCTCAGCTTACACGTTATCCATGCCATGTACGGCAGGTGAACTCCATGATAGCATCTTCAAATGGGGTAAGGAGTCTGTACTGCTGAGACCCTCCAACCTTTGGGGCTGTATGCTTTATTGTTTAGGTGGGCTATTTTGGTAAAAGGATAAATATGCTCCAAATGAGTGAATATCTTGTGCAATGTATCTTAGTCAACAGTACAGTTTTATGGCCTTAAGTGCGAAGAACTCACAAGCTTCTTTATCATTAAGATTGAGACTATCCATTCGGCTGCCTCTGCCGCAGCCTTCATTTCCCCTTGCCCACCAAGACAAACTTCCCCAAAGATTTCCCCACGCCCCCAGCTCTAAACCCACATCTTTCTTTAGTTTCTCTTCTATCTCCCCCCATGCTCAGCTTGTCCATGAGATCCACCTTCTGCTCTCTCAACCCTATTCCCACTAAAATGTTGATCACCCAACTTCTCTTCCTGGCTCTGAAGCTAGCTGACATTGGAAATGGTTCCCTCTCCTCAGATATTGTCCCCTGCCATTTCAAACCTGTCATCATCCCCTCCTCAAAAAAAAATCTTAACCCCTGACCTTACAAACTACCGCTCCATTTCTAACCTCTCTTTCCTTTCCAAAGTCCTTGAATGTTCCATGTTTGAAGCCCTCTAATCAGAATCCACCCCTGCCAGACCACTAAAACAGCTCTAGTCAGTCACAAATGACATCCTCTGTGACCATGGTCCACTAACCCTCCTAGTGCTACTCGACATCGCTGCAGCCTTTGACACAGTTGGCTGCACCATCCTCTTCCTACTCCTCTCCTCTATTGTTCAGCTGTGTATGACCTCCCTCACACTCATCTATCCAATTGTAGCCGGAGAATCTGCTTCAATGGCTTCTTTGCTCACCCCACACCGTTACCTCTGGAGTGCTCCAAGGATCGTCCTTGGCCCCCTTCTATTCATCATCTACATGCTGTCCCTCAGCAACATCATCCTAAGACATGGCGTTCGGTTCCACATGTATAAGCCAGCATGCAGCGCTACCTCACCACCACCTCGCTTGACCCCCTCCACTGCATCTGTGTTGTCAGATTGATCGTCCGAGATCCAGTCCCGGATGAGCCACAATTGTCAGCAATTAAACGTTGAAAAGGCCAAAGCCATTATCTTTGGCTCCAGCCACAAACTCCATACCTTTGCCACCGATCCTATGCCCCTCTCCGGCCACGGTCTCAGACTGAATCAGACTTTTTGCAGCATCGGTGTCATATATGATCCTGAGTTGAGCTTCCAAGTTCATTACCTCCCCATCAGAAAGACTGCAGGGGCAGGTGAATGCTGAGGTACTAGCAGAAGCTCAGCAGCATGGGTTTACCAGGCTCTAACTGAACTGTTCTTTCCTTGAAACCTCTCTTTATACATAATGCGTTAGCCTTTTTTTTCCTCAGAGAATATGAGAATAAACTGGCAGCTAACATAAAAAGGAATCCAAAAGTTTTCTATAGGCATATAAATAGTAAAAGGGTAGTAAGAGGAGGGGTGGGGCCGATGAGGGACCAAAAAGGAGACCTATGCATGGAGACAGAGGTATGTCTGAGGTACTAAATGAGTACTTTGCATCTGTCTTTACCAAGGAAGAAGATGCTGCCAAAGTCAGAGTGAAAGAGGAGGTAGTTGAGATACTGGATGGGCTAAAAATTGATAAAAAGGAGGTACTAGAAAGGCTGGCTGTACTTAAAGTAGATAAGCCACCATTACCGGATAGGATGCATCCTAGGATGCTGAGGGAAGTAAAAGTGGAAATTGCGGAGATGCTGGCCATAATCTTTCAATCGTCCTTAGATACAGGGGGTTGGGGGAGGGAGGTGGTGGTGCCAGAGGATTGGAGAATTTCAAATCTTACACCTGTGTTCAAAAAAGGTGTACGTATAAACCCAGTAACTATAGGCCAGTCAGTTTAACCTCGGTGGTGGAGAAACTTTTAGAAACAATAATCCGGGACAAAATTACGTGTTTAACTAACTTGATTGAATTTTTTGAGGAGGTAACAGAGAGGGTTGATGAGGGCGATGCGGTTGATGTGGTGTACATGGACTTCCAAAAGGCGTTTGATACAGTGCAACATAATAGGCTTGCCAGCAAAGTTGAAGCCCATGGAATAAAAGGGACAACGGCAGCATGGATACGAAATTGGCTAAGTGACAGAAAACAGAGTAGAGGTGAACGGTTGCTTTTCGGACTGGAGGAAGGTATACAGTGGTGTTTCCCAGGGGTCAGTACTAGGACCACTGCTTTTCTTGATATATATTGATGACTTGGACTTGGCAAAATTTGCAGATGACACAAAACTTGGAAGTATAGTGAACAGTGAGGAGGATAGTGATTGACTTCAAGAGGACGTGGGCAGGCTGTTGGAATGGGCGGGCATGTGGCAGACTAAATTTAACGCAGAAAAGTGTGAAGTGATACATTTTGGTAGGAAGAATGAGGAGAGGCAATATAAACTAAAGGGTACAATTCTAAAGGGGGTGCAGGAACAGAGAGACCTGGGGGTATATGTGTTCAAATCATTGAAGGTGGCAGGGCAGGTTGAGAAAGCGGTTAAAAAAGCATACAGGATCCTGGGCTTTATAAATAGAGGCATAGGGCTCAATTTTCACCGGCCCGTGGAGGCGGGAGTGGTGTGAAAATAGCAGATTCGGGGGTCCCGAACCCATCCCGCCCCCAACCCGCCTCCATGCCAGTTTCCCAGGAGGCGGGTACCCGACCTGTGCTGGGACCCGCCTCCCTGAGGCGGGAAGGGGATTAGTGTCAATAAACTGCCTGTTAACGGGTAGTTAACAGGCAGTTTTTTGCCTAATCCCTATTTTTAGCCCTGAAGTGTGGGCTTCCCGACAGGTCTGAACCATGCCGATTTAGCGAGGCGGACCGTCGGTCTGGAGGGGTCGAGATGTCTGGTGTGCAGGTGAGTGATGGGTGCATGAGTGCAGAGGTAAGTGTGTTTGGTGTGTGTAAAGTGTTTTAAGAACTTTTACTTACCTTAACTTTGTCCTGCAGGCTAGCTTCCTTAAGGTGTCGGGAGTCCCTCACATCCACGGCACAGAAAGCAGAATGGCCGCGCAGCTGTCAAAAGCTGCAGTCTCTGCTTTCTGTGCTGGATTGATTTCTAACTGAGTCTAAGTACAAGGACTCAAGTTAGAAATCATATTGTCAGTGTTTGACAGCTTCACAGAGCTGTCAAACGCTGAAATTTCATCTGTCAAAAGCTCTTGACAGATGAAATTTCAATGGCTGACGTCACCTGTATCCAAGGGACCCTTGATTGGCCTGCTAAGCCCGCTGGGCGGGCTTAACAAGGTCAATCAAGGGAAAATACAGTGGGTTGGCCACAAGTCGATGGAGGCGGGACTACAACCCAAAAAGTGGGAGTCCCGCCTCCATCACGTCCCCATTGACAAAATCCAGCCCATAGAGTACAAAAGCAAGGAGGTTATGATGAACCTTTATAAAGCCTCAACTGGAGTATTGTGTCCAATTCTGGGTACCGCACTTTAGGAAGGATGTGTAGGCCTTATAGAGGGTGCAGAAAAGATTTACAAGAATGGTTCCATGGATGAGGGACTTCAGTTACGTGGATAGACTGGAGAAGCTGGGGTTGTTCTCCTTAGAGCGGAGAAGATTGAGCAGAGATTTAATAGAGGTGTTCAAAATCATGAGGGGTCTAGAGAAAGTAGATAGAGAAAAACTGTTCCCATTGACGGAAGGGTCGCGAACCAGAGGACACAGATTTAAGGTGATTGGCAGAAGAACCAAAGGCGACATGAGGAAAAGCTTTTTTGTGCAGCGAGCAGTTATGATCTGGAATACACTGCCTGAAAGGGCGGTGGAGGCAGATTCAATCGTGCCTTTTAAAAGGGAATTGGATAAGTACTTGAAGGAAATAAATTTGCAGAGCTACAAGGAAAGGGTGGGGGAGTGCTCTTGCAGAAAGCCGGCACAGGCTTGACGGGCCAAATGGCCTCCTTCTTCTGTGCTGCAACCATTCTATGATTCTAAGTCAACTATTCATCAGTAGTTCAGTTAATGTGGAAATTATTCATTCCAAAGGAAAGCAATGGCTGTAAAGTTGGAGGGGATGTGTCATGTTTTAATTGACAATAACAGTGAAGGATTAGCATGTTTTGTGTGGTGTGCATGCCCCTTGAGGTATTTGAACCAGTGTGCCATGATATTTCTACTCTACTACTCCTACTTGTACTACTGAAGGAGTAGGTATTCAGACTTCCTGAGAGGTCTGTTGTGAAACTGCGTGACATTTAGCATATCCAGACCATCCTGCCTTACGCCATGAACGTTTTGTCCTATTCCAACTGTAGGGGCTAGCATCCTTTTGGGTACTTCTGCTGTCAGCTATAGGCAAGAGACTGTCAGTAACTTGAAAGTCTGGAGACTACGGGCTGTATTTTACCAGCCCTGAGGAGGCGGATTTGGAGGTGGGACTGCTGGGAAAGTCAAAAAGAATGGGAGCGGGTCCCGAACCTGCTCCCAACCCGCCTCCAACCAATCTTGCTGGGAGTCGGGTCCCCGATTTACGCAGGGGCCTGACTCCAAGTGGCGGGAAGAGGATTATAACCACTTAACTGCCTGTTAACAGGCTTTTTCCAATTTTTAGACTTCTGCTGCGGGCTTCCCGATGTCGGGGAACCCCGCCAGCGTAAGTGAGGCGTGCTGTGCGTCTGTTGTACTGTTGCTGTACAGATGACAGCTGCAGAAGTGGTGTGAAGGATGCAATGGTACACTGGTGAGTATCAGAGGTAAGGAAATGTTGGGAAAGTCATTTTTAATGTGTTTAGATTTTTCTCTAGGTGACAAGTTTTGAAGTGTTTGTGTGGCCTCTCCTCAATGGGAGAAGTGACAGATCGATTCTGTACCGTCACCTGCAGCTGCAATCTGTTTTATCCTAAGGAGTCACTGGAAAGCCTGGGTGCAAGGGCTCACCTTTGTACAGTGATTGTCAGTGTTTGACAGCACCTCAATGCTGTCAAACTCTGTCAAATCATCTGTCAAAAATATATGGTTCATGTGCCTTTAAGAAAACCAGCAGATGAAGCGTCATCAACTGACGTCATCTCACACCGGCTTTCCCTTAATTGGGCAGCAAGCCCATAGGGTGGGCTTAACAATGCCAATCAGGGGAAAATAGCGTCTTTGCGTCGGACGTCGCTGGGGGCGGGACTAGAACCCGGAAGGCAGCAGTCCCGCCCCCAACTCGTCTCGGTGAGTAATATCTAGCCTATGGTCTTCATAGCAGCCACTTATGTATTCAAACACATTGTTGCACTGCAACAAAGTCTTGGAATTTTTCATTCATGATTGTCTGGAGTCTATCTTCATGCATGTAGGAGCTGACCATTATCGCATCATGAAGCATCAACATCAATGTCTCAACATCATCAGTGGAAGTATTCCTGAGAGATGCTCTAATTGTGCTCGTCACCTGAATGCCTCAGAGCTCTCTTGCTGATGCTGCCAGTTACCTAATGGCAGTCTGCAAAGCAGAAATCCTTTGCTTCATAACAGAATCTGCAAATGTACAGAATCCAGTGAGCAGTATGGCCTCAAGAAAGCAAGTGGCTGAAGCACTGGTTCATGAAGTATCCTCCATTCATAAGACATGGCGTTCGGTTCCACATGTATAAGCCAGCATGCAGCTCTACCTCACCACCACCTAGCTTGACCCCTCCACTGCATCTGTGTTGTCAGATTGATCGTCCGAGATCCAGTCCTGGATGAGCCACAATTTTCGGCAATTAAACATTGAAAAAGCCACAAACTCCATACCTTTGCCACCGATCCTATGCCCCTCTCCGGCCACGGTCTCAGACTGAATCAGACTTTTTGCAGCGTCGGTATCCTATATGATCCTGAGCTGAATTTCCAAGTTCATTACCTCCCCATCACAAAGACTGCCTACTTCTACCTCTGTCTCCGCCTCTGCCTCAGCCCATCTGCTGCTGAAACCCTCATCCATGCTTTTGTTACCTACATAAATCGACGATTCCAATGCTCTCCTGGCTGGCTTCCCATACCCCACCCTCCATAAACTTCAGCTTATACAAGATTCTGCTGTCCATATCCGCACCAAGTCCTGTTCACCCATCAATCCTATCCTCACTGACCTACAATGGACCACTTTCCATACCTCGGGAGCCTACTGTCAACAAGGGCAGACGTTGATGATGAAGTCCAACACTGCCTTCAGTGTGCCAGTACAGCCTTCGGTCGCCTGAGGAAGAGAGTGTTTGAAGACCAGGAACTCAAACCCGGCACCAAGCTCATGGTCTACAGAGCAGTAGTGATACCCGCCCTCCTGTATGCCTCAGAGACATGGACCATGTACAGCAGGCACCTCAAAGCACTGGAGAGGTACCACCAACGCTGCCTCCGCAAGATCCTGCAAATCCATTGGCAGGATAGGCGCACCAACGTCAGTGTTCTCGCTCAGGCCAACATCCCAGCATCGAAGCTTTGACCACGCTCGATCAACTCCGACGGACGGGTCACATCGTCCGCATGCCCGATACAAGACTCCCAAAACAATCGCTCTACTCGGAGCTCTGACACGGCAAGAGAGCCCCAGGTGGGCAGAGGAAACACTTCAAGGACACCCTCAAAGTCTTCTTGAAAAAGTGCAACATGCCCACTGACACCTGGGAATCCCTGGCCCAAGACTGCACAAAAGTGGAGAAGCATCCGGGAAGGTGCCGAACACCTCGAGTCTCTTCGCCGGGAGCAAGTGGAAGCCAAGTGCAAGCAGCGCACGTCAACCCAAGCACCCCACCCATCCACCCCTTCAACCACCGTCTGCCCCACCTGTGACAGAGACTGTGAGCTCAATTTTGCCAGTGTGGGCGGGCTGGGGCGTGTCAGGTGGGCATCGTGTCAGGACCCCGACTCCGAAGTGAAGTGTTGAAAAATTGCGATTTTCCCCTAATTAGACAATTGATTTCCAGCGTGTGGGAACCCCTGGCCCAATGAGTCTTTCCATACAGAAAGTCGCCTCCGATTATGTCATCAATGCTGCTGGATTTAAGACCTGCAAGCAGCCTTGCTTCTTCTGGAGACTGGAAACACTTTGGAAATTGTATGAAGGACTTCATTTACCGACCATGTCCACCAGCAAGCAAAAGTGTGCACCTCACTTTGATGAGCCCTGCCCTCCAAGCTCTGGTGCAGGGAGCAAGATCTAATAAGGAGGTGCTCTTCCCTTCCTCAGGGAGAAAAAAGCCACCCCAGCAGACTAAAGCTGTGTGGCTGCAAGTGGCCGAGGAGGTCAACTCCATATCAATGAGCCACAGAACCTGGCTGCAATGCAGGAAGAGGTTTCATGACCTTCTCCGCACAGGAAAAGTGAGTATGACTTTCCCATCACCCTCAATCTGATCCCCATCGCCTCTCATCACCAGCACTCTGCTTTGCCAACCTCTTCCTCCACATCCCACTTGACACTTACATCCCTGCACCCTTACCCTTTGCCTCTATCTCTATGGTCACATTCACTTAACTATTCGACCATGCAGCCCTCACACTCCCTATCACTGTGATGCAACAACAACAACAACTTACAACACACAGGGAGGGCCTTTTGTCTCCTTCTAAGCATCAATGCTATGCATTCTCTACACTCACTCCTTCATTCTCACTCAAACTCCACTTGTGTCCCTCATTGCAGGAAAAGAGAGCCCACAATAAGAGGGAAAGAGCCATGACAGGAGGAGGGCCACCCTCAGTAGCCCAGCTCACCGCCTGGGAGGAGGCAGCCCTGGAAATCGCCGGGATCGAGGAGGATTCCCAAGTGGGAGACAGACAGACGGGCGCATCACAGCAAGCTGGTGACAGAATAGTTTGGCATCTCTCTCATTGACATTGCATGAGTCACTGATAATGAATCTGATGCTCTAACAGATTGACTTATGATCATCTGCACTATTCAATGTTCATGTAACCTTGACCTCACATTTCTAACTCTTTCCTTTACCCCCCCACAGGACCATCGAAACCCCCCGTCCCCACTGTCCAGGAGGAAGAGCCTGAGCTTCCAGACTCCTCAGAGGAAGCTGCAACCTCTGAGGGCGCAGCGTCAGCAGAATTCAGCGCACCCAGCACCAGCACAGACACTCACACCTCGGTGGGACCTTCGCGAGATAGAGTAGTGTTGGCATCTGGTGTATCACAGCTCACAAGTGAACATCAGCAGATGGTGGAGACAGGGACAGCAGTGGAGAGTCCTCGTCGGAGGGTGCAGGATTCTGCCAGCTCGGCTCAGCTGCATGTCGACCCTGTGCCTCCGGGTTCATCCAGAAGGAGAGCGGTGCTGGAACTCCAGGAACAGGTGCAGGAGTCTCTGGCAGGTTTTGTCTCCAGGGTCGCTGTGAGTGTGGAGCGAATGGAGGAGTCCATCGCGAACATGAGCAGAGCCTTTGTGGAGGCATTGGCGCATGAACGCATCACCACGGAAAAGATGGCAACCTCCGTGGAAAGGATGATTACGGTAGAGGAGAGGATGGCTACGGCCATGGAGGAGCTAAGTTGCCAGAGTGTTGAAAACGTGGTCATTGTTCAGAATAGACTGGCATCTCTTGAGGAGCGATGGTCAGCTATTGATCATACAAACCAGACCTTCATGGAAGTCCTCTGGAGTAGGACTTCCAGTGCAGAAACGGGTCCTCATGGCCCCCCTGAAGTGCAGCAAGGTGCTGTCAAGCCACTTGCTAGCTCTGAAGTGGGGCTGACCCATGAGAGAGATGTTGGTGGCAGACAACAAGGAAGTAGGGGCTCCTCTCCAAGCGCTCACACGACCATGCCACTGCAAAGCCCTCGGTCAGAGCCCCACCAGAGTCCTCACCCAACTGAGATGGGCGTCTCATCCCCTGCACAGCCGCAGGAGCAGCAGACTGTTGTCGAGCCCTCACAGGTTCGCAATCCCAGAGGACGGCCGCCAAAGGTGTCGAGACAGGAGCAACAAGAAAGTGAGCAAGGGGCCTCCACATCTGCTGAAGCCACAGGGGAAGCACCATGTAGGAGCACGCGTAAGAGGAAGATAATGCACAAGTAGTCACAAGGGTAGTCACTTGGGTGTTCTGTTGTGTTTATTTTTGAAAAGCCATCCGTGACCTTGTGATAAAAAAAACTTGATGGCAAACTGGTGAAGTTGTGGCCTGTGTCATTTCGCAAATGGGACTTCCACATTGAGGGCTTAGAGCGACTTGCAATTGTCAGTATGGTGGTCAGAGTGATAGGAATCCGCAGGTTCTTGTCCATTGTCGATGCTCTGGTAAGAAGGTGCGAGGCAAAAGTGTTTGATTGTGCAGGCTAAGCAAATCTGGCCAACATGAGTGCGTCCCTTGCATCCCGGGCAGCAATGTGGTCGCGCTCTGGCACCTTCTGGCCTGTGCAGTTTCAGGTGGGTGAGCAGCAGCTTGGCGCTCCTGTTGTTGCTCCTGCTGTTGGTGCTGCTGTTGTTCAGGGTTCTGCTGCTGCCGCGGCTAGTCTTCGTCCGGATCTGATGTCTAGGAGGAAAGGAAATAAATGGTTCCCATGCTTCTGCTATATACCTCAGTTGAGGAAGCGCTCAGTCAAGGTGGGGAGAGGGGTTTCCCAGGAGGTCACACTGGAGATGGGTCTCAGGCTCCAAACATCCACAACAATAAGTAGGCCTGCTAAAAGTTCCCCCAGACCTGAGACAACAACGTTCTGCCACCTGCAAATGATGATTGCTGAAAACTCCTTTTTAATGGTGGAGCTGCAGCTGTTACTAAGCAATCCACTTGTGAGGCCGCCAGGATTACCTGGCGTGTTCCAGAGGAGGCGTGTAGGATGGGGGAAATGTCTAAAAATCAGAAAGGCCTCTCAAAATTGGATTATAGAGGCAATTAAGTGGTTAAGGGCCTTAAGGGCCTATCCCACCTCTTGGAGGCGGGATGGAAACAGGGTCTGAAATCCCGATTCTGGGAAAATTGCTCGGAGGCGGGATTGGAGCTGCCCGCCATTTTTTGCGATTTTAACACCTCACACGCCTCCAATCCCGCCTCCTCGGCCCTGGCAAAAATCGAGCCCTGTAAGTCCCGCATTGGACTCATCAGTCACCTGAGAACTCACTTTTAATGTGGAAGCAAGTCATCCTCGGTTCCGAGGGACTGCCTAAGAAGAGAAGAAGAACAATGGGTCCTGGTCCTCCAATGCCTCAAATATAAAATTATAATCCTGGTCTTCAAATCCCGACACGGCCTCGCCCCTCCGAATCTCCTGTAAACCCCTCCAACCCTACAACCCTCCGAGAGCTCTGAGCTCCTCCAACACTGCCGTCATACGTATCCCTGACTACCTTTGACCCACGATTGGCAGCCATGTTTTCTGTCATCTAGTCCCAAAACTCTGGAATTCCCTTCCTAAACCTCTCCTCCATTAAGATCTTCCTTAAAACTTACCTCTTTGACCAAGCTTCTAGTCGGCCCTCCTAACAGCTCCTTCTTTGGCTTGGTGCCAATTTTTTGTCTGATTACACTTTCTACATTAAAAGCGCTATATAAATGCAAGTTGTTGTTGTTCTTATGCATAGTTTTTCAAATCTAAAATATCTTGTGCTACTGCTTGAGAGCTGGCTGAATGCATTCGACTTGTCACTGTGTGAATAATTATAGTCTGCATTTAAATTTTCTAAAGTGTATTAGTCTAGGTTCTCTCTTTTAGACCTACTGTGCTACTTCTCAACCTTCTTCATTACTTCCCTATGTATTGTATTTCGAGCGCATTACTGATTCAAGGCACTCAAATTAATACAATTGACACCAGTGACTTATTTTGATTGCAGCAATGTCTACCTACATATAGGGCTGCCTCCATAGATGGCATGCTACAATTACTCATCCTCATCTCACCTTAGCAATTTTCTTCAAGGCTGAAATCATTCATAGTCTCTACTGTGTTGACCTCTAGTGTGATGACCTTCCATGTCTAGATTAAAAAGATAAAGAGCTGCCATGTTCCTATGTGTGCTTCAGAATTAAAGCATCACATATTCTCTGGAAAACATGCATTGATGTTTATATTTTTCTGGCAGGGTTGCATACCATTCCATGATGATGGAATAATAGTCCTTTCGATTTTGTCAATTAGAGGGTTGACAGTGGGTGTGCAAATAATAACATATATACAGTCGCCGATGCTCTCTATCTGGGGGATAGCACAAATTTGGTAAAACTGTTGCTACTTGTGTTACTGTTTGCTCCTAAAGCTCATGTGGCAGGGTGCATGGTGAAATAGGGCTCATTTAACCTTCTTAGCTTAGTATGTGGAAAAGGGGCGGGCTCCCGAGATGTCTCGTATTTGGGCTTGGAAGTTTACTGCTGTATAAACGTTGAGGTCAATGTTGACCTTCACTGCCACTGGTGGTGAAATGTGGATGGTTGACTCTCCATGCAAATCTTCTTGATTCGGATGGCACAGCCTCTAAGCAGAGCCTAAACCTCCTTGTGTACTGCTTCTCTGTCATGCTGAGGTAGCTAACTCTGTTGTGACAGATTTGCTGCCAAAGTAATACCTGCTCCGAGCCGAGAGCTTCCTTCACTCTTTGTGCTTCTGTGGCACCCGCTGCTTCTCTTCTTGAACTTCAAGAACCGCGGCCATGTCCACTGTACTCTTTCTCTTGAGCAGAAAACGCCACTATTCTAGTCACTTCTATCTCTGCTGTAATGATATTTCAAACTCTTTCCCTTCAATAATTACACTGAGACGGTACAGCTATCTCTCACAGCTCGCTGCAATGTAATTTAAGGATATAATTTTAGGAACTGTTCTCTCTTTCAACAGCCTTGCCCACTTCTTGTAACATGACCTTGTGTCCCCTACAAAGTAGAAGCTGCAGCCTCACATTTTTCTGCTTGTGCAGAAACCTTGTACCCTTAAGAACTCACATATTCCTGGATCACTAGTACCCACTGTACTTTATTTCTCTACAAGCCTCCCTGGAAGACCATAACATCAGCACATTGCATTCATGCTTGGCTCAGGTTTCCAATTAACTGACTAGAATTATTTGCAGAAATTAAATAAAGTAGAGCACATACAGAACAGCACAAGCTTATGTACAATGACAGCAATAACTGGCCTGAACTGTAAAACTATGCTTTGGCCCAAAAGAAGTGAGAATGCATGAAGACTCTTTCTAATAGTCTGTAATATGCTCTAGAATCTGCTTTTGGTTCCGTTTCACCAACAGTACCCTGGTTCCCACACTTCCGTGGTTCAATCTTTTACACTCTCTCTCTCTCTCTCTCGCTCGCTCTCTCTCTCACTCTCTCTCTCCAGTCTCTCTGGCCAAAAGGTTGTAATGTTCCATTAGCATTTACACAGCAGCTTTAATTTTGCACAATGAAATGCACCATTGTTTATTAAAGTCAGACATTTATTAGGGCTTTCTTATTTGCTCGACATGGTTTGAGAAGTAGTACTGTAGCAAATATGGTCTATACTGAAGGAATCTGGTGAAGTATTTCCAAGTCACTCAGAGGAGAGTGATGGAACATACAAGGTTTAATTTGTCTTAGTACTGGCAGGTCTGCACAGCTTTATTCAGGGCTCCTTCCAATGCACAACTGGAAGGTCAATCAGAACTTAGCTGAAATAATACTGCTAGGCCACTTTTTAAACTGCCAAATATGTGCTTAATAGGCTCAAACCTGCAAATATTAGCCAGGTTGAAATTGTATAATGTGCCTCAACAGGAGCAATGTTAGGAGTGAAAAAATCTACCCTCTGACACATAGAAAATACAATGAAATATTTGAATGAAAAATCTGCAATTGTTGGAAATCTGAAATAAAAGGGAAAATGCTGAATGTACACAGCAGGTTCCTTATCATCTGAAAAGAGTAAAAGAGGTTTAATGTTTTGGGTAGCTCCCTTTGCTGGTTCTGATGAAGTGTCTTCACCCAAGATGTTAATCTATCTTTTCATTTTTCAGATGCTGGTTGGCCGGCTGTGCATTTCCAGCATTTCTACTTTTATTTCCAATACAACTCAGTAGTGCAAGTTATAATGGGGATAGCTCCTAAACTCAGGTGCATATTCATAATGTTAATATTTTCCACTGTACATAATAGAAAAGTGATGAAGCACTTTTAAACTGTTCTTAAACTGGCAATAGCAGTAGCCAAGTTCTGTGCTTAGTTCAGAAAGAGTCATTTTGACACATCACAATCTGGAAATGCACTTGATGTTTTTCCGAACCTGAATTTGAATACGTATCTAGTTTGGAAAAAACATTCAATTTCAATTATGTCATGCTAACAGCAAGTTAAATGTCAGCAGATGTAGTAGATTTTGGTGTCCCCATTAATAACATGCTGATCGCGAGTACATAATCCATCATAACTCAAATTTAACTTTTTAAACATAATTTTGTGCTGCTACTCTTTAGTTTGCTTCTCAAGTGCAGGTATGCTATATCACAATAACATAAATAAAGGCCCTGACATCAATGTCATCACTTGGCCTCTACACCCATATTGAGATGTTTGCAGCATGTGGAGTATATTGCCATTCCCGGAGGCTCTCTGCACTCTCCTTGCCACTCTATGCATTTAATTGTTTCACCACTGTCTCACACACTGATATGTCTGTTTCAGGTCACCCGCCTTCCTGTTCCAACTGCTGCTGAAATATTAACTCTTAGTGCCAGTAATGTCCTTTCCATTAAAAATCAAGGCTTAAGATTTTAGGAAGAAACTTTTCAAATACTCTTTAACAAGCCCTTAGGAAGCAAATGGAGCATTAACATGCATTATACTTGTACACTCACAGGAACAATTTTAGTGATGTGGGCAAAAGTTAGTACTTGTCACATTAACACTAACACACACAATTACTATACCTCAGCACACATTTAGTAAATGTAGTAGCTCTAATGCACAGAGCAAATGAACTCTAAAAATTTATCAAAATCATTGCAGTCTCCTCTATCAAAATCTTGTGAAAGACCATCACAAGGAGGAAATGGAGGAATATGTAGAAATGTTTTCCCCTCACAATTGTGATACCACTGCGGAATGCTTCTTAAATTAGTTGTCAGCCTGGTTTCCGCGACTGAGTCAGAAAGCAGAGATTGCAGTTCCAAGGGATCGTCAAAAGATCCGTTTTAGGATAAAACATTAAACAGAGGCTTCTTCTACCTGTTCCTTTGGTGCAGTGGACATTAAATCCCCATGATACTTTTCAAAAAAGAGCCGGAATCCTCACTGCCTTCTACATTCCTCCCTCAACCAGAACCACAATAACTTATTAAATAGAATTACATAGGGCTGGATTTTCATTGACCCGTGGAGGCGGGTTTGGAGGCGTGTGGGGGGTTAAAATTGCGAAAACTGGCGGGCAGGCACAAGTCTGCCTCCACGCAATTTTCATTAAATCGTGTCTGCTGGTCCCGACTCCGTCCCGCCTTTAAGAGGCGGGATAGGCTGTTAAGGCCCTTAACAAGCACTAAATTGGCTCTCTAATGCCATTTTGAAAGGCCTTTGTGATTTTAACCCTTGTTTTACGTGAAGCACGCCTGTTCTGAAACACGATTGTGAAACCTGGCGGGAGCACATTTCGAAAGCTGACTATCAGCTGCAGGTCCACTATTACAATGGAGAAGTAAGTAGTAGGAAAAATATCTGGGAGCTGCTGCTGCTCATTTTGCCTTCAGGTTCTCTCTCTCTCTCTCTCTGACTGCCATCCAGGTCCTCTCACAGCAAAGGCCAGGCAGTCTCTAAAGACATTCAATGCAGCAGCAATGATGACATCATCAGAGGCGACTTTCAGACTCAAAACACTAATTGGGTCATGGGTTCCCACATGCTGGAACTCAATTGCCCAATTAGGTGAAAATTGCATCAATCTCCCACATCCAATTGCAGTCGGGTGGATAACACGAAAAGTGGATGACACGACCCCAACCCGCCCCAGTATCAAAATCCAGCCCTTTGAGTCCACAACAAAGAATCAGGCCATTCCTGCCCCTCTTCATCTAATTCTATCAGCATATCCTTCTATTCCTTTCTCCCTCGTGTTTATCTAGCTTCCCCTTAAATGCATCTATGTTAGTCGCCTCAACTATTCCTCGTGGTAGCGCGTTCCACGTTCTAACCACTCTTTGAATAAAGTTTCGCCTGAATTCCCTATTGGATTTATTAGTGGCTATCTTATATTTATGACCTCTAGTTTTAGACACCACCCCCCACCCACACAAATGGAAACAATTTCTCTACACATACCCTATCAAACCCTTACATAATCTTAAAGACCTCTATCAGGTCACCCCTCAGCAATCTCTTTTCTAGAGAAAAGAACCTTAGCCTGTTAAGCCGTTCCTGACAAGTATATCATCTCAGTTCTGCCATCATCCTTATGAATCTTTTTTGCACCTTCTCCAGTGCCTCTATATCCTTTTTATAATATGGAGACCAGAACTGTGCACAGTATTCCAAGTGTAGTCTAACCAAAGTTCTATAAAAGTTTAACATAACTTCTCTGTTTTTCAGTTCTATCCTCTAGAAATGAAACCCAATGCTTGGTTTGTTAATGTTGTTTGTGGGATCCTGCAGTGTGCAAAATGGCTGTTAAATTTACCCACATAACAACAGTAACTGAATTACAAAGTAATTCATTTCATGGGGGCTGTTTAGAAATGGTTCTGAGAGATAATAGTAAGATGCTACATAAATTCTTTGTTAAATATATCCTGATTGATACAGCTGAAGGTTGCCAGCTTCTTATTTTGGAAAGTAGCCATGGGATCCATTTCTGCTTAATACCATCTTTTAAACATCATGTATACTATGTCAAAACAAAAGCTATGGGCTGGATTTTGATACTGGGGCGGGTTGGGGTCGTGTCATCCGCATTTCGTGTTATCCACCCGACTGCATTCGGATGTGGGAGATTGATGCAATTTTCACTTAATTAGGCAATTGAGTTCCAGCATGTGGGAACCCATGAACTAATTAGTGGTTTCAGTCTGAAAGTCGCCTCTGATGATGCTGCTGCATTGCAGGAGAGAGAGAGAGAGGGAGAGAGAGAGAGAGAGAGAAAGAATGAGCATCCAGGTCCTCTCACAGCAAAGGCCAGGCAGTCTCTGAAAGCAGCATCAGAGGCGACTTTCAGACCTAATACTACTACTACCTTCATCACATCTTCGTTGTAATAGTGGACCTGCAGCTGATAGTCAGCTATCCACTTGTGCTCCCGCCAGGTTTCACTGGCGTGTTTCAGATCAGGCGTGCTTCACGTGGGAAAAGGGTTAAACTAGCTAAAACGTTTCAAAATGGCATTACAGAGCCAATTTAGGGCTTGTTAAGGGCTTTAATGGCCTCTCCTGCCTCTTGGAGGCGGGACGGAGTCGGGACCACCGCACACGATTTCATCAAAATTGCATGGAGGCGGGATCGGGTCCGCCCGCCACTTTTCGCAATTTTAACCCCCCACACGCCTCCAAACCCGCCTCCACGGGTCTATGAAAATCCAGCCCTATGTTCATGAGCTTGTACACAGTCACATACTGCAGGCCATAAATACTGAACAGAGATACTTTATAATGTCAATTTTCTCAATGTACACTCCAGGTGTAGAGGCTTGCCTTCTGGGAGCATATATCAGAAATTCGTGGAAAATCACGCGAGTAATTTCCCAAGATGCGTTCCCAGTTGATGATGCTCCTCGCCAGGAGTACACAATCAGAAAATCAACCGTTAAGGTCCTGTCACCTCCAATACCAAGTTTGTTGTCCCACCCAACAATAGATCCTGTACATTCCTTTACAGCTGAATTTGTTCCCCTTCTGGTAGTATGTCCAGTGTCAGGAGAGAAATCTAAAATCAGTCACTGCTGGAATGTGGAAGTAAGAAGACAATGGAAGTGAGAATCCTTCTTATTAACTCCCAACATCACTGAACCTTTCTGCTTCAGCCAAGTTATTCAAGGCTCAATGATGTCAAGAATTGTTGGAGTTGGACAAGGACAATGTCCACTTAAGTCAAATCTTGGTTCCACTGCGCAGACTTCCTTGGATCAATTCAGGGCCCAAGCTGTAACGCACCTTAGATTCCTAACCCTCTGAACCCTTTTTTAAGCGGTGATTCTATCTGGTTCCCTGAGCTGGGTCATTGGAACGTAGGGATGCAAGAGCTTTCATTAAGCAGCAAGCAACAGGCCACTTTAGGAGCGAGGTGCTCTTAGATGATTTTTTCATCTTTCCAAAATTTTAAGCATGTCCTCAGCCTGATCCTTAAAGAGTTGCTTCCCATCATATGAATGATTTAATAGCTTTACCTTGAGCTTGACAGGTAGACCAGAGACTCTCAGCAGGCACATCTGCTGAGTAAGATGTTAGCTGCAGACTGTAATTGCAATTTGCAAGAATGACTCAAGAACATGCTTCTACTTGCTTATCAATTTAGACTAAGAGTGGTTGGATCTTGTTAGTTTTGAATGGTACATATAATAAATGAAAATGTTATGGCACAGACTATTGTAATTTAGTGTTTTATTGCCTTGTAAGCAGATCTAGTTCCCTACGATCATTTGGAAACTGTAACTTTTCAATTATATAGCCTTGGAGAGTGCACAGACCAAGTATTAGCAATTACTCTCAATTACTCTATCTGTAATAATCTGTTCACTAGATCAAATGTAGGCTAGCAATATGCTGAATACTTTTTAAACTGGTGGATATTATACAATGATCAGAGTTTTTACAAACTAAAATGATTAGTCATTTACTTACCAAAGGATCACAGAAGTTTACAGCACAGGCAAAGGAAAACATTCAGCCTAGTCTATGCTGGCTCTTTGCTAGAGCAATCCCAAACTAGTCCCACTTCAATCCTCTCTCTCCACAGCCCTGTACCTTCCTTTGCATCAAATAGTTATCCACTTTTCCCTTAAAAGATGCAATAGTCTTTGCATCAACCATTCCCTGTGACAAGACTCTCAATGCTCCAACAGCCCTTATGTGTAAAGAAATTTCTCCTAACGTCACTCTTCATTGTTCTAGTGACAGATTTAAATTGATGACCCATTATCACGGATTCCCCAAATAGAGGATTCATATTTCTACTTAACATGAAACATAAAAGAATTTGGCAAATACTACAGCAGAGAAATAGAATGAGCAAAATCCATAAATTGGTTAATTACTCTTTTCAAGAAATGTCTTTGGATAGTAACAAATCTGTGGTTTGGCAAATCGCATCTGTTTTCAATCTCTCACCCCCTTTCAGTCTTGGTCTTGAATGGAACAGAAACATAATGTATGTTATGTGTGCTCACATTACTGAGTCCTCCGTTTTACCAAATCCCAGAATTGAGAATGAATTGCTGAACTTAACCTCAGAGCCCTTAACTTGTTAAGCTTCAATAAGAAGCTTATGAGTGAATTCCCTGGTAAACAGATATTACTCAATGATATTATACTTCAAAAGTACTAAAGACATAATCAATAATTCAAATACACACATAGGCATGTGTCAGCTCACAGGTTTCTGGATGTCAATAACAGATAAATGATTAGCTCATAAAAGGAAATTCTGCTGCTTTGCATCTAGGCAACATTAGCAATTCAGAAGTACCAGATTAATTTTATCTTAAAATAGCACAAGTAAGATCTATACTTTTGTAACAAAGATCCTAACTTCCCATAAAAGATTCTGAACTCAAAGATTTGGAAACTGAATAAATTGTGCTTAATAAAATGGCAAAGCAATATTTAACATAATAAAAAAAGTGTGAAAGTGCTCAATGAATCAACCTTTTGCTGGACAAGAGTCATAATTTTATAAAATGTCAGTGATGAAAGAGCAATTTGAAAAACATCCGACAGCTGGCTAGACGCCTAGTTAAAACATCTGAACATAAATTAATAAGAGCTATTCAGTAAGGATGACATACTTTTTATTCAGATACTGGCAAAATAGTAATTTTAACTTCATATATGCTGTTTTGTACAATTTCTCACTCTGCTTGTTTTTTTAAAATTTCAGTAAACAGTCTAAGTTTCTTTTCAAAGCTCCTAGAGATAATGTGAGCATAATTTCCAGAGGACAAGGTCAGCACCATGGCAATAAGCAGTGAAGATCCACCAAGATTTATTTCTTTTAAAGCCCCACAGAATTACAATTGTTATCGAAGCAGAAAGCAACATGGTCAACCTAGCTCTCTTTTACTGTGTTATATAAAAAAGAGATGGGATTTGCCAATCCAGAGGTTTGTTACTATCCAAAGATATTTCTTGAAAAGAGTAATTAACCAATTTATGGATTTTGCTCATTCTATTTCTGTGCTGTATTATCATTAAAAAATTACTACATTTAACATTACAATTACACTGGTCAACCAAGTGTCTGACACACACAGGTATTAAGCACACCATGGATAAGAGTTTCCAAACCAAAATATTGAGAAAACCATATAGTAGAGATTCCATTTGCTTGATATAGAATACACATACTTTACCCAGCAGGTCAAGCACCACTTGCCTAAGCCCAGAAAGCTTGTGCGCAGATTAGCAATAACCAAGGTAAACAGCAATGGAAATATTATAGGGAGGAAAAAAAACACTTTCCTGCAGAACTCGTACAGGCAGACCAGTGTTTACCTTGACACATTAGGTGTGGTTCAGTTGGGATGCACTATACGAAGTTTGTGGTGATAGCAATACAAGAAGATCAACTCCAACACAGTTAGATTTATACTGTAGAACAATTTTAAATGTTGGCGAAAACATTTTGGGGATGCACATTATTGAGACAAAAGAAATTACATTCCAAACTACTCAATAGTCTAAATAGTTGCAATTATAGTTTTATGAGCCAAGTTCCTCCATGAAAAACACAAATTTTATATGATTATAATAATCATTTCTACAGTAGCATACATTTATGCCAGTGTTTGATACAAATGTGAAATACAGAAGCTGCTATTAAAATGAGGCCTGCATAAAGTATTTACTTTAATTTGTTTTTCATGTGAACTTTATGTACAAGATCACATTTCTCACTGAAAATGATGCACTGAACTTTGGGGTTTTAGCAGCCTACATTTCTGGCTTCAGAACTTTATGATCACATATTCACTATTGCCAGGCGTTGAGAACAACGGTTCTGAAAAATACTAAAAGCGTGGAGTGTGGGTGCACTAAAGTTACAACACAGTTGTCGCACAGAATTTGGAAAATTCACATTCGTGAAGTGCTACATCTTCAAAATCAGTGCTCCAGTTCCACTGGGGTGAGAAATTGGTCTTGGGCAGTAGCGCAAAATGGGCGACAGCGAATCGGCAGCCCATTTTACACACCGCCCACGTTTCTTTTCCACTGAAGTCCTGCATACTGATAGCACCTCTGCAGGGATGTGAATCACATTATCTCAGTGAGCCTGTATGAATCCAATAAATTGTGGGCAAAATCTAATAGTTTACCTTTTGGTATTGTGTCTTTCATGTCTCATCCTAGCCCTGAAACCAATGGTGGTGGCAGCCAGTGATATTTTAGACTGACGTTTAAGTGTCAGTTGATTAATTGAGCACCTGTTGTAGAGACACTATGGGCTGGATTTTCAATGACCCGTGGAGTCGGGTTTGGAGGCGGGTGGGGGGTTAAAGTTGCAGATTCAGGGGTCCCGACCCCATCCCGCCTCCATGCCAGTTTCGCTGGTGGCGGGTACCCGACCTGTGCTGGGACCCGACTCCCCGAGGCGGGAAGGGATTAGTGACAATTGACTGCCTGTTAACAGGTAGTTAACAGGCAGTTTTTTGCCTAATCCCTATTTTAAAAGGTGAAATGTGGGCTTCCCGACAGGTGGCAACCACGCCAAGTTATCGGGGCGGACCGTGGGTCTGCAGGGGTTGGAGGGGTCGATATGTCCAGTGGGCAGGTGAGTGATGGGTGCATCTGTGCAGAGGTAAGTGTGTAAGGTAAGTGCTAAGTGTGGGAAAAAGTTTTACTTACCTTAACTTCCTCCTGCAGGTGTCAGCCCTTCAGTTCTCGGGAGTCAGAAATCTCACCGGCACAGAATGCAGAAAAGCCGTGGACCTGTCAAAAACTGCAGCCTTCTGTTTTCTGTGGTGGAATGATTTCTAACTCAGCCTGAGAGGAAGGACTCAAGTTAGAAATCATATTGTCAGTGTTTGACAGCTTCACAGAGCTGTCAAACGCTGATATTTCATCTGTCAAAAGCTCTTGACAGATGAAATGTCAATCTGTGACGTCACCTGTTGCCGGGTGGCCCTTAATTGGCCTGCTGAGCCCACTGGGTGGGCTCAACAAGGTCAATCAAGGGAAAATACAGTGGGTTGGCCACATCTCGATGGAGGCGGGTCTACAAGCCAAAATGTGGGATTCACGACACCAACCCGACCCCGTATCAAAATCCAGCCCATTGGTTCATCTTTTATTTAGAAGACAAAATTGTAAATCAGCTAAGAAGCACAGTATATAGATACATTTATAAAACTACAAACTTTATACCATCTTAGGTTAGTCCAGACTTATCTATACTAACCTTTGAATTTTCTTCTTTGACAAAGTAAAGCTGCTTATTTGAATAAAACATTGTGATGTCTATTCATCATCACAAAACGTCAATCGAGATGAAGGCAAGGGACACATTATGAGCTTTTGCAATGAACAGACCATACCCATGACCCACTTTTAGGTCAAATTAATTTCAATAACCAAAGAGAAGGAATATAATTGGTTCCAAATCAATAAAAGACAAATCTAGCAACAAGCTCCTCTTTAATCTGGAGTCAAAGTCATTTAGTGGCTTCATGTCAATCTCCCAACATTCACAAGCCATAAATATAAGAGTTGCAGAAGTGTTGACATGAATAGTGCAGATCATCAATACTATGCAGTACACATAACTCAATTTCTCACCTCAAATGAATGGTGTAAAAGGGTGAGGCAGCCACAAGAAAAGTTTTTCTATGTTAGTGACGCCAAGGTGTAAGAAGCACAATTTTCAAAATGCAGGTCATCCTACAAAAAGCCTTCCTTTGAACTTTACCAATTAAAGGGTGAAGCTTAGGGTTGTAATTTTGTTGTGATTAATTTTGGGAAAAACAATGACAAACCATGGTAAAAATGCCAAAAGTCAGGGAGATCATAGTAAAAGTCATCAACAGTCATGGAGGTGTTTTCTGGGGATGTTCTCTCTGATGCCGCTGGTGCTGTGCTTGGGGGCAGTGGCTCCTGCTGCCTTCTGAGAGTTATGTTGGTTACTGACTAATGCATCTGGGGCTTGGTAGATGGGGTTGCTGGAGATACTTTTGTATATTGAGATGGAGGAGGGCCTTGTACGTCCCCAGTTGGTTGAATTCAGAGGAAGGGGTATAATCATTCGGGATGTGGGGTGGGGGATATTGCCAGCATGCAGTTCAGCAGTACTACATGAATCCTGCGGGTGGTTTCTCAGGGCTACATTGCTGCTGAGGCCCAGTTCAGTGTAACTGATGCCTTTTTTGGGGAGGAGGAAGGAGTCAGGAGCTAAAGGATCACTATGTGCATTCCTGTTATAGGTGCCAGCTTTGCTTGAAATGGACTTATTCAAGTACACGTGCTCGTACATAAATATGAATTCAATTCTTTGGGGTACAATTTGGACACACTCAGCACTTCTAGATATTACACACACACACCTTAATATGAATTGTACAGCCTCAGCTGAGTGCTACGAATGGAAAGCATTGAATCTGCTGGCAGGATTTTGCTATCGAACCACTTCTAGTTTATAGCACTGAGCCGAGCTTCAGAATTCGCAATCAGAAGTACCATGTACAGATCGAATGTAGAAATTCTGTGTAAATGCAAATTACAAATGTACCCCAAAATATGCAATCTAAATTCAAATCTATGTCAGAGTTAGCGTACCCTTAGTATGCAACAACAGAGGCGGAGTTCAAATCTGCTCCAGGAAAGTAAAATGGAACTGGAGGGTATAAAGATCCCCAGAGAGTGAAAATCATGGCTCTCGGACACCCATGACAAAGGTTGTAGTCATGCCATAGCAAACTTTAATGCTGGTAGATAGTATACCAGATTCCTGCCACCAGGTAGCATTATGTTAAATAAAACTAGGATTACAGTGTTAAGTACTTTCTGCTTTTTGTACAACAGAACTCTGGTACAACAACATAACTTCTAAGTAACTAACACTGTTTCAGTGGCAATTATCCAGCATTGTAGCAATGTTTAAAAATTTGCAGCAAGACCTGAACAGCATCCAGGTTTGGGCTGATAACTGGGAAGTAAAATTTGCATCACACAAGTGCCAGGCAATGACCATCTCCCAACGATAGAGACTAACCACCTCCCCTTGACATTTAATCACATTATCGCCAGACTCCCCACCATAAACATCCTGGAGGTCACCAGTGACCAGAAACTCAACTGGGCCAGCCACATAAATGCCGTGGCTACAAGAGCAGATCAGAGGCTGGGTATTCTGCGACAAGTAGCTCACCTCCTGACCCCCCCACCACCAAAGCTTCTCCACCACCTACAAGGCACAAGTCAAGAGTGTTATTCTTGAGGCTAGAATACTGTTCTAGATTGGTGCAGCTGCAACAACACTCAAGAAGCTTGACACCATTCAAAACAAAGCAGCCTACTTGATCGTCAGCCTATCCACCACATGACGCACCCTGTCTGCAATGTGTACTATCTACAGGATGCACTACAGCAACTCACCAAGGCTTCGACAGCACCACCCAAACCCACGACCTCCACCACCGAGAAGGACAAGGACAGCAGATGCATGGGAATACCATCACCTCCAAGTCACACACCATCCAAAGTTGGACATATATCGCCATTCCTTCATCGTTGCTAGGTCAACAACCTGGAATTCCCTACCTAACAGCATTGTGGGAGCACCTTTACCACACAGACTGCAATGGTTCAAGAAGACCCACCACCACGTTCTCTGGGCAACTAGGGATGGGCAATAAATGACAGTGACGCCCACATCCCAAGAATTAATTTTTTTTAAACTTGAGAACTTTCTCATGGTTCAAAGTGAAAAGGAACAAAAAGGCAAAAGTGATGAGGAAAGGAGTTTAAAAAGTTGAAAAAGAAAATTATAGTGAAACAAATAAAATGAAAATTCATTCTTTATAAACATAGCAGGAAATTCCAAATTTTTATTGTAACTTTCCAACCAGTGACACAGCAACAAAGTTCGATTAACAACAGTTACTTTTGGAAGGCAACCCTGCTACCAGCTTGGTCCAACCATAACCTTGTTTACTCACAAACATGTCAGAGGTATGAAAGACCTTTTAAAGTTATTCATAACTTCAACAATATGGAAGACTCATTCCATATCACCAGTATAATTTTATATGAAGTATACAGTTTAAGCTAAATTCAGTATCTCCCAACTTGGAAATGGATAAGAAACTTGATAAAGGGTAGAAATCAATGGGCACCTCCTTTACTCTCCAAAGTTCTTGAGTGTGTTGTTGCCTCCCAAATACGGGCCCATCTTTCCCGCAACGCCATGTTTGAATCCCTCCAATCAAGTTTCTGCCCCTGCCACAGTACAGAAACGGCTCTCATCAACGTCACAAATGACATCCTGTGACTGTGACAGTGACAAAGGTAAACTATCCCTCCTCATCCTTCTCAACCTGTCTGCAGCCTTTGACATGGTTGACCTCTTTATCCTCAGCCAACGCCTCTCCTCCATCGTCCAGCTGGATGGGACTGCCCTCGCCTGGTTCTATTCTTATCTATCCAGTCGTAGCCAGAGAATCACCTGCAATGGCTTCTCTTCCCACTCCCGCACTGTTACCTCTGGAGTCCCCCAAGGACCTATCCTTGGTCCCCTTCTATTTCTCATCTACATGCTGCCCCTTGACAACATCATCCGAAAATACAGCTTCCACATGCACAGCAATGACACCCAGCTCTATCTCACCACCACCTCTCAACCCCCCACTGTCTCTGATGTGTCGCAGTGCTTGTCCGACATCCAGTACTGGATGAGCAGAAATTTCCTCCAAATAAATATTGGGAAGACCAAAGCATTTGTCTTTGGTCCCCGTCACAAACTCCATTCCCCAGCCACCGACTGGCAACTGTCTGAGGCTGAACCAGACCGTTCGCAACCTTGGTGTCGTATTTGACCCCGAGATGAGCTTCCGACCACATATCCACTCCATCACCAACACCGCCTACTTCCACCTCTGTAACGTCGCTCTACCCCTGCCTCAGCTGCCGAAACCCTCATCCATGCCTTTGGACCTCTAGACTTGACTATTCCAAAGCTCTCCTGGCCAGCCTCCCATTTTCCACCTTCCGTAAACTTGGAAGTCATCCAAAACTCTGCTGCCCGTATCATAACTCGCACCAAATCCTGTTCACCCATCACCCCTGTGCTCGCTAACCTACATTGGCTCCCGGTCCGGCGACACCTCAATTTTAAAATTCTCATCCTTGTTTTCAAATCCCTCCATGGCCTTACCCCTCCCTATCTCTGTAACCTCCTCCAGCCCTACAACCCTCCGATATCTCTGCAATCCTCTAATTATGGCCTCTTGTGCATCCCCAATTTTGGTGGCTGTGCCTTCAGCTGCTGAGGCCCTAAGCTCTGGAATTCCCTCCCTAAACCTCTCCTCCTCTCTATCTTCCTTTAAGATGTGCCTTAACACCTATCTCTTCTGTCCTAATATCTCCTTATGTTGCTCAGTATCAAATGTTATTTGATAACGCTCTTGTGAGGCACCTTGAGACATTTTACTACATTAACAGTGTGTTGTTGTTGTTGTTGTACCAGTTAGTGGGGTAATGTCAGGGTTGGGGAGGGTAATGCTAAGTTAGGGTGCCTCAAGGCTCAGTGTTGGGACTACTACTGTTTTAATTTACATCAATGACTTGGATTCTGAAACTCAATTGGTTAAATTTTCAGATACCACCAAACTCGGAGGGGCAGTGGAATCGAAGGAGGCGAGCCAGAAACTCAAATGAACTAAACAA
Organism: Squalus acanthias; assembly: GCA_030390025.1. Taxonomy (NCBI): domain Eukaryota; kingdom Metazoa; phylum Chordata; class Chondrichthyes; order Squaliformes; family Squalidae; genus Squalus; species Squalus acanthias. The sequence continues at coordinate 33,854,599 of CM059429.1, forward strand.
AATATTCAATTGAGCTGAACAATGGTAGATTAAATTTAATGCACAAGTGTAAAGCATTGCACACATACAAGAAAAATGGACAACATGCATACTTTATGAATGATGGTAAACTAGCCAAGGATGAAGTTGGAAGAGACCCAGGTAAAGCCAATAAGAATGTTGAACTGTATAGCCAAAACAGTAGAAAACAAGTCAGAGGAAGTCATGATCAAAATGTAGGTCGCTGGGCAGAACACACCTTGAATCGTGTGTCCAGTTCTGGTCGCCAAGAAACAAGTGCTGGAAGCATTGCAGAGAAAAGCCACAAGACTAAGCTGCCTGGGTGTTAAAAACTGGTTTCTCTGTTTCTCAGTTAAAAACTCTGTTTCTCTCTCCACGGTTGCTGCCTCGCCTGCTGAGTTTTTCCAGCGTTTTCTGTTGTTATTTCGGATTTCCAGCATCTGCAGTATTTTGCTATCGTGTTAAAAACTGGTGTTGTGTTGCAGATCAGCTGCGCATTATAGAAACCGGCCAATTTTCATTGAACTCAATGGAAATGAAAATTGGGCAGTTTCTATAAGGGACTCCTGATCTGCAACACCAGTTTTACACCTGGGTGGCAAGTTGAAAATCTACCCCATGGATTTTTCAGCCTAGAATGATTCTGAGAGGTGATCTTAGCAGTATGCAAGATACTAACTGGTATTGAAAAACTTAAGCCAAAATTCTACTTTCTTCTTCTTAAACTGTGGGAGAAGGACAAGGGAACACAGGTTCAAACTAGTAAACAGTAACTTTAGGACTGATAGCAGGAGGTTCTTCCTCATGTAGTGATCAACCCTTGGATTGGGCTTCAAAGCAGAATGGTGAAGGCAAAACCCCTGCAATCATTTAGATGAGGGGAGTGTAAGGTTGTTCTGGATGGATGCATTACGATGGGCTAAATGGCCTAATTCATCCATAAGTACCTTGTGAGACAACGAAAGAAATGAAATACAGACAGAAAGGTTGTTGCAGACAAAAAGGTAACTGTTAACTTCCTGTTCATGTGGGGGGGCGGGGGAGGAAACATGCTCCTGTCCCCAATAGGAAAGGAATATCAAATCGACCAAGGTTTTACTAAATATTAAGAGATAAAAGCACCAGTTTGAGTTAAACTTTCCTATGTCAACACTTCAACACCCACCATGAATACAAATGCACACTCAGACAATTTAAACAAAAAGGCTTCTATATCTATTTTATTCCTCTTCTCACCAGAGAAGATGGCAAATTTACACAAACCCAGAGAATTTCATGAGGTGCTGTGTTTCTTTTTCCTTTCCATGTTCAAGGCAAAAGTCAGCGCAAAAATCAAGCACAAGGACCAATTATACTTTTTAGCCACACCCAGCAAAAAAATAAATTCCCTTAAGCAGCTCAATTCCATCTACACCGTGGAGTATGTACTAGAATTTAGATCATTTCCAAGAAATTGCAGATGTGCAGTATCATTTGTTGACTTCTAGGAAGGTTGCATACTCACAAGGGGTTGCAGTCAGATGATGTGTATTGCAACATTACACTAGATATTCTTTACACTGAGAGACTGGTGACAGGCTACTGCAACATCATACCCATGCATCCTATATAAAGTAAGCTACAAGTGAGCAAGTGCTAGTAGAATTAGAAAGTACTGGAAGAAACTTTCTTTTTGCAAATGTTTGTGGTAATGTATTACAGCTACAACCATCCTGCACTCTAATTTGAATTCTACAAAGCTCATACATTGGCTGATAGAAGCGCATTCAAAGGTCTGTTTAGTGATTTAGCAACAACGAGGAGCTCATTTGCACTTTACTGCTGCTAAATTACATCACAGCTACAACAGACAGATTTGCTTTCTGTCTCATTTATGTTTGAAGTGAATTAAAGCAGTGAAAAGTGATAATTTCCCAGAAGGATCAGCATTGGCATACATTCTAGATTTACACACTGCTGACCCCTTGCTTAATGGTGTTTGGGATTTATGCTTGGCATGATTAAAGCTTCCTGTTGCAAATAACAGTGGGAAGGAAACTGGAACAGCAGCAAAACAGGAAGATGGAAGTGAGCCAGGACAAGACAGCACAGACAACGGTAGGACTGAGATATTAATCAGAACAGTTGGCACAAGGCAGATGAAAATGAAGACAAAACATAAAAAATAGCAGTGTATACTACAGTTCACAGCTGAGCCTACATTTAAAATAGTCATTGTTGTGAAAATTTTAAATGTGACGTGTGTCAAAAATGCAGTACAGAAACGGTGGTTCAAATACATAACCAGATATTTTTATAACTGCTCGATGGTATTTTCTGAGCAATAAAGTTTTGAAATACTTTGCTTGCAAGACCCAAAGGGTGAACTTTTCAGAGGCACCACGCCACCAGCAAGGACTTGCATGTAGCAGACGGCTCATCAGAAAATCACAGGGGCATTGCCTATGATTTTTCTCCCATCAATGTCAATGGACAGAAAATTGCAGCTAAACCACCTACAATTTTCCAATATCACCCACTGTATAGGGCCTCCAAAAGTTCCATGTATCATGTTTACCATTATATAATACAACACCAAGGGGGAGAAATTCGGTATCGCCCCGTTTGGGGCGCAATTATCGGCTGGACGCAAAGTTTAGTGCCTGCCGCTAATTATCGCCTCCGACTGCAGACTTGGCTTCTATCGCCCCTGGAGGTGATTGGAGTGCTAAATCAGGCGCTACACACCTCTCTTAAGGCGCTAACGCCGAGGAGTGAGGTGCTAACTCAGAGGGCTGGCGAAGCTCATGTGATGTCAGTCAGCAATGGAACACAGACACACTGGCACCGGCCAGTTCTTAAAGGGGAGGGTCGATCTTGCTCTCCATCCACACCCTGCTCATTGCAGCCTTGAATCTTGGCCTGGAGAGACCTGTACATCAATTCTGCTGGAAAGAACAATGGAGAGACCCAGGGAAAGAGCTCAGAGTGCAGCCCCCAAAGTCTCTTCTAAATCGATGCAAGGAACGACAAATCAAAATGAACCTGCAAAGTGCAGCTCATTACCCAAAACTCCTTCACACTGCGTTGAATCTCTCCAGAAGTCTCTCTCTCTCTCAGAATACGTGGTGCAAAAATGTCGGCGACTCAAAAAGTCAAGAAGCAGTCGCCTTTAAATAGCGCTCCCCCAGTCCCTTCCCGACTGCAAAACGTTCCCCTCAACCTGTCGTTGCTAACAGGGGGCGCCACTCAATATCCGGTCCGGGGCGCTACCAGGGCGTTGTACGCTCGACTGACGTCACAATCTGTGGGCGCAGACCATGGCGGTTCTGTTTAATGCCGCCGCAAAATGTCTGGTCAATTTCGCGAGTGGCGCAAACATCGCCGCGCCCGGGTGCTAGTTGCTTTGTGACCCATTAGCGCCCCCCTCCCCCCCCCCAAGTACCTAGAGAGAAAATACTTGCTGGATAATGCAAGATTTAACACTAAGTGGGCCCAAAAATCCAGGGGTTTTTTTGGTGCAAAAGTGGCATAGTTCTGGTGCAGGGGATTGGAATTTAGGATTTAAATCAAATATACCAGAATTGCAACTGTCCTTAAATACATGTTAAATTCTGGTAAGATTGGCTGCTGGCAGATGTGCCCATCCCCACATTTTTGCAAATGGCATGATAATGAGGACAAAACCTGTTGTCCCAGGAATTCTGCCATTTACATCAGAAATGCATCTGACTTAAGTTATGCTGTAGAAGAGGGGTACGTTACCTACATGACTGTCAAACCAGAATGGCAAGGTTCACAGGCTTTGAATGTCTGCAAACTTTGTCTGAAGCTGTAGCTTCGACTAAAGTGAATACAAAAAACTGTCTCAGCTTGCTGTTAAAATAGGATTGTGATAAGGTAAAGAAGAAAGACTTGCATTTATATAGCGCCTTTCACAACCTCAGGATATCCCAAATTGCTTTACAAGCAATGACGTACTTTTTTGAAGTGTAGTCACTGTTGTAATGTAGGAACGGCAGCAGCCAATTTGCGCACAGCAAGCTCCCACAAACCGCAATGAGATAATGACCAGATAATCTGTTATAATAATGTTGGTTGAGGGATAAATATTGGCCAGGACACCATGGAGAACTCCCCTGTTCTGCTTCGAATAGTGTCATGGGATCTTTTACGTCCACCTGAAGGCAGACAGGACCTTGGTTTAACATCTCGTTTGAAAAACAGGACCCCTGACAGTGCCGCACACCCACAGTACTGCACTGAAGTGCCGGCCTAGATTATGTGCTCAAATCTTTGGAGTGGGATTGCAGCCTCCAGGAACCACATAAATCAGATGTTATTTTCTTCCACTGTTGGTTGCATACAAACTTGAAACAAAATGTTTTAAACTGACCTGATGTTTCTAAGAGTCACAGTTAAAGGTATGTTTGTTTAGCATTTGTCCCTAAAAAAGTTGCTAAATAAAACCTTTTTTATTTTCTTCAAAAGGAACTTTGTGGGGAATGCCTGGCTGTTGTCAATTGTCAAATGGCCAACTAGTAACTATCCTCATTGGGGGGGGGGGGGGCAGCGAGGGTGGTGAAAGAGAGGCAAGTGGGATTTCTCTGGAGTTAATGTCTCCAAGATGATACACCTAGCAATGGTAGACTGGAACCATGTCATCCCTCTATATTTATCCTTCAATCAACATCACTAAAACAGATTATCTGGTTATTATTACATTGCCGTTTGTGAGAGCTCTCTGTGTGCAAACTGGCTGCCTCATTTCCTACATTACAACAGTGACTACACTTCAAAAGCTCTTCGTTGGCTGTGAAGCGCTTTGGGACGTCCAGAGGTCGTGAAAGGCGCGATATAAAAGCAAGTCTTTCTTCTTCTCTATGGCAGACTCAGTAATCCAATACCTGAGCCAAGAAGGTCTGCAGTACTCCAGGACACTTGATGATCAATCAGCTATCGTGGCTCATTAAGGGGATCTGGAAGGGTAAACTGGGGGCTGGGGTCTTCCTGCTCAGCTCCAGATCATCCTGTAAACCAATGCCTTAACACGTAGAGTGTTCCTGGTAAAACAAGCAGCAGGAAGCTTACTGGTAAACTACGTTATTTTAGCTGGTTAAACTCCAGCAGTACTCCTGTACAGAATTGGAAGTTCCTAATGTTTGGCAGTTGACAAACTGCACCCAAGCTCTCTGGGCCCTCTGATAAGTGGCTGTGTCCCTATGAGGAGAGAGTGTGTATCTTACATCAAGCAAATGGAAACGCCACCTGTATGGTCTTCCTGGTAGCTTGTCTTGGAGTTTCTTATAGCCAACATTAATACTCCAGAAATCCCATTTACTTTCCTCTCCCAAGGAGGATAATCACTAGTTATCATTTGACAATTGGCAACAGCCAGCCATCCCCCACAAAGTTCCTTTGAAGATAATAAAAAAGGTTTTAAAAGCTGCATTTTAGCAACTTCTTTGCTGTATATAACCTCTTTGGGGACAAATGCTAAGTAAGCACAACTGCGACTCCACGTACCAGCCACCCGGTTGAACAAATAAATGGTTCTCAGACTAACTCACCGTTACCAAGCAGGAATTTCAATTAATACTTTCTTAGAGGAAATATAGCATTGCAAATAAAGGAATTGGATTTTTAAGCTATTCGGTTTCAACTTCCTCAATCAAAAAGTGTAGCAGTTTAGTACCTAAAGCAGCATTACAAGCTAAGAAACACAAATAGCCCAAACGAAAAGTATGACGGTGTGTCTAAAAAATTAGATGAACAATACACAAATCAACACATCCCTGTTACTACTTTACAGGAAACTACACGATGAGACATCATACAAATCTTTTTGTTTTAAATGGGCTATTGTCGCTGTTAAAATGGTGGGCAAAGGAATTTGATATGAATGTGTTAAGCATTCATATGATAATATTACACAATGTATTTTCCAGGTCAAGACCACTACAAAGATCAACGACCATAGAACTCTTTTCCTGCCGTTGTTTACTACATCCCAAAACAATCATCTGTACATCCTTTTAAGGAGTGAGCTTTTGACGTACTGGTAGCATTCCCACCCTAGTCGGAAGATGTTGGGTTTGAACCCCATTCCAGACAGGCATGGCAAGTGGAGACTAGAATATGGTCTCTAAATACTAGGTTGACAACCAGCGAGGTACTCGCATCCGGACAGAGTGACCACTGGCTCAGTGATAGTACTTCTGCCTCGGAGTCAAAAGGACTGACTTTTGCAAAATCACCAACTACAACGGTCATGAAAAACTAACATGAAGCAAATAAAAGAAGAGCTTGGATTAAATTAAGTTTGTGTTTTTCCAAGTACTGTAATCATAATATTTTTTTAAATTACAAAAAAAATTCACTAATTTACTGTACCTTTGGGCTATTGGAATAACACTACTAGGTTTGCATAAATTCTTATTTCAAAGTGCAATTTATAATTTATTAGGGTAAATTCAATGATCCCATGCTCCCAGTGCTTGAAGGGAGAATCGGTATTCCAGTGTTATAGCTTATCTCCCACCAACACTCTCTTCAAACACACAATTGCTGAATTTACCCCAATATGTGTTTTTTGAAACACATTTGTCAGAATGTAAAATACAGAGAGATACTAATGCAAGTTATAACAATGAAAGAATGTCAGCTTGTATAAAATCAAAGCCCGACCAAATACAATGGTATTTAACAGACTTCAAATGTTGTTAAACCTCAAATACATATCAAAAGGGCTTTGGCACAGCTGTTAAAAGTTGTTACAGGTACAAAAAGTAATTCTAAAAAGGCTAATGGTATGTTGGCCTTTATCTCAAGAGGCTTGGACTACAAAGGGGAGGAAGATATGCTTCAGTTGTGTAGAGGTTTGATAAGACCCCCATCAGGAGTATTGAGGTCAGTTCTGGGCACTGCACCTCAGGAAGGATATATAGCCAGTGTTGTCCAGAATCACAGGCCTGATTTTCAGTTCATTATTACAATTCTAAATTTTCAGTTATATTTAAAATACAACAGAATGAATCCCTATTTCAATGTTCTTAAGCTTACTAAAGTAGTCATGATGCGGAGATGCCGGTGTTGGACTGGGGTGGACAAAAGTGAGAAGTCGCACAACACCAGGTTGACATTGTACGCTACACAGGCATTGTTCTCTGTCGATTCGTATTCCTTCACTTCACCTGACGAAGGGGCAGCAGCTCCGAAAGCTTGTGATTTCAAATAAAACTGTTGGACTATAACCTGGTGTTGTGCGACTTTACTAAAGTAGTGGCTGAGGTAAAGACTCTCAGGAATCTTTTACTTTATATATTATCACTCCACCCACATTCCTTCCTCCAGATGCGCTTCTCTCAGTGAACCCGATCATGAAACACTAATTTTTCATTCCGTAATTTCTTTCTTTCAATGGAGGTGCACCCTATCCAGACTGCTTTGCTAGGCAGAATATGCCCTAGCTCTATCAGACGAGTTCAATGCTCAGGCATAGCTGAGGCTCATTGCCCTAGAGGGGAGAAGAGGGGGTGTGTCTTGACCATGTGCCGTGCGGACCGATGGACACGGTAGGAGGAGGAGACTATTAAGTGCCCATTCCGGGAGACTCCTGGACAATCCAGGCGTGTTGGCAACCCTGGTATATATGCACATCTATAAATATTAAATGTAGCACTCACTTTCTGTAAATGTCACATTACTTCCTTTAACACTTTCCCCAGCACACTTTGTTGGTAACGCCCCTATTGTTATAAAAAGCCAATAATCTAACTCACTGGGAGAAATGCTGCAGGATATTTGTATTATATACTCAGTACAAAATGCAGAGCTCTAATAATGAAAACAGATACAGATGTATTGATTGAGATTGAGGTCGTGGTCTTTTTCAAGAGCTCTAAATTGAAAAGGCTGGATGAATATCAAGTGTTTGAGAGATTGTAAGCATGAGGGTTGATGGTCTGTGCACATGCCTATTAATGTTACTCATGGTTTCCATGCACAAAGAGGAAAACCAGGCCAGTCTCATATTGTAAGAAAGGGGGGGGGGGGGGGGGGAACTCATTAAGCACCCGATACATAATGCTTCATCTTTGAAAATGCTCGACAAAGTACAGCAGGAGGAAAGAAAGACTTAACAGACCTTGAAGAAATGTCTCACACAAAATTACAAGTTACATAAAACTGCCTGGCCATGAATTAACCATTTGCCCTCACTGGAATAGATTTTCATCAAGTCTCATCTCCTTTAAAGTAGAATGGATTTCTTACCTTCTGACATAAATGCCAAGGATTGTTTTTTTGGTTTTACTTTAACTTCATGAAAACACTTTTGCCAAGGTTGTTTTATTGTCAAGATAATTTCAGATCATTTCAGTAATTTTCCACATCATAATTACAAATATAAAAATGGACAATATGCCACATTCCTTGCAGTAAATAAATTATTTCAAACCTTCAGTTTAAAAAAAACACTTTAGAATAAACGTTTTTCATAGGTAACAACTTTTTCTTAATTTGAAAATTCAGGAGAAAAATATTACGTTACACACAAACTGTAACAGTTAAAAATATTTTAAGATTCACAATCTTCTGTGCTAATTAGGCATAATACAGTTTCCACTGAGCAAAAATAATCCATGATATTGAAAGGGCACAGGCATTATATTGAGAACGTGTGTTTACTTCCCATTCCATATGTTTATTGTTTGAAGCTTGATAGAAAAATATTCATGTTGCAGTATTTCCATAAGCTGTAATTACATAGCTTTTAGTTTATCTTTGAGATTTTTGCTGACGTATTTGCACTAAATGAAAATGAAAAAGTGGTGGAGCAGTGCACCAGTGCTGCACACCTACCAACCGGCTAAAACTTATGCGGGTGAAGATGCAGCATTGTGCCAAAAGATGCAAGGCTTAGTTCAATTAGCTAGGGATTCAGAGATTGCTTTAGGCCCCCAGCTTTGGATCACCATAAACTCTTCATCTATTCCATCTGATACACTATATATACCTTCAGCTAGTACTGATATAATTGTATCTTTATAATGAAAATTTTGTGTCTGTATTGTCAATAATTTTCTTTTTTTTTTTAAATGGTTCCTAATTTAAAAATTAAATGGACTAGTTTTCCTGCACCTTGCTAGGCCTGTTAGGCACTCAGTGTGTTCTGCCTGAACTGACCTGAACCCATCTGTATTCCAAGGGTCAAGTCAATTGCATAGGCTCGAGGCACCCCGGCACAGGACCACCCTTTAAATGGGAGATCAATGACAGAGAAAACGCCTTAAGAGCTACTGATATCAGCAAGATTCCTTGGTTGTTTTCAATCTCACCAGGATTCCTTCTTAGTAAACCACTAAGGCATTCTGGAACATCAAATCCTGGTCCCTATCCTCAGAAAGACGGCTCCAAGGTGAGTTAGCAATTTCCTGCACTGAACTCAAGGATCATTACCCTCCCTGTCCTCTTTACCTACAGCAGCTTTTAAGATTTCATCACAAATACCATCCAAACCTGCCACTCTACCATTAGCTAGACGATGCAGTATACAGTCCATTACCTCCCAGCAAGCTGGCTCGATAATGCTTTCACCTCCCACACACTTTTCCAACCTGCATGCAAATTGCACTCACGGGATGAAACACCAACTCATCATTAATGCTCTCTCCAGATCCTGAGAATGCCATCATGCATTTGTTGAAGAGCCACAAACTAGTCAGCCATTGGCACTAGGCCAGAGAAGCCTTTCCACCCATAAATGAACAAAGATTTTAGCCAAAGGAAAAATGATTTCGGATAATTTTTGTGGAATTACACACCCTTGCAGATGAACACAACCCACTGATCCCACTTCATCTCTTTAATGACTCTATTGGATTCAAGACGTGCTGCATCATAATTTACCCTAGTAGCATCCTTTGATTGCTCCAAAGTGGCTTCAAGTACTACTTCAAACACTACTCTCTTTTCTCCCACCCACACCAAGAGCCTTAACTGGACCCTGCTTACTGGAGGAACAGCAAACAGGATCTTGCTTCAGTTTGTTTACGACTTCAGTTGCACAGGCATGAAAATGATTGGCTACATCATCTGCCATTGAATCTGCCCTATTATCAGTCATACAGACCAGGCTTTGTGTTGAAATTATCTTGGGATGATCTCTCTTAGCACAAAGGCCATCAGCCACTCCAACTTGGCAGGCATTGCTTGTCACAAGGCCAGTATCTTTTGCAATACAGTTAGTCTACTGCAACCCAAAATGCTGAAGAGTTAGTTACTACTCTTATTTGGATCAACACTAAATTAAGTAGTTTAATAATGCCCTCTCTGTAAGATGACCTAAGAATGTCTTTTATATATGTGATTGATAGAATATAGTTGTATCAATCACATGACTAAATTCAAGACTTTAAAAATCAATCTCATTGTACATACAGGGTATTTTAATCATAAAACCTACTCTATTCATAATCTTCCTAAATACCATTCTCTATTTACAAACAATAAAAATCTTAGCTAAAAAGTCAGAAAAAGTTTATAATGCTAAAATTAGTACAATTTTGTCATGAAATCACCATGTTGAATGCCTTTACAACTTCTTTCTGTACTCTTAAACTTCACAGTACTATCTTAGAATTTCTGCTTTGCAGGAGGGAGTTTTATGAAGATTTGTTGTTTAATTATGCACCGGAGATTTTTTTAAACATGTTTGCAATAGTTCAGTGCTGGAATCTAGCGCTGAAAGCTGTACTGAAAATTGCCATGGAAACTGGACCTTTATTTAACATGTGCATTCTAGGTACCTTTCTGCTGGTTAGAAGTCTCATGACTTATAACCGAGTATGCTTTGCATTTAGAGCTGCAGAAAATATTACAAAACCTAAAAGTAGCTTATGTTACTATCATAAATAAATCCCATCAAAGTGATGCTTTAACTGGAAAAAGTGTCACTTGCTGTAGAGATGAGCACAAAGAATAAGGGAGGTCAAAAACCATATGCTTATTAAATTAATCTGTAATGAACATACATGCTAACAGGATATCGTTGCATATGCCCGCATGATACCTTGTCAAAACAACGTGCAGTAGTTAATTGTATCTGTTCCCTTTTACATACCCAACAGGTGCTTCATGACTGCCTGGTTCTGGTCCCATAGACTATTGAAAGTATTCCAACGTGACCTTCCATCTGGCAATGGGTTTTTCTTTATCCATCCACCACAGGCATATTGATAAAAGTCATTACAAGGGTCCACTGTACGGTCTAGGGATTCTGTTATCTTAGCAGCCACCATGATGCAAGTTTCTGAGAGACAAATTTTACGTGAAGGATCTGCAAAAAAATACATATAGACTTTACTTTCATAATACAAATTTATAATGTAAAATAATAAATTAATCTTAAATTTTTGAGGTCTGGTCCGTTTTCCTGAGGTGACATTGTTAAACAGAATTGGAAAAACTGTCCTCATGACCCTCATGCGATGCACCATTCAACCCAGCTAAATTGGTTAGGATAGGTAGATAAGGATGGAGCAAGTAGAAAAAAGTAAAATTGAACTTAAAATAATGAAAGTAGGAGAGAGAATAGCAAAGAGAAAATTAGATTTGAAAGATAGGTTAAGTAGTATTTGATTTTTTTAAATTTATTTTGGGGTAATTTTTATAGTGTAATGTTCATATTACAATAAATCTAGACTGAAATTACTGTAATATTAATGTTTGTTTCAGCATTATTTCTGAGCTGAAAAATCAACAAAGACTTAAATTTCCCTAGAATGCTGAAAGCCTAAGGATTAAAAGCAAGAAAGAAATGAAATTGCATTATATAGCATCTTTTATGACCTCAGGACATCTCAGAGTGGTTCACAGCCAATAAAGTACTTCAGAAGTGTAGTCACTGTTGTAATATAAGGAAACATGTTATCCAATTTTCACACAAGGTCGCACAAACGGTGGTGTTGGTTAAAGGATAAATGTTGGCCAGGACACCGGGAGAACTCCGCTGCTCTTCTTCGAATAGTGGATGTGGCATCTCATAAAGCGACCGAAGAGGGCAGACTGAGCCTCAGTTTAACACCTTATCCAAAAGATGACACCTTGGTCAGTGCAGTACTGAGCCACGGCTGAACTGGATTATTGGCTTGGTTACTTTAGGGTTGCAGGGAAGAAACTTTGTAAATGTGTTCTTAGCTTCATTGGTTGCAATTAACATCCTTCAGGAGATTAAATTTGTGAATCTGGCCAAGTGCGCTTCCCATTCTGTCCTTTTGGAGTTTCTGGTCTAGTGAGTACATGGAGGGAAACAGGTGGAGATGTGAAGAAATCACAAATTGCCATTATCTCATACTTGAGAGTGAGGGATTGGCAGAAATGCTTTTTTGGCTGTTTTATAGAGAAAGATGACAGTGGGACTGAAAATGGGTAAAGCATTCTACCCATTGTACTTAATGCGCATGAAGTAGGCCTCATGTATTATTCATATGCTTATATTGTAAATAAAAATTCTTGATTTGGATGTCCAGTTTACAAAGGAAAGGAATAGGAAGAGTAAACCACTGACCATTCCATTTTTGGATTTTCAGTTACTAAAATGATTATATGGGCTCCTCCATGTAAATGAGGAACAGTTTTAATTTTTAAAAAAATCTTCTAAAAAGTATTATCATAAGTATTATTGGTTAATCCCCAGATTTATCCTACACTAAACTTACCCTGGAATACACTGGTGCAAGCGCATAAATATGAAATCGCAATGATGGAAAATGATTTCAGTTATAAGTAAACACTTTATAAGAGTCTAAGGCCGCGATTTTGTCAGCGCTCAGAGGGCGGGTTCGGAGGCAGGTCAGCTGTTAAATTCACAATGATTGACGGCGGGTTGGAAACCCACCGCGAACCCACCGCCGTGTGAGTTTTAAGAGTGTTGGGTTTGCGATTTCACAACAGACCCGACACCAAGCGGCGGGTAAGGGATTTAAGGCACTTAACTCCTTGTTAAGTGTTTGTTTACTACTATTTTGACAGGCCTTTGCTATTTTCCAACATTTTCACCGGGTTTCATGACAGTTGGAGATCACGCCAGGTTAGTGTGTCAGGAGTAGCAGCGAGCTGCATAGTTCAAAGCTGCAACTGCAGTATAAAAGCTGAACTCTCACATATGTTCACTTTCAAATGTCAGAGGTGTCTGATTTCAGGATTTGGATGACACATTTGATCTGTCTGGAGGCTGTAAGTGTGTGGTGTTAACTCTATATGCACTGTCACCTCCTTGGAGCAAGCTCGCTCACCATTGACAGATCGCTTCTGCCATCTCAACTTCAGCTGTCATCTATTCCAGCAACATCGGTGCCCTTGAAAAAATCTCACCTTGGTCCTCTGAATCCCTCCACGATCAGCCCCAACACCAACATCACCAGGCATACCAACATCACCAACAACAACATCTACCTTCTGCGCAATCACCTGATGCTGCACAGGACACAGGGCACCAGCACCCGACCACATTGCTGCCCGGAAGACCAGCGATGGCATCACCATGGCCAGATTTACTTCACTTGACGCTGTACACCCTGGCTGCCACATGATGTGCCAGGTTAACACCACCCCACACCAGCACCATAAAACATTCCTACAATGACCAAGCTGTTCTGCGGGGAGGTTACCGTTATGTCTAACCATTCACTGCAACTCACAAAGACACTTCCAAAGGTGAACACAGATCTGTACAATAAGGCAAAGTGTTAAAAATAAAGATTTTAATGTTTGACAACACATTAACAGAAACTTCACCTGAACATTGGCTAAAACACCCAAGTGGCTACCCTTGTGTGTTGTTAGTTGGTATGATTGGACTCGGATGAGGGTGAGTGTGAGGGGTGGCTAGTGAGATGGGGAAGTGATAATGTAGATAGAGAGAGATGGGTGGAGGTGCAAGGTAAGTTGGTGTGAGTAAGGATGTGCAGGAGTAGGGTAGGGAAGGCAGAGTGATGTGGATATAATGAGTGGCACAGCAGGATGAGGTTGAGTGTGGCTTGGCAGTAACGTTTCGTGATTTACTGAGATCATTGAAAGGTTTGCGCCACTGCAGCCTGGTCCTCCTGACCACATCTTTGCTTTTGCATCCTGTGCAATGTGCAACCAGGCTGTGTTGATTTCCTGGGGCGGTCTCTTCCGCCCATTGGAAGGGAAGAGAACCTCCCTGCGTGCTGTGACTCCCTCCATAAGCATATGGAGGGAGTCATGTGTGAGAGCCTGGGTGCAGCCATGCACCTTTGTGCAGTGCTTGTCAGTGTTACAGCACCTCAAAGCTGCAGAACACTGACAGCACAACTGTCAAAATCAATGTGGCCATGGTCCCTTTAAGGAAACCGGCTGATGACGCGTCATCAAATGACGTCATCAGACCGCTTCCTATTAATTGGCCAGGAACACCGCAGGGTGGGTTTAACAAGGCCAATCTACAGAAAATCATTTTCAGAGAGCGGGCTGCAGATGGGAGCGGGACCGGAACCCACCAACCAGCTCTCCAGCCGCCATCCCGCCTCCACAGGGAAATCCTGCCCTATGACTCTGAATCCTGGATTCTCCACTGCAGTTCACTCTATTTTGGGGTGGTAATGGGGGCCAGGAGCAGAAAGCAGTTGGGAGCACCTACTCAGTTAGTATTTCATCCCTTTTGCTCTCCAACAGTTTCCAGTGGGTGAGACCAGTAGCAGTGTAAAATGGCGATGTTGCATTCAAATATTAGTTTGGGACACTGTCCTGCCGTGAACGACGTCAAAAATTTATGATTCCATATGACATGAGTTTCCAGGGTTTGGAGATAACGGTAATAATAATGGAGGTCATAAGAACATAAGAAATAGGAGCAGGAGTAGGCCATTCGGCCCTTCGAGCCTGCTCCGCCATTCAATGAGATCATGGCTGATCTTCTGCCTCAACTCCATTCACTGGCCCTATCGCCATATCCCTTGATGCCCTTACTAGTCAGAAATCTATCGACTTCTGTTTTGAATATACCCAATGACTGAGCCTCCACAGCCTTCTGGGGTAGAGAATTCCAAAGATTCACCACCCTCTGTGTGAAGAAATTTCTTCTCATCTCAGTCCTGAATGGCCTAGCCTTTATCCGGAGGCTGTGACCCCTGGTTCTAGACTCCCCAGCCAAGGGAAACATTCTCCCAGCATCCACCCTATCAAGCCCTGTAATAATTTTGTATGCTTCAATGAGATCCCCTCTCATTCTTCTGAATTCAAGAGAATACAGGCCTAGTTTACTCAATCTCTTCTCATACGACAGTCCCGCCATCCAAGGAATCAATCTCGTGAGCCTTCGTTGCACTCTCTCTATGGTAAGTATATCCTTCCTTAGGTAAGGAGACCAAAATTGTACACAGTACTCCAGGTGTGGTCTCACCAAGGCCCTATATAATTGGAGTAAGACTTCTTTACTCCTGTACTCAAATCCTCTTGTAATGAAGGCCAGCATACCATTTGCCTTCCTAATGGCTTGCTGCACCTGCACATTCACTTTCAGTGACTCATGTACAAGGACACCCAGGTCCCTTTGAGCATCTGCATTCCCCAATCTTTCACCATTTAGGAAATACTCTGCCTTTCTGTTTTTTTCTACCAAAGTGGATAACTTCACATTTATCCACATTATATTCCATCTGCCATGTTCTCGCCCACTCACTGAGCCTGTCGAGCTACTGGCACACCTACTTTGCAATGACAGTGGGAACTATCTTTTTGGGGTCAGCAGAGAAGCGGATGCGGAGCTGTACCATCTGCTGTAAGGACACTTATAACTATCATGTACCAAAAGACTGCCATATCCAGTGACCTGTAATGTCAGGTGTGGCGTGAAACTTGGCTCCAACTCTTTGTTGATACGCTGTAATTCTGCCCCATGAAGTGGCATAGAGGGCCACTGTCCTCAAAACCATCTCATGAAGCACCACTGCCATTTCAGTAACAAAACAGATTTGATGCTGTACTGCTCTGTCACCTGCTTGCACGTTAATGCCCGCGTCTTGGGTTTCTTCTCCCTTCATTTTTGCTTGTCTCTTCTCAAGTCCCCCATCCCTTCAGCTTTGGAAAAAGATATTGGCCCAAAAATTGCTGTCAAAATAACAGCGAGGTTAATAGTGCTCACCGTTATTTATGCGCAATGCCACTGCAACTTCAGACGAGGGCAGTTGCGCAATTAAAAGCAAAAATCTAAAAGTTGTTGTCAGAGATGCGCTGCTCCACCGTTAGCTTCACGAAAACGGCATTTCAGTGTTTGGCTCCCCATTCAAATGCATTGAATGGTGTGAAGTCCCTGTACTGCATGGTAGATATGAAGTAAACTTGCCCTAGAAAGTCATTTTAAGTCTAAGTACCCTTTTAACGGCGTGATAAGTGTTAATTACTGCCAGTCAACCTCTCTGGCACGGAAAATTAACCGTTACAAGTGTGGTGTCTCATTCCTTCAGGTTTTAATAGTTGTTGGAGATTTTAATTTTAATTTAAATTTAAAATTAAATGTTTTCACTTTTTCTTTGTCTCTTTTCTCTCTCTTAATCCAGTCTTTCTTTCCTTCTCTTTATTTCTCTTTCTGTACCTGATTTGACATTAAATTCACGATTCTAATATAGACGTTCTTGTTCAGACTGTTCATAATCCTTCAATCTGATTGGTTAAGGAGTTTGCCCTGTTCACTCAGATCTCAGATACCCTGTAGAGGGCACCGCGCTGTTTCCATCTCGCACTTCCAGCAACTTGCAGGGCAAAATATCATGGAGATTAAACGGGCACGGGCAAGTCTAACTAATGGCAGCCACTGTTCATTGGACTGCCACAGCAATTTTTGGATCAATGTGTTGAGATGCCTTTTGAGGCACTCCAAAGACTTTCAGAGTTTTTGCCACCCTATTGTGACACTCCCCTCTAACTGTCCCCATTCCGTTAAATTTTATTTGCACACACTTTTTCACAGCAATGTCGAGCATGTTCCCTACACCCATCTGAATCTGCACCTAAAGTTATGCTGACCATGGAATGGAGTGTAAAAAGCACACTTTCATTTGTGTTTGTCTAAAAACCAATAGCCATTCAGGTCTAAACTATGCCAAGAGTGAAAATTCTAGGCATAAGAGACTACACAGCATCAGCTGCTTGTACATGTTACTGTTTGGTAAAATGGTTTGTGGCAGTTCAGTTCTGTGCTTGTTTTTTGGCTTTTCTTATTCCAGCGCAGAATGTGCCTGGGCGGAAGTCTTCAAAGTCCATCACCAAGAGTAGCTCGGTAGTACCACCACTGTCCAAGCCCTGAAGGACATAACTGCCAGACTAAGCTTGCAGCAGGTGGTGGGAGAACCAACACGAGGGAATAACCTACTTGACCTGGTCTTCATCAATCTACCTGTCGCAGATGCATCTGACAGAACTGGTAGGAGTGACCATCGCACCGTCCTTGTGAAGATCCAGTCCTGTCTTCACAATGAGGACACCCTCCATTGTGTCGTGTGGCACTACCACTATACTAAATGGGATAGATTAACAACAGATCTAGCAGCTCAGAACTAGGAATCCATGAGGCGCTGTGGGCGATCAGCAGCAGAATTGTATACAAACACAATCTGTAACCTCATGGCCTGGCATATCCCTCACTCCTCCATCATCAAGCCAGATGACCAACCCTGGTTCAATGAAGAATGCAGAAGAGCAGCACCAGGCCTACCTGAAAATAAGGTGCCAACCTAGTGAACCTACAACACAGGACTACATGCGTTGTAAACAGTGAAAGCAGCAACTCTGCTCCTGTATTACTCCGTTATCAGTTCACTCCGTGGTGTGCTCTCCACCCGAAATCCATGCAGAAATCTCTGTTTCAATAATATGCATTAACCCAAATTTAAGAAGCGCATCCTTAGCTGTCAATTTCTATTTCTTACTCTAGCCATTCTTGAGGTTTAATTTCGTGTGATGTGCAATGATTAACACATTTACGTAAAATTCCGTTGGGTTAATGAATCATAAAAATTGCAGCACAGGAAGCAGCCTTTTGGCCCATCATACCAGTGCCAATGCTAGCTCTTCAACTAGAGCTGCCCACTCTAATCCCATTTTAGCCACTTTTCCTCATCACATTAAATTCTTCCTTTTCAAATCCCGAGAATGTAGAATAAAAAAAACTTAACCCATTCCATTTAAAATAATGTTCTAAGGACCGAAAATCCTTCCCTTCCAGCGCACATCCATCAGAACTCCAGCAGGAGTGTGGCAGAAGACTCACAAATATTCCTCGTAAATTATGGACTTTCACCCACTAAGAACAGAGTTGGGGCTGCCCAACCCATTTCACTTATGATCTTCAGCCCTTATAAAGTATATACTGTAAAAGCCAGTTTTACAGAAATTTTCATATATATCAATGATAATTGTCAGAAACGTTACATCTGCCTTCCCATGTGGACGTAGAAAATCACATGGCACTATTCGAAGATGAGCAGGGGAGTTATCCGGGTGTCCTGGCCAATATTTATCTCTCAACCAACATTGCTAAAACTGATCATCTCATCATATATCTCATTGCTATTTGTGGGACAGTGCTGTGTGCAAATTGGTTGCCGCATTTCCTACATTACAACAATGACTACATTTCAAAACTACTTAATTGGCTGTAAAGCGTTTTAGGATGCCCCAAAGTTGTGAAAGGCGCTATATAAATGCAAGTTCGGATTTATTTTAAATAATTTTTTTTTAATGCTAATAAAAAAATTTTTTAATGAAGTATCTTTAAGAATAGATGAAATGAAGGAGAAACAAAACTCATATTTCCAAAAACATTAGGTTGAAGTAACATTAGGTTGCCATTCAGACCAATGATCAGATAAAACTGAACCTACACTAATGGATTACTCAATCTTTGCTTACCTTGGGTATTTTTTATTACCAGAGTAATAATACAACCAATCAGGGCCATGACCACAACCAAGAGGACTGCTAACAGGGTCAGTTCCAACTGTGTTCTTGTCCCAATTGGTCCCAGAGAAAGCGATTTACCTTTTCTGAAACCAACCTATTGAAAATACGGTTAAAAAAATTAAATACAAATAGTATTTTTCCTTTCAACACAAATTGAGTTAGTACCATATGTCAACAAGCCTTAAACAAAAGATTGGTTTTAAACTGGTTAGATGTTTTAAGAAGCACCAAGACTAAAAGTTAGTATAATTTAAACTAAAATTATACTTGTGAAAAAAGAATCAACATGTGCATCACTTAACAATACCAATAAAAGCCACCACAGAAAAATTCACTTTACTGAGATTTCTTAATCTGAACCTGTCTACTAGGGAAGCTGCGGAGCAGAAATAACAAAGAGTCAGGAGAAAATTAAAAACTACAATATGAAAAGTATTTCATTGACAATAAATTAAACACTTCTGTCAGAGTTCATTTTAAGCCTGTATATACACACTCACACAAATAATTATTGAAAGATGTTAGTACTTAACAGTCTATCATATTACAGGTTTTTGAGCATTTAAAGGCTATTTAAAATTAAGAAATTAATAAAATAAACCCTCCTTCCCTTCTGCTTGTGTATTCAGTTCAGGAAACACATCGCCAAGACGGACGAGAGGAAATAATTCTAGCCTAATTATTTCAAAATTAGAAAAATATTGCATATCATTGAACACCAACCATCTTTAAATTTCAGGGGAATTTCTGAATCGGGAAGAGATTAAACTGAGGAACAAATCCAAGTCATTAAAATGTTAACATGAAAGAACATGGGGTGAAAATTACTGTTTCATCCAGAACTATGCATTAATAATTATGGTGAATAATTGAACAAGTGTTTGTTCATGTTTGAGTTAGCTCTCTCTTACATTCCAACATAAACCTACTTAATAATTTACTATCGGTCAAATCAAGTAGGACTTTTCATGCTTGTAATGACAGTTTCACATGTTGTTCTTTCCGATATGTTCATCTGAACTCATGCACGTCCAACTAAAACCATCAACTGATTCAAAACAGACATTCTGGTACTGCTACCATCCTGTCAGCAAACTTATGTAATCTGATATAACACTTACTTTCCTGGAAACATCACTGGATCATTAACTGTAAAGGATACAGTCCATGTTAGGTTAGATCTTCTCTCCGGGGAAAAAGGTGGTGGTGAACTTTGCGAGGAATGCATTAAAAGAAGGCTAAGAGGATATGTAATACAGGTTTTTTAAATTAGGAAGGGTTTTGAAAGATTGAATAGGGAAGGCAATTTCCTCTAGTTGGGGAATCACTGACCAGGGCCATCAATTCAAACTGTTACTAAGAGACTGGAGATAAAAGTTAGAAGAAATTTCTTTGCGTTGTCACAGGGAGTAGTTGAGGTAGTGACCACTGCATCTTTTAAAAGAAAGAGTAGATAAATATTTTGAAGCAGAGGAATACACGGTTATAGGAAGAGAGCAGGGCAGTGGGATTCAGTTTGGATTGCTCTAGCAAAGATGTCAGCCTTGGTGCAAGGGTAGCATTCTCGCCTCGGAGTCACAAGGTTGTGGGGTCAAGTCCTACCCCAGAGAATTGAGCACATAATCTCAGCTGATACTTCAATGCAGTAGTGAGGGAGGGCTGCACTGTTGGAGGTACTGTCTTCTGGATGAGAAGTTAAACCAACTAAGGCTGCCTTCTCAGGTGGGCATAAAAGATCCCATGGCACTATTAAGAGCAGGGGAGTTCTCCCCGGTGTACTGGCCAATGTTTATTCCTAAACCAACATCTCTAAAACAGACTATCTGGTCATTATCTCATGGTTGTCTGTGGGAGCTTGCTGTGCGTAAATTGGCTGCCGAGTTTCCTACATTACAACAGTGACTACACTTCAAAAAAAGTACTCCATTGGCTGTAAAGTGCTTTGGGACGTATGGAGATCGAGAAAGGTGCTATATAAATGCAAGATCTTTCTTTCAAATAGTTGACACAGACCCGATTGTCCAAATGTCCTACTTCGGTGCCGTAATCATTTATGGTTCTTTGGTGTTCATATGCTAATATTCTAACCAGTAATTTCTAAGCTGTATTCTTATTTTGTTGAACATCTTTAAATTTCAGGAAGTCATTCTGTGGGAATTCATATTTTGGTGAATTTAGTGGTCAAAGTGAGGAATGTACATGCTGTGCAATATAGCATTTTTTCCACTTTTAGCACCTAATGCAAGTTCCAAGTATCCTCACTAGTATGAGATTTTCCATTTCCCACACCAAATGATTTATGCCTCATTGAGTCAGTTTGCCAATTTAGTCTCAATTTGTGCAAAGTTTTATGTAATTAACTTGCATTCACCATGAGCTGGATTACAAAAGGTCTCTTACAAACAGGAGAAGAGATTTTCACCCTCAGACATATCTGGATTTGAACTTAATATGATCAAAATGAAGCAGCTGTGTCTTATTTTAGCTTTATAAATGTTCCTTCAACTCAATCATTAGTTATAAGCATTTTTTTTATATCTAGCTTCAGTCAGAATCTTGTCCCAAGCTTAACTTGATACACATGTTTTTAGGTTTTATTTATTTCTGCAAAGCTTTAAGGCGTAGCCAAGCTACTATGGAACAAACAGAGAGGCCGGAATTTTCATGCTGCTGTGCGTGCGGGATTGGAGGCGGGTTGGGAATAAAATTCACAATAAATGAGAGCGCATTGGGACCCCACCGTCATCCTGCCTCGGGCGCGTTTGCCAGCGCGGCACGGATCTGAACAGCAGAGGCGGGCGACCTAATTTACTTCATTAATGCCTTGTTGTCAGACCCTTAACTGTGTTTTTAACCAAACCTTTTGAATTTCACTGCATGACCACGGGATTCACACAGCTCGGGAACCACATCTGTCAAGCTGAGGCGGATGTTCAGTGGCCATTGCTGGAGGTCATTACTGCAGAGCATGGAAAGCAAAATAAATACTGCCACATGACACCTGTTTACTTGCCTAAGGGAAAGGCTCTTGCTCAGTGTATTTTGAGCACAGATTTAGGTGGTAGGAGATCTAGCAGTCATCCCATGTATTCTCCAGAAAACAATTTGCAATCAGAATTAGTTTGAAAGACCTGTGCTATGCTAACTTCAGCAGAGGCAGCCTGCTCACTTCCCTGCTGCAACTGCGTAGACACTTTTGGCAGACATCCTCTGGGTTTTGGAGCCTGTGGATGGACCCGCCAAAGTCTGCTCCTCCTGCGACTGTGCAGGGGCAGACTCGGCCATCGCGATCCAAGGAGGCATGTGGGGCTCTGACTGAGTGGGTGGCAATGGGGGAGAAGTGTGAGCGCTCTGAGAGGAGCCCACACTTCCATGTCCCCTCTCACCATCATCCCTCTCATGGGACAGCTGCACTTCCCTGTTAGCAAGGAGCTGGAGAGCACCATGCTGCACAGCAGTGGGGCCATGAGGACCCAAGTCTACATTGACATCCCTCCTAGAGAAGGAGGTCTATGAGCCTCTGACATCTATTCTCCATAGATAGCATGTGCTCATGTGAGTGGCGCATTAGCTGCTCCATGCAGGTGGCCATCTTTTCCAAGGAAGAGCCTACAGTCGCCATCGCCTATGACACGGTGGTGCTCATGTTGGAGATGGACTCCTCCATTCTCTGTACATTTGCAGACATCGGGGTCGCAAAACCTGTCAGAGCCTCCTGCACTTCTTGCTGCACCTCCAGGACTGCCCTCTTTCTCAATGGCCCCCAAGGCGGAGCGTCTGCATGCAGCTGAGCAGAGCTGGGAGCGTCCTGTGCCCTCCGGCGAGAAGTCTCCACTGCTGTCTCGGTCTCCACCATCTCCTCTTGCTCACTTGTGGCTTGTGAGACACCAGGTGGCAACACTACTCTATCTTGCGTAGGACCCACCGGGTGTGTGTATCTGCGCTGGTGCTGGGTGCGCTTAGGTCTGGTGTCGATGCACCCTCAGGGGCTGGCGGCTCCTCTGAGGAGTCGTCTTCCTCCTCCGCCTGGACAGTGTGGGGTGATCTTGATGGACCTGTGGGAGAGTAAAGAGATGATTTAGAAATGTTATATCAAGAATGGGTAACGATACCATTATGCACATGATGAGCATTCAGTGGCTGCTGACATCAGTCCCCATATGAGTGACTGCTGTATACCATTTGGCTGTATGAGATGTAATTCTGTCACCAGGCTGCTGAGAGGTTCCCCCTCTCTCTGTCTCCCACCGCCAGCTGCTCTGCAACTCCAGAGACCTCCAGGGTGACCTCCTCTGCTGCTATCAAAGTGGCGAAGGATGGAGGGTCCATGTTATTGTTGGCTCTCTTCTCCTGCAAGGAGGGAAAAAAAGTGAGAGTGATGGCATGAGTGTAAGGAATGTGTGGGTTACATCTTGAGAGGGTGACAATGAGGGTGTGTGGTGCCAATGCCAAAGTGCCAATGCTAAATGGCCTCCTTGTGTGGTGTTAGTTGGTATGATTGCATTAGGATGAGGGTGAGAGTGAGGGGTCTTTAGTCAGATAGGGATGTGAGTATGTAGATAGAGAGAGAGGGATGGATGGACGTGCACGTTATGTTGGTGTGAGGAATGATGTGCAGGAGTAGGCTTGGGAAGACAGAGTGATGGGGATATGATGACAGGCACAGCAGGATGAAGTTGAGTGTGGTTTTGCACTCACCTTTCCTGATCTCATGAGATCATTGAAGCACTTACGGCACTGCACCCGGGTCAGCCTCAACACATCCCTGCTGTTGACCTCCTCTGCTATTTGGAGCCAGGCTCTTTTAGTCTCCTGGGGAGGTCTCTTGCACCCATCAGCAGGGAAGAGGACCTCCCTCCGTGCTCCAAGTCCCTCCACAAGAATATGTAGGAAGTCATCTGAATACCTGGGTACAGCTCTCTGTCTCTGTGAAGCCATCTCTGCAAGGCTCAGCAATAACCAGATGGTGATATGTACTGCCTGTACATTCCTCGATGAACCTTTAAATGCAATGTGGCCAAGGCTGCTTTAAATATCCTCACTGCAAATGAGTCATCGATGACATCATCAGACCTGCACCATTTAATAGGGCCGGGTAACACGTAGGCTTGCCTTAATAGGCACCATTAACGGAAAGTCGCTCTGAGGAGTGGGATGAAAAGAAGAACGGGGTTCCGAGCCGCCATGCCGACCGCCCGCGCCTGACCTGCCTAAGTAATGAAAATTCCGGCCAAAGTGTTATTTCTTTCGTTAGGTGAATGACAGCCAGATGTTTTCAAATTCACTTGAAATTCAGGTAAGCATAAAAGCAGTGCTAACCAAATTAGAAGCGATTTACACCTGGGAGATGAAAATCGTCCCATGTGGTTTTTCTTGAGTTTGCCAAGAGGAACTGGGCAAATGAAGGACTTTTTTAAGCGGTCATTTCAGTTGTTTATATCATGTATCACCACTGTGCTATATGGTATTTTGTTTCTAATAATTATTTTTATTTGTAAATGTATCTGGACAGTATTGTAACCTGTACACAGTGGTCCAACAGTGTGAATATTTTCCACCTTCCAAGTTGGTAGGAAATGTAGCAGTCATTCCATGTATTCTCCAGAAAACAATTTGCATTCAGAATTAGTTTGAAAGACCTGTGCTATGCTAACTCAGTGCAGCAAGAGTAAAAGACACAGGTTTCAATTCATAGGAGACTTGATCTGCTTGCAGAAACTATCAATCGGTTTACGTGAGGAAAAGGCATTGGAAAAAACTTGAACTGTTAACGCCTGCATCCTGCTAATCCACAACACAGTGCAATGTATCACTTCAGAACTTTATTACATTTGTGCAAGTTGAGTCAATTCGGAGCTACAGCAGAATATAAAATTTGGCATGGTAGTAATCCCATTTATAATAGAACACAGGGGTCATAACTGACCCAAAATTGAACCTCTGTTTACCACTATAGAACTGCTTGAATTACATATTCCAAAATTGGCACCAGTGTAATCCAAGTTCATCTCAGTTACAGGTTTCATGCTAGTGCCAATTCAAAATAGTGCTCTATAAAGTGCCTACATACTTGCAAGCAGAACAACTCCTTTCTCCTCGGACACCACATCCCTGCACCCACTCCCCCATTCCTCTCCCCCCCCCGCCCCCAATTCCTCTCCCCACCCCCCCCCCCCCAATGTCTGTTACCTATTGTTACAACATTGCCGACACATGGTTATTGGGTGGCACAGTTCATTAGAACACTGTCCTTTGGCCTAAGCCAAGAGCAACAGTTGAAAGTCTCCTCTCTGTCATCTTTGCCCTACTCTAGAATCACCTCCCTAAAACCCTGCACCTTGCTATTTCTCTCTGTACTTTTAAAAGCCTCTTAAAACCTTCCCTTTTCATCCATGCTTAGTCATCTCTCCTAGCTCTCTTCTGTGAACCAATTGAGGATTACTACTACTACTACATTAAAGGCACTATATGATACTGTGAAACTGACATCTACCCGACAATGTGGAAAATAGCCACGGTTGGACCCATCCACAAAAAACAGAACAAATCTAGTCTGGGAAACTGCTACTCTATCAGCCTCTTCCCAAAGTGATGGAAGGAATCATTAATAGTGCCATCAAGTGGCATCTACTTACCAGTAACCTGCTCACCAATGCTCAATTTCAGCTCCGCCAGAACCACTTGATTGCAAACTTCATCAAGGTGTTCCTCCAGATATGGATGCAAGAGCTGAGAGGTAGCAGTGGCAGGAATGGAACTATAAAAGAGGTAATTTCAAAGAAATGAGGCAAAAACTAAAGCTACTGGATTGGAGGTGGAGCAGTTCACTACAAGACAAATGGAAAACTTGTAAAGGAATAATGCTGAGCATGTAGGACAAATACATATATGAAATATGCAAGATCAGCAAACTCAGTCTAAACAAGCATAACCCTAAATGAATTAGCAAGCAAATTTAAAGTAACATTTAGGGTTTACAAATACTGCAGGGAGAAAGGGGAAGGGGATCACTGGGATGAATACAGGAACATGCAGAAACATGTCAAAAAGGTGATCATAGGGGCAAAGAGAGAGGTAGAAAGAAGTATAACTACAGAGGCAAAACATAACAGTAAATAAATCCTGGAATACTACAATGGCTAGAGGGATGTCAAAGAGATGCAAATATTAAAAGGTACAAATGGGCTTGAAACAAAGGATGAGCATGAAATAGTAAATACTGAAGTATTCACAAGGAAAGACATGAGCAGCATGCTCTCCGCACCCCCCAAAAAGAATACAATGGCAAAATTCTGACTTGAATATAAATGGGATGGAAATTCTACATAGGACCAGGAGTAGTTGTTCAGCCCCTTGAACCTGTTCCACCATTCAATTAGGTCATGGCTGAACTGCACCTCAACTCCATTTACACATATATAAGCTGAAAGGGCTTAAAGTTCCCAGGGTTAGATGGTATTTAACACAAAAGTACTGAGAAAAACTATGGAGATTGGTGAAGCATTGACAATCATTAAGAGAGTCAATGGACACTGAGGATGTACGGGTAGATTGGAAATAGATTAATGCAGTGCCCATATTCAAAAAAGGGCAACAAAACAAACAAACAAGCAGACCTATTAGTTGTATTGCAATTCAGTGTCACAATAATGGAATCGATTATCAGGAGTAAACTTAAGCAGTATGTGTACAACAACCTAGTAACTACAGTCAACATAGCTTTAGACGGGATAAATCCTGCCTGACCAACCTCCTTGATTGCTTTGAGGAAGTCACAACCCAAGTGAACTGCGGTAAGACCCATTACGTTGTGTGCTTAGCCTTCCATAAGGCATTTGATAAAGTTCCACATGAAAAGCTACTAGTTAAGCTCAAAGCTGTGGGGATTTAGGGAAAAACTTGGCAATGGAGAAGAAATTGTGTGAAGGATAGAAAACAATGGGTACATATTTAGAGAATACATGTTGAGGTGGAGGGGTGGGGAGTACTAAGTGAGCTCCCAGGGCTCTGTGTTGGGATCAGAACTGTTTCTAACTTGCATCAATGACTTGGATCCAGAAACTAAATGCAAATTGGTGAAATTTGCAGACAACACTAAACTAGGAGAGGCAGTAAAATCTAAAGAGTCAGCTTAGAAATTATAGAATGAATGAGTTAAACAAAATAGCTGAACGAGCCAAACAGTAACATATGAAATTTAATGCAGACAAGTGTAAAGTATTGAGCATTGAAAGAAGAATGGACAATGTGTAGTCCATAAACAGTGTAGAAATAGCTACGGATGAAGTAGAGACCTAGGAGTCTCAGTAGATTTGACCATCAACAAGTCCAACAACGCAGAACATTGATTAACAAAGTCAACACAATGTTGAACTATATAGACAACAGTAGAATACAGTCAGACAAAATCATCATCAAACTGTACAGTGCTCTGGTCTGACCACACCCTGTGTACTGTGTCTAGTTCTAGTCGCCAACAAACAAGGAAGACATTGAAGTGCAGAGAAGAACCTTAAGGCTGATCTGTGCTATCAGCGATCTGAGCTATGAAGAAAATCTGGAGAGTCTGGGACTTTTGAGCCTGAAAAAGAAATGTCTAAGATGTGATCTTATAGAGGTCAGTTTAACGTGAGTTGTGGGGAGGTTACTGAATATATCATCAGGGACAGCATGACTGAGCAGTTCAAGAAGTATGAGCCAACCAAAGAGAGTCAGCATGGATTTATGAAGGGTAACTAAAGGCTGACTAATCTAGTTGAATTTTGTGAGGTAGTCATTAGCATGGTGGATGGGGGAGTGTCTATGGATGTTGCCTTTATGGATTTCCAGAAGGCATTTTATAAGATCCTGCACAAGAGATTATTAGAAAAAATAAAAACACATGGGGCGCGATCTTGCCAGCCCTGGGGAGGCGGGTTTGGAGGCGGGACTGCCGGGAAAATGGCAGAATTTGGGGGCGGGTGCCCAAACCGCCTCCATGCCATCTTGCCAGGAGGCGGGTAGCTGTCCTGCGCCAGGTCCCGTCTCCTTGGAGGCGGGAAGGGATTACATCCACTTATCTGCCTGTTAACAGTTAGTTAACAGGCAGAAATAGGATTATCCCCTTTTTGCCCTCACAAGTGCGGGCTTCCCGAAGGCTCCGAACCCCGCCAGGTCACCGAGGCGAGTAGGGGGTCTGCGGGGGTCGGAGGGGTCTAAAAGTGTGCTGTGGAGGTGAGTGATGGGTGCAAGTGTGGAGAGGTGAGTAACTGAGGTAAGTGGAAAGTGTTAGAAAAAGTGTACTTACCTTTGTTTCTTCCTGCAGGCTTCAGTCGGTGTGTATGGCGGAGAGTCTTGCACCTTCACGGCACAGATGAGAGATGGCCGTTGCATTCTCCAATGCAACAACCATCTCATTTCTGCAAAAGAAAGAAGTTTGATGAGGTCTTGAATTCAAGACCTCATCAAACTACAGAGAATGTCACTGTTCACAGCTTCACAGAGCTGTCAAACGATGACAATTCATCTGTCAAAATTTTTGACAGATGAAACGTCATACATTGACGTTCTCTGCAACCGGCTTTCCCTTAATTGGCCTGCTAAGCCCGCTGGGCGGGCTTAACAAGGTCAATCAAGGGAAAATAGCGTGGGTTGGCCAGAAGTTGATGGAGGCGGGACTGAAACCCGACAAGTGGGAGTCCCGCCTCCAAAAGCTCCCCATTGAGAAAATCACCCCCATGGAATTAGAGGTAACCTTGTGACATGGGTTGGTAATTGTTTGAGAGATAGGATAGAGAGTCAGGATAAAGGGAATGTACTCTGATTGGCGGGATGTGACAAATGGTGTTTCCCAGGGATCTGTACTGGGGCCTCAGCTTTTCACCATTTATATTAATGACTTGGATGAAGGAAGAGACAGCTGTATAGTTTTCAGTTCTCTTGCAGATTTCCATAATTAGGAGGCACAGTAAGTTATGTAGATGAGAGCAGAAAGTTACAAAGGGACATATACAGACTAAGTGAGTGGACAAAACAGGCAGATGTTGTTCAATGTGGGAAGTGTGAGGTCACCCACTTTGGATCTAAGAAAGACAAACTGGAATATTTTCTTAATGGCAAGAGACTCGAAACTGTGGCGGAGCAAAGGAATTTGGATGTCTGGGTACACAAATCACTAATGGAATGTTGGCCTTTATCTAAAGGGGGCTGGATTACAATGGTGAAGAAGTTATGCTTCAGTTGTACAGAGCCTTGATCAGACCCCATCTGGAATACTGCATTCAGTTTTGGGCACCGAACCTCAGGAAGGGGTACAGCACAGATTCACCAGAATCATACCAGGGCTTAAAAGGGTTAAGTCGTGAGGGCAGGTTGCATAAACTTGGCTTATATTCTCTCGGGTTTAGACGGTTGAGGGGTGATCTAATTGAGGTGTTTAAAACGTTAAATGGATTCGATAGGGTAGTGAAGCTATTTCCTCTGGTGGAGGAATCCAGAACAAGGGAGCACAATCTCAAAATTCGAGCTAGGCCATTCAGGAGTGAAATCAGGAAGCAGTTCGAGCAAGACTTCTTCGCTGCACAGGACCTCCAACCAACGCTATACACCAGATACATCGACGACATTTTCTTCCTATGGACCCACGGCGAAGAATCACTGAAAAAATTACACGATAACATCAACAAGTTCTATCCCACCATCAAACTCACCATGGACTACTCCTCAGAATCGGTTTCATTCTTGGACACACGAATCTCCATCAAAGACGGACACCTCAGCATTTCACTCTACCGCAAGCCCACGGACAACCTCACGATGCTCCACTTCTCCAGCTTCCACCCTAACCACGTTAAAGAAGCCATCCCCTATGGACAAGCCCTGCGAATACACAGGATCTGCTCAGACGAGGAGGAACGCGATGGACACCTACAGACGCTGAAAGGCGCCCTCGTAAGAACGGGATATGACGCTCGACTCGTCGATTGACAGTTCCGACGGGCCACAGCGAAAAATCGCATAGACCTCCTCAGAAGACAAACACGAGACACAACCAACAGAGTACCCTACGTCGTCCAGTACTTCCCCGGAGCGGAGAAACTACGCCATGTTCTTCACAGCCTTCGACATGTCATCGATGACGACGAACACCTCGCTAAGGCCATCCCCACGCCCCCACTACTCGCCTTCAAACAGCCGCCTAACCTCAAACAGACCATCGTTCGCAGCAAATTACCCAGCTTTCAGGAGAACAGCGACCACGACACCACACAACCCTGCCACGGCAACCTCTGCAAGACATGCCAGATCATCATCACAGATACCATCCTCACACGTGAGGACACCACCCACCAGGTACATGGTACATACTCATGTGACTCGGCCAACGTTGTCTACCTCATACGTTGCAGGAAAGGATGCCCCGGAGCATGGTACATCGGCGAGACCATGCAGACACTGCGACAACGTATGAATGGACACCGCGCAACAATCGCCAGGCAGGAGTGTTCCCTCCCAGTCGGGGAACACTTCAGCAGTCAAGGACATTCAGCCTCCGATCTTCGGGTTAGCGTTCTCCAAGGCGGTCTTCGAGACACATGACAACGCAAAATTGGCGAGCAGAAACTGATAGCCAAGTTCCGCACCCATGAGGACGGCCTCAACCGGGATCTTGGGTTCATGTCACGCTACATGTAACCCCACCTGACGGAGAGTCATCCAGACTCGAGTCGTCGTCGGCTTGTTCTCTCTACACAGATGCTGCCGGACCTGCTGTGATTTCCAGCAAAAAAAGTTTTTTGTTTCCCATACAGACCCCAGCATCTGCCACATTGTCTTTGATGTAATGTTTTCCTGACTGACCTGTTTGGACACCATCCACACCTTTATCTCTCTGCCGAGGTGTGATAAAGGGCAGTTGGAAAGATTAACTGTAATCATCTGGCAGTGTTCTCCGACTATATATGCTGTGCCTATATGCATCTCTTCACTTCACCTGACGAAGGAGCAGCGCTCCGAAAGCTTGTGATTTCAAATAAAGCTGTTGGAATATAACCTGGTGTTGTGCGACTTCTCACATTTAAAAACATCAGTCTATCAGGAATTTGCCCAATTTCAGAAGCAGATAGCAAACACTTCAAAAAGACTAGCTTCTCAAAGTGCACACATAGTGCAGAAAAAGTCATAAATATATCAGCACTTAGGGACTTTGTTTTGCTTGTAAGGAAACATAATAAATGTTACTGTTTTCTCCACTGGTAAACTATTATAATCAAGGCTATTCCATCAGACATCACAAAGAAGAAATTGTTAGTCACTATCTTTTAAAACCAAAAGAAAACATAAAAACAAAGGATACAATGTGGCTGTTCTTGATTATGCTACAGCAGTAACAGCACTTTCCTGTGTACATTGTTACTGAAGAAACTGGGACAGCGTGAATGCCAAATCATAAAACAACTTCCTAAACATTCATCATTTACACAAATAAAGGAAATGAGCATTGGGTTAGACCATGATTTAAATAAAAATATCAGTTTAAATCAATCAGTCAATTCTACAAACCTCCACACTTTCTGGTGAGGCATTTCCATCTGCTGCAGTATCTGTGACATCATCATCTTCAAAAGTTGCACGCTTGTAGTTTGACATCTGCGAGGTTAAGAATAAAAATGATTCTCTTGGTTAAAGGTGATTGCGAATAACTTTCAGCTACCAGAAATGTTAGATATGGCTTCTTTATTTTATGGAATCTATACACAGCATTCATGAACCACAGTCGAAAGCCTTGCAAACGACTGATTGCGGGTAGTAGAATGACAGAATTACTTAGAAATTTCTTCTTTTATTCACAAAGGGTTTACTTTCAAATCAGACTGCACAAAATCAAAAGCAAGTGCTAGACATACACAGCAGGGCAGTCAGCATCTGTAGAGAGAAAAGACAGGTTAACATTTCAAGTAGAAGCCTTCTTCGGAACAGAGAACAGAAAGAGAAACAAGTGCGGAATGCCTGCAACTTGCTAAAAGGAAAAGCAGGAAATTGTTTGATGAAATAAAAGATAATCTCAGTGGTGTAATGAAACAGCAAAAGAACATGTTAAAAGCTAAGACAGTGAGAGGCCCATCCAAAGAAAATGGTGAGAAAATAAGGGAAATTGAGGGAGGGAAAACCCCACAAAAAAAAAACTACAGATGTAGGTCTAAAATGAAAACTGAAATGCAGGAACACCAAGATAACAGTCCCCACTCTCAATATTCAGACCAGAGGGATGGCGAATGATCAGGAGTAAAATTAGATTGAAGGGCCGATTCCCCAACAGACACTCCTAGAGAGGAGCAGCAGTTGCTGGAAATAGGAGAGTTAAAATGGTGAGCCACAGGGAGCGTGGAGTCACACTTGCAAACAGAATGTATATGTTCAAAGCAGATACCCCATTTGCATTTGGTCTCCCCAAGGTAGAAGAAATCACATGATGGGCAGTAAATACAACATACTAGACTGGAGGGAGTACACATAAATTACATGTCTCACATGGAAGGAGTTTTTAGAGCCCTGGACAATAGTGTGAGTGAATGGGCAGGTGTTTCACCAGCTGCTGTTGAACAGGGAAATACCAGGAAAAGAAGTTGAACAAGAGTATGCTGGGATGAGCAATCTCTCCAGAAAGCAGAGCAGGGACTACGACTGTGATACCGTGCTACCAGTCCAATACTGGTAGCTAAACATCAATTTTCACCTGGTATTACTTAACTTACATTCCCTGCTGGAACCACACTTTTGTGGACAGAAGAGAGCTCTCTACAGGCATGCTTGTATCAATGCATAAAGCTTCTCTCCCACCTGGGAGTATGCGCAGGAGTGTACACACACTCAAAACATTTTTTTTTTAAACTCTTAGGTTATAAAGTGCTCAAAAGATCAAACGGCACTTTTTAAATGCTGCTTGGCAGTTTTGTACTCCAAGACAAAATGGTGCAAGATGGTTTACCCATTGGGTATCACATAGCTACTTTCTAGAGTCAGATCAAGACCTGACTCTAGAGTGATACCGTCATTTATTCATAGCTGTAAAGTGGTTTCCATGTCACATCAATGGAAAAGTGTCACTGTACCTGCATTCTAACAGAGAGACAATGGGGTCAATTTTTCTGGATGAGAGCCTGGGCAATACCTATTCCCCAGGTACAATAGTCAAGAAAAAGAGGGTAGAGATTTGTGATGCCAGATCTCTTCCCCCAGGATTTCCAGGGCTTCCTGCATGAGGTGGGAGAGGGCTTTCCCACCTAACTTTCCTGTGGTTTCCCTTTTGGGGAGGCAACAGAAGAAATAGGCCTAAAGACCTTGCCCCCAACACTTTCCAATCAATTAGAGAATCTAACAAGAACAGGTAGTGGGTCTGTAGACAAGTCTCTTCTTTTGTTTTTTTAGGAATGTCAGGCTAGGAATCGGCTGGAGGCCATCTAGATGCTGTAGAAGGTGCTGACACCCCAGCAGCCAATTTTCCTGCCCCACTTCCTGGCACAAGGCCCTACCAGTGGGATGATAATGACACAGTCCACCAAATTCAAGTGTTCCAAGGCCTCAACAGGTGCAAGGCCACCATGAAAATTGGACTAAATTATTGAGGTCCACATCCATTCTTTATTCCAACACTGTTACAGCAATCTCTAGCAACAAGTTCCTTAAACACAATGCAGTGATTCAGCAACGGAAGTGCATTTTTAGAAACAATTCATTGTTTCCTAGTGTATACAGAACATGCAAGCAAATGGAAATCCAGTGTGTGTAAAGCTTATAGGAATCAAAACCTACTGGAACACTGAAGGTCCAAAAAGTGCTGAGATCTGCATTTTGACAACACCCCATACTTTGTGCAACCTACTGTAGGTGTTCACTGTAAACCTGTTTAAAATAGACTTGCATCTGAATAGAGCCAATAATTAGTAAGAAAGCTAGTTCAAAGTCAATCCTGCCATTTTTTAAATTCATTCATGGGATGTGGGCATTGCTGGCAAGGCCAGCATTTATTCTCCATTCCTAATTGCCCTTGAGAAGGTGGAGGTGAGCCGTTGCAATCCTTGTGGTGAAGGTACTCCCACAGTGCTGTTAGTAGGGAGTTCCAGGATTTTGATCCAGCGACGATGAAGGAACGGTGATATATTTCCAAGTCAGGATGGTGTGTGACTTGGAGGTGATGGTGTTCCCATGCGCCTGCTGCCCTTGTCCTTCTAGACAGTAGAGGTTGCGGGTTTGAGAGGTGCTGTCGCAGAAGCCTTGGTGAGTTGCTGCAGTGCATCTTGTAAATAGTACACACTGCAGCCACAATGCGCCGGTGATGGAGGGAGTGAATGTTTAAAGTGGTGGATGGGGTGGAAATCAAGTGGGCTGCTTTGTCCTGGATGGTGTCGAGCTTCTTGAGTGTTGTTGGAGCTGCACTCATCCAGGCAAGTGGAGTGTATTCCATCACACTCCTGACTTGTGCCTTGTAGATGGTGAAAAGGCTTTGGGGAGACAGGTGGTGAGTCACTCACTGCAGAATACCCAGCCTCTGACCTGTTCTTGTAGCCACAGTATTTATGTGCCTAGTCCAGTTAAGTTTCTGACCCCCAGGATATTGATGGTGGAGGACTTGGCAATGGTAATGCTGTTGAATGATAAAGGGAGGTTTTTTGACTCTCTCTTATTGGAGATAGTCATTGCTTGGCATTTGTGTGGCACAAACGTTACTTGCCTCTTTTCAACCCAAGCCTGAATGTTGTCCAGGTCTTGCTGCATGCGGGCACAGACTGCTTCATTATCTGAGGAGTTGCGATCATCAGTGAACATCCCCACTTCTGACCTGATGATGAAGGGAAGGAACTTGATGAAGCAGCTGAAGATGGTTGGGCCTAGGACACTGCCCTGAGCCATGCCTGCAGCAATATCCTGGGGCTGAGATAAATGGCCTCCAACAACCACAACCATCTTCCTTTGTGCTAGGTATGACTCCAGCCAGTGGAGAGTTTTCCCATTGACTTCAATTTTACTAGGGCTCCTTGATGCCACACTCGGTCAAATGCTGCCTTGATGTCAAAGGCAGTCATTCTCATCTCACCTCTGGAATTCAGCTCCTTTGTCCTTGTTTGGACCAAGGCTGTAACGAGGTCTGAAGCTAAGAGGTCTTGGCAGAACCCAAAGTGAGCATCACTGAGCAGGTTATTGGTAAGTGCTGCTTGATAGCATTGTCGACGACACCTTCCATCATTTTGCTGATGATTGAGAGTAGACTGATGGGGCGGTAATTGGCCGGATTGGATTTGTTCTGCTTTTTGTGGACAGGAAATAC
The DNA here is from genome assembly GCA_030390025.1 of Squalus acanthias. Taxonomy (NCBI): domain Eukaryota; kingdom Metazoa; phylum Chordata; class Chondrichthyes; order Squaliformes; family Squalidae; genus Squalus; species Squalus acanthias. The sequence continues at coordinate 33,889,862 of CM059429.1, forward strand.
CTGGGCAATTTTCTACTTTATTGGGCAGATGCCAGTGTTGTAGCTGTACTGCAACAGCTTGGCTAGAGGCATGGCTAGTTCTGGAGCACAAGTCTTCAGCACGACAGCCGGGATGTTGCCATATCCAGTGCACTCAGCCATTTCTTGATATCACATGGAGTGAATCGAATTGGCTGAAGACTGGCATCTATGATGGTGGGGACCTCAGGACGAGGCAGAGAGGGATCATCCACTCGGAACTTCTGGCTGAAGATGGTTGCAAACGCTTCAGCCTTGTCTTTGGCACTCACGGGCTGGCCTTCGTCATCATTGAGGATGGTGGTATTCAGGGAGCCTCCTCCTCCCATTAGTTGTTTAATGGTCCACCATCATTCACGACTGGATGTGGCAAAACTGCAGAGCTTTGATCTGATCCGTTGGTTGTGGGTTCGCTTAGCTATGTCTATAGGATGCTGCTTCCGCTGTTTAGCATGTATTCCTGTGTTGTAGCTTCACCGGGTTGGCATCTCATTTTTAGGTACGCCTGGTGCTGCTCCTGGCATGCTCTTCTACACTCTTCATTGAACCAGGGTTGGTCCCCTGGCTTGATGGTAATGGTAGAGTGAGGGATATGCCGGGCCATGAGGTTACAGATTGTGGTGGAATACAATTCTGCTGCTGGTGGAACCACAGCACCTCATGGATGCCCAGTTTTGAGCTGCTAGATCTGTTCTGAATCTTTCCCATTTAGCACAATGGTAGTGCCAAACAACATGATGGAGGGAGTCCTCAGTGTGAAGTTGGGACTTCGTCTCCACAAGGACTGTGCGGTGGTCACTCCTACCAATACGGTCATGGACAGGTGCATCTACGACAGGTAGATTGGTGAGGACGAGGTCAAGTAGGTTTCTCTCCCGCGTTGGTTCCCTCACCACCTGCTGCAGGCCCAGACTGGCAGTTATGTCCTTCAGTACTCGGTTAGTAGTGGTGCTACCGAGCCACTCTTGGTGATGGTCATTGAAGTCCCCCCACCAGAACAGTACTTAATGATACTAGCATTTTATTTAATTAACTGAATTCAAATTTACTAGCTGCTGTGGTGGGATTTGAACTCATGTCTCCGGATCATTATTCCAGGCCTCTAGATTACTAGTCCTCCAGTAACATAACCATTATGCTGCCATACCCTGACAGCAACTCTCTGTAGGCTTTGAATGCAGCACTGATAAATACTGGGATATCAGTTGTCTTAACTGTCAATCTTCTGTCCACGATGTCTAAATTGTCAGACTGCTTGTCCGACATCCAGTTCTGGATGAGCAAAAATGTTCTCCAATTAAATATTGGAAGACCGAAGCCATTGTTTTCGGTCCCCGCCACAAACTCCGTTCCCTAGCCACTGACTCCATCCCTCTCCCTAACATCTGTCTGAGGCTGAACCACACTGTTCACAACCTTGGTGTCATATTTGACCCTGAAATGAGCTTCCGCCCACATATCCGCAGCATAACTAAGACCGCCTACTTCCACCTCCGTAACATCGCCTGTCTCCGCCCTTGCCTCAGCTCATTCACTGCTGAAACCCTCATCCATGCCTTTGTTACCTTTAGACTTCACTATTCCAATGAACTGGACAAACAGGGGGCTCTAGGGGGGGAGGAGCTAAATACGATTAAAATCACTGAGGAATTGGTACTCAGTAAAATATTGGGACTCAAGGCGGATAAATCCCCTGGACCTGATGGCTTACATCCTAGGGTCTTGAGGGAAGTGGCAGTAGGGATTGTGGATGCTTTGGTAATAATTTTCCAAAATTCCCTGGACTCAGCAAAGGTCCCGGCAGATTGGAAAACTGCTAATGTAACACCCTTATTTAAAAAGGGTAGTAGGCAGAAGGCTGGAAATTATAGACCAGTTAGCCTAACATCTGTGGTGGGTAAAATTTTGGAGTCTATTATTAAGGAGACAGCAACGGAACATTTAGATAAACATAATTTAACAGGACAAAGTCAGCATGGCTTTATGAAGGGGAAGTCATGTCTGACAAATTTGCTTGAGTTCTTTGAGGACATAACGTACAGGGTGGATAAAGGGGAACCAGTGGACGTAGTGTATTTAGACTTCCAGAAGGCATTCGACAAGGTGCCACATAAAAGATTATTGCTCAAGATAAAAAATCACTAGATTGGGGGTAATATTCTGGCATGGGTGGAGGATTGGTTATCTAACAGGAAGCAGAGAGTTGGGATAAATGGTTCATTCTCGGACTGGCAACCAATAGCCAGTGGTGTTCCGCAGGGGTCGGTGCGGGGTCCCCAACTCTTTACAATCTATATTAACGATTTGGAGGAGGGGACCGAGTGTAACATATCAAAGTTTGCAGATGATACAAAGATGGGAGGGAAAGTAGAAAGTGAGGAGGACATAAAAAACCTACAAGGGGATATAGACAGGCTGGGTGAGTGGGCGGAGAATTGGCAGATGCAATACAATATTGGAAAATGTGAGGTTATGCACTTTGGCAGGAAAAATCAGAGAGCAAGTTATTATCTTAATGGCGAGAAACTGGAAAGTACTGCAGTACAAAGGGATCTGGGGGTCCTAGTGCAAGAAAATCAAAAAGTTAGTATGCAGGTGCAGCAGGCGATCAAGAAGGCCAACGGAATGTTGGCTTTTATTGCTAGGGGGATAGATTATAAAAACAGGGAGGTATTGCTGCAGTTATATAAGGTATTGGTGAGACCGCACCTGGAATACTACATACAGTTTTGGTGTCCATACTTAAGAAAAGACATACTTGCTCTCGAGGCAGTACAAAGAAGGTTCACTCGGTTAATCCCGGGGATGAGGGGGTGGACATATGAGGAGAGGTTGAGTAGATTGGGACTCTACTCATTGGAGTTCAGAAGAATGAGAGGCGATCTTATTGAAACATATAAGATTGTGAAGGGGCTTGATCGGGTGGATGCGGTAAGGATGTTCCCAAGGATGGGTGAAACTAGAACTAGGGGGCATAATCTTAGAATAAGGGGCTGCTCTTTCAAAACTGAGATGAGGAGAAACTTCTTCACTCAGAGGGTAGTAGGTCTGTGGAATTTGCTGCCCCAGGAAGCTGTGGAAGCTACATCATTAAATAAATTTAAAACAGAAATAGACTGTTTCCTAGAAGTAAAGGGAATTAGGGGTTACGGGGAGCGGGCAGGAAATTGGACATGAGGCTGAGTTCGGATCGGTCAGGGCCCTGTGGGTGGCGGAGCGGGCCCAGGGGCTGAGTGGCCGGGTCCTGCTCCTACTTCTTGTGTTCTTTAGATTTGAGGTTAGGATCAGATCAGCCATGATCTTATTGAATGGCGGAGCAGGCTCGAGGGGCCGATTGGCCAACTCCTGCTCCTATTTCTTATGTTCTTATTAACTCCTGGCTGGCCTCCCACATTCCACCCTATGTAAACTTGAGGTCATCCAAAATTCGGCTGCCCGTGTCCTAACTCACACCAAGTCCCGTTCGCCCATCACCCCTGTGCTCGCTGACCTACATTGGCTCCCGGTTAAGCAGCGCCTCGATTTCAAAATTCTCATCCTTGTTTTCAAATCCCTCCATGGCCTCGCCCCTTCCTATCTCTGTAATCTCCTTCAGCCCCACAACTCCACCCCCCCCCCCACCCCCACCCCCCGAGATATCTGCACTCCTCTAATTCTGCCCTCTTGAACATCCCTGATTATAAATCGCTCAACCTTTGCTAGCCGTGCCTTCTGTTGCCTAGGCCCTAAGCTCTGGAATTCCCTGCCTAAACCAGTCCACCTCGCTACCTCTCTTTCCTCCTTTAAGATGCTCCTTAAAACTTACCTCTTTGACCAAGCTTTTGGTCACCTGCCCTAATTTATCCTTATGTGGATCGGTGTCAAATTTTTTGTCTTAAAATACTCCTGTGCAGCGCCTTGGGACGTTTTACTACGTTAAAGGCGCTATATAAATACAAGTTGTTGTTGTTACGAACATAAATTTTCCATTCAGTTGTAAATTTATACAATTGAATGAAAATGTAAGCTTTTTTGTAAAAATATTTTGAGAGTATTTTCAAGAGTGCTATATTACAGTATCTCCTACATCATTTTTATACTTGTAGATGGAAACAGTATTCCTCCACATTTTCCTTCTTTAATGGGAAGTGTTTTTTCTAAAGTTTTAAAGTATTTTTTGTTTTAAAAAAGAGAGATTGCCCTTTAGATTGATTTTGTTTGGCCTAAAAATGGACCTCGCAAGACTTTTCTGGTAAGGAAACCTGGTGGCATAGTGGTTAGCACTGGTACCTCACAGCGCCAGGGACCCGGGTTCGAATCTGACCTCGGGTGACTGTCTGTGTGGAGTTTGCACATTCTCCCCGTGTCTGCGTGGGTTTCCTCCGGGTGCTCCGGTTTCCTCCCACAGTCCAAAAATGTGCGGGTTAGGTTGATTTGGCTATGATAAATTGACCCTTAGTGTTAGGGGGGGATTAAATATGGGGATAGGATGGGATATGTTAGGGGGAATTAAATACGTGGGGTTACGGGGGTAGGGTGGGATATGTGCACTGTGGGGATTAAAGCAGGGACAGGGTACTGGATTTGGATGATCAGCCATGATCGTATTGAATGGTGGAGCAGGCTCGAAGGGCCGAATGGCCTACTCCTGCTCCTAGATTCTATGTTTCTATGATCAAGTAAATCATAAATCTTATATAATAGTAGGCTTCAGCAAGATGACTAAATCAATATTCCGTTTCGAAAGACTTTTTTGCAGAAGTGATCGAAAATGGTGTTGCATTTAGTTCTTCACTCCGTTCCTCACTCCAAAAAAAGTTTGTTCTCTTGCAGACTTCCATAACTTTGACTTAGCAAAGTCAATTGACACAATGAGCTGAATGGCCTTCTTCTGTGCTCTAAACTTCTATGGTTACCTGCATTATTTTTCTCTAGCCATGAGACTTTGAAGTTTAGGTTGTAGATCTCTCTATACAACAAAAACTTGCACTTATATAACACCTTTAATGTAGAAAAACAACACATGGCACTGCACAGAGGTGCAATCAGACAAAAATGGACATTGAGTCAGAGAAGGAGATATTAGGAGGGCAGACCAAAAGCTTGGTCAAAGAGGAAGGTTTTTTAAAGAGGGTCTTAAAAGGAGGAGAGGGATGTGAAGAGACAGAGGAGTTTGGGTATGAGAGAGCTGGGGGTTTAGGCAGTTAAAGGCATCACTGCCAATGGAAGGGAGTATGCACGAGAGGTCAGAGAAATGAAGAGTTTGGAATAGGGAGAACTGTCAGGCTGGAGGAGCTTGCAGAGATAGGGAGGAACAAGGTCATAAAGGGATTTAAACACAAGGATGAGAATTTTAAATTTTGAGGCATCAGGGGACGGAGAGCCAATGTAGGCCAGAAAGGACAAGGGTGATGGGTGAATTGAATTTAGTGTGGTATAGGATACAGGCAGCAGAATTTAGTGATGAGCTGAAATTTGGCAATGTGGCTCTTTATTGAGTAGATATGCAGTTGAGTTCAAGTGGCATGAGCCACATAATATTAGACTAGTCTCTTATCCCCAAATATGATGGATAACTTTGCTTTCATCTGATGCAGCATCAAATAAACTAGTTACGGAAGTTTTCTGAATTATCAGCTACGGCAAAATAAGACTGTTACACTATGCTGAGACAAGGATGATAAAAACAACCCTGCGAAAGATTAAATGTGTTTCTCCATATTGTGTCCCAAGAGACAGGGGGGAAAAAAAACACCATACACACAACATACCAACAAATTCCCTACAAAGGTTCCATGGTCACAAAGACAAGACAGAGTTATATTTTTGCCAGACATAGGCAAAGAACAAGAAAGACTTGAAAGACTTGCATTTATATAGCGCCTTTCACGACCAACGGACGTCTCAAAGCGCTTTACAGCCAACAAAGTACTTTTGAAGTGGAGTCACTGTTGTAATGTGGGAAAACTAAAATGCACACCACTGTCAAATAAGTATGCCCCCCACCACAAGAAGAACAAAATGCACTACTGTACAGGAAAGTGCCCAATGGCTACAGCTTTAGGCCAGTGTAATCTGCATGAGATCACCATAAGTGATCTGCTAATTTATGAATTCTCAGGAGCTGAAAATGGCCATCCACCCACATTTTGCATGTAGAAAGCCTTAACAGACCAGACTTATAGGTTCCTGCCCAACTGCAATCTGACTCCATTTTCCAGGCTGTAGATGCTACATTTCCAGGCAGAATATTAGCATCGTTGATCTTGCAGACTGGATGTTGGAAGGCTGGACCAGGTGGATTATTGTGGCGTTGATTCTTTAGCTAACTTTTTACTTAAAGATATAAAATAAATTTCTGAAGATTTTTAATCGCACTTTTGTCAGAAAACATTACGTTTACATGTTAAAATTAAAAGATGCTTAACAACCCACGCGTTATTAAATCATTATAAACAAATGCATCTCCCTCAAAAGTTCCAACAAAATTAAAAGCGCGATTACGTAGTATTTGTCATTGACTGTTTTGTAAACAAATAACTAGTGTGTTTTTAACTTTGAAATATCATCAAAACGTCAATGTTAGCAGCAGAGATAGAAAGACCAAATCCTGATGGGAATTTCGGAGCACAGCGGATATTTTTGCACAAGATTGCATTACGAGTGAAATACTTGAAATCTAAAACGATTAAAAGTTTGTTATTACCATAAGCGGTTCTACAAAACTTTCCTCTGAAGACAGCTGCATCCGGAATACTGCAAATGAACAAGAAAGGATTGACACCGCACAGCTGCTAATTACCCCTTTCCCGCCGTCTTCATCGGTGCCTGTCAGGGCGGGCTCGAAAAAATCAATTTGATGCGATGGTGGAGATTTTTAACCCTCGAATTAGCTCGAACTGTATATCGTTCTGCACGACGAAGACAAGTCCTTCCCCCCACCCCCCTCAAAACAGGTTTTCCGAAAATGAAAGGCAACCCGCCAGGCGTATTTGTGTGTGTGGGAGAGAGAGAGAAAGACGGCCAACCATTCGTTGGTGCCAAAAGCAGATCACACGCCTGCAGACACCAACTGCATTCCATAAACATCCTTCCTGTTGCCGCATGTTTACAGAGAGAGAGAGAGGGAGAGGGGGGGAAAAACCTGTACAATCTGCGCCCAGAACAACTAACCCAGCCAATCTCATTCAAATGATTAAGGAGCAATACTTTGGCGTACAGCAGCTGTCCCCAGGCTGCGTGGTCCGAAAACACGGCACTATAAACAGTCTAAACACAAATACAGCCAGTCCATGCACCACAAATACAGCCCACTGAAAGCAGCAGACACGATGCACCACATTGCTTTTCTGTACGGATTTGTTATTGCATAGAGCTCGACACAACTTAGGGAATTTTAAGGTAAATCCAAATGTTGCAAATACACAGCAAGTCAGCCGGTATCCTGGGGTTTCACATCATTTCGCGCCGGGCGCTTTTTTTTTATTGTTCCCGCTGGGACAAAGCTCGCGGCTATTTACCCCCAGGGGGAACAGGCGACCGATTCATGGATTATAAGGAGTATTCCACAGCTGAGGATATATGTGAAGAAATATGCAAGAATATAAGTAGACGGGAAAAGTGTTTCAAAATAAATATGTTTAAAATACAAGCATTTGTCCTGGGCAACCTTCGCGAGCTGGCTGTTCTGGACTCCCGAGACACGTGCATCGTCCGACTCTCCCCTTCTCGCCGGGGAACCAGCAGCCAGACAACCCGCGGAAACCAGCACAGGAAGAACATGCTTTCTTTACAATCCATCCTCTGCCCGGTAGTCTTCAGAACATGCCGATGAATGTTAAATACCTACAGGCAAACCATGCTCCCTTGCAAAGAAAAATAGAAATGTCCCCAGTGTTTTATTTTTTAAATCGACGCTTGTACAAATGACACAATCTGCTGTTAATGAGAAGGTTCGACACTCATTGCATAACTGTGTTTTATTATCTTATATAAGGGTGACAAGTTAGCAGTAAATGTAGGCGAGTGAATGTTCCCAGTGACAGGTAGGAGGTGATCGTTCCACTTACCATCTCGAACTGTCTGCGAGGAACTCCGGGTGCTGCAAATGTTCTTACTTCACTCTTGCTCCAGGTATAATGACACGAGGGGAGAATTAACAAATTCCTAGCACCCAGCTATTCTTTCGAAATAAGTCACACTGGTCCCAAGAGAGTATATGGGTTTGGTTTGGCCCAATGCCTTTCATTAACTTCATGCCAGCAACAGTAGGAGAGGAAACCCTTCCCTTTTCCCGGCTCCTCGGACTTATCCAATGGGCTGCGAAGTGGCGTGCAGCACTCTGCAAACTATTTCTCGTCTTAAAGGGAGAATGCACTCTTGGGAGCGGGAAGCACGCAGTGACTCCTTGTGCAGTCGAGTGATGGGTAATTCAGAAGTCCATAGAGACGTCTCGTAGAATGTACTATTTTGCACCACAAAATAAGCTGAAATGTCTCAGCTCGAAGTAAAGTTTTGGAGATCTTGTACATTAAAATTGTCCAACCTGGGAGGTGAAATTAACCTGTTCGCATTTTTAACACTTTATTATAATATTCCTCTGTGCACTTTTTAAGCGAAGCATATATTTTAACTGTTGGTACTCTAAAACTACCAACAGTCATTTAAAATCACCGTTTCTTTTGTGAGCTTATGTAGGAGAGCATGAGTATGAAATTTAGGTCATTCTCGGTACCAGGTTTATTGGCCTATTGGTCATGAGAGAGGGCATGAGAAAAGTACTGTAGAAGTCATACAGACTATATGCTTGGCACAGAGAAGGTACCACGAGGAACAATGCAATACCCAATTTAATCCATGCAAGAAAAGACAAATAGCCAACTAGAGAGGGAGTTGAGAGGGATTTCGTCTGCAGTAGAATAAACTGGGTATTCAATTATTCCCCCCACCGTGTACAATGATATGAGGATAATTATTTTTGAAAACTGCTCTAATGGGAATCGTGGCAGTCCTCATGCTCCGACATAAGCTCACAAAAGAAACGGTGATTTTAAATGACTGTTGGTAGTTTTAAAGTGCCAACACTTAAAATATATGCTTCCCTTAAAAAGTGCACAGAGGAATATTATAATAAAGTGTTAAAAATTCCATCAGGCTAATTTCACTTCCCAGGTTGGACAATTTTAATGTACAAGATCTCCAGAGCTCACTGCCACCAGTGTGTTGTACTACCACCATAACAGTAACATTTTCTTAAGAATTCTAAGAGGAGGAAATAGTTCCACCTTTAATATATGCAATATTATCACATTTGATAAGCTTCATGCTGAATGGAGTGTATCCAAAAAGTGTTGTACAAATACATAAACACTTTCAGACTACAACAATTTATATTTATATAGCACCTTTAACATAGAAAAATGTTCCAAGGTGCTTGAAGACTAATACTTTACATAAAGTTAACAAATCGTTTTCACTACAGAACCCCATGTGCAAGCATCCTGAAGAAAAAAAATTAGCAGGGCTGCGGGGAAAGGGCGGGGGAGTGGGACTAGCTGAAGTGCTCTTGCAGAGAGCCGGCACGGGCTCGACGGGCCAAATGGCCTCCTTCTGTGCTGTAACCATTCTATGATTCTATAGCTGGGATTTTGCTCTCCGTGGCAGGCGCCATCCTGCTCTGTGAAATGACTTTCCATTGATAGGGCTTGTTAAGCCCGCCCAGCGCCTTTCCTGGGCCAATTAGAGGAAGCGGGTCTGGTGACGTCATTTCATGAAACGCCATCAGCCGGTTTCCTTAAAGGGACCATGGCCAACTTTCTTTTTAACATTTGTGCTGTCAGTGTTCTATAGCATTGAGGTGCTGCAAACACTGACAATCACTGCACAGAGGTGAAGGGCTACACCCAGGTTCTCCCATGACTCCCTCCATATGCTTATGGAGGGAGTCACAGCACACAGGGAGATCCTCTTCCCTTCCCATTGGCAGAAGAGACCTCCCCAGGACACCAACACAGCCTGGTTGCACATTGCACAGGAGGTCACAAGCAGGGATGTCGTCAGGATGGAGTGCAGTGGCGCAAACCTTTTAATTATCTCATTAGATCACGAAACGTTGGTACAAAGCCACACTCACCTTCATCCTGCTGTGCCTCTCATCACATCCCCATCACTCTGCCTTCCCTACCCTACCCCTGCACATCCTTACACCAACTTACCTTGCACCTCCACCCATCCCTCTCTATCTACATTATCACATCCCCATCTCACTAGCCACCTCTCACACTCACCCTCATCCTAGTGCAATCATACCAACTAACAATACACAAGGGTAGCCACTTGGGTGCTTTATCCAATGTGCATGTAAAGTTTTTGTTAATGTGGTGTCAAACATTGAAACCTTTATTTCTACACTTTGCGTTCTTGGACAGATTTGTGTGCAGCTTTGGAAGTGGCTTAGTGAGTTGCAGTGAATGGTGAGTCATCATGGTACCCCCCCCCCCCCACAATGAAGGTGAGTGTGAAAGGAATGGCTTGGACATTGTAGGGATGCTTTATGGTGTTGGTGTGGGGTGGTGCCAACCTGGCGCATCAGGTGGCAGCCAGGGTGTACAACGTCAAGTGAAGTTAATCTGGCCATGGTGAGGCCATCCCTGGCCTCTCAGGCAGCAATGTGCTCGGGTGCTGATGCCCTGTGTCTTGTGCAGCATCAGGTGATTGCGGAGAAGGTTGGTGTTGTTGTTGGTGCTGCTGGTGTGCCTGGTGCTGCTGGTGTTGGGGCTGATTGTGGTGGGATTCTGAGGACCAAGGTGAGACAATATAAAGGGCACCCATGTTGATGGACTAGATGGCAGATGAAGTAGAGATGACAGAAGCATTCTGTCAATGGTGAGAGAGTTCTTCCAAAGAGGTGATACTGGATGGAGAGTAGAAAGTGGAAAGCCTGCAGAATCTGTGCTGGAAATGGACTGAGATACAGCTGGTGGCTGAGGAAAGTCAAGCTCTGTCAGGTGGGAGCTTTTACTGTACATTTGAAGCTGTCAAGAAATCAGCTGGAGCAATGGCCACTGAACCATCGCCTCAGGTTGACAGCCGTGGTTCCCATGGCCATGAAGTTAAAGTGAAAAGTTAAGTTTAAAAAGCCTGTTAGTGATCTGTCAACTAGGCAATAATGAGTTTAATTGGGTCGCCCGCCGCTGCCTGTCGGGTCTGCTCAGAGCTGACAGATCCGACATTGGGAAAGGCGCGTGGCAGCAGGTTGACAGTGGGGTCCCGACCCGCTGTATAAAAAAACACTTTCCCACCCGACCCACCACCGATCACGCCCGCTGACTCCCCGCAAAATTCCGGCCTATGATTCTAATAGCCTTAAGTGAGGGGCATTTGTGGGGAACACAAGAAAGGCTGTTTACCCTTAGATTATGGAATGAATTGAGATTACGTATTAAAGCCCTCAGCCTTGGGCTTTGGTTGTCATAATAAATTATTTCTGTGACTCTCAGGATGATAGTTTACTGTTATTGCTCTGAGCTGCAGTCAGTATTTATATATATATATATATATATATTACAGTCGTATACTAAACTTTCATGGGGTTTAAACTATAAGGAACAGAATATGTTATTTGTTGTTGTAAAATTTTTCATTATAAAGATACTGTCCACATGGGAGCTTTATGATCCTTCTGTAGAAGGAAAATTATCAGAAGATATACTAAAAATGTGTTGCATATAAAAATGTTGCATACTATCTTATTCTTGTCATCGCAAAGCCTTAATGGTAATTTAAACCTGCATCAGCTCCTTTTTTTCAAGATGCTGGGGTAGATTTTCAACTCATGGCTGCCCTTTAGTTCTGGTAAATGGGCACCAAGCCTCCCTATTTTGCGTGGGGATCTCGCGTGCCTGATGTCCACTGGTAGTGTGCCTGACACCATTTTGAGTTGGGCACGTTTAGTCATCCAGGGCGCCCACCCAGAAATGAGGGCCCTACACCTGTTTCAGGACCCTTCTGCCACATTTGACTTCCTGAGCACTGGATTCACCTATTCTAAAACCACCCACAAATCCTGTTTGGAACAGTCAGGAGCGAGGCTGTACCAGTGCTATTTAAAGCCATCCTCAGCTGCAGTTAGGTAAGTTCTGACGAAGGGTCATCGACCTGAAACATTAACTCTGTTTCTCTCTCCACAGATGCTGCCTGACCTGCTGAGTGTTTTTAGCATTTTCTGTTTTTATTTCAGATTTCCAGCATCCGCAGTATTTTGCTTTTGCAGTTAGGTAAGTACCTGGTTAGTCGTTTTAGACTGCAGATGGCTTTTATGCCTATTTCTGGCTGTGTTGGCTGCTGTAGCTAACTGGAAAAATTGTGGCAAGTTGTTTTTTTGAAGCTGGGGGACAATTTCAGCCCAGGGATCTGCACAAATGTCCTCTGGCAACATGGGTGTGTGCTACTCGGTCTTCCATTGTGGCTCGAGGAGAAAGAGCTGTAAGCAAGAGACCTGCAGCTGCTGGGAGAAGGGAGTGAATGAGGGGAGGACGCAGGAGGCCACATGCCACATGAGTTTACAGGAGATGAACATTGTACCTCCAGGTAAGTGAGGAGCAATGCGCTTGGTGGACCTGCTTCACCAGAAAAGCTGTTACAATGCTATGTCACCTGTTGCAGCATCAACTGCAGTCCAGCTCCAGGTCACACACTTCATTGCCCTAGGCTCTGAAGGTGACTGTGGCCCTGAATTTCTACACCTTGGGGTCATACCAAGCTGCAACAAGTGACATAAGCAACATTAATTTGCAGTGGATGCGCTCTTGCCCGAAGCAGATAACTTCATCTCCTTCCCTATGGAGGCAGAAAAACAGGAAGACCTGGAGGACAATTTCTGTCCCAGGATTGCAGGATTCCCCTAGGCACAGGGCATAATTGACTGCACCCACATAGCCTTGCATGCTCCATATAAAGACCCTGGATTATACACAAACAGGGCTTCCACTCGCTAAATGTGCAGCTAGTGTGCGATGACAGGCAGCGCACCATGCAGGTCTGCACCCAGTTTCCTGGCAGTTGTCATGATGTCTTTATCCTGCAGCAGTTCTCAATTCCCCAATCTCTTCCATACAGACCATCAGGTGTTAGGCTGGCTGCTTGAGGACAAGGGGGGTCCCCTGAGTGCATGTTTCATGACGCCTGTCAGGAACCCACACAGACACAGAGCAGCATTACTATCAGAGCCACGACTCTACCAGAGCTCTGATTGAGCAAACCATCGGCGTCCTGAAATAGAGGTTCCACTGCCTAATAGGTCTGGAGGCGGCTGCAAAGTAGCCCTGAGAGATTTTCCAGATTCGCTGTTGCATGCTCCATAACTTTGCACTGCAAAGGGGAAAACCTGAGCGCCATCTATGGAGGAAGATGTAGAGGTGCAGGGGCAGGAAGAACAGCAGGGTGCTGAGGGGAAGCAAGGACCACCAATGGCTGCCAGCATGGGTATTTCTGTCACATCACATGGCACGGTTAACAAACACCAAAGAAACTCTGCACAACAAGAATTTGGTGTAAAACAGTGATTTTAAATTGCCATCAAACAAATTCAAAAGCTATAGGTCACCCTTGTGCAAATCCCTAGTGCTTGTCTTGGGTGCTTTCCTGCCTAGTCTAGTGCTCCCATGTTTATCTCAGTGGCTACAACACTGGAGGTAGAAGGCTGGTGTTCAAAGATATCTGGCCTGAGAGGGCCTGGTTACAGACTGCAGCATCTTGGCTACAGCTAAGGCATCCTGACCCAGCTGACTTCTGGCACCAACACATGCATTGCTTGAGGAGATGGAAGGGGAGCTGGCACGCTGTCATCCTGAAAGAGGATAGCATGTGCCTCTCTCGTGGCACCACTGCCACTCACATGGGACTGCGCTTCAGTAATTCTACTGTTCTGTGTGAGAACAGAGTGTGGAAGTGAGGTGATGGTTTGGAAGACGATATCCAAGCTTTCCTTCCCACAGAGCAAGCTGGAGGAGATGATGGAACCCAATGGCAGCAGTCTGAGCTTCCAAGGCTGTTTCCATTGGCTCCATAACTGAGGGCCCTGCTGCAGTGTACATAGAACTAACCACACGTTTCATGGTTAACTGCATTGATTCAATACCATGCGCACTGACCACACACATGTTGCAGGTAGACTCCTTCACACTGTTCGACATTGTGCGCAACCTCCCTGCAAGCAACCTAATGAAGTGAGCAGTTGGTGGTGCACAGCCATCAGTCTTCTTTTACAGGCTGGGCCATGGAGGTTTCTTCAGTACCATCTGCAGCAGAGCTAGAATGCAAGCTCACCCTCCGACAAGCTATTTCTTGAGCTGTCCTTTCTCCCTGCCCTTGCTCCTGCACACTTATGCTCCATGAATCTCCCAGTGCAGACCTTTCTAGCTAACTTTCTACAGTAAATCCCACCCATTTTATTATGAATACTTGGACAATGATGCCAGCTTTCGACATTGGTGATTATCATGATGACTCTTTCTATCTTACTTTGTTATGTTTCTTCTAGCTCTTCAGAATAGACTGCTAAATATCTTAGCTTTGTGGCCTCCAAGTTAGGTAGCACTGCCTTGTCCACTGTTTTCAAAGCAAATAAATAGCTAATTAATAGTATGTAGCATGGCATTACCATTGTATTTGATAGACCAGACCAATTAACAGACAGTACTAAGTTCAAAGTCTTTTTGATAAGTTTCAACAAATCAGTTGAGCAGACTTTAGATGTTAATATTTTCACTACAACTATCAACAGAATTTTATTTTATTCAAGAATAGCAAATAATGGTGAGTGCTCCTGACTTGTATTCTCCATTGAAATTTCAGACTTCCAGAGTATTGCAGTTTTAATTTCATTGTAGAGTATGAATTAAGCTTTAATGACCAAATTTTTTTTAACTTTGTGCTGCCAGATATGTGGGCTACAGTATAGATATGTGCATCAATACATTTTGGTTTTTCCATGATAGTCGATTTTTTTTTGCTTGTTTGCAAAAAAATAAGACTTGCATTTACAGCTGCACATGTGTATGCTAGTCTCACACAGAACATAAATAGGGTGGAACTAAGAACATAACCTATGTCAGCGATGTATGCACTGTAATAAAGGGGAAGAGTTGGCTCTAGGCCCTAGGATTGTGATGGAGTGCCAAAATGTGTAACTCAAGTGGCTGTGGAACTGTGAGTGAGAGAACAAAGGGACACAATGTACATTTTGGTGTTTCAAAACTTGAATTTATTGTGGCAGAGGTTCAAGAAACAAAAAGCATTATTAGACAGCAGTAATGGATGGCCAAAATAAAATGTATAATCACAATTTAATTGAACCATCCCCACAAATTTGCTCTGATGTGTTTGAGAAGGGGATGGATGAGGTAGCACTACAAAAGATGGAATGACCTGAAGTAGAGGAACAGCCTATGTAAACAAAAATATGTCTGGATTTGTGTTGGGTGTGAAGGGCCATATCTCGCTATCAAATAGCACAGAAGGAAGGAATGGGCAATCTTTTGTTCTTGGTCTGGAACAAAAAGAGGGAATTTGTGGGCCTAATACATCAGCAGTGCTTGCCACAGGGGTCAAACCAAAACATATTCACATGACCCCTTTGCTTATCACAGAATCACAGAATCCCCACAGTGCAGATAGAGGCCATTTCAGCCCATCGAGCCTGCACTGACACATATCCCACCCTATCCCCATAACCCCACGTATTTAATCCCCCTAACACTAAGGATCAATTTATCATAGCCAAATCAACCTAACCCGCACATCTTTGGACTGTGGGAGGAAACCGGAGCACCCGGAGGAAACCCACGCAGACAATGTGCAAACTCCACACAGACAGTCACCCGAGGCCGGATTCGAGCCCTGGTCCCTGGCGCTGTTAAGGCAACAGTGCTAACCACTATGCCACCGTGTTGCTTATGATGCTTAAATTGCTCCAGGCATGTCATAACTGGCTTAGTAGCTTGATAAGGGAATACTGAGGAAGTCATTACCATGACAGGATCTCCAATCAGGTGCAAGGTGAGAATATGTAATCAGAATGTCTATGACCTAGAAATTCGGTAGCCCCCGAAAACCGGTGCAGGGATCGCGAAGCGATAGGAACCTGCGCCCGTTTGGAGGACTGCAGGCAGCATGTAAAACTCATGCTGCCTACTACTTTGCATGATTGTAGCATTCAGCCGATGCTGAACGCACTGCTGAGTGGCTGAACACTCAGCAGGGGGACCCAAGTTCGTGTGAGGCTAGCACCAATTAAAGCTAGCCTGCACAACTTAAAGGCAGTCTGCATCTCTTAAAGTGGAGGTGTTTTCTGCCTGCAAAAGGTGGTGGAAGTGTTTGTGAAGGCTGCTATCAGAAAAAGAATATTGAGTAATGGCTCAACAGGCCAGATAAAGGGCTCCAAGATTCTCCGATGCAGCACTGGAGGCGTTGGTCCAGGAGTTCAACTTTAGGACTCAGTGCAGGAAGAACTTTAATGACCTCACATACGTGGTCAGTCAGTGAATTTATCTTCATCTGCCATATCCCACCATCTACACAACCAGCCTCACACACTGTTCAATGCACTACACCTCCATCACTCACCTACCAACAATCTCTACCAAGCATGACTCATACCTCACATTCATTGCTTCACCTCACCCGCACACATTTACCGTTGCTGTAAGAGTAACACCCACATCTCACAGCTTGAACACACTGTCAGCTATTCATCCATGACAGGCACATCACCTAAACACATTGCACCACACTCACTGACACACTTCCCTTTCTCTTGCAGGAAAAGGTGGCGCATAACGGACAACAGCAGACATTAACCGGTGGGGGACAAGCTCGCCTGCATCACCTCACCCCCTTGGAGGAGATGGTGCTGGCCATTCTTGGCAGGGGCATGGCTGAGCCCGTGGCCAGCGGCGGGGCTGAAGGAATTCAAGATGCTGGTATCCTCATACGTTATCCTCCTTCTCGCATCCCACTTCCCCCTCATCCCACAATCTCTTCTGATTTACAATCTGCACATGGTGTAAGCATGCAGCTATTGCTTCCCCCACACCCTCACCACAACCCTACTCTTGTGCCTTTCTCATTTCAGACACCCAAGAATTGCAGCCTGCCCAGCTATTGGTCGAAGAACAAGAGGGAGAGGAGAGTCCAGATGTAATATTGGATGGATATATGGAAAAAGTATGATTGGAAAGTTTGCATTGTGGTGGCCTTTATTTCAGCATTGTGGCCAAGATGACACTGTGATGGTCAGTAACAGAGAGAAGGTAAGTTGTGGGGCTAATATTGAATGAGGAAAAGGGGTTGCGTTCAATCGTAGTGCAGGCGGATGATTCGATCCCTGATATCCTGGCCAGAAAGGGGCTGTCTGGATTGCCTCCTTCCTTCCGCTTCCGCCTCCTCCTCCTCCTCTTCCAACTCCTCCACCTCCTCTTCCTCCTCCTCCTCCTGCTGCTGAGCTGGTGGCTGTGCCCTCATGATGGCCAGGTTGTGGAGGATACCACAGATCACCACGAATCGGGACACACGCTCCGGTGAGTACTGTAGGGCTCCTCCACAGCGATGCCAATGGTCTGGTCTATGAACTTTTATGTGGCAGCATGGCTCTCGTTGTATGCATGCTGCCCACATGTGGTTGAATTGCGGAGCGGAGTCATGAGCCAGGTGGTCAAGGGATAGCCCTTGTCAGCCAGTAGCCACCCTCTGGTTTGTCTTGGTGGCTCAAAGACTGAGGCAACAGCGGACTGGCACAGAATAAAAGCATCATAACTGCTGCCAGGATACTGGGCATTCACCATTATGATGTGCTGAGCATGGCCGCACACCAACTGCACACTCAGCGAGAGGCAACCTTTGCAGTTGCAGTACAACTCAGCATTTATATACGGTGCCCACAAAGCCACATGCGTGCAGTCAATGGCGCCCTGGACCATGGGGAAGGCCGCTATCCTGGCAAAGCCACGTGCATGCTCCGTCTGCTACTCTCTAGCCAGAGAGAAGGCAATGAAGTCCCCTCTCCTGGCATAAAGAGCTTCTGTCACCTCTCTTATGCAGCAGTGGACAGTGAACTGGGAGATGTTACAGATGTCACCTGCTCCAGCCTGGAAGGATCTCGGCACAAGGAAATTCAGGGCCACGGTCATATTCAGACACTGGCAGCGCAGTCCTTGCCCTGGTGTGAGGCTGCAGGTCTGGTTGCAAGAGGTGGCAGAGTTCTGTGAGCACCTCCTTCGTAAATCGCAGGTGCCTCAGACACTGCTCCTGGCTCAGGTTGAGGTAAGAGAGTTGCTCTCAGAAGACCCTAGGTGGGTAAGGCCTCCTGCTGAGAGCTCTTCTCTCCCTCCTCCTCCCTCTGTGAGCAGCTTGTCCTCTTCTTTGCTGCCTCTGATCCATCTCCCTGTCATGCTGCAGGCCAAGGGGGGGATGACAACGAGAGCACCCATGACTGGGAGCAAGTGGTCTGTCCAGAACCCTTGAATTAAGAAGCAAGGCCTTCTCCACTTGCAGCACCACTCCGTCACCTCACCAAAGTTAAATAATTCTAGAAAGCTCCAAACAGTTCCACAAACTTACATAGAGCCAGTAGAAATCAAAAAGCAAGTTACCTGAAAGTTGTTGATGATCCCTTTAAATATCGCTGGTGGTCAGTTCTTCCTGCTGCTGAACATGTGTCCAGCTGTGCGAGATTAAGAGAGGGCAATAGTTCCAGCAATGATGACGAAAATGGCATTGCTGGCTTTAAATCAGCGTTGCACGCTGACTGACGTCACGATCTGCCTGCTTACCATACTTCTAGTGCATGCTCCTAATGGCCGCCCTACCGCCCTCACCAAGATGGTGTCTGGCGCACCCCACATCAGAAGTGTGTGCACGCTGCTCGGAAGCCATTTGGTTCCAATTCGGCACCCGTAGCACCCAAACAACGGGCACTACGGAACCAAATTTCTAGGTCTATATTTTTTACATTTAAAAGTTTGTTTAAGACCTTGTTTCAGCTTCATTTAGAATACAATGTCCAGTTTTAGTGCCCTCACATGATGGGTGATATGGAAGCCACAGAAATAGTTCAAAGGAGGACCACTAGATTGATATGAAGCTAAAAAGCCATTAGTTACCAGGATAAACTTAGAGAGCTGGATCTTTTTACTCTAGAAAAGTTTAGACTTCAAGGAGATTTGATTGAGGTCTTTAAAATACTGAAGGGACTAGACTGCGACCATATGGATAGAATATTTTAATTAGATAAGTTAAGGAGAACTAGGTGACGTGTATAAGTTATGTAACCATAGAACTAGGTTAAGATGTCAGGAGGTTTTCTTTTCGTAGAGGGTATTAAACCTTTGGAACAAGTTGCCAGTGCACTGAGTGCAGATTCACTGCAAGCATTCAAAAAAGTGCTGGATGAGTTCCTGATATCATAGCATACAAAAGGTAAGTGGGGTATTGGGTGATGTGCCTCATGGTCATTGTGGTATTCTCAAGCTCATTTCCATTGCTTTCAGGGGTCATAGAGGAATTTCCCTGATTTCCTCCCACCCTGAATTGGCCTTGGGTTTCTCATCTGGTTTATCTGTTTTTTTGCCTCTCTCGGGAGATTTCATGTCTTCAGGTGGGTGGGGTGGGGTGGGGTGGGGTGGGGGGGGGGTGTTAAAAATGATGATGCTCAGTTGCACAATGTCTGTATGAAACAGGTTTGATGTATCAGCTGGTCTTTTCTTGCCCATCATTTTTGTGTTTTCATGTTTACCCTCACCCCCACCCCACCCATTCTCCATTCCTATCTTTTAGTTCTTTTATTTTACTGTTCACAGAGTTACAGGTACAGCCTGTTGTCAACTAGCAGGAGCCTCAACATTCTGAGAAATAATTTGAGCCACATGTGACAGTTGTATTCAATCACCCTCATGAAAATGATTATATATTACAGCTGTAGGATAGGGTGTATCTGTATGATTTAGTAAACATTTTTGAATAACTATAATATGTGAAATTGTATGTTAAAAACCTAAAAGCCTGTATAAAATGGCAAATGGCTGAGAGAAAAGCAGGATGGGAAATTATGCCAACCTGACTGAAACTGCTGTGTTTTCAATTACTGAAGTAACGGAATGTAGTGCTAAGTTTATGGAGACGTGGTATTCGGTAATGTTATGGAAAAGAGATAAGAGTTAGAGAAGAGAGATCAGAATTGGAGGCATCCCTCAGTGATACCACTATAAAATGGACAGACTGTTTAGACAACATCTTGAGAAATGGTCTTTGAAAAGAGAACATCTAAAGATAAGGGCACTTTGTTATGCACAAAGGGAGACCTAGTGGAATCAACAAGGTCATAAAATGTCATGAGGTGACTGACAAGGAAAGGAGGGACATTTACCAGGTGTCAGAGAGCTGATTATTGTCACGTAGGCAAAGGAAGAGAAAGGGTATAAAGATACAGATATTGAACACTGAAAGCAGCGCGCACCAAGTAATCAGAGTTGAAGGAGCTTCAGTCAACAGAACACAGCAAGAACCCAGAGAAGCGAGCTTCAGTCAACAGAACACAGCAAGAGAATAAGAGACCGCGCCACAGTCACTCGGAAGGAACGCCGAGGCTCAAACGAACAAGACTGTGACTATCTCCTTGTTAAGTATTACTTCTTTGTACTGGATGTTTAATGCTTAATAAACCTGTTTTACTTATACACAATATACCTGTATCCAGAGTGGTTTGTGTTGTCACGGACAAATTATTATAAGAGCTTTTGAAAGCTACAAATTGGCGCCCAACGTGGGGCATAAGCGACTATTAACTGAAACCAGGTCTATTGTGCATAAAGCAGGCGTTTGGATTTTCGCTTGGATTTTCGTCTGATCAACGAGGATCCTCGTGGAAAGTTAGGTTTTCTAACAGATAGTGTCTCTTTAACGAACAGCAGAATGTTGAGTGAGAATTTTCTTGTAGACTATAAAGCAAAGTTAATGAAGAAGTGCGATGAGGCACAGTTATAGATGTTAGTAGAATGTCTAACAAAGGATGCAAAGGTACTTTTCGAGGACATTGTGGCGTTCATTGAAAGACAAGTTAAGTAAAAGAAATGGAAGCCGGATAGGGCAGCGCAGCTAATGGTCTCTGCCGCAGTGTATTGTGTAGAACAAGATAAAGAAACCTTCCTAGAGATGGAAGATGATCAGGATAAATTAGAAAAAGACAAACTACGGCTTATACAAGAGAATCTAATGTTACAGGGTGAAAAGTCAAAATTATAACGGCTTATAGAAGAGAATCTAATGTTACAGGGTGAGAAATTAAAATGGGAAAAAGAAGCTGTAGAATTAAACAATAAACAAGAAGTCCTTCAAGGACAAATCAGTGCTGCAACAGCAATAACACAACAGCAGAGTATTAATGCAGTTCATGCCGGCGCTGCAATACAGAATCTTGAGGAGGCTAAAAGCCAAGTAGCCTTCTTAACAAAAGATAATGACCGTCTGATCAGCCAATTAAATGATTCACGAGGAGCCCTGAGAGAGGCTCTTCAGCGCCCCCAAAGGGAGTTAGACCACAAGCAATGTCAGAATACTATACCTAACTTATGCAGAACTACAGGCATGTGTCCAACAATTCGGGCCAGTTAACCCACAAACATGCCCTATAGAGCTAAGGCAACGTATAGTGGCATTCCGGAATTACCATCCTAATTTTGAGGACAATGACATGAAGAATGTTGTACTGTCTGCCCTGACTCCAGACATACAGACTAGTCTCCCCTTCTTGGCCTTTAATGTGGGGAACACCCTGAATATCTTAATCACATATATACAAACAGCTTTAGGCTTGGATACTATTGATTTGGTCCAGAAATTAAACCAAACCCAACAAGGGTCTCATGAGACTCCTGCTGCTTTTGGAGATCGGTTGTACACTATTTATGAAATGACGCAAGCACACCCCAATGCTGATGCATTGAACGGGAAGGATGAAGTGGCATTTAAGAAAATATATTTAAAGAATATTCAGACCTTACTGCGAGCAGCTTTAGGGCACACGGTCAGCCACAACTTGCAATGTACAGCCCTTTTAAGAGACGCTACTTCTGCATGGGCCTATGCTAAAACTCAGGTCCAGGCATCAACAACAGAAACGCCAGTAAGTGTAGTTGAGGGACCCCAGGCTTCTCTAGTATCAAACCCCCGTAGACAATCGTTCATGTGTTCCAACTGCGGCAAGATGGGACACTTTGCGAAAGATTGCCGAAGTCCTAGACAAACAGGCTCGGGAGGTGGGAGGAATAACAATAATTACCCGCGATATGGTCCGTCCCGTTCACCTCATCCAGTGGATAGCAGGCTGGACGCCATGGATTCACGTATTGAGAGAATGTCATGTATGATGCAGACACTTACAGGAACCCAGATGTCGGGGAGTCCTATCCGACTCCCCCTATGAGCTCATTATTCCCGCCCCCACCACTGCAACAACCCAATGGCCCACAATGACGGGATCTGGCCCCAAAGGCCTGGTCTGAAGTGGGGTTCAGACGAGACGGCCATGGTCAACCAGTTGTCTCAGCTTTGCTGCCTGGGGGCCGACAGCAGACTATGCTACTAGACACTGGGTCATCTGTTACAATCCTGCATTCCCCAGACCCGGAACACCAACTGGATATAGGCAAAAGTAGCTTCGTCATAACGGGAGTCATCGGGGCACAAGCACCCGTATATCCAGGGGAGGAACTTAATATTTCCCTCAAGGAATTCTCCGTAAAAATTACCGATCCATTGTACATGTGTATGACAAACAGAATGGGGATACTTGGGAATGATACCCTAAGGGGAATGACAGCCATTATAGATTACAATCGGAATTGTTTGTGGGTTGAGTCTAAACCGGGAGATGTAGTGCAAATCTCAGATGCTCACTCGGTGTTTGCTATAAAGAAGCCTGAGCAGATAGCACTGCCGACACATTCTCTGCCTGCTGTTAACTCCTTAGTGACTAAACATGCAGCAGCCTTCCTTAAATCTAAACACGACTGCGGGAGGATGGAATGGGAGACGCGAATTAATGGGCCACCCCATCGCGCATGTCAACAATATCCGATTCCCCGAGAAAGTATTCCGTATTTGCGAACAGTCATTGCCTCATTGGAAGAACAGGGAGTACTGCGCAAAGGTTCATTTACTACCAATTCCCCAGCATGGCCAGTTAGGGAGCCGGATGAATCTTGGAGGCTTACTATTGATTACCGTGCCTTAAATAAAGCTTCCCCACGTCAAAGCCGACTGTTAGTCAAGCCCCTTCGCTACTGACATCCATACTCCCCAAGGCCACTGTCTTCTCCACCTTAGACATAGCGAATGGTTTTTGGAGTATTCCAGTTGCTCAGGAGGATCAGTACAAATTAGCTTTCACGTTTGAAGGGCAGGGCTATACATTTACGTGTCTACCGCAAGGGTTTCATAACTTGCCATCGATCTTTCATCAGTATATGGCACGAGCAGTTAAAGACTTTTCTAAACCTTCAGCCCTTCTACAGTATGTTGACGATCTACTTTTGGCTACTGAAACAATGGAAGAACACCTGGAACTCCTAGATGAGCTGATAGGACTAGTACAAAAGGCAGGGCTGAAAATAAATCCAAAAAAGGTTCAGCTGGCAAAAGATGAGGTTACCTTTCTGGGAGTAAAAATTTCAGCGACTGGCCTTAGTCTGGACCACAAGAAGGTAGAGACTATTCAGTGATTCCCATTACCAGTTTCAAAGACTGCATTGCGATCCTTTTTAGGTTTGGTCGGATACCAGCAAAATTTTATTCCGAACTTTGCAGACTTGGCTAAACCTTTGTATGATCTTTTAAAAGGAGATACGGAAGAGATACAACCCATATGGGGAGACCACCATACTGCTGCGGTTAGTGCTTTGAAACAAGTCATGATACAGGCAACTGCTCTCATCTCCCCGGATCACAGTCAGCCCTTTCACCTTGAAGTAGGCTCCACCCGTACCAGCCTAACTGCCATTTTGAGTCAGAAACAGGCAATCAGCGAGACACTGCGCCCTATCGCGTATGCCTCACGTATCCTACGAGGGGTGGAAAGTACATTCTCAGCGTGTGAACATCATCTGTTGGCCACATTTTGGGCAGTCAATCATTTAACCTACATTACCGGACTGCAGAAAGTAATTTTGCATTCACCACACACGCCCCTTAATCTGCTGTTAAAACCAAGTGAGACCAAGGTATTCTCTCAGCGAATAAGTAAATGGACACTCGAATTGTTACAGCGTGACCTGGACATTACGCCTAAACGAACCACGCTGTTACCCCTTATGCTCGCCTTTGAGGGAAGCCCACACCAGTGTCCATTACCAGTGCTAGATATGGAACCAAACCCAGAAAAGGCTAACGCCATACCCGGAGCTCGAAATGTGTACGTTGATGGGTCATCATAATATGTAGATGGCCATCCTAGAACTGGATGTGCCCTCATTGATATCGACACTCCCGATTGGTCAGAGGAATTTCACTCCTCACAACAGGCAGAACTGATTGCTGTAATTCTAGCCGTACATTACACGACTATGGATGAAACAAATATCTGGTCCGACAGCAGTTACGTTTGTAACACAGTTATGGCTCTTCCCCTCTATAATACAAATGAGTTTTGCTCATCAGATGGTAAATCTTTATTACATTCTGGTCTCCTCCGTAAGCTGTGGAAAGTGCTCCAGGAACGAGTCGCCCCTTGTCACGTGGGTAAGGTAGCAGCCCATCAGAAAGATTCATCCCCCCATTCCCGAGGTAACCAAATGGCCGATCGCTTTGCTAAGGAGGCGGTCGAGAACGGAAAGTTACTACCTTGGTGGGTGATGAATGAGACTCAGACCCCCGTAGTGGGGGCGGTGACTAAGACTAAAACCATTGATCTTTTGGCCCTACAGGATTCATATGCTCCTTATGCACAAGTAATAGCCTGGCATCAACAGGGATGCTACCAGCACCCACCCTATGGGCAGACTCCACTGTAATGCAACAAGGTGTAGATAAAAACCCTCCCCTACTAATGGTCAGGAATAAAGAGGGAGACCGAGTAGTTTTCATTCCTCCTCAGTTAAAGGAAGAAATTCTAGCTCTCTTTCATTCTCACCCGACGGCGGGACATTACTCAGCGGCCTCGACACTACAAAAGTTATTACCTGTTTGCTGGTGGCCTGGAATGGAGCAGCATGTGGAACAATATGTTAATCGCTGCCTGCCATGCCTACAGACAAACCCCCCCCTTCATGTTCAAATCGTGCTTTACTTAGGTCACAGCCCCCTCCTGCGAGACCATGGAAACACTTACAGATTGACTTTATTGGTCCACTAACAAAATCCAAGGGAAACGATGAGTACGCACTTGTGATAATCGATCAGTTCACTAAATGGATAGAGGCTTTTCCCGCGAGAAATAACACAGCACGCACCGCAGCTCAAATTCTCCTGAGTGAGGTGTTCTGTAGGTGGGGATTGCCATTACAAGTGGATAGTGATCAGGGTCCACACTTTACGGGGGCAGTTTTCACAACTCTGCAAGAAATGTTACAGATAAAACATAAATTGCACATTGCACACCATCAACAATCATCAGGGATTGTGGAGAGGGGAAATCGAACTTTAAAGACAATGTTGCAGAAGTTGCGTACAGAACACCTCACTCAGTGGACTGACATGTTGCCTTTATGTCTAATGGCAATACGCTCTACCCCACACGGGACTACGAGGGTAAGTCCATATGAGGCTATGACTGGGAGACAAATGCGGATACCAGGACATGTAACATTGGGAAATAACACACCATTAAAACTACAACCATGTAGACCTTGATAGATCATATGGACGAGGTGAACAGGCTGGTGGCCATTAACATAGGCAAATCGCGTGAACAAATCAAGCGATATTATGATAAGAGGCTAAAACCATTTGAGTATGATGTTGGAGACCGAGTAATGTTACAAAATTTCTCTCCAAAAAAACACTCATTCGAGATAAAATGGACGGGCCCTCATACCATAGTAGATAAATTAAGTCCAGCTGTGTATCTACTGAATGTCCCATATGGTCCGAAGGGAGAACCTAAACTGAAATGGTTTCATATCAATCAAATGAAAACTGTTAAGAATTAAGATGTTACATTTTGGTTTACCCACAGGTTAAAGATGTGGCTCTGTATGCTGATACTGATAATTGGATGTGCAGTGAGCTCTCCGGAGGTAACAAAACCTTTTGACATTACCATTAACATCTGTACACCGGACGAAGGAGGCGAATGCGCCCCACCCCCCAGCTATGGAACGGAACCTCGAATTCTTGGGGGACATAAACAATCAAAGAACCATAACGGATCATCTGAGACGTATGGGGGGGATGTTCCAGTTTGGATCAGAAATAGTACAAAAGATAATATAACAACACCATACGTAACGGGTTGTGGTACATTACAAGTAAAGGTGTATAATTGGGAAATAAAAGAAGGATATGGTGTGTGTATCAGGTGCGGGATAAGGAACAGGAAAGGCCCAAGTGTGTGGAAATTCCTGAAGGAAAAGAATGGAATCTGGGAACAGGTACAAGAATCAAACCAGGGGCCAGTAGCTTCAGAAAGTAAGATATATATACAATTATGCTGGCCTCGGTGGTGGAAGAAACATACCGGCCAGTATTCTTGTATTGGGTCGAATATTATCATGGGCTTTAAAAATCAGGATGATGATTAGCCTCCTATTCCCGAATATAATGTAAAGATTACCTCAGCAGGATATGAGATTCCCAGAGACGATATAAAGATCACCGCGGCAGAAAATAAACCCTTTATGATAACCTTTAAACGTGGGGAAATTATAGGGATTCTGGGAATAAAGATAACAGCATAATAGAATTCAAAAATGCGATAACTGGAAGTGTAAGGGAAGATGGGTATGTCTATAGCGTTAAGCTCACACCCTATGAGAAAGCAAGTCATTCAGAACCACGAGAGGGTGTACCCGAGGAACAATGTCCCCAACTAACACCGGGGCCTGGGAACGATTTTGTAATTATACCCACCTATAAAGCAGTGTATCATCAAGTAATACTGGAAGTGGCCCCTGTTATCCTAAATTTAACAGAACTAATACTACCAAAGTGGTGCCCTGACAAAACAGCACAACTAACTCTGAGAATGCTGCAGCAGGTTTTTAAATCAGTACTGGGAAAAAGCGACCTTATCTATAAGCACTGAGAAAACAGAAGGGACCTTCCGTCACGAGTTTAGTACCACTAAAGAGAGCAGCCAGGGAAAGAGTAGACAGAAAGAGGATTGATAAACGATGGACTCACAGGTTTCAACACAGTAACATCGGTAATTAACTCAATGGACTCCGCAGATTTACAAAATCAATTACAAACGGTAAGGGAAAAATTGAAGGAGATACTTAGTAGGGAAAACAACATAGTAAGCGAGGAGCTAAAGGAGGATCAGGTAATGACCATACACCTGCAGGACATCATACATGAAATAGAGGATCATTCCCAAAGAATTAATGATCTGATTAGAGAAAACAGAAATGCCTCTGATCAAGCAGCCCATAATGACGTATGCGTTATGTACGGGAATTGGCTGATTGAGCAAACTAGAGAAAACCTTCAGACCATCAATAAGGGACGTCTCCCCACTTGGGTCACTAATAAACACTTATCAGGGCTATCCAGTTATTACGATGATGCAGAACTATGTAAGATCAGGAGTTTGATTAGGATCCACCCTGTCAAACACGAATGCCACGAGGTAGGAAGTCAAAGGTTGATGGGACTAATACTACAAATTCCTAGTCTAATGAATCGAACTAGGCCCAACCCCTTATTTAGGATAGAAAATATAGGAGTAGCACAAGGGAATACTATTACTCGATTTCTCACGGCACCACAATGGTTAGTACAATTGGGAAAACTAACATGGATTGAACCAAACCTCCAGGGATGCAATAAAAATGACGATGCCCTTGTCTGTCCATACAGTTTATATGAACATTCAAAGGATACCTGTGGATATGGTTGGAATGAAGAAAGGTTAAACTGTACCATGGAAGTGACAGGCCCCTCAGATGTAAGAACTAGAACAGCCTACGTATGAGAAGGGAGGTATTGTTTTACCACTTTAGAAAACTCCTATAGTCATGGAACACTTGAATGTTCAATAACCCCAGGGACCTACTGTATTACCCCTACAAAGACTACGGTAATAGGAGGAAGAATTCTCCTTGTAATAGCCTCACATGGCCAACAAGTACTACAAGTAGAAGATGATTTAAAAATAAATCTAGAAGATTATGTCACAAGATTCGGATATGACATCCCTGAGTTACCTGAAGCAATCACCGAGCTAATAAGTCAAGTGAGCACCTCTCACCGCTATTATTATACGCTGGTGCAAGGAAATAAAGACATAGCTGAGGAAATTCCAGACATCGAGATTCAGACCCACTGGTGGGATATCGGAACAAATATGGAAATCTCTCCTTGGATTAGAATAATTTCCCATGTACTGGTCACAGCCCAACTCATAGTACTAATATGCTTACTACTATACACCTGCTACCTTAAACACCTGATGTCTAATACCCAATCAGGTTTAAATATGATCACAACCCAAAATACCTTAGAGTTACACAAACGAAAGAGAACTAATCCATATGTAAGAGTTTAGTTTTGAGGGGTCGGCAAATGCCTCGCCCTCAAGGTAGGGATTTGTAGGATAGGGTGTATCTGTATGATTTAGTAAACATTTTTGTATAACTATAATATGTGAAATTGTATGTTAAAAACCTAAAAGCCTGTATAAAATGGCGAATGGCTGAGAGAAAAGCAGGATGGGAAATTATGCCAACCTGACTGAAACTGCTGTGTTTTCAATTACTGAAGTAACGGAATGTAGTGCTAAGTTTATGGAGACTGTCAGGGACGTGGTATTCGGTAATGTTATGGAAAAGAGATAAGAGTTAGAGAAGAGAGATCGGAATTGGAGGCATCCCTCAGTGATACCACTATAAAATGGACAGACTGTTTAGACAACATCTTGAGAAATGGTCTTTGAAAAGAGAACATCTAAAGATAAGGGCACTTTGTTATGCACAAAGGGAGACCTAGTGGAATCAACAAGGTCATAAAATGTCATGAGGTGACTGACAAGGAAAGGAGGGACATTTACCAGGTGTCAGAGAGCTGATTATTGTCACGTAGGCAAAGGAAGAGAAAGGGTATAAAGATACAGATATTGAACACTGAAAGCAGCGCGCACCAAGTAATCAGAGTTGAAGGAGCTTCAGTCAACAGAACACAGCAAGAACCCAGAGAAGCGAGCTTCAGTCAACAGAACACAGCAAGAGAATAAAGAGACCGCGCCACAGTCACTCGGAAGGAACGCCGAGGCTCAAACGAACAAGACTGTGACTATCTCCTTGTTAAGTATTACTTCTTTGTACTGGATGTTTAATGCTTAATAAACCTGTTTTACTTATACACAATATACCTGTATCCAGAGTGCTTTGTGTTGTCACGGACAAATTATTATAAGAGCTTTTGAAAGCTACACAGCATTACGTACATTGCTGGCAGCTGATCTTTACTGGGGTGGGATTTCCAAGCCTGATTGACAGGCATCGCTCCCTGTCCAGAGGGGAGGGGGTGTGGGGTGGTCGCGGGGAGAATGCTGCAGCAAAGGCCGCAGCCCAGGAGGAGGTAAGTTCCTGCTACTCGGTAAGAGATTGCGGGGGGGTGGCGGGTGGGTACAGAGTGGTTTGTAGGGTCGGGGTGTGATCACAGGGGGTCGGAGACAGATCGGGGGCAGAGATGGGGGGATCGGGGGGGGGGCGGTGTCGGTGATCGTGGATAGGGTCCGTTCGCACCTGGGAGGGTCCAATCGCGCGTGGGAGGATCCAATCGCGTGGGAAGGGAGGGGATCTGATCTCGGAGAGGGAAGCAGGTTAGATTGGGGGGCTGGGAGGAAGTGCTCCTGCTCCTCCTGGCCCACAAGCAGTGCTGGAAAGGCATTTACCTCTTCCAAGCAGCAGTCCTCGCCTCCGTTTAGCTACCGGGTTTCCCAAGGAGGCATGCAGCCTCATTAAAATATTTAAATGAGCAACCTGCCTCCTGGGAGCTGGTTGGTTGCCCGCGCCCCCATCCCATCTCCATTAAAACTGGAAGTGGGTGGGTTCGAGACAGGGCTGGGTTCAGGTTTGAGATTTAAAAATTTTTTAAATCACACCCAATCCAAACCTACCCGTTTTGGGGGGTTAAAATTACCCTCATGGTCTCACTTGAATATACATTCCTTGGTCATTTACTTCTACTGTCTATCATTGCTTGCCTCTGACATCTCAGTGTTGCCCCCGCCATGTTATTTTTTTTGATCAGCCAGGTCACAGATAAAAACCCATCACCATGTTTGAGTCCCCAAATGAAGCTACTGAAAAATTCATGTAGGTAGAGTTTCATTTCAATCAAAACAGAGTGATGAATGAATTTTAAATTGGAGGCATTGGGGGACTGGAAGCTAATATAGGTCAGCAAGGACAGGGGTGATGGCTGAGCGAGACTTGGTGGACATATCCCACTTAACTACATTCAGAGAGCTTAGACGCAGGTTGGCAACAGCAAAGGCCAAGGGACATTGCCCATAGAACATTGGCTTGCAGGATTATTTGGAGGCAATGGATCTTAATTCCTTGTGACAGGTCCAGCTCTCCAGGCTTCATGAATGAGCCAGGCTGGTTTGCTAATTTTGCCATATTAGCCTGAAGTATTGCATGCATGCTTGGGCTAGATATTGGATTACCAGATCTGAGGGTTGATTTAGTTGCAATCTTCCATCAGCAGGTATTTCATCTTGTAACCAACTTGACCCAAAGAGACACCATTTACCTTGTTCCACCCAAGGAGGATTGTCACGAGTTGGTCATATTAGTAAGATGCAGCAAAGAATATACAGACCTTTCCAGGACTCCATTTTGATCTACTGCCTGGAAAATCCAAGGGCTAGAAAAATTTGTTATAGCCAAGGAATGGGCGGTGTTTAGACTAAAAATGGTTAAGTAGCACCAGTTGAAAATTGTTTAGACTGCATGCAAAATTCGTCCTTACTCCTCATTAAAATGATTACAGTCATGATTCTAGTCTAAAAACCCAAGCTCATTGGCGTACACTGAACAGATGGACCAATATCGGGTGTAGTCTAAACGCAAGTAATGATTACCACAGGCTTTTTTCACTACTTAAAGGGGAGGTCCATTGATGCTGCAGCACCTCATTCTCAGCATTGTTGGGTGTGCAGCTACCTCAACAACCATAAGAAGAAGGACAAAGAGAAGGAGCACTTATTTACAAATCCTGAGAGAGCCCGGGGGTTTTCCGATGAAGCTTTGGACGCATTGGTTTTAGTGGTGGAGAGAAGGTGGGCGGTCCTGTACCAACTGGCAGGAGGCCCTCGCTACATGTCTGCTGGACTATGTGGAGGGAGGTGGCACACCACTTCACGGGCAGCACTGTGACCCCCAGGTCCCAAACCCAGTGCAGGAGGAAGTTTAACGAGCTCACATGGGTGGTCAGAGTGAGTGAAGGCTTCAACAAATGCTACATACCACCATCTGTACCACAAGCTTCACACACTGCTCAATGCACCACACCCCCAGCATTCACCCACCAACAATCTCTACCTATCAACATTCACACCTACATCTCACACCTTGCACACAATGACAGTTATTCAACTATGGCAGGCACAAGGGTCATTAGTTATTAGAATTCATGTCATATGTGTGATATGTTTCTAGATACATTTATTAATGGTGTTTGGAATATTTTGTGGTCTCTCTCATTTCACCTTTGCACCCATGAGGATGCTGTGATATGCCATGAGACAGGGATTGTATGGTGGGGATGTGGTGAGCTATGGGGATCTGGGGTTTCATTCTTGTGAATCGGAGTCTGATGAGCCAGCCACGGACAGCCCGTCCAGAACACCGATTGTCTCGCTGCCTCAACACTCCCTCCTGTTCCTCCTCCTCCTCGTCCTCTTCCTCTTCGTTCTCCTCCCCATCGTCCTCTTCCTCCTCTGCCTCATTGTCCTCCAGAGGTGATCCCGCAGCCCCCATGACTCTGAGGAATTGTTGTGAGCAGAAGCCTTTAACAAATAATGAGTGACTTCTGCACTTGAATGAACATTCCCTGTCACCAACATACTTAAAATAACAAAAGAGAGCTGTTCAGTTGCAGGAAGTAGCAACAGACACTGAAACTGCAAAACCCTGTCAGGTACAGCTGATTGTGGATGGTGCCTTTAAATATCGCTGCTGCAGCCTGCTTTCTGCTTGTAAACACCAGCTCTCCCTGTCGTTGTTCTGCGCTGCCGTTAAGATAAGTGGCTAAATCCAGTGTTGGAGATCGGGCATCCAGTGAGTGTTGCACACTCACTGACATCACGATCTCCATCATGGCGAGCTCCCTGGCGATCGAGGTTACCGGCAGCGCTACCAGCATATGGCGTGTGCCGCTGGAACTGGCATCAGCTGTCGTTACAGTTGTCAACAGCATTTTAGCGCCATCTCCTGGTGCTAACATGTGGCGCAAGCCACACGAATTTCTCCCCGTTGGCATTCAAGTCTCATAGAGTGCACTTTTTAATTATCCTTGCGATAGTGCATGGTGCATTATACCTCCTCTTGTTTAGTTTTCAGTTTTGGCATTTACAGTGTGAACTAGTTGCCAAGGACTGAGTTACACAAAGTTAAAGGAAGACTCCAGAATAATGGTCTATCGGGTACTTGTTAGGGAAGTGATATTAGGGTGGGAAGAATTGCTGAGTGAAGTGCCCAGGGATTGGTATCATGGTCCCTACTGTTTTCAATTTACATTAACAACTTTGATTCAGAAGCTCAATGCAAACTAGTCATATTTGCAGATGATACCAAAATGGGGGAAAAGAGGCAGTCTAATCTGAACAAGAAGCCAAATCCGACAAAACAAGTTGGATAGAATATGTAAATGGCATGATCAGTGGTACATGGAATTCATTATGGATAATTATAAATAAATGCATGTAAGAAGAAAAATTGCATCATACATATTTTATGAATGGTGTTGAGTTAGCTAAGGGGGAAGCTTAAAGAGATATGAGCCCTGAAATTATGCTGTGAGATACGAATGTAGAAAAGCTTGATGTGTTTGTATCAAATTCCTCTCGCCACTACTTTAGCAGAGGTGTTAAACAATTTGGTTTAAACTGGTCAATGTTTTTACCAAAATATTGGAGAGAGAAATTTCAGACAAACACTCTAAGCATTCCTACATTAATATTCCAAGGTATCATTTCAGGGCCCTGGGATATTAGTAGACTTGGCATTTACTATGTCCAGTCACTGTGGAGCAGCAATCAGCAAGAAAATAGAATGCTAAACAATATTGCCAAAACAGTACAAGTTAAAGAATGTAATGCTAAAACTGTATAGTACTCTGGTAAGACTGCACCTTGAGTTTGTTTTATGTTTTGGTCCTAGAGGCATGACGGTGATATTTAAGCCCTGGAAGCGATGCAGAGAAGAGCCAAGAAGCTGATCCCTATTCTCAGAGAACTGAATTATAAGGAAACACTGGGAAAGCCTGGGCTATTCAATCTTAAAGGAAACAACTAAGAGGGAGTTCCATGAACATGTTTAAGTTAATAAGTAGATAGAAAAGCTAAGTCTGGAACACCATCACAAGTCATTCATTCATAGCTTCAGCTGTGGCTCAGTTGGCAGCACTCTCGCCTCTGAGTCAGAAGGTTGTGGGTATCAGGTCCCACGACAGGGGCTTTGAGCACATAAAGCTAGGCTGACACTTCAGTGCAGTGCTGAGGGAGTGCTGCACTGTCGGAGGTGCCGTCTTTCAGATAAGATGTTAAAACCGAGGCCCTGTCTGCTCTCTCAGGTGGACGTATTAGATCCCATGGCACTATTTCGAAGAAGAGCAGGGGAGTTATCCCTGGTGTCCTGGCCAATATTTATCCTTCAACCAACATAACAAAAACAGATTATTTGGTCATTATCACATTGCTGTTTGTGGGACCTTGCTGTGCACAAATTGGCTACCCCGTTTCCTACATTACAACAGTGACTATACTTCAAAAGTACTTCATTGGCTGAAAAGCTCTTTGAGACGTCCAGTGGTCGTGAAAGGCACTATATAAATGCAAGTCTTTCTTTGCTTGTTGCTTTTTTGCTCCAAAACTGCAGCCAGGATCTGGTGTTGTCATTTATCTCAAATAGTTCTTCAGGAGTACAAGATGTTGACAGGGGACACTGCAACAGGTGGTGTTCAAGTGTTTGCTTAGGCTCTTCACATTCACATCAGTGAGGTAGGAGGCCTTCAGTAAAAAGGAAAGACAAAAACAGGTGTATGATCCTGGACACCCACTGCATGGACAAAATCCATCACCCAAGAATCTGAAATCCAGTAAGAGCTTTGCCTCTGGAAATCCCTTAACCCAAAATATCACCGTGGAAGGCCACAGAGTAACAAAATGACAGGAAATGTCGATGATCTTGGCGAATTTGGTTCCTTCAGATTAACCATCAGTAAGACAAGGAGCCACAAGTTCAAATTAGTGAAAAGCAAATTTAAGCCTGACATCGGTAGTGGGGAAAATGCTAGAGTCCATTATAAAGGATGTAATAGCTGAGCACTTGAAAAACTGTGACAGGATCGGACAAAGTCAACATGGATTTACAAAAGGTAAATCGTGCTTGACTAATCTACTGGAATTTTTTGAGGATGTAACTGGGAAAATAGATAAGGGAGAACCAGTAGATGTGGTGTATTTGGACTTTCAAAAGGCTTTCGATAAGGTCCCGCATAAGAGATTAGCGTGTAAAGTTAAGGCACATGGGATTGGGGGCAAGGTATTGACTTGGATAGAGAACTGGTTGGCGGACAGAAAGCAGAGAGTAGGAATTAATGGGTCTTTTTCCGAGTGGCAAGCAGTGACTAGTGGGGTACCGCAGGGATCAGTCCTTGGACCCCAGCTATTCACAATATACATTAATGATCTAGATAAGGGAATTAAATGTAATATCTCCAAGTTTGCAGATGACACAAAGCTGGGTGGGAGTGTGTGCTGCGAGGAGGATACCGAGAAACTCCAGGATGATTTGGACAGGTTGGGTGAGTGGGCAGAAGCGTGGCAGATGCAATATAACGTGGATAAGTGCGAGGTTATCCACTTTGGTGTCAAAAACAGAAAGGCAGACTATTATCTGAATGGCAATAGATTGGGAGAAGGGGAAGTGCAACGAGACCTGGGTGTCCTTGTGCACCAGTCACTGAAAGTAAGCATGCAGGTGCAGCAGGCGGTGAAGAAGGCAAATGGTATGTTGGCCTTCATAGCGAAAGGGTTTGAGTATAGGAACAGGGATGTCCTGCTGCAGTTGTACAGGGCCTTGGTGAGACCACACCTTGAGTACTGTGTGCAGTTTTGGTCGCCTTATCTGAGGAAGGATGTTCTTGCCATGGAAGGAGTTCAGCGAAGATTCACAAGGCTGATACCTGGGATGGCAGGATTGACATATGAGGAGAGATTGGGTCGATTGGGCTTATACTCACTGGAGTATAGAAGAATGAGAGGGGATCTCATCGAAACATGTAAAATTCTGACAGGTCTGGACAAACTAGATGCAGGAAGAATGTTCCTGATGGTCGGAGAGTCCAGAACCAGGGGTCATAATCTACGGATAACGGGTAAGCCATTTAGGACAGAAATGAGGAAGAATTTCTTCACCCAGAGAGTGGTGAACCTGTGGAATTCTCTACCACAGAAGGTAGTTGAGGCGAAGTCATTAAATATATTCAAGGATGAGTTAGATATATTTCTTAAAGCTAAAGGTATCAAGGGATATGGGGAGAAGGCAGGTACAGGGTACTGAGTTTGGATGATCAGCCATGATCTCATCGAATGGCGGAGCAGGCTCGAGGGGCCGAATGGCCTACTCCTGCTCCTATGTTTCTATGTTTCTGAGACTTTGGCCTCCAGCAGTCTCTTTAAGGGATATTACAAAATGTTGTACTCTAGTAGGTATATCTGCAGTAGTGTACTTTTCCAGAAGCTAATGTGACAGCCATTTTAGGAAATGAAACTTTTGAAAAGGTCCTTTTCCCTGCCCTTCCAAGAAAACGCTGCCACTTTAATCAACAAAAAAAGCATAAATCAGCAACATTTTGATCATTAGTTTCTGAATTGATTTGTGCTACTATATTTCTGTTTAAACATAAAAATTCTCAAAGGTGAAAACACAGACATTTCAGACACCAATAAATGTTTCTTCAAAGTCTATCTGCGCAAACCAAACCAGAACTTTACTGTGATTACTCAGATTCTGTTTAATTTCTAATAACCATCAGCTCAGCCATCCTGCTCCTTACCATACCAATTCCTATTCCTTGCTACACCAATTTCATCTTTCTGTTACAAATATCAGTTTATCAATCACATATATGTAAATCAGCTCGCTTACTCAATTTTCTCTTCTCCTACAGTTCCATGTATTACTGTGCCATCTGCTCACTGCGTTATCTTTACCTTCTTAACATTCAGTTTTAGTTGTTCTGTCTTCCTTCCTTGTTAATTCTTATCAGAAACTTTTTTGCAGCTTCTGGATTCCTGTTGAACAAATATCACCCGCACACAGTTTGTTATTTTACAACTCCTATACTTCAGTGCTAGAAAACCTTCTCATCATATCCTAAGGATATACATTAATTTATAAGACACGAGATGAAAGGATTTGTTTAATTCCTTTATAAATCCTGCATAATTCTGATGCATACATATCTCAACGTAACTGCTGTCTCTTGTAGTTAGAGTACCCAGTGAAATAGTCCTGACAAATACATAGAAAAGCTCATTTTAAGCAGGATTTTGAAAATGTTCACATGCCTCACAAAATCAAATTCTTTTGGCAATCAATAAACATTGTTTCATTCATTCCTGTGGTCTTCTCAATTAGTAGCTTTAGACAAACAATGATGTCTCTTGTTCTTAATCCTCATCTAAATTCTGCTTGTTCCTCAGCAAGCAATTTTACTCCTCACTTTTATTTTCAGCTTTCCAAGAATCACATTCATTAGCATTTCGCTTGCATGACTAATCAAGCTAATTGTTCAGCAATTTTTTGGATTCTGTGAGACCCTTCTCATCCAATTCATGCAACACTGTGGAACATCCAAAGAGATTACCATCCTTGCAGTTTTGATTTCTGTAACTTGTACTGCAGCAGTAATATGAAAAGATTCCAGAAAAAAATGTTTTAGCAATCTGAAGGCTTAAAAAAAAAGGCAAAACTGCAGAGGGAATAGAAGTACGCAAGATGTTCAATGCATAAGTAGAGAAATGCTGACTGCCAAAACATGAAACTACAGCAAGCTTGCTTTAAGAGACACTCCAGAGTAGGCCAGGCCTGTTTGTCTGTAATGCATCCATTTACATGCTGATAGCAGAACTTCACCTGAACTCGTGACATTCTATGAGACCTGATTTACATAATTTACATAGGGAAACGTGGAAAATTGGCTGCACCACAAGCAGAGACATGCAAAATTTACCTTATGATTTCACTTTTAGGAGCCCTTGCTTCATTTAGTCGATTGTCATTCCATCAACACAATCAATTTTCCTCTCAGTCAGCTTCTATCCATCAATTTGTCCAGGAACAGAACTGGTTCCTGACCATGTTTACACATCAAGTGTTATAAAATAAAACAAAATAAAATAAAAACATCTGGGAGGCACCATTGCAGTGCGTTTCCCTGACTGAAGCTCCTTCTAGCAGCAAATCATTGCATTTCCAGCAGGCGAAAAACAAATGCTGCTAATCTCATATTAGTACAAGTATACTGGCTAATTATAGAACTGCAACAGAAGCAGTCATGGAAGAAACTGCAGCCTGAAGATTAAGGGGTGATTTTATGACTCCATATTGTGCACTAAAGGTTTATTAACTTGCAGTCGATTTTAACTCCGGGCCAGTTTTAGGCGGGTGAGTCGTGATGTGAGTTAGAAACTCACCTGATGGTCCAGAAATGAGGCCCGGGGTATTTTAACTCATAGGCCTCATTGAAATTCTGCCAGCTAACTTCGTGGGAAGTTGGTGGAAAGCAGCGGAAAATCACGTGGTCTGGAGACCGCCCGCCGAGACCAAGTAGGTAGTGGGATTGGCTGGCGGAGTTGTGCCAAGGGGGTCTCACGATCAAGAAGGGAGGGCGGGTCCGTGGCAGTGCCGGCCTAAGCTTTCATTATGGGGCCTAGAGCAGCAATCTTGCTCCTCCTAGCCGCACAGGTAAAGTTTTTTTTTAAGTACCTTTTTGGGCCTCTTCGGGACCTGATCCCCTTCGCTGCTATGTTGGCTGAGCGGACAACTCACTACAAATTCCCGCTCAGGCTGCCGAGTTAAAATTGTAGTCAGGTCCCGATGATGTCATCGGGACCTGACGTGCATATGTAAAAAAGGACCTCACTGGCTTTGGGCAGATGTCCTTGCCACCTGCTTGGTTAAGCAGGTTAAAATTGCGAACCGTAAGTTTTCCAGAGTCTTGAGGGCAGGTAAGTAACTTGGGTGATTTTAACTAGCTACTCATCTAGTTTCCACTGGGCGGGTAAGGTTAAAATCACCTCCTTGTTTTCAGTTTTCAGATTTTAAATCCTACCTCAACAAATGGTACTCTATAAAGAAGGTTTTAGTTGCAGCAGTCTCTTATTCTACATGTTATAAGAATAATTCTGCACTCCAAGAGAGAAACCCCACCTGAAGGGAGCGTGGGTTGGAGATGAGCTACAGAAAGAAAAACTGATTACTTTAATTAAATGGTTTTATGTTATTACTTCAAACATGAAATGGGTTTAGATTATGAATTTTCTTTGAGCTATTTCTTTAGAATTATTGATTTAATCAAAAATATGGGGGGGGGAATTTTTCAGGGGGTCAGCGGGCACATTCAGTGGCGGGTCGGGTGGGAAACTAATTTTTTTTGACAGCAGGTCGGGACCCCACTGTCATCCCGCTGCCACGCGACTTTCCCCAATGTCGGGTCTGTTAGGAGTGAACAGAGCCGACACGCAGCAGCGGGATAGGCAATTCAGGCCATTATGACCTTGTTAACAGCCCATTAAAAAGTATTGTGAGCTCACCTTACCATTATAGGAAGTCGCCTACGGGGTCCACGCTGCTTGGGGATCACGTCAGGTAAGGAGGTCGGGAGTTGTATGACCATGGGATCACAACATAAGAACATAAGAAATAGGAGCAGGAGTAAGCCATTTGACCCTTCAAGCCTACCAGCCATTCAATAAGATCATGGCTGATTTTCTACCTCAACTCCACTTTCCTGCACTATCCCCATATCCCTTGATTCCATTAATATTCAAAAATCTATCAACCTCTGTCTTGAATATACTCAACGACTGAGCCTCCACAGCCTTCTGGGGTAGAAAATTCCAAAGATTCACCACCCTTTGAGTAAAGAAATTTCTCCTCATCTCAGTCCTAAATGGCCTTATTCTGAGACTGTGACCCATGGTTCTAGACTCCCCAGCCAGGGGAAACATCCTCCCTGCATCTACTCTGTCAAGCCCTGTAAGAATTTTGTATGTTTCAATGAGATCACCTCTCATTCTTCTAAACTCTAGAGAATATAGGGCTAGTCTACTCAATCTCTCCTCATAGGACAATTCCCCCATCCCAGGAACCAGTCTGGTGAACTTTCGTTGCACTCCCTCTATGGCAAGTATATCCTTCCTTAGGTAAGGAGACCAAAGCTGTACACAATACTCCAGGTGTGGTCTCACCAGGGCCCTATATAATTGCAGTAAGACATCTTTACTCTTATACTCAAATCCTCTTATAATAAAGGCCAACATACCAGTTGCTTTCTTAATTGCTTGCTGTACCTGCATGTTAACTTTCAGTGATTCGTGTACACCAGCATTTTCCAATCTCTCACCATTTAAAAAATACTCTGCTTTTCTATTTTTCCTACCAAAGTGGATAACTTCACATTTCTCCACATTATATTCCATTTGCCATGTTCTTGCCCACTCACTTAGCCTGTCTATATCCCCCTGAAGCCTCCTTGCATCCTCCTCACAACTTACATTCCACCTAGCTTTGTATCATCAGCAAACTTGAATATATTACATTTGTTCTCCTCATTCAAATCATTGATGTAGATTGTGAATAGCTGAGGCCCAAGCTTTGATCCTTGCTGTACCCCACTAGTTACAGCCTGCCAACCCGAAAATGACCTGTTTATTCCTACTCTCTGTTTTCTGTCCATTAACCAATCCTCAATCCATGCTAGTATATTACCCCCAATCCCATGAACCCTAATTTTGTTCAATAACCTCTTGTGTGGCACCTTCTGAAAATCCAAATACACCACATCCACTGGTTCCCCCTTATCTATTGATAGTTACAACCTCAAAAAACTCTAACAGATTTGTCAAACACGATTTCCCTTTCATAAATCCGTGTTGACTCTGCCCAATCCTATTATTATTTTCTAAGTGCCCTGTTACCACATCCTTAATAATATTCTAGCATTTTCCCTACTACTGATGTCAGGCTAACTGGTCTGTAGTTCCCCATTTTCTCTCTGCCTCCTTTCTTAAATAGTGGGGTTACATTTGCTACCTTCCAATCCGCGGGAACTGTTCCACAATCTATGGAATTTTGGAAAATAACAACCAATGCATCCACTATCTCTATAGCCACCTCTTTCAAAACCCTAGGAGACCATCAGGTCCAAGGGATTTATCGGCTTTCAGTCCCATTAATTTCTCCAGTACAATTTTTTTATTAATACTAATTTCTTTCAGTTCCTCATTCTCGCTAGACCCTTGGTTCTCCACTATTTCCAGGAAGTTTTTTGCGTCTTCTTCCGTGAAGACAGACACAAAATATTTGTTTAATTTCTCTGCCATTTCCTTATTCCCCATTATAACTTCTCCTGTCTCAACCTGTAAGGGACCCACATTTATTTTAGCTAACATAGAAACATAGAAGATAGGAGTAGGAGTAGGCCATTCGGCCCCTCGAGCCTGTTCCGCCATTTAATGAGATCATGGCTGATCATCCAAATTCAGTACCCTGTCCCTGCTTTCTCCCCATATCCCTTGATCCCTTTAGCCTTAAGAAATATATCTAACTCCTTCTTGAATATATTTAATGAATCAGCCTCAACTGCCTTCTGTGGTAGAGAATTCCACAGGTTCACCACTCTCTGGGTGAAGAAATTCCTCCTCATCTCAGTCCTAAATGGCTTACCCCTTATCCTTAGACTGTGACCCCTGGTTCTGGACTCCCCCGCCATCGGGAACATCCTTCCTGCATCTAGTCTGTCTAGTCCCGTTAGAATTTTATAAGTTTCAATGAGATTCCCTCTCATTCTTGTAAACTCTAGCGAATATAAGCCTAATCGACCCAATCTCTCTTCATACGTCATTCCTGCCATCCCAGGTATCAGTCTGGTGAATCTTCGCTGCACTCCCTCCATGGCAAGAACATCCTTCCTCAGATAAGGTAACCAAAACTGCACACAATACTCAAGGTGTGGTCTCACCAAGGCCCTGTACAACTGCAGCAAGACATCTTTGCTCCTGTACTCGAATCCTCTCGCTATGACGGCCAACATACCATTTGCCTTCTTAACCGCCTGCTGCACCTGCATGCTTACCTTCAGTGACTGGTGCACAAGGACACCCAGGTCTCGTTGCACTTCCCCTTTTCCCAATCTATTGCCATTCAGATAATAATCTGTCTTCCTGTTTTTGCCACCAAAGTGGATAACCTCACATTTATCCACATTATACTGCATCTGCCATGCATCTGGCCAATCACCCAACCTGTCCAAATCATACTGGAGTTTCTCGGTATCCTCCTCACAGCACACACGCCCACCCAGCTTTGTGTTGTCTGCAAACTTGGAGATATTACATCTAGTTCCCTCGTCTAGATCATTAATATATATTGTGAATAGCTGGGGTCCTAGCACCGATCCCTGCGGTACCCCACTAGTCACTGCCTGCCACTCAGAAAAAGACCCATTTATTCCAACTCTTTGCTTCCTGTCTGCCAACCAGTTTCTATCCAAGTCAGTACCTTACCCCCAATCCCATGTGCTTTAACTTTGCACACTAATCTCTTATGCGGGACCTTATTGAAAGCCTTCTGAAAGTCCAAATACACCACATCCGTTGGTTCTCCCTTATCTATTTTACCGTCATACCTTTTAATGTAGTTTCCCAATCTACCTTAGCCAACTCGCTCCTCATACCTACATAGTTTGCTTTGTTTAGATTAAAGACCCTAGTTTCTGATTTCAATAATCACTTTCAAACTGA
The DNA here is from genome assembly GCA_030390025.1 of Squalus acanthias. Taxonomy (NCBI): domain Eukaryota; kingdom Metazoa; phylum Chordata; class Chondrichthyes; order Squaliformes; family Squalidae; genus Squalus; species Squalus acanthias. The sequence goes on from CM059429.1 coordinate 33,932,325, forward strand.
ATATAAAATTCTATCATATTATGGTCACTCTTCCCTAAAGGCCCCTTTACTACAAGGTTATGAATTAACCCTTTCTCATTGCAAAATACGAGATCTAAAATAGCCTGTTCCCTAGTTGGTTCCTCAACATACTGATCTAGAAAACCATCTTGCATAGATTCCATGAATTCGTCCTCCACACTATTACTGCAAATTTGGTTTGCCCAGTCTATATGTAGATTAAAGTCACCTATGATAGCTGTATTACCCTTGTTAAATGCTAATTTCCTGATTTATACTCTGCCCTACTTTACAACTACTGTTTGGGGGCCTCTAAACAACTCCCACCAATGTTTTCTGTCCCTTGCTGTTTCTTAGCTCCACCCAAACTGATTCTACTTCTTGATTTTCGGAGCTAAGATCCTTTCTCTCTTCTGTCTTTATCCCCTCCTTTATTATCAGGGCTACCCCTCCTCCTTTTCCATTTTGCCTATCTCTTCTAAAAGTTAAGTATCCTGGAATATTTAGTTCCCAACCTGGGTCACTTTGCAACCACGTCTCCGTTATGGCTATTAGATCAAACCTGTTAATTTCTAACTGCGCTATTAATTCATCTATTTTGTTGCGAGTGCTTCACGCATTCAGATATAGTGCCTTTAGCTTTGACTTATTGCTATTTTGCCCTGATGTCACCTTAGTCACTGATGCCTTATTACCTTTGTTACTCTCTCTGTCCCTTCCTGACCCACTCTGCTTATTTTTACCCAAAACTCTACTCTGCTCTAGAGCCTTGGCATTTCTCTCGCTGCTTTTAAATTTACTCTTTCCCGAATCCTCCCACCCCCCCTTCATTAGTTTAAAGCCCTGTCTACTGCTCTAGTTATTCGGTTCGCCAGGACACTGGTCCCAGCCCGGTTTAAGTGGAGCCCGTCCCAACAGAACAGCTCCCTCTTTCCCCAGTACTGGTGCCAGGGCCCCATGAAATGAAACCCCTTCCTCCCACACCACTCTTTAAGCCATGCATTTAAACCTCCAATCTGTTTGTCCCTATGCCAATTTGCACGTGGCTCAGGTAACAATCCAGAGATTATTACCTTTGAGGTTCTGCTTTTTAATTTGGATCCTAGCTCCTCAAACTCCCTCAGCAGAACCTCATTCCTAGTTCTAACTATGTTGTTGGTTCTGACGTGGACCACGACAACTGGATCCTCCCCCTCCCACTCCAAGTTCTTCTCCAGCCATGAGGAGATGTCTTTAACCCTGGCACCGGCCAGGCAACACAACCTTTGGAACTCTCGGTCGTAGCTGCAGAGAACAGTATCTATCCCCCTGACTATACTGTCCCCTACCACAACTACATTCCCTTTCACTCCCCCCACTTGAATGGCCCCCTGCACCATGGTGCCATGGTCAGCTTGCTCATCCATCCTGCAGGCTTTTCCCTCATACACACAGGCAGCAAGAACCTCATACCTGTTGGACAAGGGCAAAGGCTGAGGCTCCTCCAGCACTGCACCTGGGGTCCCCTTACCTGCCTGAGTTGCAGTCACACCCTCCTGTCCCTGACCACTAACCAGACCTGTACCACTACCTAACCTAAGGGGTGTGACTGCCTCCTGGATCAAAGTGTCCAGGTAACCCTCAGACTCCAGCTCAAAAACTCTGAGCTGAAGTTCTTCACTTCCTGCAAACGTGGTTGTCCAGGATCACAATGCTCTCCACAAACTCCCACATGCTGTAGTTGCGGCACACCACCTGCACTGGCATCCCTATATGACCTTGATTTATTGAATTAAATTTGTATTTAGGTAACTTAGTTTACAGTGTAGTTTCTTGACTACTTACTTGATCTAGCTTAAGTTAAGGGTACTGAAATTAAATATCTACACACAAAGCACTACAAGTAGTGTAGGCAAAAAGCAACAACTCCTTCCCCCTCTTCTCCAAATTCCCACTCTTTCCAAATTCCCAAATAAAGCACTCTTTTAAAGTCCACACCGTTTAATCCCGCTCTGTGCAGGCCACATGATGTGCAGATCATCTCATTACTTGACAGCTGCAAGTGTGCTATAAAAGCACCCATCTCACAGCTGTTCACTTTCCAAGCTCATAAGCTGTTGCTTACTGCATTTGGAAGACAGATTGAGCTTTATGCAGGTTGCAAGTGTTTGGAGCAAACTCTCTATCCAGTGTCACCTCATTGGAACAACCTCTCTCACCATTGACAGATCGCTTCTGTCATCTCAAGTTCACCTGCCATCTATTACATCAGCATCAGTGCCCTTGAAACTATCTCACCTTGGTCCTCAGAATCCCACCACGATCAGCCCCAACACCAGCAGCACCAAGCACACCAGCAGCACCAACAACAACACCAACCTTCTCTGCAATCAACTGATGCTGCACAGGACACAGGGCATCAGCACCTGACCACATTGCTGCCCGGGAGGTCAGGGATGACCTCACCATGGCCAGATTTACTTCACTTGGCGCTGTACACCCTGGCTGCCATATGATGCACCAGGTTGGTACCACCCCACACCAACACCATAAACATCCCTACAATGCCCAAGCATTCTTTTCACACTCCTCACCATTGTGGGTGGTACCGTTATATCTCATCATTCACTGCAACTCAAAAAGCCACTTCCAAAGGTGCGCACAGATCTGTCCAAGAACGCAAAGTGTTGAAAATAAAGGTTTCAATGTTTGACAGCACATTAACAGAAACTTTACATGAACATTGCAGAAAACACCCAAGTGCCTACCGATGTGTGTTGTTAGTTGGTATGATTGGACTAGGATGAAGGCGAGTGTGAGGGGTGGCTAGTGAGATGGGTAAGTTATAATGTAGATTGAGAGGGATGGGTGGAGGTGCAAGTTGGTGTGAGTAAGGATGTGCAGGAGTAGGGTAGGCAAGGCAGAGTGATGGGGATGTGATGAGAGGCACAGCAGGATGAGATTGAGTGTGGCTTTGCAGTAACGTTTTGTGATCTACTGAGATCATTGAAAGGTTTGCGCCACTGCAGCCTGGTCCTAGGGTCTTAAAAGAAGTGGCTGCAGAGATAGTAGATGCGTTGGTTGTAATCTACCAAAATTCCCTGGATTCTGGAGAGGACCCAGCAGATTGGAAAACCGCAAATGTAACGCCACTATTCAAGAAAGGAGGGAGACAGAAAGCAGGAAACTATAGGCCAGTTAGCCTAACATCTGTCATTGGAAAATGCTGGAATCCATTATTAAGGAGGTAATAGCAGGACATTTAGAAAATCATAAGACAATCAAGCAGAGTCAACGTGGTTTTATGAAAGGGAAATCGTGTTTGACAAATTTGCTAGAGTTCTTTGAGGATGTAACAAGCAGGGTGGATTAAGGGGAACCAGTAGATGTGGTGTATTTGGATTTCCAGAAGGCATTCGATAAGGTGCCACATAAAAGGTTACTGCACAAGATAAGAGCGCATGGGGTTGGGGATAATATTTTGGCATGGAGAGGGGATTGGCTAATTAACAGAAAACAGAGAGTCGGGATAAATGGGTCATTTTCCGGTTGGCAACCAATAACTAGTAGGGTGCCACAGGGATCAGTGCTGAGGCCTCAACTATTTACAATCTATATTAATGACTTGGATGAAGGGACCGAGTGTACTGTAGCCAAATTTGCTGATGATACAAAGATAGGTGGGTTAGCAAATTGTGAGGAGGACACAAAGGGCTCGATTTTACCAGGCCCAAGGAGGCGGGTTTGGAGGTGTGTGATTTATCAAAATCGCAAAAAATGGTGGGTGGGTTCGATCCCGCCTCCATCCCGCCTCTGAGCAACTTTCCCACATTCGTGGTTTCAGACCCCATTTCCATCCCGCCTCCAAGAGGCGGGATAGGCCCTTAACAACCAGTTAATTGCCTCTATAATCCCATTTTGAGAGGCCTTTCTGATTTTAACACATTTCCCCCGTCCTGCACGTCTCCTCTGGAAGACTAGCCGCGGCAGCAGCAGAACCCTGAACAACAGCAGCACCAACAGCAGGAGCAACAGCAGGCAAGCTGCTGCTCACCCACCTGAAGCTGCACAGGCCAGAAGGCGCCAGAGCGTGACCACATTGCTGCTCGGGATGCAAGGGACGCACTCATGTTGGCCAGATTTGCTTAGCCTGCACAATCAAACACTTTTGCTTCGCACCTTCTTACCAGAGCATCGACAATGGACAAGAACCTGCGGATTCCTATCACTCTGACCACCATACTGACAATTGCAAGTCGCCCTAAGCCCTCAATTTGGAAGTGCCATTTGCGAAATGACACAGGCCACAACTTCAACAGTTTGCCATCAAATCTGTTTATCATAACAATTCAAGAATGGCTTGTCAAAAATCAATACAACAGAATACCCAAGTGACTACCCTTGTGACTACTTGTGCTTTATCTTCCTCTTACGCGTGCTCCTACGTGGTGCTTCCCCTGTGACTTCAGTAGATGTGGAGGCCCCTTGCTCACTTTCTTGCTGCTCCTGTCTCAACACCTTTGGCGGCTGTCCTCTGGGGTTGCGAATCTGTGAGGGCTCGGCAACAGTCTGCTGCTCCTGCAGCTGTGCAGAGGCTGAGACGCCCATCTCAGTTGGGTGAGGACTCTGGTGAGGCTCTGACCGAGAGTTTTGCAGTGGCATGGTCGTGTGAGCACTTGGAGAGGAGCCCCCACTTCCTCGTTGTCTGCCACCAACATCCCTCTCATGGATCAGCCCCACTTCAGAGCTAGCAAGTGGCTTGACAGCAGCTTGCTGCACTTCAGGGGGGCCATGAGGACTCGTTTCTGCACTGGAAGTCCTACTCCAGAGGACATCCATGAAGGTTTGGTTTCTATGCTCAATAGCTGACCATCGCTCCTCTGAACAATGACCATGTTTTCAATTCCCTGGCGACTAAGCTCCTCCATGGCCGTAGCCATCCTCTCCTCTACGGTAGCCAGCTTTACCACGGAGGCAGCCATCCTTTCCGTAGTGATGCGTTCATGCGCCAATGCTTCCACAAAGGCCCTGCTTATGTTAGCGATGGACTCCTCCATTCGCTCCACACTCGCACCGACCCTGGAGACAAAACCTGCCAGAGACTCCTGCACCTGTTCCTGGGGTTCCAGCAACGCTCTCCTTCTGGATGGACCCGGAGGCACAGGGTCGACATGCAGCTGAGCCGAGCTGGCAGAGTCCTGCGCCCTCAGACGAGGACTCTCCACTGTTGTCCCTGTCTCCACCATCTGCTGATGCTCACTTGTGATCTGTGATACACCAGGTGACAACACTACTCTATCTCGCGAAGGTCCCACCGAGGTGAGTGTTGCGCTGGTGCTGGGTGCGCTGAATTCTGCTGACGCTGCGCCCTCAGAGATTGCAGCGTCCTCTGAGGAGTCTGGAAGCTCAGGCTGTTCCTCATGGATAGTGGGGACGGAGGCTCTCGATGGTCCTGTGGGGGAGTAAAGGAAAGAGTTAGAGATGTGAGGTAAAGGTTGCATGCACATTGAATTGTGCAGATGATCATAAGTCAATCTGTTAGAGCATCAGAATCATTATCAGTCACTCATGCAATGTCAATGAGAGAGATGCAAAACTATTCTGTCACCAGCTTGCTGTGATGCGCCCGTCTGTCCGTCCTCCACATGCGAATCGTCCTCCACTCTGGCGATTTCCAGGGCCGCCTCCTCCGAGGTGGTGAGCTGGGCTACTGAGGGTGGCCCTCCTCCTGTCCTCGCTCTTTCCCTCTTATTGTGGGCTCTCTTTTCCTGCAATGAGGGAGACAAGTGGAGTTTGAGTGAGAATGAAGGAGTGAGTGTAGAGAATCCATAGCATAGATGCTTAGAAGGAGACAAAGGGCCCTCCCTGTGTGTTGTAAGTTGTTGTCATTGCATCACAGTGATAGGGAGTGTGAGGGCTGCATGTTCGAATAGTTAAGTGAATGTGACCATAGAGAGGGAATGGGTAAGGGTGCAGGAATGTAAGGGTTAAGTGGGATTTGGAGGAAGAGGTTGGCAAAGCAGAGTGCTGGTGATAAGAGGCGATGGGGATCAGATTGATGGTGATGGGAATGTCATACTCACTTTTCCTGTGCGGAGAAGCTCATGAAACCTCTTCCTGCACTGCAGCCAGGTTCTGCTGCACATAGAAATTACGTTTACCTCTTGGGCCACTTGCAGCCACACAGCTTTAGTCTGCTAGGGAGGCTTTTTCCTCCCTGAGGAAGGGAAGAGCACCTCCTTATTTGCTCTTGCTCCCTCCACCAGAGCTTGGAGGGAGGCCTCATCGAACTTGGAGCACACTTTGGTCTACTGGTGGACATAATTGGTGAAGAAAGCGCTCAGAACAATGGGCTTAAAGTTTAAAGGCTGTAAAAGAAGCAAGGCTGCTTGCAGGCCTTAAATCCAGCAGCATTGATGACGTCATCGGAGGCGACTTTCTGTATGAAAAGGCTCATTGGGCCAGGGGTTCCCACATGCTGGAAATCAAGTGCCCAATTAGGGCAAAATCGCACTTTTGTCCCACTTCACATCGGAGTCGGGATCCTGACACGACGACCACCTGACACGCCCCCAGCCCACTCCCAATGGCAAAATCGAGCCCAAAGAGTCTGCAAAGATAGGTTAAGTGAGTGGGCAAAAATTTGGCAGATGGAGTACAATGTGGGAAAATGTGAGGTTATCCACTTTGGAAGGAAGAATGAAAAAGCAAATTATTATTTAAATGGAGTGAGACTACAAAATGCTGCGGTACAAAGGGATCTGGGGGTCCTAGTACATGAAACACAAAAACTTAGCATGCAGGTACAGCAAGTAATTAGGAAGGCTAATGGAATGTTGGCCTTTATTGCAAAGGGTATGGAGTATAAAAGTAGGGAAGTTTTGATGCAACTTTACAGGGCGCTGGTGAGACCGCACCTGGAGTACTGCGTACAGTTGTGGTCTCCATATTTAAGGAAGGATATACTTGCATTGGAGGCAGTACAGAGAAGGTTCACTAGGTTGATTCCTGGGATGAAGGGGTTGACATGACGAAAGGTTGAGCAGGTTGGGCCTATACTCATTGGAGTTTAGAAGAATGAGAGGTGATCTTATGGAAACATATAAGATTCTGAGGGGAATTGACAGGGTGGATGCGGAGAGGATGTTTCCCCTAGTGGGGGTATCTAGAACTAGGGGGCATAGTTTCAGGATAAGGGGTCGCCCATTTAAGACGGAGATGAGAAGGAATTTCTTCTCTCAGAGGGTCGTGATCTTTGGAATTCTCTACCCCAGAGAGCTGTGGAGGCGGAGTCACTGAATATATTCAAGGCGGAGATTGACATACATTTGAACTACAAGGGAGTCAAAGGGTATGGGGAGAGAGCGGGAAAGTGGTGTTGAGGACAAGATTGGATCAGCCATGATCTTATTGAATGGTGGTGCAGGCTCAAGGGGCCGATTGGCCGACTCCTGCTCCTGTTTCTTATGTTCTAATGTTCTTATGTCTCTTCCGCCCATTGGAAGGCAAGAGAATCTCCCTGCAAGCTGTGACTCCCTCCATAAGCATATGGAGGGAGTCATGGGAGCGCCTGGGTGCAGCCCTTTGCCTTTGTGCAGTGCTTGACAGTGTTTGCGGCACCTTAATGCTGTGGAACACTGACAGCACAACTGTCAAAATCAATTTGCACATGGTCCCTTTAAGGAAACCGGCTGATGACGTGTCATCAAATGACGTGATCAAACCCACTTCCTTCAATTGGCCGGCAAACGTGCTGGGCAGGCTTAACAAGCCCAATCAACGTAAAATCATTCTACACAGCGGGCTGGAGCCAGCAGCAGGGTCGGGACCCGCCACCGACGTCGCCCGCCACAGACCCGCCGAGGTAGGGGAAATCGCGGCCATGGAGTCACGGCAGATGAAATTCAACTTTGGTAGCTGCACAAAACAGGCGGTAGCAAATCGCGCCCCCGCTCTACACGCCACCCACTTTTCCTTTCCATTGTCTTAGCAAGGAGATAACCATTTATTAGTATATTCTGTCAGCAGATTGTTACAGAATCGTGACTGAATAGACTGGCCAATCAATAGTCTGTTAGCTAATAGACAATGGTGTTTTTTCAGTAGTCGCTCAATTGAATGTCACGGCTGTTAAGAATCATAGAATGGTTACAGCACAGAAGGAGGCCATTCGGCCCATTGAGCCCGTGTAATTTGTTTTTATTCAGTACAGTACATTTATATGTATTGGACATATTGACATTTTTCCTACACAGATGTATGTTCCATGCAATAAATAAATACAAAGCACGTTGATCTTTCCCGGTGCCATTTGCTACACCTGCTTGGCATGAAATGTTTGTAGCACATATAACCACTTCTATAAAAAACAGATGAAATACTGCATGTTTAGCACATACTATTGCATGTTATAATAGTAGGAGATTTTAATTATCCAAAATAAGTTAGGACAGGGAAAATGTTTAAAGGATTGCCATCCTTGCAACTTTGATTTCTGTAACATGACTGGCCTGAAGAGCAGCCTCTACGCTCCAAAGCAATAACTCCAGCCCGAGCCTCACTGACTGCATAATGGCAGCTCATGCTATCAAGCACCAGTCCAGATACACCCAGTCAGGGAGATAAAAAAATAGCAAGAAAAAGGGCATATCGCATGGTGACACACAGAGCACCAGTGAGCAGGAGGACCCAGCCATGGCTCTCCAAAGAGGGCAGGGGAGAATTAACTGCTCTCAGCTAAGGAGCATGGATACTCGAATCTCAGATGTCCAGTTTTAATGACAAACAATCAGGGGGGCATCAATGTCCTGGCAGTGGAGCTGATCCATGTACATGGTGGCGATGGTGCATAAGTTGGAGGACTCCACAACTTGCATCTGCAACATTATGCAAGATGTCTGCAGTACCTTGCAGAACAGCCTGAAGAGTGCAGCAGTTTAGGTGTCCGCAGTAACAAGGCATTTTGGGGGAGGGAGGGGGTTCTCAGGCCAACTTTTCCTTCCAGAGTGGCAGCTATGACTTTTACATAGATTCCTTGCAAGACACTCGAATAACATCATAGTTCAGAGCTTTCAAGACTTAATTAGAACTATTTGATCTGTTTCCCGGTGATAGTATTTTGGGGAACCAGTCAGCATGTCAGCAGGTCCCTCTTCTCTCAGTGCTGCTCCTATGAAAGTCCTGCAGCTAAAGGAAGGGACCCAGCCACTGCATACTGTAGGCAGGGATTTTCTCAAGAACAGAAGTTTCTGCCTATAGTATGCTACAAGTAGATATATTTCCACAGCAGCACTTAGGTAGGGCCAGTGCTAAATGGAGAGGAAGATTCATTCAATTAACAAATTCAAGAAAGTTTTAGTCATCTCTAGCCCAGGATATATATTGAGTTTTAACAAAGATAGCAGAGTAAACATCATTATAGCTGCATATCTTCTCTTTCTTCCTCCTGCAGGTACAGCTTATTAGCAAATCCCAGAGCCTCACCAGTGCTCAAACAGTGTGCAATATTTTTTCAACTGACAGCCATGATGTGCTGGGTACAGCAGGCAATATTTGTTTTATCTCTCTGTGGATTTTTTGGCATCATCAAATTATCTCTGGTGAGATTTGAGCTGTGTTTAAAAAATCTCAATATAAATGTGTTGAACCCTCCTGTCTGGGCTAGCCCTTTGACTAATTGCTTGCAAAATTACTCTTTTTGCTAAAATTACAGAATGTTTGTGATCATAGAAAGTGAGTAGTTCTCTTGTGGGCATTTTAAGTCACCATCTCACTATGACAAACTCCATGTGATTCCAGTAGATACAATGAGTAAAACCCCCATTACAAGTTTAGGGTCTCGCCTTAGATATTCTCTAAGGTGCTAGTCACTCGCATAAGTGGTCTGAGCATTTTATGTTTAGAGGTCAGAGGCTGGGTATTCTATGGCGAGTGTCTCACCTCCTGACTCCCCAAAGCTTTTCCACCATCTACAAGGCACAAGTCAGGAGTGTGATGGAATACTCTTCCTTTGCCTGGATAAGTACAACTCCAACAACACTGAAGAATCTCGACACCATCCAGGACAAAGCAGCCCGCTAGATTGGCACCCCATTCACTACCTTAAACATTCATTCCCTCCACCACTGGCGCACCGTGGCTGCAGTGTGTACCATCTACAAGATGCACTGCAGCAACTCGCCAAGGCTTCTTCGACAGCACATCCCAAACCCACGACCTCTACCACCTAGAAGGACAAGGGCAGCAGGCGCATGGGAGCACCATCACTTCCAAGTTCCCTTCCAAGTCACACACCATCCTGACTTGGAAATATATCGCCGTTCCTTCATCGTCGCTGGGTCAAAATCCTGGAACTCCCTCCCTAACAGCACTGTTGGGAGTATCTTCTCCGCACAGACTGCAGCGGTTCAAGAAGGCGGCTCACCACCACCTTCTCAAGGGCAATTAGGGATGGGCAATAAATGCTGGCCTTGCCAGCGACGCCCACATCCCAGGAACACATTTTTACAAAGGTGTGTCCGTACTGCCCAATATTTAACTATACAATAGTGTAACAATAGTATCGCCTTGTGATCTGCACTTGAAATTTGTGTTTTTCACACACGCTTCTTCAATCTCTGTAAAAGCAGATCGAGAAAACATTTGATGAGACGTGGCCAGATTGAATCGTTTAGCTCCTTTATATTTTATATATTTATATTTGTTCTCAGGATATGTGCAATGCTGGCAAGGCTGCATTTATTGTCCACCCTAGTTGCCCTGAGAAGGTGGTGGTGGGCATTCTCCTTGAACTGATGCAGTCCTTGTGGTGATGGTGCTCGCACAATGGTGTTAGGTAGGGAATTTCAGAATTCTGATCCAGCGATTAGGAAGGAATAGTAATAGATGTCCAAGTCAGGATGGTTTGTAACTTGGAGTGGAACTTGGAGCTGATAGTGTTCCCCTGACTCGTGTTAAAATTCCTTCATGGCCTTACAAGCCCCTAGGTTCTCTGAAGCCTTCCAAGCATCCTGGTGGAAGAGGTGAAGAAGGAGGGAAGTTCTCTTTCCGATCCATGGAAAGAAGAAACTTTCCAGGAGCATCACTCCCAGGATATCGCCAGGATAAAGCAGGAAACATTTCAATGACCTGACAAGAGCAGCAAAGGTGAGTACAGCTCTTCATTTCTCCTCTCTCTCAATAACTGGCAACAGTCCATTCTCCCCCCTCCCCCAGCACGCCGAACAATTCCCTACCCTGTATCACATCCTTCACCACTGTATCACCTCTTATTCTCAGTCCAAACACTCACAGCAACCTGTTCTCTATTCTCACATCGCAGTTAATGCCAATCATGGAAATCCTCTGATGACTCCTTCCTCACTTCACATTCCAGCCACTTGCTTTCCATTCAACACCGTCCAATCATACTTGCATCTTGCTTCTCCCTCTCAGTATATGCACAACAAGCAGAAGCCTCACACATGCACTCATCTTTTCAGTAGCTACTCACTAACTCCACCCTCTTTCTGCAGGAGAGAAATTTGCACAACACAAGGGAGAGGAGTAAGACTGGGAGAGGAACACCCAGCACCATGATCCTCTCCAAGCTGGATCACCAAGCTCTCAAGATCAGTGGCCCCCTTGAGAGCTGTCTGCATTAGAGATTTTGAGGCCAGGGGCTTATCTGAACGGGCTCTAACTATTACCTGTACCCTTCAAGTAACTCAGAAAAATGCACAGTCAACCTGCTTGGCAACATGAAACTGCCTTGTGAAGCCTGTCATCTGCAACTGTGCAGCCTGTCAGTGCCTGGCTAACTGTTGTCCTTTTTCTCTTTCCTTTATATCCTTCTCAGCAGCAAGGCCCTGCAGAAGAATAGACATCGGAGGAGGAGAATCCTTCTGCAGAAGCACAGTCATATGCTGCATCACTCCCAAGCACCAGCACAAAGATTGGCACCCCGGCTGGGTTAGAGAGTAAGTTAGAGGGTCTGCACGTGGTGAAGCACCCAGCAGTAGTGAGCAGCAGCAAGTACTAGCGGCAGGGACAGCCCAGAAATCAGCTCATATAGGGTCAGGTCCTCTCCTAGCTCTGTTGAGCAGGACAGAGATGAGGATTTCATGGGTCCAGCTATGAGAAGAAAACTACTTGCCTTACACAAGCATTATATCAGGTATTGGAAGTCCTGCCAAGGAGTTACAGCATCATGACTAAAAGTACGGAGCCGTCCATCAATTTTTTATGGTGCATACCAGAGAAGTGCCAGAAAGGTTTGGTTACAAGTGAAGGGTCTCCTCATTGCTCAGCAGCGCATGTGAACTCTGTTCCCTAGGTGGCATGTCATCAGTAGCTCATGTCAGTTTGTCTTTGCCAGAGGATTCAACATACTCTGTGCCTCATCAATGTTATCTTTTGATTATAACCTCAGGCTGGATGCAGTGGAGTTGAATGAGAATGACTCCTCAATGAAGATGTGAATGACATTGTTTCATTAATGGCTTTGTGTTAGACATGCACTGGAAAAGCAGAAGGACTGCTGCATGCACCACAGAATTACAAGATAATTTATGCATTTCTAGTGCATGTGATGGAACACAAATATGGAACTTTATTCATGAACACAAGAAAATATTCATGCACATCAGTGACTTTGCAAACTGCTACCAAAAAGCTGGTACAAGTAAACATCTGAACAGTCTAAACATCTCACCACCACCTTCTCAAGGGCAATTAGAGATGGGCAATAAATGCTGGCCTTGCCAGCGACGCCCAGATCCCATGAACGAATATATAAAAAAAAAACTTATTTCTGGGAATATTATTTAATATACACTTTATTTCACACTTACCCAACTGCGGTGACTCATGGAGTGGTTGAAGAAGCTTGGAAATCATGCAATCAAACCAAATAATTGTTTCTTTGATATTTCATGGCTTCCCTATAATGTTTTAAATCTTTGTTTATTTTATTCCACTTTTTCTCCCCCACCCTCTTTAAGGCCATTAATTCGCTCCCTACGTTCCTGTAGGGCTCATGGAATTTTGATTTGAGATATCACAGTCCATGCACGTATTCAATCTTCCACTGTTTGAAGTGGACTCCACCCCTGCCTCAGCTAAAACCCTCATCCATGCCTTTGTTACCTCTGACATGACTATTCCAATTCTCTCCTGGCCAGCCTCCCCCTTCCAACCTATATAAACTTAAGCTCACCCAAAACTCTGTTGCCCATATCCTAACTCGCACCAAGTCCCGTTCACCCATCACCTCTTTGCTCGCTGACCTACATTGGCAGCCTATCCGGCAAAGCCTGGATTTTAAACTTCTCATTCTTGTTTTCAAATCCCTCCATGGCCTCGCTCCTCCCTATCTCTGTAACCTCCTTCAGCCCGATAACCTTTCAGGATCTATGCGCTCTTCCAATTCTGGCCTCTTAATCTTCTATACTCAAGGGAATACAAGCCTAGTCTATGCAACCTGCCCTAATAATTTAACCCTTTAGCCCCAATATCGTTCTGGTGAATCTGTGCTGCATCTCCTCTGCCTTGAGGTGCAGTGCCCAGAACTGAATGCTGTACTCCAGATGCAGTCTAATGGAGGTGAAGACCAAATTGAAAAAACAATCGCATGTTACTGAATCAGAATAATTTATGTTTTGGACATGAAATTGAGACTAGAACAACAACACCACCTAGTGCCTAGTTTGATATAATGCCTTTAACAGAGTAACATGTCCCAAGGTGCTTCACTGGAGCGTTATCAAACAAAATTTGGCACCGAGCCGCATAAGGAGATATTAGGACAGGTGACCGAATGCTTGATCAATGAGATAGGTTTTAAGGAGCATCTTAAAGGAGGAGAGAGCGGTAGAGAGGTTTAGGGAGAGAATTCCAGAGATTAGGGCCTAGGCAGTTGAAGGCACGGCTGCCAATGGTGGAACATTGAAAATCGGGGAGGCGCAAGAGGCCAGAATTGGAGGGGTGCAGTGATCTCGGAGGGTTATAAGGCTGGAGGAGGTTACAGAGATAGGAAGGGGCAAGGCCATGGAAGGATTTGAAAATGAGGATGAACATTTTAAAATCGAGGCGTTGCTGGATCGGGAGCCGATGTCGGTCAGCGAACACAGGGGTGATGGGTGAACTGAACTTGGTGCAAGTTAGGATATGAGTAGTAGAGTTTTGGATGAGCTGAAGTGTATGGAGGGTGCAAGGTGGGAGGCCAGCCAGGAGAGTATTGGAATAGTTGAGTCTAGCGGTAACAAAGGGCATCCACCAACGTGGCGAAGAAGCAATACCCTGTGAATTGTGAATTGTCACAAGTTGCTGGACGATTTGCGCCACTCCGCCGTTAGACTCGTGAAAACGGCAGCTCACCCTCAACCTCCCCGTGATTTACATGAAATTGCTGCATTTGCGCATTAATTGCCAATTAAACTCACAGCGGAAAGTTAGGGGTGCTACTTTTTAATGAGGAAATTAAGTTCGTGCAATGCCACTCAACCTCTCTGCAATTTAAACTGTGGTGTCTCATTCCTGCAGGTAGTAAATTGTTGTTGGAGATTTTTTTTAATTTCATGTTTTTCTTACTTTTCCTTTGTCTCTTTTACTCTCTCTCTTAATCCAATCTTTCATTCCCTCTCTTTATTTCTCTTTCTGTACCTGATTTGACTCTAATTTACGCTTCTCCGTTGTTCCTCTGTTACTTTCTCAATCCTTAAATCTCATTTTTTAAGGAAATAAACTGTTAGTCCCGTTGTTCACCAAGGTCCCAGACGTTGCTCTCGTCGCGCCATTATCAGCTTGCACTTCCAGCTACAGGGCAAAAATAATTTCGAGCTGAGGGGTTGGGAAAAGTCTAACTAATGGAGCATACCGCAAGATGCCCCACTCCAGCAAAATCTGGGCCAATATTTACTATTGCGCATTTATGCTAATTGTAAGAAACAAATGCACACTGAAAATCTCTTCCATGGAGGCCCAGAGCATATGAGAATAAGTTCTAGGGTTAATCTCTTTGTAATCCAGAGGCATTCAAACTGGAGTCTCTGGACACTAGAAATTCTGTAAGTGTATCCCAAGTGGTCTATAAGGTAATTAGGTTTCTATCCAACCCAAAACTCATCCGCCCACCCCCATCAGATTCCTGTATTTTTCTGAATTTGCTGACTTACTGTCATATTATTTCTCTAGCTGTGTACTAACAAAACATGTTTCTGCAAAGATAGCACTATTTTCCTTTGGGTAGTTGACATTGGGACGTTCAAAAATTAAGGTGAAGGTTTCCAGGAGTGTATCAATATTTGCAGATGCCCCCCTACACAAAAAGTTTCAAAACCACTGCTCTAGTTCCAATCACTATTATGCCAAGAGAATCAACTACAGTGTTCTGAATTACAATCAATAGCTTATTTGCATTCTTATTGTTCAGCAGCTAAGAAAACAGCAATCTTAATGAAATGGAAATGCCATGCCTCTCTTCTGGTGTAATAGATCGTTTGTTATAGTTTGCTAAGCCAAGAAATAGGGTAGATAAAATATTTAATGCAACAAGAGATTCTGATGAGTTTATCAGAACTGGGTTTAGACTGCAATGTACACTGTCTAGCCTTGATGGCCTTGAGAATATATCAAAGATTAAACAACTGACAAGCCACCCAGGCATATGGAGTTATTTTCATTCTGCCAATAAATATCTCTGCAAAGTATGCATTTAGATTCCTAGATGAAATTTCAATTTATGTAGTATGCTTACTTTATGTATTATAAGTGCATTTTATGTATTAGAAGTATATTTTATATGTTGTGTTATTCTGCATATGCACTTTTTGTTGTTCTTTTAAGCATATGATTCCTAGTAATAACACTAAATCCCTCATTTTCATATCTTTCTTGTGTAAACATGCTTAATTAAGCTGTTTCATATATATGTCAGTTCTTAAACAAGGAATGTATTCACATATACTTTTCTCTGACTGGTTAAATCTCAGCCTATATGAAATTAATTAAGTCTACGGAACCTTATTAGCATAGATATCATAGAAATATATTTCTCTTTGCTTAGTACAATCATTGTATTCTTAGTACAAATTCCCTATTGCCGATAATGTTGGGGGAATTCCCTCATTACACATAAATTAAACAAACAGCTTGTTCATTCTTTTCGTGTACTGGTATTTAATAGTCCATACGGTCTCTGATGATAAACTATCATGCCAATAAAATAAAGCATAAACTAACACATATACAATGAAAAACATCTATTTTGCATATACTGTTGCGGGATTCATACACCTTACTTCCAGACTATTTCTTTTCATGGAATGATGCGATCTTATGGCCTGCCTCATATGTGTCTCCAGTGACCTATAGATTTACAGAATGGAGCTCCATCCTCTCTTCTGTGTGTAAAGTACATTTAACCATTTAATTCATAAAGGACATTTGGTGTTTTCCAGCTTAACACCATAATTATTTTTGGCGTTAAGGTTAATCAAATAACCATCTCCTCTGATAATTTTGAATCTGTATTATGTCATCACATAGACCCTGAAACAATAGTACTAAAGTACCTATTATTGTAATATACAGATGTTTTGTGAGGGGAGGAGTGTTGGTAGGAATAGCACCAACTCTCAAAAGCTATTAATGATAGTGAGAGGGAAAACCACAATTTATGCAGTACTAAATTCTCCTCAATCTGATATTCCCAGTATTGCTGATTGCTTTGAGAAGTTGTGTTCTGTAGTTCTCACAAATACAAAATAAATTCTGTCCACTAAGTCAAACATTTTTGGCAATAATATTGCGTTAATCAATATCTTTTTTCCAAGGCAATAAAATAGTACAATGTTTAACATTTATATATTGCCATGGTAGCATGTGATGTGGTACTTGTTAAGAACACTGGTCTATAGGAACACAGGAATGTACAGGACTAACGCAATCCCAAAATCTAGAAAATATCATAAGCCACCTCTCATTGGTATATTGTTTCCAAGTCTGTATCTTAGCTGTATTGTTTATAGGGTAAATAAATATTTTTTGCGATAAGTAGATGTTCATTTACTAACTCAAGATACCCTCACTGAAGTGCATATCAATCAATGTATGGAAAGGAGTAATAAATTAAATATTGATTTGCAACATTTTATGTATTCAAAATTCAGCAGTGAAAGTACAGAAGTCCCAAAGCCTGTATAATTTATATAACCCAGCCAGTACTATTCTGTAGTCCTGAAACAAACAGTTAACCAAAACATATTGGTAATACATATCAAGTTACAATATATTTATGTTACAGATTTGGCTCTGTGATTACAAAAAAGTACAAAAAACTGGCAACTATGGAAACGGCAACCTGTTACACGGATTATTAATGTAAATTATTTTTGGTTCCACCCTTCACATATTATACGAGTTTACTTTGATCTCGGAGTACATATCTGATCTGGTCGCGGAAGAGGGGAGCAGAAAGCTTCCACGACGTTAAGGCAAAATAAATGTAATGTTAAGCTGACCGGTGTTTCTGTTGGAATGGATCTCGTCAGTTTACACGGAGCACATTGCATAACCCCCATACTATATCTCGCCGGGGTAGTTTGTACACAGACGGGGATTCATGTAATGAAGATGTCTGTTTGAAAGTGCTTATTCTCATCTCGAATGTTTGGATTAGGAGTTGTATTGATTTGGGTGAAGGAAAATTGCCAATAAATCTTATTTTTTAAATTTCGACATCAGCTCAATATTGATCTGTTTTACATAAAACAATTATCTCTGCGGTCCGGTCTAGCGAAATGAACTACGGCCCACTTTACAACTGTAAATAAATAAACCGTGCGACGGACACATTCTTCCTGTTTGTACAAAGATCGACAGCAATGCCGCATATCATTTTTGTAAAAGATAATTGAAAGCATTTCAAAATGAAACCAAGACACATAACGGTCCCTCTTCATACCCAAAGCACAAACAACAGACCTACCCGTGTTCACTACTTTTCCATTAAATCTTATTGACACCTTTTTGTAATGAACTGGTACTGCAAACAGTATTTATGGGAATCGTGTAATCATTTAAATACGGCTTACAGTTTCTATTTAAAACAAATAAGCAAAAGCTTCTTCAGAAGCACGAGAAGCGGGAAAGGCGCTTTATTTCTCGTGTTATTTTCACTAAGTGAATTGCTCTCCAATATGCACGATCACATAACGAATATGACTTGCTCCGTTCACATTGTCTATCACTATACATGTTTATGTGTCAACAAAGCCGGGTTAGAACTTACGTTATTGCTGAGATTTTGTAGAGCCACGTTCATCCTGGAAATGTATTTTGGTCTATCACGCCACAAACATTTCAGCGCTGAAAGCATCAGTAAGTGACATGGCTTATCGGATAATCGCAGCCGACGGAAAGCTGTCCAGAATTTATTATATATACAGAAATAAATGGGGATTTTTTTAGAAAAACGGCGACGTGCTGCTGATAAATGAAAAGGCGGATGCAAAGAATGAGGATGGCCGCGCCTTGGAGGCCCAGCAGTCTGCTGAGGTGCTCTTCCAATCACATATTGCGCACTGGTTACTATGACAAGAAATCTATTGTAGCTGGGAGATAGCCGGCAACATCAGGTGTGGCAAAAGCATTTGCAGTTTAATCTGTGTTCTCTGGTCATGATTTATTCAAATGCAAACGCAGCTGAATTTCCATTTCATTTATAGTTCTGTGAGCATGCAGCTTTCATGCAGATGAGCCTAAGACAAGCAAGTGGAAGTGGTCAGCAGCCGAACACTGACACCCTATCGCCAGTAGGGCTAATGACGGAGATCATTCAGACCGGCCAAAACTCAGGCATGGGCTCAGCAGCTCATTTATCAGCAACTGGTCAGTGACTTGGAGCGTGGTTGGTGCTTTAGAATATTCATTTGACAAACGACAAAGTTCAATCTGACTCTTTAAAGTCTGCAACTGCTCTGTTAGACCTATCGCAATGAAATTGACCCCCCTTCCCCTCCCCAAAGTAATGGGTATTTTTAGTCGGAAAAAAGTGACTAAACATAAATTAAAATCTAGATGTTGACGTTTAAAGAACCATTCTTTAAGGTAAAGAATGCGCAGTTTTAAAAACTCGGAAAATGGAACAAATTATGGAAATATAAAACTCAGAACTTAGAAAGTGAGCGCTTTTAGAATAGGTGTTGCAGTAATATATCTCATTTCCTTCCATGTTACAACAAGGCTAACTTCGAGACAAAAAAGTGGAAAAACGTAAATATCTGAATTAGCATCTCAGTGAAAAATAGGTTAACTTTCAGGTTGGAACCCTTCAGCAGGACTCAGGATGACGTCCCACTGGAAACATTAGTCTTTATTTTCTCTTTCAAATTCTGACTGGCCCGTTGCGCATTTTCCACAAAAAAAATTGAAATGTAGAGAATTGTGAATGAAAGGCGATAAGAAAGATAGTATGGAAATTGTAAGTAATCAATTAAGGCCTTTACAAGTTTAGTGACATTTAAATGACGCAGTTTTAAAATGGAAAATTCTATTATTGAATTTAGCAGCAGAGGGCTGAGTGGAAGATACATGTTGACCCGGAGGCAATTCAGATCAGAACAACTGGGTATTAGTATTGCAGTTTAACAGTACTCTTCTGTATTGTAAATCTATAAAATAGTCAGAACAACGACGACTGTTTTAGTTTCGACGTGTTAGAATATGGTACAGAAGTTATAGACAATATAATAAAAGGCCGGGCCTGTGTCCAGTTTTATGCATTGTGTGTAGGTTCATAATAATTGGGCATAAAAATTGGGCGTGGGAGTAGTGACTGGAAATTGCATTATTTTCATATTGATTTCAATGTTATAAGGAAAGTCATTATATTTGAACAAACTACATGAACAGGATATCGAGTATAATTTTAACTGATGCATGAAATCGTAATCATATGTGAAATAAATTGCAAACGTGTTTGGAAACGATTAGTCAAGCTGTGGGTGCAAAAAAAAAAGTCAGCAAGTATCCAACAAGCACAATTGGATGTCATATTTCATCTGGCATCAGTCGTTGCTTCAGCATTTCAATTTTACTTTTAGCATAATCTTTACTAGCGTAACCTTTTGTTCAGTAAGTAACCAGTAGCGCCTTGCAACTTGACAAATCTTAAAATTTATGCACAGCGAGCCAAGATTTTCCACACATACAGTAATCGTAAAGGGGACCATGTTTGGAATCAAACTATTAAAGAGAACTTACCCTTTTTAGAAGGTCAGTCATCTCTGCGCAAAGTTGTTTTTGGATGTCTTATCCTCTTGTTATTCTTAGCAAGACAAATATAGGTTCAAAGACGTCGTGATTTATAATCAAACATGTTTTCCTCTCGTCTAGTATTGTGTCCCTTTTCCTCTTCACCTACGGAGTATTATATAGATTTATTATGACTTTATCAACGATCAAAGTGTGCCATGGGCCTTCATGCGTTTGGAAAAACGTTCTTTCCTTTCATTTACAACAAAAGTGCAGCTTTTGGAAATAGTATTCAAGGTGAAGAATCAGAGCGACACCGTGAGGACATTTCCGGAATATGAAAAATAATCGTAAAATACTGCGGATGCTGGAAATCTGAAGTAACAACAGAAAGTGCTGGAAACACTCAGCAGGTCAGGCAGCATCGAAGTGAGGAGAAACAGAGTTCTGACGAAGGATTTGACCCGAAATGTTGACTCTGTTTCTCCTCTCTTCGATGCTGCCTGACCTGCTGTGTGTTTCCAGCACTTTCTGTTGTTACTCCGGAATATGAAAGTTCTACTCTCACCAAATCGAAGACGTCCAAAATATTTCAGTAACGATACAAAATAAATTAGATCTGATTGAGTCTCTGTACACAGATCTGAACAATTAAGTATTTTAAGTAGGGAGCGGTAGCATAGTGGTTATGTTACTGGACAAGTAATTCAGAGTTCTGGACTAATAGATACAGTAGTACAGGAGTTCGAATCCCACAACAGTAGCTGGGGAATTTAAGTTCAGTTAATTAAATAAATCTGGAATGAAAAGCTAGTATCATGAACCATGAAACTACCATCTGTAAGGAAACCTACTGTCCTTACCTGGTCTGGCCTATATGTGACTCCAGACCCATAGCAATGTGGTTGACTCTTAACTGCCCTCTGAAATGGCCTAACAAACCACACAGTTGTATTCAAGAAGGCAGCTCACCACCACCTTCTCAAGGGCAATTAGGCCTTGCCGGCAATGTCCACAGCCTGTGAATGAATTTTTTAAAGTAATTGATTTAGGGGCTATTCAGTTTATATATATATATATATATATACTCCTTCCTCAGCTGTGAAAATGCATCCTTGTTTCAGTAAAGGCTGCAAAATATTAAAGAACAAACTTGCATTTACATAACACCTTTCATGAACTTAGGGTGTCCCAAGCGTTTCACAGCCAATAAACTACATTTGAAGTGTAGATACTGTTGTAATGCAGGGAAACCCAGCAACCAAGTTGCCTACACCAAAAGTGAGCCACTGAGCCATTGTCGCACAAACAGCAATGAAATAAATGACTAGATGTGATGTTGGTTGAGGGTTAAATGTTGGCCAGGACACCAGGAAATCCTCCAGCTCTTCTTTGAAAAGTACCATGGGATCTTTTATGCCCACCTCATGGCACATTGGACAGTGCAACACTCCCTCAGTACTGCACTTGAAGTGTCAGCCTTAGATTATGTGCTCAAATTTCTGGAGTAGAGCTTGAATCCACAACCTTCTGACTCCGAACCAAAAGTGGTATCACTGAGCCAAAGGTGACACCTAAATAGCCAAAAGCCCTTCTCCCTGAGGTTAGCTATATATCATTAATATTGATGAGACACAGCTGGATTAAAGAATTGTAGAGCAACAAAACAGAAGATGGAGGTCAGATATCAACTGGATATAATCCAACAGATGGAGTTGACCAATAATTTTTCAGTCACAAAGACATCATTAATTTTATTATTGCATCACTTGTCGGATAAATTTGTTTATATCATAGATAGAAACTGAAATTATGAATTTCATATAAGAGAAAAAGTAATAAATAACATCTTAATAAAATTGAAGGTAAAATTATTATAGGTGTATAGTAATGATACAACATTTGGCACATCTGTTATAGTACATTTTTCATACTGGAAGTGTGCTGACGTGTGCTGAAGTCAGTACCAAATGTCTATTATAATAGTCCCAGTTCTGACCCAGCTTCATTGGTGAAAGTGGAATGAGACTACCAGAAAAAGGCTAAGACTACTCACACCCCAGATATATTGGAGATAGTAATGATCCTAAAATTATCAGGGCTGTGATGCCGGGGACCATTCGTATTTGTTTCTTTCCAATACTGTGTTTTTTGATGGCAGTGGCGCAGAGTGCCACCTCCCTGACCCCAAGGACAGCAGACCAATACCACAAGACCTGACCAGGGGAGCCAAGGTAAGAGAACTGCAATCTTCCTCTTTTCACTTTGGCATTGTGGGACCCTGTTCATTGATCACCCAAACTTCTAAAATAGAATGACAAGTCTTCATTCACAGCGTTCACTGGCTTTATAACTCTTACACCTGGAACTACTTTTTGGAACTCCCCAGACAAGCCCTTCTTGCAAGCGGTCCCTTGCAACTCAAATGTCTCATGCTGCAGGATATTTCTAACACTTGGTCATTTCAATGACATCAGCTGTCTGCTGCCAGCTGGGAGATTCTCCTCATATGATTGCCTTCACCTGCTGCTGTTGATATTGTTCCAGGAGAAACTGGCATAGAATGCCTGGGAATAGCAGGCCACAAGTGTGGGGACTCCATACATAAGTGAGCTGACATACATAAAGAACAGGGCTATTGAGCTCCAAGGAAAGCAAGCAGCTGTGGAGTCAGAGAAGCGAGATTCGTGGGCCAGCTGCAGGTGAATGGGTGCGGTGCAGTACCTGTTCCTGCTGCACCACTTTAAAGGAAAAAAGGTTTCAATAGAACTCCAGGTTATTTCTGTCTTATCGCCCTCTCTTGGTGCTGTGCATCAATACTTACCTCATATCCTCTTTAGCATATCATGCACAGTAAGCTGGAAGAAGAGGAAGATGATGATAATTAAGAGGAGGAAGGAGGTCCTTACCTATTGTGTGATGAAGAACACCATCGTTCTCCTTGCCTCTCTGCTGCCCCTGCCTCCTTTACCTCTATTACACCACCCTCATGACCCGCCTTATCTGTCCCATGCACCATCTCAGAGACTTTCATCTAGAGGGGATCTAGATAATGGGGATGATGATATTGCACTGGGTAATTCACAGAACACGAAGGAACAAAAACAACAGCCATCTCTAATTAACTCATACCTTTCTAAATGTTCTGTTATTATGATCTATAGCACTTTACCTACTGCTGACATGAAACTAACTGGTCTATAGTTAGCTGGACAATCCATTCCCCCTTTTTGAACAGTGGTGTAATATTTGCACTCTCTAGTCCTTTTGTGCAATTCTTGTTTCCAAAGAATTTTGGAAAATTCGACTTAGTACCACTGTTATTATCAATAACCTTCCTCAGTATTCTCAAGTGTTTGCCATCCATGCTTGGTGACTTCTCAATGTACTTCTATTAACCCTTTTAATACAATTTTCTTTTTAATATTTATATCTATTGGCTGTTTCTTTGCATCATCCCCAGAAGTCCTACAGATTTTTCTTCATCCTCCTCTGCAAATACAGAGGTAAAATATTTGTTCAGCATCTCTACCATTCTTTCCTTTTCAATTATAAAATTGCCTTCATCATCCCTCAGAGTTTTTTTTTACCAGTGTTTTGGAGATCACATTACATGATTCATCCAATTCCAGTGAAACTGTGATCTTTCTCATAGCCCTTCATACTTGGGATCAGTCTTGTTGCTCTTCTCTGTATTCGCTCCAATGATTTTTTGTGTGTGGTGGCAAGAACACGATACTCCAAGTATGGTCTCACTGGTGCTTTGTAGAGCTGTGACCTAAACTCTGGAGACTTGTACCCTACTCTTGTTGCCTGTTCTGACTTCCTAATGTTGTTATGTCTGATTCTTCTTGATTTTAAAAATAACTGAACAAGTATCCAGTTCAGAATGGGTTTGAAGTTTATCGAGATAAATAGTGAGATAACCAAATATTACATGAAATACACATTTCCTGAGTTGGCAGCAAAGAATTATCATCTGTGGAATGCAACTAATCAGCATTCAATAGTGACAATAAATATTCTAGTCTTCTACTTGATTACCCTAGAGATAAGAGGAACTTTCTCTCAGAAAATTAAATTGGTGGGATAGAATACATGATAGGATAGATTGTGCCTGGCTAGCAGGAGTGGGCTTGATGGAATGAATAGCCATTTCAATCATTCTTATGTTGTGCTACCTTCTATCTAAAGAACTGCTAAAGTTCTGAGCTCTTCTTGACTATTCAAAATGACATATTTTTGACATGTAACTTTGTGTTAGTAAGTAAAAGTAGCTTTCATCAAGCCCAAAACTGAACAGGTCAGTGGTTGGGACCATTACATAGAATATACAGCACAGAAACAGGCCATTCGGCCCAACTAGTCTGTGTTGATGTTTATACTCCACACGAGTCTCCTCCCATTCCATCTACCTCATCTCAGCCTGTCAGCATATCTTTCTATTCCCTTTTCTCTCATGTACTTATCTAGTTTCCTTTTGAAAGCATCTAAGCTATTTGCCTCAACCACTTCCTGCGGTAGCAAGTTCCACATTCTAACCACTCTCTGAGTAAAGAAATTTCTCCTTATTTCCCTATTGGATTTATTAGTAACTATCTTTTACTTATGGCCTATAATATAGTACTTATGGCCCCTAGTTTTGGATTCTCCCACAAGTGGAAACATTCTCTCCACATCTACCCTGTCCAACCCATTCATAATTTTAAAGACCTCTATCAGGTCTTTTCTAAAGAAAAAAGCCCCAACCTGTTCAATCTTTCCTGATAGCTGTAATCTCAGTTCTGGTACCAGCCTTGTAAATCTTTTTTGCACTTTCTCCAGTGCCTCTGTGTCCTTTTTATAGTATGGAGACCAGAACTGTGCACAGTACTCTAAGTGCAGCCTGACCAGGGTCCTATATAAGTTTAACATAACTTCACTAATTTTGAATTCTATATCCCTAGAAATAAATCCTAGTGCTTAGTTAGCACTTCTAATTGCTTTGCTGACTTGTGATGCTGCTTTTAATGATTTGTTCACCTGTATCCCAAGATCCATTTCCTCTTCTACCCCACTCAGTTTCTTATTTTCTAAGGTGTAAATGATGTTTCTGTTTTTCCTACCAAAGTGCATCACCTCACATTTATCTATGTTAAAGTTAATTTGCCACTTAACTGCCCAGTCATAAATTTTCTCATGTCTTCTTGTATTATGTTGCATTCTTCCTCAGTGTCAGCAATATCCCCTCACCCCCCCAGTTTGGTATCATCTGCAAATTTTGATATTGAGTTACTTATTCCTAAATCCAAATCATTAATGTAAATTATGAATAACAGTGGTCCAGCACTGATCCTTGTGGAACAACGTTTTCTACCTTCCTCCAATCTGAATAACTACCATCACTCTGCTTTCTATTTTTTTTAGCCAATTTGCTATCCATTCAGCTATTTGTCCCCTGACACCACATGCCCTAACCTATGTCATGAGCCATGGGGCAAAAATTCAGTCGCGCCCCCTTTGGGGCGCTAACTTCGCTGGGGTGCTACTTTTAGCGCCCCAAAAAGTTAGTACCCCCGCGCCCGAAATTCAATAGTAGCGTCCCAAGAAGGAGGCAGGGCGTTACTGGAAGTGCCCCCCCTCCCTCTTGGGGCGCTCCCAGGGAATATCGCAGCGCTACGTGCCGCAGTGCCACGCCCGCCGGCACATCGCAGTACTGCAGGCCTTCCTCCCCTTATTAAAGGGGAGGGGCCTTCCGCAGCGCGACCCGGGGCCCAGCCGGGCCACCAGGGATCGGGGTGCCGGCAAAATAGCCCGGCACTCAAGAGGAGTGCTGGGCTGCCCAATCGCGGCCGGCACCCCACGGGGGGACGGCAGAGGGGGCAGGTGCTGGCAGGCGGCCAGCAAAAAAAATGGCCGCCCGGCACCTCCCCTTTAAATATCGCCGCCCCGGCCGCACGTACGCCCCCCTGACCCTGTCGGACATAGCGTCTGGTGGTAAGTCAGGGGGCGCGACCGAAGTTTGCAGCCGGGGCACGAGCGGGGCGCTGCGCACAGCAATGAAGTCATTGCCAGAAGCGCAGCGCCGCGGGGCGCTCCCGGCTACCGCTAACATTCCGCTGAATTTCATGGGAGGCGTTAGCGGTGCCGTGCCCAGGCGCTAGTTGCTTTGCGCCCCATAGGGCACTAACAGGAGGCGCAAAGCAACCAAATTTTGCCCCCATGGTACCTTATCAAAGGCTTTTTGAAAATCCAAGTATATGCATTACCCTTGTTTACTCTTCCCGTTACCTCTTCAAAGAATTCTATCAGGTACGGGCTCGATGGGCTGAATGGCCTCCTTCTGTGCTGTAACCATTCTATGATTCTCGGTTAGTTAAGCATTACATAGCCTTTCGGAATCCATGCTGACTATTTTTTATTATATTTTCTGTCACTAGATGCTTTTCCATCACTTCTTTTAGTATAGATTCCAGTATCTTTTCTATCACTGACATTTAGCTGACTGTCTATAGTTCCCAGGTTTTGTTCTAATTCACTTCTTGTACAAATGAACAACAATAGCCGTCCGCCAGTCCTCTGGCACTACCCCATCTTCTATGGAACTTTTGTATATATAAACTAGTGCTGCTGCTATCTTCTCCCTAGTTCCCTTGAGTATGCACGGGTGCATACCATCGGACCTGGGGTTTTATCCTCTTTTAGTTTTGCTAATTTGTCAATTATTTTCTCCCTTTCTATCCCGACTGTATTAATATTCTTTTTAAGCTCATCCTCTAGTGAAGTGTATATTTTGTTATCTTCTTTAGTAAAAACTGAGGCAAAGTAGTTATTCAATACTTTTTTTAATTATTCATTCATGTGGGCGTCGCTGGCAAGACCAGCATTTATTACCCATCCCTAATTGCCCTTGAGAAGGTGGTGGTGAGCTGCCTTCTTGAACCGCTGCAGTCCGTGTGGTGAAGGTACTCCCACAGTGCTGTTAGGGAGGGAGTTCCAGGATTTTGACCCAACGACGAAGAAGGAACGGTGATATACTTCTAAGTCAGGATGGTGTGTGACTTAGAGGGGAACTTGAAGGTGGTGGTGCTCCCATGTACCTGCTGCCCTTGTCCGTCTAGGTGGTAGAGGTCGCGGGTTTGGGAGGTGCTGCCGAAGAAGCCTTGGTGAGTTGCTGCAGTGCATCTTGTAGATGGTACACACTGCAGCCACAGTATGCCGGTGGTGGAGGGAGTGAATGTTTAAGGTGGTGGATGGGGTGCCAATCAAGCGGGCTGATTTGTCCTGGATGGTGTCGAGCTTCTGCCATTTCTGTCATTACCTGCAAATTTATCTTACTCATCCTTTAGTGGTCCTATCCCTACTTTAATTTTCATTTTGTTATTTATGTGTCTCTAGGACACTTTATTATTTCTTTATATATTCCTTGATAATTTGATTTTGTAATTTCTCTTTGCCTTCCTAATGTTTTTTTTACAGTCCTAAGTTCTCCATATTCCCTTTTGTCCTCTTTTACTTTAGTATCTAAGTACGTCTTCTATGTCTTTTTCTTTAGATTCAATGTTTTCTTTAGTTTTTTATTCATCCACGGTGCCCCTTATATATTTCCTACATTATAATAGTGACTACACTTCAAAAGTACTTCATTGGCTGTAAAGCACTTTGGGACGTCCGGTGGTCGTGAAAGGCGCTATTTAAATTAAAGGCTCTTTATCTGAATGCACAAAGCATTCGTAACAAGATAGACGAACTAGTGGCACAAATTGAGATAAATGGGTTTGATTTAATAGACCTTGGCCCAGAAATTGATCTCGCTCTGTTCCCGCGGGGGTAAGCCTTCCCCGCGATGTCTCACCTCGCTT
The DNA here is from genome assembly GCA_030390025.1 of Squalus acanthias. Classification (NCBI taxonomy): domain Eukaryota; kingdom Metazoa; phylum Chordata; class Chondrichthyes; order Squaliformes; family Squalidae; genus Squalus; species Squalus acanthias. The sequence goes on from CM059429.1 coordinate 33,960,377, forward strand.
ATGCTTTTTCTGATCCAGCTCGCACGAACTTGATGTTCCAGACATCAGCTGTGCTGGGCTTGCGTATCCCAGCGGCGTAGTTAATTCGTGCGAGCTGTGGGATCACGTGACTCAGTTAGAGCCAATGGCAGCACACCATCTTCCATTCATAAGTCTCACAGCATGGCTGTGAGACTTATGAATCTTACACCCCCCCAAAATAACAGCTAAACCTCAATTAAATTTAAAAAAAAAACCATCACATTAATAAAATAAGTATAGTTAATTAAATTAACCATTTTAAATAAAAAATTAAATTTTTGAAAAAATTTAAAATCTTTTAAAAAGTTATAAAAATAAACTTACCTGTCTTTAAAGTCTATAAAAAAGATATACCTGTAAAAAAAAATTCAAAAAAATACTTAATTCACTACTTACCTTCTTAAAAGCGGGTCTTACTCCTCCTTTTTACATTTCCAAAATCTTCCCTACTTACCTGCGCGTCCAAAGCATGAAGTGCACAGCGTGCGCGCAGCCTGTAGCGCGCACGCGATGCACCCAGGCCCCGCCCCCTTTTCAGAAGAGCAATTGCCGGTTTTCAGCGCATGCGCAGGGCATGCAGAAAACCGGCAATTGGAGTGGGAATACGCGAGAGTATGCAGTGCGTACTCTCGCGTCCCGGGATCAATTTTCGGCCCATTATAGAGACGTGGTTGTAAGGTGATCAAGGTTGGGAACTAAATGTTCCAGGTTACTTGACGTTTCGAAAAGACAGGCAGAATGGAAAAGGAGGGGGAGTACCCCTGATAATAAAGGATGACATAAGGACAGCAGAGAGAAAGGATCTCGGCTCGGAAGATCAGGAAGTAGAATTAGTATGGGTGGAGATAAGGAATAACAAGGGGCAGAAAACACGGGTGGGAGTAGTATATAGGCCCCCTAACAGTAGCTATACCGTTGGACAGAATATTAATCAAGAAATAGTAGGAGCTTGTAACAAAGGTGATGCAATAATCGTGGTGGACTTTAATCTTCATATAGACTGGACAAATCAAATTGGCAAAGGTAGTCTGGAGGACGAGTTCATGGAATGCATTCGGGACAGTTTCGTAGAACAATACATCATGGAACCAACCAGGGAACAGGCTATTTTAGATCTTGTATTGAGTAATGAGACAGGGTTAATTAACAATCTCATCGTAAAGGATCCTCTGGGGCAGAGTGATCATAATGGCCCAAAAATTCGTGAGGAAGCGATCTCTCACTCCGCGTTGGCTTTTTCAGTTCCAGCTCGCACGAACTTGATGTTCTGGACAGCTGCTGTGCTGGGCTTGCGTATCCCACCGGCGTAGTTAATTCGTGCGAGCTGTGGGATCACGTGACTCAGTTAGAGCCAATGGCAGCACACCATCCTCCATTCATAACTTTCACATAAGTGCTGTGAAAGTTATGAATACTATAGCCCCCCAAAAGAACCGCTAAACCTCAATTAATTTTTTTTTAAAAACCATCACATTAATAAAATAAGTATAGTTAAATAAATTAACCATTTTAAATAAAAAATAAAATTTTTGAAAAAATTTAAAATCTTTTAAAAAGTTATAAAAATAAACTTACCTGTCTTTAAAGTCTCTAAAAAAGATATACCTGTTAAAAAAAATTCAAAATAATACTTAATTCACTACTTACCTTGTTAAAAGTGGGTCTTACTCCTCCTTTTTTTATGTGTAGAATCTTCCGTACTTACCTGCGCGTTGAAACCACTAAGTGCACAGCGTGCGCGCAGCCTGTAGCGCGCACGCGGTTCACCTAGGACCCGCCCCCTTTTCCATTCACCAAGTGCCGGTTTTCAGCGCATGCGCAGTGCATGCAGAAAACCGGCAATTGGAGACAAATACGCGAGAGTACACAGTGCGTACTCTCGCGTAGCGGCACTAATTTTTGGGCCAATATGATAGAGAGTGACTTGCCTAAGTCCAAAACTAGAGTCTTAAACTTAAATAAAGCCAATTACATAGGTATGAGGGGCGAGTTGGCTAAGGTAGATTGGAAAAATAGATTAAAAGGTATGGTGGTAGATAAGCAGTGGCTAGCATTTAAAGGAATATTTCATAATTCTCAACAAAAATACATTCCATTGAGAAACAAAAACTCCACAGTGATCCAACCGTGGCTAACTACAGAAGTTAAGGATAGCATTAGATTCAAAAAAGAAGCTTATAATGTTGTGAAGAATAGTAGTAAGCCTGAGGATTGGTAGAGTTTCAGAAACCAGCAAAGGATGGCCAAAAAATTGATAAAAAGGGAAAAAATAGAATGAGAGAAAACTAGCAAGAAATATAAAAGCAGATTGTAAGAGCTTCTACAAGTACGTAAAAAGGAAGAGAGTAGCAAAAGTAAACGTTGGTCCCTTAGAGGCTGAGACAGGAGAAATTATTATGGGGAATAAGGAAATGGCAGAAACGTTAAACAAATATTTTGTATCTGTCTTCACAGTAGAAGACACAAAAAGCATACCAAAAATGGTGGGGAACCAAGGATCTAATGAGGGTGAGGAAGTTAACGTAATTAATATAAGTAGAGAAAAAGTACTAGAGAAACTAATGGGACTAAAAGCCGACAAATCCCCTGGACCTGATGGCCTTCATCCCTAGGGTTCTAAAAGAGGTGGCTGAAGAGATAGTGGATGCATTGGTTTTGATCTTCCAAAATTCCCTAGATTCTAGAATGGTCCCAGCGGATTGGAAGGTCACAAATATAACACTGCTATTCAAGAAAGATGGGAGAGAAAACAGGGAACTACAGGCCAGTTAGCCTGACATCAGTCATCGGGAAAATGCTGGAATCCACTGTTAATCATAGAATCATAGAATCATAGAATCTAGGAGCAGGAGTAGGCCATTCGGCCCGTCGAGCCTGCTCCACCATTCAATACGATCATGGCTGATCATTCAAATCCAGTACCCTGTCCCTGTTTTAATCCCCACAGTACACATATCCCACACTACCCCCGTAACCCCACGTATTTAATTCCCCCTAACATATCCCATCCTATCCCCATAACCCCACATATTTAATCCCCCCCTAACACTAAGGGTCAATTTATCATAGCCAAATCAACCTAACCCGCACATTTAAGGATGTGGTATCAGGGCACTTAGAAAATCATAGCATGATTAGGCAGAGTCAATATGGTTTTATGAAAGTGAAATCGTGTTTGACAAATTTATTAGAGTTTTCTGAGGTTGTAACTAGCAGGGTAGATAAAGGGGAACCAGTGGATGTAGTATATTTGGATTTCCAAAAGGCATTCGATAAGGTGCCAGATAAAAGGTTATTACACAAGATTAGGGCTCATGGGGTTGGGGGTAATATAGTAGCATGGATAGAGGATTGGTTAACGGACAGAAAACAGAGAGTAGGGATAAATGGATCTTTTTCAGGTTGGCAGGCTGTAACTAGTGGGGTGCCGCAAGGATCAGTGTTGGGACCTCAGCTATTCGCAATCTATATTAATGACCTAGATGAAGGGACCAAGTGTAATATATTCAAGTTTGCTGATGATACAAAGCTAGGTGGGACAGTAAGCTGAGAGGAGAACACAAAGAGTCTGCAAAGGGATATAGATAGATTAAGTGAGTGGGCAGTAAGGTGGCAGATGGGGTATAATGTAGGGAAATGTGAGGTTATTCACTTTGGTAGGAAGAATAGAAAAACAGAATATTTTTTAAATTGTGAGAAACTTTCAAATGTTGGTGTTCAGAGAGATTTGGGTGTCTTCGTGCAAGAAACACAGAAAGCTAGCATGCAGGTACAGCAAGCAATAAGGAAGGCAAGGGGGTTGGAGTATGAGTAAGGAAGTCTTGCTACAATTGTACAGGGCCTTGGTGAGACCATACCTGAAGTACTGTGTACAGTTTTGGTCTCCTTATCTAGGGAAGGATATACTTGTCTTGGAGGCGGTGCAATGAAGGTTCACTAGATTGATTCCTGGGATGAGAGGGCTGACCTATGATGAGAGATTGTGCAGAATGGGCCTATACTCTCTGGAGTTTAGAAGAATGAGAGGTGATCTCATTGAAACATACAAGCTTCTGAAGGGGATTGACAGGGTAGATGCTGAGAGGTTGTTTCCCCTGGCTGGAGTGTCTAGAACTAGAGAGCATAGTCTGAGGATAAGGGGTAGGCCAGTTAAGATTGTGATGAGGAGGAATTTCTTCACTCAGAGGGTTGTGAATCTTTGTAATTCTCTGCCCCAGAGGGCTGTGAATGCTGAGTCTTTGAGTATATTCAAGGCTGAGATTGATAGATTTTTGGATTCTACGGGAATCAAGGGATATGGAGATCGGGCGGGAAAGTGGAGTTGAGGTCGATGATCAGCCATGATCTTATTGAATGGTAGCAGGCTCAAGGGGCCGTATGGCCTACTCCTGCCCTTATTTCTTATATTCTTATCTTATGTTCTTAAATGCAAGTCTTTCTTCTTCTTCTTCTTCCTCCTGCTTGCTTTTGGCTTTTAGTGGAATACATTTCTCTTGAACTCTATTGATTACCCTTTTAATGATTTTTCACTGTTAGTCTGTCTCTTTGCTTTTCAAACTTTACTCCCAGTTTACCTTCTTTTATAACAACAGAAAACGCTGGAAAAACTCAGCAGGCCAGGCAGCATCCGTGGAGAGAGAAAGAGAGTTAACGTTTCAGGTCGATGACCTTTCGTCAGAACCTTCTTTTAGTTCCACCCTCATCTCCTCATAAATTGCTCTTTTCCAATCGTTGTCCTACTTCTGTCGCTCTCCATCTTAATCTTCACGCTTACTATGCCGTGACCAGTTTTTAATGAATGGAGCGTGCTTTTTACGAGTTTTGTTGTGGGCGGGGTGACGATGGGGAAGGGGAGGGGCCGGGCGGGGTGACGATGGGGAAGGGGAGGGGCCGGGCGGGGTGACGATGGGGAAGGGGAGGGGCGGTGTTTCCCGGCATTCAGCGGGTGTGGCGAGTGTTACCCAAGCTGCTGCGCGCGGTTATGGAGGACTCGAAGACGTCGAAGAAAGGACAGCAGGCGCCGCGGAAAGGCGAGGAGAAGCCGGCGGCCGGCAAGGAGAAGGACAAGGACAAGAAGGAGAATGGCGACAAGGAGCAGGAGCTGGTAATGTAACTTACTGGCGTGGGTGGGAGGGAAATGGCGGCCCGGGGAGCTTTGAGAGCCGGAGAGTGAGTTTGCTGTGTCACTGCCAGCACAATGTCGGTTCCTGCAGAGCCACTGAGGCTCGAGGGCCGAGACCCGAGAGTAGGGCTGAGGCCTGCCCCGGGCCCTGGCCGGCCTTCTCCCCTGTTCTCGCTCTCTCTCTCACCCCCCACCATCTTGTTTGAAATACAAACTATCACCGCGGCGCGATGAGGTGTTTCTGAGCAGGGCTCGGGCTCCCCGCAGAAGCTAGGCCGCGGAACTTTCACTACGACTTACATCGTGGTAAATAATTGATCCCGGTTAAACGTTTCCTTTATTTGAGACCCAATTCGCCTAGTTTAACCGAGTCGTCTTTGCGCTTTATATTTAGGATGGTTCCCCGACGATTCGGCACGAATGTTCGTAGCGTACAGTAACGTTTCTTTTAAGGAATTAAATGTACCTGAACCTGTTTCAAACCGAGAAATTTGATCAAGATGGTATAATGTCTGGAAGCGTTTCACCAGCTTTACTCTCTGCGCCCCACTGACAAAATTCGCTTTTAAATCGCCTTGCCTTTCTCTGCATTAGTTTGTCACTGCCTCTTTTTAAGAAGTCATAAATACAGTTTATAAACTTTCATTCGGAACGTATGTGAAATCTGCAGCCTGACGAAGGCCATGTAAAAGATGCTTGTAGTGTGATAGGTGTGAATTTCAAATTCAACGGGCTACCTAAATATTTCAGTAGTTGTCATGAGGGTTTTGCCCTCCAGTCTAAGTGTTGTACAGTTTTCCTGCAACGATTTATTCCCACTGAGTTTTACATTTAGTTTTCAATAGAATACTTTGTTTTGGTGTCAACATAGAGCATCCTGGTTTTAAATAAAATGAGTAGCTCTGCTAGCTAGGGCAAATCAATTGGCGTGAGGGTTTCATGTATTGGTACTTATATGTAAATCGCACTTCTCGATCACTTTAACAATATCCTTTAATGTGTGATCTGAATCGTATAATACGGTTAAGCTGCTTTTATATTGCATTTGGTGCTGTGCAAATAGCACTGGCTCTCGGCATTGCGGGTTACATGCAACTGGCAGAAACAGCATAAACTTGCCAGATTTGCTAAGGTTAGCAGCCAGGAAGACCTGGTTTTAGGAAAGGCCTCCCTAACTGCTGGTCAAAGCAAGTTTACTTTGCTGCAGTCTCAGGAGTTGGCTGCACTAGAACAATATAAAAGAAGCTTTAGTTCATTTCCACAAATTGCTCTCATTGCCATTCTGAATAACAGACCAGTAACCAGCAGTATTTTTTCCTGAGTGTGAAATTTCAAAGTTTGTGGATGATACAAAACTTGGCAACATAATAAATAGTGAGAAGGATAGTAGCAGACTTCAGGGGGACATAGACAAACTGGTGAAATGGGCAGATGCAATTTAATGTGGATAAGTGTGAAGTGATGCACTTTGGGAGAAACAACATGGAGAGGCAGTATAATCTAAAGGTTACTATTTTGAGGGGGTGCAAGAGCAGAGGGACCTAGTGGTGCATATTCACAAATCTTTGAAGGAGGCAGGGAAAGATGATAAGGCGGTTAAGAAAGTGTATGGGATACTTGCCTTTTATAAATGGGGGGCATTGAATGCAAAAACAAGGAAGTCATGCTAAACATTTACAAATCATTGGTTAGGCCTCAGCTGGAGTATTGTGTACAACTCTGGCCACCACACTTTAGGAAGGATGTCAAAGTCTTGGAAAGGGTACAGAGGAGGTTTACCAGGGATGAGGGACTTGTGTTATGTGGAAAGATTGGAGAAACTGGGATTGTTTTCCTTTGCGCAGAGAAGGTTAAGGGGAGACCTTATAGAGACATTCAAATTATATTGGGTTTTTAAAGAGCAAGTAGGGAGAAACTGTTTCCTCTGGCAAGTGGGTCGGTAACCACAGGTCATAGATTTAAAATAATTCGCAAAAGAACTAGAGGAGAAACCTTTTCACATAGAGGGCTATTAAGGTCTGGAACGCACTACCTGAAAAGGCTGGTGGAATCGGATTCCGTAAGAACTTTCAAAAGGCAGTTGGACATGTACTTGAAGAGGACCAATTTGTAGAGTTATGTGGAAAAAGCTGGGGTGTGGGACTAAATTGGACAGCTCTTTCAAAGAGCCAGCACAGACACGACTGGCCAAACGTGCTCCTTCTGTGCTGTAAGATTCTATGATTCTAAACTGCTCAAAGTCCAGTGCTGTCCGATTCTATGAGCTAAATAGCTCCAGTCCAGGCACAACCCAAGTTTGGAAGACAACACTTGCAGGTGCTTTTACTTTAATATTTTTTGCTCCAGTCAAGGGAGAGTAACATCTGTGTTCATCATTTCAAGTTTTACATTAACTATGCTTGCATGCAGAACTCTGTAGGCCTTTTGGGCTCTGATATGCACATTAGAGGAGTCCTATGCAGGGGAAGCTCCACGTATTTGACTTACTGCAATGGGGTGCTTAATCTCATAGCCATAGAGTTATACAGCACAGAAAGAGGCCCATCGTGTCCACGCCGGCCATCAAGCCCTATCTATTCTAATCCCATTTTCCAGCACTTGGTCCGTAGCCTTGTATGCTATGGCGTTTCAAGTGCTCATCTAAATGCTTCTTGAATGTTGAGGGTTCCTGCCTCTACCACCCTTTCAGGCAGTGAGTTCCAGATTCCAACCACCCTCTGGGTGAAAAAGTTTTTCCTCAAATCCCCTCTCAACCTCCTGCCCCTTACCTTGAAACTATGCCCCCTGGTTATTGACCCCTCTACTAAGGGGAAAGGTTCCTTTCTATCTACCCTATCTATGCCCCTCATAATTTTGTACACCTCAATCAGGTCCCCCCTCAGCCTTCTCTGCTCTAAGGAAAACAACCCCAGCCTGTCCAGTCTCTCTTCATAGCTGAAACGCTCCAGTCCTGGTGAATCTCCTCTGCACCCTCTCCAATGCAATCACATCCTTCCTATAGTGTGGCGACCAGAACTGCACACAGTATTCCAGCTGTGGCCTAACTAGCGTTTTGTACAGCTCCATCATAACCTCCCTGCTCTTATATTCTATGCCTCGGCTAATGAAGGCAAGTATCCCATATGCCTTCTTAACCACCTTATCTACCTGTCCCGCAGACAAATCTGTCTGCAGACACTTGGTTCTCTGTTGGCCGTTTATATTTGTGTGGATGAGAACCACCCATGTCTAAACTCTAGAGTAAAAGCGCCTTATAATACTGCTGGGTGCTTTTTGCAGTTCAAGTGGACACTATGAAAATTTCATACATCCACCACGAGTTTAATAAATCAGTTACGACACAAATTAGCATATTTATGGCATTTTAGCTTTTGAGTAGATTTGAATTTGTTGTGCCATTGCTCATGAAATTTTGAGACAAGTAAAAATGGTTATTTACCTTTTAGAGCAGAGGCTTTTATGATTGCATTCACTATACTTGGTTATATCCCTTTATCCTTTTACCATCCCCATTTTCCACTTAAAAATAACGTGAGCTGTTTCATTTTTCAATTCGTGGGCCCATCACTATGAACTAGGCACTAAAACTGAAAATGTTTCATAAGATTTTAAGATTTGTACTGTAAATATTTCCAGATCATGTCTTTTTTTTAAATCTTTAACTTTAAAATGCTCAGCAACATTCTGAAATTTGTTACAATCTTGTGCAATATTTTAATGTAAATTAAACTTCATAAATGTCCTAATCAGACACCCTTTTCAGCTTTCCCAAGTATTTCACCTTTGAGCAGTAAAGTACAATTTCTGCAAAAAACAAAATTAGGTTGTGGGATGCTGGTGGATGAAATGCTTAATGGGTTTAGTTGACCTCTACTATAATAGGTTTTGTTTGTTCGTGCGACACTGGCAAGTATTAATTGCTGATCCCTAGTTGTCCTGATGGCTTTGAGTCAACCAGATAGGGTGGGACGTCAGTCACATGTAGCCCAAACCAGGAAGGTTGTTTATAAAAATTGCAAAGAGTAATGGACCCAAAACTGAACCTTGGGGAACACCATTACAAAGCACCTCCCAGTCTGGGGAAAATCCATCCACCACTATCCTTTGCTTCCTGTCACTGAGCCAATTTTGTATCCATGCTGCCACTTTCACCTTAATTCTACGGGATTCCATCTTAATCAGTCTCCATACAGAAGAAAGGTAAATGGACCGTGACTGCTCCTGGAAAGCAGAGATAAAATGAAAGCAACTTCCATCATGGGGAAAGAAGTGCTCATTGACACAAGCTAGCAGGTATATCAGGCCAACACGAGTTACAGATAGATGGGCAATACGAGTTCCCAGTAAGAGGACATAACATTACAACTACATGGTGACTTGCAAAAGGAAACATTGGAAGCAATTGCTAAGTTTGGGCACCTGATTCCACCTTTATCTTTTCATTTACGCTCCGTTCTCCAACGAGGGGGTCACAACACAAAAACATCTGGTAAAGATGAAGAAGGATAATGGGGGCATCACATCTCAGCAGATTTATTGAATTCAGTTTCACATCTTGCCATGGATTTGAACTGACGACCACTGGGTTCTTGACCAGTACCACAACAACGAGGGTACAATGCCCTTTCGTGGAGAAAAGAATGTCAGGTGTAGGTGTGTTGAACACTGAAGTAAGAGGTGTTTCTTCGGTGTGTTTTTTAATTTCATTAATAATTAATAAAGCATATGGGATCCTGGGCTTTATAAATAGAGGCATAGAGTACAAAAGCCAGGAAGTTATGCTAAACCTACATAAAACACTAGTTCGGTCCCAGCTGGAGTATTGTGGGCACCATGCTTTAGGGAAGAGGTGAAGGCTTTGGCGAGGTTACAGAACAGATTTATTAGAATGGTTCTAGGGATGAGGGATTACAGTTATGTGGATAGACTAGAAAAGATGGGGTTGTTCTCGGAGCAGAGAAGGCTAAGAGGAGATTTGATAGCAGTGTTTAAAATCATGAAGGGTTTAGTTAGAGTAAATAGAGAGAGACTGTTTCCAATGGCTGAAGGGTCGATAATGAGGGCACAGATTTAAGCTGATTGGCAAAAGAACACAAGGTGACATGAGGAAAAACTTTTTTACGTGACAAGTGGTTAGGATTTGGAATGCACTGCCTGATAGGGTGGTGGATACAGGTTCAATAATAGTCTTCGAAAGGGAATTTCAGTATTTTTTCTCCTTCAATACTTGAAGGAGAAAAAATTGCAGGGATATGGGGAAAGAGTGGGGGAGGGGGACTAACTGGATTGGTCTTTGAACTAGCCAGCACAGACTCAATGGGCTGAATGGCTGTACTATTCTATGATTTCAGAAGCAACTTGCTACACAGTATCTTAAACAGCATTCGTCTATATTTTCCGTTTAGGGTTTTGACATCGTAGGCCAATGCAACCTGAAACTCCAATTACATTAAAGCTTTGTGAAGGTTTAATGTTTGTAGCGCACACGGCAAGACTAAGGAAAGTGCAAGTGGCCACAATGGAGCGAAGGTGAAGCTTTACAGGTGTTCATTCTTTTTGGAAAATGAACACAATACCATCCATATGCCATGTTCGAATGTTACATTTACAACACTTGTACAATTGTTAATCCAGGAATGATATCAAATGGTTTTTAAAAATTTTTAGATTACATAAAACTCATTTTACATTTAGTTGAAAATACTGAACATTTTGGCCAGCCTTGACAAAACCTACTTGAGTATGCAGCATTTAGTAACTTGATCTCCTTTGTGAATTTTAATGAAACATAAATTCTTTTAATCATATTTTGCTTTTCTTTTGGAAAACACCATAGGAACCATGGGCTGGTGTGTAAATATTTTTGAAGTGACATGTTCAACACTTATCAATTTTTTTTTTTTAAAAGGCATTTTTCTTTCTCGGCCAACTTTTCAAGTCATTAAGTGGAACTAGAACCCACAGCCTCTGACTCTGAGGCAAATGTATACCAATTAAAAACACAAAATCTCCATGCTAGAAGAGACCATAGGTCCATCTGCTTCACGTTCAAACTGTCTTAGTTGTATTCAATAACGTATTCCGCATCAAGATACTGGCCCAGTTTTAGCGTGAAGAGATTTATTTATCCCTGAAACCAAGCTGTTCCAAAAACCAATCACTCTGTCTGAATATCTTTTTGTCTCAGCTTATACTCATGGCCCTTCATTCTGTTGTCCCATGGCAATACAAGACTCTGAACCTCATTCCTGCACTGTATTAATTTGAAAGCCTCAATCATGTCCCTGTTTTCCCCCTCCCCCAAACACAGTCTTCCCTCTTTCCAAGAACGAACAAAGTAGTAATATTGGGTGATTTTAACTATTGTAAGATAGACTAAAGGTGATGTGTATGGTCAAAGTGGGGAGCGCTTTTTACAATTCATCTAGGACTGCCAAGATCATCGAAAGATCTAGACCTGAAAAGTTAACTCCTCTGTTCTCTCCAGATCATGGCTGATTTGAGTACTTTCAGAAATTTCTGGTTCCTAGACAAATAAGTTTGTAGTTCAACAAGGAAAGAAGCCTTGAAATGAAAACCGAAAATGCTGGACCTTGAGGTCAGTAAGTATCTGCAAAAAGTAAAGGCATGTTATGATTTTCCATATTACGTTTTCTCTACTATATTTCCAGCATTTTCTGGTTTTATCAGTATGTGCAGTTTTTCCTTCTGATTTTACTAAGAAAAGAAGTGCTTTGTGATTTTTGTCTGGAAAATAAAGTGGGACAAGTAACAGGAAAACAAATGGGCAATAGCAACCACACATAGTAAGTTCAGTGTAAGGACAGAAAATAATGATGACTGGAAAAAGGCACAACTCAGCAAAATAAGATCTGGGCCAAATTAATTGGGTAGAAAAGGGTCAGCAGTTCAGGTTTGGGTAATCTTCAAATGTGAGATGGGTGAATGGGACTTGGTGCAAGTTTAGATACAGGCAGCAGAGTTTTGGATGAGCTTGTGGGGTATGGCAGAGGGTAGGTCAGCCAGGAGAGCATTGGAATAGTAGAGTCTGGAGGCGTTGGAGTGGTCAACAGTGTCGAAGGCTGCAGACAGTTCGAGAAAGGTGAAGAGGGATAGTGCACCACGGCTACAGTTACATAGGATGTAATTTGTAAGTTTGATTCATGGTCGTTTCAGAGCTGTGGCAAGGTGAAAACCTGATTGGAGAGGTTCAAACAATGAATTGCGGAAAAGATGGGCACAGATTTGGGAGGCAACAACATGTTCAAAGACTAGAGCGGAAAGGAAGGTTGGAGATGGGGTGGTAGTTTGCAAGGACATCGGGGTGAAGGGTGGGTTTTTTGAGAAGGGTGGTGATGTCAGATGGGAAAGGGACAGTACCTGAGGAAAGCGATTGGTTTACAATATCAGCTTGCATAGCCAGGAAAGGAAGTTGGGTGGTCAGAAGTTTCGTGGGAATAGGATCAACAGAACAAGAGGTCGGTCTCGTGGACAAGATGAGCTCGGTGCAGGCATGAGAGGAGATAGGAGAGAAGCTAGAAAAAGATGCTAGTTTCAGGCTAGGGCAAGGGGGAGCTTTGACTTGGGGAAGGGAGGAATGTGGCAGTGGCAGCTGAATGGTTGTTCTCAGTCTTTGTGATAAAGAAGTCCATGAGCTCTTCGCACTTGTTGGAGGTGAGGGGAGAGAGATTTAAGGAGACTTTTGGTAGTGGGAAAAATAAGCAGGGGGTTATCTTTGCATTCCAGGGTGATCCTGGAGCACTGAGCAGTATTGGCAGAGAAGAGCTGAGCACGATGGTGCTTGAAGTCCAGCCAGATCTGGGGATGAATGGCTAAACCAGTAGTAAGAATACTAAAAATCATGAAGAATATAGATAGTATAGTCAGGAGATTAGAAGGGCTAAAAGGAATCTGAAAAAATCTAGCAGATAATATAAAAAGAAATAGGGATATTATAAATATTAAAATAGTAAAAGTATAGTTAGAGAGGGTAGCACTGCTCAGGGATGAAGGAGTCTAATTGTGTTAGATGAAGGTATATTTTGTGTTATTTACAAATGATGATGGTGGTGAAAATATAGATGCACTAGAGGAGGCTATGGAACAATTGTTGGAGATAATTGTAGAAACTAATTTGGTTTCTAAAAGAAAATTCATGTAACTCGAGGTGAATAAATCACTAGGCCCTCCTGATTGTGTGCATGTAGGCTGTTGACAGAAGTCAGAGAGGAGATAGCTTCAAATATGCAAGTTGTGCTATTGGACTGGAGAGCAGCCAGTGTGATGTCTTTAAGAAAGGGAAAAATGATGAATTAATCAAGGACAGCCAGAACAGAAATGTAGTACGATGGGTTTGAACAATGTAAAGTTTGTTTTTGAAATAATTGGCTAGATAAAGTGACTGCAGTAGATGTAATGTATATGAACTATCAAGGTGCCTCAAGGTTTGTTAAAAAATTCGGGTATATTGTACAAGAGGAAACGTAGCCGCATGGATAGGTTAGTTGAAGGGAAATGAAAAGTTAGGATGAATGGGTGTTTCCCAGATTGGAGAAGGGTTGGTATGTACCCAGGAGTCAGTGCTGGGTTCAGTTTTGTTCTCCGATTATTTGAACTTGGGCATTGGGAGCAAAATTTGCTGACGACACACTAGTAGGCAAACAGCAAGGTAGATTGTAAAAGACTTCAGGAAGGCATGGGCAGATTAGCGGCGTGGAAAGACAGGTGGCAAATGCGATTTGATGTGGTTAAATGTCAGGTAATACACTTTGGGAGGGAAAAAACAAGGAATGGTGTATAGACTCAGTGTATGGAGACACTGAAGGATGTGAAACATAGAAACATAGAAACATAGAATCTAGGAGCAGGAGTAGGCCATTCGGCCCGTCGAGCCTGCTCCGCCATTCAATACGATCATGGCTGATCATCCAAATCCAATACCCTGTCCCTGCTTTAATCCCCACAGTACACATATCCCACCCTACCCCCGTAACCCCACGTATTTAATTCCCCCTAACATATCCCATCCTATCCCCATAACCCCACATATTTAATCCCCCCTAACACTAAGGGTCAATTTATCATAGCCAAATCAACCTAACCCACACATTTTTGGACTGTGGGAGGAAACCGGAGCACCCGGAGGAAACCCACGCAGACACGGGGAGAATGTGCAAACTCCACACAGTCACCCGAGGTCAGATTCGAACCCGATGAACAAAGAAACTTAGGGGCTCAGATATATAACTCCCAGAAGCAGGAGTGCATGTAGATAAGTCATAAAGAGCCAATAGAATGTAGCGTTCTATAAATAGGGGCACAGAGTGCGGATAGTGAACAGGGAAAGACTATTCCATCTTGTTGAGTCAGTGATAAGGGGATCAGCAATTTTAAATTGTCAATGGGGTTAGAGACTAGGATAAATTTATTTATACAAAGGGTTGTTGGGAGCATGGAAAGCTTTGCTGCGATGAGTGATTGAGGCAGATACCATTGCATCTATTCAGGGAAAATTGGATAAATATTTGAAGCAGAGGACAGTGCAGGGGTAAGGAGAATGGGGTTATCTTTGGATTGCTCTAGCAAAGAGCCAGCACAAACATAGTGGGCTAAATGGCAGCCTTTTGTGCTGTAAAAGTCTATGGATAATCCTTTTTTTTGAGTACATCATTGTTTTACACTCATTTCCCCCTTATCTTAGTAGCTCTTCCCTATATCTTATCTAGTTCAGCTGCACCCTTCAGTCCTTGAACGTGTTGTCGCCTCCCAAATCCGTGCCCATCTTTCCCGCAATTCCATGTTTGAATCCCTCCAATCAGGTTTTTGCCCTTGCCACAGTACTGAAACGGCTCTCATCAAAGTCACAAATGACGGGACTGGTAGTGTAGTGGTAATGTCACTGGGCTAGTAATCCAGAGGCCTGGACTTGTGATCCAGAGACGTGAGTTCAAATCCCACCATGGCAGCTGGGGAATTTAAATTCAGTTAATTAAATAATTACTAGTATCAGTAATGGTAACCATGAAACTATCAGATTGTTGTAAAAACCCATCTGGTTCACTAATGTCCTTTAGGGAAGGAAATCTGCTGTCCTTACCTGGTCTGGCCTATATGTGACTCCAGACCCACAGCAATGTTGTTGACTCTTAACTGCCCTCTGAAATGGCCTAGCAAGCCATACAGTTGTAACAAATATAAGAACATCAGAAATAGGAGCAGGAGTAGGCCAATTGGCCCCTCGAGCCTGCTCCGCCATTCAATAAGATCATGGCTGATCTGATCCTAACCGCCAATCTACTATCACAGAAGCATCTCCTGAACCTAACCGAATTGGACACACGAAATAGGAGCAGGATCAGGCTACACGGCCCCTGGGCCCACTACGCTACCCACAGGGCCATGACCGATCCGAACCTAGACTCATGTCCAAATTCCTGCCCGCTCCCCGTAACCCTTAATTCCCTTTACTTCTAGGAAACTGTCTATTTCTGTTTTAAATTTATGTAATGATGTAGCTTCTACAGCTTTTTGGGGCAGCATATTCCATGGACCTACCACCCTCTGAGTGAAGTAGTTCCTTCTCATCTCAGTTTTGAAAGAGCAGCCCCTTATTCTAAGACTATGCCCCCTAGTTCTAGTTTCACCCATCATCGGGAACATCCTCCCCGCATCCACCCGATCCAACCCCTTCACAATCTTATGGTTCAATAAGATCGCCTCTCATTCTTCTGAACTCCAATGAGTAGAGTCTCAATCTACCCAACCTCTCCTCATATGTCCACCCCTTCATCCCCGGGATTAACTGAGTGAACCTTCTTTGTACTGACTCGAGAGCAAGTATGTCTTTTCTTAAGTATGGACACCAAAACTGTATGCAGTATTCCAGGTGCGGTCTCACCAATACCTTGTACAACTGAAGCAATACCTCCCTATCTTTATATTCTATCCCCTTAGCAATGAAAGCCAACATTCCATTAGCCGCCTTAATCACTTGCTGCACCTGCATACTAACCTTCTGAGTTTCGTGCACCAGGACCCCCCAGATCCCTTTGTACTTCAGTACTTTCCAGTTTCTTGCCATTTAGATAATAACTTGCTCTACTGTTTTTCCTGCCAAAGTGCATAACCTCACACTTTCCAGTATTGTATTCCATCTGCCAAATCTCTGCCCACTTACTTAGCCTGTCTATGTCCCCTTGCAGATTTTTGATGTCCTCCTCACTCACTACTTTCCCTCCCATCTTAGTATCATCTGCAAACTTTGATATGTTACACTCGGTCCCCTCCTCCAAATCGTTAATATAGATTGTAAAGAGTTGGGGACCCAGCACTGACCCCTGCGGAACACCACTAGTTACTGATTGCCAGTCTGAGAATGAACCATTTATCCCAACTCTCTGCCTTCTGTTAGATAGCCAATCCTCTATCCATGCCAGAATATTACCCCCAATCCTGTGATTTTTTTTATCTTAAGCAATAATCTTTTGTGTGGCACCTTGTCAAATGCCTTTTGGAAGTCTAAATACACCACATCCACTGGTTCCCCTTTATCCACCCTGTATGTTACTTCCTCAAAGAACTCCAGCAAATTTGTCAAACATGACTTCCCCTTCATAAAACCATGCTGACTTTGTCCTATTAAATTATGATTATCCAAAATGTCCCGTTACTGTCTCCTTAATAACAAACTGCTACGAAAAACAATAAAACGAATGAAACCAGACGGACCACCCAGCATTGACTTCGGCTACGGACACGACAACGGCACACCCAGCCCAGTTGACCCTGCAAAGTCCTCCTCGCCAACATCTGGGGACTTGTGCCAAAATTGGGAGAGCTGTCCCACAGACCAGTCAAGCAACAGCCTGACAATCATACTCACAGAATCATATGTTTCAGCCAATGTTCCAAACTCCTCCATCACCATCCCTGGGTATGTCCTGTCCCACCGGCAGGACAGACTCACCAGTGGTGGTGGCACAGTGGTATACAGTCTAGAAGAAGTGGCCCTGGGAGTCCTCAACATTGACTCCAGACCCCATGAAGTCTCATGGCTTCAGGTCAAGCATGGGCAAGGAAACCTCCTGCTGATTACCACCTACCGCCCTCCCTCAGCTGATGAATCCGTACTCTTCCATGTTGAACACCACTTGGAAGAAGCACTGAGTAACAAGGGCACAGAATGTACTCTGGGTGGGGACTTCAATGTCCACCACCAAGAGTGGCTCGGTAGCACCACTTGTCCTCACCAATCTACCTGTCGCAGATGCATCTGTCCGTGACCTATTGGTGCAGTGAACACCGCACAGTCATTGTGGAGACGAAGTCCCGTCTTCACACTGAGGACACCCTCCATCGTGTTGTGTGGCACTACCACCGTGCTGAGTGGGATATATTCAGAACAGATCTAGCAGCTCAAAACTGGGCATCCATGAGGCGCTGTGGGCCATCAGCAGCAGCAGAATTGTATTCCACCACAATCTGTAACCTCATGGCCCGGCATATCCCTCACTCTACCATTACCATCAAGCCAGGGGACCAACCCTGGTTCAACAAGGAGTGTAGAAGAGCATGCCAGGAGCAGCACCAGGCGTACCTAAAAATGCGGTGCCAACCTGGGGAAGCTGCAACACAGGACTACATGCATGCTAAAAAGCGGAAGCAGCATGCTATAGACAGGGCTAAGCGATCCCACAATCAGCGGATCAGATCGAAGCACTTCAGTCCTGCCACATCCAGTTGTGAATGGTGGCGGACCACTAAACAACTAACGGGGGCGGAGGCGCCATGAATATCCCCATCCTCAATGATGGTGGAGCCCAGCACGTGAGTGCAAAAGATGAGGCTGAAGCTTTTGCAACCATCTTCAACCAGAAGTGCCGAGTGGATGATCCATCTCGGCCTCCTCCTGAGGTCCCCACCATCACAGAAGCCAGTCTTCAGCCAATTCGATTCACTCCACGTGATATCAAGAAACGGCTGAGCGCACTGGATACAGCAAAGTCTATGGGCCCCGACAACATCCCGGCTATAGCGCTGAAGACTTGTGCTCCAGAACTAGCCACGCCTCTAGCCCAGCTGTTCCAGTACAGCTACAACACTGGCATCTATCCGACAATGTGGAAAACTGCCCAAGTATGTCCTGTCCACAAAAAGCAGGACAAATCCAACCCGGCCAATTACCGGCCCATCAGTCTACTCTCAATCATCAGCAAAGTGATGGAAGGTGTCATTGACAGTGCTATCAAGTGGCACTTACTCACCAATAACCTGCTCACTGAGGCTCAGTTTGGGTTCCGCCAAGACCACTCGGCTCCCAACATCATTACAGCCTTGGTCCAAACATGAACAAAAGAGCTGAATTCCAGAGGTGATGGTGACTGCCCTTGACATCAAGGCAGCATTTGACCGAGTGTGACATCAAGGAGCCCTAGTAAAAGTGAAGTCAATGGGAATCGGGTGGGGGGGAAACGTTCCACTGGCTGGAGTCATACCTAGCACAAAGGAAGATGGTTGTGGTGGTTGAAGGTCAATCATCACAACCCTAGGACACTGCTGCAGGAGTTCCTCGGGGCAGTGTCCTAGGCCAAACCATCTTCAGCTGCTTCATCAATGACCTTCCCTCCAACATAAGGTCAGAAATGGGGATGTTCGCTGATGACGGCACAGTGTTCGGCGCCATTCACAACTCCTCAGATAATGAAGCAGTCCATGCCCGCATGCAACAAGACCTGGACGACGTTCAGGCTTGGGCTGATAATTGGCAGGTAACATTCGCACCACAGAAGTGCCAGGCAATGACTGTCTCCAACAAGCGAGAGACTAACCACCTCCCCTTGACATTACTATCGCCGAATCCCCCACCCACACCATCAACATCCTGGGGGTCACCATAAACTTAACTGGACCAGCCACTTAAATACTGTGGCAACAAGAGCAGGTCAGAGGCTGGGTATTCTGCGGCGAGTGTCTCACCTCCTGACTCCCCAAAGCCTTTCCACCATCTACAAGGCACAAGTCAGGAGTGTGATGGAATACTCTCCACTTGCCTGGATGAGTGCAGCTCCAACAACACTCAAGAAGCTCGACACCATCCAGGACAAAGCAGCCCGCTTGATTGGCACCCCATCCAGCACCTTAAACAATCACTCCCTCCACCACCGGCGTACCGTGGCTGCAGTGTGTACCATCTACAAGCTGCACTGCAGCAACTCGCCAAGGCTTCTTCGGCAGCACCTCCCAAACCCGCGACCTCTTCCACCTAGAAGGGCAAGGGCAGCAGGCACATGGGAACACCACCACATCCAAGTTCCCCTCCAAGTCGCACACCATCCTTAGAAATATATCGCCGATCCTTCATCGTTGCTGGGTCAAAATCCTGGAACTCCCTACCTAACAGCACTGTTGGGAGTACCTTCACCACACGGATTGCAGCGGTTCAAGAAGGTGGCTCACCATCACCTTCTCGAGGGCAATTAATGATGGGCAATAAATGCTGGCCTACCCAGCGACACCCGCATCCCTTAAAACGAATTTTAAAAAAATCCTTTGCGACAAAGGTAAACTATCCCTCCTCGTCCTTCTTGACTTGTCTGCAGCCTTTGACACGGTTCACCACTCCATCGCTTTCCAACGCCTCTCCACCGTCGTCCAGCTGGGTGGGACTGCACGGACCTGGTTCCATTCTTATCTATCTAATCATAGCCAGCGAATCACCTGCAACGGCTTCTCTTCCCACTCCCGCATCATTACCTCTGGTGTCCCCCAAGGCTCTATCCTTGGCCCCCTTCTATTTCTCATCTACATGTTGCCCCTTGGTGACATCATCTGAAAACAGTGTCAGGTTCCACATGTATGCTGACGGCACCCAGCTCTACCTCACCACCACTTCTCTCAACCCGTGCACGGCCTCTAAATTGTCAGACTGCTTGTCCGACATCCAGTTCTGGATGAGAAGAAATTTTCTCCAATTAAATATTGGGAAGACCGAAGCCGTTGTTTTCGGTCCCCGCTACAAACTCTGTTCCCTAGCCACTGACTCCATCCCTCTCCCTAGCATCTGTCTGACACTGAACCACACTGTTCGCAACCTTGGTGTCATATTTGACCCTGAAATGAGCTTCCGACCACACATCCGCAGCATAACTAAGAACGCCTATTTCCACCTCCGTAACATCGCCCGTCTCCGCCCTTGCCTCCGCTCATCCGCTGCTGAACCCCTCATCCATGCCTTTGTTAACTCTAGACTTGACTATTCCAACGCACTCCTGGCTGGCCTCCCACATTCTACACTACGTAAACTTGAGGTCATCCAAAACTCAGCTGCCTGTGTCCTAACTCGCAACAAGTCCCGTTTGCCCATCTCCCCTGTGCTCGCTGACCTACATTGGCTCCCGGTTAAGCAACGCCCCGATTTCAAAATTCTCATCCTTTTCAAATCTCTCCATGGCCTTGCCCCTCCCTATCTCTGTAATCTCCTTCAGCCCCCCCCCCCACCCCGAGATATCTGTGCTCCTCTAATTCTGCCCTCTTGAGCATCCCTGATTATAATCGCTCAACCATTGGTGGCCGTGCCTTCTGTTGCTTAGGCCCCAAGCTCTGGAATTCCCTGCCTAAACCTCTCCGCCTCGCTACCTCTCTTTCCTCCTTTAAGACCCTCCTTAAAACCTACCTCTTTGACCAAGCTTTTGTTCATCTGCCCTAATTTCTCCTTGTGGCTCGGTGTCACATTTTTTGTCTTTTAATACTCCTCTGAAGTGCCTTGGGACGTCTTACTATGTTAAAGGCGCTATATAAATACAAGTTGTTGTATGGTTTCCAGAACTGCACACTTAGCTCTTAGGGCCTGAACAATGCTGTATATAATGGCAACATTGCTTCCTTGATCTACAGTCCACTCCTCTCTTTATGCAACTTAATATCTCCTTAGCCTTTTTGACAGCAGCCAGCTAATGCCTTGATGTCTTGAAGGATCTATATTATGATTCCCAGATCCCTTTCCTGGTCCATCTTGGTCAGTATTTTTCCATTAACCTTATAACCCGTCTCCTTAAATGCATGACTTTATACTTACCTACATTAGATTAAATCTGTTAATTTTGATTGTTTTGTCCACCATCCCAAACAGTCCAAGTTCTTCTGTAGCTTGTCCTCATTCTGCACCATGTTAACTAGTCCTGCTATTTTGGTATCATCTGAAAATTGTGAAATTAAGTTATTGGTGTACTCTTCCAAATATTTGACATTGCAGAAAATTACTGGTCCCAACAATGAGCCTTGTGGAAATGCACTTTTTTGCACTCCTCCATCTGGAATGCGCTCCATTCACACAGACCCTCTGGCCCCTATCCTCTAGTCACTGTTCGATCTATCTCAACCCGCTGCTGGGAATACTATGTCTGTTCATTTTCTATAAGGTACCTTATCAAAAGCATTACTAAAATTCAACTGTCACACCTACATTCTCTTATTTACATAACTATGAAAAATTCTATTCATTTGCAATGGCATGACTTTTTGTAAATCCATGCTGACTCTCGTTAGTTAGTCTTTATATCTCAGTGCTGTGCTACTTTGTCCTTGATAATTGAGTCCAGAATATTCCCTGGTACTAATAATAGTAAATGATCTACAGTTACCTGGATCCTCCAGATCATTTTTTTAAAATAAGGGCACTACATTGCCATTCTATGATATCATACCTTTTAACAAATCTCTAAATATTTCTGCTAGTGGTCCTGTTAGCAAGTGCTTGAGTTCCATAAGAACTCTTGGGTGAATCCCATCTGGCCAAGTATTCAGTTACTCTGGTGATAATTTTATGACCCCCTCAATCTGACTGTCTTGGAACAATCACAATTGAACAAAGCAGACATATTGTCTCTATTTTTGGAAATGTATAAAACCTTGATGCTTTTGTTATGTAATTTTCATGAGCAGTGCTCCTATTCTGATTTTATTTTGAAGCAAAATTGACTTATTGACTTGTGCGCATGATTCTGGATCTAATCCTAATGGAATAAGGGAATGTTAACAATAAATTTATGACTCATCTTAAAATAGCAGTCAGAAGGGAACTGCCAACTTTAGATTCCATTTGCCAGTTTTTTTTAAAAAAATTTCTCTCTGACAAAGCAGTTGACTTGCATTCAGCATCTACCCTGATGGCATATCTGAGATCAGAAGCTCCTCAGTGAATTACAGTTGTGTTGGGTTTTTTTCTGAGGGTGGAATCTGAATACTGTTGACAGATAATTGTTTGGAGCTATCTGCTGTATTATTTTTGACACCTTGTACTTGGTAGCTTCTGATCTCAATGTGAGGGGTGCCTGTGCAAGGAAATGGAACACTTTGTCACTTGTCACCTGTTGTCAGCACCAAGAGTGGACCTGTTAAGATTCCACAACTCTGCCCAATCATTGTGCTTGAACCCAACTTAAGGGTATTACCAGTGTAATTTTTTTTCAATAGACACACTAGCCATTAGTATCTCTGGATGTGAATGCTGTCATTGAGTACAAATAGCGACTTAATATTGTGGAACCATGCCAATTAGGAGCCACATTGAAAATGTCCAAACTTACTTCATGCAAAGTACTTTACAACAGGAGAGAATGGAGTCATTCGGCCTATTGGCTTGGGTAGATTTAAATCAAAGTCTTTGAGTATGAAGCAACAGTGTGCTAACCCACTATACCATCCAATTCCCATGGCAAATTTAAACACACATCTGAGGATTGAAATAATTTAAATAGAACAATTGCTGATCTCTCGTGGCATTGCACCTGGAGAGTCAAGACCAAGAGCACTATTCGGGGCAAACAGGGTTAGAGGGCTGCAGGATAATTGGGCTGGAAATGGGGAGGAAAGCTGAAAAATCATTGGAGGCAAAGGCATGCTTATTTTTCTTTGGTGCTGAAAAACACCCAAATTTGTTGGGGGAAGAGGAGGATAATCTTGGGTTTCAGTTCTCCGCTTCACTTTTTCGGCAGGAACTTGGGCTGTAATTAACCTTCAGACCTGAAACGTTAACTCTGTTTCTCTCTCCCACGGATGCTGCCTGACCTGCTGAGTGTTTTCAGCATTTTCTGTTATTTCTGCAATTAACCTTGTTTGATAAGCCACTACAAGTGCACCAGACATGATTCAAGAAGGTATGCCTAAATCTACAACCAGGATCATTCCTGAGAGCGCAATTTTTACTTTGTTTTCAGTTAATACTTACAAATCCAGAGAAGCACAAAATAAATAGGCTTTGTGATCCACCAGACACATTGGTGTAGAGCCAGTGTCTGGAAGCCAAGGCAGATTCGAATGATCACTATATATTTGCTGCTATTTTGAAAGCTTGTAACATTTACATTTTACATTGGAAAAACCCCCTTACAGTGCCACCTACAGGCATAACAGGTATTGTATAGAATTTGGTGACCTACCTACAGATTTTAATATTTGTAATGGATCAGAGAAGTGAAAGAATTCTTTAATAGTGAAATCTTGTCTGCAAGTTCAAATAGTAACAGCTGTCAAAGTAAGTAATACCTTGAATTTCTGTAGTGCTTCTTGAGCAGAGAGATGTCTAGGTGGAAACCAAGCCGGAGCGGAAAGGCAAAAGGGATAGAGGTTAAAGTAGCCTCAAAGGTGAAGGTCTTGGGGCTTTTGAAACAATGTTTTTCTTCTCTTCTCTTAGGCAGTCCCTCAGAACCGAGGATGACTTGCTTCCACACTAAAAATGAGTTCTCAGGTGACTGAGTCCAATGCGGGACCTACAGTCTCTCAGGTGGGGCAGATGGTGGTTGAACGGGTGGGTGGGGTGCTTGGTTTGACGTGCGCTCCTTCCGCTGTTTGCGCTTGGCTTCCGCTTGCTCCCGGCGAAGAAACTCGGTGTTCGGCGCCTTCCCGGATGCTTCTCCTCCACTTTGTGCGGTCTTGGGCCAGAGATTCCCAGGTGTCGGTGGGATGTTGCACTTTTTCAAGGAGGCTTTGGGGGTGTCCTTGAAGCGTTGCCTCTGCCCACCTGGGGCACTCTCGCCGCGTCGGAGCTCCGAGTAGAGCGCTTGTTTTGGGAGTCTCGTATCGGGCATGCGGATGATGTGGCCGGTCCATCGGAGCTGATCGAGCGTGGTCAAAGCTTTGATGCTGGGGATGTTGGCCTGAGCGAGAACACTGATGTTGGTGCGCCTAGCCTGCCAATGGATTTGCAGGATCTTGCGGAGGCAGCGTTGGCGGTACCTCTCCAGTGCTTTGAGGTGCCTGCTGTACATGGTCCAAGTCTCTGCAGCATACAGGAAGGTGGGTATCACTACTGCTCTGTAGACCATGAGCTTGGTGCTGGGTTTGAGGTTCTGGTCTTCAAACACTCTCTTCCTCAGGCGACCGAAGGCTGCACTGGCACACTGAAGGTGGTGTTGGACTTTGTCATCGACGTCTGCCCTTGTTGATAGTAGGCTCCCGAGGTATGGAAAGTGGTCCACGTTGTCCAAGGCCTCGTCATGGATTTTGATAATCGGGGAGCAGTACTGTGTGGCGGGGGCAGGTTGGTAGAGGACTTTTGCCTTACGGCTGTTTAGTGTAAGGCTCATGCTCTCGTACGCTTCGGTGAAGGTGTTGACGATGGTTTGGAGTTCTGCCTCAGTGTGCGCAGATGCAAGCGTCATCTGCATACTGTAATTCGACGACAGAGGATGGGACGACCTTGGATCTGGACTGGAGGCGACGGAGGTTGAATGGTTTCCTGTTAGGTTCAGGAGATGGTTCTGTGATAGTAGATTGGCGGTTAGGATCAGATCAGCCATGATCTTATTGAATGGCGGAGCAGGCTCGAGGGGCCAATTGGCCTACTCCTGCTCCTATTTCTTATGTTCTTATGTTCTGTAGATTAGCTCCACTCCAGCGGGGAGCTTACTGAGGGTGAGATGGAGCATTGCAGCCAGGAAGATCGAGAAGAGCGTTGGTGCGATAATGCAGCTTTGCTTGACCCCGGTCCGTACGTGAATTGGGTCTGTGGTGGATCCATTGGTCAGGGTCACGGCTTGCATGTCGTCGTGAAGCAGGCAGAGGATGGTGACAAACTTTTGAGGGCAGCCGAATTTGAGGAGGACACTCCATAATCCCTCACGGTTGACGGTGTCGAAGGCCTTTGTGAGGTCAAAGAAGGCCATGTACAGCGGTTGGTGCTGTTCCCTGCATTTCTCTTGTTGTTGACGCGCGGTGAAGATCATGTCCATTGTGCCCCTTAGTGGGCGGAATCCGCATTGCGACTCTGGGAGGAGCTCTTCAGCCACTGGGAGAAGGCGATTGAGGAAGATTCTTGCGATGACTTTCCCTGTGGCAGACAGCAGGGCGGCGACTCTAATTACCGCAATCGGACTTGTCACCTTTCTTGAAGATGGTCATGGTTACGGCGCCAGATCCCCTGGCATGCTCTACTCCTTCCAAATAAGAGAAATGAGTTAATGTATTCGCGCCAATAGTGCTTCTCCGCCATGCTTTAGCGCCTCGGGGATTCCATCTGCTCCTGAGGCCTTGTTGTTCTTCAGTTGTCGGATAGCCCTTTCAACCTCATGCCGGGCTGAGGTTGTGCTGAGGTGGTGACGGGTAGCATGCTGCGGGATGGAGTTGAGGAAGCTCACGTCGAAGACAGAGTCTCTGTTGAGATCCTCGAAGTGCTCCTTCCAGCGGGCACTGACTGCCTCTCTGTCCTTGATGAGTACTTCTCCGTTCTTGGCCCGCAGTGGGGTAGGACCATGGGTGCTTGGGCCGTAGGTGGTCTTGACTGCGCTAAAGAATCCACGCACATCGTGGTTGTCGGCTAGCTGCTGGAAGTCCTGCGCTTTCTCCACCCACCATCTGTTCTTTAGGTCGCGAGGTTTTTGTTGGACCTTGGCCTTCAGGCATCTGTAGAGCTGCTTTCTTGCTCTCGAGTTCTGTTGCTGTTTGCAGATCAGGGATGTCTTGCGCTTGCGGCTTATTAGCTCCTGAATCTCCTGGTCGTTCTCGTCGAGCCAGTCTTGGTGTTTCCTGGTCGAGTGACCGAGCGTCTCTTCGCAGGTGCTGATTATGGAGGCCTTGAGTGCAGACCAGGCACTGTGAACACTCTGTCTCTGAATCACTGGGAGTCGTCAGGTTGGTTGTAAGGCGCAAGCTGAATAGGGCTTTCTTAGCAGGGTCTTTGAGTGCTCCAGCGTTGATTTTCCTGCAGCATTGCTTCTGTTGCCGCTGCTGTTTTGGGGCTACGTTGATGGAGATGACAGAGTGGATTAGGCGGTGGTCTGTCCAGCAGTCGTCGGTTCCTGTCATGGCGCGGGTGATGCGGACGTCCTTGCGATCCCTCGCTCGGACGATGACGTAGTCCAGCAGATGCCAGTGCTTAGAGCGAGGGTGTTGCCATGAAGCCTTGTACTTGTCTCTCTGACGGAACAAGATGTTGGTTGTGACAAGGCCATGTTCTAAGCATTTCGTCAGGAGGAGGGTACCGTTGGAGTTGCCTTTCCCTACCCCTTCTCTGCCGATCACACCTCCCCAGAGGTCTGTGTCCTTTCCAACTCTGGCGTTAAAGTTGCCAAGGAGGATCAGCTTGTCACGCGTTGGGACTCGGGACAGGGATTGTTCGAGGTTGGAGTAGAATTCCTCTTCGGTCTCGTCTGTGGCTTCCAGTGTTGGGGCGTGCGCACTGGTTCCGGGCTAGGGTGAGCCGTAAAGTCATGAGGCGTTCGTTTATTCCACAAGGAGTCTCAGACGTTCAACTAGCTCATTTTTTTATGGCAAAGCCTACCCCATGGAGGCGGCCTCCTTCAGGTTTGCCTTTCCAGAAGAAGGTGTAACCACCGCCTTGCTCCTTGAGCTGGCCTTCCCTTGCCCGCCGGGTCTCGCTTAGGGCAGAGATGTCTGTCAAAACGTCTGAGCTCCCGGGCAACGATAGCAGTATGGCGTTCCGGTCTGTCGATGTTGGGGTTGCCCATGATGGTCCTGACGTTCCAGGTCCCGAACTTCATTTTAAAGGGTGGAAGATGCCTGTGCGTGAATTCTTTTAACGTGGGGTGGCTGTTGCACACCAGCTACCACATGGGCTTGACAGAGCAAAGTCTTGGTCCAATGGCAAGGGGATCCAAGATGATTGGAGACCAGGCTCTGCTACATCGGCCTAGCACACACACACAAACATACTCCTACTGTCGTCCTCCCTCCTTCCCGCAGGTCCTCTCTGCCTGGGTTTCATAGGCTGCAGTGTGGTCCTCCTGACCCCGCTGCTGGTCCACGCTGCGCCACTCCTGGGCCTCGACCTCGCTGCTGGAAGGAGGGAAAATATGTTTTTAGTGTTGTGTTGTCACACCTTTTTGGTTTGAGTTAAGTTTTTCGGGGAGAAACGTGGGAGTGGAAAAAGTTTGAGAAACTAGCATTAACCCCCGGTTATAATACTTTGTTTATAATACTACAAAATTGATGGTTTAGGGTTGATTTTCAGTTGTACAGTGTAAATACAATATTACAAATCAGCTTAGAGTGGAGTAAGAGCTCATACCACATTGTAACATTTGTTTTAAACTCCGCTCTTCAGAAAAGGGATAGAACGGCACTGTATCTATCTCGCTGTAAATTGATACCATTTAGCATGTGTCCCATGTTAAGAGTAGATACGCTGTAAACAATAGGAAGATCCAATAAAAATGTAATTCTTCCTGTGTAATCTATAAATGAAATGCTGTCGCTTTAAAATGAATCCAATGCATGGTATAGTTAATAGGTAAACTGTTGCCCTGCAGCCATGAAAATGTTTGCATACCAACTTTCCATCTCTGTTTTCATTTCTTTTTCAGTCTGATGAAGATAAGCAGCTGCAGGAAGAGCTGGAGATGCTTGTGGAAAGGTTGAGTGTAAGTCCTGTTTTTCTCTCTCTCCCCCTTACTTTCGTGTGAGGTTGGTTCTCTAATAGTGAATTATGTGTCCATTTTCTCTTTTTAGGTATTAAATTAGTTTAATGTTTCAGACAAGTATGCAAAAAACCTATAGTAGTTTTGTTTTTTGCTGAAATTTGAAAAAAATCCTTTATGTTCACCAAGTAACCTTTTCCAATGCATTCCTATATCTTTATCTTAAAAATAAAGATGTTAAACAAAAATGTTTCTAGGTACTGTGGCTACTATAAATGTTTTTGATACTTATTTTCTCTGATGCTTTGCCATTGTTTATATTTTGTAACTTGGGGTTGAAGTCAACTTGAGTAGAACTGTAAATAGTTTAAAAGAACATTTGTTACATCCTTGGCTCCTAAATCTGGGCATTTTAACTTCTTTCTAGGAACAGGACACACAACTTTATCGCGCTGCTCTAGAGGAACTCCGGAGGCAGATTCGTTCCTCCACCACCTCCATGACATCTGTCCCTAAACCACTTAAATTCCTTCGACCGCATTATGACAAACTTAAAGAAGTCTGTGAGAATATGCCATCAGGAGAAAATAAGGTAATTTTTTGTGTAATAGTGACTACCACACATCATCTTTTGATGCAACAATTCAGTTGTAAGTTATTTCCATGACTTGAGAGTTGTAATTGCTGTACTTGAAAGTGTCACAAGTTTGCATGTGTTGTAATATCATTAACTGTCCTGAGGTAATCATTTTGAAATTTGAGTATGAAGCTTTCAGTATATTTTCAAAGCACAACTTTCATATGAGAACTATGATAGCATTGTTAGACATTTTTTAGGGCAAGGTATGACTGAAGACATGTATCTTGTATTAGTAATGAGGACCCATGAGATTATTAATGCATCAGTGATTTACTGACTTTTAGATCTGAGTGTAAGTGAATTCAGCTATCCTGTTCTCTCTCAATACTGTGGGCCAGTTAACTCATCCATGTAAATCCACTTGTTCCACACATCCTGGTTTGTGTGATTTTTTTGTGTCAAACACTGACCTGGTTGCTGATGCTAACGGGTCACATCATGTGACTGACTCCCATTCCTATGTCCATTGCTCCTATACCCTGGAGATTTCCCTATAGCTCCCAGCACTAGGAATACCCCCCTCAAATGCTAGCACAAACTGAAACTCCCACCCCTAAATCAGTAAAATGTTAGAGATACACAACAGGTCCGTCAGCAACTGTAGAGGTTAATGTTTCAGATACAACCTTTTGTGCGAGCTCAGTTTTCTATATTTCATATTAACTTAGCTCATTCATTCCTAAACCTTTACAATTATATAAAAGCCTTTTAATGTTTCATATTTTTCAAAATTAATTTAATTTCCATTTCTGTAAATGCTCTACCATTCATTTTTTTTTACATTTTTAACCAACGTTATCTTTAATCCCATCTCCTGATCAAAAAAAATATCCTCCAACTTTCATAAGCATTGTTGCAGGAAATCCATCAGTAACATTTAATAGATTAAAGATTAAAAACTATGGGGTAGATTTTCCACTTGTCACCCAGGCGTAAAACTGACTTTACAGATTGGCTACCCATTATAGAAACTGTCTGATTTTCATTTCATTTCATTTCCATTGGAATTAAGTTTTACACCTGGGTGGCAATTTGAAGATCTAACTACATATGTTGGTGTGCAGATGCCAAACTTTTACAGATGCAAAGCAATCTTTAAAAATCTGCCTGATTATAACTTGAAGCTGAAATTGAAAAGCACTTGACGATTCATGAAGTTCCATGACCAAGCAAAATTAGACTTTGTTGCTTTAAAGGGACAGGCACACATCCTAGCCTGTTAAAAGAAGTCAGAGAGGAAATAACAGACTATGACCACAATTTTTCAATCCTCAAATATGTAAATTGTACTTTGGGGCTGCAGATAGGTCAATGTAACACTATTTAAGAAGGGAGTGATGGACATACCAGGTGATTGTAGAACAGTTATGTCTGTCAATTGTGAGCAAACTCTTAAAATCCATGATTGGAGATAAAATCAGTAAGCATTTAGAAATACATGGACTAATCAAGGACAGACAGCATGATTTGTTAAAGACAAATCGTGATCGTTTTTTGAAGAATTGCATAGATAAAGGGAGTGCAGTGGGTATAGTGTTTATGAATTTTCAGAAGGCATTTGATATGCTGTCTCTCAAAAGACTTATTAGAAAATTTAGGCATATGGTATAGGAGAAAATGTAGTAGCATAGATAGTGAGTTAGTTGATGAACAGGAAACAGGTTGTTGCTCGGAATTGAAAGTAGTGTACTCCAGGAATCAGTGATGGTCCACTTTTGTTCTTGGTGTGTGTATATATACTAAAAGACTTCAGAAAGGCATGGACAGGTTAATGGAATGAGTAGGCAGGTAGTGGATGTAAGGGTATAGATGAACAGGGACATCAAGGGGTTCAAATATATAATTGTGAGTGAAAGTGCATGTAGAAAAGGCCATTAGAAGTTTGGGTTTTAAAAATAGGGGCATATGGCATAAGAATAAAGAAATATTGATTAATTCATGCAAAATGTTGGTTAGGCCAGTTGGAGCAATGTGTGCAGTTCTGGGTGTCCCATTATAGAAAGAGCCATCGAGAGGGTACAACATAGAATCACAAAATGATGCCAGGGATCAGAAACTATTGTTATAAGGAGCTCCTTGAGATACTGGGATTATTTCCACTGAGCAGAAGAGATTTAAGAGGTTTTAAAACTATGAAGAACTATGATATAAGGAAAGACTATATCCTCTGGTGGGGGTCATTAACTTAAAATGATCACAAAGTAAGGGGAGAGGTTACAAGAAATTTTGTTACGTAAAGAATGGCTGGAGCATGCAAGGCTCTGGTGCAATGGTTGAGTTGGAGAATGTTGCATCTTTTAAGGCAAAAGTGGATAAATATTTGAAGCAGAGGAAGATACAAGGCTATGGGGAGAGAGCAGGGTAGTGGGATTAGTTTTAAGTTGCTCTAGGAAAGAGCAAGCGCAGACATGATGAGCAAAAAGGCAACTTTCTGTGCTGTATACATCTAGCCACATCGGCACAGACCAGTTGGGCCAAGTGGCCTGTTTCTGTGCTGTATGTGTCTATGACATCACCTTAGCAGAATAATGCATTGTTATAAAACAGCAGAACATGAGATTTGCCATAAGCAATGTCCAATGGCTGGTCATTAGTATATAATGTGTTTCAAAATGTATGTCATACTTAAAGATGTTACACTTGTAAAACGGCCTTAAAATGCTGGGTGTTTCTGATCTGTGCTTTTGAGCTGCAGCCTAAAACTGTTCCAAACTTCAAAGTGCTGTTTGGTCAGAGAAATTAAATACTGACCTCAGTATATCTTCACTTACAACAAAAGGACAAAAATGAGAAGTCGCACAACACCAGGTTATAGTCCAACAGATTTATTTAATTTTACAAGCTTTCGGAGTGTCTGTGTTGTATGTCGACTTGAGTGGGTTCGTGATCTGTAGTCCTTTCGGAATCTTGCCTGCTTTCTTGCATCTCTGCAGGTACTTGATGTCTGTGTCAATATGCGCGATCTTCTTGGCGATTCTCTCCACTTTGATGTCTGTGTTGTATGTCGACTTGAGTGAACAAAAGGACAGGCAGCTTAAACACAGTTGCAGTAGCAGAATAATACATTGTGTTCCTGTTTTGTTATAAAACACCCCGTCGTTGTACTTGGTGAGCAATGACAGGGAAGATCCACTAATGTGCTAAAACATTGCTGACCTTTGGATTTAATTTCCTTACTTTGGGACATTGTGCTTCATGTTTAAATCCCATCTTAGGAAGCACTACAGCAGAAATGTGATTAAAGAACTTGCACAGAACCATTTTTTGCAGTTGGGGAAAAAAGTACTGTTTTCTGGTTAATTTAAATTTCCTTTATGTATAGAAAATAACATAGTTCAAAATCCCATGATTAAGTTTGTTATATTCTGGAAATTGTTCATTCTCTTCCTCTTTGTGCCCACCCCTTCTCAAGGTATTCACTCCCTGTTCGATATAGTTCCACAGGCACTGGTTGTGCTTTGGTATTTTGTCTAAGTAACATTCTACACGTGATCCTAGATGATCAGTACTGACAGTCTATGTGACTGCGGGCAGGGGCATGATATGTGAGTCAGATCCTGCCCTCAACTGATGTCAACACGCAAACACTTTGGGAGTGGCTGGATCAGAGCTATAAACCTGGCTGACATATTTATTTTTCCCACTATAATGTCAAGGGCACTGGCACCAGTTTTAATGCACTTACTCTTGCCCCAGGTGAAATCTACTCATTGTGCACAACAATATTGATCCTGGGGATTTTCTGGACTGTACAGTTTTAACTGCTAACTCTTTTCACCAGCTGAGCTATAGGGGGAGTCTCTCAAATGGTAACTATTTAATTCTACAGAGCTGAACTTGTTCTGGAAGCTGAGACAAACTTAACACAGAAATCATTCGAGGAGCCACTTTAACTGTAAATTATAAGGGAAAAGTGCAAATGTTCAGTAAAGTAGAAGCCTTATTTCTCTTACAGCGATTCTGCGCTGACATAGTGTCAGTATTAGCCATGACGATGAGTGGAGACCGGGAATGTCTGAAATACAGACTTCAAGGATCTCAGGAAGAACTGGCTTCATGGGGGCATGAATATGTCAGGTGTGTTTTAACAAAATAACCCTAAAGGTTACTTTTTACATTTGTTCTGTTTTTCATGTTTAGAGGTTATTGCATGGAATTGTTTGCCAGAGAGCATAAATTATTTTAAAAGGGGTTTACATAATTGCTTGAAAAAGAGGAATATTAAAGGGTATGGAGAGCAGGCAGGAAAGCGGGATTCAATTAGGTGGCTCATGAGAAAAACACAGGCACAGACTAAATTGGCCAGGTGATTTGTTTCTGTATGGTAACATTCTAGATTATATATTGTCTATACTAAGATACGAGGTTTAATCAAAAATGCTAACTTACTTTAAGCCTACACAACTAACCTAATGGTGTTGGGACAAACAAGGTGGGGTTTGGAAAGGTAAAGTTTAAGTAAGCTGCTTACAACAGTATTAACCTACTTTAAATTTCTTTCATTCATATAAAATTGCACTTAATAGCACAAAGCTGCCTTATGTTTACTGAATAAAAGTTTGCACCAACACCACTTTTCAAAAAATAGTTTAACTGGTCATTCATTTTATTGCTGTTCGTGTACAAAATAGCTGCAATATTTGCCTTGTATAAAAACAGTGACCTCACTTCAAAGTAGTTAATTGTGAAGCTCTTTGGAATATTTTTGAGTGGTGTGATAACGTACTATATAAATGTAACTACTTTTAAGGGGGGGGAGGAAAGGAACTAAATCTCTAAAATATTCAGGACTTTTATTTTGCAGACTAGAGGGTAAAACAGTTGAGGGTCAACATTCAGTTTCCAGATATTGTACATCTGAAACAAAACACTGCTCATTGGAAATTGTGCTACAACAATAAATGCAGAAAATCTTGGACCGGGCGCAAACTTATTCTTCAAAGATACATGTTCTTAAGTGCACTAGCATGGGAGGAAAAAATAATTTTACTTAAGCAATGTTGTATACTCATGTTGTGTTAACAAGGTGTGTTAGCTCATCTTTCTGCAGCTGTTGTAACATGAGTTATCATAGCAGTTTAACCTTTTTCTTTTGGCTTCATCTATGTTCCTCTCCTTTCCTCTTTCATGTCCTATGATTTTTTTTTAATCTAACTCTATTCCTGATGGTTAGCATTTGCTGAATTAATAGCGGAGATAGCCATTGCGGGGACATGGTTGCAAAGTGACCAAGGTTGGGAACTAAATATTCCAGCATAGTTAACTTTTAGAAGAGATAGGCAAAATGGAAAATGAGGGGTAGCCCTGATAAAGGATGGGATAAAGACAGTAGAGAGAAAGGATCTTAGCTCTGAAAATCAAGAAGTAGAATCAGTTTGGGTGGAGCTAAAACAGCAAGGGGCAGAAAACATTGGTGGGAGTTGTTTATAGTCCCCCAAACAGTAGTTGTAATGTAGGGAAGAGTATAAATCAGGAAATTAGGGGCGCATGTAACAAGGGTAATACAGTAACCATGGGGGACTTTAATCTACATATAGACTGGGCAAACCAAATTTGCAGTAATAGTGGAGGACAAATTCATGGAATGTGTACAAGATAGTTTTCTAGATCAGTATGTTGAACCAACTAGGGAACAGGCTATTTTAGATCTCGTATTGTGCAATGAGAAAGGGTTAATTAATAACCTTATAGTAAAGTGGCCTTTAGGGAAGAGTGACCATAATATGATAGAATTTCATATTGAGTTTGAAAGTGACTTCGGTAAATCTGAAACTAGGGTCTTAAATCTAAACAAAGCAAACTACGTTGGTATGAGGGGCGAGTTGGCTAAGGTAGATTGGGAAACTACATTAAAAGGTATGATGGTAGACAAGCAATGGCTAGCATTTAAAGAATTAATACATAATTTACAACAAATATGCATTCCTTTAAGGCACAAAAACCCCATGGGAAAAGTGGTCCAACCGTGGCTAACGAAGTTAAAGATAGTATTAGATCAAAGGAAGAGGCTTATAATGTAGCTAAAAATAGTAAAGCCTGAGGATTTTAGAATTCAGCAAAGGAGGACCAAGAAATTGATAAAGGGGGAAATAGAATGAGAGTAAACTAGTGAGACATAAAAGCAGACTGTAAAAGCGTCTAGGTATGTAAAAAGGAAAAGATTAGCGAAAATAAATGTGGGTCCCTTACAGCTGAGACAGGAGAAATTATAATGGGGAATAAGGAAATGGCAGTGAAATTAAACACATACTGTCTGTCTTCACGGAAGACAGACACAAAAAAACCTCCTGGAAAAGTGGAGAACCAAGGGTCTAGTGAGAATGAGGAACTGAAAGAAATTAGTATTAGTAAAAAAAATAGTACTGAAGAAATTAATGGGACTGAAAGCTGATAAATCCCCTGGACCTGATGGCCTACATCCTAGGGTTTTGAAAGAGGTTGCTATAGAGATAGTAGATGCATTGGTTGTCATCTTCCAAAATTCCATTAATTCTAGAACGATTCCCGCGGATTGGAAGGTAGCAAATGTAACTCCACTATTTAAGAAAGGAGGGGAGAGAAAACGGGGAACTACAGACCAGTTAGCCTGACATCAGTAGTAGGGAAAATGCTAGAATCTATTATTAAGGACGTGGTAACAGGGCACTTAGAAAATAATAATAGGATTTGTCAGAGTCAACACGGATTTATGAAGGGGAAATCATGTTTGAAGAATCTGTTAGGGAGTTTTTTGAGGTTGCAACTAGCAGAATAGATGAGGGGGACCAGTGGATGTGGTGTATTTGGATTTTCAGGAGGCATTCGATAAGTTGCCACATGAGGTTATTAAACAAAATTAGGACTCATGGGGTTTGGGGTAATATATTAGCATGGATTGAGGATTGGTTAACTGACAGAAAACAGAGTAGGAATAAATGGGTCATTTTCGGGTTGGCAGGCTGTAACTAGTGGGGCACCGCAAGGATCAGTGCTTGGGCCTCAACTATTCACAGTCTATATCAATGATTTGGATGAGGGGACCAAATGTAATATATCCAAGTTTGCTGATACAAAGCTAGGTGGGAATGTAAGGAGGATGCAAAGAGGCTTCAAGGGGATATAGACAGGCTAAGTGAGTGGGCAAGAACATGGCAAATGGAATATAATGTGGAGAAATGTGAAGTTATCCACTTTGGTAGGAAAATAGAAAAGCAGAGTATTTTTTAAATGATGAGATTGGAAAATGTTGGTGTTCAGAGGGACCTGTGTGTCCTTGTACACGAATCACTGAAAGTTAACATGCAGGTACAGCAAGCAATTAAGAAAGCAAATAGTATGTTGGCCTTTATTACAAGAGAATTTGAGTACAAGAGTAAAGATGTCTTACTGCAATTATATAGGGCCCTGGTGAGACCACACCTGGAGTATTGTGTACAGTTTTGGTCTCCTTAACTAAGGAAGGATATACTTGCCATAGAGGGAGTGCAACGAAGGTTCACCAGACTGATTCCTGGGAGGGGATTGTCCCATGAGGAAAGATTGAGTAGACTAGGCCTATATTCTCTGGAGTTTAGAAGAATGAGGTGATCGCATTGAAACGTACAAAATTCTTACAGGGCTTGACAGGCTTGATGCAGGGAGGATGTTTCCCCTGGCTGGGGAGTCTAGAACCAGGGGTCGCAGTCTCAGAATAAGGGGTCAACCATTTAGGACTGAGATGAGAAATTTCTTCACTCGGAGGGTGGTGAATCTTTGGAATTCTCTACCCCAGAGGACTGTGGAGGCTCAGTATATTCAAGACAGAGGTCGATAGATTTTTGGATATTAAGGAAATCAAGGGATATGGGGATAGTGTAGGAAAATGGAGATGAAGTAGAAGATCAGCCATGATCTTACTGAATGGCAGAGCAGGCTCGAGAGGCCGAATAGCCTACTCCTATTTCTTATGTTCTTATCCATGCTATTCTTAATGCAGAATATCAGATTATCCAGCCCACAGACATGACAGTCTTCTGGGGCCGTGCTTGGGTGGTGTAGCGAGTGACAATCAATTTGTCCAGGTGAAGTACAGCTGGCTTTCAAATCTGAATGTCCCTGTATGCCATTTAGCCTTTCCCTGTTTTTTTTTCCTTGCTCACTTATCTGGGTTTGATGGGAGTGTATTTTTCATAATTGAAAATTTTGTTTGCTTTTTCGTGTTCCAATTAAACAGTTTTTTTTAGGATTTATAATTGGTGCAATAATATTTAAATACAGTCTGGTGTTTGTTTGATAATTATGTATTTTTAGGTATAAAAATTATTTTCCTCTTCTAGGCATCTGGCAGGTGAGGTTGCAAAAGAATGGCAGGAGGTAGACGAGAATGATAAAGCTAAACATGAGATACTGCTTGCTCTGGTAAAAGAGGTAGTTCCCTATAATATGGCTCACAATGCTGAGCATGAGGCATGTGACCTCCTCATGGAAATTGAACATCTCAATATGCTGGAAGATTATATTGATGAAAATGCATATTCTAAAGTCTGCTTATATTTAACAAGGTATGTTTTCATCTTTCTGCAGCTGTTGTAACATGAGTTATCTAGTCGTTGAAAATTAAGCTTCTTTTGTAGCTTTAGGTATGTCCTGAGTTTGGATATATCTAGTACAATTTCAACTTCTGACTGCTTTTTGCCCTTGTTGGAAAGATGAAGGATCCACTAGCTGGCTAGAAAAGCTGTTAAAATGTTGAAAACATGTTATGTATAGAATTTTCAATTCTAACATCTATTTAAAAAAAATCTTCTGTCCTTCCTGTCAATTTTTGCATTATAAATGTCTTTGTCCACAGTTATAATGGAAGCTGTATTTAAACTGGTCACACTAATTATGCCATTCAGTCAATGGAAACGCTGCACCTCCTCAGTGTTGCATCTTCCAGCTCCTCGACCTATACTGCAAAGAAACCCCTATGCTTCAACCAAGTTATCTCCTCTGTTTCCCAAGTTGCCTTAAGATTTGTTAGTTAATGCTTAAATAATGTCAGATCAAAGTATATAGGTCAGATGTTTGTCTTGGAAATGGGGGCTGTAATTGTCAGCACACTCTGGTCTGATTATCCCCCACCCTCTAGCCCTACTTCACTTGAAGGCTGCACTTGGTCTTGACTCGCTGTGTATAATGTGTGTCTATGTAAAATTATAAACCCAAATTCGTCTCCCTCCTATATGGTTAAGAAATTCAGTTTCCGGTGCATGCCCAGCTGTCACATAGTGGCTGAGTGGGAACTTGGTGTATGAGGAATTATACTGTCTTGACTCTAGAGCAGGGGTTCTGAGCCTTTTTGCTGCTGAGTGCACCCTCCCGTGTTATAAAAATTTCACGGACCCCCAGTAACACAGCACACGTATTTTTTCTGTATACAAATTAAACTTAATTTATTTTTGTTTTACTTGTATCCTGGACCATCCTCTGTATTATGATCTGGTTCCGTACATTCCCCTGTGGTTTATATCCCAGACTATCCCCTGTATTATGACCCGGCTCAGTATATTCCACGTGATCTGATGTTAGCAGTAATCTGTTCTGTGTTCCTGCCAGTCCCGGTTTAATAAACTAAATGGCCTCCCGTGAAACTGAAAAATGATTGTAGAGCCTGGAACAGGATCACAGATGGTAAAACCGGGCTGATGAGTGAACATTAAACGGACAGGTGGCTCCAATCTCTGCTCTGCAGAGCTTGGTCCTGCTCTCAAACTGTTACTGTTGCATTTTAAAGTCACTCCCTGTTTGATATAATATATTAGAGCTGAACACCCACGCTGCCAGTCGTGTCCTGAATAGAATGGAGTTCACTCAGCAACAGAGTGCGACCCCTGTAACCCGGGGAATGATCCTGTTTCTTACCGTCACTGGCAGATCGGCCTGCGCCGCCCGTCACGAGGCAAACTGACTCACCACTGGGAATCCCTGGATTAATAGCAGGGAGCAACACTGTTCTGCCTGCTATCATCCAAGACTTATTTCTCGCGAACCCCTTAAAACCTTCTTTCAGATCCCTGGTTGAGAACGCGTGCTCTAGAGAGTTGATGCAGGAAATGTTGGATTACTAAACCTTAGTACAACCTATTAAAGATTGTGAACCTTACCATTAAATTCTATCAATCTAATCTTAATTTGTTTTGTACTTTGTAGTATTATTTATACCATCATTGCTTGTTTTATGTTTGCAGATAGAATTTACTGGAAAGTTAGCTTCACAAAATGCAGATCTTAACTGTGATTAGGTATTATTTAAATTTTCACAGTGCATGATTTTTGTGTTTTCAAACTTGTGCTTCAAATGATTTTTTCCCAATTTTTTTTCAGCTGTGTCAGTTATGTTCCTGAACCAGAGAATTCTGCTCTGCTTCGATGTGCTCTTAGTATTTTCCGAAAATTCAATCGCTACCCTGAGGCTCTGCGACTTGCACTGATGCTAAATGACATGGAATTAGTCGAAGATATTTTTACTTCCTGTAAAGATGTGTATGTAATCACTTTACATCAATGCGCATTTGATCAATTGTTAAAATGTACCATGCAAGGTCTTTAATTGTGTAGAAACTAGGAAGTTACACTTTCTACTCTCTATTGATTTTGTTAATCCACCAAGTTCATTTATATTTTCATTTATTTTTAAGGCAGTGACTTGCTGAGCTGTGGTTCCCTGGGTCCTGGTAGTCTTCGAGTACCTTGTCCTAGTGATCTTCATTTTTTAATCCAGACAATAATAGTACTGAGTACGGAGATCAATTGCAGCATCCAAACTGCTGCCCCAGCTGGCATTGGCTAACAGCACAGACTGAGAATCCGACCTAGAACCCTCTGATTTGTATTGCTTATTGCTACACAGAGCAGTGCTTTTACTCATTAGAACATTTGGGGAGGAGAGACAGAGAAAATTTTGTTTTTCTCCAAAGATGACAGACTTAATGGGTAGGGAAACCTGTTTGGAACTACATTAAAGATGATCCTAATTGTACTTTAGATATCATTATGCAAAAGTGTAGGTTGTGGAATGATATGCAATTGTACTCCTTCAGTAAGTTTCCTTTAGTACAGTCTGATGTAATGAGCACAAGTAATGTCCCCCAAAGCTTTTGATTGCAGTAGCAGTGCTCACTACTGTGATAATTAATCGTCAATTTATTGCCTCATTCTGTTTAACTAATTGAACTTATGCCAACACTCATCAGTGGAATTCAATGTGACTGAACTGACCAGTAATGGCTGTAGTTAGCACTGTGACTGCAGCTGAAAACTTGATGGGACAAGACTTGTTTGTACTATACTTGCAGTCAGATCAGTAAGTCTCTTACTGCTCACTTAAGTCCAAAAGTTCTGGATTTAAGCCCTACTCTGGTGCGAACTCATAATCGAGGCTGACGTTTCAGTGCAGTAGTAAGAGTGCTGCATTGTTTGAGGTGCTGTCTTGAGATGTTAAACCAAGGCCCTGTATGCTTTTTCAGTTGGATGTAAAAAAAATTCCAGGCACTATTTGAAGAGTGAGGGATTCTCCTGCTATCCTGACCAATAATCCTCCTTCAACCAACATGGCTATTTTGTGGGATTTTACTGTGTGTGAAAATGTCTGTCACATTTGCTTACAGAACGATCATTGCACTTCAAAATAATTCACTGTGTAGCATTTTAGGGTATTTGAGAAATGTGCTATGGTACTGTACTAAAGCAGTGCAACTGCTGTTTTCCTCACTGCTCTAAAGCATTGCCATTAGGGAGGAAATACTAAGGAGCTTTGTTCCTGTCTTGTATGAGAACTTAACATTAAAAGTGGTAAAATATTGGAAGCTACTCAGCTTTTCCTTATCAATGCATCTAGCTGTTTAAATTATTTAACAAGCCTAGAAAAGAACATTTTTGCTCAGCAACAGGCTATTTTTATGTTGAAAAAGTGCAAATCTTCCCTGCAGCTGTATCATGTCACCATATGGAGGGTACTATTAAACTTCAATCTGTTTTTTTTTAAGTTAAGTTACAATGATTCAGTCCTATTTAGTACTTGCATTTATATCAGACAGACATTTGATGATGCCAAACACAATTCTTATAATGAGTATCTTATTAAATTTTACAGAATGGCAAAAAAATGCTGCATTTTTGTTAAACTTGCACACAGGAAGTTTTGAATCCATTCCTCTTTTAGAAATGAAGCTTTTTTTCATTCATTTGCAAAAAAGTTTCAAGTAAAGGCTTAGAGACTGTGCCATGGGTCACATGAAGGGTGTACCATGGAGCTGGGGGGGAGGTGCAGGGGGTAATTAAAAGAATTTAAATCCATGTTTCCATTCATTTCCATTTATCTCAAGTTGCTGGTATTAACAACTCTTGGTCCCTGATTTATGTATATCAATGAGACAGCGACGCTAAGAACATCACTTTCCAAACATCCAGGTTCTCAAAAAACAGGCCATCAAATAAGCAATATAGAAACGCAAATAGGACCGAGTTTCCAGGCCTTAAGGCCAGATAACCATGGCTCAAGGGCCACAAGTAGATGATGCTGGCTATACAGAATGGATCTCTACTATACCAAGTGGTACTGAGTCATTTGCGGAGTATAAAAGATGAGATGTGTCCTGTTTCTCCCCCTCGCCTCCGATTATTGAAAATGAGTTACAAGCCATTTATGGGATGTAGCAATGTTTTAACACAATCCATATACACCTGCCACTTGAAACTTAAATGTTTTATCAGAGAAAATGGATAGAAAGTATAGTAAATGTTTTCAGCTTTTTGGGGGAATTCATAAATGTTGAAAGTGTCTTCCTAGCAGTAGATCCTGTTGTATGTCCTGTTTACACATGTATCGTTACTTCTTGGTAATCTGCAGTTTATCTTGTAAAACACCCTTCTAGCCAGTCGTCTTCCCATGTCATTTAATGGTGTTGATTCCTTCCTGTATGCTATATCCCCATGATAATTCGCTTAAGTGGTTATTATTTGTGTCAGCAATCTATTTGACTGCGGAGGCTGAAACAGCTGAGCCTGATGGTGGCTTAGCTGACATCCATGCACTTTTAGGAGGGCTTGCTGGATAGTGGTCAAGAGTGGGAGCCCTGGCTAATTTTTCATTCCTAACTTGGGGTCCCACTGGCATATTGTTAGGCTCCTACCACTGCTCCAGCACAGGTCAATTGACTTGGCACAAACTAGGGATCCAACCTGGAACCAATATTAGTTAGCTACTTGCTGGGTATTACTTAGCCAGCAGGAAAGCCCTCCGTGTAGCAAACTT
The DNA here is from genome assembly GCA_030390025.1 of Squalus acanthias. Classification (NCBI taxonomy): domain Eukaryota; kingdom Metazoa; phylum Chordata; class Chondrichthyes; order Squaliformes; family Squalidae; genus Squalus; species Squalus acanthias. The sequence continues at coordinate 34,002,283 of CM059429.1, forward strand.
ACTTTAATGATGTAATAAATAGTGAAGACGATCAAACTGGAGGATTTGCAGTTGTCTAATTCTGGTTTTTTTTTTAAAGAGGAAAAATATCACTTAAAAAAAAACCACTTAATTTTGGAAGAAAACTTGAATGATTAGAAGGCTGTAGGCATGTCTAATCATGTGAAAATGACTATTGTAAATTTTAAAATCACAGATGAACCTCTACTTCTCGGCCCACAATTTTGGTTATTTTCACAGGGCAGGAGACTTTGCGAAGATTGCAACAATTTATTTTACCGGTTCTATAGTTCAGATGATTAATGTAAATCTCAAAATACTCTAGTTCATGACGTCATCTGAATCTTCAAGATGTCTGTCTTGTAACTCCTCCTGTCATGTCTGTTATATATCTGCAGTATCTTCTGAAGTGTTGACTACAGTCTGATTAAAATAGCTACAGAAATGTTTAAGTACAGAATATTCAACTAATTTGAGGGTATGGTTCCTACTCCTATTCATTATAGTACTTTGAACGTACAGTTATTACTTGAAAACTTCATCTTTCTGTAGTTCCCTGTTGGTGAGTTAGCTGATGGTTGACAACGGATGGTGATATGTTCCTACCATTTGCTTCAGCGCTCTTGAACTAAGAATGAGAAAAATCAGCCTTGATAATGATTGAGATCAGTCACTCTTGATCATTAGCTAGTCGCTCTTCTATGTGTAGACAAAGTGAAGACAACTTTGGACTTGACTGATGGTAGGCTACTCTGTCAGATGAGCCAACACAGTGTACAGCTCTCAAACGTTTGCTACTTGAGGTACTGTAGGGCAACTGGAGGCTGTGGAACCATACCTGGCATTTTCTGGAGAGGAGAACCTTGGTTTTTCTAATGCTAAACAAATAGTGACACTAAACTACTATAACTCTTGTTTGGTGTGATCTTTGTTTAATACTGTTCCTTTAACTTGATCCACAGTGTTATTCAGAAGCAGGTAGCATTTATGTTGGGTCGCCACGGTGTATTCTTGGAGCTAAATGAGGATGTGGAGGACTATGAGGATCTGACCGAGATAATGTCAAATGTCCAATTGAACAGCAACTTCTTGGCCCTTGCACGAGAGGTAAGCTGCATTTGAATTTAGCAAAAGCATCTGTTTGAATTGGGCTGTAGACAAAACTAAATGTGTTCTGCAGTGTTTCCGACTGATGCTATGTTGAACTTGAATGAAAGTGAAATGTTTTATGTTTGGATTATAGAAAATATTTGATCCACATGAATCCTACAGATTGACAGAACAACACTTTAATAAACATACATTCTTTACTGTTTTGTGACTGAGATCAAACCAACTTTGGTATTGTGCACACTCAACACTGAGTCATATTAAATTGATAGGAACTGGTGAAAGCTGCTGAGCTAGAGGTTATCTGGAAAAAGTGCGAAGACATTTTAAAGAGAAAAGAAAACTGCATGCAGTGATTGGGCATGATATTCTGTTCATGATAGTGTGCTGTCAGCCAGAGTTGCTAGAGGACAAATGCTAGCATCCCTTAATTGGAGGGAAAATTGACTGGCAAGTCCTTTAAGGCCAAACTTTAGAAACTTTGCAGGCAGTTAGGTGCTGTGATGGAGAGAAATCGCAGACTTCTATGGTGGGCTGAATGATGTCTCTCAACTGCAGTTATCTTTGATCAACAGACGAGCTGAAGATCACCAGTACCATGTAGTTCTAAAGACTTGACTTCTGTCGATGCTGTGATATGCCAGCACTGACTAATGGCCAGGACTCTTGCTGGGGATGCACTAGGACCATTTGGCAACAAAAGAATGTCAGCACTGATTCTATAAATATCAAGGACAGATTGCAGTGATCCCTCCTAGGAATAAATTCAGTCTAGTGACACAAGGATTCTCCTGAAGTGGTAACCTCTTGGATCAGATGTCTCGGCATCACACAGGACAGTATCACTGAAGCAAACCCAATGCTAGTTGACACTAGGTAGTCTTAGAGCTACACAAAATAAAGTGCAAATATTGTTTGGAGGTACATTCTGGGGCTTCCCAAACCATAATCCAAGAATGTCTCAAAACAAACTTGGCTGTGTGCCCCCAAAGCCAGGTTTGTTTTGAGAATTTCCTGCATAACCCATCTATACCAGATAAGCCTAATTGGTCCTTCAGTCCATTCATCTGACATACTGCGGAAATGAGCAGAGACGGGGGATGATTGCCTCAGGCAGTATCTACTCTCCTAAGGCAGTGAGTAAAATATTGCTTCTGAACCAAGAGAAATTATGGTTTATGGCCTGGTTATTGAAAGGCAATGACCAGTGGTAGATACCTTTACTAGTCTATGCAGGGCATCCACTGATGGTGCTTAGTACAAACATTGCCCATTTGTGTCATGTTAGTCCTATCTTGTGATGTCCACGAATATCTCCCAAAATATTTGACTGATTTAAAACATAGTTCAGTTTGAGTTCACATTGCAGTCATTTCAGTCTTCCATAACCAGTTGCATTTTGATCAACAGGGGATCGCCAATTAATTCTCCTTTTGTAGGCTTGGTGGAAATTATGCCCAGTAATGTCCTCACTAGTTCCTAATTAGGACACCACTTTAGTTCTTCACTCAAAGTTCTAACTACTTGGAATGTGAGAATTTGTTTTTCTACGTTGGAAACATATACTATTCGTATTAATGTCTCCACACCACCTCTGCTATCTGGCAATGGACTATTCTTCAATCAGAAGCTGCTTGGTGGACTGTTTCAAATCATGAAAACTGTCGTGTTAGGCCTGTGGCCTAATTGTTGGACAACTCTAAGTTAGGCTATACACCTATTGCATGATTATGCATGTCAGCAATAGCCTGCATTTATACAGTGGTTTACTGTAGAAAAATACTGCAAGGTGGTTCAGAGGCATCAGAAAAAATTGCCACTGACCCAAAGCAGGAGGATTAGGAGAGGTGACCAAAAGCCGGATAAAGGAGGTGGGTCTTGAGGAGGGCCTTAAAGGAGGATAGTGAGGTAGAGTTTGAGTGTGGAGCTTATGTGCTGAAGGCACGGTCACCAACAGTGAAGTGAAAAGAGGAAGGATGCACAAGAGGCCAAAGTGAGGAACAAGTTCTGTGGAGGTTGAAGAACTTGTAGAGGTTACAGAGATAGGGAAGGGCAAGGTCAAAGTTATTCAAAGAACAAAGGAAACCCATTGGGCAGGTAACCTATCTTTACTTACTAGCATAGAGAAGCTAAAATCTATGAAAATTTGCAATTATACAATAAGATATAAATGTGTTTTCTCCCCAGCTGGACATTATGGAGCCTAAAGTACCAGAGGATATTTACAAGACACATTTAGAAAACAACCGTAAGTTTATATGCATTAGTTTAGAAGCGGGGATGTTATAGTCACCACTTTTTTTTTCCTATTAGTATAGGTTAGCATGTTTACAAAGTAGTAATATATTAAGTTCAGGTGGTATCTCAAACTGGAAGAGTGAAACTCAAGTCGTTTATCAATGTCTAATCCCCAGATATTTCCTTGTAACCTGCCTCCTCGTGTGATATTCTTTAGAATAACATGCATTTATATATAAAAATTAAATAGAAAAAGGAATAGTGCCAAAGGACTGGCAAACAGTAATTGTAATTCCCATGTTCAACAAGTGAGATAGAAATGGAATTATAGACTGGTTACAGCACAGAAGGAGGCCATTTGGCCTGTCGAGCCTGCACCGACTCTCTGCAAGAGCACTTCAGCTAGTCCCACTCCCCCACACTTTCTCCGTAGCCCTGCAAATTTTTTTCCTTCAGGTATTTATCCAGTCCCCTTTTGAAAGCCACGATTGAGTCTGCCTCCACCACTCTTTCAGGCAGTGCATTCCAGATCCTAACCACTCGCTGCGTAAAGTTTTCCCTCATATCGCCTTTGGTTCTTTTGCCAGTCACCTTGAGTCTGTCTTATGGTTCTCGGCCCTTCCGCCAATGGAAACAGTTTCTCTCTATCTGCTCTGTCCAGACCCCCTCATGATTTTGAATACCTCTATCAAATCTCCTCTCAACCTTCTCTGCTCTAAGGAGAACAACCCCAGCCTCTCTCGTCTATCCATGTAACTGAAGTCCCTCATCCCTGGAATCATTCTCGTAAATCTTTTCTGCACACTCTCTAAGGCCTTCACATCCTTCCTAAAGTGCGGTGCCCAGAATTGGACACAATACTCCAGTTGAGGCTGAACCAGTATTTTATAAAGGTTTATCATAACTTCCTTGCTTTTGTACTCTGCCTCTATTTATGAAGTCCAGTATCCTGTATGCTTTTTTAACTGCTGTCTCAACCTGCCCTGCCACCTTCAATGATTTGTGCACACATACCCCCAGGTGTCTCTGTTCAGGCACCCACTTTAGGATTGTACCCTTTAGTTTATATTGCCTCTCCTCATTCTTCCTACCAAAATGTATCATTGCACTTTTCTGCATTAAATTTCATCTGCCACATGTCTGCCCATTCCACTAGTCTGTCTGTCGTCTTCAAGTCTATCACTATCCTCCTCACTGTTCACTATACTTCCAAGTTTTGTGTCATCTGCAAATTTTGAAGTTGTGCCCTGTACTCCCAAGTCCAAGTCATTACTATATATCAAGAAAAGCAGTGGTCCTAGTACCAACCCCTGGGGAACACCACTGTATCTTCCAGTTCGAAAAACAACCGTTCACCACTACTCTGTTTCCTCTCACTTAACCAATTTCGTATCCAAACTGCCACTGTCCCTTTTATTCTATGGGCTTAAACTTTGCTGGTAAGCCTATTATGTGGCAATTTTTCAAATTCTTTGGCAGTCCATATACACCACGTCAACCACATTGCCCTCATCAACCCTCTCTGTTCCCTCATAAGACTCGATCAAGTTAGTTAAACACGATTTGCCTTTTACAGATCCGTGCTGGTTTTCCTTAATTAATCCACACTTGTCCAAGTGACTGTTAACTTTGTCCCTGATTTATAGTTTCCAAAAGCTTCCCCACTACCGAGGTTAAACTGACTGGCCTGTAGTTGCTGGTTGAACAAGGGTGTAACATTTGCAATTCTCCAGTCCTCTGGCACCACCCCCATGTCTAAGGAGGATTTAAGATTATGGCGAGTACCTCCGTGATTTCCTCCTTAGCCTCCCTCAGCATCCTAGGATGCATCCCATCTGGTCCTAGTGACTTATCAACTTTAAGTTCAGACAGCCTTTCTAGTACCTCCTCTATCAATTCTTATCTCATCCAGTAACTCCACTACCTCCTCTTTCACTGACTTTGGCAGCAGCATCTTCCTTGGTGAAGACAGCTGCAAAGTACTCATTTAGTACCTCAGCCATGCCCTCTGCCTCCATGCGTAGGTCTCCTTTTTGGTCCCTAACAGCCCCACCCCCCCCTCTTACCCGTTTATTATTTATATGCCTATAGAAGACTTTTGAATTCCCTTTTATGTTAGCTGCCAATCTATTCTCATATCCTTTCTTTGCTCCTCTTATTTTCTTTTTCACTTCCCCTCTGAACTTTCTATATTCAGCCTGATTCTCACTTGTATTCTCAACCTGACATCTGTCATGGGCGCTCTTTTTCTGCTTCATCTTACTCTCTCTCGTCATCCAGGGAGCTCTGGCTTTAGTTGCCCTACCTTTCCCCCTCATGGGAATGTACCTCGACTGTACCCGAACCATCTCCTCTTTAAAGGCAGCCCATTGTTCGATTGCAGTTTTGCCTGCCAATCTTCGATTCCAATTTACCCGGGCCAGATCCGTTCTCAACCCACTGAAATTTGCCTTCCTCCAGTTAAGTAGTTTTACTCCTAGATTGCTCCCTGTCTTTTTCCTTAGCTAGTCTAAACCTTATGACACTATGATCACTGATCCCTTAACATTCCCCTATTGACACTTGTTCCACTTGACCCACCTCATTCCACAGAACCAGATCCAGCAATGCCTCCTTCCTCATTGGGCTGGAAACGTACTGATCAAGAAAGTTCTCCTGAACACACTTCAAATTCCTCCCCAGCTCTGCCTTTCACTATCCCAGTCTATATTGGGCTAATTGAAGTCCCCCATTATCACTACTCTATCGTTCTTGTACCTCTCTCTAATTTCCCTGCAAATTTGCTCCTCTATATCTTTCCCACTAGTTGGTGGCCTAATACACCTAGTAGTGTAATGGCACCTCTATTATTTCTTAACTCTAACCAAATAGATTCTGTCCTCTCCCTCTCCCTCTAGCACTGTAACATTCTCCTTAATCAATACTGCCACCCCACCTCCTTTCTTTCCTGAACACCTTCTATCCAGTAATATTTAAAACCCAATCCTTTCCTTTTTTTGAGCCAGGTCTCTGTTATCACCACATCATATTCCTATGTGGCTATTTGCGCCTGCAACTCACCAACCTTATTTACCACACTTCGTGCATTTACACACATGCACTTTAAACCAGTCTTAGACCTTCTTGTATTCTTAGTCTGACCCCACCTAATACCTTACTATTTCTTACTCTCGTGCTGTCTGTCTCTCCATCCTTTGTGCACCTTGTTTCTCCTTTCTTATGCTACATCCTGGTGCCCATCCCCCTGCCAAATTAGTTTAAACCCTTCCGAACAGCACTGGCAAATCCCCCCCCCTCCCCTCAAAGCGACGACATTGGTTCCAGCTCTTGAGGTGCAACCCATCTGGCTTGTACAGGTCCCACCTCCCCAGAACCGGTCCCAATGTCCCAGGAATCTGAAGCCCCCTCTCCTGCACCATCTCTCCAGCCATGCATTCATCTGCTCTATCCTCCTATTTCTATACTCACTAGCTTGTGGCACAGGGAGTAATCCAGAGATTACTACATTTTGAGATCCTGCTTTTTAATCTCTTTCCTAGCTCCCTAAAATCTGCCTGCGGGACCTCCTCCCTCTTTCTACCTATGTCGTTGGTCCATGACCTCTGGCTATTCACCCTCCCCCCTCAATGTTCTGCAGCCACTCAGTGACATCTTTGACCCTGGCACCAGGGAGGCAACGTACCATCCTGGAATCACGTCTGCGGCCGCAGAAACGCCTGTCTGTCTCCTAACTATCGAATCCCCTACCACTATTGCCTTCCCGATCTTCCTCCTTCCCCCACCCCGTACAGCTGAGCCACCCGAAAGTCGGGCCTATCTTTATCTCCGGCCACTTCTCTCGCTCTCTTAAAGTCTTTATTCACACAATTATTTATAGTTATATTAATTAGTTTATCTAGTTAAGTTAGAGAGAATAAAACGATAATACTCACCCACCAATCCCCTACCTGCAATCCTGTAAAGTCACTCCTTGATTTTGCTGTTCTCTTGAAATTCGGCAGATTTGTATCTGCTTCAGACACCACCTCCTTCTGGGGAATTGCAGACCAGTTAGCTTGAACGTTGGTGGTAGGAAAGATACTAGAATCTTTTAGTAGGTCGGATAACAAAACATACAGAGACAGAGAATATAATAAAAATAGTCAGCATAGATTTCTAAAAGGAAGGTCATGTTTAACCAACCTTATCGAATTCTTTGAAGCAGTAACAGAGTAGACAAGGGCAATGCAGTGGATGGTTATACATGGACTTTCAGAAGATCTTTCATAAGGTCCCACATAAGAGATTCATGACACAGGTCAGGGTGGGTGACGTCAGGGGCCAGGTAGCAGATTGAAAGATGGCTACAAAACACAAAATAGAAGGTAGGAGTTAAGGGAAGTTTCTCAGACTGTTAGAAAGTGGGAAGTGGTGTCCCACAGGTAGCCATGTTTGGGACCATTGTTTCCCATATACATAAATAATTTGGACTCAGAAATTGGAGGTATGGTGTCAAAATTTGCAAATGATACTAAATTGGGGGGCACAGCTAATTATATTGAATCCTGCGCAGCCGGTGAGCCAGCTTTTAAGTAGAAAAACCGCGCATATGTGGAATTTTGAATGGCCGCACAGCCCATTAAAGGGGCCATGCAGGCCAAAAAAAATTAGGGAACGTTGGTCAAGGGTGGGTTTTTTTTTGGTGATGGTGAGTTTGAAAAAGAGCAGGTCAAGGCATGAGGAGAGGAACCATTTACAATGTCAGCTTACATAGCGGCCCTAGAAGGGAAATTGGGTGCAAGGTATAAAAACACATATTAAAAAGGGATTATGGAACAAAAACTTATACAATTCTTTCTCGCCCATTATATGATTCATTGCCTTTTTTTCCATAATGCAGCAATTGAAGTTGCATTGCATTACTTAACTCCATTTGCAACAATGAGTTTTCCTAAAGCCGTTCAACATTGAACATTAGTTTTGTAAAGGATAATATTGTTTTGACTGCAATGTAGCAAGCTCTGTCATATCCAGAAGGTCATATCTGATTTCACAATTGTGGAACTTGATAGAGGAGGAAAATCAAACTGATACACTACAAGCATTAAACAGTAGGCTTATATAAAACTGATTTATTGTTACTGACAGCAAGAAAAGACTTTATACTTGCTGTCAGTAAAATAAAATCTCATAAACCTACTAATTCATACCAGTCAGATATCTTGTCGTACATTTGGTCATACTACACCTTCCTTATGGACAAATCAGGTTCAGCCCACTGGATAAGCCTGAACTTGGAAAATTGTTATTTAAGGTATGTATACACATTACATTCACAGATATATCAATTATCAAAATGATACCAACGAAAAATAGTCTTGTTAACTTTTTTTACAGAAGCTGTTCAGTGTTGACTCACATTGAGAAATTACCAACTGAAATTAATTTACATTGTTTGCAACTTTCCTATTTGTTACAATTTTATGTTGCTTTGATAGAAATCTATAGTATATGCATGCTAGTTCCCTGTTAATATTCCTTAAAACCATTTCAAATAAGTGGTTATACTATTGTTTTAAAGAGAAGGCGCCATGAATATCCCCAACCCATTTAATAACAGGCCAAAATGTAAATACAAGTGACGAGGTTGACCTGTTTTCAAGCATCTTCGACCAAAAATGCCGAATTGATCCTATTCGGCCTCCTCCGAAGGTCACCACCATCACACAACCAGTGCCCAGCCAATTTGATTCACCCCATGCACGTAGCAAAAGCTGTCTGCTCTAACGACGTCCCAGCTGCTCGCTAAATGCCTTGTTGGCCAAGCTGTTGAAGTGCAACTATGCAGTATGAAAAAATTACCCGGACATCTCGTATCCAGGATAAATCTAACATGGCCAATTACTGCCCGATCAGCCTCCTCCCAATCGTCAACAAGATGATGGAAGAAGTCTGCAGCAGTGACATCAAGCGGCATATAATCTCACCAAAAATCTTCTCTAAAATGTATGTGTGGATGTTGTGAAAGGACAGGACTGTGCTATTGTGTGTGATGCTCTCCTAATTTAATAGGCTGCTAACGCTTGATGGGTTTACATATGAAAGATGTTCATTTGAGCAAGGCGCTAGAAGGTCGTCACTGTGTGGAACAGTAGCACACCAACAGTTGGCCCCTTGAGAAGGAAGGAAAGCTAGGGGATGCAGTAAAAGGGCAACATATTGGAATATTTAGCATCTTTTTGTTACAAAATACTAATGCAGTATTAGTGATATGCAGTATAAGAGTATTGCCATGTGCTTCAGAAGAAAAAATGTCTAAAGAAACTAAATTTTCCATTTAGTAATATTTAAATACATTGTTTAGAAATTATAAGTGTAAGTTTATTCTTACTGTTTTTTTAAATTACAGGTTTTGGTAGCACTGGCTCCCAGATTGATTCTGCTCGTATGAACCTTGCTTCTTCATTTGTTAACGGTTTTGTGAACGCTGCATTTGGACAAGATAAACTGTTGACAGAAGATGGTAATAAATGGCTATACAAAAACAAAGACCACGGTGAGTATCTCCGAAAAGCTGTTAAAATATCATGTGATGTATTGGCTGGTTAATTGATCCATTTTATTTTGTTTGTTACTAGGCATGCTAAGTGCTGCAGCTTCGTTGGGGATGATACTACTCTGGGACGTTGATGGTGGTTTGACACAAATTGACAAGTATTTGTACTCTTCAGAAGACTACATTAAGGTGCGTCATGTATTCCAAATGTATTTCATATGCTTAACCTTATTTGACAAGTTCAGGCGGAGCAGAAAAGAATGACCTTGTGTAGCTTTTTCATAGTTTTGTAATTAGGGACATCATTGTGAAAAACATTCCACTTAATGAATCCAATAAACAATACAGTAGTTTGCTATTTCGCAAACATGAATTCACTATGTACTGCCATTTCCTAGTTAGAATGTTTTGAAAAGGCAGTAGTCTGATAGACTATTGTGCTAGAAGAAAAGGAATTTAATCATTTTTTGCCAATAATGTTGATTTCATGGTTACTCGAGTATAGTCATTTTGCTGCTAATTGAATTATTTCTTTCCCAGAAATTTGTTAACGTTCCTAGTTTTCAAGCCCACCATTTATTCCCTCCCACTTCCGTGGAACAATTTTGTCCACTGTTTGCAAGGAAGGTTTGATCCTTCAGGTTGTACTGTGGGGTCCTCTATAAGGAATCCATTCCGTATGTTCTTCCAAGCATTTCTCCATCGGTCATCAAGGCTGAGGGGAGATCGCTGAAAGGCTTCAGCGATGGTCCGAAATGGCCTTCTAGATTTGAGACGGGTTGGTGGTAGGATGTTCAAGTCAGCCTGGATCGGCATGTCTTTGCTGGTGTAGCGGTTGTATTCTCTGGCGTGGTGTGGCAGTTAAAATGTTTTTTTTTATAGTTGGATCCTAATGCACTTTTTGATCAGTAGTAAAACTGCAGATGCAAAGATCTACCTAGGTTATTTTTTAGTCTGACCATTCTAGAACAAGCTCATTTAAGGTCAGTTTTCCAGTCTGTTGCGTTCAACTGACATACCAGACAAAAATAATGGCCCAAAAATTGCGGTCCGCGGTATACCTCCAGAGTACGCCGCAGACCTGTGAAAAGAATACGCACCTACCTGATGGCGGCCCTCCTATGTAAACTTGCGCTCTGACTTTGCGAAAGGGTACCTGGGGTCACGTGGACCCGGTCGTCCAATCAGGGAACCGAATTAGATTTTACATCATTTCAGAAGGGAATCCTATAATCAGATTTAATGGCATCCCATAATCAGATTTAATTACAATTTACAGGATTGGAATTTAATTCCTAATTAGCTTCATTCCACCAACTTCATTACATCTGCGTTGTTGAAAATGTAATTTTGCTGATAATTATCAACATCATTAAAACGCCAATCTTTGCAGAAACAAAAACTCATTTGATACTATTAAACTATCTAATTCCGAGATGAAAATGGTTAAAACATCCTGAGGTATGGCCCTGTGCCTGTTTGCATCAACCGTAAAATTTTCGTACGCAATTGCTGGGCAAACTCTGCGCCATCAATTGGTTTTTCTTTGGCTGTGCGAATGATCGGTCAACGTGTACATTGATAGCCAAGTTCTGCACCCATGAGGACGGTCTCAACCGGGATCTTGAGTTCATGTCACGCTACATGTAACCCCACCTGACGTAGAGTCATCCAGACTCAAGTCGTCGTTGGCTTGTTCTCTCTACACAGATGCGGCCGGACCTGCTGTGATTTCCAGCAAAAAAAAGTTTTGTTTTCCATACAGACCCCAGCATCTGCCACATTTGACCCCTTGTGACCCCACCTCATTGTCTTTGATGTAATGTTTTCCTGACACCTGTTTGGACACCATCCACACCTTTGATTGCCGTGATTATCTCTCTGCCGAGGTGTGATAAAGGGCAGTTGGAAAGATTAACTGTAATCGTCTGGCAGTGTTCTCTGACTATATATGCTGTGCCTATATGCATCTCTTCACTTCACCTGACGAAGGAGCAGCGCTCCGAAAGCTTGTGATTTCAAATAAAACTGTTGGACTATAACCTGGTGTTGTGCGACTTCTCACAAATGTGTACATTGACATCGCCAGTTCGGGATTTAGCTCATGCGAAAATCCCAAACTTGCGGGCCATTTCAAAGGTGGTATGACGGCGTACTCTGAGTACACCATCATACCCTCTGTAAATTCTGGCCCATTGTTTTGGTTTAAAACACTTTCTGAACAAGATTTGTCCAATAGTAATATCTGATTGTTTTCAATTTGGATATTTCAGATGTAATCTAATTAGATGGCTACTACAGAGGAAAACATGGTGCAAATACTTTAAGTACTGTAATAGTTTCTCCAGTAACTTTATTCAGAGTGAATTGCAATGTTCTCCTTTAACAAGCAATGCTTGGAAAAAGTACAACTCCTGAGTGAAACCGTTTAAGGCAATTTTTATAATGTGTATCCGTTTGATCAAACTGCTAATCATCATTGTCCTCTCTTACAGTCTGGTGCCTTGCTTGCTTGCGGTATTGTAAATTCTGGTGTCCGGAATGAGTGTGATCCAGCTCTTGCTCTTCTCTCAGACTATGTTCTACACAGCAGTAATACAATGAGAATTGGAGCCATCTTTGGGTGAGCATTGTCTTCATTTGAACAAAGGAAATAATTATTTAATCAAGTAAACTATCCATCTAAATAGTCTTGATTGCCATTTAATGATGCAGTGCATGTCCAACAGATTTTTCAAATGTACTGGATTAGGAAATGTCATTCTGGAGTTGCGTTCAGCATATTGCAAATTTATGGTAGTTTTATTTTGAATTGTGGCATAAAGAAATGAAATAACATATCCGTTCTAATGAATGAGCTCTTTGTATGCACTTATTTCCTTTATAAGAAAAGAACATAATGGAAAAATGGCATTTAATAAAAACTCAAAAGCCACAAACTGAATCAGTTGTTTAGTGGTGCGATATGGTATCCCCAACCAAAAGCTTTATAAAATAAGGGATTGATGGTGGGAAAATTAAAATCAGAAATAATAAAGTATAAATGTGAGACGACTACAAATGTACATTGCTGGCCCTAGGAGACTGGAATTTCCATGAACCAGTCTCTTGGGGCCAGATTTATTTTTAATTTTTCAGCTCTGCGTTCCTGAAATGAACATTATTACAGCAATATGGTGTCTCAAATTAGTTTTATTGTAATAACTCTGATGAAAAAAATTTAAAACTTTTCACTTCCTCTATTTTTATAATTTTACCTCACATAACATTCTATTCTGTGCCTTATCTTTAATTTCTGTTAAATTTAAAATACTCTTCCTGTCTTATTTTCTGTCTCCAGCATCCTACTTCCATTTTAGAGATGGGACCCAAATTGGAAAAATTGGCCCCTTGCTGCAAAATGTTTGTTGGAGAAATTGGCTGGTTTTCTAGCCAGTTGAGTGTTTGGAATTCTAGACATAATGAGGTCATTTTGACTGTTTTACATGTCAAGCCAGTAAGTGCTGCCGCAGGATTAGTTACCTTGTTTGCGGTGCTAACATCCTGATTGTGCATAGACAAGTTCTCTTGTCCAAGCCACAGTAAGGATTCATGGGGAACATGCTTTCTATTACTACAACATACTGCAGCATCTTCATTTTAAAAATCACTTGCCTGGAAGGATGGATTGTAGAATGAAGAATTCTAACCTATACAGGGTTTCTCTTAGTGTATTTTAAACTTTTATAGTGTCCACTCTAAATGTTTATTTGAGAAATATACAGAACTGTAGAACATACAGCTAGATATAAAACTATTAGGGTGTGCAGAGTTTTTTCCCTTTCTGATAATTATATATCACTTGTGTAAACAGTGCCTTTGTGTAATTTCTTTAACTTTTTGGTTGGCAGACTTGGGCTTGCTTATGCAGGCTCTAATCGGGAAGATGTCCTTGCTCTGCTTCTTCCTGTGACACGCGACTCTAAATCCAGCATGGAGGTATGAAAAGAGAAACTGCCAATGTTGAAAGTCTGAATTAAAACAGAAAATGGTGAAAGTATGCAGCGCATCAGTTGGCACCTGAATAAAATAGATAGGTTGAGATCCTTTTTCAGAATCTTGGTCAATCGCTACCCAAAGTAACTTCCAGGAAAAATGAATTTTTTTCTTTTCAGATATTGCCATACGTTCTTTATTTCTCGTATTTTCTGTTTTGAGGGAAACATTTGCAGAGCTATGGGGTAAGAGCAGGGATGTGTTAATAAATGGATAGCTCTTTCAAAAATCCAGCATAGACAGGATGGGCCAAATGGCTGCCATCTGTGCTGTAAGATTCAATGATTTGAGGTATGAAGAGTTGAATTCTGGATGACCACATAACAACAACAACAACAACTTGTATTTATATAGCACCTTTAATGTAGTAAAAAGTCTCACGGTGAGTATTATAAGACAAAGAATTTCACACCGAGCCACATAAGGAGAAATTAGGGCAGATGACGAAAAGCTTCGTCAAAGAGGTAGGTTTTAAGGAGTGTCTTAAAGGAGGAAAGAGAGGCGGAGAGGTTTAGGCAGGGAATTCCAGAGCTTAGGGCCTAGGCAACAGAAGGCACGGCCACCGATGGTTGAGCGATTATCAGGGATTCTCAAGAGGGCAGAATTAGAGGAGCGCAGATATCTCGGGGGTGGGTGGAGGAGATTACAGAGATAGGGAGGGGCGAGGCCATGGAGGGATTTGAAAGCAAGGATGAGAATTTTGAAATTGAGGCATTGCTTAACCGGGAGCTAATGTAGGTCAGTGAGCACTGGGGTGATAGGTGAACAGGACTTGGTGCAAGTTAGGACACGGGCAGCCGAGTTTTGGATGACCTAGTTTACGTAGTGTAGAATGTGGGAGGCCAGCCAGGAGTGCGTTGGAATAGTCAAGTCTAGAGGTAACAAAGGCATGGATGAGGGTTTCAGCAGCGGATGAGCTGAGGCAAGGGTGGAGACGGGTGATGTTACAGAGGTGGAAATAGCTGTTCTTAGTTATGCTGCAGATATGTGGTTGGAAACTCATTTCAGGGTCAAATATGACACAAAGGTTGCAAACAGTGTGATTCAGCCTCACAGATGTTAGTAAGAGGGATGGAGTCAGTGGCTAGGGAACGGAGTTTGTGGCGGGGACCGAAACAATGGCTTCGGTCTTCCCAATATTTCATTGAAGAAAATTTCTGCTCATCCAGAACTGGATGTCAGACAAGCAGTCTGACAATTTAGAGACCGTGCACGGGTCGAGAGAAATGGTGGTGAGATAGAGCTGGGTGTAGTCAGCGTATATGTAGAAACTGACGCTGTGTTTTCGGATGATGTCGCCAAGGGGCAGCATGTAGATGAGAAATAGAGGGCCAAGGATAGATCCTTGGGGACACCAGAGGTAACTATGTGGGAATGGGAAGAGAAGCCATTGCAAGTGATTCTCTGGCAACAATTAGATAGATAAGAATGGAACCAGTCGAGTGCAATCCCACCCAGCTGGACGACGGTGGAGAGGTGTTGGAGAAGGATGGAGTGGTCAACCGTGTCAAAGGCTGCAGACAAGTCAAGAAGAACGAGGAGGGATAATTTACCTTTGTCACAGTCACAAAGGATGTGATTTTGAGAGCCATTTCGGTACTATGGCAGTTTATTTATACCTGGAATGGTTTTCTGGATACGATAGTGAAGGAAGGCAAAAACTTCAGTTATTCAATAGTCAGTTACAGGCTGTGATGGCAGATGTCAAGTTTCTATGGAGCAATGAGCTAGATGAATTGAATGGCCTCCCTTATCTGTATTTGATTCTTTAAATTTATTTTAAAATTTTACAATGAAATTAGTATGCTTTTATTACATTATGCTCTGATGCTTTGTTACATATTTGCTTTTCAAACTGTGATGTTTTTGTTTTATAACAAGGTAAAGCACAAATTGTCTAACCCAGAACAAATAGAAGTACATATTTAAACAATTACATTTGTGAAGATGTACAATAAAGCAAAATAGAGGAACAATTCAAAAGCAAGGAAAAATGGACTGGAATAATAAAGCATAGGGAAAAGATGAATAGGCTTTGGGTAATGGACATATCCCACTTGAAAACTGCATAGAAATGCAAATAAGAAAATAAATATTTGTTTTGATTTTTGTTTTGAACAGTAGGAGGGTTTATGTTTAAAACAAAATTGCTGCATAGTAAATAATATACTATTTAATGAATAAATTGTTTTTTTGAAATTTTACTTTTCCTGAAAAATTTAAAACCATAGAAATAGCAAAATTGCTGTCATGTACAACACTTCGAAGATCTTTAGAAATGTGTAGCTTAAGCAGTGATGGAATACATGTCAATTTGGCTTTGGATGTAGAAAAACATTTCAACTGCAGTACAATTGTAAATGTGAAGCCACTCAACCACTGCTTTGTTTTGTAGATGTAGTAAATCTGTGTGCTTTAAATCGATTAATAGGAACAAATGCTGCTATTCTTTCATTAGTCAGTTACATGCCAAATAAATTAATCACTCTGTCAGCATGTGTGCTGCTCATTTGTGTTCTGTGATTTGGTATGATTCTGCTTTTGGCAATAGAGGCTAAATTAGAGTGGTGTAAACCAAAAATGACAATCATTGAGTTGGTCACCGCAAGTAGTTGAATAAGTCTAACTCTAAATTGTAGTTTTTAATCTGTTTAAGATTCTGTGTATTAACATGAAATGGTGCAAGTATATTTACAGAACTAATCTGAATATTTCTTAAATTTATTAATATTTTGTTTACATTTTGAACTCCAGGTGAGAATATTAATTCTATGGAACAGAACACACTCTTGCTTTTGGCACCCATTGTTTGCATCAAGAATTCCCAGAGAAGCTTTAGCATAAGTCAAATGTTCAGTCATGCTCTCTCTCGTTTTCCCTAACAGTTGAAGCTTCATCCCAATCTTTTATGTTTTTTTAAAAAGCACAACTTCTTGCACCAGTGTCCAACCAACATCACAACTCCTGAATGAGATTGTCAATTTGTCAAATAGTAGGCAGCCTGTACTCTGGCCTTGTGCCTGCTAGGATCCAAGTTTAAATTGATCTAATATTTTAAAGTTAAAAAATAATGTGCCAACCTACTGTACCACCCATTTCTTCCCCTCAGGCTCTGAGCTTTTATAGCTTAGTATTCCTGTGATTAACTCAATGCATTTGATGTAGTGCTGTATCGTAACTATAGTTATGTGGTGTTGGCCAGTTGACCCAGATAAGGGATCCAACTTTAAATTCTTATCTTGACTGATATTTGGGTTTGATCTGGTTGTGGGAAGAGGAACTTTCTTGAATACTTTTGATAGGTGGATGGAGTGAGCTGGATTTTCCCACCTAACTGAAGATAGAGATTCAGGGGGTTACAGCAAATGACTACCTGTTGCAAATAATATAGACATGGGTCCTAATAATATTGCATTAAATAAAATGCTTACCTGTTGTATACAACTTGTATTATTGAAAGTAGGTTTTTTTAGCTGCTGCCCATTCCTTTATTCCAATTCAACCATATGTGCAAAATCATTGATATTAGCAAATTTTGAGCAGTTGTCTAATTGGTTTCAAATTTAACCTCCAGGTGATAGGTGTGACTGCTCTGGCATGTGGTATGATTGCAGTGGGCTCATGCAACGGAGAAGTCACTTCCACCATCTTGGAAACTATAATGGAGAAATCTGAGCAGGAGCTGAAGGACACTTATGCCAGGTGGCTACCCTTAGGCCTAGGTCTCAACCATTTGGGTAAGAATAAATATTGCTGCAAAACAAGTACTAGTTTTATGAAATGACTTGCTTTTAATTATTTTCTTTGATAGTGCTTTTAATTTCTGCTGCTTTGTTCAGGACTTCTCAAACTGGGTAGTTTCAGCAAATTTACTGGTGGTCTGGCCTTGGCAACACATGGGTTAAATGCTGTATACATTCAGTCACTATTGTGTTGCATTGTATTTCAGATTTTAAATAATCGACCAATAAGGTTTCAGATTAGTGCTCTGCTTAATTAATTGCTCTCAACTGGAACAACAGCTGGCTTTGGTATCCCTGGGCTAAGGAGGGAAAAGTCATTTTTTGTTCCTGATTGCTATCCATTAACCCTTGTTGCTAAGTGTGAGATAATGGTTTAGATTAGGATGCCTCCCATGGTGGATAGGCTTGCTGGAAGTAGGGTTATATATGGAGAATAATTTTAGCACCGTGCTGAAGAACTCCTAGTGCTTATCTCAGCTTGAGTCACCAACTTCAGAAGGGGGGGGGTGCGAAATCAGGGGAAATTATTGCTCTTAAATTAGTCATTTACTTTGATGAAATCATTTGAGCTTTGCTCTTGTCTTCGTGTGAAGTGAAAGGAGAATTTGGCATGCAGGCCTGTAGAGCAATAGTAGGATAATTTTTTTTTTATAAAGAGTGCAAAGTTACAGAATAAGTATTCATCATTTTTTTTTTTAAAAGAACAAAACTACTAGTAGTTAGGATGCTGTGGATAAATAGAGATTAGAAACCAATTAAAATTGAAGAGGGCCAATAAGAATTAATGAAAAAAACTAAAGGAGAATTAAAATTAAGATTAAAAAATTAAAAGTGGGATAGAGGAGGTATGAGGAAAATTTTCAAAAAACATCAAAGAACAGTAATGTATTTTACAAGTATAGTAGTAAAAGGAGAATTGTTATAGGCAAGGTGGGACCTTGAGAGGATTGTCAATTTATAGATGATAAAAATGGCGGTGGCATTTAATAGGTACTTCGCATGAGTCTTTACTGAAGAGAAGGATATCAGCGAAGAGGTGAATCCTGAAGTGGTTGAGAGCAAGGTGAGCAACATTATGACAGATGAAAGGAAAAAATTTTCGGGAAGGTAGTTAAGTTGAAGGATGGCACAGCATTGAGACCTGACAGTATGCATACAAGGATTTAGAAGAAAATAGGGGAAGAAATAGCGGAGGCCCTAGAAATTGTATTTCGGGGCACTATAGAATCATAGAAATTTACAGCACAGAAGGAGGCCATTCTGCCCATCTTGTCCATGCCGGCCGACAGAGCTATCCACCCTAATCCCACTTTCCAGCACTTGGTCCGTAGCCTTGTAGGTTATGGCACTTCAAGTGCATATCCAAGTACTTTTTAAATGTGATGAGGGTCTCTGCCTCTACCACCCTTTCAGGCAGTGAGTTCCAGACCCCCACCACCCTCTGGGTGAAAAACTTCTCCTCAAATCCCCTCTAAACCTCCGACCAATTACTTTAAATCTATGCCCCCTGGTTATTGACCCTTCTGCTAAGGGAAATTGGTCCTTCCTATCCACTCTATCTAGGCCCCATATAATTTTATACACCTCAATTAGGTCTCCCCTGCCTCCTCTGTTCCAAAGAAAACAACCCCAGCCAACCAATCTTTCCTCATAGCTAAAATTCCCCAGCCCAAGCAACATCCTCGTAAATCTCCTCTGCACCCCCTTTGGTGCAATCACATCCTTCCTGTAATGTGGAGAACAGAACTGCACGCAGTATTCTAGCTGCGGCCTAACTAGTGTTTTATACCTCCCTGCTCTTATATTCTATGCCTTGGCTAATAAAGGCAAGTATCCCGTATGCCGCCTTAACCACCTTCTCTACCTGTCCTGCTAACTTCAGGGATCTGTGGACATGCACTCCAAGGTCCCTCTAATCCTCTGCACTTCTCAGTGTCCTACCATTTGTAGTGTATTCCCTTGCCTTGTTAGCCCTCCCCAAATGCATTATCTCACACTTCTCTAGATTGAATTCCATTTGCCACTGTTCTGCCCACCTGAACAGTCCATTGATATCTTCCTGCAGTCTGCAGCTTTCTTCTTCATTATCTACCACATGGCCAATTTTTGTATCATCTGCAAACTTCTTAATCATACTTCCTACATTCAAGTCCAAATCATTGATATATACCACAAAAAAGCAAAGGACCCAGTACTGAGCCCTGCAGAACCCCACTGGAAACAGCCTTCCAGTCACAAAAACACCCTTCCACCATTGCCCTTTGTTTCCTGCCTCTGAGCCAATTTTGGATCCAACTTGCCACTTTGCCTTGGATCCCATGGGCTTTTACTTTCGTGACCAGTCTGCCATGCGGGACCTTATCAAAAGCCTTGCTAAAATCCATATAGACTACATCAAACACACTACCTGCATCGACCCTCCTTATTACCACCTCAAAATATTTGTGTGTGCCGGAGGACTGGAGAGTGGTCAATGTAGAGCCCATTTTTAAAAAGGGAGATGGCACTAATCTGGGTAATTATAGGCCAGTTATCTTAATGTCTATGGTAGGAAAGATTTTACAGTCTTTAAGGATGAAATTATTACGTATCTAGATAGAGAAAATAGTTAGATGTAGCCAGCACAGATTTCAAAAAGGATAATCTTGTTTGCTAAACCTCATAGAATTCTTTGAGCAGGTAACAGCCATGATGGATGGTTGATTGCAATGGATGTGGTGTACTTGGACTTCAGAAAACCCTTTGACAGGGTACCACCTGGGAGATTATTAGAGAAAATTAAGGGATATGGGATGCTACCCAGTATGAGGAAATAAAAATATGAAGAAAGACTTGGAAAAATTGGGGCTTTTTTTTATTAGAACACACATTATGGGGTGATATAATAGAAACGTTTACAATTATCAAAGAATGGGACAGGGTAGATGGAAGCAGACTCTAGTACTTGAAGTCTAGAATGAGGACCCGTAGATGCAAGATTAAATGTAAGAGATTTGGAAACAGTGAGAGAAACTTCTTTAGAGTGGTGAGGCTGTGGAATTCACTCCAGGGATAAGGATTGAGGCAGAAACCATCAACAATCAAGATTAGATTGGATAAGTGAGTGAAGGAAAGT
This sequence comes from Squalus acanthias, assembly GCA_030390025.1. Taxonomy (NCBI): domain Eukaryota; kingdom Metazoa; phylum Chordata; class Chondrichthyes; order Squaliformes; family Squalidae; genus Squalus; species Squalus acanthias. Next base: position 34,023,059 of record CM059429.1, read on the forward strand.
TGGAGGGGTTAAAGGGATATGGGAGCAAGGTGGGTAAATGTGATCAGAATTATTTGCTCACATGGAGGGTAAATGGTGGCATGGACTGGTTGGGCCAAATAGCCTGTTTCTGTGTTGCAAGTCCTGTGTATTTCTGTCTCTGAACTCTTTTATTGCAGTCTAATGAAGGTTCTCACCCAATACATAAACCTGTCTTTCCCTTTTAAAATGCGGATTAACCAGCTGTGTATTCCAGCATTCAGATTTACTGAATGTGTTTCTTTCTTTGTGATTTCCATTGTAATTTTAGATTAGCCATTTTTGCTTTTGTGTATATATAAAATCTGTGCATATTACATGCTTCAAAATAAAGTTAGCACTATTTGCAAAGCAGTTGACGTAATGTATTTGTGGTTCACAGGAAAAGGTGAGGCCATTGAGGCTATTTTGGCTGCCCTAGAAGTGGTTTCCGAGCCGTTCCGTAGTTTTGCCAATACTTTGGTAGATGTCTGTGCATACGCAGGTTAGTACGGTTACATAACTCTAACTAATGTAATTTGAATGCCATCCTTTCAGGCTGAAATGCATTAAGCTTGGGTAAAATATTTTTGTCCACCAAACAGCATAGAATAGAATAAACAGCTTTCTATTTGTGAGAATAGAATAAACAACATTGTTCTAATGAGTTCTTCCAATTCTAACCTTGTGGTTTGATCTCACTCAACTTTGTACAATGGAGTTTTCTATGCATATCCATGCTAAGCGTATTTAAAGGCTTCTGTTCTGTAATTAATTGCAAACCTGCAGGGTTTACCCAGACACAATTCTTATGGTGTCTTTATCATAGTGTTGAGACTATAGGCTGGATTATCTTCCAGCGTGATCCCAACCCATCTTCCTGGACTGTGACTCATTACTCATGCAGGGCAGGCTAACAGCAGAACTTCCACTGCAGCACCAGAAAAGGGAGGAACCAACATTAAAAGGGGCACAAGCAGCCTTTATTCTCTTACTCATTGAAAGAAAAGCTATGATCTGTGGTCATCCAGCTGAAGTTAAGGGCCTGTAGAGGATGAGGTGCTCAGTACAGGGCCCTCCCACTCCAGCAATGGCCATAGTTGGATGCCCACCACTACCCCAGGGCGTACCGTTGCCCCTCTCCTGGTGGTCCATCGTGTCAGCGGCACTTGAGGCTATAGGCAATAAAATCGCCCCGTTTCCTGCCCCTCCACCACCGCTGTCATTTAAATGCGATGTGGCAGGCAGCTGACTTCCCAGCTTGGGGTGGAGAGGTTAGGAAGATCACTGGTGGCGCTGGCCAGGCAGGAATCCAACAGTAGGGACCCATATCCCTTCCTTCTCTACTGCCTGATTGTTGGGCAGTGTAGAACCGGAAAATCCAGTCCCCTTCGAAAAGAAAATGGCATACAAACACGTGCTGTGGATTGGTTTCGCATCCGAAATCCAGTGTACACTAACTTCCTAATTTCAATATTCATAAGAATGGCAATCAAATGCTTTCCCGCAGAAAAAATAATAATTAGTAGACAGAGTTACCCCAGGCCACGCTTAAGCTTAAGAATTCCTAATTAACCAGTCATAGGCCTGAGAGCAGATCTCCTGGCTGCTATTTTGGTGGAGATGTGTGTTGTAAGACTGTTGGAAAGGAGGAAAACTGGAAGTCATTTTCAGAAAATGAAATAATTGAAGATTTTAATAGATTTGCAGGTGATATTCTATATTTCCTTTTTATCGCATTTATATTTCTCTAGGTTCTGGTAATGTACTGAAAGTCCAGCAGTTACTCCATATTTGCAGCGAGCACTATGATTCAAAAGAGAAAGAAGATGATAAAGACAAAAAGAAAGAGAAAGATAAGGACAAAAAAGAGAATGCAGCAGATATGGGAGCACATCAGGTATGATGCAAAGTAGTAGAAAATACTGGAAATCTAATTGAAAAATTACTATAATCAACACCTAATGGCTAATGTTTACGGTTACTTAGTGAAAATCCACTGTTTGTGAAAGACCCGGGCATCGTGCTGAAATGGGAAATTGCCAAATTATTTCCATTAGTTGCATTTTTTACATGTGTGTTGAATTTAGGAAATATAACATTGTTTATATTTTGTAGCCAAGTAGTTTGTTTATAACTACCCATTTTTGAATCATTTGTAAATGGAGTGGGTCCAATTGAAATGCAAGCAAGGGAATCAGTCAATTTGCAGTTCTGCAATTTTTTCTTTTAAAAAGTCTATTGGGTTACCCCACCTCAGAGGTGCAAAACTGTAAATTGGATATTTTTCTTAGTATTTTCATTGACTTAATTAATTTATGTGGACTATCTACTAACAGAAATGTCTACTAAGTAAAGCTCAAATGATTTATCGTGGTTAATTTTTGAGGACATTTTTGCAAATCATGTTACTTTTCTATTAATTGACCCCCTGAAGTAAGTGACTACCTCACACATTGAGACCAGAAGTGAAAGTGGCTTTCTAAATAAGATGCCCATGCAATTGCTCGTTAGCAGCTAGACTCTGAAGTTATAATGACGAGTTTCCCAATCTTAATTTGGTTCAGGGCAAATGTTGCAATACATATTCCAAAAAGATTATTTTTTGACAAATTTTGATTCTAACTACGCAAGTTCATTTTAAAATTTTATTATCCTATTTAGAGATGAAAGTAATTAAATGGAAAAATGTTAATATTTGCAAGTATACTGGTAAACTTTACATTATAATAACCTTAACGACCAGTAACGATTAACAACCAAAATCAAAAAGAATTTGTTTAGTTATGATTTGTAATTTTTAGGGAGTAGCAGTGCTCGGTATTGCTTTAATTGCCATGGGAGAAGAGATTGGAGCAGAAATGGCTCTGCGTACATTTGGACACCTGGTAAGTTCTATAATAAGTTTGAAAAATGCAGGTTTTCAAAATTACTTTGTCTTAGGGTCCCAGCAACTACTTGTCATTTTGAAATTGTAGTTATAGTACCATATTTGCTATTCAAATATTAGCATAGCTTACAAGGAGAAACTGACCCTGCTACAGTCAAGAATTGAACGGAACTGTATATTTTTGTAGTACTGGTAGTTAAACAATTTGATGTTCTTGGGACTTGCCTTCCTAAAAACTTTCAAGATGTGCAATAATTAATTAAAATCCCTCCATGGCCTTGCTCACCATATCTCTGCAACTCCCTCCAATCTTAATTCTCCTCCCACACTCTTTGGAACTCTTAACCCGACCCTTTTGTGTACCCCTCGTCCCTTCAGCTACATTGGCTCCACTCTCTGGAATTCCCTCCCTAAGCAACTCTGCTATACCACTTTTTCTCTGCTCCATTAAAACATTGTTCTCACGACAAGAAAGGCTATCTGGACCATATGCGTTTACCCCATTTCTTATTGGCCTCATCCCCACCTCCTAGGAGAGGCAAAAAAAAGAACTGAGACCTGTTGCCAATTCAGGAACCTCTGTTTAAAAAATCTTGTCTGATCCCTCAAAGGTGATCAGGCAAGCTCCAGACTTGTTAGTTATTACCCAAAAATCTTACTTTCCTTATGCATGATCCTGTAGTTTTACATAAATAAGCATAACGCTCTCTTGAAGGATTGCAAGGATTCACTGCTCACTACTACCTCTGGAATACTATTCCACACATCGATCGCCATCTGAGGGGGAAAAAAGGCTTCCACACATCCAACCTCACTCCCTGCTCTCTGAATTCAAATGGATGGCCCCTAGTTCTATCTGACCCTATTAACTCAATCAATCTATCTATATGTTAGTAATTTTGAAGACCTGAATCCGATCCGCTCTGTCTGCAGCTCTCCTGTAAATTCAAATCCAGGCACAAACTCATGATAGCTCAATGCCCTTAGGCCAGGGATCATCCTCGCTGTCCTTCTCCGTATCTTCTCTAGAGCCAAGATCTCCTCAAAATGAACCTTTTTCCATCAAGCTTTTGGTCATCTCTCCCTCCACGACACCGCATCCCTACCTATTTCCATTTGTGAAGTGCCCTTTGCACTTCGCTTTAACATTAAAGGCTTTATACAAACACACGTTATACCAATCTGATGATTAATTGATATTCGTGTGGAATTAGTGGTTAGATGTGAAAATTGTAAATATATATGGCAGAGGAAGAAGAAAGTTCCATCATTCTCACTGCAGTTTCCTGAGAAACCACAGTATCTGTTAGCTAGGTTGTATGTAGTACTTAATCAAATGTATTAGTGTTTTTCTTAAATGCTGCTGAGCTGTTAGATATTCGACTTTGGCCATTGAAAGATAGCATTTCTTTACATAGAAAGGTAAGTGATTATTCAGACATCATTGTATATAACATTCTAAAGTCTATTAAAGTACTGCCCATAATTAGGATGGATAGTTATAATGTTCTAAAACTACACCATATATAGCAATTTAATATAAAGCTTTTTAACACAAGAATTATTTTGAATTCTTTTTGTGGCAGTTACGGTATGGTGAGCCTACTTTAAGACGTGCTGTACCACTGGCACTGGCATTGATTTCAGTCTCTAATCCACGGTTGAGTATACTGGACACTTTGAGCAAGTTCTCTCATGATGCTGACCCAGAGGTGTCTCATAATTCTATCTTTGCAATGGGCATGGTTGGAAGTGGTGAGTAATGTACAGTAATGTTGGACAAGGAAATATTTTCAGTTTCTGTTTTCAGTAATTCCAAAATTAGGTTTTTAGTAAGCCTCCATATCATGAAACTGCATGTTTGTATGTGTTGAGATAAGCAGTGTAATTAATTGTGTAAAATTCTGGTTCTATACCATTGCTCTCAATGTTCTTAACATTATTTAGATGCTCATTATTTTAAATTCTAATACTTGACAACACACTACTTCTCTGTATACTTAAGATTCTTCATTCACATCCTGAGAGCACCACTAGGCTAAATTCAGTTTACCAATCGGAAGTCACAGAAGCAGTAACTTTTTAAGACGCTAAGTACAGTACTGGTGACATGACTTCCAAAATATCTGCCATGTAGTACATAAGCCATTTTTCTTGGGATCGATTATTTTCCCTGTTATCAGTTCAGACCATAGCTCTGCAGTGTTACATGCCATTAAATCTCATTGCTTGGGTTTTTTTCTTAATGTTTCACTTTTTATTCCTTGAAATGTCTAGATGCCTTCTGGATTCAGACAATAACTAAGTGCTAACAAATCAGCTCAGTTATTGACACTAGTCACTGTGTCTATCTGCCTCTTGTTAAAACATGATTGGTCACAGTGTCTTCCTTGATCTTGCACTGAGAGCCTAGAAACTAGGTGGGGTTGTGAGGAGGATGCAAAGGGGCTTCAAGGCGATTTAGCCAAGCTGAGTGAGTGGGCAAATACATGGCAGATGCAGTATAACGTGGATAAATGTGAAGTTATCCACTTCGGTAGGAAAAACAGAAAGGCAGAGTATTATTTAAATGATAGATTGGGAAATGTTGATGTACAAAGGGACCTCGATGTCCTTGTACACCAGTCACTGAAAGCAAACATGCAGGTGCAGCAAGCAGTTAGGATACTTGCCATAGAGGGAGTGCAGCGAAGGTTCACCAGACTGATTCCTGGGATGGCAGGACTGTCGTATGAGGAGATTTTGGGTCGACTAGGCCTGTATTCACGAGTTTAGAATAATGAGAGGGGATCTCATTGAAACGTATAAAATTCTGCCAGGGCTAGACAGACTGGTTGCAGGGAGGATGTTTCCCCTGACTGGGGGGTTCTAGTATGAGGGGTCACAGTCTCCGGATACGGGGTAGGACATTTAGGACTGAGATGAGGAGAAATTTCTTCACTCAGGGTGGTGAATCTGTGGAATTCTCTACCACAGAAGGCTGTGGAGGCCAAGTCACTGAATATATTTAAGAAGGAGATCAATGGATTTCTAGACGCAAAAGGCATCAAGGGGTATGGGGAGAGCGTGGGAATATGGTATTGAGATTGAGGATCAGCCATGATATTGAATGGCGGAGCAGGCTCGAAGGGCCAAATGGCCGCCTACTCTTTCTGTTTTCTAGAAGGGACCTTCCAATATCGCCTCCTTTGGCTTGGCCTCCATTTTTGTTTGATTACGTCTCTGATGCGCCTTGTGACATTGTTCTACGTTAAAGGTGCTATATAAATGCAAGTTATCATGCAGAGACTGTACTGCTGTTCAAGATGTAGCCAAGGACCCGACCCTTGAGTTAAGTCAGTGAATATTTCAGTGGGTGGTTTAGATCTTCCCTTGGCCTCCTACAAGTTGATAGTGGAGATCTAGTAAAGTTTTTTCTGGCAAAGGTCGTTCTACTGCTTCAGAATCCAAGACACTCCACCAGATGGTACCAGAGAGTTTTAAAACCAAAAAAGGCTTAAAATCATGGTACCCACAAAATCCAAAGAATAGCTTTTTCATAGGTTAAAACCTTGAAACAGCCAGCTTCTGCTTCATAAGTGTTGATTCTGTCTTACGGGAAGTTCCACAGTGGGATACAACTCCTTGGCACTGGCTCATATTCGGACTCTAGCACGAAATCTACATTTGAGACAATGACATTTGAACCTTTTTTTTTAAAATTAACTTTGAGGTAGAAGTGATGCTTTCAGAGTTGACAGCCACTGACAGTACAGCTTTGAAAGCTATTATAGAAACTCGGACACCATCATGTAACTTGCATTCTGCTTTTTAGTTGGTTGGTTATCCTTGCCACAATTTCAGTATCAAATTGTGATCCTGTTGTGACTGGTGAACCTCTTGCTGTACATAGAGCTGACAAATCTGCACCATCTTCAGACAAAATGAAGCCTGAATTTGTGCCTATAGCATCAATTAAGGATTTAGCAAATTGTATCTGCTAACTTATTACAGGTATAGGAATCTTGACATTCTTGGTAATACATTGGAACCATGTTATACTGATCACTAATAATCAGTCACTAATGAGGGCCCTTAGTCCTCTGATCCAGTGGAACTTGGTGCTTGCTGCTCAATTTCTTTGTTTTCATTCCCCAAACAATTCCCCCCATTTTAACCAATCCCTGATATACTGGTATAAAAACAGAAAATGCTGGAAATACTCAGCAGGTCAGGCAGCATCTGCGGAGAGAGAAACAGAGATAACGTTTAAGAACTGGAAAAGTTAGAGATGTAACAGATTTTAAGGAAGTGCAGGGACAGGGAAAGGGGGAGGGGAGGAAAGAACAAAAGGCAAGGTCTGTGATAGGATGGAAGGCAGTAGTGATTAAATGACAAAAGGTATGATAGTGCAAGGCAAAAGGAGATGGTGCTTAGTGGCCTGATTCCAAATGATTTTAGATGATGCCAATCTTCCCCTCCCTACCCTATTAATATGCATCTCCTTTATTCCTGTGCATTTCACACCTTGTGCAATCCACCTGCGGTGTGAAATGCATGGAAGTTATGTACTATAATGCAGTTGATTTCAGTTACTTAATCAGATGCCTTTCCAGAACCTCTGAGTCCCATTTTTGTGCCTGTAAGTGCTGAGCAGTGCAGTACACATCACAGATAATGGGATCATTAGTACACATCAGTGATCCACTGTAACTGCTCCTTGTTTATTTGAGCAGGCTTGAAAAGAGGAGGATAAACCCTTGAGCAGTCAGATTTTGATGAATTTATTGATTCAGATTCAGATGCGCTCTCCCTTTGTGCCATTTTGACAGGCTAAAGATTTAAACAGCTTGGACTAAACTGTGTCTGAACCTAACATCTCTGAATCCTTTGAACTATTTAATGTCAAACTCCCTAAAGCCTGAAATTATCCATTTTTTCCATTCTCTAGAGGGGACATTGTCCTCTGTGGTATCCATAAGCCTCAGCTCTTGTTCCTGGGATTCCTTATGGTTAGGGCAAGTGATTTCAATATGGCATGACTTCCTGTGATAAATGCAGTAATTGCTACACTTAGCGCAGTTTGCTGCCCAAACACTAAAAATTTAGATAAAGTCCTGAGGCAGTGAAAGTATCAGGGGAGCCAGACAATAACAAATTACTTATCCTACTTGTGGTCATGCGCACATAAATCCTGTTACGGCCAGTAGCAAAAATAAGTATAATAGCAAAATGCTGGAAATCTGAAATAACAAAAAATGCTGGAAACACTCAGCAGGTCAGGCAGCATCCGTGGAGAGAAAGAGTTAACGTTTCAGGTCTGTGACCCTTCGTCAGAACTGGAAAAAGTTAGAGATGTAACAGATTTTAAGCAGGTGCAGAGGCAGGGAAAGAACAAAAGAGATGGTCTGTAATAGGATGGAAGGTAGGAGTGATTAAATGTTGCAAATGGGGATGGCAGAATCATCATTTGCTGCCTGAAAAAATTGGGGCAGGGGTTATAGTCTGAAATTGTTGAACTCAATGAGTCCAGAAGGCTGTAAAGTGCCTAATAGAAAAATGAGGTGCTGTTCCTCGAGCTTACGTTAAGCTTCAGTGGAACAGTGTAAGAGGCCAAGGACAGAGTGGGAGTGGAGCGGAGAATTAAAGTGACAAGCGACCGGAAGCTCAGGGTCACCCTTACGGACTGAACGGAGGTATTCCGCAAAGCGGTCACCCAATCTGCGTTTGGTCTCCCCAATGTAGAGGAGACCGCATCGTGAGCAGCGAATACAGTATACAAAATTGCAAGAAGTACAAGTAAATCGCTGTTTCACCTTTTAATAATACCAAAATTAAGTATACCTTGCTGGTCAAAAGGAAGCAATCCCCAATGTACTGTATACTGTTCTGAAGCACGGTTCCATGGGTGCCAATAGCCCTCTAGTATCTTGATTTAAGTAATCATTTTTCATGTATAAGGCTTCTTGCTGGCAGCCTGGTCCTGCCTTCAATAGAGATCGCGATTGTGAACTCAAGCCATTTTTATTTCATTATCTCCCTAGTCCAGGGACACTGATGCTAATTGTAGTGTGCTAAATTGACCCGTTTGAAATCAGCTAATTTTGCACAGACCAAGGTTGGATCATCTTGGTGTGTGTAATTGAGTACCACACCAAGCAATGATTTATCCACTATGGTTTTGCTATTGCTGATATATACAAACCTACCATGGTATTGGGGACATTTCTGATTATAATAAACTTATAGATGCGACTGTAGTAACTCCTTGTGCACAATTCTTCTGCTTAGTTGTTCCATTGTTACCCTATTGTGTATACCAAGGGAGTGGACACCCTCTGAAAATAATTCTCTAGAATAAAGGCGGGGCATCTGTTAATAGTGGCACATTGCAAATCACAATGTGAAAATTTACATGTGTGTATACCACATACTGAAGGGAGTAAAATTTATGTTACTGCTTTAACTTTTTTAGCTTGGCTCAGTTGAACTCTTGCATCTGAATCAGAAGGTTGTTTGCTCAATTCCCACGATGGGCTTGGACACAATCTAGGTGACACTTTATTGCAGTGCTGAAGGAGTGCTGCATTGTCAGAGGTGCTATCTTTCAGGCGAGGTGTTAAAATGAGGTTCCATCTGTCTGTTTAGGTGAATGTAAAAGATCTCATGGCACTATTCAAGAAGGAGCAATGAGTTGTGCCAGTGTCCTTGCCAACATTCCTCCTTCAACCAACATCACTGGAACCAAATTATCTGATTATTTATTCATTGGCTCTTTGTGGGACCTTGCTGTATGTAAATTGACTTGTCAAGTTTTCCAACAAATAATTGCATTTCAAAAGTAATTCACTGGGACATCTTGAACATGTGATACAATGCTATATAAACACACGCTCATTCTTGATTCAAGTTAATGAATCTTTCTATTTACAGGTACTAACAATGCCAGGTTGGCAGCCATGCTGAGGCAATTAGCACAGTACCATGCCAAGGATCCAAATAATCTCTTCATGGTTAGAATAGCACAGGTGGGTGCACAGTTCTTAAACATAATTGTGAATTACTGATTTAAGACAATGTATGAAGGTTTGAAGTGATAAAATGACATCTAACTGTTGAAATGCAATTTTAGTTTAAAGAACCTGTACTTTTTAATCCCTTCATCAATCCTGAAATCTATTTATTTTTAAATGTTAGTGTCCCTCAACCTAGTCAGTGCCACCCTGTAATTTATTTGAAGATCAGGTAGACCGGTTCAAATTTGTGCCCATCGTATTGTGCGCTTTATGGGAATCGAGGTGTAAGTGAAGGCAAATTGCTGCTCATGCTGGAAGTATATGCTTGTGCATGTCATGGCGGGGGGGGGTGGAAGGTGAGGTTGGGAACTCCGCTTTGAAGCTCCCTGTGGTCAAATGGCTGCCAACACTCAAGTCTCTCATGTGAATAATAGCCATTTGATCAAGGTACAGCAGGGGTCTAGAGCCAGTGAAACTGTACAGCAGCAAGAAACATAATGCCTTCAGGAAGGGGGGAAATTGTCTGGGGTGGGGAGGTGAAAAAGCCATAGACTCTTGTGCTGGTGTGGATTAAATTTTCCAAATTGTTAGTGTTAAGTGAATTACAAAATTAATTCTATGGTAAGCGATGCGCCATAATAGCCATCTGGGTGTTTTTTCCACTATCTGTTGGGTTGTATGTTTGAGTTCAGGAGCTATGATGCTGTTTATTTTCAATTGCAATGGTTTATCCATTCTTATTTGAGACACTAGATGGAGCAGCTTGATTCACTGGAAGGGGAAAGTGACAGTGGCCATCTTGTCCAACTGCAAGCCAACGCAGCACTTGGCAGCTGTTTGTGGAACTGCATTAGTGGCCATTTAAAAAATTTTAAGACAAGAATATTTCTGGTTTGACTAAAGATGAAATTGGGTTAATTGCCAATATTGTACTACTTTGACATGACATAGGAATGAATATATGATCAAAAGCAAAGTCATCAGGTACTTGGAACTTAAATTTGTTTTGTGTTCCTGTGATTAGGGTTTGACTCACCTTGGAAAAGGAACACTCACATTGTGTCCATACCACAGTGACAGACAACTAATGAGCCAAGTAGCTGTGGCTGGTCTTCTCACTGTACTGGTCTCTTTCCTTGATGTGAAGAACAGTAAGTTTTGTTCAGTTTAATTTACAAAGCTCTGTAATGCATGGTTGATTGCATCAGTACCAACATGTTAATGACTGCCATGTATTGGAAGAATATATATTTTTAGCATGTGTTTATAAAAAAAAATTAAACTCTTGAATCTTTGTAGTTGAAATTAGGGTTCAATGTTAACACTTCTTGGCAACTTTTTAAAATCTTCTCAATCTCTTCCTTTTTGAATCTGCTTTAAATCAAAATTCAGAAAAAATTCCTTCAGTGCAGGAGATTAAACCTAATGATCTGAGCCCATGTCGAGCCATATAACCTGGTTTGATGTGATCAGGATCGCCATTAATTAGTGAAGCACTTGTTTTTTTAAAAATCTCTTGAATGGACATCACAATCACCTAATGCACATTTGAGTAAACATCATTTTCAGTTCTCAATAGTATTCTCAAAGCATTTTGTATTAGCAACAGCAGAGTTCCAGTGGAATTTTACATACTCAGTTAATTTTCTGTTTAAAAGTAGATTTGGGATCTCCTCAATACATAAATGCTCTGTTGGTTTCGCACTAAACTGCAGAACTTAGTTATCGGGTCTGTTAACAGTGGGGCCATACAATTGGCCCTAGCCCTGAGCTAAGGAGCGGAAATTGGTCAAGGTTCTTGATCACTACCAAGAATAAGAAGCTGGATCAGCAACCCCTGCTGAAAGTATTACCGCAATATATGGGCTTCCCGATGGGGGTATAATAATGAAAGTGGAGTGGAAGCAGTGAAAGGAAGTTTATACATAGTGTATAATTGGTGGTTCGTAATGTCATAGTATCCCTTGACTATATTATAGCAATATCCAATCCCTAGCATCTGTCGATATTTAACGACCTCTGTTTATAAAAAAAAAATTGTGAAAATCTTGATTCTGTAAGTAGCATTACATGCTAAGATTGGCTCGTGTAATACAGTTAAATGAATAATGATTATGGCAAGTAAATTTATTCACTTCTATTTTAATAAAAACAGAAAATGCAGGAAACACTCAGCCGGTCAGGCAGCATCTGTGGAGAGAGAAACAGTTAACGTTTCAGGTTTCTGATGAAAGGTTATCGCCCTTTTTCTCTCTCCGTAGATGCTGCCTGATCTGAGTGTTTCCAGCATGTTCTGTTTTTATTTCAGATTTCTTGCATCCGCAGTATTTTGCTTTTTGTTCTACTTTTATCCGTTTTAACTGTTGTATCAAGTTTGGCAAGAAACTAACAAACTGGATTGCAATTACAGTACTGTGTAAACAGTCCCACAGTTGTTATGGATAACAAGTATATTTGTCATTTGCTTCATCAAAATATACATATTACAATGCAGAACAGTAAATCTTTTTGTAAAAAAGGACCTTTAAAAACAGATCTAGCATGAATAAATTTTAAGCATCACAAGACTTTAGCATTAACATCTAATGAGTTGTTTTTTACACCCAAGCAAGAGCACTTGTTACATTGTCAAAATGCTTGAGCCCCAGCACCTGATAGGGTGAAAAAGATTCTGTAACATCACTGAATTGGTTACTAGGCAATGTTCACACCTAGAGGCAGTACAATGCTTAAATCCAGACTTCTGCAATTCATTTAAGCATTTTATTCATTTAGCAGGGACAGCAATCATTGGAAAAGCTAGAAAAGGGATTTGTGCATGGAGATTTTATTAGTAATTCATTTAAGTGGACTTGACTGTAACAAAAGCTTTGTGGTAATGGGAAACCTACCTCTTTGACCAAGCTTTTGGTCATCTGCCCTAATATCTCTATGCGGCTTGGTGTCAAATTTTGTTTCATAGTGCTCCTGTGAAGCACCTTGGGATGCTTTACTATGTCAAAGGTGCTATATAAATACAAGTTGTTGGGAAAACTTAACCTGTACAAAGTTAGAAAATGTAGTAAATAAAAATAAAAATACACCAGTAGAATTGGTGTGTGAATAGTCTAAAAATGTATCTCTTTATTTACAGTAATTCTTGGGAAGTCCCATTATATTCTCTATGGGCTGGTTGCTGCAATGCAGCCTCGTATGCTCGTTACGTTTGATGAAGAGCTCCGACCATTGCCAGTGTCGGTCCGTGTTGGCCAGGTATGAAAGTGTATGCTGGTGTGTCAAATTAATTAAAGCAGTAAACTTTATTTCAAAATCATCTCCAAAAATGCAAACTTCAAAATCTCTGCTTCCAAAATGTTTAGCTTTATTATGAAGGGTGTGTTTAGTCTATGCAAAATACTACAGAACATTGTTGAATTGTCTGCACTCGCAAGAATTCTGATGCAATGCATTGGTCCTGCACCATCTGTATTAGAATTGTAGGGTGTGATTTCACATCCCTACAGAGTTCCTGACTACATCTGTGTCCATCTAGGAAAATCAGATGGTAAGCTGTCTGCACAGCATTACCACCTGAAGAGTCTCCCAAAAAGGGAAGGTGAGAAAATTGAAAAATTGGCAATTTCAGAAGGCCAAAGTCTTAAATATTCATTACTACAGAACGTGTGGAATGAGACATAGCAATGCCAATTTCCATCGATAAAGCTTGATTAAAGGTTAAAAAGTTTGGAAAAACTCTCATTCCAAGAAAAGCAAAACTTAAAATATGTACCCATTTTGTTATAGACAGAGCTTATTTGTGCAAGACAGTTTATGTGCAACTTTGAGTTATGACCACATTCAATAGAAAGAGTTGCTTATGCTGTAGATTTTGGCACAGTTTAAACACTTATATATTATAATTACTAATAATTCAAACTGCTTTTCTTCATGATTTCATTTAATATCATGTACTTTGTACAGTGGTGTACCTGTCAGCTATGCCATGTAGTAATAAGATCTAAGTTTTGCTTCCACAATTCCTCATAGCAAGCTCAAAGTCTAGGCTGATGTCAGTGGGAGATGTTGAGTTGAAATAGGCAATTCTTTTCCTTTTCTGTCCCTCCTTCTGGTGGGGTGGGGTGAAGCTTGGAAAATTTTAGGGCTCACATCACCTGTGCCAGTAACATTGATAGAAGCATTGGAGCAGGTGGCTTGACTGATTTAACTAGGGGATGGTGCAGGGCTGGTAGTCTAAAGTGGGAATTAAATTGTTGGAAAAGATCTATTAACTCTTTCTGGCTTTGTTGCAGGCTGTGGATGTTGTAGGCCAAGCAGGCAAGCCCAAGACCATCACAGGATTCCAGACACACACGACACCTGTGCTATTAGCACATGGCGAAAGAGCCGAGTTGGCAACCGAAGAGTACATACCTCTAACCCCGATCCTTGAGGGGTTTGTCATTTTGCGCAAAAATCCCAATTATAGTGTGTAATTTGTGGTTAATACTTGCCCCTTTGTACATGGTGTTTCTTTTAGCAAATAGTCACCATCCATGCCCAAAAAGTACTGCTGGTCCATTGGTAAAATATGATCATCAGCCTGCTCTTGAGCCGGTTTTGAATATTGGTTCAGAGCTTCTATATTTTATATTACTTTACCGCATGATGGATGTACTTCATTAAATTTTGTTAATGCTACAATATCTAAATAAAGTTATTTCTGGTCCACAAATACAGGTTTGTTTGCAATGTTAGTCTTTTACAGTGATTGCTCATGTTTACATTCCATATTAAAATATTACTAATATATTGTACATGGTGTGTAAAATAACCATTTTAAACTACATTATCATGACTACTGGTTTGCCTATTGAATTCATCATCAAAAGGATAGGACATTTAGATTAGAAAAAAGCTTTTAAAAGGAAGTTTGTACAAACTGAACAAATTAATTTTGCAGGATTTTTCCTGCTCCTGATCACTAACATGATCCCTGATGGAACAAATTTGGGTACAAGTGAATATCAGTTGAGGAAAGGATTGAGCTTGACTGCAATGGCCTCTCTTCCTCCTATCTCCATCCTCAGGATCAAATGCCCTGTCTACATTCACTAGTGAGGTTCTTGCATGGAGAATGCCCACTTGGGAGAGTTACTGAAGGGCTGTCAGCACTCGGAATGTAGTTTAGCATGAGTTGCCATCTTCATAGAAGAAAAGAGCAGAAAACTAGCAAAGTAAGCTATTAATTTTCTATATCTAATAAAATCTGAGCCTAATAATACTATTTCAAATTCTTTGTGTAACTAATCAACAATTTGGAATGGCACAAAGAAAATACAGCTTTAATATCAGCTGTGAACTTTGCACAAGTTATCAACTATGTTCAATTTTAACCCAAATTAAAAGTGATCTTGAATTGTCTTCATCTGGTTCAGTATACTTTTTTGAATATTCATTCAGGTCAGTTTGAGCACAGTGTGTGTATATATGTTTGATTCATATTGGTGCTGCATAATCTTTCCAATTTGTGAAAGCTACATTCTTGGTGTGGGATTATTAATTTAGCCACATTATTTTAATACAGTACATTAAAATGTCCAAAACAGACTTCATTTTGCATTGAAAGTGAAGTAGTGCTTAGTTCAGAAATTAAAGATTCATAATTCTATGTTCTGATTCCAGAGAAACTATTCTCATCTTCTGGAAATTACTATTTGCCCATATGTGCTGTTAAAACAAATTAAACTTGCCACAGAAAGTTAGGGCTGGTACTTAATGACGCAAGGACCCTTTT
This sequence comes from Squalus acanthias, assembly GCA_030390025.1. Classification (NCBI taxonomy): domain Eukaryota; kingdom Metazoa; phylum Chordata; class Chondrichthyes; order Squaliformes; family Squalidae; genus Squalus; species Squalus acanthias. The sequence continues at coordinate 34,038,714 of CM059429.1, forward strand.
AATGATGCGATTTATGCTCCTGGAATGCCACGCAACCTTTCCAGGCCAGAATGGGACCAATTGAAACTGGAGTCTCATTCCTGCAGATAGTAAATTGTTCCTAGAGGTTTTTTAAAAAAAAAATTCTCAATCCAATCTTTCTTTCCCTCTACACTCTCTCTATCTAATTTGACTCTAATTCACCCTAGTTTCTTCCCCCTCATTCCTCTGTTTCTTTCTCTTAATTCTAATTTGTTAAGGAGGTGGACTGTTGGTCCCATTGTTCACCTTGGTCCCACATGCCCTGTTGACCTCGCCGTGCCATTATCAGCTCACACTTCCAAACACTGCAAGCTGCCTCGTTCCCTGGGCCAATATATCTATAGGCAAAGGTGGGACTTCATATCAAAACACAAAATCTGAATTTTCATGTCAGAAGCCACAACATTAGGTTAAAGGATACTGATGGTGCCCTATCCACATATCATTTATAGGTGATGGGCTGATTTTCAAATATGCACAAAGCTAGCAAAGATACTCTGCTTGTGTGTTGTGCTTAACAAATTTATTGAATGAGGATGGCTTCTTCCGCAGACCATGTGCAATCCGCCTAACATGAATTGCACTCCACATATTAATGCACTGAGTGAATATTCTGTGCAGATATTCCTTTATGATCAGCTGAAACTAGAATATTAATTCTCAATTTTATTATTCAGCCCCAGCCAGCTGCTCCTAATAATAGACTGGCCTTCACCTGCCTCGGTGAGAAACAAATCCATGTGCTTCATGGAGCATTTGATATCAGTCTGTCTTGGCATATTACAATGAATGATTTAGCTGGCCAACTGTTTCACATATCCACCACTAATTCTTCATAAGTAAGCCATAACTGTGGAGAGCATCATAGCTGCCAGATCCAGTTCCAATCTAGGGTCCACATTTGCACTTTCCAGTAGGAGTTATTGGGAGCAGGCTGTTTCTTGCCCCCTTTTTAGCCCAGCAATGCTAAGGCTAATTTTATCTTACAACTGCTGATGAATATAGAGTTAATCCAGCACAAGCCACTGTTCAAACCTGGACCCTTCTGTTCTGCATGACTTAGTATTGGAAGGTGCCCTTACCTACTAAGTGAACAATGGGACCAACAGTCCACCTCCTTAACACCGGGTGCTCCGGTTTCCTCCCACAGTCCAAAAATGTGCGGGTTGAGGGTTAGGTTGATTTGGCTATGATAAATTGACCCTTAGTGTTAGGGGGGGATTAAATATGTGGGGTTACAGGGATAGGATGGGAGATGTTAGGGGGAATTAAATATGTGGGGTTACGGGGATAGGGTGGGATATGTGTCGGTGCAGGCTCGATGGGGATTCTGTGTGGGAAAGCCAGGACAGGGTACTGGATTTGGATGATCAGCCATGATCGTATTGAATGGTGGAGCAGGCTCGACGGGCCGAATGGCCTACTCCTGCTCCTAGTTTCTATATGGGAAAACCAAATCTATGTTTGTCTATCAGCATTTTTAAAAACCTGATTCTTGTCTTCCTCTCAGTTTCACCTCTCCTGGAATTGTATGATCATTTTTCCAGTAAAATAAAACAATTCAGGTCTGATCCTCTTTGTAACTTAGAGGCCCAAGTCTGGGTATTATCATTGCAGCTCTGCTTTGAACCCCCATCCACCCATCCTTCAGTGCCCTTTTGATGGACACACTATTTCAAATGTAGCCTCAAGTATGATCTGTCCAAGATTAGAATAACTTGTTTTGACTTGTGCTCAAATGCCCTTGAGACACATCCTAGTATTTAATTAGCTATGTTGATAACAGCTATACATTGACTGGAAAATTTCAATGAATAATAAATCACAACCAAATTCTTTTCCTTTTACACATTTGCGAATTAACATTTTATATTTCTTCCAATGTGCATTGCCTTAAATTTATCCACAGTAAAACCTATTATTATTTCTTTAGCTTTTAAATTAATTGGATGTTCTTAATCTCATATTTTGTCAGCCATATAGTTTTGTGTCAAGACTTTAACTCCATTGCCCCTGTCCGTGTCCACTTTAACAAGGATTCTGCACATCCTTCATTTTAACCTTGCACTGAAATGAGGAACGGCCTCAATAACCTAGGATAAGCAAGGGAAAAAATGGACACTGTTCCTGCTCTTCATTGCTAATCTCTGCTGGAAAGTGAATATATATTGGGCAAGAGCAGGGTTGGGCTGATGGATACATTCCCTCTCCCCACCCCCAATTAATTATGAACCAACACTGTCTAGCTCATGTTTGAAAAATAACCATTAGAACAAGGTACCAAAGTGTTTTGCTACACTTGAGCCGTACCCTAACATGAGTCATTAGCTTCATAATGGGAGGGGGGGTAAAGATAAATTGTGAACTAGCCATTTTTTTCACAAGAATATTCCTTTGCCTATTCCTCTGAAAAGCATATTAACAAATGACTTTGCCATCTATTTTCCCCTCTTCTGAAAGTGTTGATTCTTTAATAGGGTACAGTTTCACAGTAACCAGTTGATGGCTCTTTAATTCCCATAACAGATAAAGCATCAGTGGGGGGAAATGAAATGCTGTTCAAAGATTTTCAGGCTTAGTTTTCATAGAATTTTACAGCACAAAAGGAGGCTATTGTACCTATGTCGGCTCTGTGAAAAGGCTATCCACTTAATTCCATTCCCCGCTCTTTCCCTATACCCTTTTAAATTGGTTTTTCAAAATATTTATCCACTTCTCTTTTGAATACTATTATGAATTCTGCTTCCACTACTGTTTTTGATGGGGCCTTCCCTGTCCTAGCAACCCTATCCTCCAATATCAACCATTCCAGAAAATAAAATTGGCATTTTAACTTCTGATAATGAATGAAATCTATAATCTGTGAAGAAAACACTAAATTAATTATAAAATGGATGAATTGCAAGTGCATATTAACAACTAGAAAATAATAGTGAATCCTCATTAGATTAAACCAGGCTGCTTTTATTTTTGTCAGCCAGCTATCTGATTTTTCACAAAAATCATAACCATTCTTAAAAGTCTCCAGACCATGTTACTGGGAAATCCACAAGTTAAGTTTCTGTTTCCCTGATATAGAATGTACATTCCCTGAGACACACCCCACTTGCGTAATAACAGAGAAGGTTGGCAACAGTCAAGGCTGAAGAACTCCCACGTGTGCACAGGAGTACTGCTAAAGTTTAACCAATTAAAAACCATGCAGCTTACCAGCACAGCACACTGGTAGGAGCAAAGTGGGAAGTCTCTCAATCACCTAGTCTACAACTCCAGGTCCCATTAATAGCTTGACACCTAGACATTAAGGTATGAGAGGAAATGCCAAAAGATTGCTATAATGTGAAAGAATTCCTATTGTAGCCAATCTGTGCAGATTACTTGTATTTTTAGTTCTCATTTGGAGTGTATTGGAAATTTGTGTGTCAGTTCAACTCAATTGCTAGTACTCGCCTCCGAGTTAAGGTTAAAGCCTCATAGAATGGTTACAGCATGGAAGAAGGCCATTCGGCCCGTCGAACCTGTGCTGAGACTCGGCTAGTCCCACTCCCCTGCCCTTTCCCTGTAGCCCTGCAAATTTTTTTCTTTCAGATACTTATCCAACTCCCTTGTGAAAGATAAGATTGAGTCTGCCTCCATCACCCTTTCAGGCAGTGCATTCCCGATCCTAACCACTCACTGCGTAAAAAGTTTTTTCTCACGTCGCCTTTGGTTCTTTTGCCAATCACCTTAAATCTGTGTCCTCTGGTTTTTGACCCTTCTGCCAGTACAGCTACAACACTGGCATCTATCCAACAATGTTGGAAACTGCCCAGGTATGTCCTGTCTACGAAAAGCAGGACAAATCAAAGCAGGACAAATCCAATCTGGCCAATTACCGCCCCATCAGTCTACTCAATCGTCAGCAAAGTGATGGAAGGTGTCATCGACAGTGCTATCAAGCGGCACCTGCTCACTGATGCCCAATTTGGGTTCCGCCAAGACCACTTGGTTCCCGACCTCATTACAGCCTTGGTCCAAACATGGAAAAAGGAGCTGAATTCCAGAGGTGAGGTGAGAGTGACTGCCCTTGACATCAAGGCAGCATTTGACCGAGTGTGGCATCAAGGAGCCCTGGTAAAACTGAAGTCAATGGGAATCGGGGGGGGGGGGAAACTCTCCACTGGCTGGAGTCATACCTAGCACAAAGGAAGATGGTTGTGGTGGTTGAAGGTCAATCATCACAGCCCTAGGACATCGCTGCAGCAATTCCTCAGGGCAGTGTCCTAGGCCCAACCATCTTCAGCTGCTTCATCAATGACTTTCCCTCCAACGTAAGGTCAGAAATGGAGATGTTCGCTGATGACCGCACAGTGTTCAGTGCCATTCACAACTCCTCAGTTAATGAATCAGTCCATGCCCACATGCAGCAAGACCTGGATGACGTTCCGGCTTGGGCTGATAAGTGGCAGGTAACATTCGCGCCACAGAAGTGCCAGGCAATGACTATCTCCAACAAGTGAGAGTCTAACCGCTGCCCCCTTGACATTTAACGGCATTACCATTGCCAAATCCCCCACCATCAACATCCTGGGGGTCACCATTGACCATAAACCTAACTGGACCAGCCACATAATTACTGTGGCAACAAGAGCAGGTCAGAGGCTAGGTATTTTGTGGCGAGTGTCTCACCTCCTGACTCCCCAAAGCCTTTCCACCATCTACAAGGCACAAGTAAGGAGTGTGATGGAATACTCTCCACTTGCCTGGATGAGTGCAGCTCCGACAACACTGAAGAAGCTCGACGCCATCCAGGACAAAGCAGCCGCTTGATTGGCACCCCATCCACCACCTTAAACATTCACTCCCTCCACCACCGGCGTACCGTGACTGCAGTGTGTACCATCTACAAGATGCACCGCAGCAACTCACCAAGGATTCTTCGACAGCACCTCCCAAACCCGCAACCTCTTCCACCTAGAAGGACAAGGTCAGCAGGCGCATGGGAACACCACCACCTCCAAGTCCCCCTCCAAGTCACACACCATCCTGACTTGGAAATATATCGCCGATCCTTCATCGTCGCTGGGTCAAAATCCTGGAACTCCCTACCTAATGGCACTGTGGGAGTACCTTCACCACACGGACCATAGCAGTTCAAGAAGGCAGCTCACCACCACCTTCTCAAGGGCAATTAGGGGTGGGCAATAAATGCTGGCCTTGCCAGCAATGCCCACAGTCCATAAACAATTTTTTTTTTAAATGGGAAAGGTTTCTCTCTATCTACTCTGTCCAGACCCCTCATGATTTTGAACACCTCTATCAAATCTCCTCAAATCTTCTCTGCTCCAAGGAGAACAACCCCAGCTTCTCTCGTCTATCAACATAACTGAAGTCCCTCATTCCTGGAATCATTCTCGTAAATCTTTTCTGCACCTTCTCTCAGGCTTTCACATCCTTCCTAAAGTGTGGTGCCCAGAATTGGACACAGTACTCCAGTTGGGGCCGAACCAGTGTTTTGTACAGGTTCATCATAATTTCCACACTTCGCACTTTTTTGCATTAAATTTCATCTGCCACATGTCCGCCCATTTCACCAGCCTATGTCTTTCTGAAGTCTATCACTCTCCTCCTCACTGTTCACTATATTTCCAAGCTTTGTGCCACTCCAGGACTTGTGCATAAGATCTCGGCTGACATTAAGTGTAGTACTGAGGGAGTGCTATATGGTCACAAATGCCATCCTTTGGATAAGATTTTAAAGTGAGGCCGCTGCTTGTTCCAGTGGCTCAGATAAAAGTTAAAGATCCTATGGTACTGTTCTAAGAGCAACAGGAAGTTCTCCTGGTGTCCTGGGCATTCAGTTCTCCCTGCTTCTAAGGTGTCAGCCTTGGCTCAGTGGTACACTCTCACCTCTAGAGTCAGAAGATTGTGGGTTCAAATCCCACTCTGGAGACTTGAGCACATAATCTAGGCTAACACTTCACTGCAGTAGTGAGGGAGTGCTGCACTATTGAAGGTGCTGTCCTTTGGATGAGAGGTTAAACCGAGGCCCTGGTAGACGTACAAGATCCCATGGCCCTATTTGAAAAAGAGCTGGGGAGTTCTCCTGGTGTCCTGGCCATTATTTATCCTTCAACCAACATCACTAAAACATATTCTCTGGTCATTTATCTCATTGTTGTTTGTGAGTTCTTGCTGTGTTTGAACTGGCTGCTGTGTAATGTCTCCCAACATTACAACAGTGACTACACTTCCAAAGTACTTTTCCCCATAAAATGTGTAAGTGCATTGCCACTACTATTTCTGACTGCAGCACAGACACGCACCATATCCCACAGAATGATGGCTCCACCAGTTGGAGGTGAAGGGCTTCAACAGCAGCTGCTTACCTCACAGAAACCCAGTAATGCTAGGAATCAAATGCTGGGTCTATAAGAATGTGATCTCATACTCAGCTTCCAGGTATGCCTTCCAACCACTATTGTGCCAAACCTTAGAGTTTCCACATCAGTGACACACCTAAATCTGCCATCAACATTGTGGAAGAGCCTAAATAGGACTGCACATGATATTCCTGTCATCCAAGTTGAATGCTACATACATAATTTAATAGTCCTCAACTGCTTAATCCAGACTCTTAATGCCTGCTGTGCAGCTCATCCATCTGAGCAACATGCCAGTGTAGGCTGGAGCCTCCTTCCTTACAGCTATTTTTCCAACAAATAAAGCCTGCAACTTGATCCTAGATTTCACATATGGACCAGAAGAAGACCTTCCATTGCCTGGGTGTTCCAAAGCATGAAGGAGAACTCTTCGGACAAACATTTTATACATTGCCAGCTTAATCTGCATATCAGTATCCTCCTGCTGTTTCACAAAAGCACTATCTTCCACATCCTAAATTATCAACAGATTGATATATCATGTAACAACTGATGAAGAAATGGAATAAGGATCTGTACTGGGGCCTCAGCTTTTCACCATATTTACACACTGACTTGAATGAAGGAATAGAGGGTCGTATATCCAAGTTTGCAGATGACACTAAATTATGAGGCATAGTAACTACAGATGGGACCAGGAAGTTACAAAGGTACATAGACAGATTAAGTGAGTGGACAAAACTGTGGCAAATGGAGTTCAATGTGGGCAAGTGTGAAGTCATCCACTTTGGATCCAAGAAAGACAAATGGGAGTATTTTCTAAATTGGAGACACTAAGAAATGTGGAGGAGAGACACTAAGAAATGTGGAGGAGCAAATAGATTTTGGTGCCCATGTACAAAAATCACTACAGGCTAGTGGACAGGTACAAAAAGGCATCCTTACCCAGTCTGGCCTATATATGACTCCAGTCCCACACCAATGTTATTGATTCTTAATTACCCACTGAAGTGGCCTAGCAGGCAATTTAGTTGTGTCAAACCGCTACAAAGAATAAGAATAAAACCAGACGGACCACTCGGCTGCGACCAAGGCATCGAATCAGGATATGACAAAGGCATACCCAACCCAGTCGACTCTGCAATGTCCTCCTCACTAACATCTGGGGACTTGTGCCAAGGTTGGGTGAACTGTCTCACAGACTAGTCAAGCAAAAGCCTGACATAGTCATATTTACAGAATCATATCTATCAGCCAACATCCCAGAACCTCCATCACCAGCCTTGGATATGTCCTGTCCCACCGGGCAGGACAGTCCCACTAGAGATGGTGGCCAAGTGGTATACAGTTGGGTGGATGTGACCCAGGGAATTCTTAACATTGCCTCTGGACCCCATGAAGTCTCATGGGTTCGGGTCAAACATGGGCAAGAAACCTCCTGCTGATTACCACCTAAAGCCCTCCCTCAGATGATGAATCAATACTCCTCTAAGTTGAACATCACTTGGAGGAAGCATGGAGGGTAGAAAGGTGACAGAATGTACTCCGGGTGCGGGACTTCAATGTCCATCACCAAGAATGGCTCAGTAGCACAACTACTGACCGAGCTGGCCGAGTCCTGAAGGACATAGCTGCTGGACTGGGATTGCACCAGGTAGTGAGAGAACCAGCATGAGGGAAAAACCTACTTGACCTTGTCCTCACCGATCTATCTCTCACAGATGCATCCGTCCATGACAGCATTGGGAGCAGTGACCACCGCACAGTCATTGTGGAGACCAAGTCCTGTCTTCACACTGAGGACACCCTCCATCATGTCATGTGGCACTACCACCGTGCTAAATGGGATAGATTAAGAACAGATCTAGCAGCTCAAAATTGAGCATCCATGAGGTGCTGTGGGCCCTCAGCAGCAGCAGAATTGTATTCCACCACAATCTGTAACCTCATGGCCCGGCATATCCCTCAATCCTCCATAATCAGCAAGCCAGATGACCAACCTTGGTTCAATGAGGTGTGTAGAAGAGCAAGCCAGGAGCAGTACCTGAAAATGAGGTACCAACCTGGTGAAACTACAGCAAAGGCATACATGCACACTAAACAGCAGAAGCAGCATGAGATAGAGCAAAGAAATCCCACAACCAACAAATTCCATCAAAGCTCTGCAGTCCTGCCACATCCAATCGCGAATGGTAATGGACGATTAAACAACAGCAGAAGGAGGAAGCTCCCTGAACATTTCCATCTTCAGTGATGGTGGAGCCCAGCATATGAGTGCAAAGGACAAGGTTGAAGTGCTCGCAACTATCTTCAGTCAGAAGTGCCAAGTTGATGATCCTTCTCGGCCTCCTCCTGAGGTCCCCACCATCTCAGATGCCAGTCTTCAGTGAATTCAATTCACTCCATGTAACATTCAGAAATGGCTGAGAGCACTAGACGGAGCAAGAATTACATGCCCCGACTGTAGTGCTGAAGACCTGTCCTCCAGAACTAGCACCCCAGCTAAGCTGTTCTAGCACAGCTACAACACTGGCACCTACCCAACAATGTGGAAAACTGCCCAGGTATGTCCTGTTCACAAAAAGCAGGACAAATCCAACCCAACCAATTACAGCCCCATCAGCCTACTCCCAATCATTAGAAAAGTGGTGGAAGGAGTCGTCAACAGCACTATCAAGCGACACTTACTCACCTGCTCACCGATGCTCCGTTTGAGTTCCACCAGAACCACTCGACTCCAGACCTCATTACAGCCTTGGTCCAAACATGGACAAAAAAGCTGAATTCCAGAGGTGAGATGAGAGTGACTGCCCTTGACATCAAGGCAGCATTTGACCGAGTGCCACAAACTACAGTGAGATAAATGTCAGTCAAACTCTTTTTGGTGGTGTTGATTGGGGGATAAATATTGATCCAGGACACCAAGGGAATTACCCTGCTCCTCTTCAAATAGATTTTGTACATCCACCTGAACAGTGTTTCACTGTAGCATCAGCCTAGATTGTATGCAGGATCTCACAAAATTAATCTGTTTTGCAACCTTTTTGATCTTCCATTGGTCCAACTATTTTCTTTTTTAACTGCTTGCTGTGAATATCAATATATATTATTACATTTCTTGTGTATGTGTCTATTTTCTGTCCAGCTTCCGGTTGTTAAGAGGGGTCAAAAGAGGTAGTGGAGAGACAAGACTGGGTGCCATAGTGCACATGTGAAAGCTTGTGAAGGAATAAGCCATATAACCTATTCAGAAAAATACACCATTCTATGAAAGAATTCAGGCCTTATTAAAACATGACAAACTGGGTTTGGAAATGTAGAAATCTAACTATGAAAAAGCTCTGAAAGCATTCTGGCTATCGAGATAAGATAGTTGTTGACACTGAATCAATAACCTTATTGAAACAGAAGGTTAAAGGCTCCCGACAGGCTGACCTTTGAGAACAAGACAATGGTTCACCCTGGACAAGGTGCTCTAATTTACACTTCGTAAAGAAGCACATAAAAGTAAGAAACATCTGCCTTCATAAAAATGACATCAAGTAAAACACACCTGCCGTTACACCGTTTTTTATGGTAAACTTAGAACACCTAGAGAAGAGACATCATTCTGTAATGCTACCAGCTGAGGTGACTGTAAGAATTGCAGGGGTCAGCAGAAAAATGACTAGAGATAATTAGCTTACATCAGCAGAAAACCTTAAAGGAAATACCACTGGAAAAGGGTATAAATATTGAACTCTCAACTGGGATAGTAGACTCGCTTTAAAGGGGCAAAGTGATTCTCGGCTTCAGAGGTGGCTCTGTAAGTCTCCAACTCTTTGTACCTCGGGGATCAAAGGTATTTGATTTTGGTGGATATCCTGTAGAAAACTAAGAACTGTAAAACTGTAGCGAAGTTAAGATTTGAGAGTAAGGTTCTCTGATAATAGAATTGTAAGCTTTCTCTTTTTGGAACTGTTAATGTTGCGATTGACTCACCAACTGTAAATTATATGTCGGTTCTTTAATAAATCTGTATATTTTTAGAATTATCTCACATAATACTTCTGTATCAAACTCGCAAACTCAATCTCTGTACGCTCTTTGATGAGAAGTTGCAGAATTCTGGGGGAGTTTTCCAGACCCTCATAATATCCGGAATGTTACAGTCTAGCTAAATTTATTAAAAGTGCTATCTGGAGGACGGTAACATTTTCAGGTTGTTCCTTTCCTTTAGGGAGAGATAGTCCAGACCTTTAGACCCAATTAAGCGTCTTTAGGATTCGGCTACCTCAAACTTTAGTTGAAAGTGAACGTCTGAGGAATACGCCTGATCCCGGGTAGCCCTAAAGGGACTAGGACTAGTAATTATCCCTTCAAGCTGACCCCATGTTTTGGATGGTGTTGGCCAAAGGCAACATGTAGATGAGAAAGAGGAGGGTCACTGATTCTATCCAGGCTGTGTGCAGCCTTGGCCTCCCATTTGAGCTGAGCTGACTTTCATACCCGATATCCTTTCCATCACAAAAACTAGCTTACTTCCACCTCTGCAACATTGCCCTTCTCCATGCCTATCTTAGTCCCTTCACTGCTGAAACTCATACACATGCCCTTCATCACCTCCAAACTCAACTAATCTAATGATCTCCCTGCTGGCCTCCCATCCTCTACATTCAATAAACTCCAAGTTGTCCAAATCTCCTATCCTGCACTAAGTCCCACTTGCCTACTACCCCTGATCTTGCTGACCTACTTTGGCTCCTCATCCCCCAATACATTAAATTTAAAATCATTGGCCCGTAATTTACGATAGGAGGCTTCCTGCGTGCGGAGGCCTCCTATTGGAAAAAAAATCTACGAACTTACCTGAGGGCAGCCGAGGTCCGGACACTTCCGCTCCTGGGCCTCTCCAAACTCGAAATGCGCAGGGCCCACGTATCCCAGAGGCGCATGCAGTTCGCAAGCGTCCCTGGGAGCACGTGGGCCAGGCCAGCCAATAGGAGAAGGGAATCTCCCTTCATACTTTTGACAGATAGACCTGTCAAATATATGAATGGAGATCACCCAAAAAGACACTAAAACGTTAAATAAATTTTTTTAAACCATCACGTTTTTAAAATGAGTTAAAATTACATTAAATTAAATATTTGAAACAAAAATTTAATTTTTTGAAAAAAAGAATTAAATTTTTTACGGGGGTAAAAATAAACTTACCTTTTTTAAAGTATTTTTAAATTCTTATGCTGGTAAAATCAGGCTACCAGGCTTAAGATTTCTAAGGGTTTTCAGCGGGCGGAGGTTCTGCAGAAAGTGGAACTCTGCCCCCGCAGAGGCCCTTCTCCAGGGCAGGCGTGCGATCTGTCAAGAGCATTCTTGACAGATCGGAAATGCCGGTTTTCAGCGCATGCGCTTCGCATGCCTGAAACCGGCATTTCCGATGTCCCTACGGGTGTGTACACAGCGCGTACACACCCGTAGGCATCGGAAAATACGGGCCCTTATCTTCATCATTAAATCCCACCATGCACACATCCCTTTAAATTTGAGTTGTGCAGCCCCATTAGGCATGTTGCTGGTGCAAGGTCAAAACCATGCTAGGAGTTTATGCTATTTATTCAAATAAGCTGACGTTGCAAAATTGGGCACGCAAGTCTTATTGGACTGTGAGCGAGCTTAGGACAGCCAGCTATTTGAAACACAGATGGGTGGTTGGCTCAAACGAATACACAGTCCTGGGCTCACAAAATCGGCCATTAATTTACGCCTTCTAAATAGTATAGTTGTATAGATTTAAAAATTCTGCGTATGCCTGAGGAGTAAGAATAGTTCACTCATTAATGTCCCACGTAGTGAGTTCCTGATCATAGATGGAGTACCTGAGGAGCCATTGAATAGTGGCAAGGCTATTCTCCACAGAAAAAGGAGGTAGAGTTAAAGGCACTATGTAAGAGCCAGTTATGAGAACAGGAGAAGAAGTGAGGAAAATTAAAACAGGAGAGAAAAAGCATAAAAAGAACATCGGCACAAATGGATATAGTGGAGGTGCACATGACATCAATCAATAACATAGATGAAAAACAAGATGTTAGAAAGAAAAAAGAAAAAATAACAGTTACAATTGGGTAAATTAACATTTCTATATATTTTATTGAATTCTGATGAATGTGTGAAAAACATTTTTGGTGTGAATTTTTTAAAAGTGAATGCGAATCATTTATCCACCCGTTCGCACAGCATGTTCCAGATTGGCACAGACAAAGCCCTTGCAGCAATTCACCTGCTGGAGATTAGTTTGTAGCAGAGGGCACCTAAAAAAACAAGAAAATATTTTATAAAATTGAGAGGCAAAAAAAATCAATGTAAAAGGGTTACGTAAAAATCAATACCAATATGTTAAAAAGTTTTAAATTATATGCTAACACAAGGGGTTGAATGGCTTACTTCTATGTTCCTACTACTTATAAACCGATTTACATTAATCAAAATAAATGTATATTTTAAATATGAGTCTACTTTTCAGTTGCACTGCCTAGCACAAAGGTTGCAGCTACATCTTAGTTCTTTTAGTGAATTAAACTGTTGTCTTGTATGTGATGATGCAACTGTGGGAGTGACATTTGAATGTACAATACAAATCAGGAAGGCTTGTGGTGAGCTACTTTTGCTTTGTGGGAATTGTTCAAAGGCTACTCCAGTTCAGAAGATGAAAAGGATGCCAATGTTGAAAAGTACCCTCTGTAAATTTCAGGTTTCATTACGTCCACATTAATAGCTATGAAACTCATTCTTATCATCTTAACTTTCATACAATGCTTCTTGGAAACTTTTATTTTGAAAGTTCATCTAAGCTGCAATCACATTATAGAAGACTTGCAAAGTTATTTGACCTTGAGCCAATGAAACATTTTTTGTAACAGTAAAAGTAAGTAAAATGTGACCTCTGATGATGTCACAGGTGACATTGATTGCATTAACGTAGCGTTTTATGTTCCAGAACTTGGACCCCGATATTTATGGGAAGGGGGCAGGGGCACATGTTTGCGGCTGGGAAACCCGGAAATGCTGGGAACACGGAGGTCCTGAAGAATTTAATGGCAGGACCTCAGCATTGTTTTACTCCGTTTCCCACCCGGCAGCTGGCCAAATTGAGAGGCCGGCCCGCTGCCCAGCAGGAAAGCCAGCGGTAGAAGGCCACAGCTGGGTGCTGCTGGGGACAGTTCCTGACAATCGGAGAAGATGGTGGTGGGGGAGGCTCGGAGCGCGACAGCAAGGAGGGAGGGAGAAATCGCGGGGGGAGGGGTCGGAAGATCGCAGGAAGGTAGGCAGATCGCGGCAGAAGATTTGCTTCAGAGGCCAGGGGGAGCACTCCTGCTCCTCTTGGCCCACAAGCAGTGCTGAAAAAGCACTTTCCTGCTGGATTTGGCAGCTCCCGCCTCCTTTTAGCTGCCAGGTTTCCCGAGCCCTGGGAAATCCGGTCCACAGCCGTTAAATTCAAATGATTCCCAAAATCTGAGAAATGGAGCCTCATTTAAATATTATAATCACAGGCCCTCCTCTCCCGAGCGGGTTACTCGGATGCCCTCAAACCTGCTGCGGTTAAACCCGAAGTAGGCGCGTTCGTGGCAGGTTGGGGTCGGGTTTCACGTTAACCGGTTAACCTCATTCCCCCCCCCCTCACCCCACCTCGACCCTCTCCTGCCAGTTTTGGGGCGGGGGGGTTAAAATTTCCCCACCCCTTCCCTAGTCTCTGGCAAAACTGAAACTGCTCCCCTCCTAACCCCATCCCCGAATATTGCTAAATTCTTTTGGATGGAAAATCTAAAGTAAGCTACCCAACCATATCCCCATTAGTGTAGCTATTTTTTTCCCCCAATTTTTTTCCTCCTTAGTTAACCCATGCCAAGTACACCACCTGGGCCAAGATGGTGGGAAAGCAACAGTTTCTTAGGCCTTTGCCAATGGGCCCTACTGCCAGAAGATTGAGAATTTCTGCAGTTGCAAGCAAACAATGACCTAAAAATAACTGACCTCCACATCAGAAAACAGGTCAGTCAGAGTCAGCTTAATTTTACACTGACAGCCAAAGACACTGAAGACACCATCCACAAAGATGCCTGATCTGCGGCAGTTCGCATCCCAACCCTTCAGCTTCACTCCATTCTGGGATGATGCAGGATTTCAGTACTTTTAATTCCAACACCCCCCTCACATATGGCGCATACACACACACACATGCACAAACTGTCTGAAATAAAAGGTTACAGTACAAAGGTTGCAAAAGCTTTGGCAGCTTTCTGCATTGATACGTGTGCACTGTAAAACTGGCTCCAATCCATTGAGGCCTACAGTAGTAAGTGAAAACACTGGAACAACAGCTCCAGCAATTGATAAGCAAAAACTATCAATACTCTCAATGATCTACATAATTGATCCATGAGAAACAATTTAAGAATATTTAGAGCTAATCAGAAAATGGAGATGTTATAGCTATGCTCTTTATTAATGTTTGCTGAATCTCTTGACATTAATGGCAGAGCAGAAAATATATGGCATGTTGCTTGAGTAGTATAATGATCTAAATAGACCAAAGCCCCAATCTTAACTTGGGGGGTGAGTGCAGCATGTGTGGGCTGGAAGTGACCATGATGGCTCTAGCATGAGGCTCGGGCCATTTTGAGGATGAGAAAGGGATTTAGGTATCCATGTGCACAGATCACTAAAAGCTAGAGCAAAGGTACAAAGAATAATCAAAAAGGCTAATGAAATGTTGGCCTTTATCTCAAGAAGGTTGGAATACATAGAATATACAGCACAGAAACAGGCCATGCCAGCGTTTATGCTCGAGCCTCCTCCCATCCTTCCTCATCTAACTCCATTAGGATAACCCTCTATTCTCTCCTCCCTTGTATACTAATGATGCTTCAGTTGTACAGATCCTTGGTCAGACCCCATCTGGAGAACTGTGTTTAGTTTTGGGCACTGAACCTCAGTAAAGAAATATCGGCCTTGGAGGGGGTACGGCAGAGATTCACCAGAATTATACCAGAGCTTAAAGGGTTAAATTATGAGGACAGGATGTAAAAACTTGCTGGTGAGCCTTCCTTTGGTGCCAGCCATCGGTCTCAAGCAGCCCAAATCCTGCTTCCAGTTAAAATTCCCCTTAATATCTTTACTGGGAATTCCAGACTTCCTTCCTGCATTCAGCCTCAACTAATCAGCTTCTTACAGTACAATAGCACAGTAGACATCTCACTGGTGCTTCTATGGTTAAGGACCAAAGTAATTCTAAGGAGTAGCATAACTTCTTGTGTGACAGCAGTCCAGCTAATTAAAGGCAATTAGAAGAAAACGTGAATGAGGTACAAAAACAGCATAAAATATGCAAATCTGCTCCAACACTGTAAGAATGAAGTGTTTGTAGAAGTGAACTAGGGACCTCTCTGGCACACAATACTGAAAAGCAGTTGAGACATCTGGAATCTAAAATAATATGGGAATAGGGATAAGCCCAAACACCTTCTGATATGCGTTTTGAAGCAGTGCCAACTAAAGCCATCCATCAATGCAGATGTAGGGAGGGGGATCTAGCCACACATCCCAAAGAAGACTGAACTTTCAGACATTTGCTTTCTTCTACTGATCTGAAGCACCTGGCAAAAAGGAAGCTATCCGATTGTATCTACAGGTCCTCCCTCCCACTGCCTCATTTTGAAGGCCGAAACACAGGCAAGATTTACAAAGCATGTTGAAAAACTGGAAGCAGCCGTTAAACATGTGCAGGTAGGCAAAACACCTGGAGATGGGGGGGTTTCCTCTGTTTGCTATTTGCAGCAAAATTGTAAATGTGCTGGGTAGACACATGCTTATTATTTCACTACCAACGTCCCTCTTGGTCAACAATTTCATGAAAAGGTGACGCAGGAGTTTAATTCACTTCTGTAGATTCTCTGCTGCACGATAACCTCAGTAACCTCCCAGACACAGGAGCAATGGGAGGCCTTCAAAGAGGAGATTGTTTGGGTACAGACTAGACACATTCCCACGAGGGGGAAAGGAAGGGCATCCACAGCTAGAGCTCCCTGGATGAATCAAGATTAAAATGAAACAGGAAAAGGAGGCTTGCGATAAATGTCAGGCTCATAATGCAGTAGAGAGCCAAGCTGAATACAAAAAGTACAGAGGAGAACTAAAGAAAGAAATCAGAGCAAAGAGAGTGTATGAGAATAGAAAAGCGGCTAACATAAAAGGGAACCCAAAAGTCTTTTATAAACATATAAATAGTAAAAGGGTAGTCAAAGGAATGGTAGGGCCGATTAGGGACCAAAAAGATCTCTTGTGGAAGCAGAGGGCATGCCTGAGGTACTAAATGAGTACTTTGCATCTATCTTTAATAAAGAAGAGGATGCTGCCACTGTCACAGTAAAGGACAAGATAGTAGAAAAATTGGATAGGATAAAAATAGATAAAGAGGAGGTACTTAAAAGGTTGGCAGCGCTCAAAGTAGAAAAGTCACTCAGTCAGTCCAGTTGGGATGCATCCTAGGTTGCTGAGGAAAGTAAGGGTAGAAATTGTGGAGGCACTGGCCACAATCTTCCAATCCTTCTTAGATATGGGAGTGGTGCCAGAGAACTGGAGGATTGCAAATGTTACACCCCTGTTCAAACAAGGGGAGAGGGATATACCCGGCAACTATAGGCCATTCAGACTAAAGTCGGTGGTGGGGAAACTTATAGAGACAATAATCCGGGACAAAATGAATTGGCACTTGGAAAATATAAGCAAATAAATGAAAGGCAAATTGTGTTTGACTAACTTCAGTGAGTTCTTTGATGAAGTAATGGAAAGGGTTGATGAGGGTAATGCGGTTGATGACGTGTATATGGACTTTCAAAAGACGTTTGATAAAGTACCACATAATAGACTTGTTATCAAAATTGAAGCCCATGGGATTAAAGGGGCAGTGGATGCGTGGACATGAAATTGGCTAAGGGACAGAAAGTAGAGGTGAGAGGTTGTTTTTCAGATTGGAGGGAGGTATACAGTGGTGTCTCCCAGGCGTTGGTGTTGAGACCACTGCTCTTCTTGATATATAGTAATGACCTGGACTTGGGTACACAGGGCATAATTTCAAAGTTTTCAGATGACACAAAACTCAGTAATGTAATTAACAGTGAGGAGGATAGTAACAGACTTCAGCAGGACATAGACAGACTGGTGAAATGGGCTGACACATGGCAGATGAACATTAATGAAGAGAAGTGTGAAGTGATTCATTTTGGTAGGAAGAATGAGGACAGGCAATATAAACTAAATGGTACAATTTTAAAGGGGGTGCAGGAACAGAGAGACCCGGGGGTTGTATGTACACAAATCTTTGAAGCCGGCAGAACAAGTTGAGAAGGCTGTTAAACAGGCATACATGATCCTTGGCTTTATAAATAGAAAAAAATGAGAAGTCGCACAACACCAGGTTATAGTCCAACAGATGTTGGACTATAACCTGGTGTTGTGCGACTTCTCATTTTTGTCCACCCCAGTCCAACGCCGGCATCTCCACATCATGACCTTTATAAATAGAGGCATAGAGTACAAAAGCAAGGAAGTTATGCTAAACCATTATAAAACACTGGTTAGGCCCCAGCTGGAGTATTGTGGCCATTGCTGGGCACCGCACTTAAGGAAGGATGTCAAGGCCTTGGGGAGGGAGATTTACTAGAATGGTATCAGGGATGAAAGACTTCAGTTATGTGCAGAGACTATAGAAACTGGGGTTGTTCTCTTTAGAGCAGGGAAGGTGAAGAGGAGATTTAACCAAGGTGTTCAAAATCATGAAGGGTTTTGAATAAGGAGAAGCTGTTTTCAGTGGCAGAAGGGTCGGTAACCAGAGGACACAGATTTGAGGTAATTGGCAAAAGAACCAGAGGTGACATTCGGAAAAAGAAAATTATGCAATGAGTTGTTATGATTTGGAATGCTCTGCTTGAAAGGGTGGTGAAAGCAGTTTCAATAATAACTTTCAAAAGGGAATTAGATAAATAATTGAAGAGGAAAAATTTGCAGCTCCAAGGGGAATGAGCAGGGGAGTGGGAGTGATTGGATAGCTCTTTCAAAGAGCCGGCAGAGGTATGATGGGCCTCCTTCTGTGCTGTATCATTTTATGATTCTATGATTTTTATGGTGAGGTACCTTCATGCATAAGAAAGATGAAGACTTGACACGATGTGCCTGCTGTAGAGATCCTAACCAAAAACTTTGAAATATGCCAAAACAACTTGCTCAAATTGGTTCACCAAGGCTATGGAGCCTTTGTCTGGGAAAGGCACTCCAGTGCTAACTTTCATTATGTATTAAACATTGTACCTCTGAGAAGCAGCTCAAAAGAGTGCTATATGGTCTATCACCAGATGACAAGATGGCGTATGATCCCACAGATTGTCATTATTTAATTCATGGGTACTTGATACAATAGAAAGCTACTAAAAAAATAATTTTGTTTGGAAAGTTCAATTTATAAGTCAGTTAAATGTGCTTGCCCTGGATACAGGAGGAAACAATTTCAAATGTAATCAAGATTAAAGAAAGAAAGAAAGACTTGCATTTATATAGCGCCTTTCACGACCACCTGATGTCCCAAAGTGCTTTACAGCCAATTAAGTACTTTTGAAGTGTAGTCACTGTTGTAATGTAGGAAACGCGGCAGCCAATTTGCGCACAGCAAGCTCCCACAAACAGCAATTTGATAATGACCAGATAATGGCCTAAAAATTCGGATGCTTTGCGCCTCCCGTTTAACGGGGCGCAAAGCAACTAGCGGCCGTGCGCTGCACCGCCAACGCCTCCCGCGAAATTCAGCAGGAGGTTAGCGGCGGCGGTAACTGTTAGCGCCCTGCGACGCTGCGCCGCCAGCGATGATGTCATCGCCATGCACAGTGCCCCGCTCGCGCCCCGGCCGCGATCTTCAGTAGCACCCCTGACTTACCGCCGGACGCTATGTCCGACGGGGTCAGGGGGGCCTACCTGCAGCCGGAGTGGCGCTACTTAAAGGGAAGGTGCCAGGCGGCCATTTTTGTTGCTGGCCGCCTGCCAGCACCTGCCCCCTCTGCCGTCTCCGGCCTCCTCTGAACCTCCCCCGCGGAGTGCCGGCTGCGTTCTGTGAGCCCGGCACTTCTCTTGACTGCCGGGCTCTTTTGCCGGCACTCGGATCCCTGGTGGCCCAGCTGGGCCCTGGGTCGTGCTGCGCTAGGCCCCTCCCCTTTAATAAGGGGAGGAAGGCCTGCAGTACCGCGGCGCGACGTACCGCAGCGCCGCGTAGCGCCGCGATATTCACTCGAGTGCCCCAAGAGTGAGGCGGGGCGCTTCCAATAGCACCCCGTTTCCCTCTTGGGGTGCTACCGATGAATCTCGGCCGCGGGGGCACTAATTTTTTCGGGGCGCTAAAAGTAGTACCTCGGTGAAGTTAGCGCCCCAAAGGGGGCGTGACTCAATTTTTCCCCCAAACTGTTTTAGTGATGGATAAACATTGGCCAGGACACCGGGGATAACTCCCCTGCTTTTCTTCTAAATAGTGCCATAGGATCTTTTATTTCCAGCTGAGAGCAGACGGGGCCTCGGTTTAGCATCTCATCTGAAAGACGGCACCTCCGACAGAGCAGCACTCCCTCAGCACTGCACTGGAGTGTCAGCCTAGATTTTTGTGCTCAAGTCCCTGGAGTGGGACTTGAGCCCACAACTTTCTGACTCTGAGGTGAGTGTGCTATCAACTGAGCCACGGCTGACCTACGTTAGTACAGTTAGTCCACCTGTCAATAAACACAGCTGTTTTTAACAGTTGTGTTTTGTTATTTTTTTTAATATTTTAGCTATAGCTATAGCTAAAGTGAAGAGGATGCTAGGGTGTATTCACAGGACAATTCACTATAAAACAAAGCATACTATTTTTTCCTTGTACAAAACCTTGGTTAGGCCTCTGTTAGAATATTGTACCCAGTTTTGGCCTCCTCAGATGGTGGGGGATATTGAGGCTTTGAAAAACATGCAGAGGAGGGTCACAAGATTAATTCCCAGTTTAAAACATTTTACTTACCCAGAGAGGCTCAGTGAGCTGGGTCTTTATACATTAGAGAAGCGCAGACTTGGGGTGATTTGATCAAGGTTTACAAAATAATGAAGTGACTGGACTATGTTTATGTACATTGTCTTTGATGTATTGTTTTCCTGACTGACCTGTTTGGACACCATCCACACCTTTGATTGCCGTGATTATCTCTCTGCCGAGGTGTGATAAAGGGCAGTTGGAAAGATTAACTGTAATCATCTGGCAGTGTTCTCTGACTATATATGCTGTGCCTATATGCATCTCTTCACTTCACCTGACGAAGGAGCAGCGCTCCGAAAGCTTGTGATTTCAAATAAAGCTGTTGGACTATAACCTGGTGCTGTACGACTTCTCACATTTGTCCACCCCTGTCCAACACCGGCATCTCCGCATTATGTTTATGTAGACCAATTATTCCAACTGAATAGGTGAAGGAGGACCGGGGTAATGCTTACAATTTATGTAAGGGCAGAGCTAGGTTGTATGTTAGGCGGTTTTTCTTTTCCCAGAGAATAGTGGACCTGTGGAACAGGTTTCCAGCTCATGTGGTGAACGCTGTTTCGCTGAATGCCTTCAAGCGAGCTGTTTCTGACTGGGGCAGAGATCACCTCGTACAAGAGGTCGGTATTCAGCAACATAAATAAGGGCCAATGTGATCTTCTGGACTAGTATCGATCGCCTAAGGGGGTCAGAGAGGAATTTTCCAGTTTTATCCCCCCCCCCCCCACCGCTACCCTCAGGAAGAGGAGGAGGAGGAGGAGGAAGGGAGGAGGCAACCAACACAGCCTCTTTCTGGCGATCGACTAATTCGACTCCGGTACCAGTGAACGCAACCCCAATTCCCCATTCACCAACATTCCAAACGCAAATTTATAAATCAAACCATCCAATACTACATACTAAAGTCAACTAATCGCCTCTTGCCAGGCTGTTCCAGTACAACTACAACACTGGCATCTACCCGACAAAGTGAAAAACTGCTCAGGTTTGTCCTGTCCACAAAAAACAGGACAAATCCAATCCAGCCAATTACTGCCCCATCAGTCTACTCTCAATCATCAGCAAAGTGATGGAAGGTGCCGTTGACAGATGCCAATCATATCAGCCCCAGGACATCGCTGCAGGAGTTCCTCAAGGCAGTGTCCTAGGCCCAACCATGCTTCATCAATGACCTTCCCTCCATCATAGGGTCAGAAATGTGGGGATGTTCGCTGATGATTGCACAGTGTTCAGTTCCATTCGCAACTCCTCAGATAATGAAGCAGTCCGTGCCTGCATGCAGCAAAACCTAGACGACATTCAGGCTTGGGCTGATAAGTGGCAAGTAACATTTGCGCCACACACGTGCTAGACAATGACTATCTCCAACAAGCGAGAGTCTAACCACTGCCCCTTGACATTCAATGGATTACCATCGCCGAATCCCCCACCATTAACATCCTGGGGGGTCACCATTGATCAGAAACTTAATTGGACCAGCCACATAAATACTGTGGCTACAAGAGCAGGTCAGAGGCTGGGTATTCTGCAGTGAGTGACTCACCTCCTGACTCCCCAAAGCCTTTCCACCATCCACAAGGCACAAGTCAGGAGTGTGATGGAATACTCTCCACTTGCCTGGATGAGTGCAGCTCCAACAACACTCAAGAAGCTCGACACCATCCAGGACAAAGCAGCCCACTTGATTGGCACCCCATCCACCACCTTAAACATTCACTTCCTCCACCACCAGCTTCGGACTGCACCATCTCGGCATGGGCGGCAGCAGTCCGGGCTGGTTGGCTGACAGTGGTGGGAGCAGGAATGCTGTCATCTTGAGAGAGGGCAGCAGGTTTGTGCTCCATGGAGCTACAGCCACCCCTCTGGGGTGGTGCCTCAGCAATCCAAGTAATCTGTTGGAGGACAGATTGCTGAACTACTGTGACACCCTGCAAGCCCCTTTCAACACTGGTAACCGCATCCACGATGGCAGCTGTCTGTGTTGGCGTGGCAGGATGCTGAGCCTGCATGAGAGCAGACTGAGCTTGCATGGCAGAAGTCTGAGCTTCCACTGCAGCACCCAGAAGTTGGGTGGCTTCTGCTTGTGCTGCAATGGAAGCTGAGACATCGGCCATCAGACGCTGCATCATGATTTGGTCCACAAATGCGCTAATGGATTTGCCCATCACTTCCATGCGGGGCAGAATGGGGTCTCCAGGAGGGGGTGCCTGGACATCGCCCCCACCAGATAGCTGCTGGGTAATGCAGATTCTGTCAGCATGGTGTAGGCAGGTGCCTGAGTCGTGACTGTACTGGCACAGGCTCTCGCTGGCTCTGTGCTAACAAGGTGCCCTCCCACTGACCCCACAACATCTGGCAGGACTCAGCACTGGAGGGCACTGGCTGGTGTGATCCTGGTTTAACTGCCAGAATGACGGCCTGCAGATTAATGCCCCAAATTGTTTGCAAAGAGTCAGTTTGCATTGGTAAATAACGGGCCGAAAATTGATCCCGGGACGCGAGAGTACGCACTGCGTACTCTCGCGTATTCCCACTCCAATTGCCGGTTTTCTGCATGCCCTGCGCATGCGCTGAAAACCGGCAATTGCTCTTCTGAAAAGGGGGCGGGGCCTGGGTGCATCGCGTGCGCGCTACAGGCTGCGTGCACACTGTGCACTTCATGCTTTGGACGCGCAGGTAAGTAGGGAAGATTTTGGAAATGTAAAAAGGAGGAGTAAGACCCGCTTTTAAGAAGGTAAGTAGTGAATTAAGTATTTTTTTGAATTTTTTTTTACAGGTATATCTTTTTTAGAGACTTTAAAGACAGGTAAGTTTATTTTTATAACTTTTTAAAAGATTTTAAATTTTTTCAAAAATTTAATTTTTTATTTAAAATGGTTAATTTAATTAACTATACTTATTTTATTAATGTGATGGTTTTTTTTTTTAATTTAATTGAGGTTTAGCTGTTATTTTGGGGGGGTGTAAGATTCATAAGTCTCACAGCCATGCTGTGAGACTTATGAATGGAAGATGGTGTGCTGCCATTGGCTCTAACTGAGTCACGTGATCCCACAGCTCGCACGAATTCACTACGCCGCTGGGATACGCAAGCCCAGCACAGCTGATGTCTGGAACATCAAGTTCGTGCGAGCTGGATCAGAAAAAGCATAAGCGAGGTGAGACATCGCGGGGAAGGCTTACCCCCGCGGGAACAGAGCGAGATCAATTTCTGGGCCATTATGTGCTTAAGAATTTGCTGCACCGCATCTCCCATTGAATGTTAAATTACAGCAATATGTCTACGTTGTACGTCTGTGCCTTTATCTGCAGGTATTCAGCCAAGTTTGCAGCTCTACCCTTTTTTATCATTGTGTGTTTCTGGTATGCAGGAAACTTACAGCAATAAAATGCCAATACTGTAATACCTCTGTTTGGGATTGTGCCACAAATTGTCAGACAAAAAAACAATTTTTGTGAAATTTTGCTCAAAATTTGCAACAAATCTAAGTCTGTGGATCCACAGTCGTTTAAGTGACTATAAAGCCAAGCCTTGTTTAAACTAACAAAAGTTGAGTCCGCTATTCATAGCTAGTCTGTTATTTTCCATCCATGTGCAAATATGGTACAACGCACCACCTTATTTGTAAATTTTCTTTTAGAAAAATTATCCTTGAAACAATTCTGCCTCCTTTGAATGAATGAACAACATTAAACGTTGTAATAGAAAATCAATTAAAATCTTAACTGAAGGCATATTTTTGACACTTGAAGGCCCTAAAGTTCCTCATTTAATAAAAAAGAGAATGTTTGTTTTCCTCTGTAATGAATTGCCTGCTGACAAAATTGGAGGAACACAAAATTTATGAGAATGTAATTTTTTTTTCCTTAAAGGAGGAATTTCACTGGTGTATAAATTTGATTTACCTTGTACCTGCATTGTGCTGATTAGAATTCTCATAGGTTATATAGCAGTCTTCCAGTACCTCCCACTCAGTGGCAATTGTTTATGTGGAGAAAGAAAGAAAGAAAGAAAGAAAGAAAGAAAGTCACAACCTCGGGATGGCTCAAAGTGCTTCATAGCTAATTAATTACTTTTTTAAATGTTGTCACTGTTATTTTGCGGAAAAATGCAGCAGTCAATTTATGCACTGGAAGGTCCCGCAAACAGCAGCGAAATGAATGACCAGTTTATCTGTTTTGGTGGTGTTGGTTTAAGGATGAATGTTGGTACATTTTTATTAAACAACACTGGAGAACTCCCTGTTCTTCTTTGAAAAAGTGTCGTGGAATTGTTTGCATCCACCTGAACAGACAGATGGGCTTTGACAGTGAAAGGGTGATTTTATGACTGCACACAGCTAGCGTGGACCCTTCAGTGATTGAGAATCAAGTGGAGCCAGCCCATCATTTGCAGCGATGCACTCACAGTGGCAGGACTCCACACCAAAATGTGCATTCAGAAGTTAACCCTTGAGTGTCAGAAGGCTATTTCACCATAGAAGAATCACAGCTCAACCTGGCCTTGATCATATCTTTCCCCACCATCCATATGTACACTCTACCAGCAGGGGTCACTGGACAGTAGTCAGGAGCAAGAACCCTGGCTGATTTCTTTTCCTTCTGTACTCCAGGAGCACTGAGGTCAGCTGCAGCCCTCCAAATGTTGGGATCAGCTAATTCACCACAGACTGAGGATTGAACCTTGGACCTTCTGATCTTTATGGTTCAGTACCACACCATGCATGCATTAAGTCACAAAGCCTTCTGAAAGCTAGATAGTTTTTTTTATTTTGGAGCATAAAGAACACAACAAAGCAGATCTCTGTTAATACTAGAAGGCCACTCAATGAAGCGCTTGATGCTGTATGTGTGGAATATCTTACAACTTAAATAATTAATGCTGTGTTGATTAATATCTTAAAATATTGGATAATATCTTAGGTCTAGTATTAAGCAATATAAAGATAAGTAATATAGAGACATTTCAAAGCTGGATGAAATGTCCAGGAAATCTTAGAAAAGTCATTCCAGGGAAGGTAGAAATACTGGAAATACACAGCAGATTCATTAGCATCTAAAAATGAAAAGATAGGATAACATTTTGGATGTAAAACCTGGTGGACTTGCTTTGTATTACTAGCATTTTCTGTTTTATTTCAGATTTCCAGTAACTGCAGTTTTTTTTATGCATAGACGTCACAGTCACAAATAATATAGTACGTGACATTAGAAGCTTATTCTGAAGTCTTGCCTGATCTACCTATGGGGAAGGTGCAGCGAGAAACGTTTCTGAACCTTTCTTCAAGAGATTAAACAGATTGGGCAGAATTCATGAAAGAACAGATTGTATCATGAATTCTACCCAATGGCAGTTTTCCACCTTCAATTTACTCTGTTCTCTCTTGAAGGTACTGATTTATGCTAGGGTAGGGTTCTACAGATGCCAGGCAACATCCAGTGCGTCACCCAAGTGGACATTATTTATATTTAGTCCAGAGAATGAGTGTTGGCAGGTTATACAACATGAGGGCATCACAACCAAACCTGTTCTTGATTTTGCCCATTCCTAGCCCAGGGCACCGTGGGCAGTTATGACACCTCAACTTGCCACCATAGCTTTTTCTCATTCCATACTTTCTTATGGTTGTATGAGGTCCCTGAGTTAATATCGAGAATTGAATTCTCTCTACTGCTGTCTCATGGGCCTTAACTGGCTGAGTCATGGGAGAGCAAACCTGAAATCTTCAGCACATTACAGCTCTGAGACTGGCACACAGCGGAATATTAGCAGGGGAATAACATCTTCAGATTTTATCTCCATACATGTTCTTAGAAAACATGGTGGTACATTTGGCACTCTGGGGACCAATGAAAGGACAAAAAGGCAGGGATAAAACAAATAACATAGAATACACTGACTGAAAAATGTATCACAAAAGACAGCTGATGCAGCTAGTAGAATCAGATGTAATTAGGAGAGGATGCTGTCATGTAGTTGACAATACTTTTTTTTTTAAGTACCAGCTGGTACATCAAATGGTAATTACACTCGGCATAAAAGCATTATAAACCTGTTAAAACAATCAGAAAGCCAAACTGGAGATATTTTATGCATTGAAGACCGGGCTGTGTTTGGACCTGGGAATTGATTTTTTTTATGCGTGTGCCAATGATGATTTACCTTCAGCACTGTCAGCAAAGGTAAAGTTGACATGGAATGGTATTGAACGCAATCAATCAGGAAAGAACTGCGAGGGAGTAATTTTCACTAGACATGTGTCAAGGTAAGAAGTACAGGTATTTACACAACTTGAGGAATCATTAAGTGACATTGTCTTGTATGTATTTTCAAGCAAGCTCCGGCTGGTGACGCCACCTGTGTGTGTCTAATATGAACGATACAAAATGGGAAACCCTGTGTAATAGTGCTGTATAATTCTTACATATTTAACGTGCAAATATTCTCCTTTGGAATTACTGGGGTAGATTTTCGACTTGCTGCCCAGATGCAAAACTGGCGATGAGGGTTTTCCGCCCGTCATAGAAACCGCTCAATTTTCATTTCCGCTGATTTCAAAACGCCTGTTTTTCACCCAGGCGGCAAGTCAAAAATCCACCTCATTGTGTTTTAAATTGTTAATTCAGTGTCTCTTTATGACAAGGTCATGTGATGGTGTACACAAAATAGTGTAAGATGCACAAGTCAGTTTTCTTTTGCTCTAAGTTTTTTTCTCTTCACCCTCCTTCTGAAAGCAATCATTTCTGTTGTGGCAGATTCAGATAGCAGCTGCCCTCAACCTCACAAGTGAGCCTGGACAGTGAGGATGGGATTTTACATTCGCCAGCCCGTATTTTTCAGCCCATTTTGAATGATACATTTTTTTTTTTACATATCAAACACTTAAATTGATATACTGTGCAATTATCCTGATTGCATATAGATGAAATTTTGTACATATAGCAGTTTGTTTTATCTACAAACAACATTGGTTATGTCTAAGTAATAAAAATTACAAGTTGTTACAGTTTTTCATTAGTGGCTGGGAAAGATGTTTTTTCTTTCTGTTTACCAACATACAATATGATGCTGTCATCGACGTTATGAAAACATCATAATTTTATTTGTGCAGCATGTCATTGTGATGAGAGTGACTAAGCTTTTCCAGGCATTTCATATCCCTAAAACAGTGGTCACTGATTGCCCTTGAAGATTTACAGTATAGTTTAAATGTATCAAAACACTGCTACCATTTGTACAGAACTGGTAGAACAGGCTGCTGTGCTAATGAACCACCCACCCAAAACCTTGAAGAGCTATTAACCCTTTGATAAACCTTTATCACTGCTACACAATTTAATAAACATAAAGGCCCCCATTTTAACTCCGGGGGTAGTGGGTAGTGGGGTAAGTGCGAAACTCGCCCACTGCTGCAGAAAATTGACCTGGGGTATTTTAATTCCAGAACCTCATTAGAATCTCACAGACGAATTTCTCACCTGATTCGCTGACCCGCCGGGAAACCTGCCCACTTCCAGAGTGCGATTTCCGGTGGGTCAACCAGAGACGTATATAAAGCAAGAATGCACCACTTAAAGGGAGTTTGCATCCCCTTCTGCAAGATTTCGCAGTTTCATTGCTGGGAAAGGAAATTGTTCAGAAATGAGTCGCAGGCAAGCCCTCAGGTTCTCTGAGGCCTCCCTGGAGGTGCTGATGGAAGAGGTCAGGTAAAGAGGGAAGATCCTTTTCTAGCTGTGTCAGCCGTGGCTCAGTGGGTAGTACTCTCGCCTTTGAGTCGAGAAGCTTGTGGGTTCACGTCCCACTCCAGAGACATGAGTAACACGGTGGCATAGTGGTTAGCACTGGTGCCTCACAGCGCCAGGGACCTGGGTTCGAATCTGACCTCGGGTGACTGTCTGTGTGGAGTTTGCACATTCTCCCCGTGTCTGCGTGGGTTTCCTCCGGGTGCTCCGGTTTCCTCCCACAGTCCAAAAATGTGCGGGTTAGGTTGATTTGGCTATGATAAATTGACCCTTAGTGTTAGGGGGGGGATTAAATATGTGGGGTTATGGGGATAGGATGGGATATGTTAGGGGGAATTAAATACGTGGGGTTACGGGGGTAGGGTGGGATATGTGTACTGTGGGGATTAAAGCAGGGACAGGGTACTGGATTTGGATGATCAGCCATGATCGTATTGAATGGTGGAACAGGCTCGACGGGCTGAATGGCCTACTCCTGCTCCTAGATTCTATGTTTCTAGTACAAAAATCTGGGCTGATACTCTACTGCGGGAGTGCTGTGCTGTCTTTTGGATGAGACATTAAACCGAGGCCCTGTCTACTCTCTAAGGTGGACGTAAAAGATCCCATGGCATTATATCAAAGAAGAGCAGGGGAGTTATTCCCAGTGTCCTGGTCAATATCTATCCTTCAAGCAACATCACTAAAACAGATTATCTGGTCATTATCACATTGCTGTTTGGGGGAGCTTGCTGTGCGCAGATTGGCTGCTGTGTTTCCTACCTTACAACAGTGGCTGCACTTCAAAAGTACTTCATTGGCTGTAAAATGCTTTGGGATGTCCTGAGATCATGAAAGGTGCTATATAAATGCAAGTCTTTTTTTCAGCCAGTGGGAGGAGGATCCTGAAACATCAAGTGCACCAGGTGTGGAGAGAGATTGCTAAGATTGTCAGCTCCAGACAAGAACTTCCCAGCACTTGAATTCAGTGCAGGAAGCGCTTCAATGACCTCTCAAGAGTAGCAAAGATGGTTACAGCTCTTCCATTTTTCCATCTCTCTCAACAACACATGGCAACAGTCCTTTCCCCCATCCCCACCACTCTTAACAATTCCCTCCTCTCCATTACATCCTTCACAATCCAGCACAAGGTCAGACTATATTTGAGCATTCAGCTGTGGTTCTCGCCTCTGAAGTTTGTGGGTTCAAGTCCCACTCTAGAAACTTGTGCACAAAATTAAGGCTATCACTCCAGTGCAGAATCGAGGTAGCGCTGCACAGTCGGAGGTGTCGTCTTTCAGATGAGACATTAAACCAAGGCCCTGTCTGCCCTCTCAGGTGAACGTAAAGAATCCCATGGCACTATTTCAAAGAAGGTTTCACCCAATGTCACATTCTTCAGTTTCCGATCTAAGTTGTAACTTGCATTTGTACCATGCTGCAGTGTGCTTGTGCATGGGAAGCATTCAATTGGCTGTAAAATTATATGAATGCTTTGGATGGGGCAGCAGGAAATGAGGAACATGTTATCAGGAAACACTTTGTGTCATGCAGACTTGGATGTAGAAAGCTGTTCTGTCGAATTACATCAGCAGCTTTCTTCATGGTGCAGACAGCATTGACCCTATCAACAATCTCCGGCCAGACTAGTTTTAGTGGAGTGTGTACCCTTCAATCCCAAAGAAGACACCCTCTTTTGCTTCACTTCAGCACAACATTAACATCCAGTGGCTGAAAAATGAGAAGTCTCAATTTTTTTAGATTATCCACCACAAATCCCTTCTCTGCTGCCCCAAACAAGAATGCTGCTGTTTAAATGACATCAGCTGTTCAACTCTTGCACACAGTCCATTGGGCAAGGAGCTTGCAGAAAATCAACATGACATACAAATTCCAAGTATTGGGGGTAAAGGTCTATATGAGTCCAGTTATGAAAATGACTCACAACACAGTGTTTACCCTCACTTTGTGCAGGAAAGGCTGTTAAGACAAGGCTCTGTCTGTCTGTTCTAGTGATTCAGATGAATGTTAAAGATCCCATGACACTGTTTGAAGAATAGCAGCAAGTTTTCCTGTTCCAACATGCCTCCCTCAACTAATAAAACTAAAAATAGATTAACTACTCATTCATTTCATTGCTCTTTATGGAATCCCTCCGTGTGCAAACTGGCTGCAGTAATTTCCTACCTAACAACAGTTACTGCACTTCAAATGTAACTCATTTTACGTGAAGTGCTTTGAGACATTCCTGAGAGAGTAATAAAGCCACTATATAAATGCAAGTCTTAACGGCAAGGTGTGTGAGAGTAGTGTAGTTGGACTTTACTTTTTACTACACATTTATTGTCATTACTTTAAAAATGCTATCATGTTCTGTTATTATGCTCACAAAAACAATTTTGTAGCAATTAAATCTAATCCTTTATTATAATATCTATTCCCTATAGATTTCCACCTTTAAAAAGTTGCAGTAAAGGTTTATAATGGTGAACCACTGACCCAACAGCTTTAGAAATGACAGTGAGGCTGCGAAATTCAGCACCTTAGTGCCGGCAGTTAAGGCCGGTTTGGGGAAAAAAATGCCGGCTGCCTTGCTTCCGCCCACTTAAGGCGCAGCCCGCGCTGGTCGCCACCTTGGTGAGGGCGATGTGCATGTGCCGGCAGTACGCGGAGTAGGCAGATCATGATGTTAGTCAGCGTGTAACGCTGATTTGACACACGACCTGCCATTTTGGACATCGTCATTCCAAATAACAGCCTCTCCTAAATAGGCACAGCGCAACGTGCATTCAGCTGCACGAGGGACCCCCCATCAGCACAATTTAAAGTGATACATCTAACTTGCATGTAAGTTGATTATTTCTCTTGTACTGGCTCTTGCGGAGTTTGTATCAATACTGGCTTGCTGGAAGGCATTTATAAAGTTGTTAAAGTGTGCAGGGAGTGCTGCTGGACGTTGGGAAGGCGTTGGCTGCAACTGGAAGGCCTCTGACTACACCACTTGCTCCCAGTCATTGGGGGCTCTACTTGCAGTCCCCCTCGTGCTGCAGCATGACAGGGAGATGGAGCAGAGGGAGCAAAGACAAGCTGCTCGCAGAGGGAGGAGGAGGAGGGGGAGGAGGGCTCTCAGCAGGAGCCCTTCCCCACCTACGGTCTTTAGGGAGCACTTCTCCTACCTGCACCTAAGCCAGGAGCAGTGTATATGGCGGCTCCAAGGAGGTGGTCACAGAACTCTGCCACCCCCTGCAACCAGACCTGCAACCTCAGAGCAGGATGGTGATGGCTCTGCCAGTGGCCCTCAAGGTGACCGTGACACTGAATTTTTTCGCCAGCGAATCCTTCCAGGCTGGAACAGGCGACAAAGCAAACATCGCGCAGTTCGCTGTCCATCGCTACATCCGGGAGGTCACAGAGACTCTGTACTCTAGGAGAAGGGACTACATTTTCTTCTCTCTAAACAGAGAGAAGCAGGAGGAGCGCGCACGTGGCTTTGCCAGGATATCCGGCTTCCCCATGGTGCAGGGTGCCATCGACTGCACACACGTGGCTTTGCGGGATGTACTGCAACCACAAAGGCTACCGCTCACTTAATGAGCAGTTGGTGTGTGACCACACCCAGCACATCATGATGGTAAATGCCCGGTATCCTGGCAGCAGTCATGATGCCTTCATCCTGCGCCAGTCCGCTGTGCCAGCAACCTTCCAGCCACCACGTCGAACCCGAGGGAGGCTGCTCGGAGACAAGGGCTATCCGCTCTACACCTGGCTGATGACTCCCCTCTGCAACCCCACCACTCGTGGCCAGCAATCATATAATGCCAGCCATCCTGCCACGAGGTACCTCGTCGAGCAAACCATCGGGGTGCTCAAGCAACAGTTCCGCAGCCTTGACCACTCAGGAGGAGCACTCCAGTACTCACCAGACCGGGTGTCCAATTCGTGGTGGTCTGCTGCATTCTCCACAACTTAGCCACTATGAGGGCGCAGGCCTTGCCACCATGGGTTCCGCGACCACCTCAGGAAGAGAAGGAGGAGGAAGCGAGGAGGCAGCCTGCAAATCCCTGTTCCGGACGGGCTGTCCGTGGGTGCATCATCAGACTCCGCTTCCCCTGAATGAAACCCCAAATCCCCATTGCTCAACATTTCCCCACCTTACAATCCTTCTGTCACGGAACATCACAGTGCCCTCTTGGCCACAATGCTGAAATGAAAGGCACCATAAAAAAAACGTAATTTATAAATGATTAATTCCAATATTACATTACAATATCAACTAATCACCCTTGTACATTAGTGTCTGTATTTCGTGTGCCTTTGCCTATTCTAGTGCATCTACAAAGTGCTACTCCAGTGGCTGCAGCATTGCTGGTGGAAGACTGCTGACTTTCCATTGGGGACATTGCAGGTGGCCTTGCAGGATGACCTCAAGCAGCTCTGGGCCTAGAGGGCCCGGCTGTAGACTGCACCACCTCGGCATGGGTGGCAGCAGTCTGGGCTGGCTGGCTGACAGGCAACTGCAATGGCACTGGCAGAGTGGCAGTGGTGG
This sequence comes from Squalus acanthias, assembly GCA_030390025.1. NCBI lineage: Eukaryota > Metazoa > Chordata > Chondrichthyes > Squaliformes > Squalidae > Squalus > Squalus acanthias. Next base: position 34,071,442 of record CM059429.1, read on the forward strand.
AAGTACGAATGCCGTCATCCTGACAGAGGACAGCAGGTTCTTGCTCCATGGAGCCACTGCCACTCCCCTGGGATGGCGCCTCAGCATTCCTAGCCATCTGTTGGAGGACAGATTGCTGGACTACTGTGAGACCCTGCAAGCCCCGTTTCACACTCGTAAACCCAGCCACGATGGCAGCAGTCTGATCTTGCGTGGCAGCAAGTTGAGCATGCATGTTAGAAGTCTGAGCTTCCACTGCAGCACCCAGATGTTGGGTTGCTTCCGCTTGTGCTGCAATGGAAGCTGCTACATCGCCCATCACACCCAGCATCATAGTTGGGTCCACAAGTGCTCTAATGGAGTTGCCCATCATTTCCAATCATGGGCTCCAAGCTCCACACAAAGCCCTGTGCAATGTTGGAGCCAGACTCCTCCATGCTCCTTGACAGCAAGAAGGGGCTCTCTGGCAGGCCTGCCATTGCACCAAGCATTTCTGTGTGCATGCCCAGCACCCTTCTTCTGAAGGCCGCCCCATCGAAGTCCTCATCTGAGTGCTCTGCAGCAGAACTCGTGTGCGCCCTCACCCTCCGGGGAGCTGGCACCTGCGCTACCCTTTTCCCCTGACCCGGCTGCAGCCCACTCGTGCCCGGTGACTCACCACATGCAGATCCCGCCTCTATTCTACTCTCTAAAGTTCGCGCAGTGCCATTTTCTGAGCTGGTGCCTGGGAGTGTTAGATCGAATGATGGTGTCTCTTCTTCTCCATCACTCTCCTCCTCTACTTCTTCCTGCACAGGCTGGGCTGGTGGCCGTTCTTGCTTATTTGACAGGAGAAAGGCACAAGGGTCCAGTTGTGGTGAACGGAGTGGGGGGGACGGGGGGAAGCAAGATGTGCATGCTTACACCATCAGCAGCTTGTAAGTGAGAAAAGATTGTGGGATGAGGGGGAAGTGGGATGGGAGAAGAAGGATTCGTTATGAGCATACTGTCACCATCAATGCTTTTAGCCTCGCCAATCACCACGGCCTCAGTGACGGCCCCTCCAATTATCTCTAGCACTGTCTCCTCCAGCTGGGTCAGGTTCTGCAGCTGTGCCTGCCCCCAGCCTGTGCGCTCCTGCTCGCGCCAGTTGTGAGCCGCCTTGCCCTGCAAGAGAAAGGGAAGTGTGTCAGTGAGTGTGGTGCAATGTGCTTGGGTAATGTGCCTAACATGGTTGAATAGCTGGCATTGTGTGCAAGCTGTGAGATGTGGGTGTGAGGCTTGCAACAGTGGTAAGTGTGTGAGGGTGAGGTGAAGCTATGATTGTGAGGTATGAGTCGTGATTGCTAGAGATTGTTGGTAGGTGAGTGATGGGGGTGTGGTGCATTGAGCAGTGAGGCTGATGGTGTAGTTGATGGGATATGGCATTTGAAGATGTATTCACTTACCTTGACCACTCATGTGAGGTCATTAAACTTCTTCTGGCACTGGATCCATGTCCTGGGGGAAAGACTGGTGACACTGACCGCTTCAGCTATCTCCTCCCACTAACTTCGAACAGTGTGACTGGAAGGTCTCCTGACCCCCTGCGGGTAGAGGACCTGTCTCCTCCTGTAGAACCCTGCACCAAGGCCTCCAGTGCTGCATCGAAGAACTGAGGTGCCCTTTCTCTGCCTTGTTGAGACATTGCTAATTTCCAGCCCCAGTCAGAATGAGGTACTTCTCTCATAAACCACCTCCTCTTTAAGAAGTGCAGACAACCTTTCACTATGCAGGCAATCTTTAAATAGAGAGCAGACACCGCACGATATTGGGCCCCTTTTGAGCGCTGAGCCAACCAGCAGCTCGTTTAGCGCTGGGCTCAGCGCTGCAATCATGGTAATGAGAAGGCAGCACGAATTTGGCTTGTTGCCGGCACTACATTCAACGGGTCTTATCCAATTTAGCCCCCTGAGTTTCTCAAAGGTTAGGGTATTGTTGTGCACTCAAGGTCACTGATGTAATCTGAGGATAAATAGTGTACTTTATAAATTTAAAAATGCACTTAATCATTGTTGTTTCCACCCTTGGATTTAAATTTATTGAAGAAATGGGAAACTTTTTCTTTAATTTCCTACTTGCTAGATGATAGTGTCATTCTATTACTCAGTGAGGATACAGGTAGCATTAATTAGCAAGCAATCACAAAAACTATGATCTAATCTATAATGTTTTTTTCAGGTAATCAGATTTTTAAAAAAGAAAGAAAAAATGCCTTTTATATAGTGCCTTTCACATCCTTAAGATGTCCCAAAGCTCTTTACTGCCAATAAATTACAGTTGACTTTCACTATAACGAACCCCCTTGGGACTGACAGAAAAGATCATTATAGCAGGGTGTTCACTGTAGTAGGCTTTGGAAATTTGCTGCATCAGAAACATTAAGAAATGACCAATTTGAATTGAACATCATTTGTTTTTGTTAAAAAACTATGCAGTGTAGATGGATGGCTTCATATTATTTGTGCTTTTGCCTTCCACATCCTCATCACCAGAAGTTTCCTCATCCTCTCCCTGACTCAATGTCACTGATTCAATGATGTAGAGTAGTAGAAATCTGGAATTCTCTCTCCCAAAAGGCTGTGGATGCCGGGACAATTGGAGCTTTCAAGACTGAGATAGATGTTCTTTTGTTAGGTAAGTGTATCAAGGGATATGGAGCTAAGTTGAGGTTCAGATCAGCCGGGATTTAATTGAATGGCAGAACAGGCCCGAGGGGCTGAATGGCCTACACCCGTTCCTCTGTTACAAGACAATCTCTGTTCGTCACCTCCTCCTAATCACGAGCCTACAAATATACTGTGTAAATAATTATGGGTGAGATTAAGGGGGAAAAATTCAGTTGGTTGCGCCTCCCGTTAGCGCCTTAAGAGGGCGCTAATGGGGCGCAAAGCATCTAGCGCCCAGGCGCGGCGAAGTTTGCGCCGCTCGCGAAATTAACTAGACATTTTGCGGCGGCGCTAAACACTACCGCCACGATCTCCTGCGCCGGCAGATCGTGATGTCAGTCGAGTGCGCAACGCCCCGGTATCGCCCTGGAGCGGATATTGAGTGGTGCCCCCTGCCTTACCGCCTGACGCTAGCAACGACAGTTTGAGTGGAGCGTTCTGCAGTCATGAAGGGAAAGGGGGAGCGCTATTTAAAGGTGACCGCTTCCTGCCTTTTATTGTTGGTGCCATTTTTGAACTACGCATTCTGAGAGAGAGAGAGAGACTTCTGGAGAGTTTCAACGTTGTGTGAAGGAGTTTTGGGTACTGAGCAGCACTTTGCAGGTTCATTTTGATTTGCCATTCCTTGTATCGATTTAGAAGAGACTGTGGGGGCTGCACTCTGAGCTCTTTGCCTGGTACTCTCCATTGTTCTTTCCAGCAGATTTGATGTGCAGGTCTCTCCAGGCCGAGATTCAAGGCTGCAATTAGCAGGATGTGGATGGAAAGTGAGATTAACCATCCCCTTTAAGAACTGGCCCGTGCCATTGTGTGTGTGTTCCATTGCTGACTGACATTACATGAGCTTCGCCAGCGCTCTGAGGTAGCGCCTCGCTCCTCGGCCTTTGCGCCTTAAGACAGGTGTGAAGCGCCTGATTTAGCGCTCCAATCACCTCCAGGGGCGATAAAAGTCAAGTTTGCAGTCGGTGGCGATAATTAGTGCCAGGTGCTAATCTTTGCGCCCGGCCGATAATTGCGCCCCAAATGGGGCGATACTGAATTTCTCCCCTTAATTCTCTTACCATTCCACAGTGCAACACCTTGGTATATCTAAGACTAATAAAAATAAATATTGATCGCAACTTTCAGATTAAAACTGGTCAGCTAGTTCCTCCATGATTACAAAAGCGATTGAGTGTGAACCTTTGGCTCTTTATTTGTATAAATACATTCCTCATTATATAAACTACACTTTTCTCCCAATCTCTCCACTGCTCTTCTGAAGGCGCTCAATCTTGCTCAAGTTTTATTCCATGGATGCCAGCAGCTAGTATCTCACCAATTGGCTATCCTTCAAGTGTGAACCTACTTAGTGAAAACCCGGGAGAGTTCAAAAGCAGCGGGAGCAGAGCGAGATACAAAGGACCGGTGAGTGTAAAGAAGTAAAAAGTAATTGAAGGGTGGCGTCACCAGAAAGCAAGTAAGTGATTGGTTGGTGAGTATTTCTCTATTTCTCGCTTTTTTTCCAAACTTGAGAGTCTAAATTTAAGTGCCTTGGTGTAGATTAAAAGATATAAGTGTTCCAAATTTTAAAACTAATTCATTAATTGAGATGGGAGACCAGGCAATGTGTTGTTGTTGTTGCATGTGGGAGCTCGTGGACACCATTGAGGTCCAGGGCGACCACATCTGCAGCAAGTGTTGGCTGCTCGAGGAACTTCGGCTCAGAGTTGATGAGCTGGAGTCCGAGCTTCAGACACTGCGACACATTAGGGAGGGGGAGCGTTACCTGGACACTATGTTCCAGGAGGCAGTCACACCCACTAGAATAATTACTTCCAATTTGGCCCAGGGACAGGAGGGTGTGACTACAAGCGAGGCAGGTATTGGGATCCAGGAGGTAGTGGTGAAGGAGCCTCAGCCCTTGGCCTTGTCCAACAGGTACGAGATTCTTGCTCCCTGTGTGGACGAGGCCAGGGACTGCAGGGAGGATGAGCAAACTGACCACAGCACCGTGGTACAGGGAGCCATTCAAGTGGGGGGAGCAAAAAAGAAATGTTGTAGTGATTGGGGACAGTATAGTGAGGGGGATAGATACTGTTCTCTGCAGCCAAGAGCGTGAGTGCCGAAGGCTGTGTTGCCTGCCCGGTGCCAGGGTTAAGGACATCTCCTCTGGGCTGGAAAGAAACTTGGAGTGTGAGGGGGAAGATCCAGTTGTCATGGTCCACGTAGGTACCAATGACATAGGTAGGACAAAGAAAGAGGTTCTGCTGAGAGAGTATGAGCAGCTAGGGGCTAAATTAAAAAGCAGAACCACAAAGGTAATAATCTCTGGATTACTACCTGAGCCACGAGTGAATTTGCATAGGGTAAATAAGATCAGAGAAATGAACGAGTGGCTCAAAGACTGGTGTGGGAGAAATGGGTATCGATTTGTGGGGCATTGGCACCAGTACTGGGATAAGAGGGAGCTGTTCCGTTTGGATGGGCTTCACTTGAACCATGCTGGGGCTAGAGTCCTGGCATATCGAATAACTAGGGCTGTAGAGAGGGCGTTAAACTAAATAGTGGGGGGGAGGATCCAGGTGAGTGGGAAAATAAAAAGTCAATGAGAAATGAGAAAGCAACAGAGCAGGCTAGAGATGGGGGAAATAATAACCAGAGTGTGACAGGAAGGGACAGAATGTTTAAAAATAAGAGTGTAACAGAAAAAAAGGCCAAAACAAGGAAAAATGGTAAAAAGACAAAGTTAAAAGCTCTATATCTGAATGCACGCAGCATTCGTAACAAGATAAATGAGTTGACGGCACAAATAGATACAAATGGGTATGATCTGATCGCCATTACAGAGATGTGGTTGCAAGGCGACCAGGGCTGGGAACTGAATATTCCAGGGTATATGATAATTTGGAAGGATAGAAAGAAAGGAAAGGGAGGTGGGGTGGCTTTGTTGGTAAAGGATGGGATCAGTGCAGTGGTGAGAAGTGATATTGGCTCAGAAGATCAAGATGTAGAATCGGTTTGGGTGGAGATAAAAAATAATAAGGGGAAAAAGTCTCTGGTGGGCGTAGTCTACAGGCCCCCGAACAGTAACAATGCTGTTGGACAGAGTATAAATCAACAAATAATGGAGGCCTGTAAAAAAGGTACGGTAATAATCATGGGTGATTTTAATCTCCATATTGATTGGACAAATCAAATTGGACATGGTAGCCTGGAGGAGGAGTTCATAGAGTGCATCCGGGATGTTTTCCTAGAACAGTATGTAATGGAACCAACCAGGGAACAGGCTATCTTGGATCTGGTACTATGTAATGAGACAGAATTAATAAATGATCTCATAGTAAAGGATCCTCTAGGAAAGAGTGATCATAGCATGGTTGAATTTCAAATTCAGTTAGAGGGTGAGAAAGTTGTATCCCAAACCATTGTCCTGATCTTAAACAAAGGCAATTATAATGGCATGAGGGCAGAACTGGCTAAAGTGGACTGGAAAAACAAATTAAAGGGTAAGAAAGTTGAAATGCAGTGGCGGACATTTAAGGAGATATTTCATAACTCTCAACAAAAATATATTCCAGTGAGAAAGAAAGATTTTAAAAGAAGGGAGCACCATCCGTGGCTAATTAAGGAAGTAAAAGATGGTATCAAATTGAAAACGAAGGCATACAATGTTGCCAAGATTGGTGGGAGACCAGAGGATTGGGAAATTTTTAAAAACCAGCAAAGGATGACAAAAAATAATAAAGAGAGAGAAGATGAATTATGAGAGTAAGCTGGCAAGAAACATTAAAACAGATAGTAAGAGCTTCTACAGGTATATAAAAAGGAAGAGGGTAGCTAAAGTAAACGTTGGTACCTTAGAGGATGAGACTGGGGAATTAATAATGGGGAACGGGGAAATGGTAGAGACTCTGAACAAATATTTTGCATCTGTCTTCACGGTAGAAGACACTAACAACATCCCAATAATGGATAATCAAGGGGCCACAGGGAGTGGGGAACTAAAGACAATCACTATCACTAAGGAAATAGTAGTCGGTAAAATAATGGGACTAAAAAAACGACAAGTCCCCATGACCAGATGGCCTGCATCCCAGGGTCTTAAAAGAAGTGGCTGCAGAGATAGTGGATGCATTGGTTGCAATATACCCAAATTCCCTGGACTCTGGAGAGTTCCCAGCGGATTGGAAAACTGCTAATGTAACACCCCTATTTAAGAAAGGAGGGAGACAGAAAGCAGGAAACTATAGACCAGTTAGCCTGAAGGGGTAATTACAAGTCCTAGCCCTTTTCGGGCTACCCTAGATCAAGCGTATTCCCCAGACGTTCACCTTCAACTAAAGTTAAAGATAGCCGAATTCTATAAGACGCTTAATTGGGTCTAAAGGTCAGACTACCTCTCCCTAAAGGAAAGGAATGACGTGAAGATGTTACCGTCCTCCGGAGAGCACTTTTAATAAGTTTAACTAGACTGTAACCTTCCGGATATTATGAGGGTCCGGAATACCCCCCAGAATTCTGCAACTCCTTTGAGTATACAGAAATTGAGTTTGCGAGTTTATACAGAAATACTCCGTGAGACAATTCTAAAAATATATAGATTTATTAAAGAACCAACATTTAGTTAACAGCTGTTATGGCAATCGCAACTTTAACCGTTCAAAATACAAATAGCTTACATTTCTTATCAGAGATCCTTATTCTCAAATCTTAACTTCGTTACATTTCCACACTTCTACTTATTTCTTAATCCAGAATATCCACCAAAATCAAATACCTTGATTACCCGAGACTCAGAGTTAAAAACTTACAGAGCGTGCCTGTGAAGTTGAGAAATGCTTGCCCTTCCAGCGACTTCTGACTTTTCATCTGAAAAGCTCTTATTTTTATACTTTTTTTTAGTGGTTTATTCTTTGAAGTATTCTGCTGATGCAAGCTAATTGTCTCCAGTGATACTCTATTGAATTGTTTTCTATTCTTACTGTCATTTCAGCTGCCAACTCTTAGAATTCTGTCTGTACCTTTAGGTGTTTCAAAAACTTATCATTTTTATGGTTATTATCGATTTATCTATTTGATGCCATTCTTAGGAAGTCTTTCTATTGAATTTCTAAATCACCTCTGCTGTTTGTAATACAGACTCCTGTCTCCTTATGTTCCAAGTTTAACTCATAAACAATGTAATTGCTTGGTGTCATCTATTGATGTAATATCTACAAAGTCTCTCTGTAGGTACTTTTTACAATTTGTAATTCAAAAACACTTCATCTAGGGTGTTCTTTGCATTTCTTATTTACTTCAATTGGTTATATTAAGAACCATGTCTCCTTGTTCTAAGTTTAACATAAAACTATTTTACGGCAGGTATTTCTTTTACTTGATGTCATTTTTTCAAAGGCACTTGGTTTTTTTAATGTTCTGTGCACCTGTTTGACGTGTTAGATTATAACACGTTACTTGGGTCATTCCATTGTGTTGGTTCCAATGTTCAGACATAGAGGAACCTCCAGCCTGCTGTTTCAATAGGGCCATGTCTTTGTATTTACAAACATTTCCCATTTCAAAGCTTGTGGTGTTTTACAGCTTTGTGTTAACAAACCATCTTATCTCAGAAGCCTGCATTTCTGTTTTACGGCTTGTGTCGTTGAGGCTTTTAGATTTTTAACCCCAGTTTGTCATGTTTTAATATTATCAAATCTGTTTATAGGATGATGTATTTCTTGGAATATGGCTATTTCCTTCACAAGCCTAACATCTGTTGTTGGGAAAATGCTGGTGTCCTTCATTAAGGAAGCAGTAGCAGGGCATTTAGAAAAACATACTGCAGTCAAACAGACTCAGCATGGTTTTAGGAAAGGGAAATCATGTTTAACAAATTTGCAGGAGTTCTTTGAGGATGTAACAAGCAGGGTGGACAAGGGTGAGCCAGTGGATGTGGTGTATTTGGATTTCCAGAAGGCATTCGATAAGGTGCCACATAAAAGGTTGCTGCATAAGATAAGAGCTCACGGAGTTGGGGTAATATATTAGCATGGATAGAGAATTGGCTAACTAACAGAAAGCAGAGAGTCGGGATAAATGGGTCATTTTCTGGTTGGCAAACGGTAACTAGTGGGGTGCCACAAGGATCGGTGCTGGGGCCTCAACTATTTACAATCTACATTAATGACTTGGATGAAGGGATCGAGTGTAATGTAGCCAAGTTTGCGGATGATACAAAGATGGGTGGGAAAGCAAGTTGTGCAAAGGACTCAAAGAATCTGCAAAGGGATATAGACAGGCTAAGTGAGTGGGCAAACATTTGGCAGATGGAGTATAATGTGGGAAAGTGCGAGGTTATCCACTTTGGCAGGAAAAATAAAAAAGCAAACTATTATTTAAATGGAGAGAGATTACAAAATGCTACAGTTCAGAGGGACCTGGGGGTCCTTGTGCATGAAACACAAAAAGTTAGCATGCAGGTACAGCAAGTAATCAAAAAGGCAAATGGAATGTTGGCCTTTATTTCAAGGGGGTTGGAGTATAAAAGCAGGGAAGTCCTGCTACAACTGTACAAGGTATTGGTGAGACCACACCCTGAGTACTGCGTACAGTTTTGGTCTCCTATTTAAGGAAGAATATACTTGCATTGGAGGCAGTTCAGAGACGATTCACTAGGTTAATTCCAGAGATGAGGGGTTTGACTTATGAGGAAAGGTTGAGCAGGCTGGGCCTATACTCATTGGAATTTAGAAGAATGAGAGGTGATCTTATCGAAACATATAAGATACTGAGGGGACTCGACAGGGTAGATGCAGAGAGGATGTTTCCCCTCATGGGGAAATCTAGAACTCGGGAGCACAGTCTCAGAATAAAGGGTCGCCCTTTAGAACTGAGATGAGGAGGAACTTCTTCTCTCAGAGGGGCGTAAATTTGTGGAATTCTCTGCCGCAGAGAGCTGTAGAGGCTGGGTCATTAAATACATTTAAAGTGGAGATAGACAAATTTTTGCAAGATAAGGGAATGAAGGGTTTTGGGGAGCGGGCTGGGAAGTGGCTTTGAGCCCTAGATCAGCCATGATCTTATTGAATGGCGGAGCAGGCTCGAGGGGCCAAGTGGCCTATTCCTGCTCCTATTTCTTATGTTCTTATGTTCTTGGCAGGCTATTGAGTCACAGGGGCATTACAACTAAGCCTTATGCTGTCCTTACCCTGTGTGAGAAAATGGTGAGAAACTATTAAATGTTGGAGTTCAGAGAGATTTAGGTGTACTAGTACAAGAAACACAGAGAGTTAGCATGCAGGTACAGCAAGCAATTAGGAAGGCAAATGGCATGTTAGCCTTTATTGCTAGAGAGTTGGAGAACAAGAGTAAGGAAGTCTTGCTACAATTGTACAGGGCTTTGGTGAGACCACACCTGGTCTCCTTATCTAAGGAAGGATATACTTGCCTTAGAGGCGGTGCAACGAAGGTTCACTAGATTGATCCCTGGGATGAGAGGGTTGTCCTAAGAGAAGAGATTGAGTTGATTGGGCCTATACTCTCTGGAGTTTAGAAGAATGAGAGGTGATCTCATTGAAACATATGAGATTCTGCGGGGGATTGGCAGGATAAATGCTGAGAGATTGTTTCCCCTGGCTGGAGAATCTGGAACTGGGGGGGGGGGGCATAGTCTCAGAATAAGGGGTTGGCCTTTTAAGACTGAGATAAGGAGGAATTTCTTCACTCAGAGGGTCGTGAATCTTTGTAATGTTCTGTCCCAAAGGGCTATGGATGCTCAGTCGTTGAGTATATTCAAGGCTGAGATAGATAGATCTTTGGGGGGCTAAATTCGGTTGATTTGCACCTCCCGTTAGTGTGCTAACGGGCCGCAAATCAACTAGCGCCTGGGCGCGGCGCCGCTAACACCTCCCATGAAATTCAACGGGAGGTTAGTGGCGGTGCTAACCGTTAGCGCCGCGGGGCGCTGTGCCACCGGCGATGACATCATCGCCGTGCGCAGCGCCCCACTCACACCCCGGCTGTAATATTGGGTGGCGCCCCCCGACTTACCAGCGGACGCAATGTCTGCCAGGGTCAGGGGGGTCTACCTGCGGGTGGGGCGGCGCTAGTTAAAAGGGAGGTGGTGGGCAGCCATTTTTGTTGCTGGCCGCCTGCCAGCACCTGCCCCCGTTGCTGTCCCCGGCCCCCGTGAAGCCCCCCCATGGGGTGCCGGCTGCTCTCTGTGAGTCCAGCACTCCTCTTAAGTGCCGGGCTCGATTGCTGGCATTCCCGATCCCTGGTGGCCCGGCTGGGTGCCGGGACGCGCTGCGCCAGGCCCCTCCCCTTTAATAAGGGGAGGAAGGCCTGCAGTACTGCAGCACGTAGTGCCGTGATATTGGCTCGCAGCGCCCCAAGAGGGATGCGGGGCGCTTCCAGTAGCTCCCCTCCTCCCTCTCGGGGCGCTACCTGGGAAAATAGGCCACGGGGGCGCTAACTTTTTCAGGGCGCTACCCAATTTTTACCCCTTGGATTCTAGAGGAATCAAGGGATATGGGGATAGGGCAGGAAAGTGGAGTTGAGGTCGAAGATCAGCCATGATCTTATTGAATGGTGGAGCAGGCTCGAGGGGCTGTATGGCCTACTTCTGCTCCTAATTCTTAAGTTCTTATGTTCTTATATCCACACACCTGCACATCCAGCACTGGCGCTGAACAGCCATCAGGAGCGAAAGCCTTGGCTAATTATTTCACCCTCCCTAGCTGAACAATACTAAAGCCAATCATATTGCTCCCATTGGTTCCTCAGCTGATGAGGGATTGAGTCTGGGACCTTGCTGATATCTAAGGTTCAATACGCTTGGCTTGGACATTATTAGTGTGGTCGAGGGTCGCGCAGTATAAGCATTGACTAAATTAGCGAGTAACATAAAAGGAATAGCAAAAGTCCTTTTTTAACATGTAAATAGTAGAAGGGTAGTCAAAAGAAGGGTGGGGCCGATTATGGACCAAAAGGGAGATAGATCTTCTTGTAGAGGCAGTGGGCATGGCAGAGTTACTAAATGAGAATTTTGCATCTCTCTTCACTGAAGAAGAAGATGCTGCCAATGTCAAATAAGGATTAAGGATGTGGAGAAAATGGATAGGATAAAAATAGATAACGAGGAGGTACTTAAAAGGTTGGCAGCGCTCAAAGTAAAAAAGTCACCCGGTCCGAATGGGATGCATCCTAGGTTACTGAGGGAAGTAAGGGTGAAAATTGTAGAGGCTTTGGCCACAATCTTCCAATCCTCCTTAGATATAGGAGTGGTGCCAGAGGACGGGAGGATTGTAAATGTTACACCCCTGTTCAAAAAGGGTGAGAGGGATAAACCCGACAACTATAGGCCAGTCAGTCTGACGCAGTGGTGGGGGAAGTTTTAGAGACAAAATCCGAGACAATATTAATTGGCACTTGGAAAAATATGAGCAAATAAATGAAAGTCAGCATGGATTTGTCAAAGGCAAATCATTTTTGACCAACTTGATTGAGTTTTTTGATGAAGTAATGAAAAGAATTGATGAAGGTAGTGCAGTTAATGTTGTGTGTATGGACTTACAAAAGTCGTTTGATAAAGTAGCACATAATAGACATGTTAGCAAAATTGAAGCCCATCGGATTAAATGGGTAGTGGCTGCGTGGACACGAAATTGGCTAAGGGACAGAAAACAGAGAGCAGCGGTGAACGATTGTTTTTCAGACTGGAGGGAAAAATACAGTGGTGTCTCCCAGAGGTTGGTATTAGGACCAATGTTCCCTCTAATTTTTTTTTGTGCGCGGTCCCTTTAACTGGCTGCGTGGCCTATTCAAATTTTTGCGAATGCGCAGTTATTTCCATTGAAAAGCCGGTGAATGGCCTGCGCGGGATCTCCAGACTGTTGCGTGGCCACACGGCCACGCAGCTTAGCGGGATAGTGATTAGGACCACTGCTCTTTTTGATATATATTAATGACCTGGACTTGGTTATACAGGGTATAATTTCAAAGTTTGCAGATAACATGAAACTTGGTAATGTACTAAACAGACTTCAGCAGGACACAGACAGACTGGTGAAATGGGCTGACACATGGCAGATGAACTTTAACGAAGAGAAGTGTGAAGTGATTCATTTTGGTAGGAAGAATGAGGACAGGCAATATAAACTAAATGGTACAATTTTAAAGGGGGTGCAGGAACAGAGAGACCTGAGGGTGTATGTACACAAATCTTTGAAGGTAGCAGGACAAGTTGAGAAGGCTATTAAAAAGGCATACGGGATCCTTGGCTTTATAAATAGAGGCTCAGAGTACAAAAGCAAGGCAGTTATGCTAAACCTTTATAAAACACTGGTTAGGCCCCAGCTGGAGTATTGTGGCCAATTCTGGGCATCACACTTTAGGAAGGATGTCACGGCCTTGAAGAAGGTGCAGAGGAGGTTTACTTTTTCCCAGCCTCTACACTTGCTTAAAAATCTATTCCATTTCCTGCTTTTTTCCAGTTCTGACGAAAGGTCATCGACCTGAAATGTTAACTCTGTTTCTCTCTTCACAGATGCTGCCTGGCCTGCTGAGTTTCTCCAGCATTTTCTGTTTTTATTACTAGAATGGTACCAGGGATGTAGGACTTCAGTTATGTGGAGAGACTAGAGAAGCTGCGATTATTCTCCTTAGAACAGTGAAGGTTAAGAGGAGATTTGATAGAGGTGTTCAAAATCATTAAGGGTTTTGATAGAGTAAATAAGGAGAAACTGTTTCCAGTGGCAGAAGGGTCGGTAACCAGAGGGCACAGATTTAAGGTAATTGGTAAAAGAACCAGAGGCAGCATAAGGAAAATAAATTTTACGCAATGAGTTGTTATGATCTGGAAAGCAATACCTGAAAGGGTGGTGGGAGCAGATTCAATAGTAACTTTCAAAAGAGAATTGGATAAATATCTGAAGTGGAAAAATTTGCAGGGCTATGGGAGAGAGCATAGGAGTGGGACTAATTGGAGAGCTCTTTCAAAGAGCCGGCACAGGCACGATGGGCCAAATGGCCTTTTTCTGTGCTGCATCATTCTATGATTCTATGATTTGGTCCATTGTGTCTGTATCAACTCTTTGCTAAAGCAATCCAAAAGTAATCTCATTGCCCTGCTTACTCCTCATAGTCCTGTATTTTTCTCTGCTTCAAATGTTTATCTATTCTTCCCTTTGACGACACAATGGTCTTTGCCTCAACTACTCTCTGTGGGAAATTATTCCATTCTCTCTGCATAAAGAAATGTCTCCTAACCTCTCTCCTCACTCTCTTACTGATGATTTTAAGCTGGTAGCCCCTCATCACTTCTTCCCCAACCAGAGGAAATAGACAATTCTTATTCACCCTATCAAAAGCATTCACCTGCAGCATGACTTCAGCTTGGCTCAATGGTAGCACTTGCCCCCAAATTAGAAGCTTGTAGGTTTAAGCCTCATTCCAGGGCTTGAGTATAAAATACATGCTGACATGCCAGTGAAATATTGAGGGAGTACTACATTGTTGGAGGTGCTTTTTGCATCTTTTGGTTGAGATGTTAAACGAAGGCCTTGACTGCATATTCAGGTGGATGTAAAAAAAAATCTCACAGCATTATCTGAGGAAGAGAAGGGAATGTCTCCCAGTGACCTGGCTAACATTTACCCCACAACTAACACCACTAAAATAGATTTATCTGGTCATTTAGGAACATGGGAACATAGGAGCAGCAGTAGGCCGTTCAGCCCCTCAGGCCTGTCCTGCCATTCAATTAGATTATGGTTGATCTGCAGCTGAACTCCATTTACTCACCATTGCTCCATATCCAATGATACCCTTACACAAAAGCAAAATCCTGCGGATGCTGGAAATCTGAATAAAAACAGAAAATGCTGGAAATACTCAGCAGGTCATGCAGCATCTGTGGAGAAAGAAACAAAGTTAACGTCCGGAATTTTCTGTACCTGGGTGGGTCGGGTACGGGCGGTCGGCATGGCGGGTCGCGACCCCATTGCTGCTTCCATCCCGCTACAGAAAACAACTTTGCGTCATTGGGGCCTATTAAGCCCGCCCAGTGCGTTACCCGGCCCAATTAAATGGTGCGGGTCTGATGACGTCACCCATGATGCGTTTTCAGCCAGTAGATTTAAAGGAGCCATGGCCACGTAGCATTTGAAGGTTCATCTAGGAGTGTGCAGTCACTGCACTGGAGCTTTTGATTGTTCCAAACACTTGGGGGGGAAAATTTGGTATCGACAATTTTGGGGTGCTAATATCGGCCTTATTTAGCGCCCGACGCAAATTATTGCTGGCGACCGGGAAATTCACCTCCAGCGCCCCTGGAGGTGATTGGAGCACTAAATCAAGCGCTACACACTTCTCTTAGGGTGCTAGCGTCGGGGAACGGGGCGCTATCTCAGAGCGCTACTCAAGCTCACGCGATGTCAATTACCTTATACTCAGACATACTGGCGCCTTCCAGTTCTTAAAGGGGAGGGTCCATCATGCTGCACAGCCTCACCCTGAATAATGCTGCTTCTGACCTGGGCCTGCAAGGACGTGAACATCTTCAACAACGATTATCATGGCTGTTCAGAGGCCCAGGGAGAGAGCTCGCCAGTTTAGCGACTAGACATTGGAGGCTCTGGTTGTGGCCGTGGAACGCTGACGGGCAGTGCTGTTTCCAGACACTGGCAGGAGGCCATTGTCCCGGGAGTTCACAAGGATGTGGAGGGAGGTTGCCCAGTACGTATCGTCCAGGAGCCTGGTCCAAAGGACTCACACGCAGTGCCGCAAGAAGTTCATTGACCTCACTCGGGTGGTCAGATGCTTGAAATACCTTTACATCCCACCATCTCAACCTCACTCTGAGCACAGACAGTATAAAGTGCCAAATCCCCAACACTCTCCCAACAACTATGCCCATCTACTAAAAGTCACATCCACATCTCACACCTTGCAGACATTAACAGTTATTCAACTATGGTAGGCACATCTGCCAAATACATGGCTGCACACTCACTCACACGCTGTCCTTTTTCTTGCAGGCCAAGCTTTCTCATAACAGAAGGGAGCAACAACACACGGGAGGAGGTCAGGCGGAGCTGCACCCCCTCACACAGCTGGAGGAGCGAGTTCAGAGACTAATCGCGAGCCATGTCATGGGCGCTGTGGCAGTTGGAGAGGTCGACCTCCTTGGGGACAGCAACAGTATGTTCATCATCTCTCTCTCCTCTCTCATACCACTTTCCCCTCACAACACCAGCCTTTCCCACTTTCCATCTGACTATACTGTCTCCATTCCTTGCTCCCTTCCTGCCCCCCCTGCCCTCACGTTAAACCCACTCTTGTACCTTCCTGCTTTCAGATAGTGAGCCACCATCTGACCAGCCTGTCCCTCAGCCTCAAAGTGGCAGCGATGCGGGAGATGAGGAGGAACACCAAGCTTGCGTCTCCCGAGGGCGAGACATCCAATACTGGGGCCACACGGTCGCTGGAGGGGAGCAGAGGAAATGGCTCTGATGTGGGTGAAGCTCCGGGACCCAGCGGGCTGCAGCAACGCCATGGGGAAAGGGAAGCTCGGGGGGCCATCTCCCCGGAGGGTGAGTGCGCGCACGAGTTCTGCTGCACAGGACTCGGATGAAGACCTTGATATCGCAGCGATGAACACTCAGGCAATGAGCATGCACACTGAGCTCATGGGTGCAATGGCAAGGGTGCCCGAGAGCATGGATGCACTGGCTAGGAGCATGGAGGAGTCCGCCTCCAGCATTGCTCTCATCTGTGTACAAACCCTCGATCCCATCCTTGCCTCGTTGCAGACGATAGTTGACTTGCAGAGAGACCGTGGGGGCCCAGACCCCATGCCGCGTGTAATGGGTGAGGTGGCAGCATCTATTGCAGCACAGACCGAGGCAACGCAATGGCTTAGTGCTGCAATCGAGTCATTGGTGTTATCCAGTCTCAGACTGCTCTGATGCAGTCTCAGATTGATGCCACGCAAGCACTGACTGCTGCCATCGTCGCTGTGTCGCCCACAGACCACCGGGGATCTCACGCTGCCGCAGCAAGCCAGCAATCTGTGCTCGAGCAGATTGCTCCGGATGCTGAGGTTCTGCCCCGTGGGAGTGGCAGTGTGTCGGTCGAGCAGGAAGGTGCTGTCCTCTCTCAGGATTGAGAGGTCGCACAACACCAGGTTATAGTCCAACAGTTTTATTTTAAAACACAAGCTTTCGGAGTTACAACTCCTTCGTCGACGAAGGAGTTGTAACTCCGAAAGCTTGTGATTTAAAATAAAACTGTTGGACTATAACCTGGTGTTGTGCGACCTCTCAATTTTGTCCACCCCAGTCCAACACCGGCATCTCCGCATCACTCTCTCAGGATGACAGCATTCCTGCTCCCACCACTGCCACTTCCCCATTGCACTTGCCACAGCCTGTAACTCAGCCAGCCCAGACTGCTGTCACCCATGCAGAGTTGGTGCAGTCTGCAGCCGGGCCCTCCAGGCCCAGAGCTGGTCGAGTGTGTCGTTCAAGGCCATCTGCAGTCTCTGGATCCAGCATTCAGCAGCCTTCCGCCAGCCTTGCTGCAGCCACTGGGGCCACATTACGGAGGAGCAGTAGGGTGTGGAAGGGAGGAAGTGCGAAGGGGAGGGAGATAATTGAAAAAGGCCGAATAACTAAAAAAATTTTAACATATGGGAGGAGTGTTTGTAACAACGTTGGATGTGTATGTAAATATATTGTTCACTCTGTTAAGACTTATTTTGATGTGGTAAGAACCAGTTTTGTTTGCTAATGAATTGTTGTTTGTTTGTTATTGGTTGTGCTTAATAAGACACAGTTGTTCAGAAAAATAATTTTTTTTATTGAAACGTTACAAATTTCCTCATGTTACTCATTGGAACTTTGCCCGGTAATAGGAGCTGCGGGATGGCTGTAATGATGTGCTTGTTGATCCCAAAAGCCATCTTCTCTGTCATTTATCAGAAGCGCTGTCGTATGAGGCGTTCACGAACGGCCCTTGCAGAAGCAACATTGAACGCCTCCCTCCCACGTTGTTGCTGCTCGTCCTCCTCTTCATCCTCCTCCTCCTCCTCCTCCTCCTCTCCCTCTTCCTCCTCCGGAGATGGTCCACCAATTCCTGGTGGCAATGGCTGGGTCCTCAGAATTGCAAGGTTGTGAAGCATGCAGCACACAACAAAGAAAACTCGATCGGGGGAGTACTGCAGGGCTCCTCCAGAGTGGTCAAGACACCGGAACCTGTTGCTTCAGCACACCGATCGTCTGTTCCATGAGGTTCCTGGTGGCGCTATGGCTCTCATTGTATGTGAGTTCAGCAGGAGTGTTGGGGTTACGGAACGGTGTCATCAGCCAGGTGCAGTGTGAATAGCCCTTGTCCCCGAGGAGCCAGCCACGAGCTTGATGCGGTGGTTGGAACAGGTCTGGGACACCAGTCTGGCGCAGGATGACTGCATCGTGGCTGCTGCCATGATAGCAGGCATTGACGGTGAGGATGTGCTGTCTGTGGCCGCACACCAACTGGACGTTCAGAGTGTGGAAGCCTTTGCGGTTGTGGAAAATCTCTGCATTTTCATGAGGTGCCCGCAATGCCACATGCGTGCAGTCAATAGCGCCCTGAACCATGGGGAAGCCAGCTATCCTAGCAAAACCACATGCCCATTCACGCTGTTTGTCTCGGGTCATGGGGAATGAGATGTACTCCCTTCTCCTTTTGTAGAGAGCATTTGAGACCTCCCGGATGCAACAATGGGCAGCGAAGTGGGAGATGTTCGCAATATCCCCTGTTGAAGCCTGGAAGGAGCCATTGGCGTAGAAATTGAGAGCCACTGTCACCTTCACTGCCACCGACAGAGACGTCCTGGTCCTGAGCTGAGGCTGGAGCTCTGGCTGCAGGAGGTGGCAGAGCTCTGTGACCACCTCCTTGCTGAAGCAGAGCCTTCTAAAACACTGCTCCTCGGACAGATGAATGTATGAGAATTGCTTCTGGAATACCCTGGGAGGGTAAGATCTCCTGTGTAGAGCCCTGTTGGCCCTCCTCCCTCTGGCCATGTTTTCCACTCTCTCTCTCCGCCTCCGCTGCCTCTGACGGTGAAGCTGGAGGACGAGGCCCTGTGCCAGTACAGCCCCCATTAAATCTTCTAAAAGTGGTAGTAATAAAGCATACAGAAATGGGAACCTGAAAAGTCTTGCTGACGAACAAAACTCCTTCAAGTAGGAAAGCGTTAAATGTCTCCAGACGCCGCTCTCCCTCTCTCAACCTGCGTATGCAAAATTGATTGCCCACAGGAAAAATCAGGAAGCGTACGCCTTTAAATAGCGCTCCCCCCCAGCTCCCAGCTGACTGCAAACCGTCCCCCTCTACCTGTCGTTCCTAGTGCCAGGCGCTGAGGCAGGGGGCAAGAATCAATTTCTGGTCCGGGGCGCTACCAGAGCGATGCGCGTTTGGAGGACGTCACGATCTCCGGGCGCAGAAGACCGTGGCAGTAGTGTTTAGCGCCACCGCAAACAGCCAGGTTAATTTCGGGGCGGCGCGAAAGTCACCATGCTCGGGCGGTAAGTTGTTAGTGCCCCATTAGCGCCCCCAGAGGCACTAACGGGAGGCGCTAACCAACCGAATTTTTCCCCCTTGGAAACATGACTGCACAGAGGCAGAGAGCTGCACCCAGGTTCTCTGATGACTTCCTCCATATGCTTGTGGAGTGAGTCAGAGCATGCAAGGAGGTCCTCTTCCCTTCCGATGGGCGGAAGAGACCTCCCCAGGAGACAAAAGGAGCATGGCTCCAAATTGCAGAGGAGGTCAACAGCAGGGATGTGTTCAGGAGGACCTGGGTGCAGTGCTGGAAATGTTTCAATGATCTCATGAGATCAGGAAAGGTGAGTACAAAGCCACACTCAAATTCATCCTGCTGTACCTCTCATCAAATCCCCATCACTCTGCCTTCCCAACCCTACTCCTGCACATCATTACTCATACCAACATACCTTGCACGTCCACCCATCCCTCTCTCTCTATCTACATTATCACATCCCCTTCTCACTAGCCACCCCTCACACTCACTCTCATCCTAATGCAATCATACCAACTAACAACACACAAGGAGGCCATTTGGCATTGCCACCCCAATCCATCATAGTCTTCCTCTAAAGATCTAACCCGTCCATTCGTTACACTCATTCCATCAGTCTCACTCAACCTTCTCTTCTTTCCTTCCTTGCAGGAAAAGAGAGCGCACAATAAGAGGGAAAGGGAGAGAACTGGAGATGGAACGCCATCATTTGCCACCCTCACAACAGCAGAGGAGGCTGCCTTGGAAGTATTGGGATTCACCAAGCAGCTCGAGGTGGGAGACGGAGAGAGGGGGACATCTCAGCAACCTGGTGACAGAATTACATATCAAACAGCTACATGGCGTAAATCAGTCACTCATATGGAGACTGATGTCATCAGCCACTGAATGGTCATCATATGCATAATAGTATCTGTACCCATTATTCATATGACATATCTAACTCATCTCTTAATCTCCCACAGGTCCAACAAGAGCTCCCCATGGTGAGACATATCGGTACCTCCACCAATGTGAATGGCTTGGTCATTGTGGGGATGGTTTATGGTGTTGCTGTGGGGTGGTGCCAACCTGGTGCAGCATGTGGCAGCCATATGGGTATACAGTGTAAAGTTAAGTAAATCTGGCCATGATGAAGCCATCCCTGGCCTACGGGCAGCAATGTGCTCGGGTGCTGATGCCCTCTGTCCTGTGCAGCATCTGGTGATTGCGGAGAAGGTTGGTGGTGTTGTTGTTGGTGTTGCTGGTGTGCCTGGTGCTGCTGGTGTTGGGGTTCATCGTGGTCAGATTCTGAGGACCAAGATGAGAGAGTATAAATGGCACCCATGCAGATGAAATAGATGGCAGGTCAAGTAGAGTTGACAGAAGCAATCTGTCAATGGTGAGAGAGGTTCTTCCAATGAGGTGGCACTGGATGGAGACTTTGCTGGAAACACTTGCAGCCTGCAGAAAGTTAAATCTGTGTTGGCGATGTAATCAGCAACAGCTTCTGCCTGAGGAAAGTGATCAGCTGTGAGGTGGGAGCTTTTATAGTACATTTGATGCTGTCAAGTAATCAGCTGGAGCAATGGCCACTCAACTCTGGCCTCAGGTTGATAGACGTGGTTCCCGAGCTGCGCGAATCCCATGGCCATGCAGGGAAATTTGAAATGTAGGGGGGAAAAGGCTCTTAAGTGTCTGACAACAAGCTTATAATGATTTCAATTAGGTCACCTACCTCTGCCGTTCGGATCACTGCTGCACCGGCAAACGCACCCAAGGGAAAGGCAGGAGGGAGCGGGATGACGGCGGGTTCCCGACCCGCTCTGACTTTTTTCAAATTTCCCACCCAACCCACCTCCGATTGCGCCCGCACGGACCGACCCAGAAAATTCCAGCCAACGTTTCAGGTCGATGACCTTTCGTATCCATTGATACCCTTACCCAACTAAAATCTATTGAACTCAGTCTTGAAAATTTCAATTGATCCAGTATCCACAATGTTTTGGAGGAGCAAGTTTCAGATTTCCACTCGCCTTTCTGTGAAAAAATGCTTCCTGATTTAACTCCTAAATGGCCTAATTCTAATTTTAATATTATACCCTCTTGATCTGAATTCCCCCACCAGAGGAAATAGTTTACCTCTATCTAACCTATCAAATCCCTTTATCATTTTAAACACATTTATCTCATTGCTGTTTGTGCTAACTTGCTGTGTGACAATTGGCTGCTGTGTTTGTCTACATTAAAACAGTGACGCTATGAAGCACTTTGGGACATTCTGATGCAGTGGGTCAGTAGATGGTGATCAGCAGGAGATTTCCTTGACTTTGATTAACCTGAAGATATGAGATTTCATGGGATTTTTGTGAGCACGACTATGTCAGCCTGTTTCTTGACTAGTCTGTGGGACGGCGTTCTTACCTTGAGCACCAGCCCCAGATGTTGACAGGGCTAAGACTGTCTGATGCAACGCCTGGGCTGTTGCCAATCAGTTATTGAACATTGTAGTAAATGAGTTTACAACTGCCAGATTTTTTGGCCACTTCAGAGTCAGAGTCACTTCAGGCATTAAGAGTCAATTAGTGTGTGTGTGAGACTGGAGTTAAATGTAGGTCAGAACGGCCAGTTGAGTTTTTACAATTCAGATGCTTTCCTGGTGCAAACCCACAAATTATTAGATTTATTGGATTCAATTTCATAACTTGCAATGGTGGGTTTTGAACTCACAATCTCTGGGTTGCTAGGCTTGTATCATAACCTATAGGGTACCATATCTTTCAAAGCTGATGATACCATAGCCATAGAAATATAGAAAATGTTTCCACATTGCCCAGTGGAATCTAAAATTGGATTCTACTAATATTATATGCATTAACCAAGCTAAATGCATCTATAGTACACTACCTGTCAATATATACTAGGACAGACTGGTAATCATCCATGTTTTTCACAAATTATATACAAATCCAAAATCATCTTGTTCCTTATATAAATGAAGGAAGCAAGATTGTAATGGAGAATGAAGATATAGTAGGGATACAATACTGAATAAGTACTTTGCTTCAGATTTTACTGGGATATTGGGATTATAGAACCACTTGAGGTGGGTTTTGAATAGTTGGTAGAGATTATTATTTAAAGAGAAATGGTACTAAAGAGGTTACTCAAATTTAATCAGACAAATCACAAGGACCTGATGATTTACATTTTAGGTACGGAGGGAAGATACTATAATTTCCCAGAATTTTGTGGACAGTAAAATTGTGCCAGAGGACTGAAGGGTGCAAAAAAGGAGACCGAGGTAGGCCGGGAAATTATAGACCAGTTAGTCTTACTTCAGTTGTTCTTAAGTTACTAGAGTGTATAATAGTGGATGAAATTACTAACCACTTGGAAAAACATGAGTTAATCAGGGCCAGCCAATATGGATTGCTAAAAACCATCTCATGCATGACTAACCATAGAGAATCATATCAGGAAAGGATGAGCAGGCTGGGTCTCTTTTCTCTTGAAAAGAGAAGGCTGAGGGGTAACTTAATAGAGGTCTTTAAAATTATGAAAAGTTTTGATAGAGTAGACACAGAGAGAGTGGGGAAGAGCAAAACTAGAGGTTATCGATATAATATAGTCACCAAGAAATCAAATAGGGAATTCAGAAGAAACTTTTTTACCCAGACAGTGGTGAGAATGTGGAACTTGCTACCACAGGGAGTGGTTGAAGTGAACAGTATAGATACATTTAAAGAGAGGCCAGATAAGCATGAGGAAGAAGGGTATAGAGGGTTATGCTGATAGAGTTAGATGAGGAAAGATGGAAGGAGGCTCGAGTGGAGCATAAACGCCGGCGTGGATTGGTTAGAAACATAGAACATAGAAAAATAGAAGCAGGAGCAGGCCATTCAGCCCTTCAAGCCTGCTCCGCCATTCAATATGATCATGGCTGATCCTCTATCTCAATACCATATTCCCGCTCTCTCCCCATACCCCTTGACACCTTTTGTGTCTAGAAATCTATCTATCTCCTTCTTAAATATATTCAGTGAATTGGCCTCCACAGCCTTCTGTGGTAGAGAATTCCACAGGTTCACCACCCTCTGAGTGAAGAAATTTCTCCTCATCTCAGTCCTAAATGTCCTACCCCATATCCTGAGACTGTGACCCCTCGTTCTAGAACCCCCCAGCCAGGGGAAACATCCTCCCTGCAATCAGTCTGTCTAGCCCTGTCAGAATTGTATACGTTTCAATGAGATCCCCTCTCATTCTTCTAAACTCTAGTGAATACAGGCCTAGTCGACCCAATCTCTCCTCATACGACA
Organism: Squalus acanthias; assembly: GCA_030390025.1. Lineage (NCBI taxonomy): Eukaryota > Metazoa > Chordata > Chondrichthyes > Squaliformes > Squalidae > Squalus > Squalus acanthias. The sequence goes on from CM059429.1 coordinate 34,094,952, forward strand.
GTCCTGCCATCCCAGGAATCAGTTTGGTGAACCTTTGCTGCACTCCCTCAATGGCAAGTATATCCTTTCTTAGGTAAGGAGACCAAAACTGCACACAGTACTCCAGGTGTGGTCTCACCAAGGCCCTGTATAACTGTAGTAAGACATCCTTGCTCCTGTACTCAAATCCTCCTGCAATGAAGGCCAACATATTATTTGCCTTCCTAACTGCTTGCTGCACCTGCATGTTTGCTTTCAGTGACTGGTGTACAAGGACACCCAGGTCCCCTTGTACATCAACATTTCCCAATCTATCACCATTTAAATAATACTCTGCCTTTCTGTTTTTCCTACCGAAGTGGATAACTTCACATTTACCCACATTATACTGCATCTGCCATGTATTTGCCCACTCACTCAACTTGTCTAAATCGCCTTGAAGCCTCTTTGCATCCTCCTCACAACTCACAATCCCACCTAGTTTTGTGTCGTCAACAAACTTTTTAAACCTGTTCCATCACCAGCTTTTTCCAGTTCTAACGAAGGGTCATCGACCTGAAACGTTAACTCTATTTCTCTCTCCACAGATGCTGCCTGACTTGCTGAGTATTTCCCGCATTTTCTGTTTTTATTTCAGATTTCCAGCATCCGCAGTATTTTGCTTTTGTATTTGGAAATACAGTAATCCCTCCCCAACCGCGGGGGATACGTCCCTGTAAACCCCCGTGGTTGGTAAAACCGTGGTTGGCAAATATAAGACCTTATGGGGAAAATGGGGTTAGGGGGAACACGGCCGCATTTACACTCGTCAGAGCCTAAGTAAGTTGCTTTATTTTAAATAACACAATAAAAAAGATCATCAATCGAGGGGGGTGAATGCGGAGAAGCGACATCGTGGCTGGTTGATGCAACTGGGTCATCAACTGGGCGGTTTCTTAAAGAATTCTGCGATGGATGGTTGACTCATTTTTTTCTGAATATCTTTCTGGACCTGCTTGTCTGGTCTCATTAAATCCTCCAAACCTCGCTTGAATTTTAAACTACGCTCCAAGAATGGGTCAATCTCCATAAAGAGGTCCGAGAGATTAGTAGCAAGGAGCATTGCCTTGCTAAGGTTGGCACTTGTCATCTTCGACTTCTCCACCATAAACTTGTCTTCGTCCTCGTCCTCTGCCTCACTAGAATGCTGTATCAGTTCATCAAGGTCCTCCTCCATCAACTCCTTGCCGTGCAACTCAAGGAGCTCTCGACGTCATCAGGCTGTATGTCGGCCAGCCCCTCGCCTCCCAAACGTAGCGCAACCTTCACAATGCGCCGGTAACCCTTCTCGGCGATCAACTTCTTCAGCTCTTCCGGGAACTTGGCAGCGGCCTCGTGATTGGCTGAGGCCGATTCCCCCACAACCTTGAGGTTAGTCAAGGCGAACCTCTTCTTAAAATTTTCCAACCAGCCCTTACTCGCTTGAAACTTTATGTCATCTACACTTTCCCCGGCAGCCACAGCAAGATGCTTGTAGATACTAAGGGCCTTCTTACGTACCCATGCGGAATTAACAATATTGGCCCAGAAATTCCGATCGTAGGCCTCCCGCGGGCGGAGGGCTGCGATCTGAAAAAATCTGCGCCTAGACCGGAGGGCTCCCGGGAGGCGCAGAGTTCCGTTCCTGGGCCTCTCCAAACTGCCGGTGCGCAGGGCCCACGTATCCCAGAGGCGCAGGCGGTTCGCAGCGTCCCTGGGATCACGTGGGCCATGGGGAGCCAATCAGAGAAGGGAATCTCCCTTCATACATTTGACAGGAAGACCTGTCAAATATATGAATAGAGATCACCCCCAAAACATAGTGAAACTTTAAATAAATTTTTTTTAAAAACATCACATTTTTAAAATGACTTTAAATTACAATAAATTAAGTATTTTAAACAAAAATTTTATTTTTTGAAAAAAATAATTAAAGTTTTTAACGGGGCTAAAAATAAACTTACCTTTCTTTAAAGTATTTTTAAATGATAAATCAGTGGAAATTTTTTTTAAACTTTTTTCTACTCTTATCCTGGTAAAAGCAGGCCTTACGCCTGCTTTTACCAGACGCAAGAATTGTAAGTGTTTTCTGCGGGCGGAGGGTCTCCAAAAAATGGAACTCTCCACCCGCAGAGGCCCTGCTCCCGGGCAGGCGGAGGATCTGTCAAGAGCTTTCTTGACAGATCGGAAATGCCGGTTTCCAGCGCATGCGCGGTGCATGCCTAAAACCGGCATTTCCGTTGGCCCTACGGGTGAGTACACAGCGCATACACACCCGTAGGGATCGGAATTTCTGCCTCATTCACTTTTTTCTGGTGCTGGTCTTCCAACCAGATATTGAGTGCCTTCTCCATTTTTTCAAGCTTATGGTCCCGTGGCATAAATGACACTTTAGCACTTTTCGAAGAGCCACCCGCAATACTAGCCCTTATCGACACTTCATTTTTTTTTTTATGGTTCTAATGGTGGACTCGTTAACCCCCATTAGTCGTCCAACCGACGCTGTACTTTCACCACAGGCAAGTCTATTAACGACATCTAATTTCCTATCTAAGGTTAGTACATTCCTTGCCCTTTTCGCTATTGATTCACCTTTACCATTGAGATTATGCTTAGGGGCCATGATTAAGGGCTAAACAGAACTATACAATACTGTAATTAAAGGCAAAATGGGTAGCAACGAGACGACGTTCACACACACAGTATTTTCACGAGTGGAGCGAGGCCACGCGTGGTAGTAAATATGTTCAAAAGAGCGGCAAGGATGAATGGAGTCTCGTGTTTGGAAGCGCGACCCGTGAAACTTGAAAATTAAAAACCGCGTATATGCAAAATTCACTGCCGTGGTTGGCAAAATTTGTCGCAGAGAGGAAACTGTGTATACTTGAAATCCGCGTATGACAAAACCGCGTTTGGGGCGGGATTCCTGTATTACATTTGGTTCCCTCATCCAAATCATTGATATATATTGTGACTAGCTGGGGCGAATGGGCTGTTTCTGTACTGTATATCCTATGTAATTTTTTTAAGTAACAGAAAAGATAGATGAAATAAATGCCCTGGATTTGCTTAATATAGATTTTCAAACATCATTTGATAATGTACTAAATAAGAGATTAATGGCAAAGATATGGAATTGAGGAAAATGCGACCATGCTTGTTAAAGGGTAGAAAGCAAAGCATAGGGGTAAAAGGAAGTTTTTTGGACTGAAAGATGTGGTAAGTTTTATTCCACAGGGGTGTGTGTTAGGTCTGCTCTCATTTATTATATGCATAAATGATGCGGACTTAGGAATTGAGGGAATAATACCGAAATTTACTGATTTGGGGGGGGGGTGAGGGGGGGGGTTGTGGCAAGTTGTGATGAGGATTGTGACATACAACAGGAGGGCATAGATAGACTAAGCAGGATAGGCAGATAGATGGCAGATGCAGGAAAATATGAAGTCATATGTTTCAATACATGTCAGCTTTGGCTCAGTAGTAGCACTCCCACTTCTGAGTGCCATGGGATTTTTTATGACCATCTGAAAGGACAGCTAAGGCCTTGGTTTAACATCACATCTGAAAGACAGCACCTCACTCCCTCAGTACTGCACTGAAGTATCAGCCTAGATGATATATGTTCAAGTCTCTGAAAGGGGACGGGGTTGAACCTACAACCTTCTGACTCAAAGATAAGAGTGCTACCACTGAGCCAAGGCTGACACTTATAGCTGTGAGTTTCAAACTGAGGTCATGAGGAGATTCCAAGGGGTCCATGAGATCATCCAATTTCTTTCTGTCTAGGGTCAGGCATACTGCTGCCACACGCACAAGATCTTCAAAATTTTGTATTCTATGTTTTTCTGTATTTTTAACTTACTAGCATACTATTTCTGTTGCTAACTATTTTTTTGGATAGCTGCTGCTAGTTCGGAAGTTAGGACGGGGAGTACTCGGGAGTGTGTCGGTATTTGTAAAGGGTCCCCGACACAGAAACATTTCAAAACTCCTGGTGTTGACAGTAATTGTCAGCAGGCTATTTAACTGTGGACGGCATCACAACTGAGCACAATACTGCCTTACCAACATCTAAATATATGCACTTTCAGGGTGGGTCATTGGACAGCGACGAGGAGCAGGAACCCTGGCAAATTTTGCCTTGCCTAAGCTGGGCACACGGTGGCCAATTGTAACATCATCTACCACCACCGCCTGCTGAGATCAGCTAACTCAGCAGAGTGGTGATTGCATTTCAGACCTTCCTGTTCTGTAAGGTTCAGATACTCATTGGCTAAATCTGCTCAGCCATTGGGAAATCCTAACAAACAGGGAGTGAAATATTGAAAAAAATTCTTGTTTACAGAAATATCAATCGAAATAAAACCATTTTCCCTTTGGTGCTATATTACAATGGAAAAGTAACATCATAACTCAATTTAAATTATTTTGGGTTAAAAAATTTACCCCACTCAATTATTAAAATTTTAAATTATTAAAATCAATTTATTTCAGTTAAAGCATACCCAAAATATCAAAAATAAAATATGCCATGGCTAACTGTGGTATATGACAATACTTGTGGATACCTATGAAACAGATCTTAACCCACGTGTGACTGTCAATCAACAACAACCAGCATTTATATAGCGCCTTTAACATAGTAAAATGTCCCAAGGTGCTTCACAGGAGTGTCATCAAACAAAATTTGACAAATCAGCTTAACTTGTGGAGATACTTATCACATGTTGCGATCCCGACATACCTTCTATTTAAGAAAGACTTGCATCTTTCATGATGTCTCAAAGTGCCTTATAGCCAGTGAAGTACTTTTGAAGTGTCGTCACTGTTGTAATGTAGCAAATGCAGCATTTGAGAACCAGCAAGGTCCCACAAACAGCAATGTGATATTGACCAGATAAACTGCTTTTTTTTATGATGCTGGTTGAGGGATAAATATTGGCCAGGATGCCGGGGAAAACTCTGCTGCTCTTTCTTCGAATAGTGCCATGGGATCTTTAACATCCACCCAAGAGGGTAAATGAGGCCTTGGTTTAACGTCTCAGCTGAAAGACAGCACGACACTGCCGACAGTTCAGCACTCCCTCAGTACTGCACGGGAGTGTCAGCCTGGATTTTGTGCTCAAGTCTCTGGAGTGGGACCTGAACTCACAACCTCCTGACTCAGAGGCAAAAGTTCTACCAACTGAGCCACAGTTGACATTTATGTGGTGAAAAACCTAGATGCATAAATCTTATTTTATTGTTATGACATCAGAATGACAAATTACGTCATAAAGCAGCTAGAACTGCTTTTCCTGACCTACAAAAGCTCATTAATATTCATCTTTTATAGTTGAAAATATTCTACAATTGTTATAAAAAAGAACATACCCTAGACAGCAGTGTGGTATGATAAGCACACCCACTCACAAGGGTGATCATAGCCCACTCATTTATTATCCCATCTGCCTCACTCGTGGAGATATTCATCATGACATAGTTGGCTGTGTCATGTGATCCTTTTATATTTCTTTGCTGAGAATGACATCAGTACTCATGATGTTGGAAGTGGGCTGTGATGATCCACACTACACCAAACTGTATTTTGTGCTTTTCATTACATCTCCTCTAAACACAACTGTGTAAATTTTGCATAAATAACAATTATTTAAAAGTATTAACTTTTTAAAATTTAAACTCTGAAGGCAGTTAAGTTGCTTTATGATGTCATGAGAAAGCTGCTGACATCAGATTAGTAAATTGTGACATAATTAAAAATATTTTCACTTTGGATAAGGAAACTTGTAAATAATGTAAATATGTAAATACTCCCCATTTGTTTAATGAGACTAAATTCTTGTTAAGAACAAGCCATTCCTCTTATCAGGAAGACTTTTTCAGTTCCAATGTACAGACTGTGATGGAAAAGAGTGAGATATCTAGCTGCTAATTAACCCGTATATTGTGTTGTAGCTTTTAGAACATTATTATGGTGTGTTCTGTAGGTTTCTCCAGTGGGAAGTGTGTCATTTAGAAGCAATATAACCTGATATGTCAATTCTGGGATCAATCAATCACAGTGCAAAGGTGAATTTCTGATAAGAACAATTCCTAATACAAGCAAGTTTTTTCTTGCCAAGTTGAACTTGCTCTATGCAGGAATTGACTGTATGTACACTGTGAATAAAGACAGTAGCTACTCAGTGTAATACCCTGATATAATAAATTGATTATGCTCCATTCACTGAGAAACTGAACATAAATGTGTATGTTATGGTGTCTTTATAACTTGTCCCTTTGCTTGTATGATACTATTGTATGGCACATAATGGCTATATTGTATCATGCAGGCTTTGCTACAAAGGTTACTGAGTTGTCTGAAATATGGAACTATAAAAGAAAATATTTTCTGATGCATTTTGCAAGATATATGATTCTAAAGTACTGCCTGTAGGGCAATTCCACTCATCCATACTCAAATGTGCTGTTTTATAAAATAGTAGTATGTGGACTTGCACCTGTAAATCCTCACATTTCAAGTTCCCAATCTCATCTGTATCATTAGGGAAAGGGCAGGTTGGGGCTATTTCCTATCCATAGAGAAGGAGGGAAATCAGCACATGTGTTGCACACCTCCTAGCAACATGGGAACAGTTTGCCTTCCCACCCTCTTAGCTCACAAATAGTGTATGCCCCAAGACTTTAAGAAAATGATATATATGATACAGTATTTTAGAATATTCTGTGCTGTTATATTTTGTGTTATAACATACATTTTGAGCTCTTTCATAAATTTATATTTATATGTGTTTATATGAGCTCAGCTCATCTGATAACACTTTTCACCTCTGAGTCTGTAGGCTGTGGGTTGAAAGCCTTCCTGTAAGACTTGAGCAGGTTATAATCTAGACTGACAGTTGGATGAGATGCTCAACTGAGTCTCCCTGCCCTGGTGGGTTATTTTGGGAGTTCTCCACGTTGGCTAACAGTTGTGCCAGAGCAGATGAAGTGTTCTTCATTCCCTTGCTCCTTGTGGGACCTTATTCCTGTGTTTGTGTACACAGCAGTGGCTGCACTTCAAAGTAAATCACTGTATATGAAGTACTTTTGGGATGTTTCTGAGAAAGCTGATTAATGGTTAAATGCAAAAATCGATGATGTTTTAAAGTGGGGGGTGTGTTTAAAAATGCTGTTTTTCCGCCGCGCCACTATGAATATTTTGAATAATGTGTCGAACAGCCTGAATATTTCTAACAACCAATAAATATTTATGATTAGGAGTGAGTGGCTGCTCCCCTCTCCCTGGCGGTGTCACGTGCCTATGCCTTCCTTTCCGGAACCCTAGAGGCGGAAATCTCCGAAAGTAGCCGATCGTCCGGCTTTGCGGACTGAGGAGGAAGGTACGCCATTACTGCCCCGTGTTTTATTATCCGTCTCCATCCTGCCCATGGAGACTGAAACCACTGGCTGCTGACCCGGCCGGCGGCTACCTTGCCTTCTGAGCTTTGGCTTGACTGTTTTATTTTTTGTGATTCGCAGGACAGAAGAAAGGGGGAGAAGGGGACAAATTTTTTTAAAAAAAAAATACACCTTCAGGAGGAGCCAGTCCTTCCCGGGTAAGGACGCCCTGACGTGTTTCTGATTACATTCGCGTGGAGAGTCGGACACCCGGGAGAGGAGGGGGGATCAAGTATGGAGAGAGCCCGCTTTCTTTGTAAGCTAAAAAGCGGGGGGAAAGGTGGGTGAGCGAGCAGCGCAGGCAGGCAGGCCGGCCGGCTCCGGAGCAGTGAGCAGAGCCGCCGCCGCCACCTCCCTATCGGGAGACGATTCCTTGAAAGATCCGCGGCCGCCGCGTGTGGCTTGCAGCCCGAAAGCTGGGCGAGGAGTTGGAGCGGCCGGGGCCCACAGGCCCAGGCCTCAGACTCGCATACCCGGCCCGGCCTTGGCCCCTCACTCCATGCCGGGGGGAGAGAGAGCGAGAGAGAGAGAAGAGGAGGCCCCAGCTTCTCTCCTAAAGTCTCTTGTCTTTTTAAGTTTGTGTGTGTTGGGGTTGGTGTGTGTGTGTGAGGGGAGGTGGACAGGCTGAAGGTTTCAGACTGTTTGTGCAAGTTGCAGCCAGGCCCCTGCGCCTTGGCTGTGACCATATGGGAGTTGTGGCGCTGGTGAAAGTGGAATGTAACCCCCCCCCCCCCCCCCTCTCTCTCTCTCTCCCGGGGGTGGTGGTGGGGGGGGAGATCCGGGCCTGGTGATCCGTGTTCCAGTCGGTGTTAGCTGTATTTTATATTAATATTTCGCCACCTTTCTCGTGTGTGTGTGTGTGTGTGGCGGCTGTCGGGAGTTACTGCGTTTGCAGCGTGAGCCTGAACTGACACGTTTTGTGCTGGAGGGGAAAAAAAAAACGCCGGTAAAAGAGGAACCATGTGCGGATGGTGGTTTGGGTCTGAGGAGTATGGCGCAACTCAGTGAGTCACTGTCACCTCCACACACAGACACACACACACACACACACTGCTGCCGGCTCACACTGCACAAAAATCATACACTTCACCGCTGCTATTAAATCAGAATTTAATCTTTAACTATATATAGATATGTATACAGCACTTTGGGGGGGGGGGATTACCATGTGACCCGATTTTTTAAAGTGAGGGCTTGGTTTTAAAGCGGAAGTGCAATAAAGTTTTAACCATTTTTGGGAAATGCGTTTAGCAAGCATTAGGCCAAGTAGCAGCAACCTTGAACAGTGGCGTAATGGTGTATTGCTCGGATCGTGCAACAGCAATTTGTTGGTAGACTTTTTTAAAAATAAAAATAAAACTCTTGCTATTATTTTAAGGTCGTGCACAGCGAACTTATTTAGAAAGTACTCGGTTCGATTCCTGTTTTTAAATCCTCGATTTCCCCCCCCCCTCTTTCTTCACGTTGAAGTTATAATGTGGGGCAATCTTGTAGATGAGTTTGAGGGGGCCGGGGAGGTGATGAGGGGGAGAAGAAGCTGTGTCGAGTTCATCTGAAATTATACTTCATTTCGATCGCGCATAGTGAGGAGCCGGTGTACGTAAATGTAATGAGCGGAATGCCCATTTACTGCTAACAAAAATCAGATCATCATTGCTGATCTAAAGTTGTTTTATGACATCTTGTGTTGTGAAGTTTCGCCCAAAACGATGCGAGAAAATGCTTGGCCTCGTTATTCTGCATTTCAATTCGGCACTACGACTCCAGTGTACAAGTTTTTTCTTGGCTAATTTGACCCTGGCACTGAAATAGCGGAAAAAGTGAATTATGTTTAATTTAAAATAACAACGGAATATAGTGAAGTAGTTATCAGACGGAAATTAGAAATTAAGATATGGCCGTCGAATTGAACGTGTACTTATTTCGATTCATGTTTATAAATCTTCGATTTTTGAAAGTTTGAAATTAATGCTGCGGTCTGTTTGATTCGCTGTTGTGCTATTTTGCATAAGGACATGTTACGGTGCGAATATACGGATGATTAAAACACCGTTCGCTTATATTACAAAATTAAATGAATTGCAAGCATGCGGCAAATCTCTTTGCATGCACATAGGCCTGTTAACTTTTATCGGCATGTTCCACATGGGCTCAGTGCTGCTCCCTGGCAGTGGGTGTGGTTTTGGTGTTCATTACAATTTGTGGCTTTCTCTCTGCACTGCAGTAACAGGCTGTAAGGTCTAATAATCGTCTGGCACCACTTGCATGAGAGAATGTTCTGTGTCTCGTAGCGTAATGGCACTAACTGATCATAGCTTTAGATATAAGATTATTACTTAAGGCCCCTTTTCTGTTTGATCAGTTATATATGTTGAAGTGTAATCTGTACAATTTTGGACGTGCCAATAGCCATTTCTAGACTGGGAAGGATTGAAGGAGTAACTAGATAGAATTCTTTGGCGGTTAGCTAGTTTGTTAAGATTATTGATTATGAAATTTATAAATCTATATTGAAATGCAGTTGATGTTTGCATTTAATGTGACTGTATTTTGGAGGAAAAAAACTTCCTTATATTGATTTGTGGTCTGATTTTATTCAGATTTAGTGTCAAATGTTCTCCAATGAAGTTTAATGTACAAGGGCCTCCTGCACCATGCCAATAAGCATTAAAAGGTCAGATTTTTCCTAATGTGGCAGTGTAAACATGTGACTAACAGACTAAATGGTTTACCAAATATTTGAGCAGTATAAAAAGTCAGGTGTACCTAATGTACAGCTGTTATCAATTGCTCTGGTCTGGTACACTAGATATCTTTTTTTGGAAGGGTGGGAAGAGAGTAAAACAAGCCATCTGTTAAACACATAGCTTGATTAGTTGGATGGCTTTACAGTATGTGTTTTGATAGAAGTCTCCATGATTGCCCATAGCTTCGGCAAGTTTTGGGTGCTGTTATGAAAGCATTACATTGTAGAATGTGACGTCTTGAAGTTTTAACATTTCTAAAATCCATTGCCTTTCATGGGTCTAGTAACATAAATAATCCATTAAGCATACGTGTCTTAAGTTATCGTGGAATAAGTTTGATTTGCTGCTCAGCAACATAATCTAGTAATGTAAAGGGCCCTGTGGTAATTTGCTGAGGAAAGGTTATGTGATTCAACCACAGTTGCCAAGTGGTTTGGCGAAGTGTCGTTAGTGGTGTTTGATTCAACTTCCATAAAGTTTTAAATGCATTGACAGTGTGGCTTTTTAATTTCTTAAATTTTGAGATTTAGCAGAAATTCATGGTGTGTATATTTGTATCAAACGTATCCTGTTACAGTAGACTGAATTGCTTTACTGGTGGACTGGACATGGATTGCATAAACTTACTTATGTACAAGGCTATTTTAGTTTTTTTTGCACTGTGTATTCAAATTCAATGTAACTATATTTAGAAGCAAGATTTTGGCATGTTTGAGCTAAGCTTCATTGATATGACCGTCGAGGTTGAGTTGGCTTCTGAAAACCTGAGTTTAATGTGAGTTGCATTGTCATTGGGTATAGTTCGTAGAATTGCTAATTCTATTTTTCTAGGAGGTACAGCTTTAAAAGTGGGCTTGCACTTTTGTTTTGAATGCTTGCGTTTCTAGCTTTTAATATGCTGAATGAGTGAAAAGTAACAACCAAATCAGGTTCGCAGTCAATCCACACCTATTATAGAATCATAGAATCTTACAGGACAGAAGGAGGCCATTTGGCCCATCATGCCTTTGCCAGCTCTTTGAAAGAGCTGTCCAATTTAGTCCCACCTTTTCCCCCACAACACTGCAAATTAGTCCTCCTCCGAGTACATGTCCAATTGCCGTTGAAAGTTCCTATGGAATCTGTTTCCACCACTCTCGGGTAGTGCGTTCCATATCTTAACAACCCTCTGTGAGGAAAATTTCCCCTCTAGTTCTTTTGCCAATTATTTTAAATCTGTGACCTCTGGTTACCAACCCACTTGCCAGAAGAAACAGTTTCTCACCTGTATCAAAACCCCATATAATTTTGAATATCTCTATTTGGTTTCCTTTGCACAATTTGATCAAACTCGAAAATAGGCTAAACTCAAGCCATTTTGTATGTCAGAAATATGAATGTGCTAATTATGGGATTTCACCATTGCTCAGTGGAAAAGTTAAAATGGTCTGATTTGATGTGGACTGGTCATAAATTTGATTTGTAGGAAAAATTGCTTTTGCTGTGGACGGATAGGGTGCAATATAAAAGAGAGAGATATACTGAACTTTAAATGTTGTTGTTTGGCTCAGAGCCGCCTTTTCCTTTCGTGAGTCTGTTTTCCTCAGTGTAAAGGTAGTTTCAACTGGGTTGTGGGATGATCTGAGTTGCATACCATACAGCTGCTGCAAGTGCCTGTCAGTGATCTGCCAACAGGATTTGCGTTTCTGTAGGGGTGGGACTGTGCCTGCACATTTTTCTTCAAGATAAAGTGCTCCATCTAGTGGCTCTAGTTGAAGCTTGTCCAAGAAGTGCATGTTAACTTTAATACTGTTAAAACTCAGATTAAAATTGGTGACCACCTGATTAGAAGTCTTGATGGCAAACTGCTAGCTCCTGCACTGACAAAATGTGGTGCAGTGAAAGTATTAAATGTCAGCAAACTTGTAATTTAATTAAAAAAATATTCTCAAAATGCTGAGTTTCAATGAAAAAGGAAACTGACAGCCCTCCATTAACTTGCTTAATTTGGTGTTTGTGTGAACCTAGACTCTAACATTCAGCAGAATTATCAACTGTGCAGAGCATTGTTGCTGAGCCTGATTTTTGTCTTGACCCCAAATCCATGGATTTGAACTCTGTGGTAGTGATCACTGGATAGTAATCAGGAGTGGGAACTCGAGCTGATTTTTCTTTTCTGCTCCATCCTCCAGAAGTCACTTGTCAGTTTTATGCCCTGACTAAGATCAGCTAATTCAGCAAAAATGGGTGGAGATTTTCTAGTCTGTCATTGTGCCACACCAAACAGTGTATTTATGTACTAAGCTTTGGGTAGCAGATAATTCGCTCCTGTTAATTATACTCTGCAGGTTCTGGAATGCCCAACCCTTGGCAAACTGATGTATTTTGATGAATAAAATATTAGAGGACGAAATATGGGGAAAATATGATGCAATCACTTGCCTGGTGTGATTAGATGTATTTCCAATCTGAGGAATTTTGCAGATGGATAAAGGTTTTTGTACTTTTAAAAATAGTACACTACAGTATAACTGTTGTCTGGGTTGCCGACCAAATCTGGCCCACCTCTTGATCTTATCTGGCCCGTTTGATCGCTTGCACTGGTTCAAATAGTTGATTGTCAGTATGTTTGTGTGACATTTCAGTGCAGTAGATTGCCATGTAGCTCCCACTGTTAGCAGCTTTCTTCAATTGGGACCTACTTCTAGAACTCAAAATACCGTAAGTCCAGATTGAGGAAGGAGTGTTGCCTGGGAACGGGAACATCATGTCAATTCCATCCACTCCTGCTGTCCAAATTATATTTAAAAAAAAAATAAAAAATTTGTGTTCCACCAGCAGATCAACTGTTTCACTGGTGGGCTTTTCAGAGGTGAGTGCTTTTTGTTAATCATGCTCTTGTCACTGCTTGTCTGCACTGGGATTGGAAGTGGGCAGAAAGATGGCCCATCTTGGAGCAATTGATTGATTCAGGGTCACATAGGCTTAAAGCTGTGAATGTATGTACGTTGCCTTTCTTAATAGACTCCAACCCCTCGACCACCCTGGCAAATGCTACCTTTACTAGGATCCCATGCTGCAACTGTAGTGCCAACTGATGCTGTTGCATTCCACTGACCACAGTTGTAGAGATGGGTAAAAACTGGAGAAATAGAGAAAAGTAATCGAGTAAGCAAAGTGAGAGATAAGTGAAGAGGAAGAGAGCAGTTTAGGGTGCATTTGTAACCCAACTTTAGCATTGATGCAAAATGGTTTCTGTACCCTTAATCGGACGTGTCACAAGGATCTGGTCTACTCTAAAAGATCGCACATCCCTGCAGTATAATGCTTGGATTGATGTATTATAACCATATTATTTTGCACAGTTTAATGTAAACTGTGTATTTACCAGTAGAGTCCCCACCACTTACACCGTCCCCACTTATCCTTGACAGCCACCTATATCGGGCAAATGGTGTTAACCATTTGTCTTACCAATGACATCAATTACAAAGACATTAAACCATATTGAGCACGCCGATTATTTCGGCCAATTCAAGCAGCTGTTCGCACCTCGATAAAGTGCGATTACCTGTTATTAAATCCTTTCTGGCAGCGCCGCCGTCCTCGGTCACCTCAAACACCACCCCCACCGGTGGCCTCTAGAACTCCTGCGATTGCTGCTTAGAAACATTTACCTGCTGCAGTGATGAAGCTGACCGGAAGTGCAACTGATTGGACTGCTGCATGCTTCAGCCCCATTCAACTCAGTGACTTTGATTCTAGTGCAGGTAATAGCAATGTTCAGTTCCCCACACACACAACTCGATTCCTTGCCAAAGCATATTCTCCAGCCTTCCCTTATGGTATGCTGTAATCATTTTTAATTATTTTACTGGGAGCGGCTGAGAAGTGGATAGACAGTAAATCATTTGAGTGGTGAAGACTGTAATACATAATCAGAACAGTTTATTCCCGGAATCCTTTGAAAGAACTTGTATTTATATAACGCCTTTCACGACCGCCGGACGTTCCAAAGTGCTTTACAGCCTATAAAGTACTTTTGAAGTGTAGTCACTGTTGTAATGTACCAGAACTGTTGCATCTACCAGAAAATGCATCGATGCTGCAATGATTAAGGGACAGAAAGCAGAGAATAGTGATGAATGGTTGTTTTTCCAGACTGGAGGAAGTATACAATGGTGTTCCCTAGGGGTTGGTATTAGGGCCACTGCTCTTTTAATATATTAATGACCTGGACTTGGGTATACGTGGCATAATTTCAAAGTTTGCAGATGATACGAAACTCAGAAATGTAGTAAACAATGAGGAGGATAGTAACAGACTTCAGGAGGACATAGTGGTGAAATGGGCAGACACATGGCAGATGAAATTTAACAGAGAAGTGATTCATTTTAGTAGGAAGAATGAGGAGAGGCAATATGAACTAAGTGATACAATTTTAAGGGTGTGCAGGAAGAGAGAGACCTGGGGGTGTATATAAACAAATCTTTGAAGGTGATGGGACAAGTCGAGATGGCTGTTAAAGCATATGGGATCCTTGGCTTTATGAATCGAGGAATAGAGTACAAAAACAAGGAAGTTATGCTAAACCTTTATAAAACACTGGTTCGGTCTCAGATGGAGTATTGTGTTCAATTCTGGATATCACACTTTAGGAAGGATGTCGAGGCCTTGGAGAGGGTGTAGAAGAGATTTACTAGAATGGTATTAGGAATGAGGAACTTCAATTATGTGGAGAGACTGGAGAAGCTGGGGTTGTTCTCCTTGGAGCAGAGAAGGTTAAAAAGATTTGATAGAAATGTTCAGAATCATGAGTGGTTTTGATAGAATAAATAAGGAGAAACTGTTTCCAGTGGCAGAAGGTAACCAGAGGACACAGATTAAGATGATTGGGAAAAGAACCAGAGGCGACATGACGAATCATTTTTTGCACAGCAAGTTGTTACGATCTTGAAAGCATTGCCTGAAACGGTGGTGAAGCAGATTCACTAGTATCATTCAAAACGGAATTGGGTAAATATTGAAGGGAAACATTTACAGGGCTATGGGGAAAGAGCAAGGGAGTGGGACTAGTTGGATAGCTCTAGCAAAGAGCTGGCACAGGCACGATGGGCTGAATGGCCTCCTTCTGTATTGGGCCCCTTCTTTGCTTTATCATTCTATGAAATAGAAGTTTCTGCAATGGCTACTTAATAGTTCTGATATGGCAAGGACATTGAGTTGGAGGGCTGTATTTAATTGATTGACATAGACACTATCTTTTTGGAGTGTTTTTTTGTTTAAATGGTGACTCCGATGCAGCGTTTCCTGCTGGACTAGTTTCGATTGCCTAGAGGGATCGGAGAGGAATTTTCCAGTGTTTTTTGATCTGTTTTTTGCCTCTGCCAGGAGACTAGATGGTACCTCGGGGGTAAGGTGTCTCTTGGCATGATGCATAAGGCATCACAACTGTATGGGACAGGCTAGACAGATCACCTGATATTTTCTTGTCTGATGTTTTCACATGTTCATATGTTCTCTTCCTCCTCCACTATTTCTAAGGATCCTGAATCAACCTGCACAGTTGAAATGCAAAAAAGGTTGACATGCTTACTGTTATTATTTGACAGCTGCACCTTTATTAATTAAATTGGTCTCAGCTTCTTGTTGCACCTGTTTTAAGTAGTAATGGCCAGTCACCTGTATTAGTATATTAAGGATTGCCTCTGGCCCTTTGTCATCAACTGTTGCTTGGGTTTTGTTCTGTTTTTTTGTTTGTAAGTTGTGTTTCAAATTGTACGCATGTAGGTTCCAGTTGCTAGTAAATGGGGAAAAAGAAAATGCACAATGATCTATGTTGCTTCTGGGATTCTAGGCCCTGGTAGCTGGATCCCAAGCAGTTTTCCCAACTTACCCCTACCTTTGTGGTGGACTTTCTCTTCTAACAGCTGTTGTAGAAATGCAGACAGATACCTGATTAATTACTCACCTGGAGCCCTTTGTTGATGCTTCCAAAAAAGACCAAATCTGAAGAGGTGCACTGTAGGTGGAGTTATATGTAGCATGCTATTACTGATCGGTAACGTTGTGACAAAAATACATTTATGGTATGATTTATATTGGATCATGGATGTTCTAATATCTCTAATCAATTTTCTTTCGATATAGAGCACAACTTGTGCTGGGCCCTCCCTCAAATGGGTTTAAGCTTGTGTATTGAGTCTGAATTGGTTTTCAAAATGTTGCCAGGACTGGAGAATTTTAGCTATGAGGAAAGATTGGATAGGCTGGGGTTATTTTCTTCAGAACAGAGGAAGCTGAGGGGAGACTTGATTGAGGTGTATAAAATCATGAGGGGCCTTGATAGAGTGGATAGGAAGGACCCATTTCCCTTAGCAGAGAGGTGTCAATAACAACAGTAGCATAGGTTTAAAGTAATTGGTAGAAGGATTAGAGGGAGTTGAGAACTTTTTTTCACCCAGAGGGTAGTGGGGGTCTGGAACTCGTTGCCTGAAAGAGTGGTAGAGGCAGAAACCCTCATCGCATTTAAAAGGTACTTGGATATGCACTTGAAGTGCCATAACCTACAAGGCTACGGACCAAGAGCTGGAAAGTGGGATTAGGCTGGACAGCTCTTTTTTGGCTGGCACAGACACAATGGACCAAATGGCCTCCTTCTGTGCTGTAAATTTCTATGATTTGATTTTCTACGAAAACAAATAATACCAAGTGTAAGGAATTGCGTGGTTAATGACTATATATGGATAATTTAGCTCCCTCGCAGGTAATGCCCAGTTACTCCTGAAAACTAGTTCACTTGTTCAAACATAATGTTCAAAACAAAAACCTGAAGTAGTTGCACAAGCTTCAGGTACGTTTTTGTATTTCCAGTTTATATTAAACCAGAGTGTTGGATCACTGTACATTCTTTCTGCAATGAATACATGAAGTTGCTACAGTACTGGATTCTTGTAGTATTTTAATTGACTCTCAATAGGGGTTAAAAAATTAACATGTTCATTTTAAAGGATTTGAATACCATTGCTTAAAATAAATGTTTAAAAATCTCTCAGTTTTTATAAAAATAGATCTTAATTCAGCAGGTTCTGTCTTCATTTTGCATGATGTGTACCAGCAGGCCAGTCACATCTGTTAACTGTACCATGTGCTGCTTAGGAAACTGGGTCAGACTGCAGGTGGGTTGGAGCACACAGCTGCAGTTTACTCAGCATGCTCACATTCAAAATGGTGGCTTTAGCAGCTAATCTACTTTTAACGTGTCTATTTGGCAGAATTGCAATAATACTAAGAAACAAATTCCTTTTTCAATTTTAGTAAGCACTCCTTCGTAGTGTCTTAAACACAAAATTGGCTTAGCTTTGTGGTTTCAAGAAGTGAGAATGCAGCTTTTAAATGCTTTTCCTGATGTACTGTATTTTAGCCAGATGTTAATGAGAAATATGTGGCCACATAAAGCCAGTACATGCCAGTTAACTGCACCCTGTTAATAGCAATGTTTGTTTAATAGGAACATTTGCTCAGCCACGGATTAATTCCTCATGACTTCTAATGGAAAAACTGCTGGCTTGTAGGAACAGTTTAGAGCGGAATTGCTGCTTTATAGGGAACACGTATTGTCCAGCATTGCAGCTGATCCATTATTGAATTATCAGATGTAAGTATTTTTGACAAAGATAATCACTGTTTTATGTAGTTGAATATTATCTTTTGTATTTGTATGTATCAAATTTGGTACATGGTGTGTGCATTTCAGCAAAAATGTAATGATGTCCATGCCCCTATGGGCAACCTGTAGTATTGCCTGTAGTACCAGTTTTGCCTGTAGGGGCACTATGTTGGGAGCTTTTCAATGTACTGTAGTATGTTGCATCTTGTTTGTCACACATTCACCCAACCTCGCATCCCAGACAGAAGTGATTGTAGGGAGACAGATCTTGAATACGTCTCTAATCAGCAGTAAGATGAAAAAGTGAAATGTCTACCTCTGGCAGCAGTCACTGGAGTGCCGATATACTCAGCAGCCTGAAGACTCTTTTTCCTTTCTCTTCACCGAAAAGAATTGTGTGCCCCATAAGCTGTTTGTGCTCGCTGCTGCAACTCCCGATCATGGCATGGTCTGCTTGTCTCCTCTGTTCAACTCATTTGTGGGTTGGCTCTCGGTGCTCTTTGGCCAGTTGTGTCTGTAGCTGCCTGTCCCATTTAATCAGTAACCCATTACCCACTTCCATTGGCCACATTGCTTTTGTCACCTTATGCTCAGCCTGGTCCAATTATCCTCCCCCTTCTAACCCCACAGCATTTGTGTTGTGTAAGCAATTGACTCGAATGATCTGAGTTTTAACCTTGGTCTGTGTAGGAGCAGACACCATCCCCCGCCCCAATATAGAAAAGTCATTTGTACTTGTGTTTCTCCCAAGCATTCATAAGAACATAAGAAATAGGAGCAGGAGTAGGCCAATTGGCCCCTCGAGCCTGCTCCGCCATTCAATAAGATCATGGCTGATCTGATCCTAACCGCCAATCTACTATCACAGAACCATCTCCTGAACCTAACAGAATTGGACACACGAAATAGGAGCAGGATCAGGCTACACGGCCCCTGGGCCCGCTACGCTACCCACAGGGCCATGACCAATCCGAACCTAGACTCATGTCCAAATTCATGCCCGCTCCCCGTAGCCCTTAATTCCCTTTACTTCTAGGAAACTGTCTATTTCTGTTTTAAATTTATGTAATGATGTAGCTTCTACAGCTTTTTGGGGCAGCATATTCCATTACTGTAGTTGGTTGAGGGGGATGCTCCTAGACCATGCCAAAGCCACTGTTAAGGTAGGAGGTGCACAGGAGCAGGTTGTGATAACATTTGTACTCTATATAACCTTGTTCGGTACTTTTCAATTGTAAATTAATTAAGATCAAGTATTGGGAATAGATGTGTGAACATCTGTGGAGCCTTTGAGTTCCAGTATGCTTCTCACAGGGTTTATTGAAATTGTGTTCTTAAATTTTTCCTTTAGTTAGTGAAGCCCAGTGAAGGAAAAGCGTTGGGAATGATGTGCATTTGTAAGTGTTTTTCTGATCTGACCGACATGGTCACTTACTGATACCAGCCTTTGTTTTATTTCCAGAACTTTTTTTAATTTAAAAAAACAAACTGAATGAATTGAAATTCTCAAACGGCCATAGTGGGGTTTGAACTTGTTTTTTGGGTTATTAATCTAGGCCTCTGGATTACTAGGCCAGTAACAGGATGAGAGTTTTGGATGAGCTGAAATTTATGGAGGATGAAAGGTCGGACAGCAGAGCTTTGGAATAGTCAAGTTTGGAGGTGACACAAGGCAGATGTGCTGAGGGAGGGGTGGTTGACGCCATAGAGACGGAAGTAGGTAGCCTTTGTGATCGAGAAGTTATGGGGTCGGAAGCTCAGCTCTGGGTCGAATAGGACAACGAGTTTGAGAACAGTGTAGTTCAACGAATGGAATTGGCGGCAAGCGGATGGAGTTTGTGGTGGGACCTGAAGACTATGTCTTCGGTCTTCCTAAATTGCGGTTTATCAAAGTCTGGATGCTGGACAAACAGTAAGATAACATGGGGGCAGCGGAGGGGTTGAGAGAAGTGGGGGCGAGGTAGTCCTGGCTGTCATGAGCGAACATGTGTAAGCTGATTTTTTGTCTTTTTTTAGACTGGGGCAGTAGGTAGATGAGGAAGTTTGTGGTTCGTGACCATTTCTGGCTACTGAACTTTTTAGATGCCTGGGAAAGTCCTGTATGGGCTAGTGATTTTGAAACATTGTCCTGCATGGGTGGGCTGAGTTCTTGTCCTGCCTGAAATGTTTGCCATTGGTGATGCCTGCTACCTTTTGGAGGTGCTGGTGGAAGAACATCTCTCTGTATTTCCAGCATTCTCTTGAGGCAGGAGCACTGTCGTTTAGTTTACACTCTGCTGTTGAAGTTGACTTCACTGAGGGCTTGGGTTGAGATGACTCCTCAAAGGAAAATTCTCTGCCATCTGGTAAAGCAGTAAAAGTATATTTTATAAAATTTAAAATTGCAACACAAGATGTTTGTATGCAACATTGTAGGAAAGATTTGGAAAACCTTGACTTTGCTGTTGTGAAAGTTTTACTGATTTCACAATGACTAAGTTTGTAGCATTTTCACCTGAGTTAGGTTGTAGGTTTCAAGTTCAAGACCCACTGGATTTGAGTATATAGTTTAGGTTGACACTTCAGTGTGAGCATGGAGGGGTTGCTGCACTGCCAGAGAGACGTTGAATTGAGGCCCTGTCTTAATTTAACACACTGATCTATCGCACTATTTGAAGCTGGGCAGAGAGTTCTAACCAACATTCCTATCTCAACCGACACCACCTAAAACAGATAATCCTATCAATTATTTATTTGATTTGTGGGACCTTGCACTGTGCAAATTGGCTGGGGTCTTTGCTGAGCAAAGTGACGGTAATACATTGTATAAATGCAAGTTATTATTTTTTAGCCAAGATATTATTGCAATTCTTGGTGACTATAAAATTTATATTATTTTCCCACAATGAAGGTGAATCCATTTGTTCACCTTCTCATGGTTTGTATCAGAAGGTGGGTAGAGAATGGGTTACCTGCTTGTTCTCTAGACTGGAGAAAATATCTTGATGTAAAATTTGCATAGGCCTTGGCCTTTTTAGGAGGAAATATGGTCTAAAATGAAAGGGAAGCTGAGCAAGCAGCTAGTGCTGATTCACGCTACACTTAAGCAGCATGTGATGCATGACAGCTGATGCAAGGCAGGGATGAGTGGGCTAGAGTTCAATTAACCTTTCAGTGTTTCTGAAGAATCTGAGGAAATGTAATGTCATTGATTTGGAATTTTTTTGGAAACCAGTTTAGTGCTATAATAAGAATTTGGGAATACTGTTTTATCTACCTTGTATGTTCTGATATGGCATACAAAGGTGTCAGCTAGCATCACAAGCTAGGAAGATGTTTACAAAGTCCAACAGCACTCCAGTAAGCCTGATTTTTCTCATGTCTAAACATTGCTGGTAAAGGATGGTGTTTATCGAAACGTCTTGCGCTCGTAGTGTTATACCTTTTTCCAAAGGCTTCACCTGATGATGTGGTCGCTGAGGTGCCGCACCTCTGAAGCTTCATATGTCCATAGGCCAAAAAAATAATTTTCTTAATAGCTACTTTTCAAAAAATTTCTTGAATCTGATATTTGTCCCCCCATAATTACCATGTGTGTATATATAAAAAAAACTTTACTAAACTGCTCAAATGATTTCTTCATACTATTCTCCTTCACCTGAAGTATATACAGGAAACTCTCTTTTAACCGGCACCCAAATAACCGGAAATCTCTCTTAACCGGCAAAATTCTTGAGTAGGTAACCGGGGTTTTCCTTCATCTCTCCTTTTAAAAATAACTTTAAAAAAGACCCCGAGGCGTTTGCCTTGTATCGGAGCATGTAGATTGGGAGGGGAATGTGCAGCCCGGGTAGGCAGCGGACACGACAGATGGTCAGCTGGCGGTCCCCGGGGAGACGGAGCTCCGAATGCAGGCGCATGTCAGTGTGTACGGGGCTCTCGTACGTTGGGAGATATAACTCTCCGTTATCCAGACTTTTTGATTAACTGGCACCACGCCGGTCCCGTCGGTGCCGGTTAATAAAGAGTTTCCTGTACATAGCTAAAAATAAGATGTATAACATGAATGCACACACTTGGGTAATTCTAAAAGAAAATCGCTAAATTTCCCCATGCAATTGGTTATTTTTAATGTTAGAAATGCTAAGAAGTTCTGCCACATGGGTCTGGGCTTGGGTTATAGATTTCACTTGGGTGCAGGGGATTCCTAGCTGCTGTGGAAAAATTGAGAAGCATCTTGAGAGCTTTGCCCTGCTCCTGTGGAGCTGCAATACCCAGTTTACAATCTGGCATAAAAGTTACAAATAGCACAAGCATGAGCTGTGAGCTTACACCATGAAGTAAACATTCTGAGGCATAGGTGTTGGGGTGACATTTCCCTTTGTCACTGAGGGGGACTGATGTTCCTGCGAAGGCCTGAGAGGGATCAGTGAAGTGCTTTGCTGACCTCAGGATATTCTGACTGGAGTTGGGCCAACCAGGCAAACCACTACCTGTTTAGGTGCTGATTATTTGGACACTAAGCCAATTAAGGAAAGCTTACGTGGTTTTGAAGTCTTGAGTCTCTTATGCACTTGCATGCTTCCACCAATGCGTTGAATTACTTTTTTATTTTTCATATATCAGATATTCGTCAAGATGAAAACTTAATGGCCCGGATTTTCGGGGGCCTCTGACCGTACGCGATGCGTACATGGCCGTAAGTGGCCCCGCCCCGCAAGTTCCAGGTTTCCGCATGCGGGAAAACCCGGAACCTGCGATCTGTCAAGTTTCAGTTTGAGGGATCCTCCACATCCTCGGGAAATGGACGTTTGCTGGTGGAGAGCTGGGCTATTTGCCCAGCTACTGCCCAGCGAATACCCATGAAATTCTTACGCCTGGTAAAAGCAGGCGTAGGACTGCCTTTTACCAGCGCAAGAGTTTAAATTAATATAAAATAAAAAAATTATTTAAACATAAAAACTTTAAAATTAGCTAGGCTATTTTTAGCCCCTTTAAAACGTTTACATTTATTTTTCAAAAAATTCAATTTTTGTTTTAAATGTTTAATTTAATTGTGTATTAATTTTTGAACATGTAATTTATTTTTATTTAACTGGTGTGTAATTTTGTTTTTATGGGGATTCCTTACTGGGATTCTGTACGTAAATGGAATCCCCATAAGCATAATGGGGTTCCCCCTTTTTTATTGGTTGGTCTGGCCCACGTGATCCCAGGGGCGCTTGTGAACCGCATGCATCCCGGGATGCGTGGGCCTTTACACATGTGTACGCGTAGAGGCCCAGGGGCGCGAGTCTATGAACCGTTGGAACCATCAGGTAGGTTTGTACTTTTCTTGCGGTTCGGAGGCATTCGCCTGCAGGAAGCCCCTGACTGTAAATTCAGGCCCAATATTTGTAGCTTTAAGCAATGCAGAAGCTATGGATGTGTGTAGGGATTGCCGTATTGCCTTTTTTTGATGTAATCTATTGATCATAGTGAACTATTCTCCTTTAAAACTAACTTTTGTCTTGAATCTAGTGCAAAGAAAAAAGTAAATTGCAGTTACAGTTCACTTCAGGGAGTTTCGGGATATAGTTTTTACCAACTTACAAGTATGTGAGGTGAAAATGAGTTTTAATCTTTTCCAGTTTGGAGCATAGTTTTAGATACTGTACTTCTGCCTCCAACAGCACCCCCCCCCAATCTTCTTTCCCATAAGGTTTTTTCTCCTTTTGTGGTATTGTTCTAAGGGTGCTAATAACCCTTTGGTACCTTGCCCAAGTGGCCATTTTTAGTGCTAATTTGAAATGAGGCTGAGGCCTAAAACCGATCCTGGCATAGTTATCTTTCAATCCTGTTTTAAAATGCCATTCTTGATACACTTTTTAGCTTTTGTTGAGTTAATTTTGATAATTGAGTTGTGTTTAGTTCAGAAAAACTTGGGAGTGATGAGTGCAGAAATGGTTTTCATTTGCTTCGATGCCCACAAAGATTGCAATTTTAAAGGACTGTTTCCTTTTTTAAAAGATGGTGCTTTATTATGCTGAACTCCACTAAAGGCATTTATGTTTCCACTTTGCCCTGGAACTAAATCCTATGAAGAAATTGGTGCTCCTGCATCTGTAGCCATTCTTTTAATGCAGTGTAGATGAGTTTTGGGGGGCGGGCATAGATATTGTTCACCTCGTCCTGACCATCTTGAGTCACAGAAGAGTATTACTGGTAGGCAAATGTTTTAGGATGCTGACTCCTATCAACAGATGTTCTTTGCAACCTGTTGGCATAAAGTTTGAAATTCAACACGCCACTATTACTCATGACAGTAACCAGCAGCTTCCATGAAGGGTTGCTGAATAACAGCCAGTAGTGGGACCTTGGATGATCTTCTCTCTCCCCTATCCCTCCCTGTGCACGTCCCTTCAGCTTAGTATCTCTATTGCCGCCCTGGCTGAGAACTGCTAACTCCGCACCGGCCAAAGATTAAACTTCAGTTGTTTGTTGTCGCTAGCTCAGCAGCACACCCTGTGCTTCCCTTACTGAGGGCTAGTGATGCCCATGGAGCTGTAAGTGTTATTGCTTCAGAAGAAGAGGAGAAGATAGGTGAATGTTATGAGCATGGACAAAAAAGATGTATATTAACCAGGTGTTGTATTGTAATGGAAGTATAATGTTCACCACTTCTGCTAGTTGTACAGTGGCTGAGAATAGGCTGGCAGATTAGCTTCTTGCTCTGCCAGTGTTTTTCCATAAGTTACATGGATGGGCTGAGAGGGGGATGTTACAAGTGATGTGCAATTTTGATAGACTGCTTGACTGAGATGGCACTTGTTTCGACAAACCTCTCTCAGTAGTGCAATGTGTTACTGGGGAGCTTAAGTTTTCTATACAGCTAAATTTATAAGATCTGTTCATGAATCCATATTTCAAATGTTATAAAATTCTAGCAGTTACTGCAGTTTTATTATAATATTTTCTTTTACATTTTAATGCGTTTCCTAGTTCTAGTGTTTCTCACTCCCCCAGAAAGGGGAACATGGATGATAGTACTGTATACTGATTTTTTTTTTAAAGGGGCTGAAAGGTGGCATGTCTATTGGCAATTTTTGCCACGGAAGAATATTGTGTTTTTACAGTGGTGGTGCCTATCAAATATTTGCTGGGATTTAGTTTACATTGACTTGGCATGCTTGCCCAAAGTTCTCGGTCGCTAGCTGTTCAGTTTGCAGTGACTTCTTGCTGTGTAGTACTGTGCCACACTCAAAATTTAGATAACTGGGCTTCTCAGTTTTAAGTTGGAAACAAACTGGATGTCTTTTTAAAAAAAAAAAAGTTTTACACATATATATTTCCGTGTAGTTTCTACTGTTAATGTAAAATTGTACTCTGGTATATCAATGTATTAACAATGTCTGGCAGACAAAGCATCATGTTAATGAAATTGGTGTCCCTTCTACCCAAGCTATCTTGAAGCTGTTGACTCTTTACTGAGCTGCAGTTCCATGGGTGCTAGTAGTGACCCATTGGTTCCTTGACTAAGTGACAATTCATGCACCAGCCTCGACTTCAACTGGCTGTTGATTGCAGGGTGCGCCACAGCTGAGTCTGCTCACGTTCCTGTGCTCTTCCAACAGATTGTTGAATAATGATCGGAAAACCCCGGTGGTTTATTTATTCTCTAATCGTGCAGCCAGTTACTGCAGTGGCTAAAACCCTGATCACATCTGGGACTTTCCTTGTCTGTTTGGATTATCGCCTCAGTGGTTAAATCTGGTTCATTGATGTTTTAAGTAACAACCTTTTTGTTTTTGGATAAACGGAAGAACACTCGTTAAATGATTGTCACCATACTAGGTTTTTGATTGGTTCCTGAAAAAGAATAAGAATGCCTAAACTTTGTGATGCTGATATATAATTAATAGGGCAATCTGGTATGGCTTTAAAGACGCTCGTAACAATGCAAAATACACCCATGCAACAGTAACCACACACAAAGATAAACTGTGAAACTATAATGCTCGTAATTTTCTGAGAGCTTCTGATTTAGGTCTGTGGGCAATTGCCAAGTGGAGGCTATGCATTGGTCCACAGGAAGAGAGGAAAAAGAAGTAAATCAATACTGGCCAATACTCATTTGAACAGTGGGACCCTTTATGGAATATGGAATCTGGCATAGCCCTGGAGAGAGAGCAAAGAGAACACAGCACTGAATCCTAGCTCCGTGAACATTGCACTAATGGGCATCCTGTATTTGCAAGTCATTATGTGCAGGCGGAGGGATCGATAGAAAATTGTAGGGCTTGCACACACAAAACACTTATGCCCAAAATTCCATGATCTTTTAAAGAATAATAAAGAAAGGACTTGCATTTATACAGTGCCTTACATGATTTCAGGATGTTACAAAGCGCTTTATAGCCACTGAAGTACTTTTGAAATGTAGTCACTGTTGTGATGTGGGAAGCATGGCAGCCAATTTGGCCAGGGCATGGGAGAACTGCCCTTCTCTTCGAATCATGCCATGGGATCTTTTACATCCACCTGAGAGCGCAGGCGGGACCTCAGTTTAACGTCTCATCCAAAAGACAGCACCTCTGACATTTCAGCACTCCCTCATTACTGCTCTAGAGTGTCAGCCTAGATTTTGTGCACAAGTCGCTGGAGTGGGACTTGAACCCACAACCTTCTGACTCCAGCGAGAATGCTACCTTTAGGCCACAAATTTAATTTGTGCCCAGATTGCACGTGTCTCTGGGCACAAATAACACTGGGAATTCCAGACCTAGGTGTTTAACTTGCTGGTGGATGGGTGTTTCATTGAAAAAATATTTCAGCATTATTCTACTGAGAACATTTTTTTATTTCTCATTAAAAGTGTATATACTTGAGCGGTGACATTCAACCTCCTTTTAGTATTGGCAGCTTAGAATTAATGGAATGAACATATAGGTATGACTATTATATTAAACTTTCAACATTGGTGATAATCCATAATAGTATATGAAGTGCATTTTTTGATGGACTAATGTCTTGAAACGTGAGATTTTCCTTTTACTGTTGGCTTGACAGAATTGCCAGAGGATCAACATCAACAAGCAGTGACTCTTTAAACAACCTCCTGTTGCAGGACCTTTTGGCAAAGTATGTACAATTTTATTATGGCTTTCTGATTAGTAACTGGGAAGAACTACATTTTAAAAAGAATATAAATGTTAATAGCAATATACTTTCAATAGTTTTGTATCTTCAACTTTTGAAGCTTACAGTTCTAAATGTGTTTTGGGTTCCTTTTAAAGCAAGCTATTTAGCTTCTAGTTCTAAGTATGGCAACTAATTGGGTAGTGTGTTGGAACATTGTAGTAGTGGAGTACCAGCTTGAATCTGATTCTCTTGCTGATTCTTGACCTCCGTTATGTCACTGGGTACCTGTCAGGAGATGGTGGGTACTTCCCTCTTGGAGGGAGAACTGAGAGTCATCTAGAGCCACAGCTCTGTTGCTTTTGCTGGAGGCCTGACAGGAGGTTGACTGCAGATGGCAACATTTTTAGTTAGCGGTTGGAGGAAGAATGCAAGAATGTATGCACCCTGAAGAGGCAAAAGGCAAAATGTATTAGTTAAATGAAGCTTGTCTGATTATAAGGCAGTAATCTATTCCAAGCTCTTTGATCCCCACAATTACATTAGTCTGTCAAAAACTCCCTAGTATTTGTTTATAATTAAGCTGTCTAACGTTGGAATTAAATGCAATAATTCCTTTTTCTGTCGTCGTCGTCCCCCTCCCCCCAACCTTCACTTTCCCTGAGAAGATGAATTCCAAAATCAGGGTTAAACTTATACTGCAGTTCTGATGTGATGTAAACAACTGCTTTTCTTGTTAGGCTGACAGACAACTTTATTTTTTCTCCACATTGGTGGGTGGCAGTGTACTGTCAATCACCTGCCATGTACAGTTAACTGAATCACATTCCATGCAGAGGGGTGCTAATGATGCACATCAACTTATTTCAGTATTATCCTTTGAAGACAGTAATAAGTGCTTATTTTAATTCAGTCCAAATCCATTTTTCTAATTAAACCCAAATTTTTGTCCAAAGTATTTTTATTTTTGACGTTAAAATATGTATTTGCTCACTGCAGAATCCATATATTCAATTTTATGTGGAGGTTTTATTCGGTTTTGATGCATTCTTTTAAGTGCTCTTGCACTCCGATTACGGGATGAAGTTACAGTTGTTTCCTTTATGTAAACATTACTGCAGGTTTATTGATTTAAATCTGATAAAATGTTCAGTCTTTTTTTGGTAGGACATGTGCTTTTTTTGGGAGAAGGGTCACGAGTTTAATGCTAGAAAAGGGATCTGGAGCTGACTTAAAACATAGAGGACGGTTCATTTATGTTCACTATGTACTGCATTGCAGCAGTGGAGTCTTTTGACTATGGGCATTTATGATCTAGAATATGTCAGCACCTTGAAGAGGGCAAGAAAGTAGAAAGTGTGCAGAATGGGGGTGTTGGAGAGAGAAAAGAGGAGGAAGACCATAGCAATACCAAACCTGAAGTTTGTGACGTACCCTGCATGGCTAAAGAGGCTGCCACATAGTTTTGTGCAGTTGTGCACCACTTGCACTGCAGCTACCGAAATAATCTTAGTATGACCGTATGAAATCAATAAGATTTGTGCATACCTGCTATAATACCACAGGAATTTAGTACTGCACAAAGAAACCTGGCCTCTCCTGAAAACCACGAAAGCACCTTTTAAAAAATATTCTGGCCACATTTTCCCATCTTAAGTGTACTTTTCTCCCCTTCATAAACCTGTATGTTACCATTTAAATTTTTTGAACACCAATGATAGTTCACTGGCCATACCGTCTTCTGCACACACGGCATTTGGTTCCACAGGTGTGGGTTGCCCTCTAGTGCCCTACCCTAGTGGCATTCTTCATGTATGAGCCTCGACAGTGACTGTTGGCAAGCTATTCCACTGTGTGGGACATCACAACCGAGTCTTGATTTTTTTTCCCCCTGAGCCTGAGGTCCACTCGTGCATTTTCTAGTGATTATAGTGGGGCAGTAAGAGTAAGCAGACTATTTGACAATTGGGTGAATCAAAGCTGAGTTTGTCCTCCAAACATGTATTTTCTAGTAGTGGTCACTGGATAGCAATCAAGAACAGGAGTACTAGCTGATTTCTTTTTTCTCTCGACTTCCCTAGTCCAGGAGTGCTGAGGCCAATTGTAGCACTTCAACTGCCACCTCAGTTGACGTCAGCTAACTGAGTACAGATCAGGGATGGGAACTTTTGGTCTGTGTGGGTAAGTTCCACACTGAACAGTGCATTCATGTCCATTTTGAATGGAATAAGGTTAAGGTTCTGGGTAATGATGTAATGTGCTTTCAATTATAGTAGTGTCTCACTTTTTGAATTTTACTGATGGAAAAAAAATGGTTAATAAATTGCAATTTAGCTTCAAATCATTCCTGGATTGAATAAAGACTTGTGACAGGGTCTTAGATGTTATGCTTCAGTCCATAAACAATTAGTCTTGTGTTTTCCTTTCTCCCCCTCTTTCCTCCCTCCCCACCCCGACAACAAAATTGTAATTTTAACTTAACCCAGAGTCAGGAGTCTTGAGTGACAAACTTTATTGGAATAGAAAAATTTACACATTCTCCAAATTCATGCAATATACGATAGTTGCCACTTGCTGACCTCTACAACAATTACTGTCCTAATCATGTAAAATTGGATTTAAAAGCCCGAGCAGCATTAAACTGGGAGTAAAATAAGTGGCCTCTCGGACAAACCTGTTGTGTTTTTGTTTGTTTTCCTAGTTTTTCCTCATTGAAGTAAATCAGTCATGCTTATTTTTGTAGGAACCTTCTGTTGATGATCTTGTGTAAACCTGGAGTGTTTGGTTATTCAGCAGTGGAATATACTATTCCTGGCCACACATGCTCTTTTTTTCAGCCTGAAAAATGCTGATTTTTGTCTTCTGGCAGTGGCTTTACCCATTGAGCCATTAACTTTATTTATCACTAAAGTTCAAAATGGGGTCACTGTTGTAGGGAAATCTTTAGAGTAAGGACAACACTATTGTACATTAGTTTCCATACTGTGACCTGATATGTAGAGTTTTTGAAATGTCTGTGACTTTTTGATTGAGATAACTTAACAATTTGACGAACTGGAAGTTGCATAAAATAGAATGGAATTTGAAAGTCAAACCTTGAATACTGCTCAAGATGAATGTTTGTTTATTTTCAACAATTGTTGAGTCAGTATCTGTTGAACTAGCAGGATTTTGAACTTTCACCTGTTTTAAAGGAAAATAAACTACTTATTGTAGCTTGAGCCAACTGTTAGACCTAATCCGATTCTTTATTCTCTTGTATTGTAAATTGTAAAACTAGATGTGTTGATCAGTACCGCAGCTTTGATTTGCCTTTTGATTGTAGGTTTCACAACAAGTAGGGGCTCCACATGCTGTGCCACATGAAATGAACAAAGGACCCCAACCTATTGGAGGACCTCCAGCTGCCCCACATCCCCCCCCTTCTGGAATCTCTCAGGTGAATAAAGGCCGTGAATTGGTTTTAGTTTCTAAATGTTGGGTGACTTGACTGTCAGTGACCCTCCAATTAACCATGTTTTTCATTCTGTTTGTAGACCGCCTATCCCTCTGGCCAGACAACTGCTACAGTAGTTTTTGCACCACAGCAATCTCCACAAATGAACACTCAACCACAACCACGGCAGGTAAGAATAGGTTTCTGATTGGAAAAGTTGCCAGTAAAACTGTATGTGAACACATTATATAACCCTGTTGAAATAGGTCTCTACTCCTTTTAAAAAAAAATAAAAAAACATTGTTGCCATATTTCTACAATTGACCATTTTTGGCCAGCTTGCTGTACAGGGTTAATGCTGAATTATTTTTCCTGGAAAATAGGATAACTTCAGAAATTGGATTGAATTTTAGCTTAATCGTTTTGAATACAGCTTCCCATCCCACCGCGCACCTCGGTGCTTTTAAATTTGCAACCATTCTTCAGCTGAGATGGAAACGGTCTGCAGTGTTCTATGTGGCCTCTGCTAATGCTGCAATCTAGATCGGCAGCCAGGTGGCTGCCATTGTTAGGACAAAACTTCTGTATCCTGTCTTTCTAAACTTCTCCATGGTTGCCCAGCAGAGAACTGATGAAGGGCCTTGTATGTCAACTGGGCTGGGATGTTTTGCTGTAAGCCAAGTTTGATAAGTTTAAAATGAGTAGCATTTTAATCACTGCATTAGATTGCCTGTCCTCCTGCCAATTTAGTTTTTGAAGCTTCAATATTGATTGAGAGAAAAACGGTGTCTAACATTTTGGCATTACAAGCCACTTTTAGGCACCCATTATCAGCATATGACCCTCAAAAGGTTATTTGTTGGTTCCTCTTTTCAGCAGCAATGTGCGTTAACCTTTAAAGCACATGTTACTATAACTCTGATGCTTTGAATACCCAAAGCAGCCATCTGAAAAAGCCTTTTAAATTGTCAGTTAGTACTTAATTAAAGATTGCTTTGTACTGTGGCTTAGTTGAAACTGTCCAAACTCAATTACCATGGGGCATACTTGGTGATTGGTGAAGCTTCTCGGCTGTTCAACAGGTTTCAAGCTAAAGTGAGATCAAACCCAGTGGTGAAGTCCATACTGAAATTAATTGCAAACTGTTTTATTTCTCCTGTTAGTGTACTTTGCATTCTATTTAGGCCACTTGGGTTGCCAGTATATCTAAAGATTGTGGGTAAATTATCACTAACTTAAAAGTTGGCTAATGTGCAATAGGTATCTTATCCTCCTCTTGCCCACCTTCAATTTTCCTTTTCTCTCCACCTCTTCTGAAGGTATAACCAATGCTGAGTTTGGATCCATGGGTTCCAGCAACTCTACAATACCTCACCCTAATGATATATATATATATATATATATATATATATTTTTTTTTTTTCTCTGACTTCATCATGTCCTTCTGCTCTTGCTAGGGGTGCTGAGCAAATTTTAGGGCTTATGCTGATATTAGCATGGGTTGCTACTAGTGAGTGATTACTGTACTAGGAGGATGCATTCATTCACTGAGCTGTCAGATCTGTTGCGTTTCATCAATAATAAAAGGGGTTGGATGAAAGATGAATGATAAGGGAATCCTACATGGTTCTGATTGGGGAAGGGGCAAGAGGAGCTGTTATACCAACAAGTGATTTGCTTAAGTGAGCATATAGCACCTGACCAGAGAAAAATGAAACTGATCCAAAGCATTCACTAACTAGGTTAGCAATGAACGAGCATTAGTTCCCCATTTAAAATGAATATTGACAATCAAACTAGTTTCTTGTCAGTTAGTTCATTTGAGTATTCAATTCTGCAGGAAAGCGACCATTTGCCAACTGCTCTTGCCTGTAAACAATACTGCAATATTTGATGGTTCACCGCTAGAAAAGACTGCATACTATAAAAATCTAGTATTCTATTATCTGAATTTGATCATGGACTTGAAGGGTGAGCATATTTTGGCTAATGGTTTTTTAAAATTCATTGTTAGGTTTATGCAGTTACTGACGATTTCTTTGTCAATTCTGCTGGTTAGATGTTTTGGTCACAAGGGATAAGTTTGGTAATTCTTCCCAGGACAAACATAATAAATCCATTCTCCGTTAAATTGATTAATGGAAGTGTGTACAAAGGTGTTGGCATTTCCATGTGAGCATAGTTACCTGGTTATGAGAAAGCTGGAAGTCTGATTTTAAAGTTTATAGTTTACTTTTCCTACTGCCTTGTAAAATCATTAGTCCTGAAACTTTCAGGGTTAACATGCAAACCTGAGAAGCTTGTGATTGTTTTTTCTATAAACTGAGGCTATCTGACTAATCTTAAATTTGACTTTTATTTCTTACTTTCCTAGTTTGCTGCAGGTCCTCGAGCTTTACATCAGCAGGTACTAACCAATTAACAGACTGCATGTAATTGCATACTACCCCATGCAATTCCATGTAAATTTACACATGCTAAGATTTAAAATATGGCTTTCAGTGCATGTCTGGATTTCAGTTCCCTCTCCCTTCACATACTGTATATACTTGCATTTAAGATGAGATGTATATATTCCTGCTGAGAAGTGGGGGTGGTGGGCGGTGTGTTGGCAGGACTTTAGGGATAAAAGTCGTACTTGGGTGATGCCCTCATTCAGATTTCTTCCTCGCAGAGCAATTTCTAGAAAGATGGATCCAGCAGCAGCACCACCATATGAGCGCATTGCTGCCAGCTGTTGTTCAGCCCTCCATTGAGATGATACTTAAATGGCAACTCACCCTCTCAACGTGAGTCCTGGCTCCTGCTGCTGACTCCTTTTCATCGATCTTGCCGGGCAGTCTACAAATTTAAAATCAGCAGTTGGTGCTTAGACTGAAGTAGGGAGTCAGGAGGAAATGTCCTTTTAAATATAACAGCACTACTGGAGTAGCTGAGTGTGGAAATGCACTCTGATCCTCCAACAGTGCAAAATGTAATTGGCACCTCATCCTCCCAAGTTCTGTCCTGGCTCTTGCTGATTTAAAATCTGCTTTTTCTCTAGCTATCCAGCTGAATTATCTTGGATTTAAAAGTTCGGGAGAGTATGGATTAATGTTTGGAGAATTCCTATTTAAATAACAAAAGTGCTGGAACAGTAGAGTACATTCCTTTTAACTGATGCTTCCTTTCTCTGGCGCTTTGCAAATGAAGACTTGCAATGAGGTGCTACATAAATGCATCACCCAAATATCCTAAAGTGCTTCACAACAAATTATTTTCAACTTCAGTGATTATGTAGGCAATACAGCAGGCATTTCTGCACAGTTAAGGCCACCAACAGCAGTGAGGTGGATGATCTGTTGATAGTTGAGGCAGGGAAGTAGGCCAGAACCCTGGCAAAACTCTTTTCGTTTGAATTGTGCCTTGAGACCTTTGACTGTCCATTTGAACCAACAAGTTACTCATCTGAAGCATGGCACCTCTTATGCAGCAGTCATCCGGTGTTAATCTTCCAGAGTGTCAGTGTAGATTATGTGCTGAAGTTTTGGAGTGGGGCTTGAACCCAGTGCCTTGTGCTTCCAACTAAGCCAAGTGGACAGTTGAAGAATAGATAGAAAATAATGGGTTCAAATCCCAGACATCATTTGACATCAGATGCTTACTGCTGTTGGACTCAATGTTTCCACTGGTTTGCTGGGCCACTAGGAAGTGCCCTGTGCTTGTACAGTTGGATATATCGTGTCCCTATTAGCTTTTGCTGGGTGCCTCGCTGGAAAGTCTACCTCATGATCCTGACTGAAGCCCAAGAGCCTGCAGCAGATTTAAAATCTGAAGCAGCCCAGATTGATCGGGATAGAAAAGATTTTAAATTAGCAGAGAGAGCCAGGGCTTAAGTTGGCAGGAAGAGATATTGATAAACATTAGTGTTGGACAGGCAAGTATTTGCCAGTGACTGTTGATAATGTGAATAAAATGAAAACCGACAGAGAAAATGTGTTTGTGGATGCCAGCTGTTACAAAGTTTAAAGTTTTAAAGAATAGGAGAATTATAAAACCCTTAGGATTTATCAGGTTGAATATTTTGGGGGGACGGACAGAAGTACAAGAGTTGTAATAAAAACAGAAAATGCTGGAAATATTCAGCGGGTCAGGCACCATTTATGGAGAGTGAAACAGAGTTAATGTTTCGATGACAAAAGGTCTCTCTCCGCAGATGCTGCCTGACCCACTGAGTTTTCAGTTATTTCAGATTTCCAGCATCTGCAGTATTTTGCTTTTGGGATAAGAGTTGTCTTGTCCATTGCTCACCTTGTATGCGAGTATATACGTTAGCCACATATCCTTATTCAAAGAGCCTGAAACAAGCTAGCTTTGGGCATTTGTAGTGAGAAATTATAAAGATTTTGCCCCCAACTTTAGTGTGTACATTTTTTTGTCATTGATGCATTTTTAGTGAAATATAATAGTTCTTATAAATGGTGATTTCAAGCAGGTGTCTTTAGAATTTTGAATTCATTAACAAAGTTGAGGTCTGGAATTGTGAATTGAAAACAGTAAAATCGTAACGCTTAATTGATTTTTTGTGGGTACACGTGTGTAGCATTAATCATTGTCAAACTGGTGTAAGAGCAAATTGTCAACAAAGATTTTTTACTGAGTAAATTTTGAAGTGTGGTGGGCAGTATCTTTTATGCACTGCTGCATGGTGAGCTATATTTGAGAAAATTGAAGATTGAGCATCAACAAGAAGGCAAAGCAGCTTGCTTTGTTTTGAGCATAGTAAGCACTGTCAGGTGATTAAGAGACACATTTTCTGTGAAAATTGTGCTTTTCTTAGTGAGTGAATGATACTGATGGGATTTCTCGTTGGTGCTAGCTATTTTTGAACGCTGAGGCAAAGGCATAATTAAAAGGTGACTGGAACTTCCTGGAATATGTGTATTTTTATCTTTGTACAAACAGCATGCCTCCTGAAATCTCAAGCCACGATGTAGTAGAACTTGTCTGAAATAAATTTAGGCATGCAACTGTTGTCCTAGAAGGTTTGAGTAGAAGTTGAAGTTCTATTTGTCGTACTGAATCTTGGTATACTTGTGATGCGCAGGTCTTGCTGTCGGGAAAGTAATCTTAGAAATATTTTCTGATACCCAGTAGCTGTGGAAAAAATATTAACATGCATGCTAACTTGGCACCTTGATATGGTAACTTGAAGCAAAATTATACTGGAAGTTCGTATGTTGAATTGGAGTGTGCTGCTCGACTAATAAATTGAGTTGTGCTAATGAATTCTAAAAACACTCCAGCTTCAATCCAATAGTTTATCAACACCCACTGTCAGGTTTGTGGTAGTCCTCCATACTGTTGATGTGATGGAATCTCTGGAAGCCAAAAGTAGTTTTGTAGAACAGTTTCAGTTGCCAATTCTGGTTTTACCTTCCTCTGACAATTTTCGCTTAACTACCAAATGTCAAAAGGATCTTAAGAGTACACTTATGTTGTGACAAAGTAGTATGAGAGGATGGTTAATCAAGGTCCTTAGGAATGTTCAGTCTTGGGGCAGAAAAGGATCGTTTTCAAAAAATAGATTACCTATATCTTGCAGTACTCCATACTACAACTAGAATTTCAATGAATGGAAATGCATGTCTTCATCTAATTCCTACTAATCTCTTGCTACTTAAGTACTAAAATGTTTCTACAACAATTTCCTCCACCCCCCGTCTCAACATGTGATGCATAGATTTTTTTCATCCCTCCCCTTGGTGATCATTCTTTGCTGGGGTATGGTTTCATTTGAAAATGCTAGAAATATGCTTTGCATACCTGAGAAACATCCAGGTTCTGTAACAACTTATTCATTTGAAGAGTTATCTGCTGACTCTTGGAAGGCTATCTCTAAGCTGTTTGTCTATTTATGTGCATTTGTTCTGCAGTGGAAAAATACATAGGTCAATCATTTTTTGTAAGGCCCTGCACTTGTAAAGTGAGGTTTATTACCAGTTCAACAGCATGCATAACCTGGTGATGAAGATTTTATAAGTCTCTTTTGATGGGGCTCTGTGTGCTTTAATAGGATTTCCTTGACTGGGCTAAAATGAACACTACAGTAGTAAATTATGGAAAATAAATCTTTTTTGGTACAATGCTTTGCACAGCTTGCTTCGTTTGCAACAATTCAGAGTACAGGCATCTTATATAACTACATATTCTTGATGATAAATCCAGTACTCGCCATTTGAACAGCTTGAATGAGAATGTCAGCTGAGGGCTCCTTATCTTTGCTTAATATTTGGTTATTTCTCATTGAATAATAGGGAACGGATGTACTTTGTTGCTGGGTAGGTAGCAGTGAATAGTTTTTGTCCTCCTTTTGGTTTTGTTTGATTCCTAATTGAGGCAGACATTCTTGCATATATATTTAGATCTAAAGTAACCAGTAGAGACACTACTAGTGAAGTTTCTCTCTGTAGTGCATATACATTCAAGCTACTGTATCTCAGCATAATTAATGTACATATAATGTATGAAATAATTTCAATAGCTCATTTAGTTGCTCAGGGAATCCCTGCCCCTCCCCCACCCTATCGCAAAATGAATTGTGTGGCTGGGGGAGACATTGTGAGACAGTTAGCTTTCCAGAGTATAAAGGTGAAGGGGAGTGGATATTTCAGTTTGCTCCCAATAATTCAGCCACTTTTTTTTTGCAAGAAAAAAAATGATCCAGTAATTTCAATGAAAGAACTTTGAATTAAGAGGAATGGACGGCATTAGAAAATACGCCCAAGTCGTAGCTTGGTTTTCTTTCTCTGCATATGCATTCTAAATTTTGCAGTGCATAATTTCCATTCTAGTACTGTGGCAGTTTTGGAGAATGCTACTTAAATCTCGGAATACTTAATGACCCTGTGGCCTTTTGGTTCCCTTTAAATATATTGGGCAGGAGTTTCCGCTAGGTTGCGCTGATTGTTTCAGCGCAATTCGCCTGAAATTGATCAACCCAACGCAAAAGATCGAGGAACTTCAAGAGCAAATTCTACCTCGCACAAATTGAGTTTCTGGCACTAGAAGCCGTCCTCACCCACAGAACTGTTCATGCCCCCCCAGTTTGAGCGGAATGAGCAAAAAAAAACACGTCTTAAAACTAGCGCCATTGTCGCCTGGATTGTCGATTGCGCCCAAAGTGGAAACTCTTGGCCCTTATTACTAATGATTTCTCCAAGTGCAGTTGATTCCATAGAAAGTTTGTCAGAACTCTCTTCCATTTCTATACATGACTTATGTAACTGAGTATTCTTCGACATCTTAGCATTTCTAGATCTGCATTTTAGCTTATCCCTTGCAGTTAAATTTATTGGTGTAGAATTGCATCCAGTTTTGTGAAAGTTGTATTCAGATTTAATTTTGTCTAATGGCAGATTTACAGGACAAAAAAATTGACAGGTGACTAAAATTTTTGATTAGAGCTGAACATTTCTAGTGTTGGTTCTAATATAAATACTGCATGGTGTGCTTGTGGCTTGTGTTTATATTGTGATTTTCTTTCTCTTCTCTGTAGCAATACTACCCAAACAGAGCCCAGCAACAGAATAGTGCTTCCAGGGTTCAGAGTAGTGCAACGACTCGACCCGTGGCCTCTGCTACCCATGTCTACCCACCTGGTTCACAGACTATTATGATGATGACACAACAGATACCTGCATATCAGTCATCAGGACCTTATTATGTTCCAGGCCAGGCAAGAACCTTTTATACATGGGCATTGTTAATTTTCTAGTTTATTTTCAGATACTGCTAGTTTTCAGAAACTTTTTTTAAGCTGCGAAGTAATTAACAGTGTTGGAAACCAAAGTTGCAACATATTAGACTTGAATCCCTGTGCTGTTAACATAACACAACATTTCATGTATAATGTTGCAGCAAGAACTGCATTCATTTATCAATTCTGGGCAGTCACTTTTGGAGGTAAAGATACAGATGGAGGCCATTTCATTCATCATGCAAATGCAAGTTTCCCCCCACTGGAGCAATCCAGACTAATCCCATTAATGGGTTGTTCAAAACTGCATGATATTCCTACTGTGGCCTTTTCTTAATTTCTTTCAATATTCTCCTATTGTGTTTAATTTTCTCAGATTTCATGATTAACTTGGCTTTAGGAGTCACTTGTGATAAAGCAATTTGTTTCCTAATGAATCATTGTGTGAATAATTCTTTCTAACTGTACCCCTTTACACATATGGTACCAATCCTGCATTTCTCAAAACTATACCTGATACTCCAGTTGTGGCCTAACCAATGCGTTGCACCAATTCAGCACTGCTACCTTGATTTTGTATTAAATATCTCTGTATAAAACCCATAATCCAATTTTCTCTTGTAGCTTCTTCCACCTGCATTCCTTTTGATGCACTGTGTATCTACATCTTGAGCTCTCTTGGTTGCTCTACTCCATTTAAGGATGCTGGCATTTATAGTGTAATTTCTATAGTTTTTCCTCAAACTGTACT
Organism: Squalus acanthias; assembly: GCA_030390025.1. NCBI lineage: Eukaryota > Metazoa > Chordata > Chondrichthyes > Squaliformes > Squalidae > Squalus > Squalus acanthias. The sequence continues at coordinate 34,133,808 of CM059429.1, forward strand.
ACATACTTATCCACATTGTATTCATCAGTTATCTACTCATTCCCCAACTCTGTTGTTCCCTTCCTATAGCCTGCTGCATTCTTCCTTAGAGTTTGCTATGGTTCTAATTTGATATTCGTAAGGCTTCATATTCCCTCTATGCCCGTGTCCAGATAATTTGAGTAAATGGAGAATAAGGTCCCAATACCGATCCGCGGGACACTCCGCTAGCTACATTTTATCGATCTTAAAAAAACAAGTATTTACTACTGATCCTCTAAATGATAGAAAGCAGCTATTCTTCTAACCATGCTGCCACTTTACTTGGGTCGGATGTTTTACTTGGTTTATCTTGCTATAGAACATCACAGAAATCAGTTACTTCATTAACTTCAATTATTACTGTTTTTAAAGCAATGAAGTGGTCATGAGCCAGTTGGTATGAGCATGGTACGTTACTCACTGGCTTTTTGGATCTTTTTATTTTCTAATTCCCCACCTTCTGTTCATATTGAAAATCTGTGGTGAGATTTGCTTAGTATAATGTAGCTTCCTGCTGCACAGGTCATTCTACAATGGAATCAGATATATTCATTTGCAATGTATAGATTAATAACCAACATGTATTGGTGCAGAGCACTAAACAGTAAGTTATTGCGAACAAAAAATGTCATAGTATGTTAATTTACAGTTGACATAGAAGTTAATCTTCTAGGATAAGCTTGCTTTTATAGCCGAAAGATAACGTGAAAGAAAGTGAAATTTGTCTTTGTTTTGCAGTTTCGTTCTTCATTCGTACAGCCAACTCAGCAGTATCCTGTTCCACCTGGAACCGGATTTTATTCAAACCCAAATCCTGGGGATTACTCTTATGGTAAGATTTTAACACTCAATTAGGATTTAAAGTAATATGCTACTCCATGGTTGTTGTAGGCATTGTATGAATTAGAGAGAGAAAAATTGGGACGATGTGTGGTAACTTCTACGTGGTCATGAAGTTTAACTTCAAACAAAAAACCCTATCTGTTGAAATGTACCAGTTACAAACTTTGTATTTTGGGGACCAGGTGGTGGTGTGTGAAAACATGTTGCCATTTTACCTTTGCTACCAGGATTCAAATCGAGCCCAGACTGATGGCAGGAAAGTTTCCTGCCTGGTAAATGTATGTTTGGCCAGTCAACTCTCTTCCTAATGGACATGTATCCATAGCATAAAACTGCCGATAATTCAGCTCAAATGCCATATTAAGCCATGTGTAGTGTGGTCAAAATATGGTGTTGAGGCATGTTTTGGTAAATCATAGATTCATAAAATAGTACAGTGCAGAAGGAGGCCATTTGGCCCATCGAGTCTGTGTCGGCTCGATCGAAGAGCAAGCCAGTTAGTCCCACCCCCCCTTTCTTTCCCCGTATATCTGCAGTTTTTTCTCCAAGTATTTATCCAATTCCCTTTTGAAGACTACTATTGAATCTGTATACACCACCCCATCCTCCACATTCTACTGCATTCCAAATCCTAACCACTCGTGTAAAAAGGTTTTTCCCTCATGTTCCCTCTGGTTCTTTTGCCAATCACCTTAAATCTGTGCCCTCTGGTTATCGACCCTTCAGCCATTGGAAACAGTTTCTTTATTTACTCTATCTAAACTCTTCATGATTTTAAACATATATCAAATCTCCTTTTGGTCTCCGCTCTAAGAACAACCACCCCAGCTTCTCCAATCTATCCACATAACTAATCCCCCATCCCTGGAACCATTCTAGTAAATCTCTTCTGTACCCTCTCCAAAGCCAAAGGGTAGCTTAATTTACATTCAGCTAGCCAGTACCTAACTTGAGAATTCAGTGCTGTTACTGAGTTAATGTTTTTTTATAAGCAAAGACACAATTCCATTTTATGTAACTGCTCAAAATGAGAGATTTTCAGTATAGAAGAGTGGGATATTGTCACTTTCTGTATCAAATACTGACTGGTCAGAAGAATAAACCCCAATAATATTCCTTGGGCCCCCCACCTCCACATTCTACTGCATTCTTGTGGTTTGCCTAACACCACTTTGAATTGACAGTTCTTGCACTATAACCTAGTGCTGGATTTATATTGCTCGAACTCTTCATTTAAATGCATCAGAAGGAGAATACTTTGTTGGGGTTCATTTTGAAATCTCATCACAGGCTTGGGACAATACATTCTGCTAGAGTCCAGCAACTTGTATATTTACAATAAGTACCTCTTGCCAGATTTCTATGGGTAGATTGCAAAAATGAGTTAGTGGCTTTTTTGCTTTTCTACTAGTAAATGTAGAAATGCTGGTTTAAGGCTAAGCTTAATACATGGTTCAATGCCAGATAACATTTAGTGTCATGTGGTTTGTCATAATGGTGTAACTGTTTTGCAAAGGTAAAGATGTATCAAACAGGGTATGAAAATTAGGATTGCTATTTGGGCTAATGCCTACAATTGTACAAAATAGAAAATTTGTATTAAAAAAAAAATCTTTTGTTGGGGTAGGCAAGAGAGTGGTGTACCAGTGTGCTGTGCCATGGAATGGCAGAGCACAGATTTGTGTTTAATTTCATAACATGGTGAGTTCCTCCTTGTTCTTTCTGTCAGGATGATGTGCTGAGCAGAAGTTAAAATGTTTGCCTAAGTGGAGAAAGTTAAAATTGCAAGGCTTTTTGTATCCATCAAACCAGTTTGGTATAGTTTCCTGGTCTACTGTAATGCAAGCAGCTGCTTAGAGTCCTATTGGTTGCTTGCCCCACTAATCTATATATGAATAGCTAAATTTCATATTGTGCCATTTGAGTGTGAGGAGTACACAAGTTAGCGGTGTCATGACTTTTCTTAATAAAATGTAGCATATTTCAATACAAGCTTCAATAGAAAATTCTAGCATTGTTGGCGTGACAAATCTCGGGTTCCTCATTTTATAGTCTCTTTTTTAGTAAAAATAGGATGCACAATTGTAAGTTCACTAAGTACTTGTAAACCAGCTAAGAATTGTCTGTAGCAAGCTAAATGCATTCCCTTGTAGAGTATGACAATTTAAGTAATAAAGTTAAGGAAGGAATTGGCTGTTTACAGCAAGTTAATTTATTAATGGTTTGTTCTGGCGAGCTATGCTCTGCATACCTACCATGCTCTAATACTGTAATAGGTTGGGTATTCAAGTTTAGATCGGCAAGCCGTGGTTACTTTCCCTTATATAGTAATTGTTTTGGTATTGCATACTTCCACTAATTGCTTGATTTTAGTTGCACAAAATGTTATTTTAATTACACCATTTTGTAATTAAAGCGACTATTTTGAAGTTATTTTTATTGATGCTGATTTTAGTTGATAAAAACCACACTGCTTAATAAACAGTGCGTATGTTACCAAACCATTGTGGCTCAAATTTTGAAATTGGGTGCAGGCTTAATTTCTGGTTTGGCTGAACTTCGAATTTTGATCGTCCAAATGTTTAGAATTCTTGAAATAGTTCAGAATGTAGATGGTAAACAGAGACTTTAAGTTAACATTGCTCTTTAATGAACGGAGCTTCAGAAAAGTCTTTGGATAAGAAACTTTACTGTATACTAGTTTAACTGACATTGTGGCATTTGAACATATTTTTAGATGTGCATGTAGTTTTGAATTGTAGCAAATAAACATTGGTCTGGGAGCGTTGTCTCACACCAAGTGCCCTCAACCCACTACTGTTGCATTATCTGGATATTAAATGGTTTATTTTCCAGAACTCACCAGCGTTCAGATACCATGCACCTATTTCAATACTTTAAGCATGATTTTTTGGGGTTCATCTGTATGATATAATACCCGGTGATACAGTATCATTGTTGCTAATCTATTAGAGATCAGTTTGATTGTACAGATTAACCCATTATTTGCATTGGGAGCTCCTTAAAGGAGCGGGGAGACACCGTGCGCACACCAGAATGGGAGGGGGCTAACTGGAAGAAAAAATGGCCAGTTGAGTTAAACAGCACTAAGGTAACTGGGTTGGGGAAGCAAGCATGCATGTTAATGAAAAATAGTTCCAGCTCTGGTACTGAGGAATACAAACCAGAACTTGTATAGCTGCACCTATGGTATAAAAAGCCATCTACTTTTGTAGATCTAAATATTGGTTACCAGTTGTCATTTCTATTGATAATGTAATGCCTTGTGACAGTTGGATATAATGGATTATGGAATGGTTTGTGCTCTCAATTGTTTGCTCTTGTTATTAAATCAATTGGCATTGCAGAGGTTTTGAAACAAATACATGATTTCTATAATTTGCTAGATGCTGTCGAAGTTGTACTGGTGGCGGAAAAGGCCATGCAGCATTGTTTTCAAATGATAACACATGGTAACAATAGTAGCCTCGTGAGCTACTAGCTATCCTGGAAATAATTGACCATTGTTTAGGATTATTGATTTCTTTGTGAATTGGAAAGCAATTGGTTTAAAAATGATCCACAGTTTGTAATTGCTTCAGAACAACACTTCGTGAGGTGGAGAAAGGAAATAATGTGTTTAACTTTTGTTTTTTAAATATTTTTGTACTGGTAGCTAGTGTCCAGTAAGCACATTCTAGTTCATGTATTGCAAAACAGACGGTTGATTGTGTAAATGTGGTGTTTTTAGTGAAAATAATGGGCCGTATTTTGCGACCCTCGCCCGTAGGGGCCATGCAAGTGCCGGGTTTAGGCATGCAAAGCGCATGCACTAAAACCCGGCACTTGCGATCTGTCAAGAAGATCCTCCACATCCCTGGGGAAAAGGCCTCCGCGGGTGGAGTGTTGCGCTATTTGCTCAACCTCTGCTCGCTGAAAGGCCGTGGAATTCTTATGTCTGGTAAAAGCAGGCGTAAGGCTTGCTTTTTACCAGCATGAGTTTTAAAAAATAGAAAAATAAAATTTTATCACTCACTTGTACATTAAAAACCCTGTCCAATAAGGTATGTTTATTTTAGCCCTGTTAAAACATATACATTTTTTCCAAAAAATTAAATTTGTTTAAAATATTTAATTAAATGCCATTTTAATTAATTTTATATTTGTAATTAAAAATTTTTATTTCATGTGTTCATGTATTTTTAAGTCATCCCCATTCATACTTATGACCGTTCCATACGTACGGTACTTTTAAAATAACTTGATGGCTTCCTTGAAAGGTGGGCTAAGTGAGATCCTTAATGAATGGGTCTGTGTGGGTTGTGCTAATAGACAAAAAAAAGTCTCCAGTCTAATATCTGTCCCGAGTCACATGATCTCACGGCAGCAGTAAGGGTGCATCATTGGTCTCTGTATCCCAAGGCCGGGGGAGGACATTGGTCAAGCCCACTGCTTCTGATTGCTATCTAGCAACACATGCAGAAAAGTGTTCGAGAGACTGGGTTGGGTTGTAAGCTTCCCAAAGTCAAATAACCGTTCAACACTCACTATCGAGGCTTGCACAGCAAGAAACAAAGAGATCGTGCTAGAACTTTAAAAATCACTGGTTAGGCCTCAGCTGGAGTATTGTGGACAATTCTAGGTACCACATTTCAGGAAAGATGCAAAGGCATTATAAAGGGTGCAGCGGAGGTTTACCAGGGATGAGGGATTTCAGTTATGAGGAGAGGTTAGGACTGTTCTCGTTGGAACAGGGAAGGGTAAGAGGTGACCTAATAGAGGTTTTCAAGATGATGGGTTTTGATAAAGTAAATAGGGAAAAATATCCCTCTGGCGAGTGGGTCAATAACTAGAGGTCATAGATTCAAAATCATTGGATAACAATCTAGAGGGGAGATGAGAAATCTTTTCACTGAGTTGTCGGGATCTGGAATGCTCTACCTGAAAGAGATGGAAGCTGATTCTATAAATAATAAGAGTTGGTCAGGTAATTGAGGATGAGCAACTTATAGGGTTACGGACAAAAAGCGGGGATGTGGGACTGAGCACGACTGCTCTTTCAAAGAGCCAGCACAGGCACGATGGGCCGAATGGCCTCCTTCTGTGCTGTAAGTTTCTATGAATGTCCACTTGAGTGAGTGCCAGAGGGATGCTTGGGCTTGTAGAACAATAGCCCAATGTTAGTGAACCCCTTCAGGGTGAGGAGAGCAAAGTGAAAAAGGAAAGAAAAATGTTTGTTGCTTGCAGGTGGAATATTTTCATGTATTGAGGTGTAGACTTGTTTGATTGCATGTGCAGTGAGTTCCTGGTTTTTGTTTTTGGGATGAAAAATACATTCCTGCAATGAAGAATCAACTTGGGACTGTCCTTTCCCTCTACGAATGGGGAAAAGCAGCAAAACCTTCAATTGGAATCATAGCAAAAAATTTTAAACATGTAATTAACAGATCACACAGCAGAGTTCTGAAAGCCTCTGAACAGAATTGGTTGTCAAAATGATTGAAATCATTAGGATTTTGTAAACCTGAGTTACAATGCTGTGATGGGAAAATAACTTTGTTAATTATTTTTGAACATGAACTTAAATCCCAACAGTTGATCTCCAGCCATAAAGCTGGCTGTTAATGTTACCCCTGTACATCTGTTCTGTAAAATTAATTCAAATTTCAGGGTGTTGCAGATGAAGATTGTAAAATCAATTTTTTTTCGGAGACGGATGTTTTCTGAATTGACATATTTGGGTACTTTTTTCCTTGGACCTTTTTGTGTCTGGAAATTTCATCAATTGTTTTAAATTCTGAAATGTGTTCTTACACAGAAAATTTGGAGTGTATTTGTCAGTGTACTGGAAGTGCACACTACAGCTTTTAGTTTAAAATCCTATTGAGCAGAAGTGCAATAGTAGTTTCACATGCTAGACATTGTGTACAAAATGCTGACCATATTTGTTCCCTATCTAGTACATTTTCTTTGTTTTTGCTGCTTGATTTGTGCACTGCTGGAGTTTAGTTAAATTTTAACACGGGCCTTTTGAAGTGATTTAGACTTTATACTTCACAAATGCTTTCCACATTGAATTGAAGAAAACTAATGGATCTAAGTGCACTTGCCTGAGATGAACGCATTTTTCAGCAAGTGTTGATGCTAAATTAGTTAGTCTGAAATGGGGTCTTCTGTTGAACTTGTTTTTATTTCTTGGCTGTTCATGCTGTTGATGTATCTATATATAGCCTGTGCTCTTTGGAGTCAACAATGCAGTCATCTGAGTACAAGATCTTTATTCCATGTTTCAACAGCCGCTAGACAGTTTTAAAAATAAAAGTTAAGTGGAAGGGAAAATAATTGAGTTGTACATTTTATGCAAGGTAGGTTAATGAATTGTTGAATTTGTGTTTAACATTAAACAGCTTACAATGCTGTTTGAATTTTTGTTCAAGCGCTATCCTTGTAGTAAGTGCGAATTTAATACTTCATGTTGAAATGTTTACAAGTAGGAGGAGCCCATGTTCATTTCTCAAATATTTGTTCTTTTAATGTTTGTTAAGGTGGTTTGCAAGTGCCAATAATGTCTTCTACTTGATTTGTGGCTGATTTGTAGTGAAGTTTTAACTGTTGTGTAGGTTTTATGAGGCATAAGTTACTTTTATCTTGTAGTTTGTGTTTCACACTAAGGATTTCTTGTTTGAAATTTTTACTGGACCTGTGTAAGTGATTGGTAGGTATGGCTAACTTGGTTTCTGTGACTGCATTTGCTGTTATTTGCTTCACATTTTGTACTTGTATAATGGACAAAATGAGTACGGGCATTAGAAGTTTGAGCTTCAGGTATTTGTTTTCACAGGCTTAAAAGTGTAAATATCACTATTTATAACTACAAATGTAATTCAGGCACACATTTGCTGCAATAATTTTGACTTTTTAGAAATATAATTAAAAGTTTCTGATCATTTAATTTGACTTTTACACTTCATTTGTCTGAACTTTTTTTGAGATGGGGCACCCATTTGAATTGGACTCTTAATTTATTTTTTATGATCCACGATTTCCGTGTGTGTGTGTGTTTTTTTTTGAACGTTGAGATTAGTCAACTTTTTTAAAATCTCGTGCACTTTCACATATATACTTTGATAATTGCACTTCAAATGAACAGTATATTGAAATTTGAGGCTGATCTACTCCATTCAGTTTTTTCTGGCTTTATGCAGAACCTTTTTGTTAATGTTTGTAATGGATCAAAATCAGGCCATCAGTGTGTTCAGATGTAAAAACTAAGTTAGCAAAACGTTAGTGCGAGCCCTCCTAGGATGACTCCAGTATCTGAGGCATGCAGATCATGAAGGCCTGGATTCTGTCCCTGGTCTGTGCGGAGTTAAATGGTCAGTCAGTAAGAGTGCTACAAACTTGGTATCCCGAGTTAGGGTGATGAAAATGGTCAAGGTTTCTCAATCCTAATCGCCATTTAGTTGTGTCTGGTATGGGTAGGGTAAGGTCCCTCTGTTGTGATGCACTTTGCGGAATAGTGTGTCATTGATTATCACTATCAAAGCTCAGGTATGTGAATAATGGCCATTTTAGATGAGGAACTGGAGGGTGCCCAACAACTGTGGAATAGTACCCTAGCAAGCAATCAAAGTCTTAGTGAGGTGAAAAAAGAAAGGAAATAGTAAGAAGTTTGTATGTGCCCATATTAACTCCGCATTGATGCAGGCAGATAAAGAATTCAGCATCAAAATACAAAAGCTAATAAGGGGGAAACTTGCATGAAACTCCGAAGAAAATTATTAAAAAGCTGTAAGCGACAACTTAATTGCCCATCTACCCATAATTTGTCTCCTACAGTTGATGATTCAAAATATGATGTCAACTGAAAAATGTCTGTTAGTACCATGGTTTCTAAAGTGCTTCCCTGGACCTGTAGCAGTGAACTAGGACAGCTTGTTTGTGCTGTGATTGCCTTCCAGAGAACAAATGAGTGTTCAAAGAAAGAAAGACACTTGTAGTCTGGATGGAGATTGGATTCTATTTGGTTTAGGAGGAGGGGAGGAGTTGGGCAAGTGTATTTTTAAAGATTGGGGCTTACAGCAATGAGATCTGTTTTTCCAAATGTATATACTTTTGAATATTCTTGGGAGGAGTGTTGGGTTATGGGGAGTTAGTGACTAATATTTTTCATCTTAGTCTGTGTATAAAACACTGAATAACTCGTGTCCCTGATGCTGCTGTAACTTAACGGCTGAGGAGTGAAGAGAAGATTTGTATTGATTTAAGTTTCTGCATTCATTTGGTTACTTATGTAAATTTAAAAATTATAATTTGTTGTAATGACGCACCTTAAGTAACAGTTTTTAAAAGCAGCCATCAGAGGTTAACCTTGCAACAGGTGGACAATGTGCCCTTAAAGTTGTTGAAACTTTGTCTCTTCAGGAACCTATTATCCAGCAACACAGGGAGTGCAACCATATTCTGCACCAGTGGCACCTGCCACTGTTATGATAAACCCAGCGCAGCCACAAATGCCTCCAAAAAGAGAACGTAAACAGGTAGGTCTGCTGCTAAACTGCCATTCCCTTTGGTAGGTTATTACAGATTTTTGCCATGATTAAAGTCTAATGTGCTTGTGTTGAATTAATCTCTCAAAACTAGGTTGTTTGCAAGCTTAGCTAACTGTCAGTGAGATGCTTCTAATGGAAATTAACCATTTTTGGTACATTTCTTCTAAATTAGGTACTGTTTTATTCTAACATGTCTGCTACTGAGGATTGATGTGAAAGTCCTTGTGCAATTACTCTAATGTGGTCTGTTGCCTTACAAAAGAATATAATTTACAATACCAATATTTTTTTCTCACTCCAGCACTGTTAATGTGTCTTGCTACTTAAAGGCACTTCATTCCTTTAAATTAAGCCCAAAAAAGGTTTTTAAACAAACCTTAAGGCACTTAGGAAGATTTTCACTAGCAATACTGCTTTAAATTGTTTATTTTGCTTATTTTGGTATAATACTATGTTTTGAGATCAATTAATAGTTGTTTCTAGCTTAACTTCTAGCAGCTCTACTCATCCCAAAAGAAGGAAAAGAAAGAACTTGTATTTATATAGTATCTTTCATGTCCTTAGGACTTCCCAAAGAACGTCACAGCTAATGAATTAGTTTTTAAAGTATCGCACTGTTATGTAGGCAAACATGACGGCCAATTTGTGCACAACATGATTCCACGCCAATTGATCAGTTAACCACCCAGAATTTGCTGGAGTGGAGCATCTCGCGGCGTACCCCATTGGAGATTTGTTCCTTCACCCTTTAGCTCACATTCTTTGTGCTTCAATTTGCTGGAAATGCAAGTTGATGGCGTGGTACGGTCAATGGGGCATCTGGGACCTCCTGAACACCGGAACCAACAGTTTATCTCTTTAACCAATTAATTTAAAGGATACAAAAAGAAACTGGAACGACGGAGAAGGAAATATGGTGAATTAGAGTCAAATTAGATACAGAAAGAGAAATAAAGAGGGAAAGATTGGATTGAGAGAGAAAAAGAGACAGAAAAAGTAAAATCAGTTTTTTTTTAAAAAAAGTAAAATTTAATACATGTATTTGGAATAAAAAACCTAGGAACAATTTACTACCTGCAGGAGTGAGACTCTCGCTTCCTTTCTGGGCAGGAGCGATTGAGTAACATTGTAGGAATATAAATCTAGTCATTAATAGGGTCCTTGCATCGCTAAATACCAACCCTAACTTTCTGTGGCGAGTTTAATTTGTTTTAACAGCTAAATGCAGCAATTTCTTGAAACTCATGGTTAAGTTGATGGCGAGGTTAATGGTGGAGCAGGAGCAAATCGGCTAGCAATTTGTGGCAATTCGCAACTCGCGGCGTATCTCTGCTACAAATTGCTGGTTTTTTTTATGCACTAATAACGGCAAGCGCATTTAACTTATTTTCCCAGCAAATTCTGGGCCAATATGTTTTTGGTGGTTTTGGATGAGGGACTAATGTTGGTCCGACACGAGGAGAACTTCCTCGCTACTTTTCGAATCATAGATCATAGAAGATAGGAGCAGGAGTAGGCCATTCGGCCCCTCGAGCCTGCTCCGCCATTCAATGAGATCATGGCTGATCATCCAAATTCAGTACCCTGTCCCTGCCTTCTCCCCATATCCCTTGATCCCTTTAGCCTTAAGAAATATATCTAACTCCTTCTTGAATATATTTAATGAATTGGCCTCAACTGCCTTCTGTGGTAGAGAATTCCACAGGTTCACCACTCTCTGGGTGAAGAAATTCCTCCTCATCTCAGTCCTAAATGGCTTACCCCTTATCCTTAGACTGTGACCCCTGGTTCTGGACTCCCCGGCCATCGGGAACATCCTTCCTGCATCTAGTCTGTCTAGTCCTGTTAGAATTTTATAAGTTTCAATGCGATCCCCTCGCATTCTTCTAAACTCCAGCGAGTATAAGCCCAGTCGACCCAATCTCTCCTCATGTCATTCCTGCCATCCCACGTATGAATCTGGTGAATCTTTGCTGCACTCCCTCCATGGCAAGAACATCCTTCCTCAGATAAGGCGACCAAAACTGCACACAATACTCAAGGTGTGGTCTCACCAAGGCTCTGTACAACTGCAGCAAGACATCCTTGTTCCTGTACTCGAACCCTCTCGCTACGAAGGCCAACATACCATTTGCCGCCTTAACCGCCTGCTGCACCTGCATGCTTACCTTCAGCGACTGGTGCACAAGGACTCCCAGGTCTCTTTGCACTTCCCCTTCTCCCAATCTATTGCCGTTCAGATAATCTGCCTTCCTGTTTTTTGCCACCAAAGTGGATAACCTTGCATTTATCCACATTGGGCAGATGCATGGCAAATGCAGTACAATCACCCAACCTATCCAAATCATACTGGAGTTTCTCGGCATCCTCCTCACAGCTCACACGCCAACCTAGCTTTGTGTCGACTGCAAACTTGTAGATATTACATCTAGTTCCCTCGTCTAGAGCATGAATATATATTGTGAATAGCTGGGGTCCTAGGGCCGATCCCTGCGGTACACCACTAGTCACTGCCTGCCACTCGGAAAAAGACCTGTTTATTCCAACTCTTTGCTTCCTGTCTGCCAACCAGTTCTCTATCCAAGTCAGTACCCTGCCCCCAATCCCATGTGCCTTAACTTTACACGCTAATCTCTTATGCGGGACCTTATCGAAAGCCTTCTGAAAGTCCAAATACACCACATCCACTGATTCGCCCTGTATCTATTTTCCCAGTTACATCCTCAAAAAATTCCAGTAGATTAGTCAAGCACGATTTACCTTTTGTAAATCCATGTTGACTTTGACCGATCCTGTCACTGTTTTCCAAGTGCTCTGCCATTACATCTTTTATAATGGACTCTAGCATTTTCCCCACTACCGATGTCAGGCTTACCGGTCTATAATTCCCCGTTTTCTCTCTACCACCTTTTTTGAATAGTGGGGTGACATTAGCTACCCTCCAATCCATGGGAACTGTTCCAGAGTCTATAGAATTTTGGAAGATGACCAGTAATGCATCTACTATTTCTAGGGCCACTTCCTTAAGTACCCTAGGATGTAGATTATCAGGCCCTAGGGATTTATCGGCCTGATAATCTACCATGAAATGCCATGAAATCTTCAGACAGGGCCTCAGCTTAACATCCCATCTGAAAGACAACACCTCTGATAGTTTCTTCATTTACCCTGGATTATGGCCACTTGTAGTTGGGGCGGATAAGTGCTTAAAGTGGATTCAATTTCGGAATTTAAATGTGGATAGTTCTAATCCATTTTTGGTTGAGATGCTGACTTACTGTGCTGGAGGTATTGGTTTCACTAGAAACTAAATGGTTTAAACCATTCCTCTATCATATAAGAACATAAGAAATAGGAGCAGGAGTAGGCCAATTGGCCCCTCGAGCCTGCTCCGCCATTCAATAAGATCATGGCTGATCTGATCCTAACCGCCAATCTACTATCACAGAACCATCTCCTGAACCTAACAGAATTGGACACACGAAATAGGAGCAGGATCAGGCTACACGGCCCCTGGGCCCGCTATGGTACCCACAGGGCCATGACCGATCCGAACCTAGACTCATGTCCAAATTCCTGCCTGCTCCCCGTAATCCTTAATTCCCTTTACTTCTAGGAAACTGTCTCTTTCTGTTTTAAATTTATGTAATGATGTAGCTTCTACAGCTTTTTGGGGCAGCATATTCCATGGACCTACCACCCTCTGAGTGAAGTAGTTCCTTCTCATCTCAGTTTTGAAAGAGCAGCCCCTTATTCTAAGACTCTACCCCCTAGTTCTAGTTTCACCCATTATCGGGAACATCCTCCCCGCATCCACCCGATCCAACCCCTTCACAATCTTCTATGTTTCAATAAGATCGCCTCTCATTCTTCTGAACTCCAATGAGTAGAGTCCCAATCTACCCAACCTCTCCTCATATGTCCATCCCCTCATCCCCGGGATTAACCGAGTGAACCTTCTTTGTACTGACTCGAGAGCAAGTATGTCTTTTCTGAAGTATGGACACCAAAACTGTATGCAGTATTCCAGGTGCGGTCTCACCAATACCTTGTACAACTGAAGCAATACCTCCCTATTTTTATCCTTTTATTAAAGCGACATAGCTTTTCAGTTCTGACCATGTGGATATTTAGTGTACGTGAGTTATGAGATCAGCTTTACAGTATTAAACATGTTATCAGTTACAAAATGTTATTTTTTTCCCTCACTTGTCCTCTACATAAATAGCAATATACTATTCTCCACAGGGTGAAATTAAATTTAAGGCACTGTCTCTTAACAGCTTGACACCATTGAGTCTCTGTTTTCATCAGATGACCTTTCCCACTCTAAGACCTTGGGCTGGATTTTGTCGTTGGGGCGGGACTGCTGGTTGTCAGGTTTCAGTCCTGCGGCCAACCCACGCTATTTTCCCTTGATTGACCTTGTTAAGCCCGCCCTGCGGGTTTAGCAGGCCAATTAAGGAAAAGCCGGTGGCGCAGGATGTCAGCGTATGACGTTTCATCTGTCAACAAAAATGTTGACCTGAATTGTCAGCGTTTGACAGCTTAGAGAAGCTGTCAAACACTGACCATCTCTGTTCTAAGGTGAGCCCTTGTACTGAAGGCTCACAAACCTGTTTCCTCAGCAGAAATTAGATGGCTGTTGCATCTGAGAATGCAGCAGCCAATCTGTATTCTCTGCCGTTGAGATTAGGCACCTCCGGATCCCCAAGGGTTGAAGCCTGCAGGAAGAAGCAAAGGTAAGTAAACTTTTTCTAACACTTTACACTCACCTCTCATACTTACCTCTCCACACTTGCACCCATCACTCACCTCCACAGCAGACTTTTCGACCCCGCTGACCCTGGCAGGATTTCCCGACCTCTGGAAGCCTGCACTTACAGGGGTAAAATGTAGATAAGCCTCAACTTCCTGTTAACAGGCAGTTAATTGTCTGTAATCCCCATCCCGCCTCGAGGAGACTGGTCCCTGCGCGAGTCGAGGACCCGCCTCCCAGGAAGATGGCATGGAGGCGGGTTGGGAGCGAGTTCAGTACCCGCTCCCAGTTTCTGCCATTTTGCCAGCAGACCTACCTGCCTCCCCAGGGCTGGCAAAGTTCCCCCCCTTGTGTTTGACTTTTGGCAGTCTAGACTGTTGCGCAGTAATGCAGCGTTTACAGTTGTTTCGGTGTCTTCTGCACTTTCATTGATGTGGATTCTCACTGGGATTGTGGCACTGACCAAGATGCCAAAGATGGTGTGCATACTATTTCCTGAGGAAGTTGATGACAGAGAAGGGAAGAATCTGGAAGACTGGATAGCTACGAATCTCTTGCCTGAATTAAAATTGAGTGCTATTGAGTACACTAGGTTAAGATTATGGCCTAAATCTTTTTTCAGATTGAAGACCACGTACAGACTTACAGATATCCAGGCAGCCATACCTTTGCAGCAGTCTGGCATGGATGCTTACATTGCTGGGACTAGGATAGCAATCTGGTCTGTAGGCCCGCACAACTGAAAATTTCAGGGCTTTCCTTTGGGATGTCAAAATAAAAACTGGAGCTTGACTGGGAATTTCCCAGATTCGGTATCTAATCTTTACTGAGCTAGTTCCATCTTAATAGGGCCACAGGGGTTGTTTTAGTGACTGGGTTAAGGCAGAAAAATCAGCCAGCCATTCTGCTTTTTATGACTATCCAGTGTGTATATCTGGACTTGATAGGATAACTGAAGATTGGCTGTGATGCCTCAACAACTTGCATTAATATAATGCCTTGTAGTAAAACATCCTAAGGCTCTTCACAGGAGCGTTATCAAACAACATTTAACACGGAGTCACATGAGAGGATAGCTTGGTCAAAAGTAGGTTTTAAGGAGTGTCTTAAAGGGGGAGAGAGAGAGGTGGAGAGGTTTAAAGTGGGAATTCTAGAGCTTGGGGCCTCGGCAGCTGAAGGCATGGTTACCAATGCTGGAGTGATGAAAATCAGGGATGCGCAAGAGGCCAGAATTGGATGACTGCAGAGATCTCAGAACGTTGTAGGGCTGGAGTAGGTTTCAGATAGGGAGGGGTGAGGCCATGGAGGGATTTGAAAACAAAGATGAGAATTTTAAAACCTATTGAATAGCCACTTAATACTGTGGTTTCCTGGAGGCCCCACCCTATATTTGTGAAAAAACATTCCTGTTGCTGTAGTTTCCTCTCTGGGTGTGTGCTCTTATACTATATGCAAAGCAAGATAGTTGGGCATGCAGTTACTGACTTTCTGCCAATGATGTATTAGGATAAAGTTAAAGTCAGCATGAAGTATTCAACATTTTAGATGTGTTCTCTTCCTTAAAGTTGAGGTGTGCAAGAAATTAAGTGGCATTGGGAAATAAGAATTTGGGTTTTCAGAATATTGCTTGTAATAATCAACAGCGGTGTCTATTGGCATCCCCAGATGTCGCATCACCTCTTTAGGGTGGCTACCTAATGGAAAATGAAAATCTACTATTACATTGCCTCTTAGAGATTAAAATGGTTATTAAAGCTGCAGTAATCCATAACCCTTATAAATCTAGCAATAAATGTCCTTGGTGGGGAAGGGGAGAGAAAAGGAGGTTGTTAAATTGCAAGCATGGCATCACTACAGTATTGAACAGATGCCTCTGCACTAACTTGCAAATAGATGGTTTGGAGAAACTAAACTGCAGTTTCAAAATTACAATTTGCAACAGAATTGTTATTTTAGACAATTGCCAAGATGGAAATATTTTGATTCCTCTTGTAAGAGGTTTATATTTTAGTATTTAATTGAATTTGTTGGATGCAGATGATGAGGAAGAACTCTGTGGTAAATCTTTAGTGCTAGATTTTCTTGCATTTTAATTACTTTTTGGTATATCCAGGGCGGCCAAGGAAGGAAAATCTGGTATTGAAGCCTAGTGCTGAATCTCCACTCTAACAAAAAATTTAAATACTGGTCTCATTTTCTCAGCTAGCGGTGATCTAGAATGTCTCCAATATTCTCCAACATGATTGTGGATCGGTTGGTTTGCCGCATGGCCCTATTTCCCTCTCTTCCCTCCCACTTCTGGTGCTAAAAAAAAAAGTTGAGGTGCTGGGGCTTGAGTGAGGTAGACTACAGGCAAAGACTGTTTAGATGCTGCAGGGTGTTGTAGGGGTGGCCTCTGTTATCCATACACCTTTGCAGACTCGAGCAGAGCTTCTTTTACAAAACCACACTCCAATGCTTGAGAAAGCTGTTTTTCTCTTGAAATAGTAGGAATTAGCAATGGGCCCAGTTGATAAGGGAGACCCCCCCACCTAACTATGATCCAACCCAATGAATCCTGCCGTCAGGTTGCCCCTTTGGCTACAAATTCAACTCTTAAGTCAGTCTCTTGCGGATATTTAGCTCTCGTCCACAACTACAAAGTTCCCAATTGAAAAATCTCCTGTGTGCTGGCCTCTTCTCTCTCTCCGCGCCGCGCCCCCCCCCCCCCCCCAACACGCACACACCTTTACGTAAATCATTCCGCGCATATCCTGTGAAAATGACAATCCTTGAATTTGTGACCACTGTGTCTCCTTTTCGATGCCTGCTACAGTATGCCCTTTTAATCAGAGCCTCCTACTTCGTGGTATGAGGTTCTGAGGTGGATGGCTAATGCTTTCCAGTGGCAGCCTTGGGGGGATTGAGGTTGCACTTCCTTGTTTTTGGTTGTGGTCAGTTTACCCTTTCTAGAGAAAAAAAGTCGAGAGCTTAAAGGTGCTCTGCCTGTTATGAAATAGAATACAATCCACATCTCAGAAATAATTCCTTAATGAAGGTAAAATCAAATGATGGCAACAAAATACTGGTCAGAAATCTTCCAATGCTTCCCTACTTGTTTGACTGCACCCTCTTCCTTCTCTTTTACTCAAAGTGTATTTGAAATCTATTGTACTTTACTAGTAAGTTGCAAGTAGTGTGTCACAGTGAAGGCAAGCCAGCTTAGTGCTGTAGCAGCACTGAACTTTCCTTCTTTGAGCTGGCGTCCCTATAAGTGGTCACCAACAGTGCTGGAGATCCTTCTATGAATTATTAATGAGGTTCAAGGAAGATAATTGAACTAAAAACAATGCTGGAAATACTCAGCAGGTCAGGCAGCATCTGTGGAGAGAGAAAGAGATAACGTCTAGTGCAAAGCGGATAAGGAAGAAAATTTAGACCTTCGTTTCTATAAACATTTGCTATTGATCATAACTGTTATCGATGAGCTCACACTTCCAACACACAGGCTGCTGAGAACTATATAGTTGATGTTTAATAGATTGCCAGTGGCTGACTTTAAAACTTCGCAAGCATTTAGGAAAGCAGGAAAGTTCTGAACTAGATAATCAGCCTGGTAAAGTTTTGCAAAGGGGCACAAATTGGGGCAATTGCTTTGGGTAAATGAAAACAAGTTGTAAAACTTAAATGATTAAACAGTTGGCGATGGACTTTCCAGAATTAATGGAGAGAGAAATCTGAATGTAATGAACCGTTTGTGGTTAAAGGGCAGGATAGTAACTGACTCAATGCAGTTATAGAAATGAATGCTGACAAGCAAATTGAAAGCTTGGCTGATATTTTCATGCAGCAAGAACAGAAAACACAGTTGTTAAAATGAATTTGTCCAATTTTTTAAACTATTGAAGAGTAGGAAAGGATAAATAAAAAATGCTCTTGTATGCTTGTTAATATTATGACCCAATCCTTAAGCTACATCAGGTAAAACGTTAGTGTGGTTAGCGAGCATATTGACCCGTAAAGGTATGTTTTTAACAGCAATGTACCCATATAAGTGTGTACCATCTTAAAACATTGCCAAACATTTGTACCAAATTTCTCGTGTATCCTATTTCATTTGTTTCACAACCAAAATTAAAATCTACATTTGAACAGTCTTTTACATAGTAACCCAAGTAAACACCCAATATGAATAAATGATGGACAAGGAGGGGGAAAATGAATGATCAAGAAAACTTGGCCGAAGAAGAATACATCAGAGTAGTTTTATCTTAAATGTAAGATGTTCGGTGCTATGTTTATGCTTCGAGTCAGTGATTTAGATTCAGTGTAGTACACCTAGCAACATTGAGCTGTCTGTTATATTGGCAAAATGGGCCAGATAGGTGGTGGTATGGAACTGGTACCTGAAATGGATCTGACAAACACTGGTATCGTTCAGAATGCATACAATTTTGCAAGTTAAATTTTGGCCTTTCTGACATGAAATGTAACGTCTCCATGACAGACTATGGATAATACCTTGGAATTTAAAGGGTTCTGTGCCATTGCAATTCCAAATTGTCATTTGAATTCAGATCAAGAACCTAGTCTGTTTCTTTTGGCGAGATCATTCAGTGTGCCAAATACATATTGAAGAAGTGTCTCTTTTTTCTAGCCCATTCTTGCATGGAAAAACTAACATCTTAATATTTTCCAGAATTCTTTTTCCCCTGAATTGGCCTAGGGATTTCTGTTTGTTTTTTTTGTCTCCCCCAAGAGATTACATGGCTGCCTGCGTGGGTGGGAGCATTGGGCGGCACGATGTTTAATTACAAACTGACAGTTTGGCACAGGCTCGATGGACCAGCTGGTCTGTCCTTGACTGATTTTTTGTGTGTTCATACAAGAGGAAATGAGCAACTTGTGCAAATTCAGTGCTGTGTATAAAAAGCAGTATCTAATTGCATTTATATGGTGTTGCACTTTAGGATTCCTAAAACTGTGAGTGTCAGATACCAGCTGCTACAATATTTGATAGTTGTCCTACAGTAGCCTTATGCACCAATCGACAATTTATTTTTAGGTTTACAAACTTAATACTTTCAGAACAACAAACCAAGTAAAACCACCGTGTCTATTTACTTTGTAATGTCAAATCTCTGAAATAATTGGGACATTTTTTTAGTTTTAGTAGAGGTGTATCTGCCTGAAACATGGAGTGGGTTTGAAATGTAATGCACTTTTGCTGTAAAATTTTGCCAAAAAACAATAATTGCACATTTAGACCAGCAAGTGGTTTTCACAATACTGTTGAATGAGCTAATAGACTGCTATCAAATCTTCTCTCAAACAGTCTGTTAATTATTGAATCTGGTTCAATCTTTATCTATAGAGCATTTGGAAGTTGCTAGAATCTCCTAGCCTTACTTAGACTTCAAGTTCTTAGTTTTCCCCCTAAATTGGCCCCCCAAAAATTCTCTTGCCTCCCCCAGGAGATTGAACGGTTGGAATGGGGGATGTTGGTGTGCAGAAGTTGCACTATGCCAGGATGGGCAGGCTAGGGAGATGGTGGAAGCAGATAGTATTGATTCATTCAAATGCAAATTAGGTAGAGTTTTTCAGAAAATAATATATTGGGACACAATCTGAGCAATGAGACATGACGTATGGTAATTATAGCACGCTTGAGACATGGTTGAGATAATATGAGACGGGTGACTTTGGACCTATGGTTCCCAAAGCTTTCCATCACTGGGGTTTTCTCGCCTCATGTCTGGGTCTGTTGTAGACTAATTGACAAATATTGATTGCTATGATTAGGCAACAACTCCTATTCTTGTATCATGCGACTAGCTGGATGGTAGGTGAACTATATGGACTGTAACTGTTTTTCGAAATGTGAGAATAACCTAATTTCTTGGGCTGCATATACATCGGGTGTGCTAGCGGAGGCAAATTCTGAGCCACCTTATATATGGCTGTGATAAATAGCATTGAGGCTTTTACAGGAAACTTTCGTTTATCCGGCACCCAAATATCCGGAATTCTCGCTTAACCGGCAAAAATCATCCTCCGAAAACTCCTCTCAAATAACCGGCAATGTTGCCGAGCCACAGTCGAGTCTCCGCGAACGCCGAGTGCTCCGAAAACTCCTCTCAAATAACCGGCAATGTTGCCGATCCCGAGTCCGAGTCCGAGTCCGCGAACGCCGATTTAGTCAGTAGGGGTACTTTTCAAAAGTGCCACTACTCGGCCACCTGGCGCTGTCGGAAGTCCGAAACACTGCAGAAGCAGGATTTGATTCTCCCGCGCTGCCTGGAGTCTCTTTGTTAAAGATAGCCTCGGTAGATATAACTCTCCGTTATCCGGTACTTTCGATAAACCGGCACCACGCCGGTCCCGTCGATGCCGGATAAACGAAAGTTTCCTGTATTATCATTAAACCTGCTGACGAGGGTGGTGCTGTTTGGCAAACCGATCTCTACCGTGCGGAGGCTGACACCAACTCTCCGACACCACCTCCTACCTCCGCCTGGGCCATGACCCCACTAGCAAACATCAAGCCATTGTTTCCGAGACTGTCACTGACCTCATCTCCTCTGGAGATCTTCCTTCCATGGCCGCCAACCTCATAGTCCCGCACAGCCCGCTTCTACCTCCTTCCCAAGATCCACAAACAGGACTGCCCTGGTAGACCCATCGTTTCAGCCTGTTCTTGCCCCACGGAACTTATCTCTTCCTATCTCGACTCTTTTTTCTCCCCTTGTCCCGTCTCTTCCCACCTACATTCGCGACTCTTCCGACGCCCTCCGCCACTTTAACAGTTTCCAGTTTCCTGGCCCCAAACGTCTCCTTTTCACTGGACGTCCAATCCCTCTACACCTCCATCCCCCACCAGGACGGCCTGAGGGCGCTCCGCTTCTTCCTTGAACAGAGGCCCAACCAGTCCCCATCCACCGCCACCCTCCTCTGCCTGGCTGAACTTGTTTTCACATTGAACAACTTCTCCTGACTCCACTCACTTCCTCCAAATTAAAGATGTTGCTATGGGAACCTGCATGGGCCCTAGCTATGCCTGCCTTTTCGTGGGATATGTGGAACATTCTTTGTTCTAGTCCTACTCGGGTCCCCTCCCTCACCTCTTTTTCCGGTACACTATCAGTGCCGTTTCCTGCTCTCGCCCTGAACTAGAAAAGTTCATTCACTTTACTTCAAATTTCCACCTTTCCCTCACCTTCACATGGTCCATCTCCGACTCTTCTCTTCCCTTCCTTGACTTCTCTGTCTCCTTTTCTGGCAATCGGCCCACTTACACCTGGACTACACTTCCTGTAAGGACTCTATTCCATTCTCCCAGTTTCTCCGTCTCCGCCGCGTCTGTTCTGACGATGCCACCTTCCATACCAGTGCTTCCGACATGTCTTCCTTTTTCCTCAACCAAGGATTCCCCTCTACTGTGGTTGACACGGCCCTTGACCGTGTCCGTTCCATTTCCCGCATGTCTGCTCTCACCCCTTCCCCTCCCTCCCGGAACCACGATAGGGTTCCCCTTGTCTTCACCTTTCACCCCACCAGCCTCCACATTCAACGGATCATTTTCCGCCACCTCCAACATGATCCCACCACCAAACACATCTTCCCCTCACCTCCCCTTTCAGCATTCCGAAGGGACCGCTCCCTCCGCGACACCCTGGTCCACTCCTCAATCACCCCTAACAGCCCTTCCCCTTCGCCCGGCACCTTCCTGTGCAAGCACAGGAGATGCAACACCTGCCATTTTACCTCCTCCCTTCCCACTGTCCAGGGCCCCAAACACCCCTTACAGGTGAAACAGCGATTTACTTGTACTACTTGCAATTTAGTATACTGTATTCGCTGCTCACGATGCGGTCTCCTCTACATTGGGGAGACCAAACGCAGATTGGGTGATCGCTTTGCGGAACACCTCTGTTCAGTCCGTAAGGGTGACCCTGAGCTTCCGGTCGCCTGTCACTTTAATTCCCTGCTCCACTCCCACTCTGATCTCTCCGTCCTCGGCCTCTTGCATTGTTCCAATGAAGCTCAACGTAAGCTCGAGGAACAGCACCTCATCTTTCGATTAGGCACTTTACAGCCTTCTGGACTCAACATTGAGTTCAACAATTTCAAACTATAACCCCTGCTCCCATTTTTCATGCTGTATGGTTTTGCCATCCCCATTTGCAACATTTTATCTTTCCTGCCTCTGACCTTACCATAGTATGTTCCTTCAATTCCTTCCTCCCCCCCCCCCCCCCCCCCCCCCCCCCCCCCCCCCCCCGGTCTCTGCACCTGCTTAATATCTGTTACATCTCCAGCTTTTTCCAGCTGTGATGAACGGTCCTAGACCTGAAACGTTAACTCTTTCTCTCTCCATGGATGCTGCCCGGCCTGCTGAGTGTTTTCAGCATTTTCTGTTGTTATTTCAGCATTAAGGCTTTGTCAGCAGCAAATAATGGCCGTATACATGGAAATTTCAAAAAATCAAGACAAACGCCTTCAATAGATTGAACATAAATTGCACAGCATTGGTGAGCCCAAGCACCTTATAAAGCAGGAACCAAGGGCCGACGGGAAGGAGGCTTTACATAGTCTGTTTCCAAAGAGCATATTGTGGAATGGGTCGTAGAATGCTCAATAATGAATTGGTGTAACAGAATGATGTAAAAAAAAAAAAGTTGTAGACTTATAGGTAGCTACATAAAGCAGTCTCCATTGCTCTCAAACAATGTGTGAATATCTGCTTAGCACAAGCTTGGTGTCTTTTTTTTCTAAACTGGTCTTATTACCTGTTTCTTGTACTGTACCTGTTTCGTACTGTCGTCCACTTTTTGTGTTGGATGGATAGAAATAAATGAGGAAATAAGTATATTTATTTATGGTATGGCTTTCATTCTTTGAAATTCACACTGCACATACAGAGCCCCCTCCCTTCTTTCCCTTCTGTTTCACTTTAACTTGAATTCTTGGAGATGGTTAAACTGGTTCTTTTTTCTTTGGTTCTATCCCTTGGTCTTACCTGCCAGTGTCTGTCAGAGCATTGAAGGAAGGCCAAAGCAAGACCACTGATACAGTGGGGCGATCAAGCAAAGTGAAGTAAAGCTCTCAAACTAATAGATTCTTGATTCTTTCATTGGTGTCCTTTTGTGTGCAGGAGATGGGTCTTACTCAAACAATGAAGAGAACTATATTGAAGGAAGGAAGGAAGTTGCTTGTTTGACCTATCTATTTTGTGGATATTTTACTTGTTAGATCCGGATAAGGGATCCAAACCAGGGTGGAAAAGACATCACAGAAGAAATTATGTCTGGAGGAAGATCAGGCTCTACACCAACACCCCCACAGGCAAGTAGTATGCTGGGTCCTTGCTCTTACTGCCCTAATTGCAGAAACTGGGTATGTTTGTTTTCCACTGTTCTGGCCTTATTTTACTTTTTTTAGTCTGTAGATGGTAGAAGCATTAAAAGCGTACTACAAACATAACTGGTGATGTTTGGCTGTGCACTGTTCAGTACCCCACATGCTATTATGCTTTTATTGACTTTAATGTATACAATCCTCAGACTGTGAATCAAATGTATATCTTTCCATTTTTGAAAAATATTCTGGCAAATCCTATCTTTTTTGATGATTGTGGATTATGTGACAACTGTGATTTCTCGCACACTACATTACTGGCTGCATCCTCACAAAAGGCTTTGCTTTCTATAATTGTTCTTGATTTTGCTACATCATTTGCATTGTTGCATAGTTGGAAATTTGTAGGTTATCACTTTGGATTTTGTTTTATTTTGCATTTGCCACTAACCACAAGGATAAGCCTTAGGTATGAGTAAGAAGAATTTTTGGGGTGGTGTTTCTTGAAGTTTGAGAACTGAGCTTTGGACTTTTCATTTACTCTCCCGCAAGTTGTCGCTTTGTTTTCCCATTTCCAGCTAAAACAATAATTCTGTCACCATCCACAACAGCAAACTGTTATGTAATACTTGCTCACTTTCTGAATTGCAATTTTTTAAACAAGCAATCATTAAATGAAAGTTGACTGTCTGCCCTTGCTTCCAGTTCCTCTGGCTAAAATAGGAACTGTGGTCATGTGCAGTGCCTTGCTCTTCTACAGATTTGAAGTGGGATGCTATTCTCAAGCAACACTGTTGCTAAGGGCAGGTTAAAGGAATCGCTGAGTCTTTTGAATTGACCTTTGCTAGCTTCCATTCTTGGTATCCTGTTCTGACCATGCCAGATACCATCCAGGCATTTCTCCTCACTATATTCCAGCCTTGGGCTTGCAGCATTCTGATCTACTAAAATGCCATTGGCATGGGTCATTCACTTTGGTCTTATAAAGATAAGAAAGGCTTGTATTTATATAGTGCCTTTCACGATCTTGGGTTGTCCCAAAGTGCTTTACAGCCAATGAAGTACTTTTTGAAGTGTAGTCACTGTTGTAATGTAGGAATGGCACTTTGGTGTCATAGCTGTTAGCATCAAAAGAATCATGACTGTAATGCTAAGAAGTAAATATCCAAAAAGTCTGACCATAGTCTTAATTGCAGGCCTCATTGTCCAGCTCTTCTGCTTTGGAACCTCCTGACGTTGACATTCAACAGGTTTGACACCTTCATGTTTAGGCATATGTCAGCAGACTGGCTAGCACTTAATGGCTCAACCAGAACACAGGAAGCTTCTCAGATTCCATGTCTATAGGAAGAGTCTCAGATTCCATGTCTGTTCCTAAGGTACTTAACAAATGAGCCTCTCTGGCTGCCTCATTATGGGTTTAACAGCTCTGATGAGACAGAGTATTCTTCTTGGGGAAACTGATGTTCGCTAGTATTTGGTTCCCAGTGACGTTGGGGGGGGGCGGGAAACGTCATATTATCTACCCCAGGATTGATTCCTGCTGAAAGTACAATGCAAGCCTCTCTTTGTCTAATGAGTAATTTGGATGGCTGTGGCATTTGAGGCATGGCATTGCTCGAGATCTCCAACTGAAGCCCTTCGCACAATGGACCTTTAATGTCCTCCTGTCAAAGCATGGACAAGACCAAGCTTCAATTTTCAACTTCATTAGTAGTTTACAAATTGCATTCGGTCACATTGCAAGCTACAGCCAGCATCTTTGCATTGCACCGTCATACATTTTGAGGCTGCTTACAAGTTGAATTCTGGTTATATGTATATGGACTCTATCAACCTGACAAAGCTGCTTGGGTTAAAAATGGTGCTCCTCATTCAGTATTTAAAATATCAACCTTTCTATCAATTGGTCTGCTGAGTAGATAATATGGCAAGTCCTATTTTTCTCTCTCTTTCTACCACCCCCACCCTGGAAAAAAAACCACATGGGTCAAGATGCTGCTATTTCTGCTCTTCCCCCTTTCATCCACCTGTTTTGAATTCTTGAATTACTACCTCACAGCAAAGGTCATGGCAGCACATTTCTTGAGATGTTGACTCTTAAATGATGAAGGACTTGTTTGTAATTGAGATTTTAACGGTTGTATGAAAAGATTTTACTACAAAATATAATACTGTAATCAATTTGTAGTTTCTCCAATCCAGGTGTACATGTAACTGCTTTGAATTTAAACTTATAATTAAGATCACTGCATATCTACATGGCGGCAGCAGCAGTTTTCCACAGTTCCATATTGGAGATCCATACTGTGGGATCTGAACATGGTTTTATATAATCATTGTCTCAAGTTCCTGTGTGTGTGATCCAAGTCTCTGAGGAAAAACTTCTTTATGCTGATAGCCACAAGACGAATCGGGATGGGAGGAACCTGCAGGCAATAATGGCAGCGCAACTGTGTCCCTTGAATAAGTATAGCACAGCATTGAGTGGCTTTTGGCCTTATTTCTTCCTTCAGTTAATGTCCTATGTACATGTAATTTGAGAGCTAGTTGGTTCCTTCATTTTAACCCCACCCCCTCACTTTATAAGTTGGAATGACATTTCTTCTCATTGATGCTAAAGCTCAATGCCATCTGTGAACCAGACACTTTGCAAAAGTGAAGAATAATTGTTTCCTATGCAAATTGATCACTATTGCCAGTTAAGTGTGTTTTCTACTGTCAATTGAGAAGACTTGGAACCATTGAAGGTCATTTACTTCATTACGATGCAGTTTCTTGTACTAACTTGAATATCTGTTGGGGGCTGGCACAAGCGGCAATAATTTTTAAAGCGAGATTTATATAAACTTTAAAGAATGGTCAAAGGTCCACTCTGAGGAAGTCTCCACTTAAAAATTGTAGTTGTTTCCAAAGGTTGCAAATAAAGAATGTCTACCTTTTAGAGATTCATGATTTGTCGTTTGAGTGTAAAGCAGCCTTCACACCTTGTACATTGTACCAGCTGCCCCTAGCTCTTTTCAGTCTATAGTTCAAAATTATTTTACAATCTTGGCTGTGCACGGGCATATGATACTTTGTCAGGGGAATTAACTTATCACTGTAAAAGTGTGCCTTTTGCAATTTGGAGAGTTGTAGGAGTTCCCCATAAATATCTTTTAGAAAAGTTTGTGGTATGCGGCGGATCATTTAAATGCAATGATTCTACTAGGTAATTTTTCTTCCCCCTTTCTCCATTATTGATTACATGTTGGAGATATAATGTAATGTGGGATGTCCAAGACATGGCCTGTGGGCCCCATTATGCATTCCACAAAACCATGAGCTAATGATTTTCTGCTTGTGCACATACTTATTTTCCAGTTGGGTTAAAACATTTTGAACTTGGTTAGCTTGGAAGATTGGACCTAGGCTTCTTTCATTAGTGAATTTAGACCAATGATGGAGCTATTTTTTATTATCAAATGGGGAGCAGCCTTTACCCATCATCTAGGCCTGAGAAATTCAAAACCCTGCCACCAATGAAGAAACAGCAACTTCACAGGATGAGTGGTAGAGATTGCAGAGGAAGTAGCATCAACTCCAGTGGGCTAAGTTTGATAGCAGACAGCGGTGGAGAGCAGACCGAACAAGACCAGCACCAGCCAGCCAATTTTAGTATATGGTTTGATTTTTGTTAAGGGTGTCCTGAATTTTCTCAAGCGTGGGCATCTTTTTTGTCAATAGGGAACTGTATACACAGTGATACCAACATTGTCAAATCCTGTGATGTTTGGAATGATATTTTAGACTGCTGCTCCTCGTAAAAGTAGAATTTTTTTATTCAAAGGGAAAGCGATTGTGTTGGACATGGTGGTGTTACTCAATTCTGCCGGACTCAAAAGTGATATAATCAAATGTAGCCCTCTCCAGTTATGCTACGTGAGTGCCCTGCTTCAGTCAGGTGAACACCACTGCCAAAAGAAAACAGTAGAGAAACTGAAGGTAGTAATGGTGTCACAAAATGCTGGAGACAGGATTAAACCATTCGTCACTTGATAATATTAGGTTAGCGACTGTATGCCAAGCAGTGTTACCTATAGGTGGGTGTGGTAAGATTAGTCATGTGTACATGCTAAATTCAAATTGGTGCCAAGAGTTGCTTTAACATTATTGAAGTGTTCTGCCATCAAACTAGATAAATTGGGTGTTTAGAAATGCAATGATACATTGAATTTCACAGTATGTATTTCTTATGGCAAATGTTCAGAACCCATGATTATCAGCAAAACCAAAAAGTTGAAATGTTGCTTAACCGTTCGACCTGTGTTGTCCAATACATTAGCCACTAGCTGCATGTGGCTAATTGAGAATCCAACTGTGGCTAATTGCAATTATGATTATCAGTAAAGGACACAGTCGGGTATCTCCATACTCCTATTCGCATAGCCTATGCATGTGTTAGGGCAACCTTTTTGTGTTTTGTTGGTAAAGTTATAAGATGAAAAGCAGAGTGTGAATGTTTTTCAATCGTTGAGTACTTTACTTCCATGGTTACTGAATGATGGTAGGTGTTGGGTAAATATATGCATATGAAATGCATTTACCTATATTGTGTGTTTGTAAGGGGTTTTCTACTAAAATTAGTGCATGTGGCTAAAATGGTGTCACCTGAGCTGCACCTGGTGGCTATTTAGCCATTTCTATTGGACAACATTGCTTTAGACTGCTGGGTAGTTTTCATATGCAACTGTCTGCTGAATAATTTTAACCACCTAAATCTCTCAATTTAGTATCTTGTATAAAATGACACAATCTTGAAGTTTTGACGCAAGACTAAATAACCCAGGCTGTATGTATAAATTGGGCATTGAAAATATTGAGATTGTGGATTTGCCCTATACCAATCAGCTGTCCTTTCCATTCAACAGTCTGCAGGAAGCTTGGAGGGAGGTGGTGCCGTACAGGCTAATGGGGAAAATCCTCATCCAGTGCCAGTCGTCATCCGACCAGGTAAGTTGAAAAGGGTCAAGCAACTGTTCGGTGCAACATTTAAAGTAGATTGTGGCAACCATTTGTTTTCACACATTTAACCAAAAGAGGTGGCGTATTTTCAATATGGATGAAAGATTACCAAACTGCGTAATTTTGGGTGGTAAGATTTGTTCTTGCAAACATTTTTCTAACTTGTAATTTTATTTAACTTTTGGCAATAATTCTAGGAACTATACTCCTAACTTATTTAGACTTGATATACACAAATGGGTATTGCTGTCATTTCATGTTGGGGGACACCTGGTGATACTATTCCTTCCAAGAAATTATACCCTGGTCAGTCATGATCTCCCATTACCCTCCACATACCTCCAACCTTGAAGTGTGCCATGTCTCAGTCTGGGCTTATTTTACTGCCATTTAGTGATTTCTCTACAATTTTGATGCATTGGGAAGAGTTTACCATTGTTAATTTTGCAAGGTTCTTGTGCCATTTTTATCAATGTTATGTAGAACACTAGCTCACTGCAGCCAACTGTAGTTGGGTTGAGTCTACTTTGGCTATAGGACAGATACCAGTTCCTGTGCTTTTATAGTTGAGTGTCACAGATGTTCCTAGTCACTGACTTGGCACAACACCTGTTGAATCTGTCTTCTCTGGTCGCATGACTTTTTGAAGTGCGAAGCCTGTTTGAAATTCAGCACAAAGGCTCAATGCCGCCAACTCATTTGCTGGAAGGCGATCCTGGCTACAGCAATGTCAAACCTCGATGCTTCTCAGCATAGAGACAAGTTGGCTGCAGAAGCTCTAAACAGTGGCTCTAAACAGTGGCTCAAATGGGAGTGGAGAAAGTGCCCAGGTTACTATGGCTCCATAACGTATATAATTAGACTCAAGCTACCTCAACACTGTTTTGGCGACTAGGTTAGGACTTGTGATTGTAGACCCACATCCATCCTGTAGTCCTCCATGTTGTTTCTCCATGATGCTCTGATAGTCACAGTTTTGCGTTACATAATCTTGAAGGTATTTAATGCTGCTGATATTAAGTATTCCTTTTTTTGTTTGTTTTAATAGATAAGCCAAAGTCTCCTGCAGCGGTAACTAAACCAGTAGAGGAACCGAACAAACCCGAGAAATCTATTACACCTGAAATTGTGGAAAGCAAATCTGAAATTAACACTAAACTAACAGACTCTGAGGAAGTGCTGCAAACTCCGGTCACTGAGCCAGATGACACTACAACCACTGTAGTCTCTTGTGACGTGGATGTGACTGTGACAGATTCTCTACCACCTGATCATAATGATGAAATGAACCCTTTGGCAGAACCTGTTTCTTTGCCACCTGCAGCTACAGAAATGCAGAAAAGCGAAACAGAGGAGGTACAAGAGCTACAAAAAGAGGAGGAGGTGATTGCAGATGAATCTAGCTCAAAAGACTTGACAGTGGAAAGTAATGGTGTTATGCCAGTACAAGCAGATGAACCTAGTCAAGAATCTGAACCTCCACTTGAACCTCCACTTGAATCTCCACTTGAACCTCCACTTGAATCTCCACTTGAATCTCCACTTGAACCTCCACTTGAATCTCCTCTTGAACCTCCTCTTGAATCTCCTCTTGAACCTCCTCTTGAACCTCCACTTGAACCTCCACTTGAACCTCCTCTTGAACCTCCTCTTGAACCTCCTCTTGAACCTCCTCTTGAATCTCCTCTTGAACCTCCTCTTGAACCTCCTCTTGAATCTCCTCTTGAATCTCCTCTTGAACCTCTACTCGAACCTCTACTGGAAACTGTGATGGATTCACCCATTGCACAACCTGAAGAACTGAAGTTGACTAATGGTTTGGAGCTTTCAACAGAGCAGGATTCAGAAGTTTCAGAAGCTCAGCAGGAATCTGACATCAGCCCAATTTCTGAACCTGAAGCAGCAAAAGTTGAAGAAAGTGCTGTAGTCTTAGTACCTTCTGAGGAGAAGGAGGAAGAGGACATTGTAGAAGTCCAATCACAGGATGCCTCACCAACAACAGCTACTTTATCCCAGACTATTGACAATCCTATGCAAGGTATTAGTAATAGATGTTGGTTAACAGTTCAGGTACAGAGGTCATTGTAGTGACCAGTGTTGTACAGGTTTAGATATTGGAGTTGATGAACTACTGTGGGGTTTTTTCCTAGAATTCAACAGGTAAGTATAGCAGATAGCTTATTTTGAAAATTGATGGGAACAATTATGTAACATTTTATATCAAAATAACACTTTGCATTGCTTGATTGTGTATAATTTATATAATGGTCAGCTTTGAGGTTCTAATGTATAAGCCTACTAACACTTTGTGTTCAGTGCCTCTTAATTTTAATCCAAAATTTAGTGGATTTGTCGAAGTGGTTGTGCTGCTTGGTCAACTAAATCTTATAATTTGTAATGTAAAGAAATGCTGATAAAGTCAAAATGAAAGCGGCCAAAACCGGTTTACTGTTTAATTTAAAATAGCTTTATAAAATTTCTCTAATGTAACATCGCTAAAAACGGTAATGAGGTTTGCAATTTTGACGGTGGATTGACTGAGATGATGGCACCTGCATGTCCTTCATCTGTGGACATGATGAGCCCAATATAATAACTAGTCATTCTAGATGATTCTAGTGGGGAAAACTGATTTGGCTGGGTTAGTTTTAATATTTGAAAGACGCTTGTTTGGTATGTAAATGTATATTTCAAATGTACATAGTTTTTTTTGAACTTTTAAAAAAGGTTCTGTTTGGGTACAGTAATGGGAAGTGTAAAGAGTATTTTTTAAATTTGGAATGTGGCAAGGCTATATTTATTGCCCATGTCTAGTTGCCCCAAGATGGTGGTGGGACTTCTCCTTGAACCGCTGCAGTCTTTCTGGTGTGGTAGTAGGGAATACTAGGTTATTGACTCAACAATGATGAAGGGATGGTGGCCGACTGGGAGGTAATGGTGTTCTCACATTACCACTCTTGTCCTTCTCAGTGGTAGAGTTTGCAGGAGAGGGAGGTGCTCTTGAAGTAACCTTGATGCATCATTTAGATTATCTCACTGCATCCATCGTGCACTGGTGGTGGAAGGGGTGGATATTGGCCCGTATTTTCCGATCGCAGGCCTCCCGCGGGCGGAGGCCTGCGATCTGGAAAAATCTGCACCCTTACCTGAGGGCTCCCGGGACGTGCACAGTTCCGATGCTGGGCCTCACCAAACTCCAAGAGCGCAGGGGTGCATGTAGTTCGCAGCGTCCCTGGGATCACGTGGGCCATGGGGAGCCAATCACAGAAGGGAATCTCCCTTCATACATTTGACAGGGAGACCTGTCAAATATATGAATGGAGATCAATGAAAAAACATAGTAAAACTCTTATTAAAAAAAAAAAAATTTAAGAAAGCATCACATTTTTAAAATGAATTGAAATTACAATAAAGTATTTTAAACAAATTTAATTTTTTGAAAAAAATAAAGTATTTTACGGGGCTAAAAATAAACTTACCTTTTTAAAAAAAAGTATTTTCAAATGATAAATCAGTGAAAAAATTTTTTAACTTTTTTCCTACTCTTATCCTGGTAAAAGCAGGCCGTACGCTTTTACCAGGCGTAAGAATTGTAAGGGTTTTCTGCGAGCAGAGGGTCTCCAAAAAGCGGAACTATCCGCCCGCAGAGGCCCTCCTCCAGGGCAGCCGGAGGATCTGTCGAGGATTCTTGACAGATCGGAAATGCCGGTTTGCAGTGCATGCCTGAAACCGGCATTTCCGATGTCCCTACGGGTGGGTGCACAGCGCGTACCCACCCGTAGGGATCGGAATATCCGGCCCATTGAGTCCAGGGGCTCATTAAGTAAATTGCTCTGTCCTGGATGGTAATGATAAGCGTCTTCAGTGTTGTGGCTACTTTAGCAATGTAAACCTCATCTAAGATCATTCCTTGGTGCTTGAGGGGAAAGCACTGAGAGGTTGGTTTTTCTGACCATTTTTTTCTTTGGTTAGTAAGGCTGGAGAGCCGAAAATTGGAACCAAGGAATGACTTAGAAATAGATGCCATATTTTGGTTAAAATGATTGCCACCCTAAAGTCGGGAAAATCCAAAGTACAGTCTATAGGATTCAAGAAACTAAATTGATTTTGCAGTGTATGAAGTTGACACCCCTCCTCCCAAGTCAAGTTTTTATTTATCAGGACAGGACTGGTGTTTGAGATGTGGGGTGGAAGGGGGAGAGAAGGAAGAATACAAAAATAGAATCCCCTATGACAGTGACTCCGGTTTTAGTGGGCTGTGACTGAAATTGGTTGTTTTTCAGAGTACCAGCCTCATCAGTGGATGGTAAACTATTGATGCTGCACTTGGGTCATGCAAACTGATGACCTATAAAGCATACTGTTGACAATAAGTAATGCTGTTGAATACAAGTTTCTGTACATTTTTGTTTGAAGTAAGCAAGTAATATAATCAGACTGCATTTTTCAGAATAAGAACATTGCTGTGGAATATTAGTTTCCTACTTAAATTCTGCTAATATAAAGTTAATTGGTTTCCTTAATTAGTTTCTAATGTAAACTAAACCAAAAGCTCTTAACGTGTAGTAAGCTGGGCTGAACCGTTGATGGGTAAACTTACAAACATTAGGAAGTATTTGGTATGAAAGAAAGACCGCACATACGCCTAAACAGAAACCCGACTTGTGCAGTTAAGCAACCATCCTCAATACATGAGATGAGACAGTAACAAGCTTTAAAAAAAAGTCTTGCACAAATGCAAGGAAATGTGGAAATCCAGTGGACTGGGATAAAAAGCAACAGAAGGATACAAAAGTAATGAGGTGCAAAAAGAAATATGAATTAAAAAAAAAAACCAGTACGGGGAACCTAAAAATAAGTTGAGGGGAGGAACTTACTGTATTTAATATGCAATAAACAAAAAAAAAAGGTAATGAAGAAAATTAGTGGGGCTTGTGATAAATCTCCAGGACCTGGTGGTTTTCACCACAGTGAAACAGGGCAAGCTTGCATCTTTTTTTAATTTTTTGTTTACAGGTTTAAAAAAATAGGTGGGGAAATTGCAAATGTTAGTCATAATTTTCCAAAGTGCTCTAAATTTGGAAATTGTGCTTTTGGATGGGGAAAATTGCAAATGTCACTCCATTATTTAAGGAGGGAGGGAGAAACCAGGAAACTACAGGCTTGTTGGTTTAAGTTCAGTTGTGTGGAAGCTGCTGTTATCTATCGTCAGGGACAGAGTGACTGAGCACTTAGACAAGTATCAGCTGATCAGCATGGATTTGTGAAGGGTAGGTCATATCTCACTAATCTAGTTGAATTTTTTGAGAAAGTCACTGACATTATGGATAGGAGAGTGTCTATGAATGTTGTCTATATGGACTTCCAGGAAAGATTTGATAAGGTTCTGCACAAGAGACTATGAAAGCACATGGAGTTGGAGGTAACCTTATGACATGGATTGGTAATTGGTTGGGTAGTAGGGGTAAAGGGAACGTTCTCTGATGTGATGTCACGCATGGTGTTCTCCAGGGATCTGTGCTGGGGTCTCCGCTTTTTACCATTTATGTCAATGACTTGGTTGAATGAATGGAGAGTTGACATGAAGTTTGGCACAGTAAGTTGTGTGGATGGAAGCAGGAAGTTATAACGTGACATGGATTAAGTGAGTGGGCAGAACTGTAGCATATGAGGTTCAATGTGGAGAAGTACGAGGTCTTCCATTTTGGATCGGCAAACGGTAAATTGGAATATTTACTTCATGACGATTGAGGAGCAAAGGAATTTAGATGTCCACATACACACATCACTAAAAGCTAGTGCAGAGGTACAAAAAGTGATCAAAAATGCGAATGAAATGTTGGCCTTAATGTCAAGGAGACTGGAATATAATGGGGAGAAAGTTATGCTTCAGTTGTATAGAGCTTTGGTCAGACCCCAAATAAAGATATGGGCATTGCACTTTAGAAAGGGTACATCAACCTTGGAAGAGGTACAGTGCAGATTCACCAGAATGATGCTGGGCATTTGAAGGTGAAATAGAGGACAGATTGCATTAACTTGGCTTGTATTCCCTTGAGTTTAGTAGCTTGAGGGATGAGTTAATTGAGGTGTTTAAAATGTATTTTGCTATCGTATATCTGTTTAAAATGATGATGGGTTCGATAGAGTAGATACTGCTAAACTATTTCCTCTGGAGGTGGAATCCAGAACAAGGGGGCACAATCTTAATTAGAGTTGGGCCATTCAGGGGTGAAATCATACAAAGGGTATTGGAAATTTGGAGCTCTCTTCCCCAAAAGGCTGTGGATGCTGGGTCAATTGAAATGTTCAAGACTGAGATTGATGGATTTTTGTTAGGCAAGGGTATGAAGGGATATGGATCAAAGGTGGGTAAATGTAGTTGAGGTACAGATCTAATTGAATAGCAGAACAGGCTCGAGGGGCTGAATGGCCAACCCCTGTTCCTCTGTTTCTAAGCATATATGTGACATTTATTGATTCAATGTCACTTATGGTTAATTGCCACGTACGATTTTAAACAGTGGCATTACTTAGTTTTGAGATCCCAGTAAAAACTACAGGACTTCCTTACCTCCTTCAGTTTTTAGTTCCTCCTACAGTCTCTCCACCTTGGGTAATCACTTTATTTACCCGGTCTTCTCTTTTCAGCCTGCATATTTGGGTCTCCCTCACTGTGATTTCTAATTTTTTGTTTCTGTTCATACAACTTGTCATCTATTCTTGCATCATGGTTGCCATTCTCTGTGCCTGTGCGCTACTAACATTTACGGAGCAATGCACGGAGGGAAACATCGTTATAATACCATTACTGTGGGGTGGTGTCTGGTTGGGAAACCCGTGCACATATACTTAAACATAGAACGCAGGTTACTGGTCTTCAACTAATGAAAATAGCTGGAGTGCTTGATTTTGCTCGACAGAAATTGTCAAGCAGATGTGCTAAATGTTATTCAAAGTTAGAACAGACTTTGCAGCAGCAATTGTAATAGTGCAAAACAAAAATGATGCAGTGCTGCATTTTGGCTGAAGTCTTCCTATGTCACTACTGTGGTGCACTGGCTTTATACTGTACATGATATGGCACCAAAGGTGCAGTATAATGGCAGCACCGCTATCAATTTAAAAAATACCTATATGCATATATCATTTTCTTCCCCATTTGGTAGCTAAATTATAATTTTAAGAAGCTCACAAAATTTACTTGTAATCTTGGCAACTTCATGAACAGAAGCTTAATTGTTCTAGTGTGGTTTGTTAACTTTCTGTTTACAGTAAGGTTAAGGCAATGGTCATGCTGATCCTTGATGGGCTTTACCTGTGCCAATTTATAGGACTGATCCTATTACTGGTGTGGGATAGTTTCTGAATGTTGTCAGTTCACTGTGAACATCTCCTTTTAGCTGCAGCTGTATCTGTGCCAAAGAAGAAGAGGAAGATGAAGGACTTGAACAAGAAAGAAGCAGTTGGAGATCTACTAGATGCTTTCAAAGAGGTGCTAGTTTTACTTCATAAAGTAGTTAAGCACAAGTTAGAAATGCTAATTACAGTAAATGATTGGGTATGATATCTATTGGCAGAGCCATTTGGTCGTACCTATATTTTGTACATTTAAAAATTGCAATGAAGACCAAGATTCTGCATTTTTTTTTTTGCTGGAAGTGTGTTATTGAAGCTTTAGTCATTTTTTCATGGAAACTGATATTTGAGATAAGTTCAAGATTTAAAGCAAATGCTGATCTAAATGATCTTAAAAGATCTACAGATTAGTAACTGAGGTCTCAGCAACGCGGGCTAAGGACCATTTGCACCTTGCTTCCCTTTAACATAACCTGTGGCCCTCTAGTCTAGATGCTTTATGTGCCCCCTATCTCATTTCATAGCCTGTCGGGCAGTGGAATGCTGACCATGCTGGGATTTAGTTCTATTTCTCCTTCTTTCCTTGCATTTCAGTATGAGATTGCTTGATTCAGCAAGTGAAAAATACCCGTTGAAGTAGAGCTATTTATTGGAACTATTGTTCCATTTAGTGTGTTTTATATACTATGAGACAAGCATTTTTCCTAACAAAATCACTAAAAACCCCAAGTTATTTCCTTGGTGGTGAAGGTGAATTACTGTAGGAAGCCTTTTTCTGGGGCATATCTCACTTTGTTCTTTCCCATCAGCTAGGGAAAAAAAACACATTCCCAGTTATTTTAATTTTCCAGTTCCAGCAAACCGTTTCAAATTATTTCCCAACAAGTTTCTGGTTTGTATCCTGGAAGTTTATTTTTTGCAGTTTTAGTCTATAGTTTTTGCTATTCGTATTTTGGGAAGCAACCTTCTGTTGGCTGCCTTGATCTGATTGATAAGGTACCATCGCAGTACATGTATGTCACACATCCTTAAGTGGCACCTGGTTTCAATTACTGTAAAGAACAGCCAGCATCATGATAGCCAGCCTACTGCTTGGGGCATGTTTGTAGCAGGTACCATGCTGCTGATCAAACGTTTGTTTTTGGCTACTTTTCTAATCATTAGTAATGTGTTCCACATGCGTGCTGCCAAATATTTAGAAGTCTCTTAAATTATGGTAATAGTAATTCAGAATTATCTGAAACTGTAAATTAGGAATTGCATACTCAAAAAAATATTTTTCTGCAGTCTCAAGTAAAAGAACCTGCAGCCGAGACTGACGCCCAGCCTGCTGCTGTATCTGTCGAAGTAAATGAAACAATTGCTCCCACCCGTGACGAGCCAGAGGAAACCTGGGAAGAGAAGGAGGATAAACAAGACGTAGAGAACATCAAGCCAGATGGAATTAAATTGTTAGATCAGAAATATCAATACAAAGAAGGTGAGCCTAGCAGCAGTTTGTTTAAAAAAAAAAAAAAAAATCTGAAACTAAAACCATGTGAATCACAGAAACTTATGGGTTTGTGACCTAATCTTGGAGAGGAGAGTGGGAGCGAAGACATTTTTTTTAGATGTTAAAAAGTAATTATAAAACGGGCAGAACTTTTTTCCAGCAGTTACATAATGGAATGGCAAAGCATCTGAAGAGAAATCTTTTCAGTTATCAAAGACTTGGAGCCCAGAAAGTATTGGGCCGTTTTAATTGTACTGTGTAATTAACCACATCTTTTTCACTGGTTCCCTACCCAAGTTGTGTATGCAGCATAATTTGATTATGAATTATAATGTGTTTCTAATACAAGTCAAACTGCCGTAACTTGTCTTTCATGCATATAATTTGGTCATTTGCCACTAGGTGGGGATAAACTGATGTAGATCTAGATGTTTAGCCCAACACTTGTTAAAAATGTTGCAAGTACTTCTGATAGTGTTCTGTTTAGTTTTGTTTCAGTTCTTTGTATTGAATATTCTGAGCCAAAAACATTGTATTTCTAATTTATTTAAACTCCATGTACAAATAGGAAATAATTTATTTTCGTTTTGGTGGGGGTGTGGGCTGGAATATATGAGAGGAGAGAAACTCCTATGATGGCTATGAATGTCCTGGGCAGATTATCATGTATTCTGATACCATTGGTTCATTCTCTACTATTGTCATCCTGTTTCCTATGTAAGAAAAGTTTGAGCATTTTAATGCTGCTTACTACCAGGTTTATTTTTTTGTCTTGTAGGACAGTTTATTTTGAAGTTCATCAAGTTTTTGGTTTTATAGTTTTAAAATCTTGCAGTTTTCTACCAGCACCATTTTGACTTATTGTCTTTACCCGTCAGAGTAAGTCCGCGCTCTTAGTCATGTTGTCATCTGTCACCTGCCATTGTTGAGAGTGGTTGTTGGAGAACAAATAAATGTGGCTCGATGATGATGCTCCATGGCCCAGATTGTCTTGACCTCACTTGAATTTGGATGCGAGTAATGTAAGCCGTTTGAAGTTATGCACTGCAAGGAATTTTAAGTTCCTCTGTCCTTCAAGACAGTTATTTACCCTTTTCTCTAAAGTGAGGTTTGTGCTTATGGTGGATCCACTTGATTCTGGTGGGTACGTAGTAAGGCCGTGGACAATCTCCATCCTGTTCTCATGCCATTCAGTTCTGAACGTGACACTTATGTTTTACTCACCACCATAAAGGAATTTATGTTTTACTCACCACCATAAAGGAATTTATATAGTTAACATGCATATCACTGGTCTAACAGTTTGAGCTTTTTCGGGACAAGACTAGGTAAACTCATTATGATCACCAAAGGTCCTGAGGATGAAAGTACAATTTTCTAATCTGTTATACACTACCCTATGTTTGAGGATCCTCCATTTAATTTTATTTCCCAGTTTCCCTAAAACACGAGTAAAAATTCTTGAGTAATTCCATATAATAAAAAACAGAATTTGGCCGTAAACTGATGAATTTGAAGTAATCTGGCCCCAAAACACTAAATTAATTTAAAAATCCCAGAATCCTATGTAATAATGGAGCATAAAACTGGCCAGCCCATTATGAAACAGCGATTGCTCTCTGGCAGGGCAAGACCTACCCGGGATCTCACTAAATGAGGGGTGTGGTTATTTCTTGGGTCAGTGTGGTACTAGTTTGGTGTATTTTCTATTTTACATGGAGGTTAAATGAATGTTGCATTAGCTATTACAGCTGTGGTATGCCCCCTCCTTTTGATAGAAGTTTGGCCTCCATGTACAAAGCTCCTTTCTAGCCACCCCAGGTTCTAGTTCTGATCTGGTGAGGCTTGCAGATGGTTTTGTTGCTTTGGAACTCAGTTCTGACATAAGCAGGTACCGTGGTCTAGGACCTTACAGCAACCTGCAGATTGTGACTTGACTTTTGCGGGGTGGGATGAATTTCTTTGTTCTGGGTGATTTTTCTCTCATGATAATTCCCAAATGTGTATGGAGGTTGTACAATCTTTAAGGAAGTTGATGACTATACTAATGAAGATACGTAACATTACTATGTAGTGGTATGAAGCTGAAACGTATATAAAATTTAAATTTAACGATTCTAATTTGCTCCCATTAGAAAATTGGAAACCGCTTAATCCTGAGGACAAGAAGAAGTATGACCGTGAATTTCTCTTGGGGTTCCAGTTCATCTTTGCTAGCATGCAGAAACCTGAAGGCCTACCAATAATTAGTGACGTTGTGTTGGATAAGGTATGCGGTGCACTTGTTAATCAGGTAGTAGTTTTAATAGTAAGCATTTTACAATAGCAAACTGAAGCAATGTTTAATAAAAAAAAAAATTCCATTGCTTTTGATTCACTTAAATTTACATTGCTAAAATAGACTTATTTTTAATTCATAGTATCTGGGCCTAGATGGCATTTGTTGTCTTGCTCCAGAGCAATGCAATGTGAGTAAATATTTTGAGTTAATGGATGAACAGGAGAAAACCACAGAATTTGAGTTTAAAATCTATCTACTTCCATTTATGGGTACAGATAAATCTGTTGTCTAGTTGGTGATAAGTATACCAATTATGATCCTTTTGGATTTTTATGCACAGCCACTTCAGTTGAAATGACCATTAAAGCTTCATTCTTAATGACTCCGTTGCTTTCTATCCTATTGTGAAAAGCAGTTATGCTTTACCTCAAAAGAGCCTTTGTATGTATATATTTGCACTTGTTGTTGAGTCCCAAAGCCAATAACTCCTAAATTCTTTTTGAGGCAAATTTATTGAGTTTTATTTCTGTTGGCTGGAGCACAGCTGCAGGCAGAATTTCTCCAGTCAAGTAGTGTTTAGATCTATCCCGATCAGTAATACTGGCACCCATTTTCAAGCTCTTCCCAGTGATGCGCAACACATGCCAGCATTGTCTCCAGGTATCAGCATTTGTAGAAGCGTGGAATGTGCTCCCCACTCAGCCAAAAGTCTGTTTGGACTATTGCTCAAAAGCAATCTTGGTAAAGACCCCTTTAGCCTTGATACAGAGATACTGAGTTATGCTTTCTTTAAGAAACGCACTTTCAAGCCAGAAAGAAAATGAAGAATAGGTAAGGACTATGCCCAGGAACAGTCCTGAAAGGTACATTGGTCGAGAAACCTTTAATATTGGCACAGATGTTAGCCCTCTGGTGTTGCACACCTTTCTTTGATACGAGTCACAAAATTGGCTGGCACCCACTTTAGTGCTATTAAGTACCAGAGTAAAGAAAGTGTTCCAAAATTTTGAAGATGAATAGTGTGGCATAGGAAGCTTTTGATGCAGCTGAAGCTAATTGATGTTGATTGGTACTTTAATCTTAATAGCAAACCATGTCTTCCAAATGCCAGTGCCATATGGTGTAACTTCACCTGGGGAAAAAGTCCCATTCGTGCATTTTCTCTGCACACAAATGCTCATGAGAGATTCCCATTATCAATTTAAAGGATTGATTTGAAATTATATTCCTTGTCATGTGATGTCTGACGATATGATCATACTGCTGCACAATATTATATCTCTTATGGAACTGATAGTTAAGTATGGCATTGGGGCATTAGTACTAGTCCAATTTAGCTTAAACAAATGGGGATCTGTTGTGTTCTTTGAATACTGGTCTTTTTCCCAGAAGGATCTCTGGATGACAATGATGTACCAATGCACTGGAATCTGACTGAAATATTTCAAACATTGGCACTACATGTTGTGCCTCATAATTGGAGTTCTGTTCCTCAGAGTCCAGGTTTCTCCAGCTATTCCATTTTGGATTTATGCATACTATGTTAATTTCTAGGGCTTCAGCTCTCGCACACGTCAAACCCCCATTTCCTCAGAAAAGGAATTCAAAAAGTTAATAGCTGGAGAAAACTATTATAACTTTGAAGGCAACCTTGAGATGACGCAGCCATTCACTACACCCGTATTTATCAAAAGCCATCTCTTTTGGGCCACTGAAATCATAGAATGATACCAGAACTGAGAGGGTATACCTGTCAGGAAAAATTGAACAGGCTGGGACTCTTTTCTCCAGAAAAGAGAAGACAGGGGTGACCTGATAGAGCTTATTAAAATTATGAAAGGGTTTGACCGGGCAGATGCAGAGATGGTGTTTCCAGGGGCCATAAATATAAGATAATCACCAATAAATCCGATAGCGAATTCAGAAGAAACTTCTTTACCCAGAGAGTAGTTAGAATGTGAAACTCACCACCACAAGGAGTATTTGAGGTGAATAGCATAGATGCATTTAAGGGGAAGCTAGATAAGCACATGAGGGAGAAAGGAATAGAAGGATATGTTGATGGGGTTAGATGAAGAAAGGTAGGAGGATTCTGGTGTGGAGCATAAGCACCGCCTGTTGGGGGCGAATGGCCTGTTTCTGTGCTGTAAATACTATGTAATCATAGAATCATGCAGCACAGAAGGCAACCATTCGGCCCATCTTGCCTGTGCCAGCTCTTTGAAAGAGCTGTCCAATTTAGTCCCACACCCCAGCTTTTCCCCCATAATCCTGCAAAATAGTTCTCCAAGTACATGTCCAGTTGCCTTTTGAAGGTTCCAATGGAATCTGATTCCACTATCCTTTCAAGTAATGTATTCCGGATCATCATATCCTACTGTGAAATATTTTCTCATTTCCCCTCTAGTTCTTTTGCTAATTATTTTAAAACTGGTTACCGACCCACTTGCCAGAGGAAAGTTTCTCCCCCCTTGCTCTATCAAAACGCCTCATAATTTTGAATACCACTATTAGGTCTCCTCCTAACCTTCTCTGCTCTAAGCAAATAATCCTAGCTTCTCCAATCTCTCCACATAACTGAAGTCACTCATCCTTGGTATCATCACCTCTGTACCCTCTCCAAGGCCTTGACATCCTAAAGTGTGGTGCCCAGAATTGTACACCATACTCCAGCTGAGGCCTAACCAGTGATTTGTAAAGGCTTAGCCTGACTTTTTTTTAATTCAATGCCCCTATCGACAAAGCTAAGTATCCCATACTCTTAATTGCCTTGCCACCTTCAAGAATTTGTGAATATGCATCTCCAGGTCCTTCTGCTCTTGCACCTCCTCAAAACAGTACCATTTAGATTATACTGCTTCTCCATGTTGTTTCTCCCAAAGTGCATCACTTCACACTTAACTGCATTAAATTGCACCTGCCATGTGTCTGCCCATTTAACCAGTCTATGTCCTCCTGAAGTCTGCATATACGTGTGTGTGTGTGTATATGCGCAATGGTCCGAATACTGATCCCTGGGGGACCCCACTGCATATTTCTCTCCAGTCAGAAAAGCATCCGTTCACTACTACTCTGCCTCTTATCCTTTATCAAAAGCCTTTTGAAAGTCCATGTATACATCATCGACTGCACGACCTTCATCCAACCCTCTTTGTTACTTCATCAAAGAACTCAATCTGGTTCGGCAGACACAATTTGTCTTTTAACAAATTCGTGCTGGCTGTCCCTTATTAACCCATGCTTCCTCCAAGTGAGAAATGATTCTGTCCTCGACAATGGTCTCTTGTAGTTTTCCCAGCACTGATGTTAGACTGATTGGCCTGTAGTTAACAGGTTTATCCTCCTTTTTTGAAAAGGGGTTTAACATTTTCAATCCACCAGTCCTCTGGCACCACTCACTTATCCATGGAGGATTGAAAGATTGTGGTCTGAGCTTCTGTTATCTCCACCCTGGCTTCCCTCAGCAACCTAGCATGCATCCCATCTGGATTGGGTCACTTGTAAACTTCGAGTGATGCCAACCTATTTAGCACCTTTTTATCTATTATCCTATCCAATATCTCTATCCTATCCAATATCTCTACCCCATCCCTCTTCTGCAACATTAACTTCATCTTTTGTGAAGACAGTGCAAAGTACTCATTCAGTACCTCAGTCATACCCTCTGCCTCCACAAGATGATTTCCTTTTTTTGTCCCTAATTGGTCCTACCATTCCCTTAACTATCCTTTTACTTTTTATATGTAGGCAGAAAGCCAAACTGCTAGAGCAATCTAATTGACATACCAGATATACTGTACAAGGGTGTCCTTTCTCATTCATGCATCCATGTGGAAATAAGAAATCAGTTGATCTTGCTTCCCATCCCTCCTTCGGTATGTTACATTATTGAAGTAGGGGTTCGGTTCTTTGAGGATAAGGAAGCAAGATGCCGCAACCTTCTAGTAGCAAGAAAACTATTAACAAGAACAAAGTTTAAAAAAACTCTAACATGGTTCTAAACCACTCCAGGTCAGAAGGAGAATGAGCATTAGACAGGAAGGGACATTTGTATGTGGAGGTTGAACTTCTCTCAAAGAATGAGGAATACTCTGCCTGTGGTAAGTAATGTAACATTCCTCCATTTTTTTTTTTCAACCTCCACATCCAAATAAGGAAAAACAAATTGTGGGCCTTTGGCCTACGTCTCCAGGCTAGTTTGGAATACTGTATTATCAGGTTTATCCTATATTAAAGCAAGCATGATGATGCTTGGTGAAAGCATGTAACTGCTCCATGCTCCAGGTCGTCACGTTTATACATGATTTATTGAAGAGCCCTACAGATGTTAGCCCAAAAAGTGGCCACTGCAAGTTAAATGACAGCTATCTTTCTCTGGTAGGGAGTAACACCAGTTCACAAACCATCTTTAAGTACTAGATTTAAGTATAGCCGTGTTTCATACGAAACGCGCTCTATTTGGATAAAACTTCGGTGTCCTATCTACATGTGTTTGCAGAGGCATTTGTAAAATACACCAGGCAAAAGGTATTAGAGAATATAGCTCCATGGTTTGGAAGATGACAGGGTCAGAAAACAGAGAAGGGTGTAATGGAGTGTTTTTCAGGTTGGCTGATGTGGGTAATGCTTTGACCCAGCAGACTCTGTTGCGATCGGGGTTTTCCAGTTATATAAATGGCTTGGACTTGTGCACAGTAACTTTGATGTTTGGCTATAATAGGTTAGGGAGTACAATAAAATTAAGAATGCAGGAGATTGCAGGCCATAGACAGGCTGGTGGAGTCAGCAGATATGCAATAGATGCAGAGAAAGATGAATTAATATAACCTTTTGGTAGGGAAGGATGAAATTTGCAAGGAGGCATACCCCAAATGGTAAACTTCTTAA
The DNA here is from genome assembly GCA_030390025.1 of Squalus acanthias. NCBI lineage: Eukaryota > Metazoa > Chordata > Chondrichthyes > Squaliformes > Squalidae > Squalus > Squalus acanthias. The sequence goes on from CM059429.1 coordinate 34,178,342, forward strand.
GAGGAACAGAGATTGTTAAAGGTAGGTGTGCAGGTAGAAAAGGAAAATGGAATACTAGGTAAAGTCTAATTTTTATATATACTAGTTGATCCTCCTGTGGCTTTGCATACAGGGGGTCACAATTAATTATCGTCTTCTGGGCCGGTGTTAAATCGGCTAGGGTGTGAAAATTTCACTTGTCCTCATTCAAATTCAGACATTCTGGCTTTATTTTATGTAACACTTTTGATGCTATTGATAGTTAAATAGCAAAATTTGAGAAGTAGGGCATACTGAGGAGCTGGGAGATTCAAAATTTAAATGCTACAGCATAATTTTATATAGTTGGGTCTAAATGATATGTTCTTCGGTTTTGAAATAGTCAACATTTTATTCTGTTTTGGTTTGATTTGAAGTGTGTGTTGATTTTACAGGCAAACAAGACTCCACTTCGTCCTCTTGACGCAAGCAGAATCACTGGAATGAGTTGTGGGCCAGACTTCACGCCTTCCTTTGCTAATCTAGGACGACAACCGATTGGAAGAGGCCCAGTAAGTTGGACTTTGGAGACTATGATCGAATGGTAGTTAACGGCAATTGATATTTCAAGGTGGTGTCTTCTTGCGAAGTTATACACCTAATATTTTAGCATTAGGGGTACGAGGCCCCCTGGGGAAGAGTGACCATAGTATGGTGGAGTTCTACATTAGGATGGAGAAGGAAACAGTTAAGTCAGAGACCATGGTCCAGAACTTAAATAAGGGCGACTTTGAGGGTATGAGGCGTGAATTGGCGAGGTTAAATTGGCAAGCGATATTTAAGGGGCTATCAGTGGAAGGGCAATGGCAGACATTTAGAGATCGCATGGATGAACTACAACAATTGTACATCCCGGTCTGGCATAAAAATAAAAAAGGGAAGGTGGCTCAACCATGGCTAACAAGGGAAATCAGGGATAGTATTAAAACCAAGGAAGTTGCATACAAATTGGCCAGAAGTAGCAGCAAACCCGGGGACTGGGAGAACTTCAAAACTCAGCAGAGGGGGACGAAGGGTTTGATTAGGGCAGGGAAAATAAAATATGAAAGGAAGCTTGCAGAGAACATTAAAATGGACTGCAAAAGCTTCTATAAATATGTAAAAAGAAAGAGGTTAGTAAAAACAAACGTAGGTCCCCTGCAGTCGGAAACAGGGGAAGTCGTAATGGGGAACAAGGAAATGGAAGATCAATTGAACAAGTACTTTGGTTCGGTGTTTACTGTGGAGGACACACACAACCTGCCGGAAATAAAAGGGGTCAGAGGATCTGGTAAGAGGGAGGAGCTGAGGGAAATCCTTATTAGTCGGGAAAAGGTATTGGTGAAATTGATGGGACTGAAGGCTGAAAAATCCCCGGGGCCTGATGGTCTGCATCCCAGAGTACTTAAGGAGGTGGCCTTGGAAATAGTGGATGCATTGACGATCATTTTCCAACATTCCTTAGACTCTGGATCAGTTCCGATGGAGTGGAGGGTGGCCAATGTAACCCCTCTTTTTAAAAAAGGAGGGAGGGAGAAAGCAGGGAATTATAGACCGGTCAGCCTGACATCGGTCGTGGGTAAAATGATGGAAGCAATTATTAAAGATGTCATAACAGACCATTTGGAAAGTGGCGACATGATAGGTCCAAGTCAGCATGGATTTGTGAAAGGGAAATCATGCTTGACAAATCTTCTGGAATTTTTTGAGGATGTTTCCAATAGGGTGGACAGGGGGGAACCAGTAGATGTGGTGTATTTGGACTTTCAGAAGGCCTTCGACAAGGTCCCACACAAGAGATTGGTGAGCAAAGTTAAAGCACATGGGATTGGGGGTAATGTGTTGACGTGGATTGAGAACTGGTTGGCACACAGGAAACAAAGAGTAGGAGTAAATGGGTACTTTTCAGAATGGCAGGCAGTGACCAGCGGGGTACCGCAGGGTTCGGTGCTGGGACCCCAGCTGTTTACATTATATATTAATGATTTGGACGAAGGGATTAAATGTAATATCTCCAAATTTGCGGATGACACTAAATTGGGAGGCAGTGTGAACAATGAGGAGGATGCTAGGAGGCTACAGAGTGACTTGGACAGGTTGGGTGAATGGGCAAATGTATGGCAGATGAAGTACAATGTGGATAAATGTGAGGTTATCCACTTTGGTGGTAAAAATAGAGAGGCGGACTATTACCTGAATGGTGGCAGATTAGGGAAAGGGGAGGTGCAACGAGACCTGGGCGTCATGGTACATCAGTCACTGAAGGTGGGAATGCAAGTGCAGCAGGCAGTCAAGAAAGCAAACGGAATGATGGCCTTCATAGCAAGGGGATTTGAGTACAGGAGTAGGGAGGTGATGCTACAGTTGTACAGGGCCTTGGTGAGGCCACACCTGGAGTATTGTGCGCAGTTTTGGTCTCCTAACTTAAGGAAGGACATTCTTGCTATTGAGGGAGTGCAGCGAAGGTTCACTAGATTGATTCCTGGGATGGCCAGACTGACACATCAAGAAAGATTGGGTCAACTGAACTTGTATCCTCTGGAGTTCAGAAGAATGAGGGGGGATCTTATAGAGACATTTAAAATCCTGACTGGTTTAGACAAATTAGATGCGGGCAGAATGTTCCCAATGGTAGGGAAAACTAGAACCAGGGGTCACAGTCTAAGGATTAAGGGGAAGCCATTTAGGACTGAGCTGAGGAGGAACTTCTTCACCCAGAGAGTGGTGAATCTATGGAATTCTCTTCCACAGAAGGTTGTTGAGGCCAGTTCGCTAAATATATTCAAAAGGGAGTTAGATATAACACTCACAACTAAGGGGATCAAGGGGTATGGCGAGAAAGCAGGAATGGGGTACTGAGGTAGCATGTTCAGCCATGAACGCATTGAATGGCGGTGCAGGCTCGAAGGACCGAATGGTCTACTCCTGCACCTATTTTCTATGTTTCTATGTCTATGTTTCTATTTGATTTCTTGAGCACTGGTGACAAATTTGAAAAGGCATGTAACCTTGTATAACTGATCAAACTGAATTCTGCAGCAGTTTATTGGTACTCTGTTCTTTAGCAGCTAAAGGTTTAACCAAAAACACTCCCTGGCTTTCCACTGTATATTTCCAAGCATTTTCCGAAACCAGATTTATGTACATTTATTAACAGCTTAAAGGGATATGGTTAACTTTTGTGAACAAGTTCCTTTTGGTTCTAAATGGCAAAATGCTGTGGCTACTCGTGTTACAGCTGGTGCAGCAAATGTACTTTTGTCCCCCTTCCCCATGTGAAGCCGTCTATTATTTGATGCCTAAAGCCGATAAATTAAACCTTAGTGGAGATTATCAAAAAAATACAGAAATTACTACTTCTACGAGTTAAATTGACAAAGTAGTATGAAGAATAGAAGACTGTTATGTGCATGCTTGGGATGATGCCCCAACTGTATCTCCTGACTTTGCTTTTGTCCAAGTTCAGAAACTTGGACACTCTCAAATTCTGCATTAGTTTCTTTCCATATCTAATGCAATTACACATGTGCCAGTATCCTCACTGTCCTCCTAATACTGAATTGAAATCCGCACTATCCTCCCTGTTTCGGTTTTCTCTTCTGTACCCAACCGTAATCATCGCCACTCATACGAGTGTGCAGTCCCATGGGTGTCAGCAGCCGTTTGATCTTTCACCCAGACAGCCATTCGTAATGTGTGAAAACACTTAACAGTCAGGATTACTGGACAGTATTCCCCTTCCTGATCTCTGGGTGAGTTCCCCACCCCCCCAATTATGCTTTTCTTCCTCATCTTACACCCTTACTACAAAGTGGCTGGCCACCTGATAGGCATTGCATTTCAAAACTAGATGGAAACTTGATGTGTTGTTTGCCTGTGCCCTGTCTTCCTCTTTTGGGCTGAATGTTGAACAGGCACTGTCAGGCAAGGCGAGATGAAGCTATTTGTAGTCCTACACCAAGCCTTCCAAAAGTCAAATGTATTGGGAGGCCAGTCACCTCATGGTGATCATTATCGCTTGTTTTAAATTGCTGGCTTTAAAAGAGATAAATGTATAACTGCAACTTTTGTTACCATTGTATTCTGGAATTTTGCCTTGCCTATTTATTGTGTACAGTGATTTGAAATATGTATTTTGGTGTCATAAAGGTGGCGCATGTTTTCCTGAAAGACCAATCGCATGCATGCTCAATTGTTTTCAAGCCTTCAGGTGTGGGCCCGAGAAGATCTCAGCAAGGCCAGAGGAAAGAGCCGCGCAAAATTATTGCAACTGTCTCTCTAAATGATGACATACAACTTAAGAAGGCAGAACATGCCTGGAAACCTTCTGTAAAGAAACCAACTGAGGAGGATGACCCAGATATGATAAAAACACAGGTAGCCATTTGGCAGCATTTTGGGCTGTTTGATATTTCTACAGAATGGATTGGAAAAGTCACTTTTTTTAAATGTTGCAGTTTTAAAGCAAAGTGTATTCACACAAAATGAGCTAGGTGTTGATGTTTTCCCTATCAACTCAAGTCCTCAGTTTATTAGCCGATTTCTGCAATGGCTAAACACCTCATTAATGCAGGCCCATTGGTCCCTTCCTGCTGTGGACTGTTACAATATTTCTTTTTGAAAAGCCAGAGGCACTGGTAGTCAGTTAGGTTTTTAAAACTGCTTCAAGTTTATTGTATAGTTGGGTATTGGGCAGTATGGCACACTATTAAACTTAAGACATGCAAACAGCTTACAGGAGTTACTAACGCCACTGTACTCGAGATAATATCTAAGGCAGGAACCTAAACTTTTAATAATGCACGTAACTGTATAAACCCACTGAATTTGCTCATTTGGTAATGCATATGAATTACACTTGCATATTTTGACGCAGTCAGCATTTTGATTGGACCAATTGCAAATGTTAGTTTCTGCTAATTGGCCAATAGCTATAACTAAGCCCGTCACTTTTCCTGGAAACTAACTATTATAGTATTTTGTCCAGGAGTTATATAGAACAGATTAAAAGTGTGTGATTAGTACTGCATTAATGAGTGCAATGTATAAAAATGGAACCCAAGTCCAGGAGTAAGCATGAAAACTAAATAAATTCCAGATTGCTGACAGTTGCCCAACTTAGTTCTGCTTTGTGCTTGCATTAATTTAGTACCAGATCAGTGATTTCCAGGTCTAATGCTTTTCTGCTTGAATGTTGTAGAAATGAAATGAGCCTTGTCTTTTATTAATCTAATTATCCACTAACACTGAATTATATTTGTGATTTGGGGTGCGTTTGGGTTGGGGGGGGGGGGGGGGGGGGGGAAGGAGGCGTTTTGGGAAGGGGGTGCAACTATGCAGTCAAAGGCATCATAACTCCCTTTGCAGTGTTTGGCAGCTGGCTATGGCCAGGTCAGTTGTCTTGGGTCTGGCCACAGACAGGCTGAGCTGATGGTGCACTTGAACCATTACTTACTTTTATTATTTAGGAATTGCTTTCATGCTGGTTCCTCTCCTATAGGTCCTGGGATGATTGCAGTCTTGCAAATAGAACCTTGAGGTAACAGTGCGAGTGCAGTCCCTTTAAATTGCATTGTGACTTCCAAACCTTGTGCGAATGCACTTCTGTTTTGTATATTTGGCATCAAAGGAATCTCGTTATATTTTGGAAGTGTGATGTGGCATGTAAATTAAAACCATACCACTGAAACAGTATTGAGCCTCAAACAAATCTTGCATTCTGAAAAGAACTGAGCACTTTCTGTGCAAAATATATTCTCTCTCTCTCTCTCTCATTCTCTCTCTCTCTCTCTCTCTCTCTCTCATATTCTCATTCTCTCTCTCTCTCTCTCTCTCTCTCTCTCTCATATTCTTGCCCTCCCTCCAGGAACTAGACTATTTTAAAAATCTTTTTTAAAGAGGTCTCCTTTGTTTTGTATTCTGGTTTAGTCCTTGTGGGGGTGGTGGGGGTCTACCATTTCATGGGTCTTTGCTTCTTTTGGCTACCTGTGGCCTGGTTTGGAACTACCTGGTTAGGAGGATCCACTACTGGCTGGCTATTGCATACTCAGCTGGTACTGGTCCAAAGCATCAGCTCCCATTGAAGTCAACTGGAACTGGTTCAAAATGACCCACAGCACATTACCAGAGAGACTTTTTAATGGTGGCCGACCCACCGGTCTATGAACCAAACAATATAATGCAAAACTAAAATCATGTCTAAAAGATGAGCGGTCATGTTGATTTTTTTTCCTCTCCTACTTACTTGATAAGTTACTGGAGGGAAAAAAAACTTGCTGGATTACAAACATTTTAAAAATAGAATGCGCTTAATCTGTACAGTTTGGATGATACGTTGGTTCACAACTGCAGTTTATGCAATTTACTAGTTTACTTTGTGTGATTTGCTCTGAAGCCTCTGAGCAGTGTGTTCTGAAGATGCACTGAAGGTGCACAGGAGTAGATGGGGATGAGTCCCCGTCGCCCCCTGCCCCGTTCCACTTCCACAGTGGGGAAATGTCTGGCTTTTGCTGAGGTCAGGAACTTGAGAATTGTGAGCCTGTGACCTACCATTTTTAAGATTTTCTTTGACCACAAATTGCTTAAGGAAAAAAATACATGATCATGAAGTTAATTACATTCCATCCCCTCCCCTCCCCACCAGCCCCCCCCCAACTGCCAAACTGTCGTGATTAGGCAGCGTGAAGGATTGTTGCTTCCTTCCACAATGTGCAAGTAATAGATTGCAGTATAATACTTATAAGCTGAATAGTGCACTAATGCAGAAACTGGTTTTCACTAATGATCAGTTGTAACACTGATATTCCTATTTGTGTGATCTCTCTCATTTTTATGCATGCATCAAAGCAGTATTAATACTTGGGGAACCTTGCTGTTTTGTTACATAGGAGCTGTTCCGAAAGGTGCGCAGTATTTTGAACAAACTGACACCCCAGATGTTCCAGCAGTTGATGAAACAGGTGGCAGAATTGACAATTGACAATGAAGAGCGGTTAAAGGGAGTTATTGACCTGGTCTTTGAAAAAGCCATTTCTGAGCCAAACTTCTCTGTTGCCTATGCCAACATGTGCCGCTGTCTCACAACAGTAAGTACCCTTTAACCCCTGTTGATATTTTGGAATGATTCCAGCAGTGAATTGTGGTAACTTCAGGAATTTTGAAAGCACTGAAATAGCATACCTGCTAGCTGAAATGTGTACAGTAATTGAAAAATATTAAACTGCTGTTCTTCCATAAGATTCATTTATTAGCTGTGAAGAGTATATCCTATCTGAGGTATTCAGACATTTTTGGGCCATAGATAATCAATCTATGGTAGATTTGAGGATTTGAAAAATTGAATAGCACATTATAGGGTAGCAAGAAGTCTGAGCTGCCTGTTGAGCATGCATTGAAATAATGAGGTTGCTTTAGGACTATGGACCCAAGTTATAGATCCATATAGATCAGGCTGTAGAACAGTATAATATATTTCCATTTGTTGCTAAAATATACCAGTTATGCAACAGAAGACCAAATAGATTGATATTTTAATACGCGATCACCTTGTTATCTGTGTTGCACATTATGTGTGCGTGTAAAGTGTAAGAAGCAGTCTAAAGTGAATTTGGAGTTAAAAGCCATGGATATGATAGTGTACACAGTATACTTTGGAAAGTTGGTTTCCTACTCTCTTCCCCTCAATTATTAATTTTTAAAAGGGTAACTTCTTGCTCCTGTACTTTTAACAGCTGAAAGTTCCAATACCAGACAAGCCTGGAGCAACTGTAAATTTCCGGAAGTTGCTATTAAACCGATGTCAGAAGGAATTTGAAAAAGACAAAGACGATGATGCTGTAATAGACAAAAAACAGAAGGAAATTGATGCTGCCGCTATGGTAATTAACTTAATTTCTTACAAAATGATCTAAAATAAATTGAGCTTTTTAGGGTAAAATTGAATGAGTTTGAGATGCTTTCATGTATATATTTTTATATTGCATCATGTTTTCACATTTTCTTTTTCCATTTGTGGTATGTTTTAACTGTTAATCTATAAAGGAACGTTGAGGAAGTAGTCTCCTAATATTCAGTGGAATTATTCTGTCCTTTTCTCACCCTGATGCTGAGTTTTCAGAACTAGAACAATTTTTAAGTGAATCTGCTCATTCCAGTATATATTTAAACAGCAAAATGCAAACATGTCATTCAAATTGGGGGTGTGTATATAAGGTAATTGATTTTGTAAGCTGTTTTTAAACTGACCAATATGGCGAAGTAGTAGCTGTGCACAGTCATTATGGTGCAAAGTATAGTTTGGTATTTAATAGGATAATGTGCAGTCTTTGTAAACGTTTGCTGAACAAAAAAAATGTAATTAACTATAGGTTTGCTCTTAATCGTACATTCTATGGTTTGTCACTTCACGCTTGAAAAGATTATCGTTCCTGGATAATGGGTAATTATTGTGTGACCAAAATGCATATTCATTGAAGCTTCTCAAGTTAACTGCCTAATGTGTTTCATTGATGGAGTTTTCTGCCACGTTAACCATGTTTTGAGTTCTCGTGGAATTGGTAATAAAATTCTTTTTAAGGGAACAATAAATATGCAGCATCACATTGTCATTCTCGCTCTTTACGCTTGTATAGTTCTTTAGCTATTGAGTCACTTTATTTTATAAATGTATTCAGAATTTCCAGTTTTCTCTGTAAATGCTTAATTTGTGCTGTAACCATGTAGCAGACTGGTGTTCACAAACGTTTGCTACTTTGGATCGTGTAGATGCATATAATGGAGCCTCGGGCCGCATGCAGAATCTTAAAGGAGGCCATTCAGCCCATCGTGCCTGTGTCGGCTCTTTGAAAGAGCTATCCAATTAGTCCCACTCCCCTACTCTTTCCCCGTAGCAATGTAGTTTTTTCCTTTTCAAGTATATATCCAATTCCCTTTTGAAAGTTACTATTCAATCTGCTTCCTCCACCCTTTCAGGCAGATCATAACTCGCCGCGTTTATAAAAAAAAATTCTCATGTTGCCTCTGGTTCTTTTGCCAATCACCTTAAATCTGTGCCCCCTAGTTATTGACGCTTGAGCCATTGGAAACCATTTCTCTTTATTTACTCTATCTAAACCATTGATTTTAAACACCTATCAATCACCTCTTGGCCTTCTGTGCTCTAAGGAGAACAACCCCAGCTTCTCCAGTCTACCCAGAAGCATCCTGCAAACTGAGCTCCTGTGGGACAAGGCAGGCATCAGCCTGCAGACCAAGCTCAAAGTATACAGGGCAGTCGTTCTGATGACCCTGCTTTTTATGCCTGTGAAACTTGGACAACATATGTACAACACATTAAGAAACGGAATCATTTTCACCTAAGCTGCCTGAGGTGACTAATGAAGATCAGATAACAAGACAGGATCCATGACACTAAAGTTCTTAAAGCTGACATGCCAATCATAGATGCTGTGATCATCTAGGCACAGCTACGCCTTCCGCTCATGTGGTGTGAATGTTTGCTGAACGAACCCCAAAGGAGAGCTTTTATGACACATTGACAACTGGGGAGTGATCTCATGATGGACAGCAAAAGGGATGTAAAGACTGCTTAAAAGTGGCTTCGAAACAGTACATAATAGATGTCCGTAAATGGAAACGGCTTGCTCAAGATAAGGCATAGTGAGAAACCGTCCATGAAGGCACCTCCTATGAGGCTTATAGTATTGCTGATGCTGCATATAAACGCCAGCTGAGGAAGTCTCGCGTGAAAAATCACGATCCGCAGCTGGTATCTTTTATCTGGGTTCCACTGATCACTGTAGATGCTCGTTCCTAGCAAAAATTGGTCTCGCCAGTCATCAAAGACCTTACTGCAGAAAATGAATGATATTTTGGCTATTGTCTTCGATGTTGAAGGATGGATGATCACATTTAGTATGCAGGAGTTTTTTTGTTGACTTGATACGATTAATACAAAATAAAGGAGATGGAGCACAGAAGGTACTCTTGTAAATATTGACTACTGGAGGCACAGTTTCAGGTGTCGGGTCAGGATCACCCAAAGTAAATTTAATTTCTGTGCAAGTTTTATCTCTTACCCCATACAAATTGATTAGTTTCCTCCCATCCTCTTGGATATAGTTCCACAGACAGTGGACACCTTCTGGTCCCTTACCCAAGATGTCATTGTTTCATGTGTGAGCCTTGTTGTGAAAGCTGGCAAATATCTGACTGGACATTGCAGCTAAGTCAAATCCGGTCCTAACTTGGTATTCACTCAACATTTCCAGTAGGGGCAGCTTCATAGGGAGTGGAACCCCTGTCTGGCTTTCTCCCACCTGACCCAGGAATACTCTTGCCAATTGTAACATCCCTATTATTGCCTTAGTTGAATTCAGCTAACTTGGCACTGTCTGGACAACAAACCTGGGACTTTCCTTGTCTGTATGGTTGAAATGGAGGCTTTACATCTGAACTATCAGGATGGCCTTGCTAATAAGTCATTCATATCCAGGATTGATGTTGAATTTAGCATTCTATCATGTATCCTTGTAAGCACTGAAACATTTTTGATTTTTAAATGAATAGCTAATGCATTTGTATTAACATCACTTTGGTGACTGAGTTTAAAAGTAAAGCATTTATATAGTACCTTTAATGACCTCCAGGCATCCCAAAGTGCTTTACAGCCAATTAAAGTACTTTTGAAGTGTTGTAATGTAGGAAACGTGGCAGCCAATTTTCACACTACAAGCTCCCACAAACAGCAATGCGATAATGACCAGATGTTCTGCTTTACTATTTGTTGAGGAATATGTATTGACCAGAGCACTAGGAGAACTCCTCTACTCTTCAGAATAGTGCCGTGGGATCTTTTACGTCCACCTGAGGGGGCAGACGGGGCCTCAGTTTAGCGTCTTATCTGAAAGAGCACCTCCGACAGTGCAGTACTCCCTCAGTTGGTGATGTCATTACTCCCTCAGTACTGCACTAAAATGTCAACCTGGATTATGTGCTCAAGTCTCTGGAGTGGGCCTTGAACCCACACATTTCTGACTCGGGTGAGAGTGCTACCACTGAGCCACAGCTGACAGAGTATAATCCTACTTGGCAGAGGGATTTCACTGTAGGACTACATTTGTCTGAAATCACACTGGAATATAACCACGATGGAATCATTCATGAATTATCTATGTTTATAGCTTACATAAAATCTTTCCAGCTTTTGTAGACTTGTTTTGTTGGTACTGGAAATGTGGATACTATATAATGTATGTATAAAAGTAGCAATCAGGTTAGCGAGGCCATAAAAAAATTCAAACCAAGCACTGGGGTTCATTTCTAGAGGAGTAGAATTGAAAAGCACAGAAGTTATGTTAAACTAATATAAAACCTTGATTCGACCACACTTGAAGTATTGTGCACAGTTCTGATCTCCATATTACAAAAAGGATATAGAGGCACTGGAGGAGGTGTAAAAAAGATTTACAAGAATGATTGTTATAACCTCAGTTCTGGTATCAGGAAAGACTGAACAGGCTAAGGCTTTTTTCTCTAAGGCAGAGATCTGACCTAACACCTAATTATGAAGGGATTTGATATGGTAGAGATGTTTCCACTTGAGTCCAAAATTAGGTGTCATAAAGTTAAGAGAGTCACTAATTCAATAAGGAATTCAGGAGAGACATCTTTACCCAGGAGAGTGGTTAGATTGTGGAACTTGCTACCACCATGGAATAGTTGAGGCAAATAGCATGGATGCATTTAAGGGGAAGCTAGATAAGTACACGAGGGGGGAAAAAGGTATAGACGGATATGCTGATGGGGTTAGCTGAAGTAGGGTGGGAAGAGGCTTGTGTGGAGCAGGAACAGACCAGTTGGGCTGAATGGCCTGTTTCTGTGCTGTAAATTCTACAGTGGAATAGAGCCTGGTTCTGCTTCAGGAGTTATTGTTTGTCGTTACTATTGGTGATTGAAGGTTATCTCAAAGTTGAATCCTGTAGACTTAGTCCAGCAAATGTTTCGTTCCAGCCTCACTAAAAGAATTTAAACTAAAATACTGCTGTGTATGTATATACTGTTATGAATAAGCAATATTTTGCAATGTGTTCTGTAACTTACTGAGCTTCAGTGGTACTGTCCACAGGAGTGCACTGAGCCATTATTTTATGTAAGAAAATCTTCGTCATATTGTGTTTTCATTTGAGCTAAATTTTGTACTTTGTCATGCTGGTACCATCATAACCCCATATTGCAACATATGCTATGTATGTCTCAGCATCATGTACTTTCTATTAATTAATTAAACTTAATTAGGGGGGACTAGTTGATGTCATTAATGCACCCACTGTTAGTTTCTTGCAAGCCCATTCCTTTATAAAGACCCACAATTGTCTATAAAGTACGCACAGATCTAATTTTCAGTTAGTCATTTATGTAGAACAAGGCTGTAGCAGAACTATTGATTCCAAATTTTCTTCCCAACACAGTAGAAATGTAAAATAGACTCCCACCACTAGCAGTAAATCTTCCCTTAAAATAAATCCTTTTTGGAATTGCTTTGTGTGCTGCTGTGAACATTGAAATAGCATCTGTGGAATCCAACTGGTTCTCTCTTGTCCCTCTCTTCGCTCCTTCCCATTCAACGTGCTGACTCTTGCTGGGGTACAATTCCACGGGCACTGACAGTCATTCAGTATCTCACCTATGTAGCCATTTGTCATGTTGGAGAAATGTCTCCATCTTGAGTTTCTAAATTTAAATGTTCTAGATTTTGAATTAAACCTGTAACGCTTGAATTCTATTCATTTCAGTCTGAGGAGAAAACACGTCTCCAAGAAGAGCTAAAGAACGCCAGAGACAAAGCCAGGCGACGATCACTAGGCAATATCAAATTCATTGGTGAACTCTTCAAACTGAAAATGTTAACAGAGCCAATTATGCATGACTGTATAGTGAAACTGCTAAAGAATCATGATGAGGAGTCACTTGAATGCCTATGTAGGCTATTAACCACAATAGGCAAAGACTTGGATTTTGAAAAAGCCAAAGTAAGTTTAAAAATTACTTGCTAAAGTAGTCTATACAATAGTGATAGCTTGGTATTGATATACTTGATTTTTCTTTGGAAAATGTAACATTCACTCCTTGTATCTTGCCTATAGCCTAGGATGGATCAATATTTCAACCAGATGGAAAAAATTATTAAAGAAAGGAAAACTTCGTCTCGGATTCGTTTTATGGTGCAGGATGTAATCGATCTTCGACAAGTGAGTTCAATTGACTTAAGTTGGTAATTGACTTGTATCTGTGTAAATGTTGAAATACAAAAGTGCCACAGAAATAAAGTTAGAATTTTTTTGTTTTGCCAGCGTTGTGTATATACATAACCACTTTTATATTTCTGGAAATGTAAACTTTCTTCATTGCAGATATTATTCGTAGTATTTTGAAAAAAGTTGAATGCTTGGTCAGAAGTAACCAAATATTTAACAAAGCCCAGCACTTAAATTACTCATTGCTAAAATGTGATGTGAAATTGCTATCAGGGGATATATCCAGTATATAGTGTTGCATCATGTGCCTGTTAAAGCCACAGCGCAACCATGTTGGCCTTTCAGCACTGGCTAATGTCAACCATTTAATGTTCCCAATTCTGAGCTTTTGTGCAAACAGCTGAAAAAACAGTCATGGAACAAGCTACAAAAATTTCAGTACAGTAATATTATTGCCAAACTGTTAGTATTTAAGCCAACATGTGGTATTTTTCCATTCTGTGTTGTCAGATGTGATTCGGACTAAACTATAGACGTTAGATATTTCGGATGAGGGGAAAAATTAAGTTTTATTCTTGGGATAAAAAGATCTCAATGACTTTGTTTGTTTGAATTCTGAAATAAACCATTATGTGTTGATTTCCAGAATAACTGGGTGCCACGAAGAGGTGATTCGGGACCCAAGACATTAGAACAGATTCACAGAGAAGCTCAGATAGAAGAACATCAACAGCAGTTAAGGGTACAGCAACAACTTCTATCTAAGCAGGACAAAAGGAGAGGTGGTGCTGGAAGTAGCAGTAGTAGTGGTAAGTTTAATAATGATAGCATGTAATCTTTCCTCACTAATGTTATTTCTGTAGGCATTATTCTGGAACTGGAAACTGTATTCCATCAGTCTGGGGAGGCTTCAAACATTTCTACATTCACCACGTTGGGGAAAACGTTAAAAGTTACTGTAATAATTGGTCATGGCTCTTGGCTTTTTATATACTGTTTTGAGAATTTAAAAATTAAAATTCAGGCAGTGAAATAGAATCATCAACTTATCCTAAAACATGTTTGTTCTTTTAATTTGATTGGCTTTTTACTGTGAAAAGTTCTCCTGTCATTGTCTTTGGTTGGTGTTGACTTCTAGTTTGAAGATGTGCACACCTTAAACAGAGGTTTCCCAGTGACCAGCGCCTATGAGACTGCTGATTTCACATAATTGCCCAACCTGAGTAAGCTTAAGAGTCCGTCATAAGTATATGTTCTACTGGAGGGAAATCTCCAAATTTGTGTGAATTCCGTTGATCAAATGAACTTGGAGAAATTGTATGCAGTGCTCCAGAACAACAGGATTTATTGATTTAGATGGCCAGATAGAAGATGTTGAAATCTTGGAATTCTCAACCTCCTCCAGCTTAAATCATAAGTCTGTAACCCCAGGGCAGCGTTGCTTATAATGCCGATGCTGGTAAACTCCAGGTCGAAAGTGGAGATGCTGTCTCCAACTGGGCCTCAAGTGTGATTTGACTAGGCTCTCACCTCTGGTGTGTATATTTTTAATTCCAAAATGTCTGATAAAATGCTGATATCCGTAGGTGGCAGAGGAAGTCAAGGGACTGATGAAGCAGGATGGAATACTGTGCCAATTGCCAAAAGTAGCAGACCTATTGATACCAGTAGGCTAACCAAGATTACTAAGGTAAGGGATATTTCTCTCTCTCAATTTAACTGCACATTCAATATATTAAATATAAGTAATATGTATTTAATAACTTGAATTTTCCTCATATTTTTTAAATAGGCTGGGGCCATGGATTACAACAATCAAGTGCTGGCGCCAGCAGGTCGACTTGGCGGCTGGGTTAAAGGAAGTAGTGGTGGATCTGGAAGCAAACCTAATGATGCAGGTAATTTCTCACAGGATACAATATTGTAACGAGTCCTTCTTGGCCAACATAGAAACAGATTCAACTGACCATTTCATTAATGGTTAAATTATTGGCAGGTTCAGGGAACATCTGTCTCCTTGAATTTTTTCAGCGTACACACTCCAATGTTGTTAAAACCGCACTAATATTCCAGTAATTAAACTTGACAAGAATAGGAATAGGTTTGTCACCAATATTAATGCTAATGTACTAAATGAAATGTTTGAACTGCAAATTTACAAAAGTAAAATGTAAACATTTCTTGCCTCTTTTCCATTCTGGTTTTAATTTTAATTTGATTTAACATACTCTGTAACCTGTTCAGATTGCCTTTATTTTGCTGCCTCTCTACTCCCATAGACATTTTGGAGGTGTGAAATTTTGAAAAGGGATTTTCTTGGAATGATGCTTTGCTTCATATTGGATTTAACACTGAGCCATACAGACCAGGACTGCCCCTGGTTTGATACAGGGTCTGTGCTAATCCAGGGTCACTATACATGAAAGTGCATGTGGATGTTGGGTGAGGACAAAAGGGTGTGGCTGAAATGCCCAACATTTACCACAACTTTAGAAGAGGGTGAGCAAATTGAGGAGCTTGCCACATTAACTTACTGCTTAGTTGGTAATTCATGAAAATTGTGATTTTTGTACACTTTTTAAATTGGTTGACATATTGGCCCAAAAATTAGTGCCGCTACGCGAGAGTACGCACTGTGTACTCTCGCGTATTCTGTCTCCAATTGCCGGTTTTCTGCATGCACTGCGCATGCGCTGAAAACCGGCACTTGGTGAATTCAAAAGGGGGCGGTTCCTAGGTGAACCGCGTGCAGGCTGCGCGCACGCAGTGCACTTAGTGCTTTGAACGCGCAGGTAAGCATGGAACATTTTAGACATAGAAAGGAGGCGTAAGACCCTCTTTTAACAAGGTAAGTAGTTAATTAAGTATTATTTTGAATTTTTTTTAACAGGTATATCTTTTTTAGAGACTTTAAAGACAGGTAAGTTTATTTTTATAACTTTTTAAAAGATTTTAAATTTTTTCAAAAATTTAATTTTTTGTTTAAAATGGTTAATTTATTTAACTATACTTATTTTATTAATGTGATGGTTTTTAAAAAAAATTTAATTGAGGTTTAGCTGTTCTTTTGGGGGGTATAGATTCATAGCTTTCACAGCACTTATGTGAAAGCTATGAATGAAAGATGGTGTGCTGCCATTGGCTCTAACTGAGTCACGTGATCCCACAGCTCGCACGAATTAACTACGCCTGTGGTATACGGAAGCCCTGCACAGCTGCTGTCCAGAACATCAAGTTCGTGCGAGCTCGGACTGAAAAAGCCAGCGCGCAGTGAGAGATCGCGGGGAAGCCTTACCCTCGCACGAAGGCTCCCTCACGAATTTTTGGGCCATTACCAGTTATAATTTGTATGTCGTATTAGACTGAATGCTCCACAATAAGCACCATGGCTTCTTAACTAGACTGTGGTGTAAAATTTTCAGAGGACTGCTTGATTTGAAGCCAGGAAGATTTGAAAATTTCTGTTGGTCCAATCAGGAGTAGACCATTTAGTCCCTCGAGCCTGTTCCACTATTCAAATAGTTCATGGCTGATCTGTATCTCAACTCCATTTACCCACCTTTGATGCATATCCCTGGATACCCTTACCGAATAAAAAAAAATCTGTTGTCTCGGTCTTGAAAATTTAAATTGCCTACAGCCTTTTGGGGGAAAGAATTCCAAATTTTTACTGCGCTTTGTGTGGAAAAAGTACTTCTTGATTCACTCCTGAATGGCCTAGCAATTTTAAGATTGAGCCCTCATGTTTTTGATTCCCCCACCAGAGAAAATAGCTTCTCTGTATCCACTCTATCAAATCTTGTTATTTTAAACACCTCAATTAGATCAACCCTCTATAAACTCCAGGAGATGCATAAACTTGGCTTGCAACTTCCCCATGTACATTAACCCTTTAAGCCCGGGTATTCTGGTGATTCTGCACTGTACCCCCTCCAAGGCCAATATATCTTTCCTGAGGTGTGGTGCCCAAAACTGAACACAGTTCTCCAAATGGAG
The DNA here is from genome assembly GCA_030390025.1 of Squalus acanthias. NCBI lineage: Eukaryota > Metazoa > Chordata > Chondrichthyes > Squaliformes > Squalidae > Squalus > Squalus acanthias. Next base: position 34,195,588 of record CM059429.1, read on the forward strand.
TCTGACCAAGACTCTTAACTGTATTGGCTTATGAATGCTGTTGACTGCAGACATGAATAGTTATTTCATATTTCTGTACTTAGGTGTGGATTCAGGAAGGCCAACCACAGCCACATTGAATAGATTTTCAGCTCTCCAACAGTCTTCATCCACAGATAATTTTGATGCACGAAGGGTTGTGCCCAGGCAAGTTTGTGAAATTGATTCTTACTGGTGGCTTAGCTTTTAAATCTGGTGCATAAATATTTAGAATGTTGTTTGAGTTGTTAGTATTCAACTACATTGTACAAAAGAGTAGAAATGCAAATGTCATTCTAAAATGTGTGCTACCTTGTTGAAATTGCTTAATTTGGAAACCGTACTAGGACTGGAATTAATAATTTAATCAATCATTTGGGAAAATAAGGAATACATTGTTCACTTTTTCAAGCTGTTGCAGCAAATGTGTCTTTAAAAAGTGACGCTAAAACACCTTTACATTACTGCTTTTACAATGACATTGTACCAGTGTACTGAATGTACCAGTGTACTGAATGTCACACTAGATTCAAAACAATACTTTAGAAATGGAAGTAAACATTTTGAGGTACTTAAGTAGATTTCTTGGGCAGATCTAAAGGATGAAACTGTCACGTCTGGATATTTCTGTTGCTATAAAATTAGAAATCTGTACCTGTAAAAGTCATTCCTGTATTGGGAAAATATAAATTGCTGCCGGGTTCTGTGGTTAATGCTTGGCTCAGGAGAACCCATGCTATAACTGGGTAGATGGCAAAATGATATTTTTTTTCACCAAAAAAACCCCAAATCAATTTTACAAGCAAATCTAGCAAAATAAAAACCATGTGCAAGTGCTGGGGTGTGGAATTTGAGTTACAACAATTCTCTAATACTGATTTTTTTGGCGGGGTGGGGCACAACAGGAGTAGTTCAAGTCGCGATAGAAGTGAAAAGGGTGATCGAGAGCGAGGAGACCGATTTGAAAGAAATGAACGTTATGACAGAAATGAGAGGAGTGATCGGTTTGAAAGAAGTGATAGAACTGAAAAGAGTGACAAAGGTGATCGTGTTGAGAAATCTGAGCGAAGTGATCGCAACAGACCTCCACTTACTAAGAGAAGCTACAGCAAAGAAGTAGATGACCGAAGCAGGGAAAGGGAACGGCGAAGCTCTCAAGAACCTGTCAGACGTGTAGCCAGTATGACCGAAGAAAGAGATCGGGGACATGTGCGAGATCGAAGTAAAGAGCCTGGTAAGTTTCCTGACTTCATTTTTGGAGATCATAACTAAAAGGATATTGCAAATTTTGGCCTGTGCAAGCTGAATTCTGAAAGTATAGGCTGTATTTTATGTTTATTAAGTGCACGCTATATTAACTCACACTGGGATACTATACTATAAAAACAGGCTTCTATTTTATACAGTTATGTTTAGCCATGTCCTGCTAATAAAGGGTGACTATACAGGATTGTGTACTGATTTTGTTTTGTGCTGTGCCTCTCTTAGGGTTGCTTCTAATGGCAAGATTGACAACAGCCATCTCTGTAGTGCAAGTGCCAAAGCTAAACAGCTTGCATGATCAGTGTGCACTGTTGAGTCCACCTATTTTTTGATTCCTTAGTTTCGTGGTGCATTTGGCCCCCACATTCCTTTTGACCTACTCATGAAATTCTTGTCAATTCTGCACAGTCCTGATTACTAACTGTGCCCAGTCAACTCTTAATACAATCTGTGCTCGGATTAATTGAGTCACTGCTCCCTGATTGTGGATTTAAACCAATCTGTTGTATTATCACCTTTCACAAACCATTAGTTTTGGATCCAGTCGGTTCTCTGTTTCATGCAAACTATATGGAAGTTGTATCCAAATAGATTTCTTAGTTCCGACTGGGAATGTAATGTTGGTCTTTTAAGTTTTGGGCACACCATTCAAACTTCTTTTGTAGCATTAGTTTCAGCCCTCAGTGTTGGTGAGCTGCTGGTTTTGTTTGTGGATCTGCCCTAATTTAATTTTGCGTGAGGATATAGTGTAGCATTTGGACTAGAGTAGTTATTCATGTCAGATGGAAAGAAAACTTTCAGTGCATCGGATAAAACAGTTTACACTGAAGTGACGAATGGGGTGTTTTTTCCATTATTCCATTCGATGAAGTGTCCTAGAGATATCAGTTAAGTGCCATTTTACTTGTTCCACAGTTACTACTTGAACTATGTTGACTGTCTTGAAGGCAGCTGTGTGGAATGCCCCTTACTCATTCACCAAACATTGATGACCATGTTTTTGACATACCTGTTTTGGCAGCATGAATTGGGTTAACTCCGGGCCTCACTCTTCCTAAAATGGAGCAGTACATTAATATGGGTTTCAAGGGGTACGAGGGTTGCCTCAATGATGAAAGCTAGGATTATCTACCATATACCATTCTTTAAATGATGCCAACCCTCATGGAGCAAGATCTTTCCCAACTATCCCCTCAAAGCCTTACTAAGTTATTGTTTTATGGTTAGAGAATTTTGAAAAGTCATTTTTAGAATAGTGCCAATCAAAAAGACTGAACTATTACACTGATCTTCAGTCTCTATACAGTGTGGGGTGATGCAAAAGACAATTCAGCTTTTTTTTTAAATTAAAAAAAAAATTACATCTCTGGAATCTCAACATTGAGGTTGTGAGATAGTAGAAAGTTAATCTTACAAGGTAAGTAATCCTATTGTCTCGCAGATGACCGAAATGTCAGGAAATAGCAGAAATAATGGCCCTGAAATTGCAGTTAGCGACGTAGCTAAGGAGTACCTCCAAACAAAATCTGCACTTAACTGGTGCGAGGCCCCCTTCGAAAACTTGCCTTGTTTCGCTGCAGAGTTGTGCGCAGCGTAGTGGCCCACGGATCCCAGGGGTGCACCATGTGTGTAAGCGTACCTGGGATCACGTGGGGCGGTGCGCCAGTCAGGAAACAGAAATCTCTGATGCCCATGTAGGGCATGGATTTGAGAAGACCTTTCTGCCGTCCTCCTGTTTCTGGTGCACCCTGGCATATTCAGCAGTCAGTGCAGAATTTCATGTGGAAGTGTGGATTGACTTCCAATTTTTATGCTATGCAAGAAAAAAATTAATCTCGAAATGGTGACACACACTTAGAGCTTTGGAACTCCTCATTCTGTTTAAGCAATGTTGCATTTAGCTGTGAATTTATTACAGACATGATTTTTAATCCACAATAAATGAAATTGCCCTAAATATCTCAAATATACCAAGTTCATTAACCTGAAGATTTATGAGGGCCTGTCTTTTGAAACAGTGCAATTGGCACTTGCTGTTCCCAGAAGGACAGTTATTTATATTTAATCTTACTTTATCTTAACTGCTTTTAAGTTTGATATTTCAAGTTGCTGTTTTGATGCTTCACCTAATCTTGCATATTCCCCCTCCCCATACGCTGTACAAACAGTCCTGTGCCTGTTTGCGCCAGCCGTAAAATTTTCCTGTGTAATTGCTACGCAGTTGGTGGGAAATTAGCCCAACTCTGCGCCAGCAATTAGGATTTGGCAGTCGCAGCGGATGATCTGTCAAGTCGGAACTTAACAGATCGCAAGTTCGGGATTTAGCGCTTGCGCAAGCATAAATCCCGAACTTGCGGTCAATTTCAAAGGCGAGTACGCCGTCCCACCAACCGCAAATTCTGCCCCAATGTGTTTGAGTGGGTGGGTAACGCTCAGCTGTGTTCTGTATCTTAAGTATGATCTCCTGGCATTGTAGTCTACTGGCTCAGGCACTAATACTGTAGCCCCTGCAGAGTGAAACTGTATGCTGAGTGCATGCATGTCAGTGCGAGAAATTAAACATTGTAGTCATCTGAACTATGGAAAATCTGCGATAATTCAGCTAAATGTGTTTATAAAAACTTAGTCCAATCTGTTTAATTTACCAGTTAAGCTTGAACCTGTCGCGGTATCTGTGACATCTGATAAGCCTGCCCTCTCTGAGGAAGAGTTTGAAAAGAAATCCAAGGCCATCATTGAGGAATATTTGCATATCAATGATATGAAGGTAAGCACAAAGTTATGTTAATTATTTTAGTACGTGTGAACAATATGGATCTTGGTTAAGAGGCTGTGCATTTTATGTTGCAGAACTAGTTTCTTGAAAACTACCTCAGGTTCTTAGTGCGATAGAAAACTGCCGTGTTTATATTGCAAGGCACATCCCTCAGCAGCCAGAGCAACATAACTGTCGCATAGCTGTGTTTGTCACGTTTGTAGGGGGGGTGGCAAAAATGTAATGAAACCAAGCAAGATATTGGGAATTTGCAGACTAACTCCTGTCACAGAAAATACCAGAGCCACAATGTCTGCAGCCTCTTAATTGATTAGCCTATGAACTCGCCCACTATTTACTTGATATCAATTAACCTTCAGTGCTAAAGGGGGACATGACCATACTTTAGCAACTGGTTAATGTATTCTGTTTTATTCTGTGTGATGTTCCTGTCATTATAAAATAGCACATCCTTTGACCTACTACAGGAGATTGTGTGTGTATATATAAATGTGCATATTATGTTGTGTAATTTAGCCTTTGGGCATAATTCTGAAACAATAATGTTGGTTAGTGTGGAATTTGTGAAAGGAAATTGAGAATTCATCTAATTTTCTTTAGGAAGCATTGCAGTGTGTGCAGGAGCTTGAGTCACCTAAGACATTGCACATCTTTGTTCGAAGTGGTATCGAATCAACTTTGGAGAGAAGTGCAATAGCAAGAGAACACATGGGCATGCTGTTGTATCAGCTTGTAAAAGCTGGGACTCTATCAAAGGAACAGTATTGCAAAGGGTAAGTATTGGGCCTTATTAACTTACTGATGAAATCATTTTCAAAGACAATTTTGGTTAAAATTAAAACTAATTAATGAGATCATTTAACTTTTAGATCTGTGACACTAAAGTGTACACTTTGTTTTGCCAGTTTACACAGTGCCTGTACCAACTATATACATCACTTTCTATTCATAAAGGACTTGCAATCTAAACCTTCAGATTTTAATTCAATAACCATTAAATAGACATCAATTACATTACTTTTGAATCTTCACATTTTTTGTCTCATAACTATTTTGCCAAATGTGGCTGATGTCTGGAATTTTTGAATTAAAATTAACAAACTTGAAAGAAGTATGTGAAATTAATAATGCTTAAGGAGAAGCGTTGGATCTACAAGATTGGTAGACTGGTATGGTATATTAATCTACCAATCTTTATATAGATACATATTTACATTGTTACAGAAATTTTACCTAATGTTTGTCCTTGTACATTAATTTTTTTTTAAATATAAAGCTTTTACTTTACTGAGACTTGATCAAATAAATATTCCCAAATTCTTCATTTCTCCCTTTCTGCCTCTTTCTCTCTTCCCCCACCCCCTTTACAAACACTTTGTTTGCTCTTTGGTTTTGTTTATATTGAGAGTAAATAGTTTGTAAAGTACTCAGGTTATTTTTCGAGGGGCGGGGAAGAGTTGATTATATTTGTTCTACATTAATAGCATTTGTCTGTTTTACTTGTGTACCACAGGCTACATGAAATCCTTGAAATAGCTGAAGATATGGCAATTGATATCCCACATATATGGCAATATCTTGCTGAACTAATTGTTCACATGCTACATGACGGAGGCATACCAATGGGAGAGCTTTTCAGGTAACGTTTCAACAGATAATGTCATCGCTATCAGCTGGTTAAAAATTGAAAACTGCACTAGCATGGCATAAATAGAATCATTGTAAATATAAATGTAAATCCGAGTGGCTGGCAGGCAGTGACTAGTGGGGTACCGCAGGGATCGGTGCTAGGACCCTAGCTATTCACAATAGATATAAATGATCTAGACAAGGGAACTAGATGTAATATCGCCAAGTTTGCAGACGACACAAAGCTGGGTGGGCGTGTGTGCTGTGAGGAGGATGCCGAGAAATTCCAGTATGATTTGGACAAGTTGGGTGATTGGGCAGATACAGTATAATGTGGATAAATGCGAGGTTATCTACTTTGGTGGCAAAAACAGGAAGGCAGATTATTATCTGAACGGCAATAGATTGGGAGAAGGGGAAGTGCAACGAGACCTGGGTGTCCTTGTGCACCAGTCGCTGAAGGTAAGCATGCAGGTGCAGCAGGCGGTTAAGAAGGCAAATGGTATGTTGGCCTTCATAGCGAGAAGATTCGAGTACAGGAGCAAGGATGTCTTGCTACAGTTGTACAGGGCTTTGGTGCGACCACACCTTGAGTATTGTGTGCAGTTTTGGTCACCTTATCTGAGGAAGGATGTTCTTGCCATGGAGGGAGTGCAGCGAAGATTCACCAGGCTGATACCTGGGACGCCAGGAATGACGTATGAAGAGAGATTGGGTCGATTGGGCTTATACTCGCTGGAGTTTAGAAGAATGCATGGGGATCTCATTGAAACTTATAAAATTCTAACAGGACTAGACAGACTAGATGCAGGAAGGATGTTCCCGATGGCGGAGTCCAGAACCAGGGGTCACAGTCTGAGGATAAGGGGTAAGCCATTTAGGACAGAGATGAGGAATTTCTTCACCCAGAGAGTGGTGAACCTGTGGAATTCTCTACCACAAAAGGCAGTTGAGGCCAATTCATTAAATATATTCAAGAAGGAGTTAGATATATTTCTTAAGGCTAAAGGGATATGGGGAGAAAGCAGGGACAGGGTACTGAATTTGGATGATCAGCCATGATCGCATTGAATGGCGGAGCAGGCTCGAGGGGCCGAATGGCCTGCTCCTGCTCCTATCTTCTATGTTTCTATGAATATCAATGACTGTCTGTGTGGAGTTTGCACATTCTCCCCGTGTCTGCGTGGGTTTCCTCCGGGTGCTCCGGTTTCCTCCCACAGTCCAAAAATGTGCGGGTTAGGTTGATTTGGCTATGATAAATTGACCCTTCGTGTTAGGGGGGGATTAAATATGTGGGGTTACGGGGATAGGATGGGATATGTTAGGGGGAATTAAATACGTGGGGTTACGGGGATAGGGTGGGATATGTGTCGGTGCAGGCTCGATGGGGATTCTGTGGGAGAAAGCAGGGACAGGGTACTGGATTTGGATGATCAGCCATGATCGTATTGAATGGTGGAGCAGGCTCGACGGGCCGAATGGCCTACTCCTGCTCCTAGTTTCTATGTTTCTATATAAAATGATTGACTGAGATATTGATGGAATTAATTTGCATTTTTAAAATTGCCTTTCAAGCCCTTGGGACATCACAAAGTGCACTTTACAGCCAATGAATGAATTTTGAAGTGTAGCCACCGTTAAGTAGGCAAACATGGCTGTAAATATGTACACAGCAAGGTCTCACGAGCAACAATGAATTGAATGATGAGTTAATCTGGTGGTTGTCTGATAAATATTAGCCAGGACACTGAAAACTCCCTTGTTACTCTTCAAATACTGTCATGGGATCTTTCGCATCCATCCAAACAGGCAGACTTGGTTTAACATCACATCTGAAAGATAGCACTTCCAGTAATGCAGCACCTCACTGGAGTGTTCGGAATAGATTTTGTGCCTTGGGTGTGGGGCTTAAACCTACGATCTGACTCGGATGAGAATGCTACCGCTGAACCAAGATGATGGCCATTTTTTGACACAGAAGTTCCAAGTTTAGTTGAGTAGTTCCTGACATCAATTGTGTTTTTTTGAAAATCCGATCAGAACGGTTATTCTACGTCCCGTTTCATGTTGAAGACAGGAACGACTAACGGTTCAAGGTGGGAGAATATGATGATGTCACGAGTACTGGGTCATCAGTTTCTATTGCCATCAACTGTGTCGTCTTGACTCAGAACTCTTGGTTGTGGGTTCAAAATCCTTTGTTGGGATTTTGAGCTCAATCTGAACTGATGCTTCAGTACAGCGCTGAATTATGAGAGCTGCCATCCTTCAGATGAGAATTTAAATCGAGGTCCCTGTTCAGGTGAATGTTAAAGATCCTGTGGCACAACCTAAAGAACAGGATGTTCTGCTGGCCAACATTTCTTCCTCGACCTTGCTTACCAAAAAAACACCATAGCTGGTTATTCATCTCATTGCTGTCTGTGGGATTTTGCTATGCGCAAAGTAGTTGCCGACATACAATTCAGTGTAACTAATTTTGGAGGTGATTGAAAGTTTCTTTATTCCTTACCACCTGCTTGATCCATTCAAAGCCGATTGTGTCAAGTAAATGCAGGGCTTAACGTGAGCAAGTGCCTATATTTCTTGGATGCAAAGATGAGTTTGGGTACATGTGGGAGTTTGCACTAAGGACTGCTACCAAGGGTATAGCTGTCACAACCTCCTTGGTGCTCTGATTCTTGGGCTTCAATTAGGGAAAAATTTAAAGTAGGCGGTGCTCTTTTTGAGCATGGAAAACTTATTAACCTGGTTGATCAGGATGGGAAGTGCTTTAAATTGGCCTACTGTTTCAATTTGAAAATGCTTTGGTTCTGAATCTACAGATATGCTCTATACTCTTCAAAATGCTGTCAGATACTTCATTGGGTCATATAAAAAGCGAGGCTGACATATGGTAATAAAATAACATAGGATTTGGCACGTTTTTGTGAAATTAATGCTTTTTTTAAATGTTCTCCTGACAGAGAAGTGGCCAAGCCGCTTGTCGCCATTGGAAAAGCTGGCCTTCTGCTCGCTGATCTTCTATGTTTACTTTGCAAAGGAATGGTAAGTTTTTTTTGATTACCGGATATGAATTGATATTTATATCCATGCAATTTCAAGGTTTTAAATCCCAGATACTATTGAATTATTTTGATTATCCATCAATCTTGCAGAGCCGTAAGAAGGCAGGTTCTTTGTGGAGAGATGGAGGTCTGAGCTGGAAGGAATTCCTTCCTGAGGAAGAAGACATTGACCAATTTGTCACTGAGAAGGTATTTATTATTGAAATCAATTATGTCTTGTACGTCTGAGTCAAGGGGGTGGAAGTACACTTGGGAGACATAATGTTGACTGGTCCATTGTTGCTGCCTAGAACAGTTCCTTCTACACAGATATGCAGTGCTATTGCTTACTGAAGTAGTTGCTAGTTTGGGAAATCTGTGACTTTCCAGTTGGTATCCCACTCCAATTTTTCTAACCCTTTAATCAATTTTATGAGGCATCCTTTGATACAGTTCTCGTGTGTACCCAGTCATGCTACTTAATGCTGAAACCTCATCAGTTCAGTCTTAACTGCCATACATTAATATGGACATGTGTAGATTGACTGTTTCAAATATGTACTTAATAATTGAACAAAACTTCTGCAATTATTAGTCCTGAGGAATCAATTACTTCTTGCCAATATGAGTTAATGTGTGACCTGAGTTAGATAATTTATGAAGTGTAAATTCTTTTCAATATTGCCTCCATGTTACGAACAATGACTGACAGGTTAAAAACCCTCTGGTCCATCCAGCCTGTCCCCCACAATTGTGATACCTTGTATATCACAACATATACACTCCCCACCCTGCACAAAACCATGTGATCTCCCGGGAGAGGTGAAAAAACAGATTTAAAAACCCAGGCCAATTTTGGGACGGGGGTGGAATTTGGGAATTCCTCTCCGACCCATCAGGCGAGTAAAACTTGTCCAGGAGATCACTCTGGCACTGAATTCCCTGAAGTACCTACCTTTTTGTAAGAGATGATGTCCACCCCAACCAGAAACAGGTTCAGCTCTCGCTTCGATGCTAATTCGAAGGAATTCAGCGAATTAGCATTCACCGCACGAGGCAGCAGAGGTGCACTATTCTCTGGGAAAAGAACCACCTCCTGACCTCTAACCTAGATTTGGCCTTGTACAACTTAAAATTGTGACCCTTGGTCCTCCCTAACCTATTTAATTGAAACAAACTGTCAACTGGAACACAGTCTATTCCCTTCTTTATCTAAACCTCAATCAGATCACCCCAGAGAAGTCTACACTTCTCTAAAGTGTAGAGTCCAGTGCTCCTTCTAATTTTGTTTTGACCCACGCTGCCCCTTTAACAGGCTGTGCAGGGCATTCAAAATTCCACACATGCGCGTTTTTTTCCTATTTAAAAGTCTGCTCATCGGCTGCGTGGGACCTGCAGAGCGTGGCCGCGCAGGTTAAAGGGAACGTTGGTAGAATCCCAACTCTTAGCCTATCTTGATAACTAAGATACTGGGAATTAGTCTAGTGGCTCTCCTTTGCACCCTTTCCAAAGCCTCAATACCACCTACCATGTGAGGAGACCAAAACTGGACGCAGTATTCCAAGTGAGGCCTGACTAAGGTCTTTTACAACGACAAAATAGTATGCCTCGTCTTATACTTAATTGTCCTATGAATGCACCCCAATACCCTATTTGCTCTAACTATCAATTCACGGCATTGCTCATGTACCTTTTTAGAGATGTATGTGCTAGAATGTCCAAATCTTTTTCTTTCTTCGCCTTCTTTAATGTTTTTCCCTGAAGGGTGTATGAATGTTGAGTATTTGCACTGCCCACATGCATAACACTGCACTTATCCAAGTTATATATCATTTGCCAGTCATGAGCCCAATTTCCCAACACTAAGATCTGCCTGAAGCAGACGAGCATCTTCTACAGTCCTAACACTCGCACAGATCTTGGTATCATCTGCAAATTTGCAGATCATGTCCCCAGCACCTATATCCAGATCACTTATAAAAAATAAAGAGCAACGGTCCCAACACTGATCCTTGCGGGACACCGCTGGTGACTGGTCTCCAAAGATATCCAAATCCATCTATAACTACTTTTTGCCTACGTCCTGTCAACCAGTTCTCAATCCAGCTCAATATATTCCCACTAATACCAGAGGCTTCAGTCTTGTGTGGTAACTTATCAAAAGCTTTTTCGAAGTCTAAGTAGACAATGTCTGCTGGGCTTCCCTCATCCACCAACTTCATAACTGCTTCAAAAAAATACAATTAGATTTGTAAGACATGACCTTTTTATGAAGCCATGTTGGGTGTGCCTAGTGTCCCTCTATCCAAGCACTCGTATATTGCATCCATAATTATTCCCTCAAGCATCTTTCCTATTACTGATTTCAATCTTTTGGGCCTATAGATACCCGTCTTGTCACCTTTTTTAAAGATGGGGACTACATTAGCCTCCTTCCAGTCTACAGGAGCCATCCCAAAGTGCAGTGAGCTATTAAAAATACAGACTAGGGGCTCGCACAGCACGTGTCCCATCTCCCTGAGGACCCTCGGGTGGATATCAACTGGCCCAGCTGCGCGCTCTTTTCAAGTTCTTAATTCTTTCTAAAACAATATGTTCATCTAACTTAATACAAGTTTTATTATTAAAATCATTCAATTCTAATAGCTGAGCATCATCTTTGAGTGAAAACCGGTTCAAAGTACTCAATATTTCTGCCGTACCCAGTGTGTCCTTTGTAACCTGTCCATGAACATCCTTCAATGGCCCAATGCAGTCTTTGACAGTTCTGAATCTTCACATTACTGAAAAAGCTTTCCCATTTCTATATCAATAGGTTACTGAATGAATAACTAGAATAAAGTAGCTATTTTCAGTTTTTACTGTCTACTACTTCTTTAATAGAAAGTGGAGTTTACTCTGGAAAATGAATCTAGTCACGAGGAAACACCAAGCAAAACAGAAATGTCTTTTGATGAACTGTGCGAACAGTTTGATAAACTGATTAAGGAGAAAGCTGAGAACCAAAGAATATTTGACTGGATTGAAGTAAGTTTATTACATTATGATAATTAGTTTTAAAAGTTATCAGTTGGGGGAGGAGGAGAGATCTGTGTGGTGAGACTGATTGATAAAAATTAATATGGGGATGAATTAAAAAAATAAATCTGCAATGAATCTTGGCTTAAAATTATCTAACTATCAGAATTATAAAGAATATTCAAATTTTAATTAGCTTTTGTAAATACTGCTCTGTATTGTAAATACAAATTATATAATGCTTTTTGGGATTCATAAATGCAGTATGTATAATCATGCAAAATAGTGGCGTGTTGGATGTGCAATAGGTACTGTATATCAAAATTTTTACTTTAAGTGAAATCTTTCTGTTACAGGCTAACCTTGATGAAAAGCAAATGGTTTCACCACTGTTCATTAGAGCATTAATGAAATCTATTTGCCATTCTGCTGTTGTATGTAAGTACAGTTTTGATTTTTAACATCTAATTTATGGAGAAATGTCCACTGATATTTGTGTCAACATTTTCTTTTTCTTTTTCCTTACATCTTTCTCTGCCCATTTTAGTTGAAAGCCCTATTCGAGTGGATGTAGAAGTCATCCAAAACAGAGTAAAAGTCCTAACAAAATACCTGAATTCTGACCCCCAGCGTGAACTGCAAGCACTCTACGCCCTTCAGGCCTTAATGGCCATATTAGAGCAGCCACCAAGTAAGTTCACTGTTCTTTGTTTTGCAACTCTTGATTGACCTTCTGCAGTCTTCTCTTTCTCCATGCAATCGCGGAGGATAGAGCTGAAAAACAGTTTGCAAACTTCCATTAATAAGGTTTTATGGGCATCTGCTCGGTAGTTATGGTAGCTCAGGATGTCGGGGCCGCTTCGGGTTTCCTTCCGTCCCTGTGGGTAAACACCTGGTCACTTTTTAAATCTCATGGCAGCACGTTTGAGATTCCCAACTTGGCATGCAAGAAATTTTACATGGGGATCTGCATCCTAAATCAATCCACATGCCTTCAAGTTTGGTTTTGTTAAGTCATTGTCAGATCTATGCTACTCTTGTACCTATGCCATAAGTCTACTTTTTGTAATTGCATGAATGTGTATTACTTTAGTTACTTAAAATAACTCCATTCCAGGCAGCATGTAGTTGTGATTGATGTGACAGATTCTACCTGACTGGCTGCTGGGAGTTGATAGAGTTTAGAAGATCTGTTTCCCCTCCCCTGGCCAAATCCTTGTGCACCAACTGTTTCCTACCATAAAAAATGACACCTGCACTTTCATATATCTTTGAGCAAAGGTTTGAATGGTCACTTTGAAGGATAGAGCGTACGGCGAAAGATGGCAAGTGTAAAAAGCTTCAGATGTTCAAAATATTTTCATTTCACGTCACAAAAATGATGGGCATTTCATGGAATTATAGATACTATTTCTGGAAGGCTTTTCTTTAACCATATATTCTGCCCTAGTCTGACTCTCCTGGTCTACCCTTAATTGTTCTTTTGACTCTGTGTAACCTGAAGCCGTTGTTTACTGTAGATGCTTGTGCCCTTGGTGTTTGGGGTCTGCAAGCAATTTTTTTTCCTGAAAAGTTTGGGGCATGTTTTCCTTCCTTTGCTAATTTTAGCAATAATAGTATTGCCTGGCACTTTTAGCTGAATTTAGTGAACAGATGAAAATACAGTGCATGGGTGCAATCACAAATGGGCATTGTATACTCATTGTACAAGCCTGCACTAAGGTCTTGTCGCAATATCGGCTAAGTTCAATACATTGCATTTTGCTGCAGTTCCTTTGGATACATGTGCTCTTAATTAAGTATTGGCACAATTCAGAAATTGTGTACTGCTCAAACTGAAAGGTAGACATTTATTTTCTATATTCTTTGCAGACTTACTAAGGACATTTTTCGATGTTTTGTATGACGAGGATGTTATATCTGAAGAAGCCTTTTACAAATGGGAGTCCAGTAAAGACCCAGCTGAGCAACAAGGAAAAGGAGTAGCTTTGAAATCTGTGACAGCTTTCTTCACTTGGTTAAGAGAAGCTGAAGAAGAATCAGAAGGCAATTAGAAATCATTATTGACGGAAGTCAATCACATGGCGAATCGCATTAGGCAGATGAGAACTGTCCTTTGAGTTTTTGCACAATCAAGTGCTCGGTTCTGAGAACGTCTATTCAATAAACCCTTGGTACTTCAAGGTTTTATCTATTTTTTAACATCAACAGTTCATGTCTAACAAATATAACTATTTAGAAAAAAAAATTAGGGCTATTGAGACGGTCCTTAAAATTAGGTGGTTGTCATGGGCATAGGAAAGCGGTGGGGATTTTTGATTTTTAAAAAAGAATGGTGGATACCTTGTTGGTGTTAAATCACCAACGATGCAAACAAATCTAGGGATTCCAGGATATATCAGCTTGGCTTCCCTATGCTAGATTTTTTTTTGAGGGGAGGGGCACCTAGCCCCCTGGACCCCTCTGTTCTTATGCCTATGAGTTGTATAAAAAGCCTTGAACAAGCCTGTAGTGGATTTTAAAAATCAGTAAGAGTTTAACAGTTTAATTAGACAAAACGTAAAAACAGTACAGTTCCTAGATGATTCTACTTAATGTAGAACAGTTTTAGGACAGTTCTGTAAATAAATGTTTTGCAATATTGCTAATGTAATGCCATGTTATTTCTGCTGTCTTTGATAAAGTGCAGCAGTGTCTCCTGTATTTATAGAATTCCTGAGTTCATAAGGTGCTTGTAATTATCAACAAGAATGAATCCTTCATTGATTACAGTTTAAAATGAATGTGTAAATACTTTTTGCTTTATTAAGTATTTAATTAAAAATTAATGCCTCTTTTCACGTCCAAAACTGGAAAATAAAGAACATTGCAATGTAAAAAATTCTAGTGTTTAATTCTACTACTTTTACTAATGTAACAAGATATCTTCCATCACTACAGAAACCTTTACCTTTCCAATTGTATGTAGAGTACAAGACAAGCAACAGGAGAAATAGGCATAATCTGCTCCTGTTAACTGACATTTGAGATGGAACCTATAATCCTGAGTCCTGCAGGACCACCCAATTCATGCATTGGTTTCAGCATCTCTCCTTGTGCTGTTGGTACAAGTGACAAGTTTTGATCTTCCAAGATTGTAACATGGAACCAGGACTTATTTTCCTTTTTTTGGATTTAAGTCTGGTAATGAGTGGATCAGCTCAAGTTGATCTCGGGGAATTATTTGAAAAGGTAGCACTAGATAAGCTGTGTTCTGTTCTAGTTAAAACTAAGGGAGAGGCATTGGAGTCCTTTTAGCTTCAGTTACAAAGCCATTTAGGAATCTGCAGCCACTCTTAAGCCATTAAAGTGGCTGTCTCAATTTTCTACTGATTTACCAGCAGACTAAGCATCAATGAAAGAATCTACTCGCATTGCTTCTAGCTTGTTACTGATCAGTGTTCTAGTTCGGCTCAAAACAAGCGAGGAAGGCTTGTCTATACAGGCTTGTGACTACCTCGCTTCAGTCAGTTAATCTTGCTAATGCAGTACCTGTAAATGCAAATGGACTTGTACCTCAACCTATTTGAAGTATTGACTTTGAAATCCCTTTGGCGTGAGAGTTGTTCAAAATTTCTGAGGAAGAGTAGAGTTTATAGTCTTAGCCAAAGGTGCTGTGAGAGTGTAGAAGGCCTAAAAGACTAGTGCCCCAAATTCTTTGTTTTGTTTGTGGATATTAAATGAGGAAGGTTCAGGATTTTTGCGTAACGTCCACATACAGTTGGATGTAGACTAGCATTGCATGGAAGAAATCATTAGGTGTATTCCTTCTTGACTGTTCTCTATTCCACTCAGAGGGGCTGGGTAATGCCCTAAGCTACTTAAAATTTGAGTATTATGGTTTTTCAGTGTGGGACAATGAAGTCTAACGAGCAGCAATGGCTTACAAACACCATTCAGGATAGCTGAATTTAGTTTCTCGTCATTTACTTCACTTCGTTCACTGGCTGCTTTCATACATACACAGCTGTGACATCAGTAGATGTAGTTACATATCTTGTTGATTGGGCATGTAACATAATTCCATTTAATTAAATTTTGTGCTCTCTCTTCAGTCCCAAATTTAGACACAAACATTAACAGAACTTGTATTTGCAATTATATATTAACGGTCACAAACATTAATCTGTAAAGAAACAACCACTTCACAATTCATTCAGTGTTTGATTTTTCTTTCTGCGTTTGATTTGTAAAGCATCAAGTTTTCATGATGTCCACTTTATCAAGGCTCTGTGTTTCTTCATCCAGTGTAGATTTCTGGTAGTCTGACCTCTCTGAATGCCCTTTTACAAATTTGAAATTGCTATGCTTTTCTATTCCTGCATGAGCCTACCCCATTTATTATTTTGTGTTCTGTGTCCATTCGCGTGCACATTTTGGCTTTTCCAGACCTAAGCCCATTACTTCTAACTCCCTGTTTTCCTCTCTTGGCCCCTCTACAGGCCCTTGCCTCCTGTATTCTTCATTTCCTGTTGCCTTTCTTTACTCCCCCTTTGGGTACATTGCTTCCCATAATTACTACCCCATCCATCACTACTTATCTGCCTTCCTACTCTCCTGTACCCATTGCAGGCTTGAATCCTCTTGGATAAGTCCACAGCTACCCTCTGTGCACCTCCTGACATTCTCCAAAAAGTCCTCTGAGGCATCTGTCACTGCTTCGTTGTGAGCAGCAACCCCAAATACCCCATGCTCCTCACTCACTGACCTTCCTGCCCACTGGGAGTTAAACTTGCCAAACTCCTCCCTGTCCTGCTCACCACTGCCATCTTGGTCTCTACCTGCAGATCAACAATTGCCATCCATCTCCACATTTCCTTCCAGAATGTCTGTTCACTCACAAACAAGGCCCTTGCCATCCATGACTTTATTCTGGATGATTGCATTGACATCCTGGCTTTGACTGAAACTTGGTTTATGGGTGGTGACACCTTGCCCTTTCCTGAAGCCCCTCCCTATTATCTCCATCACCTGCCCAAACCACCATAATGGTGGTCCTTATCAACCGATCACACCTTGGTGTCTCCACTATTCTGAGAATTTTGGCTTGCTCCACCTCACGTCTCCATTAAAATTCTTCTACCACTCCCAAGTTTCTCTCAGGTATTCTTGCTCCTTCTTCAGCCTTGCATTGAGTGACTCTTTATCCTCAGTGATTTCAATCTTCAGCTCAGCAGCCCTTGCTCTCCTGAATTCACTGAGCTGTTGTCCTCCCTAAATCTCTTACTTTCTGCTCCCACGGTCTCACAGACGAGGCCTTCTTTGACCACTTCATTGTATCACCACCCACATCCTCCTAACCTCTTCTAACTTCATTCCTTCTGTCTGTCTCTGGAAAGAGAACTCTTCCAAGTCACGACTGCACTTTTTAATCCAAATTACCTTTGCGCCCCCCCCCCCCCCATTTACCACATGCTTTTGCAGCTGTCCATTGGTTTAACCACTTCCTAATGTCCACCTTTGATGCCATTGTCTCCAGTAAAACCCCCCCCCAGCAAGGCCCCCAATCTTTGCTCCCTCAAGTCCAAGGGGTGCAGACTTAGTGTATTTGGCACACAACTGGTTTAGCCATCCATTGCCAGATCTGGCTGGAGCATATCGGGCACTATTGGGCTGGTGTCTCCTGCCAAAATTGCTCACTGCTCCAGAATCATCCTGCAGAACATGGTTAACTCCCTGGCTTCTTTACAACCAACCATCTCCTTAAGCCCCATTTTCTCCAACAAAGTGCGAGGAGCTCATGGATGACTTTATCACTAAGATTTGAGGCCTTCCGTTCAGCTGCTTCTGTTGATTTCCTTCCCATCACTCACCAAGCCATCCTCGACCAATGTCCCCCGTATGCTGCACTGCCTCCTGCGCGGCCAGACTCCCCCAATGTACGGCCCATTCAAATTTTTGTGCATGCGCGGTATCTACAATGTAAAAGCTGATGTGTGGCCTGCTCAGGACCTCCTCAGACCATTGTGCGGCAATGTGCACGCACACCTTAGTGGGAACTCTGTCCTCGACCCCACTGTCCTTGCAAATGACTGACCCATCTTCACCCTCCCTTTCCTGTCCAGAGTCCTTGAACTTGTTGCCTCCCAAATCCATGCCCATGTTTCTTGCAACTCCTTCATTAGGTTTCCATCCCTTTTACAACAGAGAAATGGTCCTAATCAAAGTCTCAAATGAAACCCTCTGACTGACCATGGTGCATTATCCCTCCTCATCCACCTCAGCCTCTCTGCAGACTTTGACACGGTCGACCGCACCATCCTCCTCCAATATCTTTCCTCCATTGTCTAGCTCAGTGGGATTGCTATGGCTTGGTTCCACTCTTTCCTATCTGATTTTAGCCAGAATATCTCCAGCAATGGCTTCTCTTTCTGCCCCTCCACAGTTACTTCGAATCCCCCACAGGATCTGTCCTTGGCCCCCTCTTCATCTACATGGTGCCCCTTGACAACATCATCCACAGACATGGGGTCAGCTTCCACCTGTATTGACGACACCCAGCTCAACCTCTTCTGATCCATCCACTGCTTCAGTGTTGTCTGACTGCTTTTCCAATGTTAAGCCTTGGATGAATTGCAATATTCTCCAGTTAAACATTGGAAAGATTGAAGCCATCGTCTTCGGACCCTGCCACAAACTCTGTAGCCTTGCCACTGATTCTATTCCACCTCCCAGCTATTGGCTTGGGTTGAACTGACTATTTGCAATCTCTGCATCCTATTCGACCCCATATACTCCATCACCAGGACCGCCTATTTCCATCTCCATAACAACACCTGCCTCTCTGCCTCAGCCCAGAAACCCTCATCCATGCCTTTGTTGCCTCCAGACTCGACTATTCCAATGCTCTCCTGGCTGGCTTCCCATCCTGCACCCTGTAAATGTCAGGTCATCCAAAACTGCTGCCTGTATCCTGCACCAAGTCCTGGTCATCCATTACCCTTATCCTTGCTGACCTGTATTAGTTCCTTGTCCCCCAATGGCTCATTTAAAATTCTCATCCAACTCCAGCCCGACAATGCTTCCCCACCTGAACTCTCCATTTGTCTGACTCTGGTCTTTTGTGCATTCTTCCCCCTTCATCCCACCATTGGCCGATGTGCTTTCAGCCACCTCGGCCCAAAACACTGAAATTCCCTCCCTCCTCCATGTCTAGTTCCTCCTTTTAAGGCTTTCCTTAAAACCCACCTCTTTGATTAAACTTTTGATCACCCCTTCTATTATCTCCTTTGTCTCAGCATCCAATTTTTGACTGATTATGCCTTTGTGAAGTGCCTTGGGATATTTGTCTGTTAAAGCTGCTTATATAAATGCACATGGTTGTTTTCAGTAATTTTTAGTTGATTGACTTTAGGTTAATTACTTGATTCATGTCTTCTGATTCTATTTAGACATGTCTGTCACTCCTCTCTTGGGCTCACTATAAACATTACCCTTCTCTTTAATTGGCTTCAGCACAGCTTTATCCAAGGTGAAGCTAAGTTGCATGACCTGTATTTGATTGGTAGAATTAGCCCATCTCCCCTTTTAGTCATTGCTTCTGGCTAGTTGTCTACATTAGTAACTGCACTTCAAAGGTTACTCATTGGTTGTGAGCGACTTTGGAATGTCCCGAGTATGTGATATGCTATATAAAATCAACTTTGTTTCTTGCATTCTCATTTGCATAGAACTTGAACATCCTTTTTGGCTTGATAGCGGGTTCCAGATGCCGAGTGTGCAGTGCTAAAGCCATCAATTCGAACTTGAGCATGTAGCATTTACATTTCTTGTGTTGTAAAGTTCAACTGGTCATTTTCCTTATCCAGTTGTTGTAGATTTTTTCAGTAATTGCCAAATTTTATACTTTGGGTTGTTCTTGCCACCATTCTTCCTTTCTGATGTAGGCTTCTTGTGGAACTTTCATCCTACTGTATCATCACCATAAAGGAGATCATCTACTGTAATAAACCTGTGACCTGACTGATCTGCATACATTTCCAACTGTACCCATTTTGTCTCTCTTTTCCATATGCCAGGCACCTATTACCCATAGCCACACTAGCTCCTGGAATCTCAAATGATACTGTGGGTTTGGCTCAACAGCCATTTATTGTTTTGAGCCACATGCCACATAAATTCTCAAGGCCTATGAGACGATCCCAGGATTTTGACAGTACTGTTGCATACTAGACCACAGTTTTGTGCTGGCCTTTCACACATGCATTGATCAGCTGTTTCTCGTGCACTCCCCCCCCCCCCCCCCCCCCCCCCGAGATTGCAGTATCCAAGTAGTTCAACCAATACACTTGGCTGATCTACCTTGCTCCCCAACTGCAAGTAGGTTTCCTCCCTAGTGAAGGTAGTTCTCTGTACTTTTCTCTGGCACTGGATTCAATTAAATATAATTTAAATCTATGTTTCTATTCTCTCTAAGTCTTGAGTAGGTTACCTCTTCTCAGTAATCCCATTTGTTTCAAGCTTTGCTTTTTGATGCATTTCTCCAGACTCGAGTGGTTTCTACTCTGAATGGTGTATGAAGCCGTCAAAGCATTTCTTCATTTTCTATTTGTTTTTGCTGTCTCTCAGTAATTAACCCACTTTGAGGATAATACCCTTCTACGCTGAGTTTAATTGCACAGTTGTAATAATCAACAACCTTTACAATACTCTTTCCAATTCATAGATCTGTTCCCAAAAAGCTAATATGCACTCTTGGGCACAACTTCTGATACCATAGAATGAGCAGATGTGGGCTTATAAACACTCTCCCCACAAACACCTGGGTTTACTGCTTGTGTAGATTATTGTAATAGGTTGCGTGTTTTTATTAATTATCTTCACATTGGTCAAACAATTCCATGTAGTTCAATTTTAATTTTAAAAAGTAAATGGCCAGAGAGCCAATTCTGGGCAGTTTTAAGAATTAACCTCAAGGCGAAGTGTACTTCCTATTTGAGATTGAGTGTTTGAGTCTAGGTAATATTTTGGATGGCTACATTTCCTTGAATCTGATTTCAGCTGGCAGTGAGAGCTGTATGTACTAATGAGATACCTGGCATGGGTTTATGGTAGTTCTCCACCTGAATGCACAATTGCTTCCTAAAGTAGTGTTTAGTTTCCATATAGATTAGAAATTTCAGTATCATTCTTTAAAAATGAAGAGTATTTTTGTCTAAAAGGTGACCCACGTCCATTTGGGGTATTGTTTACCTTGGTAACGGACATTTGAGATCATTTTAAAACCGGTCGTAGGTCCACAGATTGAACTTCCTTGCCACAAATCTATGGCAGCAGTGGTCCAATGGCAATGAGATCAGCTAGAAAATAGTGTGCGCCAGGTCATAGTAAAATCCAGAAAGTTTATATTCCAATACAAGGACAATACAAATTTAGCTTACTGCGTTAGCATCCTACCTGTAAGGCCCTGAACAGGCACTTGGACTGAGCTGAAAACTGAAATGAATCCTCCCTGAATATATCAATCAAGTACAAAGAACAATTTTAATATTTGGCATATCTTAAATGTTGATTGCTTTGTACAATTTTGATGATTTTGTTATAATGAAACCCCAAAGTTTAGTTATAATACTGACCTCTACTGTAAAATATTTTTGCTTATAGTTTATACAAAATGAAATGTAATTGGTGTGATTTTCATTGGTTGCACAATGTACATTTATTGTTTATGCATGTGAAATGTATTTATATCATTAACCTCAATTGTGAATATGGATTTGCATTGCTCAGTTAGCTGCTTTCTGTGTAGGCAGTGTCATTGTAGACAAAGATCCCGTGCTCCTATGAATACGTAAAGGAGTGTGCATCAATTTTCACAGAAAAATTTGGATCCTGTAACGTGCTAATTGTGTACAGAGTTCAAACCGTAGCTATGTCATAGCATGAACTTCTCAGTAAACCTGACATGTTCGATGATATCCTTGGTTATTGTCTATGATATAAGCTCTTGTTGCCTCTAGTGTCGTTCCCAAGAGGGAACTAAAGCTCAATGCTTCCAGTGTACATAGCTAAGCTACTTTTGTTTCCATGCTCCTGTGCAAGGGGCTATTTGGGAGCTGGGGGTCTTCTTCCTGAAGGCTTGACCTCTATAGCATTGAAGGATTGTGGCTAGTCTTGTCAGTCCTGTACAAAACTGACTACAGCAACATGACAAGGATTGCTAGTACTTAAGATAGACCTACATATTAATGCTAGAGACACGCAGGCCACTGTATTTGCATATATATTAGTCCAAAAAGGCTGCACAAAATACTAGCAGCAAAGCTTTACACACTTTCTGTTGCCTATCTACAAATGTTTAGGCACAGTTAACTATTACTTAATGAAACATGCGTTAGGTTAAAGCAAATTTTTGACGTTGATACACTCGTACGGTTTCTCCAACTGTTTGTGCTGCCAAGAATGATCAAGATCAATTTAGTTAGATTTTGGCCCTAGTTGCATTCCCCTCCTCCTCCTTTCTCTTGGATGATTCCAGAGTCTTTGTCTTTATTACCCTACCCAAAACACCAGTCCAGATATTGTTTGCCTTTTGTGAAGTCCTTCCTGACATCAATCCTGAACCTGCCTTTTACCTGTTTGTACCTGTCCCCTTGTTTTGTAGCCCTGATTACCAATCTATGGCAGCATGTTCCCAGTCCTCCACTGGCATGCTGGTGAGATTTTGCTTGATTATGTCTTGGAGCCATTACTGCTAACCAACTCCTCTACAATTCCATCCTTGAGCTCGCCAGAAAAGATCTATTTTGGGAGCTGATCCTTGTCGATTCTCACAATGTAGCTCTGCTTTATCAGCATTGCCTCAATGTCAGGTCCTCAGTATAGATACTTTGGCTGTTTGATGATCAGGATGGCAGTGAGGTGCCACATATGGACTCTGATGAATGCTTTCTATGACAGGTCCAAGACTCAAAGCAAAGTTCCAACCCTAATCATTATCCAGTGACTCCTGGTGGAATTGTGTATGGACTTTTGGGTAAGGGCAGGATTGGGTTTGGCTGTCATGGCCCCTATGCTTAAACAGCCTGCTGACACTGTCAAAGGCCAGAAAGTAGAGCCAGTAGATATAATTAAAACTGGTGAGAAATAGTTCAGGAAAATCTTTGCTGGTAAATGTTTAAAATAATCTATTGAGTGAGTTAGTGGAAGCAAAAATATGATATAAGCTCAAAATGAGGCTGATTACTTTAATGAAAGATTTTTGGGTATAAAAGGAGTGAACTTTGATGGGACAAACGGCCTCTGCTTATGTTAGTGCTCATGATTAACCTTTTTCTGTCCCCGTTAACCTTTGCTGTCTGGATCCACCAGCTTTTGCCACCTAAGATCCAAAGAATCTGGTTCCACATATATATTTTTTTCTTCCTATTTTGGTTAACTCCTGCAAAATACTTTGTCCAGCTGGTAAGTGTGGCCGATAGGTTTTAACATTTAACTTCCAGCTACATTGCCCTCTCTGGTTAAAAGTGACTTGATGGAGATGTGGAAAGAGGAAGTTACATTAGTGATCAAAATATTTTTTTCTCTTTTCAATTTTCCCCAGTAGGCAGTCTCTCGGTTGGGATAGAGTTTCATAGGCAGTGGGTCTATGATTCTATCAGGATAAGGAAGCCAATTTTACCAGTGTAAGTGGGGGTCGGGGTGTGATGGCTGATAACCAAGACCAAGATTGAAGATAGGACCTTTGATCTCTAGTTCGGTGCCACAAGATGCAGGGCATCCAATATTTCCATTATTTTGATGAATGGAATTATACACCACATCTGATTTATATTTTCAGTTTGATTGCAATTGCAATAAATATCGTTAAATTGCAGTTGCAGTTTATGGGTCAGAAATGATATACAGTATTATTGTGGTAAATTTATAACCACCCAATTCAGCGTACAGGTACATTTATTATGAAGTTTATTTTGGACAGAGGAGGAAGAACTGGACATTGTCCTTTTTTTAACTTTGTAGTCAATGTACATTCCTGCGAATTATAGTGCAGGAAAAAATCTTGAAAGGTCCTTCATGTGGAAGCCAATGTGCAAAGGTGGGTGGTAAACTAAAACAATTATTTAAAAAAAAAACAATAATTACAGTACAGAACACGCCATGCAATATGATACAGGGACTAAAATATAAATATAATTTAAGTACAAATAGATAACAAAGACAATGTTTGTAAAAAGCCACTTGTGCGAAATTAAAAGATTTAAATTACAATACCACGATAAACCAAAGGAAATAGGACTAAGAATTTTACGGTAATGGCATTGTCTACAATTCACAGTTGAATTAGATAAGTTAATCTTATTACCACGCTATTTAACACCTCTGCTATAACAAATAAGCACTTATTCATGACTTCACAAAACCAATGTTAGGAATCATGCAACCATAGTGTGCTTGATTTTATTCATCATCACATTGTTTTAAAGAAAAGTATAAATAGAGCTTTCAGTTTTTTCAGTTTCATTATCTAAAATCCAGACCATCATGGCCTTGAGGTGGCCTTTGCTTATGTGTGTCAGTGCATTAGCAGTGCTGAATGCAGTTAGTTTACCAGGTAATTTCATACATTATTTGAACATTCATAATTTTTTTTTCTCTTCAAGCCATTTTGTGGGTTTTTCTTTGTGCCATTCTCCTTGTTGGTAATTATAGTAATGTTCCTTCATCACCCAATACAGTGGACGACTTTTATTTCAGTTTATTATTTGGGGAAAAAAAAGGTTAGAATGATTTGTGCAAATATAAAGGACTTAATATTGAATAATAAATAAAACACACCCAATTTAAAAAAAAGTTTTCTTATAAAGTTATTTTCATTGAATGAATTTGATGATATTTGTATAGGGTTCAGTGTTTCATCACTGAAAATGTGATTTTGTTTGAAAAGTATTTACTGACTTTAAAAGGATGATCCATTATAATTTTGCTGCATTTAATATATATTTAAATTTGATGTAAATTAAATGTGAGACTATTACCAGAGTTTTCACAGATGTTTGGAAAGACTTGTTTATATCTGATAAGTTGTATCAGTTATAAATTGTAGATGTTGAAAAAACACCTTCCTACTGGTTGAATTTGGCAAAAGAGAAAATGCAGAAGAACATGGCCTCTCCCTCCACCAGGAAGGCGAAGAATGTAATTGTATTCCTCGGGGATGGTAAGTGAAGTTTTCTCATCTGAACTTTTATCAAACTTCTGCATTTTTCTGCTTTTCTTTAATGAGAGATTTCCGAATTTATGAAATGACTTGAAATCAGCTGCTGAGTTTCTCATTTTTCACAAGCTGGCATTTTAAAAATTATTTTCTTTGTTCTGCCATGAGCCATGATTTTTTGTTTTAAGGTATGGGGGTTACCACGGTTACAGCAGCTCGGATTTTAAAAGGGCAACTCAACGGTTTTTATGGTGAGGAATATAATCTAGAAATGGATTCTTTTCCATACACTTCATTAACAAAGGTAGGAATAATTTTTAATAGCTTAAATATGCCTGTCAAGTTTTGATGTTTTGCTTTGACTATTTTTGCACAGAAAGGATTTGGACAAAAGGAGCATCACAGGTACCTAGAATAAAACAGTGGCGTATTTAAAAAAATTAGTTATTATGAGTTTGCCTATGGACTCGCATTGCCCCCAAACACCCAATTACGCATACAGGTACATTTATTATAACGTTTATTTTAGACAGAGGAGAAAGAACTGGACATTGTTTTTTTTAAAACTTTGAAGTCAGTATAGATTTCTGAGCATTATAGTGCAGGAAAATCTTGAAAGGTCCTTAATGTGGAAGCCAATGTGCAAAGGTGGGTGGTAAACTAAAACAATTATTAAAAGAAATACGATTATTACAGTCTTTTTTTTACAGGTGGTTAAATATGCCCTTTTAAGCTACAGTATTTTCTGGAAGCATTGTTACACCTCTCTGTTTTTCCAAAATAAAATTCCACCACATTATTAACACAATTGCCTGGACAGACCTAGAGTAGTATTGAAAGAGTGCTAATGTCGTCTTACTTTTTCTTGGTGTTTTTATCAATATGTGTATATAGGGAAATATACTGACAAAAAAAGGCACATGATATTAACAGAAATATTAGCTGCATGGTTATACAGATGGCTAGGAGACAGAAAGCAAACAGTAAAGGTAAATGGATATTTTTCGTAGGGGAAAAGGGAGGGAAATGGAATTGGGGTATATGGCTACTGCTGAAGATCTGCCACAACACAATTGACTGGCCTAATTCTGTGCTTTAAATTCGATTATACTATGGTAGATAATGTACAAAAAAATGTGCGGCATGCAGAAAAGCTCTATTTATCATATTGAGGCACTGCATTAAAAAGATTATAGTTCTTCCATATTATAACAGGATTGTTTTCTCTCTACAATCTAGGTTTATTGTGTAGATGCCCAGGTGCCTGACAGTGCATGCACTGCTTCTGCTTTCCTCTGTGGTGTAAAAACAAAGAAATTCACTCTAGGTACAACGGCTGCTGTTGAGTACGACCAATGTAACTCAACTTTTGGCAATGAAGCCACTTCAATTTTGAATTGGGCCAAAAGTGCAGGTATTGTAAATACTACAAATAAGCTGTGGTTTCCTAGATTGTGTTGATTGTATAACAAACGGTCAAGAATGGACCATCGGCTTACTGGTGGTCCAGAGATGCTTAATAATGTGTAATTAGAGAAGTCACGAGAACACTTAATCCAAGGCAACAAGAAGCCAGTTCCCACATAATTTTGCCTCAGCCCCCTTCCACCCATTATTTTGCTTTTCTTCATTTCTATTCATGAAAAATGGCCAACAATATAAGATAGTCACCAAGAAATCCAATAGGGAATTCAGAAGAAACATCTTTACCCAAAGAGTGGTGAGAATATGGAACTCGCTACCACAGGGAGTGGTTGAAGCGGATAGTATAGATGCATTTAAGGGGAGGCTAGACAAGCATATGAGGGAGAAAGGAATAGAGGGTTATGCTGATAGATTTAGATGAGGAAAGACGGGAGGAGGCTCGAGTGGAGCATAAATGCCGGAATGGACTGGTTGGGCTGAATGGCCTGTTTCTGTGCTGTATATCCTATGTAAAAAAAAAAGCCAACACTTTACCAAGATGAGGGGGCCAAATAGGTGATGAGCCTTTGATAATGAAAAACAACCAATAAAAGCACAATTCAAATCTCTGATTTAAAACAAAAATATATAGGAAAATAATCTCCAATTTGTAATTTAAGAACATGCAGTTTATAGCAAAATGTTTTTGAAACTACACCTAATAAAGTAGCTACACAATATTATAACGTCACCCACATCAAGTGAACTTCATGAGATGGAAAACTGCGTAAAGTAATTTTATCAGTGACATGGCGAAAGTACCAATTCTGGTGAATCAAAGCAGTTTGTGATGGAATAATGTAATTTGTACACTAATGTTACATTGTGTACATTAATGTGCAAAACAATTATAATAATGTGTTCAAAGAAATTGGCTGAAAAAAAGAAATACTAAAATAGAAAATAATGAGACTATCATGACTGTATATTAAGATGATTAGATGTTAATAGAAATTCCAACATAACTTTAAGTTTTTACCATTAGACTTCTCTTCTCAAAGTAACCATTATCTTGGGATGAAACTGTTAACTTTTTATTTTAAAATGATGAGTGACGCTAAGTGTGGATTGTGACTTTCTAATATCACCCAGGGAAATCTGTTGGTATTGTTACAACAACTCGATTAATGCATGCCACTCCAGCAGCTGCGTATGCTCACGCCGTAAACCGCAAATGGTACAGTGACGCAGAGATGCCCAATCTGGCCAAAGAACAGGGCTGCAAGGACATTTCAACACAACTCATCTACAATATACCCAACATTGAGGTAATCTCTCAGAAACAACTTGTAGATGATATAGTAAAATGTAGATTCTTTCAAACACACCATGTAATGATCTGCTGAGCCGTATGGATCAGGAAGGTCCTCGGTTTGATACCGTGCCTGTGCTGAGTTAGCTGACCCAGCCAGATCAGTGGTGGGAGCAACACAGTTATCCTTGGTGTCCCTGATGCAATTGGCTTCAATGTCTCTGAGCTAGAGAGATGATAAACTGGCCAAGATTCCCACTCCTGAGCAATATCCAGTGATCCCTGCTGGCAAAGGCAAATTGTAGACATCAGATGAGCACAGGATTGGTCTCAGGTTGCAATGATTTTCATGGTCCAAAACCTGCTAATACTCACTGCCTACTGTGGCCACATGTACCAGGGACTGGAAAACTGCCGGTACTTTTGAATATGCATTTCACTAGTCTCTGGCTTTAGGATAGGTTGGAAGAAAAGGGCAGCACATTGTAGAAAGTATGGGTTCTTGCCATGTTTGTTTTTGCATGAGACATAAATATATATTTTATTTAATTTGGATATTCCATATTATTATTGAAAGAAGTTTTCTTGGTGTCTGGCTAACATTCTTCCCTCAACAAAAACTACAAAAAAAACCCCAGATTAAATAGTAATTCCTTTCATTACTGCTTGTGGGACCTTGCTTTGTGCAAGATGACTTCCACATTCACCTACATAACATAGTGACTAGACTCAGTTCCTAAAGCTGCTGGAAGAGCCTGCTGTGAAAGCTGAATTAATAGTAACATAGGAACACGAGGATGCCATTCAGCCCCTTGAGCCTGTTCCACCATTCAATTAGATCATGGCTGATCTGTATCTCAACTCCATCTACCCACTTTGGTTCTGTAACCCTTAATGCCCTTGCCTAACAAAAATCTTATCAATCTATGGTTTGAAATTTTCAATTGATCTAGCCTCAACAGCCTTTTGGGGGAGAGAGATCCAGATTTACACTACCCTTTTGTGTGAAGAAGTTCTTTCTGACATCTCCCTTGAACAGCCTAGCTCAAATTTTTTGGTTGTGCCTCCTTGTTCTGGACAACCCCACCAGAGGAAATGGCTTCTCTCTCTCTCTGCCCTATCAACTCCTTTGATCATCTTAAACGCCTCAATTAGATCACCCCAATCAATATTCAAGGAATACAAAGCTAGTCTGTTCAACCTGTCCTCATAACTTAACCCTTTTAGCCCTGGTATCATTCTGGTGAATCTGCACTGCATCCCCTCCAAGGCCAGTAAATCCTTCCTGAGGTGCAGTCCTCCAGATATGGTCTAACCAATGCGCTGTATAATTGTAACGTAACGTCCACCCCTTTGTATTCCAGCCCTCTTGAGATAAAGGCCAACATTCCATTAGCCTTTTAAATTATTTTTTGCACCTGTCCACTAGCTTTTAGTGATTTCTGTACTGG
This sequence comes from Squalus acanthias, assembly GCA_030390025.1. Classification (NCBI taxonomy): domain Eukaryota; kingdom Metazoa; phylum Chordata; class Chondrichthyes; order Squaliformes; family Squalidae; genus Squalus; species Squalus acanthias. The sequence continues at coordinate 34,224,701 of CM059429.1, forward strand.
GACCTCTAAATCTCTCTGCTCATCCACAGTTCCTAGTTTCTCTAGTTTAAACCCTACCACATTGGTTGTCTGAGAACCTATGTGCTGGAGCAGATGCTATGTTTGCTGCAGTGCACACTACTGCAATGTGGTTTCACTGCTTTGATTTAAGTTAAATTTAATATATAACATTGGTAGCAGACACAGCAAACCCACTGCACCACTAGTCAGGTCACTGTGCATTCCCTTTTTTATACAAACCTGTCGAGGTGAAATGAAAGAACAATATTGCCTCTTCAATTTGAACTGAATAGCTAGATAAAAATTGGAAAACACGTGAAAGGAACTTGTGTAGAAATACTCATGAGTTGTCACACAGTATTTTAATGGGCTGAAAGAAAGAGTTTCAGCATCTTTCTAAAAATCAAAGTTAAAATCATTCATGATGAACTTTAAGATCCACCATTCCCCTGTCTATTTACTGTTGTTTTTTCCCCAGCTATTTTCTTCCCTCTTGTCCTAAAGATGACTCCTTGTTAGGATACAGTTCCATGGGTGTCAGTTGCCCTCCAAGTAACATGTGTGCCAATTTGGAAAACTAGCAAAGCTGAACAACAACAACTTGCATTTATGTAGTGACTTTAATAGAAAAAAGTGCTTCACAGATAGGTGTAAGGGGAGCTGGTAGGGAGAGGGGTGATTGAAAGCTTGGTCAAAGAGATGGGTCTCGAGGTTTTTAAAGGTGGAGAGATATGGAGAGGCAAAAAGGTTTAGGTGGGGAATATACCCAACATTCCTTCATTTGTATTGGAGGAAAAAGAACCTAAGTACATAAAAGCCTGAAGCGGGAAATCCAGATGTTGAAGGCACAAAATTGGTAATGCATTTCTATGGGGATCTAGTAACATAATGCTCTTGACTTTTTACATTAAAATTATGTGTTCTGGTTAATTTTAAGCAGTTTTACAGTTTACAATTGATAAAATATTAATTGAATAAAAATAAAACCAAGTCAATAGACCATGCTGGCACTCTTCGTCCTTTCAGTTAATGGTGGCACTCCTCCCTCCCAGTCAATGATAGCACTCGTCTTCCTACTCCAACCCAAGGAAGTGCTCTCAGCTTCTTCCCTTTGGCCCCCCTCCCCCAAAGCACCACCCCCAACCTCTGCTTCCTTCGCTCCTCCCACTAAGTTGCCTCAATAGTCACTAACCCATATCCCAACTTCCTGTCCCTAGACTACCTTCAGACCTGTTTCAAAGAGACCGTACACCCCATCCAACTCCACTTTCTTTTACAGAGAGACTTGCTTCTCTTCCAACCCTCTTGAGTTCATACTGGCACTCTTTTCCTTCTCCAACTCAGCTCAAGCTGGCACTCTTCTTTCACAGCTCCAATTTACGCTGGCAGTATTCTCCCCCATTCAAGCTGGCACTCATTTCATCTTGCAACCTCCTCAGTTCAAGTTGGTAGTCTTCCCTCCACTCCTGTCAAGTTCAAGCTGGCACCTCTCCTCCCCTCAGTTAATGCTGCCACTCTCCCTCCTCTACTCCAGTGACGCACCCAGCTTCACCCCTTATCCCACCCAAAAAACTGTTCCAAGCTTCTTCCCCCTTCCCTCTTCCTCTTATTTTCCCCTTCACTCTCCTCATCATTGCCATTAATTTTCCCCTTCCATTCCTTTCATTGCCACTCATTTTCGCCCCTTCCTTCACCCTTCATTGCTATCCATTTTCCTTTTCTCTCTATTTTCTCCTTCCCTCACCCTCTCAATGACATCCAATTCCTTTCCTTTACCACTGTATTTCTCATTCCCGTCCCCCTTCTCTCTCCTCTAAGTGGGGGTCTTGCTGTTAATGGAAGTGATTCCAGTTGCTGCATACGGTAGGCTGGAATTCCCACCTACAATATGTATGTGCTAGAATCATCTCCATTAGCAGCCGGATTTGAGTAGTAATATTGCTGAGCAGAGATGGCCCTTAGTTGTGCTGACTTTTGTCAACAAGCACTGAGACATGGACCAAGAGCACAAAATGCTGAATTCCAGTTGGCATGATTGAAGTGGTCATTCTTCATATCTGAACATGAGTGTAACTGCAGGAAGCATGACAGTCAAGTTCAATCCTGTTCTTACCTGACATCCACACGCACACTTTCAGCAGAGGTTGCTGGATGGGCAATGGCTCAAATTTTGCGGTAAAAATAACGGTGAGGCTATCAGCGCGCTCTGTTATTAAAGAATAGATCGGACAGCAACTTCCGGCGACCGCACATGCGCAGTTAAACATGGAAATCAGGAAGTTGCTGTCTGAGTTGCCCTGCTCCTCCAGAAGCTGCGCTATACTGGTATCTCGCCCAGAGACTTGGCATTGAAACACATGGAAGGCAGTGAAGTTGCGGTACTTACGTGATAGATACCCATTAAACTCGCCAGAAAAAGTTAAGGCTTGTCCATTCCAGTGTAAGAAAATTTTAACAGTGTGATAAGTCTTAATTACTCCCAAACAGCCCCTCTGGCACTGAAAATTAACTTTTAGAAGTGTGGAGTCGCATTCTTTCAGATTTTAGTTATTCTTGGAGATTTTTAAAAATGTAAATAAATTTGTTTTTTTAACTTTTTCTTTCTGTCTCTTAATCCCACCTTTCTTTCCCTCTATATTTCGCCTTCTGTACATGAATTGGCATTGAATTAACTATTCTAACTTGCACTTCCTGGTTCAGACACTGTGTACCTCTGATTGGCTGAAGAGTTACACAGTTGCTTGCTCTGTTCACACATGTCCCAGATCTCCTGTAGAGGGCGCCGTGCTGTTTTGGCTCTCTAATCACCGCAAGTTTTAGTGCAAAATCCCATAGAAAGTCTGTGGGCAAGTGTAAGTGTAATGAACGGCTGGCGCCGTGCGTTCGGTGCGGAGAGCAAAATCTGGCCCATTAACCTAAGAGTGTTGCTAATTTTGTCATTCTAAATGTACTCAGGCTACTTACATCTGTTCTCTGTGAAATAATTATTGAAACAATATCAAAAATTATGAGGAAAAACATTCAATGCTAAACTCAATGTTAGTTCTTACTAAATGTCTGATTTTTAAAAGGAGCTGGTAATTGCCTCTAAGAATTAATAAAAGCTGCTTGTGTGAAGCTGTGTTTTTCTAATCAGACCTTTTCTGTTTTCAGATCATGGTATTTCTTGTCACATTCATTTATGTAGATTTTAATTCTTTTATGGATTTGTTGATTCTCTTCAGGTAATAATGGGAGGTGGTAGAAAGTACATGACCCCTAAATCAACCAAAGACCCCGAGTACCCAAACACGCCCCATGCTGAGGGTATTCGTTTGGACGGAATCAATTTAATAGACAAATGGATTGAAAGTAAAACTGATCAGGTTTGTTTGATTGTACTCTAGAGTTTGATATGGGATTGCAAAGAACATAAGAAAATAATGTTTATTTAATTAGTTTTTCTTGGATTTAGCTGTTGCTTATGAAAGACACAACCTGGGAACTCGAAGACTATGTTGGCAATGATTTAATTAATTCCCTGTAACAGGTGGCTTATTTAGATTTACCCCACTCTAAGACTTCCTTCATTGACAATGTACATGTCTACATCCTTTGAATCGGACATTAAATTAAGGCCACTTCTACATGTTCTAGTGTACAGTTAGACATCAAAGATCTCATGGCACTACTTAGAGCATAGAGTACTCCAGATGTACTGGCCAATATTCCTTCCTCAACCAAAATCAATAAAAATGAATGGTCTGGTTATTCATCTCTCAGTGTTTGTGGGATTTTGCTGTTCTCAAAATGACTGCCATATTGGCCTACATAACAGTCACTACACTTCAAAATAATTCACTGAGGTGTTTGAGAATTGTGATGATGCGCTATATAAATTCAAGTCCAGTAAAGCCAAGGTATCTTACCTTTATTTGAACTGATGTGACATCAGCTGTTTTCAAATAAAAATATAAACTATTTTAAAATCAGATGTTTGAGGAGAGTGAGCAATTTTTGTTCGAAGAGTTAGGTCAGAGTGAGGGAAGTACTCAGTGGCGTCCATAAATGACCTGGGTTCAGAAACTTCATGCAAAAGGATCAAATTTGCAGATTTTACCAAGCTGGGAGGAATTGGAGGAGGCTCAGAAATTACATAATGAATTGCACAAAATATATAAGTGGACAGAAGATGACAGTGAAATGAATGTAGAAAAGAAAAATATGCAACATGTGGACTCCATGGTGTTGAAATAGCTAAAGAAGAAGCTGAAATAGGCTGAGGAGTCTTAATAACATCTAATAAGCTGAATGCTAAATGTGTCCTGCAAGCAACAAAACCAACAGGTTGTTGAACTACACAGCCAAAATAGTAAAATTAAAGTTAGAGGAGGTAACGATCAAACTTAATAGTGTTCTGGTCAGATCACATCTTGAAATAGTGTGGCTAGTTCTAGTTGCCAAGAAAGAAGAGAGCCATTCAAGTGCTGGAGGCAGTGCAGAGCAGAGCTATGAGGCTGATCCCTAATCTCAGGGGTCTGAGTTATTAGGAAAGACTGGAGAGACTCGGGCTTTTCAGCCTGGACAGGAGGCATTTGAGAGGTGATCTTACAGAGCTATACAAGAATGTTAAGGACGTAGAAAAAGTTAACCCAGGATATTAAAACTAAACTCTGGAAATAGAGCTAAGGGGCACGGTTTAAACTAGTAAAAGGTAATATTCGAACTGACATTAGGAGATGCATCTTCACACTGAACAATGTGTGGAATAAACCTCCATATTGAGTAGTGGAGACAAAAACCCTGGAATTATTCAAGGAACAAGTGAATTTTTTTTCATCCGTTCCTGGGATGTGGGCATTGATGGCAAGGCCAGCATTTATTTCCCATTCCTAATTGCACTTGAGAAGGTGGTGGTGAGCCGCCACCTTGAACCTCTGCAGTCCGTGTAGTGAAGGTACTCCCACAGTGCTGTTAGGGAGGGAGTTTCCAGTATTTTGACCCAGCGACTATGAAGGATATTTCCAAATCAGGATGGTGTGTAACTTGGAGATGATGGTGTTCCCATGTGCCTGCTGCCCTTGTCCTTTGAGGTGGTAGGGGTCGTGGGTTTTGGAGGTGCTCTTGAAGAAGCCTTGGTGAGTTGCTGCAGTGCATCTTGTAGATGGTACACACTGCAGCCACAGTGTGCCTGTGGTGGAGGGTGTGAATGTTTAAAGTGGTGGATGGGGTGCCAATCAAGTGGGCTGCTTTGTCCTGGATGGTGTTGAGCTTCTTGAGTGTTGTTGGAGCTGCACTCATCCAGGCAACTTGGGAGTGTTCCATCACACTCCTGACTTGTGCCTTGTAGATGGTGGAAAGGCTTTGGGGAGTCAGGAGGTGAGACACTTGCCGCAGAATACCCAGCCTCTGACCTGCTCTTGTAGCCACAGTATTTATGTGGCTGGTCCAGTTAAGTTTCTGGTCAATGGTGACCTCCAGGATGTTGTTGATGGGGGATTTGGCGATGGTAATGCTGTTGAATGTCAAGGGGCAGTGGTTAGACTCTCTCTTGTTGGAGATAGTTATTGCCTGGCACTTGTGTGGCACAAATGTTACTTGCCACTTATCAGCCCAAGCCTGAATGTTGTCCAGGTCTTGCTGCATGCGGGCATGGACTGCTTCATTATCTGAGGAGTTGCGAATGGAACTGAACATTGTGCGAACATCCCCACTTCTGACCTTATGATGGCAGGAAGGTAATTATTGAAGCATCTGAAGATAGTTGGGCCTAGGACACTGCCCTGAGGAACTCCTGCAGTGATGTCCTGCGGCTGAGATGAATGGCCTCCAACCACCACAACCATCTTCCTTTGTGCTAGGTATGACTCCAGCCAGTGGAGAGTTTTTCCCCTAATTCCCATTGACTTCAATTTTATTAGGGCTCCTTGATGCCAAGGGCAGTCACTCACCTCACCTCTGGAATTCAGCTCTTTTGTCCATGTTTGGGCCAAGGCTGTAATGAGGTCTGGAGCTGAGTGGTCCTGGCGGAACCCAAACTGAGCATCAGTGAGCAGGTTATTGGTGAGTAAGTGCTGCTTGATAGCACTGTTGGCAACACCTTCCATCACTTTGCTGATGATTGAGTAGTCGACTAATGGGGCATTAATTGGGCGGATTGGATTTGTCCTGTTTTTTGTGGACAGGACATACCTGGGCAGTTTTGGGTAGATGCCAGTGTTGTAGCTATACTGGAACAGCTTGGCTAGAGGCACGGCTAGTTCTGGAGCACAAGTCTTCAGCACAACGGCCGGGATGTTGTCGGGGCCCATAGCCTTTGCCGTATCCAGTGCGCTCAGCCGTTATTTGATATCACGTGGAGTGAATCGAATTGGCTGAAGACTGGCTTCTGTGATGGTGGGGACCTCAGGAGGAGGCCGAGATGGATCATCCACTCGGCACTTTTGGCTGAAGATGTTTGCAAACGCTACAGCCTTGTCTTTTGCACTCGCATGCTAGACTCCGCCATTAAGGATGGGGATGTTCATGGAGCCTCCTCCTCCTGTCAGTTGTTTAATGGTTCACCACCATTCACGACTGGCTGTGGTAGGACTGCAGAGCTTTGATCTGATCCGTTGATTGTGGGATTGCTTAGCTCTGTCTATAGCATGCTGCTTCTGTTGTTTAGCATGCATGTAGTCCTGTGTTGCAGCTTCCCCAGGTTGGCACCTCATTTTTAGGTACACCTGGTGCTGCTCCTGGCATGCTCTTCTGCACTCTTCATTAAACCAGGGTTGGTCGCCTGGTTGATAATGGTAGAGTGTGGGATATACCGGGTCATGAGGTTAGAGATTGTAGTGGAATACAATTCTGCTGTTGCTGATGGCCCACAGCGCCTCATGAATGCCCAGTTTTGAGCTGCTAGATCTGTTCTGAATCTATCCCATTTAGCATGGTGGTAGTGCCGCACAACACGATCGAGGGTGTCCTCGGTGTGAAGACGGGACTTCGTCTCCCCAAGGTCTGTGCGGTGGTCACTGCTGCCAATATTGTCATGGACAGGTGCAACTGCGACAGGTAATTGGTAACGACAAGGTCAAGTAGGTTTTTCTCGAATGTTGATTCTCTCACCACCTGCTGCAGGCCCAGTCTGACAGCTATGTCCTTCAGGACTAGGCCAGCTCGGTCAGTAATGGTGCTACCGAGCCACTCTTGGTAATGGACATTGAAGTCCCCCACCCAGAGTACATTCTGTTCCCTTGCTACTCTCAGTGCTTATTCCAAGTGGTGTTCAACATGGAGGAGTTGTCTGCCCTAACATGATTATATATCTTCATTAAGTATAGTGTACGTTAGATGCAAAGTAAAGCTCCCTCAACCGTATCAAAAATGGCTGTATGCTGCTGAAAGAGTACTCCATGTACTCTTTCAGTAACATACAGCCATTTTTGATGCCTCCTTTGCATATTTGGGGCCACTCCCTCCCGACTGTATACCACTGTGCCGCCACCCCTGGTGGGTCTGTCCTGCTGGTGGGACAGGACATACCCAGGGATGGTGATGGAGGAGTCTGGCACACTGGCTGAAAGGTATGATTCTGTGTGTATCACTATGTCAGGCTACTTTGCGGTAGGTCCAGAAGGAGTGCACAACTTAAATAAGAGCACAAAGATAAGGCATGACCATTACTGTAAAGTTTACAGCACAGGACATATGTGGACATGATGGAAAGTAATACTTGTTAAAGATGTATACAAAAGTGCTCTAACAACAGAGATATCAGAAAGGATGTAGCAAGTAAGACTATAGAAGAGAAAATAGCAGGGTTATTGAAAGTCCATTATATGATGAGAAAGAGAATGTAATGCTGGCAGGAATTTCCATGGGTCTTAATCTCCACTGTTCTTGTGTTTGAAAGTATGGAGCAGAAAGGCTTGGCTTGTAACAAGTGGTGGACCATATGACAGGTAACAATGCACTCTGTGCAAGCAATTATTTGGGAGGGGGATTTTGGAAGATACTGGAACTGTGCAGAATTATTGGCATCCATCTTCTGTCTTTATATGTATCTATCTATAATATATTAGAAGTCCTGCATGAAGCAACCTTCCCCACCGAGGAATCACCCTGCTCTGTTATCAAATTGATTGCCATCCTCCTTGCCTTTGTTCAGGGTGGACAGGAGATATAAAGCCACCTTCTCTGGTGTTTGAGGTAAGGTTTCAACACATTTATGTGGTGCATCTGATGCTAATGATGCCAGAATGGTAATTTATCCATGTAATCTATGTGTCTGCACTTTAACACCATGGAATACGCACCCTCCCAGTGGTTCAATCTTTCTTGCACTTCCCTCATCTGTAGCTAAAAATGTCTTATTTTTGTCTGGTTTGCCTGCAGCTCATGCAAATTCAGTGCAGCCAGGAAATGCAGATTTGTCTTGCACTATCTTGATTGGTTGATTGTCTCAGTTGAATCTAAATGATGCACAGAATGATATTCACATCTCCGAAGCAAGGTCTCAGCCTATCAAAACAGCCCGAATGTCAGGAACATCGATGGTAGCCAAGTAAACTAGCACCAGTTAGCTGATCTAAGATTGAACCTGTCTTGGCTTTTAACGTACAGAGAACATGATTTACACAAAGCGACTCCTATCTACCTTTATACAGTGACATGACCATGGAATCTGTTACACACACACTTCAGCAGCACACTTTTTGTTTTGCTCCAATTTCATATTCAACAAATTACAACTCAGCTAAGAAATGCAACAAAAAGCTACCAATAAAGAAACCAGAACGTAAACCGATCAAATTAAAGAAAAAAGTTAAATCCTTTTGGCCGTAACCAATTTAAACTTAATAATTGCAAGACTACAAGTATTTATATTACTATAAAAATGGGAACTCTACCAACAAAATTGCTCCAAATTTTTGAAAAACCGTTCATCCACTTTTTTTTATCTTAGCTTGTTGACTATACACACAGAAAATACATAACTAATATGTAAAAGCAAACATTAATTTACCTGAGATTCCCCCAACTCTATATTGGAAATATGTCTAGTAGGTTTTGCCCTCTGAGACAAAGCCTCTCTCGGGCCCTCAGCTGCCACTCTATCGCCATGTCTGTTTCCACTCTACGCTGACACTGACGCTTTCTTTGTCTGTCATTCCTGCCTCTGAAACTGCTTATAATTTCTAAATACAATATAAGTGTTTAGCACTAAAAATCTGCTTAAAAAACCTTTGCATTTGTATAGCACCTTATTGTGTCTTCAGTACCTCCCCAGAGAAAACAAGATTACACAAGATGGGCTCTTGGTGAGATATTAAGTTAAATCCTCAGAAACTGCTTACCATGGCTCCAAGAATGACAATGAGAGGCCACAGGATAAAGCCCAGAAGAGGGGAGGTGAATGGGCAGTTCAGATATATCTATTTAACTCAAACAGTGATGAATGTTTGGCCTGGACTGCCCAGGGAGGCAATCGAGACTGATAACATCAGTAATTTTAAGGAGGAGTTGGAGAAGATCTTGCAAATAGTGACCATAATTTGATTAAATTTGGTATTAGGTTTGAGAGGGAGAAGGGACAATCATAAATCAAGGTTTTAAATTTAAGTAAGGCAAACTTCAAAGGGATGAGAAATGGATTGACCACAGTAAACTGGGTTGAACTGCTAATGGATAAATCTACAGACAAACAGTAGGAAATATTCAAAGAAATATGTGGTACGATACAAAATCGATACATACCTCTTAAAGGCAAAGGCTCCCCTTGTGTAGTTAAGCAACCATGGTCAGCAAATAAAGTAAGAGACAGTATCAAGCTAAAAGAAAAACCTTGTACAATGCAAGAGAAAGTGGAAATCCAGCAGACTGGGGGGAGCTATAAAAAGCAACAAAGGGATACAAAGAAAGTAATCAGGTGCAAAAAGGGTATATGAAAAAGAATGCAAGGGATGTCAAAGCTAACAGCAAAAGTTTTTATAAATAGATTGAGAAAGAGAGTGATAATAGGCCCATTAAAGACTGAAGCAGGCAAGACAATTATGGATAATAAGGAAATGGCAGACTTGTTAAATGAATACTTTGTATCTGTTTTCACAGTGGAGAAAGAGGACAAAATATCATGTGGTACAAGGGAATCTAAAAATAAGATAAGGGGAGAAACTTATAGGATTTAATATAAGTTTTTTTTAAATGGTAATGGAGAAAATAATGGGACTTTTGATAGACAAATTTCAAAAACCTAATGGATTCCACCCGAGGGTGTTAAAAGAAATTGGTGAGGAAATTGCAGCTGCCTTGGTAATTTTCCAAAGCTTCCTAGGTTCAGGAATTGTGCTTTCGGATAGGAAAATTGCAAATCTCACTCTTAAGAAGGGAGAGAGTGAGAAACTAGGGGGGTGATTTTGCCAATGGGGGCACGTTGGAGGCGGGACTGCTGCTTGTTGGGTTTCAGTCCCGCCTCCATCGACGTCTTGCCAACCCACGCTATTTTCCCTTGATTGACCTCGTTAAGCCTGCCCAGCGAGCTTAGCAGGCCAATTAAGGGAAAGCCGGTGACAGAACATCAGCGTCTGACGTTTCATCTATCGAGGGCAACACGGTGGCATAGCGGTTAGCACTGGTGCCTCACAGCGCCAGGGACCCGGGTTCGAATCTGACCTCGGGTGACTGTCTGTGTGGAGTTTGCACATTCTCCCCGTGTCTGCGTGGGTTTCCTCCGGGTGCTCCGGTTTCCTCCCACAGTCCAAAAATGTGCGGGTTAGGTTGATTTGGCTATGATAAATTGACCCTTAGTGTTAGGGGGGGATTAAATATGTGGGGTTATGGGGATAGGATGGGATATGTTAGGGGGAATTAAATACGTGGGGTTACGGGGGTAGGGTGGGATATGTGTACTGTGGAGATTAAAGCAGGGACAGGGTACTGGATTTGGATGATCAGCCATGATCGTATTGAATGGTGGAGCAGGCTCGACGGGCCGAATGGCCTACTCCTGCTCCTAGATTCTATGTTTCTATGTAAAAAATTTTGACAGATGAATTGTCATCGTTTGACAGCTTTGAGAAGCTGCCAAACACTGACATTCTCTCTTGTTTGGTGAGTTCTTGTACTCAAGGCTCACCAAACCTATTTCCTGAGCAGAAAGCAGATGGCTGTTGCATCGGAGAATGCAGCAGCTATTCTGTCATCTCTGCCGTGGAGATGCCGGAGCCTCCAGATCCCCAACGATTGAAGGCTGCAGGAAGAAACAATGGTAATAAACTTTTTCTAACACTTTTCACTCACCTCACATACTTACCTCTCCACACTTGCACCATCACTCATCTCCACAGCGCACTTTTGGACCCCACTCACCCCCGTAGACCCACTGCTCGCCTCGCTGACCCTGGCGGGGTTTCCCGACGTCGGGAAGCCCGCACCTCTACTGGAAAAATGGGGATAATCCTCTTAACTACCTGTTAACAGGCAGTTAAGTGGCTGTAATCCCCTTCCTGCCTCCAGGAGACGGGACCAGGCGCGGGTCGGGTACCCGCCTCCTGGGAAGATGGGTGGGATGGGTACCCGCCCCCAGATTCTGCCATTTTCCCGGCAGACCCGCCTCCCCAGGGCTGGCAAAATCGCCCCCTAGGTAACTACAGACCTGACAGTTTAACATGAATTGTGGGGAAGTTACTGGAATCTATCATTAGAGACAGAGTGACTGAACACTTGGATAAGTATGAGCTGATTAAAGAGAGCCAGCATGGACTTATGAAGGGTAGGTCTTGTCGGACTAATCTAGTTGAATTTTTTGAGAGGGTCACTAGCATGGTGGATAGGGGAGAATCTATGGGTGTTATCTATATGGACTTTCAGAAGGCATTTGACAAGGTTCCACACAAGAGATTATTAGCAAAAATGAGGGCACACGGAATTGGAAGTGATCTTGTGACATGGGTCGGTAATTGGTTGGGAGGTAGCTGACAGAGCAGGGACAAAGGGAATGCTCTCTGATTGGCAGGATGTGACTATATATATATATATATATATATATATATATATATATATATAGTCACATCCTGCCAATCAGAGAGCATTCCCTTTGTCCCAGGTTATTTATATATATATGTATGTATATGTATATGTGTATGTATATGTGTATGTGTATGTGTATGTATATGTATATGTATGTGTGTGTGTAAATATAAATATAAATAACCTGGTTGAAGGACTATTGAGTTGTATATCCAAGTTTGCAGATGACACTAAGTTAGGAGCCATAGTAAGCTGTGTGGGGATCAGGAAGTCACAAAGATGCAGTGAGCAAAACTATGGCAGATGGAGGTCCATGTGGGGAAGTGTGAGGTCATCCACTTTGAATCTGAGAAAGACGAGTCGGAATTTTTGGTGGAGGAGCAAATGGATTTAGGTGTCCATGTACACATCACGCAAAGCTAATGCACAGGTTCAAAAAGACTGATGGAATGCTGGTCTTTTATCTCAACGGATTCAAAAGTGAGGGAGTGATGCTTCAGTTGTAGAGAGCCTTGATCAGACCCCATCTGGAGAACGGTCTTCAGTTTTGGACACCATATGTCAGGAAAGAATGCTGGCCTTGGAAGGGGTACTGTGCAGGTTCACCACAATGATACCAGGGCTTAAAGGGTTAAATTGTGAGGACAGGTCACATAAACTTGGCTTGTATTCCCTTGAGTTCAGCAGGTTGAGGAGTGGAACAAATGCAGGTAGATGGAGTTGAGATACAGATCAGCCATGATCTAAATGAATGATGGAAATGGCTCGAGGGGCTGAAAGGCCGACCCCTGTTCCTATGTTCTTAAATGCAGGAGCTAACTTGCAGAAAGCAGATTCCAGAAACCGCAAATGAGATGAACGACCAATTAATCCAATTTTGATGGTGTTTCTTGAGGGGAACCAGGAGTCTCCTCTCACCGCCCAGTATTGCCAAATCCCCCTGACTGCTGCCAGACCATGGGAGCCCCCCACTACTCCCAGATGCCAGGTCCCCTGCCCAGTGTTCTCAGACTCCAGAATTCTTCTTCCAGTGCTCTCAAACCACGAGACTCCCTCCTCCCTCAACATCCTTCCCTCCCTAGTGATCCAAAACTTGGGGATCCCCTTCCACAGAGTTCTCTCACCCTGGAATCATCCCCCAATGCCTCCAGACCCCGGGACATCCCTTCCAGTTCTCCCAGACCTTTTTAGTGCTCACTGATCTCAGGGCCACCCCTAGTATTTCCACGTCCCAGAAATGCTCGCTCTCTTGCTGAACTTGGCACACTGCTGCCATTCTCCAGGATCCACCTTATTACTGCCAGACCCAGGGACCTATCACTCGCAGATCCTCATTCCCCAGTAGTTCTCGGCTCTGGGATTCCCCATCCCTCCACCCTCCTTCGGCCTGCCAGCCCCTGAGACCTTACTCTTCTGCAGCCAGTAACCCCCATAATTGCAGCTAAAAGAAACGGGGAACCAGTCACATCATTCCAAATGGTTCTTGATTAAACTGAGCACTTACTATAGTAAGGATTGTAACATAATAGATATGAAAAATGACGACATTTATTAAAAAAAAGGATTAAACGTACTTTTACAATAGCACTTTGAGTGATTAAAATTATTTCAACAATGTTTTCCATAGGAAGTCTGCTCATGTGAGAAGCCTGAACCTTGATTTCATGCTGATTCCCAGAGCCATCACTTAGTTGACCAGACTCCAGCTAGCGGTTTATTGCTATCCGCGTGTATTTGCAAAAAATGCGATCTTTATCGGAATGTATGGGAGTAGAGCTTCTACTACTACTCCATCAAATATCTATCTCTAATCTGTAATTCATTGGAACATACGGCAAAATAAAAATATTACAATTAAATATTAATCATGAAGTCTTGTTAAATAACAAAGTAAGGAAATATCTTTGTAGACAGTGGATTTTGTCATTTTATCCCAGCTCTTTTTTGCTTCTGTACATTGACACATGGCTTGTGGGTTTTCTCCCAGCGAGCAGTTTATGTGTGGAATAAGGTGGAGTTGGACAAAGTCAACCCGGAGACCACGGATTATTTGCTGGGTGAGTTGCCTGTGTATTTTAGCAATTCCTTACTATTTGACAAATAGTATATTCCAAGATTCACTCGGGTTGCAATGCAGTGAGAATAGAACCAACCATTTAGGTTGGGACGGGACAGTTTATTTCATGTCGTGGGGGGACTAATTGAGGAAGTGACCAGGACGGGAGGCGCGAGGCCTGTGCTGAAGGTTATATAAAGGGCAAAACCCTGTATCTTTGCTGACCTTTATAGTAGGGTGGCGGACAGATAGGTGTATGAGAACAGCTTGCTGCAGAGACACCCAGTGCCCAGAGTGTGGAACTGCTGATGGACTCAAACCAATCTTTTTAATAGGGAGTTGCAGAGTTACAGGCTGTCGTGAATGAAAAGCGTGTCTCGGGGCTGAGTGCTCTAAATGGGAAAAGCCTATTAGAGCGCCACTTACACTTGCAATTGCATGTGATGCTTGTAACGGGGGTGTGGACACAATTTACGTTTAAAAGCACGTAATCAATTCAATGTTGACATGACATACCGATTTTAATATATAGATGGTGAGATTTTAATTATGTTACCGTGATGCGATTTGGTGGGCCATTGGGGTTTTCCTCATGCCTGACTGATTTTGTTGTTTTGAAGATGTTGAGTAATTTATACTCCAGCACTTTGCCAATAACAGATGCTCAGTGCAGACATTATCACGTGGGGATACGGTAATGCAGTGGTTATGTTACTGGACTAGTAATCCAGAGACACAGATTGAGACTTCAAGTCCCAGTGTTGCAGTTTGAGAAATTGAATTTATCTTTAAAAAAAAAATCTGGAATAAATAAAAAGCTGGTATCAGTAAAAGTAACCTGACTGTTGGATTGTCGACAGGAAAAACCCAACTGCGTCACTCATGTCATTTAAGGAAGGAAACCTACCAGTCCCACACCAATGTGGTTGACTCTTAACTGCCCTCTGAAATGGCCCAGCAAGCCATTGGGTAACTAGGGATGGGCAATAAATGTCAGCCTTGCCAGCGATGCCCACATCCCAAGAATGAATTAAAAATTCAATGTCACAGTGCAATATATGATTGTGCCAAACAAGAAACTTGAGTTATTTTATTAATAACTTTTATTATGTTTTGCCAATAATGTCAAAGATCGAGTCACAAAACAGTTCCTCAAAATAAAAGCTAACTCAAGTCTCTTGTTTGGCACTAACGCACTGTGGCATTAATATTGTCTATACTGAGCATCTGTAATTGCCAAAATGGTACACACACTGAAGCACGTTTAGAAGGTAAGACGATGCAAATCCACAGCAAGGTAATGCCAATCATTTTGGATAGATCCTCAACCTAAAAGGCCATTGGGAAACTGTTGCTGGGAATGGGAAAAATTCATACTGGTTTTGGGGGGGGGGGGGGCGGATGGTTGCTCCTTTGAATTTGGGATGAAGCTGCTCTGTTGGGACAGGATAGAGGGAGCTGTATTTGCCTTTATTACAGATAATCTGGAAGTGCTGACCCTGCATGGCAAAGTGTTTGATTTACCAGCACTGGTGTCCGCTTGGCTCAGCGGTAGTACTTAACTCTGAGCCAGAAGGTCATGGGTTCAAACCTCACTCCAACAACTTGAGCAAATAATCTCAGCTGGCACTTTAGTACAGCACTGAGACAGGGATGCACGGTTTGAGGTATCATCTTTCAGATGAGATGTTAAACTTGAGGCCCCATCTACCCTCTCAGGGTGGACATAAAAATCCCGATGGTGCTTGTGGAAGAAGAGCAGAGGAGTTCTCCTGGTGTCCTCTCCAGCATTTATCCCTCAGTCAGCACCACTAAAACATTATTATTTTTCTCATTGCTGTTTGTGGGAACTTGCTGTGCGCAAATTGGTGTGTCCTCTCTGACAACAGTGACTACATTTCAAAAGTACTTCAATGGCTGTGAAGCACTCTGTGGTGTACCGAGGACGCGAAAGGCACTATATAAAGACAAGTTCTTTCTTTCCCTGACACATCCCACCGTATCAGCACAAAGATTCAGTATAAAATCATATTTGCCGAAAAGCCTCATCAGCGCATCTCAGAACAAAATTAATCAGGATCTACAGAAGTAAATAGACTATAGCCTATGATTGCCACACATATGTTGGTACCCACACATCAGTGCAGGTATATACACATACATCTACTCACACATGGATGTACCCGCACACATCCGTTCACCAGTTATGTGTATGCATTCATACTCACATACATGCACGTGCATACTTATTAACATATGGACACCATATACCTGCACAGGCACACCAATGCATCTATATTTCCATTACTCGCACAGACATATGATCACATTCACCCTGAATGCCTATTTGCACATAAATACACCCACACAACCATAAACCCCAACCTTCAACCCACACACATACCATTTGTTTTTCTGTTTGCACAGAACTATGAACTGTAGGAATCATTATGAAAACTGTGGTGCTAAGAATTGATTTGGAATGAATCTGGTTGTCACCATGTGCACAGGTCTGTTTGAGCCACATGACATGGCATTTGAGTTGGAACGCAACACAACTCTGGACCCATCTCTGGTTGACATGGTGGACAAAGCTGTGAGAATCTTGAGGAAAAATCCGAATGGGTTTTTCCTTTTGGTAGAAGGTAGGAAGAAACTCGTCAAATGTTATTTAAATTGTGACAAACACTTTAGGCTAACAATTTGTCGTCTTCCTCTTTTGTCCAAACATAGATTTATTAATATTGTAAAAACAGAAAATGCTGTGAACAATCAGCGAGTCAGACAGCATCTGTGGAGAAAATGGAAGTGTAATATTTTGAATGTGGACCCTTCATCACAACTAAAACATTATTCCTCTGTTCTCTCCACAGATGCTGCCTGACCTGATGAGTGTTTCCAGCACTTTCAGTTTTTGTTTAAAATTTCCAGAATCTGTAGTTTTTTGCTTTTTTTTTTGTATTAATGTTACACTCTTTCAATGTAGCCTGTGTAAAGTGGTGTCTGCAAGATAAAGGAATGCACTTGAAGATCTTGTGTTTTGTTTTAACCCATTCTCAGTCTTTGGTAAAGTGCATGCTCCTTGCTCTATGGTCCTTTACGTATATACTTTTCAGCTGCTGCCATCAACACCAGCAGAAGCTGAAGAAATAGCAGTTACTGGTACTGATTAATCAGGATTTTATGTTAGTGACTGAAATAGTTAATCTAAATTATTATTCTAATGTTCATTTTCAATTTAGAATTTCAGTTTACAGCGTGCCAAAGTAAGAAATACATTTAAGAAGCCATTTATACTTGCTGTAAAAAAAAAATGCAGAAATTTAATAGCTTATTTTAGATATTAATACCACTAAGGTTTTTTGTTTTCTTCTTTTCCTTACACCATTCTGCTGCCAAGAGAGTAGGCAACTGACCTGCTTCCAAATCTCTGTCAGAACTGCTGTTTAGCCAGCTGCTGGGTGTGCAGCAGATCATTCCAGGGTGATGCATCCTGTGGTTTTACCTCTGTCCATGTTCTGCATGGCAGATATCAGGAACTCACTGAGAGGGGAATTTCAGGCATGAGCCTGTGTTCTACCACTACTACACTGCATGGTGTTCCAGCACACCGTGACATCCTTTTATTCCCCCTCGTTTTTTATTTATTTTACTCATCGATTGTTCCTCTCTCTCTCTCTCTCTCTTTTTGCTTTCAGCCTGCATATTTTGTTCTTGGCATTTTTTTCCCTTTAATTTTAATAAGTTCTTCTCTGTCCTTCTTAATTTCTGGTTCTGTTTCCTTTTCCTTTAAATCTTTAATAAAGACTTTGAATGTGACACTTTTCCAGAATTACACTAGGATGGTACCATTTCTTTGTTCAAGAATTAAGTGTGTAAATGTATCATTTTTTTAAATTATAGGTGGAAGGATAGACCATGGTCATCATAATGGACAGGCCAAGCATGCCCTGTATGAAACAATTACACTTGATAATTCCATTAAGAGAGCTGGTTTTCTGACTGATGAAGGTGACACTCTGACTGTGGTCACAGCAGATCACTCTCATACTCTCTCATTTGGAGGATATAATGATCGTGGCAATCCAATACTTGGTAAAGACAATTTGAATCTCTTCATTCTTGCTCTTAAACAGTGCATTTTAGCCCAATGCCAGTTTAGCCCATGGGCCAAGGATAACAACAATACATATAAGTAAGAATTTACAACTATATATAGCACCTTTCACCTCTTCAGAACATCTCAAAATGATTGACTTTGAAATTATTGAATTACTTTTTGAAATGTAGTCACTTATTTTGTAGGCAACACGGCAGCCAAATTGTCCACATCAAGCAAACAGCAAATAATAGAGGACTCATTATTCTGTTTTCGTGGTGTTGGTGATGAATGTTAGCCAGTACACTCCTTGCTCAGACTTCCAAGTTCAACCCTACTAATCCAAGTCATCCAAAACGCCACCATCTGCATCCTATCCCATACGAAGCCTCACTCTCCTATCACTATTGTCTTTGCCGATTTCCATTTACTCCCTGTTCGGCAAAGTACTGAATTAAAGATCCTCACCATTCTCATTTTCAAAGCCTTCCACACCCTTATCCCACCTTACTCCTGCAATCTCTTCCAGTAACCTTTGCTCCTCGAACTCTGATCTCTTTTGCACTCCCCCGCCCCCCGCCTTCCTCTGCTCCAGTGGCAGAGCCTTCAGTCATCTTAGACCTACACTCCGGAGCTCTTTCCCTAAACCCCTCTGCTTTGCCACTTCCCTCCCCAAATTCAGAAGCCTTCCCTAATTCTTCTCCCACTACTGCTCAGCATCTGTTTTCTCCTTTGTGAAATCTTGGGACATTTACCTCATTAAAGGTGCTATATAAATGCTAGTTTTTGCTGTTATAGATGTAAAAAATTTTTCGTAACATTTCACCCAAGAAACCTGCAGCTGCTAATCATTTAATGTGCAACTTTCTCCTCAGGTTTTGCATCTTACCACAGTGACGTAGATGGGAAGCCCTTCACCACCTTAGCATATGGCAACGGACCAGGCTGGACCATAGTAAATGGTAGCAGAGAGAACCTAACCAATACAGATACAAGTGAGTATAACTTGCCAGTTTATCATTAATACTGTTCATTAGGTTTGCAACTAAAGTATAATTTCAAATAGAATTAACACGCATACATGCCAACCTAGAAACTAGCAAAAGCTGACCATTGCCTTCATAAAGGCTCAAAAAGAGTTCTGAATTAAAACCTAAGATTTATGAAAGAAATTAATTACACTGAAAGTGCGGGGAGACATTGGCCTGTAACTTAAGCTGTAGCTATACTCAATACATGAAAGCCTGAAAGGGGATACAAATGTTGTAGGTACAAGATTTCTTTATATGGGGGGCTGGGCATTCCCTGCTTCAAAAAAATTTAGATCTTTGACATTTTCCAGGATTTTGTAATCTACATGAGCTTTGCATTTTATTTTTCGTGTAAAACATCAACAACAGCAGCTTGTATTTATATAGCGCCTTTAACGTAGTAAAATGTCCCAAGGCGTTTCACGGGTGTTATAAGACACAAATTTAACACTGACCCACATAAGGAAATTAGGGCAGATGACAGAGGTAAGTTTTAAGGAGCGTCTTAAAGCAGGGAAGAGAGGTAGAGGTTTAGGCAGGGAATTCCAGAGCTTAGAACCTAGGCAACAGAAGGCATGGCCACCAATGGTTGAGCGATTATAATCAGGGATGCTCAAGAGGCCAGAATTAGAGGAGCGCAGATATCTCGGGGTTGTGGGGCTGGAGGAGTTTACAGAGCTGGGGAGGGACGAGGCCATGGAGGGATTTGCAAAGAAGGATGAGAATTTTAAAAAGGAAGGGACTTCAGCTCAATTTTATTGAAAACTACTCTCATGGCACTTTCATGCTTTGGAATTGATAGATTTCTAATCAAAAATAAAGACATGAGTTTTCAATAGACTATTCAGATCTAGCTTCCTCAAAACACTGCTCCCAGCTTCCCTTCACCCTCTAAACTGTTCTCTCTATCCCCCTCAAGTGTTAATCCAGGCTTCTCCTACTCCTCAAAAGGCATTGCAACAGGATTCTCTCCTCCAAGAAGCATTGGGCCCAGCTTCTTTCCTCTGCACCCCAAGGTGCTGCTCCTGGGTGCTCCTCTCTCGTTCTGCCCCTTCCCTCAAGTGCTGCTCTTGGCTTCTTCCCCCTCCCCAAAGCACTGCTCCTGGTTCTCCCCCCTTCCCAACTGTTGCTTCTGGCTTTTTTCTCTCTCTCTCTCTCCCTTCCCCAAGTATTACAGCTGGCCTCTCCCCCAAAAATGCTGCTCCTGGCTCCCCTCCCCCATTGCCAAATGTTGTTCCTGGCTTTGCCGCGCTCTCCCTTTCCCAAGTGTTGCTGCAGTGGTTTCTCTCTCCTACAAACTGCTGGTCCTGGATCTCCCCTCTCTCCACACCTTCCAGATAATTGCTGACCCCCTCCCTTCCCCTAAGTACCGCTCCCAAGCTCCTACCTGCTGGTTCTCCTCCTGTGATTGATGACACTGTACACTTTGGGCAGGAATTCACAAGAATCCACCCACAGCGCGCTGTATCGTGGCAATAGTGCCAGCAAGCTTGGGAGCCCCGCTTGATGGAAGAAGTCTGGTCCGCACTGTTTTCGATGCATGAATGTAGACAAGTCTCCTCCAGAATGAGACAGTCCACGTCAAACATGGCTGGTTGGCATGTATGAATGTTTATGGCTCTTAGTGGGGGAATCAATTTTTATGCCATCACAGAAGCACAGGCCAGGTGTTGGCATCTGTAACATACCTGCTAAATATTCTTCTGATAACCGATATTTTTCACAGTGCAAGTAAACTGCTACTTTAGAGCTCTGCATTTATGATTGTGCCTGTTACATTATAACTCTTGTGAAATTTGTGTAGGTTTTCATAAAATCAAGCAGGTTTGTGAAGACCATGTAGTAAAATTATGCATTCTCATAAAATGAACTCATCTGAGGTTACAAAAAGGTCTTGACTCTGCTGACTGATCATGTATGTAACAGTGATCAGCAACTGGTACAGAATTAAAGTGGTACCCATGGTGATCACCAAATGTTATGTATGCTCTATTGGGTACATGTGTGCAATGCTGCAGAAATAGAACTAGCAGCCATTAGCTCAAAACTGGGCATCCATGAGGTGCTGTGGGCCATCAGCAGCAGCAGAATTGTATTCCACCACAATCTGTAACCTCATGGCCCGGCATAGTCCTCACTCTACCATTACCATCAGGCCAGGGGACCAATCCAGGTTCAACAAGGAGTGTAGAAGAGCATGCCAGGAGCAGCACCAGGTGTACCTAAAAATGAGGCGCCAACCTGGGGAAGCTGCAACACAGGACTGCATGCATGCTAAATAGTGGAAGCAGCATGCTATAGACAGGGCTAAGCGATCCCACAATCAACGGATCAGATCAAAGCTCTGCAGTCCTGCCACATCCAGTCGTGAATGGTGGTGGACCATTAAACTACTAACGGGAAGAGGAGGCTCCATGAATATCCCCATCCTCAATGATGATGGAGCCCAGCACGTGAGTGCAAAAGACAAGGCTGAAGTGTTTGCAACCATCTTCAGCCAGAAGTGCTGAGTGGATGATCCATGTCAGCCTACTCCTGAGGTCCCCACCATCACAGAAACCAATCTTCAGCCAATTCAATTCACTCCACGTGATATCAAGAAACGGCTGAGTGCACTGGATACAGCAAAGGCTATGGACCCCCGACAACATCCCGGCTATCGTGCTGAAGACTTGTGCTCCAGAACTAGCCGCGCCTCTAGCCAAGCTGTTCCAGTACAGCTACAACATTGGCATCTATCCGACAATGTGAAAAATTGTCCAGGTATGTCCTGTCCACAAAAAACAGGACAAATCCAATCCGGCCAATTACCGCCCCATCAGTCTACTCTCAATCATCAGCAAAGTGATGGAAGGTGTCATCGACAGTGCTATCAAGCGGCACTTACTCACCAATAACCTGCTCACTGATGCCCAGTTTGGGTTCCGCCAACACCACTCGGCTCCCGACCTCATTACAGCCTTGGTCCAAACATGGACAAAGGAGCTGAATTCCAGAGGTGAGGTGAGAGTGACTGCCCTTGACATCAAGGCAGCATTTGACCGAGTCTGACATCAAGGAGCCCTAGTAAAACTGAAGTCAATGGGAATCGGGGGGGAAAACTCTCCACTGGCTGGAGTCATACCTAGCACAAAGGAAGATGGTTGTGGTGGTTGAAGGTCAATCATCACAGCCCCAGGATATCGCTGCAGGAGTTCCTCAGGGCTGTGTCCTAGGCCCAACTATCTTCAGCTGCTTCATCAATGACCTTCCCTCCAATATAAGGTCAGAAATCAGGAAGTTTGCTGATGACTGCACAGTGTTCAGTGCCTTTCACAACTCCTCAGATAATGAAGCAGTCCATGCCCGCATGCAGCAAGACCTGGACGACATTCAGGCTTGGGCTTAGAAGTTGCAGATAACATTTGCGCCACAGAAGTGCCAGGCAATGACTATCTCCAACAAGCGAGAGTCTAACCACCACCCCTTGACATTCAACGGCATTACCATCACCGAATCCCCCACCATCAACATCCTGGGGGTCACCATTGACCAGAAACTTAACTGGACCAGCCATATAAATACTGTGGCAACAAGAGCAGGTCAGAGGCTAGGTATTCTGCGGCGAGTGTCCCACCTCCTGACTCCCCAAAGCCTTTGCACCATCTACAAGGCACAAGTCAGGAATGTGATGGAATACTCTCCACTTGCCTGGATGAGTGCAGCTCCAACAACACAAGAAGCTCGACACCATCCAGGACAAAGCAGCCTGCTTGATTGGCACCCCATCCACCACCTTAAACATTCACTCCCTCCACCACCGGCGCACCGTGGCTGCAGTGTGTACCATCTACAAGATGCACTGCAGCAACTCGCCAAGGCTTCTTCAGCAGCACCTCCCAAACCCACGACCTCTTCCACCTAGAAGGACAAGGGCAGCAGGTTCATGGGAACATCACTACCTCCAAGTTCCCCTCCAAGTCACACACCATCCTGACTTAGAAGTATATCGCCGATCCTTCATTGTCGCTGGGCCAAAATTCCTGGAACGCCCTACCTAACAGCACTGTGGGAGTACCTTCACCACACGGACTGCAGCGGTTCAAGAAGGCAGCTCACCACCACCTTCTCGAGGGCAATTAGGATGGGCAATAATTGCTGGCCAGTGACGCCCACGTCCCAGAAACGAATAAAAAAAAAATCCAACAATCTCCACTTCAATGGTTGTGATCACATTCCTTTGCCTGATATTAGCTTCCAGTTAAAGTTCAAGACAACTCCCTTTTCTTAATACCCCATCTTTGCCAAGCAAATAGGGATCGGAAATATAATTTAAAGATGAAGATAAGTGTTGGGTCAATGTAGTGCTGAGTCAGCTTTTGGGAATCTGTTTATCTATACATGACGAACTAATAATAAAACTTACATCCATTGAGGCCATAATCAGTTAATGATTTAACTTGTCATTTGATAAAAGTGTTGCTTAATGCTTGTGGTGCAAATTTTCATCGTAACAGGGCCCCATGTTCAGACTCATGTGCTTGAAGATACTTTTAACTGTAACAGCATTGGTACACTAATATGCAATACTAAGATCCACTGCTACTTCACATACTGCTGGTGGGAAGTGAGGCCATCCAAAAAGGTTAAGTTTAAGTTATTTGAATTTACTACTTTAACAATTGAAAATAAAACATTTTGGCCTCAAATTTCTGTGGACCTGCCATTGCGCTCACACTAAGTTAGGTGGGAGTACAACAATAGGCCTGGGAAATAGCCACAGCCTGGCCTTCACTGCTGGCTTCTGTGGGCTCTTGTGGAACCTCTGTCCAGCCCTAACGAGGTTATTCATGGCAGAAGGGGCTTTGGGTGGGGGGAGGGTCTCCCAGGCTGGGAGTTTCCTCAGCCCTGGACTCAGATTCATTGGATGGCTGGTGTGCCTTGCCTGTGGTGGGAGACTCAGGCTGCCAGACTTCACAAATCGACCCCTGACCATAGGCTGCTGGAATCCTTTGGAGCAGTGGGTTTTTCCTGCTCCCCCCCCCCCCCCACTATTGCAGGCTCCCGAGATAGGTCCTCAGGTGACAGGAACCTCCCCCTGACTCGGCGTACTCTGATAGACCCACTGGCAACCCCAGCGCTGACCCTATCATGTGAGTTGCACTGGGGTCAGCGGCCTGCTGGAATTAGGGGCCCTTGCCTTTAGAAATGTGCCTGGCTTGTGGTGCTGTGACAGGAAAGTGTCATCTGGTCTCATCCAGAAGTACAAAATAGCCACTCAATTTACATAGCTAAGTTGCTGCTTCTATCCTTGCACTGAAAAACATGAAAGGCGGCTGTCTTTTTATTAAACATGAACTTGTTCTTTAGGGAACATTCCTTTTATTTTACAAAACATTTTGATCCAGATCTTTCAACAGAATTCTTTGATTAATACCAATAGAATGTTGTCCTGTAAATAGCAATAATTCTTCAACCCCTGTAAAACTAGAGATACATTGGTAAGTTGTGACAAATATTAACCATCGAGAAAATGACTATTTTCAGAATATGCCAGAAAACCACTCAATGTCCAAGCATAAGTCGAGAATTGGATGGTGCAGAAGGTCCCGATAAGAACTTCAGTCAGTGGATAGTTGAGAAATGGTAACAGTAACAATGCTATGGTAATAGCCGGACTGTTAGAATTTATTTTAGTAACAGAACATTTAAGAGTTAAGAGTTATTCTTTGTTGTTATGAAAAGATCACCATTAAAATGCTGAGAACATCATTGCAGTTCGAACCTCTGCATGTTATCAATGTCTGCAGTTTCATTAGTACAGGAATACTGTTTTGTTCTTTCAGGTTATGCAAATTACAAGCAGCAAGCAGCTGTTCCTCTCAAAGAAGAAACACACAGTGGAGAAGATGTTGTCGTCTACGCGAAGGGTCCTTGGTCTCATCTCTTTCAAGGAACAAATGATCAGACGTTCATCTGTCATGTATTGGCTTATGCTGCATGCATTGGTCCCCATGCCACTAACTGCAGTGAATCACAAGTATCAGGAGCGCCAGCAATGAATTCCCACAATCACATGGCTATTTTGATCTATTGCCTTTTATTGGCTTTAGCTATGTATTAGTATGCATAATACAATTTTTTTAAATAGGAGTTAAGGCAATCATGTGTAAAACAACGCCTTGTAGTAGAATTATAGAATTGTTAGAATGTTGCAGCCCATTTGGTCCATCCTCTTTTTGTAGCTTTCCTGTATTCTTTATATTTGTCCTGGCTTTCATTTGTATAATCTGCCCTATATACTTTTCTTAAGATTTAAATTTAATCTAATCTCCCCTTTCATTCATGGAACCCCAGCTTTTGATGCACTGACTTTGTTCCGTACTGGGATGTCCAGAATTTGCACCTTTTCCATCTCCTGATTAAATATTTCGCATTACTGGTCTATGTTTCTATTTGCTAATTTCCCCTTCTGTTTAACTGGGACACGTTGTTAATGTAATTGTAAAGTGGAGACAATTTAAAAGCTTAAGAGTTTTCTTAAAAGTCAGTTACAAAGAACTAAGGTTTAATTTTAGCATTCTTCTATTATTTCTTTTGTCCATTTCTGTAGACTTTTTGAATATGAAACAGTGAGTGCTGATGACATTACCAGGTGATCAGTAATTACTGAGCAGTTAAGCTCCAGAGAGCAGAATTAACATAACCCAGTTAAAAGGAAACTCCAGATTCAAATTAGCTTGTATTTAATGCACAGAAAATTATTTCAGCACCCAGCTCCTAACACTAATAATTTATCTTTTTTCATTTCATCTGTACAGTGCAAGTGTCAGCTTGGCACAGTTGAAAGCACTTTTGCCTCTGAATCAGAAGGTTGTAGGTTCAAGTCCTACTCCAGGATGTAATTACCTAATCTAGGCTGCCATTTCAGTGTAGTACTGAGGGAGTGCTGCATTGTCAGATGAGATGTCAAATCGAGACCACTATCTGCCTGTTCTGGTGGGTTAGGTGAAACCCCAGCCTTGGCACTATTCAAGGAAGAGCAGCAAGTTCTCTTGATGTCCTGGCCAACATTATACCCTCAAAGAACATCCCCATATACATTGGTCATTCATCTCATTGTGGAACCTTGCTGTGAACAAAAGGGCTGCCACATTTGCAACTCTCAACAGTCACTGCACAGCAAAGCAATTCACTGTATGTGAAGCGGTTTAGGTTTTTGAGAGATGTGATAAGGTGCTATATAAATGCAAGTAGTTCCTTTCTAAAGACATGCTTCATGTTGTTTTCCTCTTGTTGTCTATTCATTTTTGAGGATAGTTTTCCATTTATTACCAGATCACAATCACAGTACATCATGCTGACCAAACAAACAAAAATAACACTTATTGGCCCGTAATTTGCAGCCAGCGGCAAAGCAAAGGCATTCGCCGCTGACCCTGAAGAAAGCTGCCCACAAAGAGCTTGCGATCTCTGTGGTGAGAAGTTTGGCTTTTTCAACGTTCAATTGCGATCAGTGCAGTTCAGTGGGAATTCCATAGCGCGAGCTGCTGTGATGTCAACAAGCTGTCTAAGCAACCAATCACAATGCAGAATTCACAGACGGGTAACCAGGAAGTGAAGAAACTCATATTTTATTCAGACTTTTAAAAAATGTTATAGCGAGCAAAACCAAGATTGGGGCTCTCACGGGGGGAAAAGGCAAACCTGAAATAAAGATGAACAAACTTAAAAAAAATATAATTTATTTTTAAAGTTTCTTAAATTGTAATTTTTATTATAATGGAGAAATTTGACATCACAAAATTAGTTTTTCAGGGCCATAACATTTGTTTAGCAGTCAATATGCTGTTAAAACCCCAGTTACACCTAATCCAACAAGGCCTAACTTTTAATGGGGTATTTAACAGTGATATTAGTGCGGAAAAGCCCAAGTATTCGTCAGTTTCACTGATTTCCCTGATTACACTGAGAGCTCCGAGCTGTTCGTTCGCTGTTGTTGCCCAACACAAATTCCGGGCTGTTTATGATTTATCACCTATTAGGTATAGCACAGCACAACTGTGTGGTACTAAAGTTATACTGGTGCAAAGACATTAATAGCATAAAGGCTTACTAGGAATGAAGACAAACATATTTCAACTTCGCAGTTGAGCAGAAGTAAGTGAAAGTTGAGCTTTGCTGCATGTGAACAGGGAATGGGCTTATTTTTAGTGGTTTTGGTATTTGTTTCAATGCCAAAGTGGATATTTGAAGCTGAGCCAAGTTTTCACTTCAGAATGTAACCAGAGCTCAGGTTTGTAGTCAAAAGGGCTGCTATGGATTTAGACATTTATGATGATTTGATTTTAAATATTGAACCAAAAAATGCAAATTGTAAATGAAATGTCTGCTTTATAAATGGAATAATAAATCACGGTACTCATTTGATTCGAATGTTGCAGCTTTTAATATGATTATATAAGATATAATTGATATCATTGGTAATTTCAAGCACAGACAACTGAGATGCTTTCAAAATAAAAATATTTCAGATTCCTTTTAAATATCATTTTAGAAATCAACTATTTGTATCTTGTATATACAATACCTTAAGACTTCCCATAATGATAAGAGAAGTCATCTATGTGGGTGCAGCTTGTTTAAACTTCTTTGGTTTCTTGAGATTTGACAGCTGAATGTCAGAGCTTGATGGTGCAGTGCTAGAACTAAGACTCCCGACTCTGAAACACTGCTATAAAACTGGCACATTGGACTCTCAGTATCGGTATTTGCTACACCACAAACATTTACAAGACAGTATGAACATTTTTATATTCATTCTATTGATCCCTTACCTGAATTAGAACATGCTTGGAATTTTTTTTTTTTACACAGTTCTGGGCATCCCTTCATGGGAAGAATATAAGAACATAAGAAATAGGAGCAGGAGTAGGCCAATTGGCCCTTCGAGCCTGCTCCGCCATTCAATAAGATCATGGCTGATCTGATCCTAACCGCCAATCTACTATCACAGAACCATCTCCTGAACCTAACAGAATTGGACACACGAAATAGGAGCAGGATCAGGCTACCCGGCCCCTGGGCTCGCTACGCTACCCACAGGGCCATGACCGATCCGAACCTAGACTCGTGTCCAAATTCCTGCCCGCTCCCCGTAACCTTTAATTCCCTTTACTTCTAGGAAACTGTCTATTTCTGTTTTAAATTTATGTAATGATGTAGCTTCTACAGCTTTTTGGGGCAGCATATTCCATGGACCTACCACCCTCTGAGTGAAGTAGTTCCTTCTCATCTCAGTTTTGAAAGAGCAGCCCCTTATTCTAAGACTATGTCCCCTAGTTCTAGTTTCACCCATCATCAGGAACATCCTCCCCGCATTCACCCGATCCAACCCCTTCACAATCTTTTATGTTTCAATACGATCACCTCTCACTCTTCTGAACTCCAATGAGTAGAGTCCCAGTCTACCCAACCTCTCCTCATATGTTCATCCCCTCATCCCCGGGATTAACCGAGTGAACCTTCTTTGTACTGACTCGAGAGCAAGTATGTCTTTTCTGAAGTATGGACACCAAAACTGTATGCAGTATTCCAGGTGCGGTCTCACCAATACCTTGTACAAATGAAGCAATACCTCCCTATTTTTATATTCTATCCCCCTAGCAGTGAAAGCCAACATTCCATTGGCCTTCTTAATCACTTACTGCACCTGCATACTAACCTTCTGAGTTTCGTGCACCAGGACCCCCAGATCCCTTTGTACTTCAGTACTTTCCAGTTTCTTGCCATTAATATTAGAGCCATGATAAGGTACAGTGAAGATTCATTGGAATGATGCTAGGAATGAAATGTTATAGTTTTGAAGAAAGGCTTTAGTTTTGAAGAAAGGCTTTTTCCTTTGAAGCAAAGGTTTCTATCTAACGGCACAGCCAAGGACTGGCAAAACGAGCCTGCTGGGGACAGTGAAGTTTAACTGTGATTCCATATACATCTATATTAGTTAATGATCACATAGACTTTGACTGTAAACTTTGCAGCTTATGTTAAGTAGGGGTTTAGTTGAACCACCATCCTTATAAAATCTGAATACATATCCAATTATTGGAATCTCCTTAAAGACAGTTCAAGCACCACAGATTCTCTTTGAACTGAGTTCTGTGAATCTCTCTCTCGTTTATTTGCAAGTTTTCTCCCTCCCATCCTTTCCCAAACATGTTAACTCCCTGTGGGGGTGCAGTTTAAAGTTTCATAGGTGCTGGCCACATCCACTTGTATCTCATCAAAGTAGCTATTCTTCATGTCTGAGCATTAATAGCATGTGTTGGCAGACTACTGATCATTCTGGGCTCACAGTTGTGCCACTTCTCTCCATACTAGATGCCTGAAAATTTTCACTTTCCAGCAGGAGTCATTGGCGGGAAGGGAAACTACCCAATTTTCCTCTCTCTAACCAAGGAAGATTAAGATCAATTGTAACACCCATCCCACCACTCAGTTGAGATTAGTTGACTGTGTAGAGCATTGGACCTCTAACTAACAAAGGCCCAGACTAATAATCCAGAGAACGTGAGTTCAAATTCCACCATGGCCGTTTGAGAATTTGAATTCAGTTTTTTTTTTTAAAATCTGGCGTCAGTAAAAGTTACCATGAAGCTGTCGGTTTGTTGTAAAACCCAACTGGTTCACTGATGTCCTTTAGGGAAGGAATCCTGCCTTCCTTACCCAGTCTGGCCGAGTGGTGACTCTCGTCTCTCACCACGTGGTTGACTCTTGCCTGACCTTTGAAGTGGTCTAACTCAGTTGTATCAAGCTGCTGCAAAGAACATCACATGGCTTGCAGCAGTTCAAGGCGGCGGTGGCCGACCACCACCTTTTCACGGTAACCAGGGACAGGCAATAAAAGCTGGCATTGCCAGTGGTGCCCACTTCCCGAGAATGAATTTAAAAAATCATCAATGATTTCTGTATCTCTGACTCTATTTCTGATGACTTTGGCACAATGACTCTAGCCTAGATTTTATTGCCAAAATAATGGCGAGTTTAATGACGCGCGCTGTTATTAATGTGCAAATTGTCCATCAGCAAAGGATCACCAAGAAAGTGATCAAGGGGGAGAAAATAGGTTACGTGAGTAAACCAGCAAGAAATATAAAAACAGATTGCAAGAGCTTTTACAAGTATGTAAAGAGGAAGAGATTAGCGAAAGTTAACATGGCAGGAGAAATTATCATGGGGAATAAGGAAATGGCAGAGGCGTGAAACAAATATTTTGTGTCTGTCTTCACAGTAGAGGACACAAAGAACATATTGGAAAGTGTGGGGAACCAATGGACAAAAATTCGGTCGCGTCCCCTTTGGGGCACCAACTTCGCCGGGGTGCTACTTTTAGTGCCCTGAAAAAGTTAGCCCCCCCCCGCACCTGAAATTCAATGGTAGCGCCCCAAGAGGGAGGCAGGGCGCTACTGGAAGCACTCCCCCCTCCCTTTTGGGGTGCTCCCAGGGAATATCGCGGCGCTATGTGCCGCTGCGCCGCGGTACTGCAGGCCTTCCTGCCCTTATTAAAGGGGAGGGGCCTTGCGCAGCACGGCCCAGCTGGGCCACCAGGGATTGGGGCGCCGGCAAAAGAGCCCGGCACTCGAGTGCCGGGCTGACATTGCGGCCGGCACCCCGTGGGGGGACTGCAGAGGAGGCAGGGGACGGCAGAGGGGGCAGGTGCTGACAGGCGGCCAGCAAATAAAAATGGCTGCCCGGCACCTCCCCTTTAATTATCGCCGCACGTATGCCCCCCTGACCCTGTCAGACATAGTGTCTGGCGGTAAGTCAGGGGGCACGACCAAAGTTTGTGGCTGGGGTGCGAGCGGGGCGCTGCGCACGGCGATGACATCGTCGCCGGAGGCGCAGCGCTACTGGCTACTGCCGCCGCTGACCTCCCGCTGGATTGCGCGGGAGGCATTAGCGTTGTGCCCTAAGAGGGCGCTAACGGGAGGCGCAGAGCAACCGAATTTTGCCCCCCAGGGGTCTAATGAAAGCGAGGAACTTAAAGTAATTAATATTAGTAAAGAAAAAGTACTGGAGAAATTAATGGGACTAAAAGCTGACAAATCCCCTTGACCTGATGGTCTATATCCTAGGGTTTTAAATGAGATGACTGCAGAGATAGTGGATGCATTGGTTTTGATCTTCCAGAATTCCCTAGATTCTAAAGTGGTCCACATGGATTGGAAGATAGCAAATGTAACCCTGCTGTTCAAGAAAGGAGAAGAAAATGGAACTATAGGCCAGTTAGCCTGACGTCAGTAGTAGGGAAAATGCTAGAATCTATTATTAAGGACGTGGTAACATGCCACTTAAGAAATCACAATATGATTAGGCAGAGTCAACACGGTTTTATAAAAGGGAAATTGTGTTTGACAAATCTATTAGAGTTTTTTTGAGGGTGTAACTAGCAGGGTCGATAAGGGGGAACCAGTGGATGTAGTATGGATTCTTAGAAGGCATTCGATAAGGTACCACATGAGATTACGGCTGATGGGATTGACGGTAATATTTTAGCATGGATTGAGGAATGGTTAACGGACAGAAAACAGAGAGTAGGAATAAATGGGTCATTTTCAGGATGGCAGGGTGTAACTAGTGGAGTGGCGCAAGGATCAGTGCTTGGGCCTCAGCTATTTACAATCTAGATCAATGACCTAGATGAGGGGACCGAGTGTAATATATCCAAGTTTGCTAATGATTCAAAGCTAGGTGGGAAATTAAGCTGTAAGGAGGACACAAAGAGCCAACAAACAGATATCAACAGGCTAAGTGTGTGGGCAATAAGGTGGCAGATGGAGTATAATGTGGGGGAAGTGTGAAATTATCCACTTTGGTAGGAAGAATGGAAAAGCAGAATATTTTTTTCAAAGATGAGAGACTAGCAAAAGTTGGGATTCAGATGGATTTGGGGGTCCTTGTACACGAATCACAAAGTTAACATATAGGTACAGCAAGCAATTAGGAAGGCAAATGGTATGTTAGCCTTTATTGCAAGGGGGTTTCAGTATAAGAGTAACGAAGTCTTGCTGCAATCATATAGGGCTTTGGTGAGACCACACTTTGAGTACTGTGTACAGTTTTGGTCTCCTTACCTAAGGATGGATATACTTGCCTTAGCGGGGGTGCAACAAAGGTTCACTAGATTGATTCCTGGGATGAGAGGGTTGTCTTATGAGGAGAGATTGAGTAGAATGGACTATATTCTCTGGAGTTTAGAAGAATGAGGGGTGATCTCATTGAAATGTATAAAATTCTTAGAGGCCTTGACAGTATAGATGCGGAGAGGCTGTTTCCCTGACTAGAGAGTCTAGAACTAGGGGTCATAGTCTCAGGATAAGTGGTCGGCTATTTAGGACTGAGATGAGAAATTTCTTCACAGGGTTGTGAATCTTTGGAATTCTCTACCCTAGACGGCTATGGATGCTCAGTCGATGAGTATATTCAAGACTGAGATCGATAGATTTTGGGGCATTAAGGGAATCAAGGGATATGGGGATAGGGCGGGAAATGGAGTTGATGTAAAAGTTCAGCCATGATCTTATTGAATGGCAGAGCAGACTCGAGGGGCCGTATGGCCTACTCCTGCTCCTATTATGTGCCTATGTAACTTGTGGCGAGGCATTCCTACAGGTAGTAAATTTAGAGATTATTTTCTTAAATTTTCTCTTTTTTCTTACTTTTCCTTTCTCTCTCATTCCAATCTTTGTTTCCCTCTCTTTATTTCTCTTTCTGTACCTGATTTGACTAATTCACCCTATTTCCTACTCTGTCATTCCTCTGTTTCTTTCTCAATTCTTAAATCTCATTGGTTAAGGAGATAGACCGTTGGACCTATCATTCACCAAGGTCCCAGATACCCCATTGCCCCTGTTATCAGCTCGCACTTCCAGCAACTTACACTGCAAAATTTTTTCGAGCTGAAGGGTGATGGAAAAGTCTTAACTAACTGGGCACGCCGTGCATTGCCGCGCTCCGGCAAATTCTGGGCCATTAACTCGCTCACTCACTCAGTATACTGTGTCCCAAAGGGGTTGTTTTGGTTTGGAGCTGTTGATATACCAAAATTTTAAGCATTCAGCCAGAGGAGAGTAATCTGACATCCTCTGATTAATATTCCTGACATGGTTTACAGAATTATCAGACTGCACTGTTAGAATTATCTCAGATTCAATTATACTTAAGAATTTCCTGAATTCCTAAATGATTACATGGATGTCTACTGAAAGACACTCACCAGGAGTTAATGACGCTCCAAACATACCTGCCCAGAAGGAGCAGTGTTAAGGGCAGTTCAGCAGAGTCATGTGGTATATTTGTTCGTACTCTGATGTCGCATCTTTTTCATAATCTGTTACATTAACAGCATTAATAATGCCACCATTTTGTACTACGACCTCCAACCTTGCTTCACAGCACCAGTTTCATAGATAGCATTAAAATATACATCTATGGGGATAAAATTCAACTTCAGTTAGGTGCAAAATGGGCAGTAGGGGATCAGTCGCCCGGAATGCACCTTGCCGGAAATGAATAAAAAAGAAAATCAGGTGGGGTGTATAACTGGCGGCCGATCAGCTGCCACCCATTTTGCACCCCCGCCAAGTTTGAATTTTACCCCGAATATTTTTTTTGTAATTTACTTATCATTTTAATCATACCACACTTTATAACTGCGGATCCTAGATTGGTCAATGGATTTGACCTATGTTTTTGTTCTCTGATCACGCTACCTGTCTACATTTATAAACGCACATGTGTCAACTGCTTCCAAAGTGAGGACTTGGTTAGAAAAATAGAGGGAAAGTTTTCAGCCTTAAGAAATAACCTTAACCATGACATCAAGTCCAAATGCTAAGGAAAAGGGAGCACCCTGTCTAAGGCCTGATAATGTAACGGAAAATGATACTGTCCTGTGAAAAGTCAATCATTAATTGGAATCGGAAACTGTAATCAAGCTAATTGTGTTGGTGTAAAATGTTTGTGTATATCTATTTTCTTGAAATTCCTTGAATTTTAACTGAAATCTTTGGTTCCTAAACTGGGCCTCATACCAAATGTTGCATTGACCTTGCTCATTTCAGGTCGACATGCTTTGTGCACTCAATTACGTTGTATTTGTTTTAGATCTTTACTCTGAGCATGCAGGTATTTTGTCAACTTTCAAATGAACTTAAAATTATGGTTCAGATTCAAATCAGTATTTTGGAGAAAAGTCAGTTCCAGCAAAGTTTCAACTACTGGGTATGAAGCTTTCATATTCATCAGAAGGTCCTAGGATAATGGAGCAAGCTACTGGGTGGGGGGGTGGGGGGGTTAACTAAAGATCATTTTAAGGCAAAATCCCAATGGGCCAGAATTTACTGTCAAAATAATGGTGAGGCTAGCAGTGCTCACCGTTATTTATGCGCCAATCTCTCAGCAACTTCAGGGGAGGGCAGATGCGTGGTTAAACACGAAACTCTGGAAGTTGCTGTCCGAGATGTCATTAGCTTCCCAAAAATGGCATCTCGCTGTCTGATTCACCATTCAACTGCATTGAACGGCGTGAAGTTCCTGTACTTGCGCGGTAGATATAAACTAAACTCGCCACAGAAAGTTAGGGCTTGTCCATTTCAGTCTAAATACCTTTTTAACTGCGTGGTTAATCTTAATCTTTTTTTCTCTCTCTATTAATCCAATCTTTCTTTCCCTCTCTTTGTTTCTATTTCTGTACCTGATTTGACATTGAATTCACCCACTCTAACCGACACGTCCTGGTTTAGACTCTGCGCTGTTCAATCCTCAGTCCTTCAAACTGATTGGTTAAGGGAGCACACAGTTCCTTGTCCTGTTCCACAGGTTCCAGATGTCCTGTAGAGGGCGCTGCACCAGTTTCCATCTCCCACTAACAGCAACTTACAGGGCAAAAGCTCATGGAAATTAAACCGGCAAGGGCAAGTCTGACAAAAGACAGGCGCCGTTCCTTCACCGGCTACAGTAAGTTCTGGCCCAATGATTTCTGTCCTCTAGTTGAAAGTAAGATGCCACCTACTGGTACAAAACTGAACTACATCAATTCCCTCCACACTGAATTAATAGTGAGTACTTGTTACATTTTTAAGATACAGGCAATAACATATATTGCTGGGTAGGAATTTATTATCCAACAAATGTACATGTGTCAGGCAATAGCATCTTTAGAATCTGACTATAAACTTACTGATGACACATTACTATTGAAGTAAATAATAGGTAAAATTTTATGAAAGTTTCTAATCATAACGGGATGTTATTCTGTATTCCATGCTTTAAATTAAGGGAAGAGGTGAGTGTGACTGCCTTCAATATCGACTGTGTATGGCACCAAGGAGCCCTAGCAAAAAAAAGGAAGGTGAATAGGGGCACTACAAATTCTGGTCTGCCATATATAGGTTCAATGGCCTCAGCCACTCCCGTAATCGGTCTCTGTCTGTCTTTTATGGAGTTAATTGAGAGGTCGCACAACACCAGGTTATAGTCCAACAGTTTTATTTTAAATCACAAGCTTTCGGAGTTACAACTCCTTCGTCGGGTGAAGTGAGGAGATACAGAATGGTCAAAGCATATATAAGAACATAAGAACATAAGAAATAGGAGCAGGAGTAGGCCAATCGGCCCCTCGAGCCTGCTCCGCCATTCAATAAGATCATGGCTGATCTGATCCTAACCGCCAATCTACTATCTACTATCACAGAACCATCTCCTGCATCTAACAGAATTGCACACACGAAATAGGAGCAGAATCAGGCTACACGGTCCCTGGGCCCGCTCCACTACCCACAGGGCCATGACCGATCCGAACCTAGACTCATGTCCAAATTCCTGCCCGCTCCCCGTAACCCTTAATGCCCTTTACTTCTAGGAAACTGTCTATTTCTGTTTTAAATTTATTTAATGATGTAGCTTCTACAGCTTTTTGTGGCAGCATATTCCATGGACCTACCACCCTCTGAGTGAAGTAGTTCCTCCTCATCTCAGTTTTGAAAGAGCAGCCCCTTATTCTAAGACTATGTCCCCTAGTTCTAGTCTCACCCGTCATCGGGAACATCCTCCCCGCATTCACCTGATCCAACCCCTTCACAATCTTATATGTTTCAATAAGATCGCCTCTCATTCTTCTGAACTCCAATGAGTAGAGTCCCAATCTACACAACCTCTCCTCATATGACCACCCCCTCATCCCCGGGATTAACCGAGTGAACCTTTTTTGCACTGCCTCGAGAGCAAGGATGTCTTTCCTTAAGTAAGGACACCAAAACTGTATGCAGTATTCCAGGTGCGGTCTCACCAATACCTTGTACAACTGAAGCAATACCTCCCTATTTTTATATTCTATCCCCCTAGCAATGAAAGCCAACATTCCATTTGCCTTCTTAATCACTTGCTGCACCTGCATACTAACATTTTGAGTTTCGTGCACCAGGACCCCCAGATCCCTTTGCACTTCAGTACTCTCCAGTTTCTTGCCATTAAGATAATAAATTGCTCTAGGATTTTTCCTGCCAAAGTGCATCACCTCACACTTTCCAGTGTTGTATTCCATCTGCCAAATCTCTGCCCACTTACTTAGCCTGTCTATGTCCCCTTGCAGGTTTTTTATGTCCTCCTCACTCACTACTTTCCCTCCCATCTTAGTATCATCTGCAAATTTTGATATGTTACACTTGGTCCCTTCCTCCAAATCGTTAATATAGATTGTAAAGAGTTGGGGACCCAGCACTGACCCCTGTGGAACACCACTAGTTACTGATTGCCAGTCTGAGAATGAACCATTTATCCCAACTCTTTGCTTTCTGTTAGATAGCCAATCCTCTATCCATGCCAGAATATTACCCCCAATCCCGTGATTTTTTACCTTAAGCAATAATCTTTTGTGTGGCACCTTGTCAAATGCCTTTTGGAAGTCTAAATACACTACGTCTACTGGTTCCCCTTTATCCATTCTATATGTTACTTCCTCAAAGAACTCCAGCAAATTTGTCAAACATGACTTCCCCTTCGTAAAACCATGCTGACTTTGTCCTATTAAATTATGATTATCCAAATGTCCTGTTACTGTTTCCTTAATAATGGACTCCAAAATTTTATAGATATAGATAGAGAACAATGCATGTGTAACTTACAATTGCAGACAACTAAATTCAATCATCCTGACTGTTTATCTGCCGAGGTGTGATAAAGTTAATCAGGTCAGCCAGGAAGGTACCACATCAAAGACATAGCAAGATACAACTGAGGCAATGAGGTGGAGTCGCATGGGGTCTAACGTGTCAAAAGCTGCCGTCTGTATGTAAAACGATTAACTTTAAAATTTTTACTTTTTTACTGGGAATCACATCTGTGAACAAGCCAACGACGACTCGAGTCCGTATCACGTCATGTATCGTGACATAAACCCAAGATCCCGGTTGAGACCGTCTTCATGAGTGCGGAACTTGGCTATCAGTTTCTGCTCGATGATTTTGCGTTGTCGTGTTTTCCTAAGGCCGCCTTGGAGAACGCTTACCCGCAGATCTGAGGCTGAATGTCCTTGACTGCTGAAGTGTTCCCCGACTGGGAGGTAACAATCCTGCCTGGCGATTGTTGCGCGGTGCTCGTTCATACGTTGTCTCAGTGTCTGCATGGTCTCGCCGATGTACCATGCCGCGGTGCATTCTTTCCTGCAACGTATGAGGTAGACAACGTTGGCCGAGTCACATGAGTATGTACCATGTACCTGGTGGGTAGTGTCCTCACGTGTGATGATGGTATCTGTGTTGATGATCTGGCATGTCTTGCAGAGTTTGCCGTGGCAGGGTTGTGTGCTGTCGTGGTCGCTGTTATCCTGAAAGCTGGGTAATTTGCTGCGAACGATGGTACTTCTGAGGTTAGGCGGCTGTTTGAAGGCAAGTAGTGGAGGCGTGGGGATGGCCTTAGCGAGGTGTTTGTCGTCATCGATGACATGTTGAAGGCTGCGAAGAACATGGCGTAGTTTCTCCGCTCCGGGGAAGTACTGGACGACGTAGGGTACCCTGTTGGTTGTGTCCCGTGTTTGCCTTCTGAGGAGGTCTATGCGATTTTTCGCTGTGGCCCGTCGGAACTGTCGATCGATGAGTCGAGCGTCATATCCCGTTCTTACGAGGGCGTTTTTCAGTGTCCGTAGGTGTCCATCGCGTTCCTCCTCGTCTGAGCAGATCCTGTGTATTCGCAGGGCTTGTCCATAGGGGATGGCTTCTTTAACGTGGTTAGGGTGGAAGCTGGAGAAGTGGAGCATCGTGAGGTTGTCCGTGGGCTTGCGGTAGAGTGAAGTGCTGAGGTGTCCGTCTTTGATGGAGATTCGTGTGTCCAGGAATGAAACCGATTCTGAGGAGTAGTCCATGGTGAGTTTGATGGTGGGATGGAACTTGTTTATGTTATCGTGCAGTCTTTTCAGTGATCCTTCGCCATGGGTCCAAAGGAAGAAAATGTCGTCGATGTATCTGGTGTACAGCGTTGGCTGGAGGTCCTGTGCAGTGAAGAAGTCTTGCTCGAACTTGTGCATGAAGATGTTGGCGTATTGGGGTGCGAATTTGGTCCCCATGGCTGTTCCGTGTGTTTGGGTAAAAAACTGGTTGTCGAAGGTGAAGACATTGTGGTCAAGGATGAAGCGGATGAGTTGTAGGATGGCGTCTGGAGATTGGCTGTTGTTGGTGTTGAGTACTGAGGCTGTCGCAGCGATGCCGTCATCGTGGGGGATACTGGTGTAGAGTGCCGATACGTCCATCGTGGCGAGGAGTGTTCCTGGTTCAACTGGTCCGTGGGTGCTGAGTTTCTGTAAGAAGTCTGTAGTGTCGCGACAGAAGCTGGGGGTTCCCTGTACGATGGGTTTCAGAATGCCCTCGACGTATCCAGAGAGGTTCTCACACAGGGTTCCGTTGCTTGATACGATAGGACGTCCGGGTGTGTTGGCTTTGTGTATCTTTGGGAGGCAGTAGAAGTCTCCCACGCAGGGAGTACGTGGGATGAGAGCGCGTAGGATGTTTTGAAGGTCTGGATCGAAGGTCTTGATCAGTCTATTGAGTTGGCGGGTGTGTTCTTTGGTCGGATCTGCGGGTAGCTGTCTGTAGTGTTCCTGGTTGTCCAGTTGTCGGTATGCTTCTTTACAATAGTCCATTCTGTTCTGTATGACGATGGCTCCTCCTTTGTCCGCTGGTTTGATGACGATGTTGCGGTTGGTCTTGAGAGCGTGGATGGCGTTGCGTTGTGCTCGGGTGACATTCTGGACTGTCTTGTGAGTGCGGCTGATGAATCTGGCGTTGATGCATCTCCTGACAGCTTGAGCATACATGTCAAGCTTGGGGCAGCGACCCTCCGGAGGGGTCCAGTTTGACTCTTTTTTCTTCGGTTGCTGCACTGCGAGTCCCTCTGTCTGCTGTTCTGGATCATTGATTGTCTCATTGGGTTTGTTGCTGACATCTTGGGATTTGTGGAAGTATTCCCGGAGCCTCACTCTCCTGATGAATTCCTCCGTGTCTGCCGCGAGACCGATGGGGTCCATTTTGGTGGTTGGGCAGAACTTGAGCCCTAGGGCGAGAACTTCGATTTCGTCTGGTTGAAGGGTATGGTCGGACAAATTGACGATGGACTTCCCTGTGGTTGCAGCCGTGGTACCGGGGGAGGCTTGGTTGCTGCTGGTGCTGATGCCGAGTTTCTCAAGCTTCCTGTTCTTGATGCGCATGTAGGCAGCGTAGTTCCGTTGCCTCGTCTGTTTGGCGGTGTCTCGTAACTGGTCTGCTGTGTCCTGAGCACAGGCTGAGAGCATGGACTCTATCTTGGTTTCGAGGTTGTGGCGTTTGCTGTAGAGCTGGTGTACGAGATGGTTGAGGAGTGTGCGAGAGGTACGACGGCAGAGTCTCTCAGCGTAGTCTGTGTTGTATGTCGACTTGAGTGGGTTCGTGATCTGTAGTCCTTTCGGGATCTTGTCTGCTTTCTTGCATCTCTGTAGATACTTGATGTCGGTGTCGATATGCGCGATCTTCTTGGCGATTCTCTCCACTTTGAGCCGGCAGTTTGTGGTGTCGATAGTGGTCATGATGCGGAGATGCCGGTGTTGGACTGGGGTGGACAAAATTGAGAGGTCGCACAACACCAGGTTATAGTCCAACAGTTTTATTTTAAATCACAAGCTTTCGGAGTTACAACTCCTTCGTCGGGTGAAGTGAGGAGATACAGAATCGTCAAAGCATATATAGATAGAGAACAATGCATGTGTAACTTACAATTGCAGACAACTAAATTCAATCATCCTGACTGTTTATCTGCCGAGGTGTGATAAAGTTAATCAGGTCAGCCAGGAAGGTACCACATCAAAGACATAGCAAGATACAACTGAGGCAATGAGGTGGAGTCGCATGGGGTCTAACGTGTCAAAAGCTGCCGTCTGTATGTAAAACGATTAACTTTAAAATTTTTACTTTTTTACTGGGAATCACATCTGTGAACAAGCCAACGACGACTCGAGTCCGTATCACGTCATGTATCGTGACATAAACCCAAGATCCCGGTTGAGACCGTCTTCATGAGTGCGGAACTTGGCTATCAGTTTCTGCTCGATGATTTTGCGTTGTCGTGTTTTCCTAAGGCCGCCTTGGAGAACGCTTACCCGCAGTTATGGAGTTGACATACTGCATCTACTTGGATGTTAGCAAAACCCAGGGGTTAAACACTAGCGCCCCCTTGTGACCTGAATAGAATACTCATTCCTTTCGCACATGTATTTCTTCAATCGCTCTGAAGGAGGAATGAGCACACGCACACTGCCTGCTATGTTTGACCGTAGGGCCACATTTTACACCTGTAAGATGAGCATGGTGCCATCGAATATCTAGGCCCTTATGTCAAGATGGTTCTATTCATTTTAAGAATAGCAGCAGACGGTTTGTAGGGACCGACTCCCAAGGCTAGTAGCCAGTGGCCAATCCCTGAACAGGGGAGGGTGAGAGGTCAGCTGCTAATTTTCTGTCCAAGGGAAAGGGGCGAGAAAAGATCTATATTTGCAAAGGATTTTGGATGGTCTGTTGAGCGATAGGCCTGAATAGTTTATTATAAGACTTGTGTCAACCAAGCCTATGTGAGTCTTGGTCCGTTCAATACTAAGATGGACCAAAAGCAACCGAGGGTTCCCCTCTACTGTGGTTGACACGGCCATTGACAGTGTCCGTTCTATTTCCTGCACTTCTGCTCTCACCCCTTCCCCTCCCTCCCGGAACCACAATAGGGTTCCCCTTGTCCTCACCTTTCACCCCACCAGCCTCCACATTCAACGGATCATTTTCTGCCACCTCCAACATGATCCCACCACCAAACACATCTTCCCCTCACCTCCCCTTTCAGCTTTCCGAAGGGACCGCTCCCTCCGCGACACCCTGGTCCACTCCTCAATCACCCTAACAGCCCTTCCCCTTCGCCCGGCACCTTCCCGTGCAAGCACAGGAGATGCAACACATGCCCTTTTACCTCCCCCCTTCCCACTGTCCAGGGGCCCAAACACACTTTCCAGGTGAAACAGCGATTTACTTGTACTTCTTGCAATTTAGTATACTGTATTCGCTGCTCACGATGCGGTCTCCTCTACATTGGGGAGACCAAACGCGGATTGGGTGACCGCTTTGCGGAACACCTCCGTTCAGTCCGTAAGGGTAACCCTGAGCTTCTGGTCGCCTGTCACTTTAATTCTCCGCTCCACTCCCACTCTGACCTCACCGTCCTCGGCCTCTTACACTGTTCCAATGAAACTCAACGTAAGCTCAAGGAACAGCACCTCATCTTTCGATTAGGCACTTTACAG
The DNA here is from genome assembly GCA_030390025.1 of Squalus acanthias. Lineage (NCBI taxonomy): Eukaryota > Metazoa > Chordata > Chondrichthyes > Squaliformes > Squalidae > Squalus > Squalus acanthias. The sequence continues at coordinate 34,266,721 of CM059429.1, forward strand.
CCTTCTGGACTCAACATAGAGTTCAACAATTTCAGACTATAACCTCTGCCCCTATTTTTTTTTCCCATTCATTTATTTATTTTTATTTATTTATTTTTTACACTTCATCTAGAGCCATCTTTTGTTTCTTAACTTGTCCCATTACCATCTCCTTTTGCCTTGCACCATCTCTTAATGTCTCTTAATCACTCCTGCCTTCCATCCTATCACAGACCTTCTCTTTTGTTCTTTCCTCCCCTCCCCCTCTTTCCCTGCCCCTGCACTTGCTTAAAAACCTGTTCGATCTCATTGAATGGCGGAGCAGGCTCGAGGGGCCGAATGGCCTACTCCTGCTCCTATCTTCTATGTTTCTATGATCTCCAGCTTTTTCCAGTTCTGACGAAGGGTCATCGACCTGAAACGTTAACTCTGTTTCTCTCTCCACAGATGCTGCCTGACCTGCTGAGTATTTCCAGCATTTTCTGTTTTTATTTCAGATTTCCAGCATCCGCAGTATTTTGCTTTTGTAGCAAGTGCATTTATCCTGGGATAGGACTGTGTGCGTTATTCTATTTCTTATTTACCAGGAGGGGCTTGAAGTTAAGTGAAGCAAGTGAGTTTTGTTTATAACTGTTACCCTGTACATTCTCTTGCTGTCTAGAATATAAAACACTTTAATTATTCGTATCTGGCCTTGTCTCACTGAAGCGTTTTCAGTTCACTTACTGAAAGATTGGAGAAGTCCACGTGAAAGACACAATACTCAGTTCAGATTAGGAGGCATGACTTTTACGATGCCCACAGGTTATGCTATTGATCAGATATTTGGCAGTAAGGGCACACTGCTCAATGTAAGAAGGGGGACCAATTACGGGAGTAACCAGTACCACTCAACCTGAGGCAATATTTAAGGCAGACCTGAAATTTGTAACAATGGTATGTGTGGAATTTTGAACATACAGAGTATTTGAGCAAAGATATTGGTGCACCAGATAGTTCCCCCCGACTACAATTTAAATTGACTGCAGTATTAAAATAGCGAGGTATGGAACAGCAGACAGGCCGACCTTGAAAAGTAGCAAAATCTTCAAAAGAGCTGACACAGCCTTCACCCCACCCCACCCTGCCAAAATTTGACCGCTCGCCCTGAATATAGCTCTTATGGCACATGAGAACAAGGAAGTAGAGTAGGACGTGACTTTCCTCAGGGCTTCTCCTGTTCCACCGTTGTAACTTTGGTGGAAATTTGGTCGAAACCTTGCTGACGCATGAAAAGTTCCAGTGACAGAGTGGGAAAAGCCCCGAGGAATTGCAGTGGGACCTGGGTTTGTCATAATCTAAGCTACAGGTGAACCCAATATTTTATTGCAGTTTGCAACAGGGTGAATTTAAAAATGACCAAAGGGGGTTGTGAGTGTTGAAGGCAGGCGATTTATTTTCTAGTGCAGCCTGGGGACATGACCCCTCTCCCAGGCCATGGGGGGGGGCAAGGGGTGCAGGGGTCCCACGAGGCAAATTTCGGTCATATCCATAAAGTAGTGGAAAACAATGGAGGAGGGAGGGGAGGAGCCTCTGTCTGGAGCTCCCATGAGGCTAATGCTGGCGTGGGTACCATGGTTAATGACAGCAGCAGTAATAGGATATGAGTAGGGTTGGGTTGGATTGGTCCTGACAATGTATCTGATATTCTGTTGCTGTGAAGTGCTCCATCTGGTGACATAGCTAAAAGTCTGTTAAAAGTTTGGCCATGAATGAGAAATGATTGTTTGTGCTGGGATTGTATTACTTCTATCACTGCCAGAGTGCCAGTGGAGTGCAGTTATTTGTGTTGGTATCTGAGGATTGGGATCAGTTGCAGTGTGCGCCATTCTTAATTAGAGGTTCATGTCAAATACATTTATATGTCATTTCCAAAAGAGATTAATAGTGAGGGAAAGGCTATGGTTTAAACTTAGGTCTCCCAGTCTATAAATCAGCACAGTAGCATATTGTGGTACTAGGGTGATTCATAATGTTTTCATTTAAATTACGTTGTCATAATTGACTTTTGTGCATGATTTGAATGCAGAAAGTATATTTAAATAGAGGATCTGTCGTCCTTATTTGAGTGTTTCTGCTACTGATCTTTCACCTGTGCCGGATACGGGTTACATACATTGCACTGTGAATGTTACACAGGATGGAACAATTAAATGATCCTTTGTCTCAACACTGTTTTTCTGCAGCATTAAAGAACAGTATGCAACCATCTGACGTGCCTCTGAAGCCCATGGAGGGGAGGTTATGGCTGTGCCCAGGGCTCATATCTTCCATGATACACAACTTGTGCCAAGAACAATTTGGGACACTACACACAATGGACTTTGGGGTAAGATTTTCTCCATATACTATTTGTGATGAAATCATAAATGCATTAATGATTTTGTTACAAATACCACAGAAGAAATCTTCCCCTTTAACAAGTAAAGCAGCAACATCTGCTGTTTCTAAGGTTGCCACCCATTTCTTTTTTGGCAGAACACTCTTTTTTTTAATGGACTGTCAGTTATTTTTACTCATTTAAATTATGTTCTTAAGAATGGATATTTGCATTCTATGAAGCTCTTATACATATAGTTTGCATTCACATATATTTTATGAAGCCATTGTATGATTAAGGGTAGATACTTTATGAGGTCATTGTATATTTAGGTGCATATAACCACATTTTTTGAGTGTACCTTCCCATACGTAGTTTATGGAGTCATTGTGGAGGACTGTCAGTTTTCGCTTAATTTAAAGTGGACGACAAAAGTTGGTATTTTGAGCATATGCGCTTTTCCAGCACAGATTTAATCTAAGACACTCCAACTCATTTTCAATACAAAGACTCCAGCTTTGCCTATTTGAAATCCCACACATTTTGGGAGATTTGATTTGTAGCACTACACTACCTGCCTGATTTATGCACTCGGCTTTTGCAACTGCCCTACTCTGCGGCACTAATTGGCAGGTCTCTGTCTACTCTAATCCCTGGGGCCCGAGAGGATTCCCAAATGGCAGCACAAGGGCTTCAGAATTGGAAGCATTGGGCTGTGTAAGGTGTAATCATAAACCTGTTGTTTGTCAATTGATCTCAGGTGGCTCAGCTGCCTGAAATCTGTGGGGGTTTGAATGAACCTTGCCGTGGACAGGAATCTATTAAATGATGGATGATTTCTAATCATATACAAAAATACTTGTTTGTATCTAACAAAACCACCAAAAAAATGGTATCTGTTACAAAGCATGAATATTGGGAAGAGCAGCAGGGTGATTGCAGATTGTTACATTGTTAATGTTACATTATACCTGAAGGGTCAGAGCAGCAACCTCAAAGATACAGTTTACAGTATAGCAAGTTCTGCTGTCCTAGAAAGTCTTAACTTCTGTTAGCAGAAGGAAGCTTTGTTTAAGTCTCATGTTATATGACTGACTATGTTAAAGTGTAAGGAAGAACATAGAGAAGGAGGAAATTAAGGGGGCGAAATTGGGTGCCTTTGCGCCTCCTGTTAGCGCCTCCGGGGGTGGGGGGTGGTGGGGCGCTAACGGGCCGCCGGGCGCGGCGCTGACATCGACTCCTGCCATATTTGGCGGGAGTTTTGCGGGGGCACTATGGCGTTGCGCCCCAATCTCCTTTGCTCGGAGATCATGACGTCGTTGCCGTGCGCATTGCCCTGGTAGCGCTCCAGACCCAAAATTGACTTCCGCCCCCTGCAGCAGCGCCGGTCGAAAACACCGACAGCTGCAAGAGGCGTGCATTGGGTGGCCGGCCGCTTCGGGGGCGATGATTAAAGGCGAGGTGGCCGAGGTAAGTAAAAAAAACCTTACCTTTCTTCTAGTTTTTTTGCGGGTTCCTGCCCGCGATCGATCAGCCCGGCACTCTGCTGGAGCTGGAGTGCCGGGCTGATCGCGAGGGATCATGGCTGCCTTGGTGGTCCAGGTAGGTCATTTTTCTATTGCAGAGCCTGCAGCGAGGGAGGGAAGGAGCCTTTGAACGCGGCAGCGCTGCACGGCCCAGTGTGCAGCGCTGCTGAAGTCTCTGCTCCGCCTGCAGCTGATTGCGCTCCAAGAAAGAAGTGGAGGAATTCATTTAGTGCTCCACTTCCTTCCTGTAGCGCAAAACCAAATTTTTTAAAGTTTGGAAACATTAGCGCCTGCTGCTAATTTTCTCAACTTTTAAAAGTTAGCGCCCCAAACGGGGCTAAAATGAATTTCTCCCGTAAGGATCTTATATACTCAATGGTTCTCTCTCAATCACCTCCTTTTAAGACATGGATCCAAGTTTTTCCAGTATTTCCTCATAACTCACTCCTCTGAAACTATGTACCAGCCTACCTTCCCTTCTCTGCACAGTCTCCAGGGCTTGGATATTTCCCCAGATGTGTATCAAACATATTCTATAAGTGGCAGACAGTTTAGACTTGCAATGCTAATTAACATTCTGTCATATAATTTTTTGTTATTACCATATTTTATCTGCAATTGACCACAGTGCACAGGGAGGGAGTAACAGAGAAAAACACAAGAGAAAAAGATGTGAGTAACAGAGAAAAACAGGCGAAAACATGTAACAGACACAGGGCAACAGACAGAGATAGAAGAAAGAAAGGGGCAGAACAGCAAGCACATGGAGGGAGTAATGAGAAGGGGAGAGAGAGAAACTTCTAGCCCTATAAAAACTATCATTGAGTTGGAATCCCATCCAGACCTTGATTAGTTTAATGAAAAAGGTAAGTAGAGCTAGTCTGAATATTATTGCTAAATGCCTGATATAATTTTTGATAAAATAAGATGCTAAATTTAACTTATGCTTAAATTTAAATTTTCCTAAACCTCTCTATCTCTCTCTCTCTCCTCCTTTAAGATGCTCCTTAAAACCTACCTCTTTGACCAAGCTTTTGGTCACCTGTCCTGATATCTCCTTCTGTGTCTTGGTTTTTATTGATAACGCTCTTGCTTAAGCGCCTTGGGACATTTTGCTATGTTAAAGGTGCTACATAAATACAAGTTGTTGTTGTTTGGCAGTAATTAAGACTTATTACACCGTTAAAAATGTACTTACACTGGAATGGACAAGCCCTAACTTTTTCTGACGAGTTTAGTGGGTATCTATCACGCAAGTTGTTGCTGTTGTGTGAAGCTGAATTGTTGGTATCAATTGGGTTTTCCTGAAACTACATTCCTATCTCTCACCTCTTGCCCAGCCCCTGTCTGGTTTTAGTTTTGGGTTTAGCAATAGGTGGCAACCAACTCCTTGTTTCTACTGCCAGCAGAGTAGGGTACAATTTAATTCTTCAATAATTATTACCATATGCAATAGTCAATTCCTAATCCTAGTTACAGAATTGTAATTTCAGTAATTATTAATGTTTAAAATTTCTCACTACCTTTTGACATAGCGAACAAGTAAATGATGCAATCTCTTCAAGGAGGTTTTAATTAATTAGTTATTGAAAGTGTAATGTGAGATATACAGGGTTGTGAAGAGAATTTATTTATACAACAGTGTAATAGAATCAGTCAAAGAAAAAAGGAATGAAAGACTTGCATTTATATAGCGTCTTTCAGGACATCCCAAAGCACTTTACAGCCAATGAAGTACTTCTGAAGTGCAGTCACTGTTGTAATGTAGGAAATGTGGCAGCCAATTTGCACACAGCAAGGTGCCACAAACAGCAATGAGATCGATGACCAGATCATCTGTTTTAGTGATGTTGGTTGAGGGATAAATGTTGGCCAGTCCTATGCAGAGATTTGTCTATTTTTTATTTCTATCAGGAAGCTATATTTAAGATTCCCAGATGGCTTAACGGGTTTGTCCAGAATAGCTGAGCCATACAGACCAGGATGGTCCTACGTTTGACCTACAATCTGCGCTGTTAGCCGACCTCAGCAAAGGCAGAGGAAAGGGTACTGTAATTAGCCTCAGTTCCCCAGAATTAGAGAGGGGAAAGTGGTCCAGTGTTCCTGCTTCTGACTGCCATCCAGCAACCCCTGAGGAAAGTGCCCAACTGTGAGGACAGGATTAGGCTTGGCTCTGATTCTCCTTGCAGTCAAATGGCCTGCCAAAACACACTGCAAATGCTCACACATGAAAATTGCTGCTTCGATAAGGTACTGGAGTGTGACTTAGGCGAAGTGAGAATGCCTTTAGGAAATAAAGGGAGCTGTGAAAATTGGCAAGAAAATATAGAGACTCATCAGAAATGCTTATTTTATGACATAATAATGTAAAAATAGTTGCAATGAAAATGAGTAAATCGATAAGGTTAAAATCATTTCAAAAGGTCATGTTCCTGAAATTCTCTCAAGATGGACTGAATATATTATATGAACTCGAAATACCACATTGTAAAGGATGAATTTCTCAGCACTTTGTCGTGCTGTAACACTGCACATATTCATTTAACAGTTTTAAGTACACAAAATAGGATATCGTCAAAAAACAGATCTTTTTGAGCTTCCAGCAGTATCAGAATGATCACAAGTGTCAGCCATTCTTTACAGTTTGATTCTCTTTGATGTTGCTTTCTTCCTTCACTGCTGTCTGTGTGGAATTAGCTCCAGTTGGAAGGTGAGGCAGACTATGTAGGCTTTGTGTACACTGACGCATTTCCATATTATGACATTCAAAGACAAACGTTGATCAAGTCACTAAACCTTAAAAGGATATTGTCTTTCATGTTTGGCATTTTCTTTCCTAGTTAGGGAGTGAGGATTGTAAGAATAGTTAACCACCATTTTTATCACTGGATATCACGTGCAAGTGATTTAAAATGTAATTTGGAGCAGATTGCATTGTGAAATTTATAACCAAATAAAAAAAAGCTTGCCAAACACATTGTGGGAGCATCCTTCACCACAAAGGCTGCATCAGTTCCAGGAGAAGGTCCACCAGCACCTTCTCAAGGCAACTAGGGATGAGCAATAAATGTGGCCTTGCTCATGTTGCCCATATCCCAAGAATAAATTAAAAAAAGCAAGTAAGGTTTGTAGACCACAAGTGTGTGTAGATGTAAGCATTTAATATATGTAGTTAGACTTTATTCCTTAATGAAGCTACAACTTATAGTTGCATTGTTTATAACTAGGGCATAAAAATCAATATTAGTAAGATCCTACCTAAAAAATGTTAATTTGAGAGCTCTACTATTTTAAGAAATGTATTTACTAGGCCAATGTATTGCTAAGTGAACAAAAGTTTGCACTTTCTGTTTTTACACACAGCTAAACGTCAACTGCTTTAAAAATTCAAGAGTTAAATAAATGATTTATCTCCAAAGGTGGTAGTGAGAACTGAGTGCAGATCCATTGCCTTTGCTGTGCTTTCACTCAGATCTGTTAACTTGAACTGAAGTTGATTTACGCTCAACATTTATACAGATTATTCCTCAGACACAGGGCACGAGGCAACGGTATTGCATCACAGTTCAATGCACATGTTTTTCCAGTACACTGTGGAGTTTTACTTGGAATTGGTGTACTTGACCATAGACTTTATTCCTTCTGCTGCTGCACATTTGGCTAACTTACCAGGCAACAGAAGGTGCACAATGGTGTGGATGGTTCAATGCTTGTTGCAATGAGCTAGGCAGGAAGCTTGGGACACAGTGTGCTCGAAAATATCATTCACAAAAGCAGTTCATAATGCTCATGGCCTTGGTGGAAATATTGGGTCAGAATGAACCTGCTTCGATTAACTCCCTCTTTGACTTTGCGTGCTTCTTGTTGCCTTCCTCACAGCTTTAGATGGGTCTTTCTTGGAACCTTTCTTACCTGCTATAGGTTTCCATTTCTGATCAGACATCATGAACCACACCATTGTACTAGTAACTGGTGGCCAAAAAGACTGAAGTAGATAGATTTTTATTAGGTAAGCGTATCAAGGGATATGGAACAAAGGTGGGAAAATGGAGTTGAGGTCCAGATCAGCCATGATCTAACTGAAACAACTGCCCATCCTGCAATTTAAAGACCTCTCGCCTGCCTCTGCAGCTGCACCTTGGCCGAGTCCTTCCTTAAAGTCTTTTTAAGCAGCTGATCTTTCGAGAAAATGTTAAAAATTGTCAGTATGTCCAAGTCTGACCGCCAGAAGAATGGGAGTGCAAGGTGAGTGTCTTACCTTGCCAGCCTGGTCAGGTCTCAGAGGTCATGCTGAGAATCAGTGCCACCTCCCTTCAGGCACCCTGGCTTAGCCTTCCTATTCCCGAGCAGCCTGTTCTTCCTCAGCTCAATCTCTCCCAAAAAGGCCTGCGCATCTGTCTCCTAGAAAAAACTGGCCCTCTTCCTGACCAAAGTCTCTTCTGTGGTCGACATCACTGTGAAAATGGAGATGCAGCTGAGACACTGGAAACTATTTTGAAATTACTTTTAAAAAAAAAACGAGGAAAGAAAACCATCTTACGTCTACCTGCCACAGCCAAACCTCACTCTGAGGAATGCCATTTCTGGTCTCCCTTTTAAACCACTGCCAATGTTTCCCGGGGCTCCCGTCAATGCTTTTGTCATTTCCGAGATCAGGGTTTTACGCCGGTTTGTACATTATGGCGTATGTTAATGAGATTTCCAGCAAACTTCAGTGTTGTGGCGGATCGCCACCTAAAACTGGCATTATCCACTCTTCCGTCTGTGGACAAATTTCCAGCACCTTCCCCTTTAAGGCAGAAGGGGGCGGGGCCTCAGGTTTTACCCAGAGAATTCTGGGAGTTTTTCCAGAGAATTCTGGGAGCAGTTTTTCTCAGCCATTTTTGTGTGCCATGCAGTGAATAAAAGTTTCTTGTTTTCCACATATGGATTCAGCCTCCATTCGTGTTTCGCGGCAGCCTCAACAGTGTACTCTTTTATTGGGGTGATTAAACAAAATTGACTGTAAATTAATAAAACTTTAAAGGAACCTTAACAAATTAAATTAAAATTTTGTTGGCCGGGGTGATGATGCACTCCAGTCCCCACGGCACCCACCGGTCACGGAAGGCCTCAAGCGTGCCGGCGGACACCGTGTGCTCCATCTCCAGGGCCACCCGGGCGCGAACATGGCCGCGGATTAGAGGCAGGCAATCAGGCCGAATGACCCCCTCGACCGCCCGCTGCCTGGACCAGTTAATGGCCTTTTTGGCCAGGTCCAGGAGCAGTCCTACGAGGAGGTCCTCCGATCTGGCCGCTCCCCCCCCCCGCACTGGGTGACCAAAGATCAGGAGCGTGGGACTGAAGTGCAGCCAAAAATCAAGGAGCAGCCCCTTCAAATAATGAAAGAGGGGCTGCAACCACTCACATTCTGTGTATACATGGAACACGGACTCCTCCAGGCCGCAGAAAAGGCAGGCAGCCTGGGAGTCCGTGAACCTGTTTAAAACCATATTCCACGAGACTGCTCCATGCAACACCCTCCAGGCCAAGTCCCCAATAGATAAAGGGAGGACTCCCGCGTAGAGAGCCCTCCATTAGGGACCTCCGCCAGACGGTAAGATGGCACGCCAAGGCATGTCCGGACAGCAGACGAAGATGGCAAAGTGGAGAGTATGCAGGAGCAGCCCGTACAGGAAACCCCTCCGTGCAGAATGAAAAAGCATTTCCCCGAGACGGCTCAAGTTGTGAGGCGCCAGTTCCCGAGAGGGGTTTTGGGGCCGGGCGCCGATGAGGAATTCTGTCCGAACGGGGGTCAGTTCGGACGGGATCGCCCCATGTGCTTGAGCCTCCTCGATACACCTAGTGGAGTCGGGGCCCAGTGCCACTTTCAGCGACTCAATGGCTTTGACCGCGAGCCGGACGTTGGCCCAAGACAGGCACTGCGCCAGCTCTACCGGCGCCATCCAGCCCGCTCCTCCGCCATCGAGCAGGTCCCCGACTCTAGTCACCTTGCCAGGCACAGCCCTACCCTCCGCCAGCCACCCGAACCCGCGGTCGTGGACGTGCGGATTCCTGAGCAGCGGCTCCCGAAGGACAGCCGCCACTCCTGACGGGGGAGAACTCCGCCTGGAGGCGATGTTGTTCCAGACCCATAGCAGTTCCTGGTAGAAGACAGGCAGCTCAAACTTCAGTGTAAGTTGCTGTCGGCAAGATCAGCACGGAGACTGGCATAATTATCAGCGTAAATTGCCGATTAGAGTGTTCCGGAAATTCCGGACCATCGTGATAAAAAGTGTCTTTTTCGCAGGATAGGCATTGTAATAAGAAACACAATATGCATACATAGTATAGTACTGTCATCTTGTATAGCAAATTGTTACACACATCTGGGGCTTTAAAGCAAAGAGTGGAGTTGATCTAGTGATTGTTCAATAAAGAGCTTTAAAATCTAATGAGGATATCATTTAAAACACCTATCAGTGGGCACGTTGGACAGAAGGAATTTTTTATCTGATTTCTTGAAATGAAACCTGTAAGATATTTTAATTAAGGTATTTTGAACTTTCATGTCATGAGAAGAGGATTAGAAATAATTTTGTCAGTAAACAGCTGCATTCCATGATTATAATTATGAACCTTAGCGAGCTAACTCAACACACTACATGGATTTTAATTATTAGATACATTTCCATATCTCATTCCCTACAGCTGCTTAGACATGCTGCCTCTTCCTTTCTACAACCTTTCTTCTTTACTGGCACTGAAGTTTTAGTTTTGCTTATAACTCCCAAAATATATTTAGCTGTGCGGGTACACATGGGAGATCGCTTGTGTGTGGTCGAGATTGTGTTGATAAGTATTCTGTTTATACCACACTTTAGTTGAGCATTTAGAATGCTGAAAGTTAGACGTAAGTTTTAATTTGAAATGCAGATTATTATTTTCAATGGGTTAATGCCAGACTAAAAATAATGTTTGTTCATGACATTTGTCAACTAGAAAAAAATGCCGACGTGTTTTCAGTGCTGAAATTATCAAATTAATAAATTTAAAATTTGATTGAATAGAACACTGTCCCACCTTAAATCAAAAAGGATAGGAAATTCTCTTCAGTTACAAAAATCCAGTTACATAGGATTGCATAGGATATACGACACAGAAACAGGCCATTTGGCCCAACCAGTCCATGCCGGCGTTTATGCTCCACTTGAGCTGCCTCCCATCTTTCCTCATCTAAATCTATCAGCATAACACTCTATTCCCCTCTCCGTCATATGCTTGTCTAGCCTCCCCTAAATGCATCTATACTATTCGCTTCAACCACTCCCTGTGGTAGCGAGTTCCACATTCTCACCACTCTTTGGGTAAAGAAGTTTCTTCTGAATTCCCCAGTGGATTTCTTGGTGACTATCTTATATTGATGGCCTCTATTTATGCTCTTTCTCATAAGTGGAAACATTCTCTCTCTGTCCACTCCATCAAAACAATTCATAATTTTAAAGACCTCTATTAGGTCACCCCTCAGCCTTTTTACAAGACCCTGATATGTATACCCTCGCATTTCTGGTATCATCCTTGTAAATCTTCTCTGCACCCTCTCCAGTGCCTCTATATCCTTTTTTATAATATGGCGACCAGAACTGTACGCAGTACTCTAAGTGTGGTCTAACCAAGGTTCAATACAAGTTTAGCATAACTTCACTACTTTTCAATTCTATTACTCTAGAAATAAACCCTAGTGCTTGGTTTGCCTTTTTTATGGCCTTGCTAACCTGTGTCGCAACTTTTAGTGATTTGTGTATTTGTACTCCGAGATCCCTTTGTTCCTCTACCCCACCTAGACTCGCACCCTCCAAGTAATAAGTGACCTCCCTATTCTTCCTACTAAAATGTAATACCTCACATTTATCTGTGTTGAATTTCATTTGCCAATTATATGCCCATTCTGCAAGTTTATTAATCTCTTGTAATTTGTTGCTGTCCTCCTCAGTATTGACTACCCTCCCCCCCAATTTGGTGTCATCCGCAAATTTAGAAATTGTGTTTTTGATTCCAAAGTCTAAATCATTAATGTAAATTGTGAACAACAGTGGTCCCAGCACTGATCCTTGTGGAACACCACTACCCACCTTCTGCCACTGTGAATAGTTACCCTTTACCCCTACTCTCTGCTTTCTGTCTTGAAGCCAGCCAGCTATCCACTCTGCTACTTGTCCCCTGACTCTGCATTCTCTGACCTTCTTCATCAGTTAATTGGCAGTGTACTCAAATTTAATCCTCACTGGGGCATACAAAAGGTAAAAATAGTCAGAAAATCTAGTGGGTGAGTGTGAATCCTCAAGAAAGATCTGCACGCTTTGCTATCAAACCATAAAATGTTACAGCATGGAAACAGGCCCATCAGGTCCACACCAGTGTTAATCTCCACGAGTCATCTAGCCTATTCCATTATTCTGCTCACACCCCATGCCCTTTAATATTTCTCTTTTTCAATCAACTATTTAATTCTCGTTCAAAAGAATTTATGGGCTCTACTTCAATACAGATTTGTGGCAGAAAATATCAACTTCTAACCAATTTCTCTGTTTAAAAACTTTTTTCTAACATCCCCTTTAATTCCTTTTGTAACTATCTTAAGTTTGTGCCCTATCATTACTGTCTGACTGACCAGTGGAAACAGTCAATCACTGTTTGCCTCATCATACGCTGCACTTTTCAATAGCTTTTATATCCTCCCTACAATGGGGTGCCCATCATTTACTGAATTAGATTTGTTGCAGCATGCATTAGGCTATGGGAAATCTTATTTCTCTTGCCTTGCCTTTTGTTTGAAACAGGATATGATGCCAGAGTTATAATACTTAGAGCCTTTTTTTAAATGAAGAAACAAAGATGAAAGGCCAAGGACTATAGTACAGGATATCAATGTTGAAAAGAGTATAACTGAACATAAGATAAATCAAAATGTAGAGATTAAGCAATGTTAAGCTTGGGTTTAAAAGCCTGGAGATTGCAGGAGGATGAAAAGTTGGAGGCAGGTAAGAAGTTCTAACATTTTGAGGTCCTTGGAAAGAATGAGTTAGAGTAGCACTCCAAGAGGTCTGGATTTCAACAAAGTGAGGATGCAGAAAGAAGGAAAAGTATGCAAACTGCACCTTAGGATAAAGAAGAGGATAGCAGCAAGCTGGAGAGTATTACTTAAAGACCAACACTTTCTCTGAAAATAATCAATTAATTCTGGTTCTGCACCAAATGTGATCATTAGACCTGGAGAGTTTCCTTTAAGAGCATTAATGCTGGTTCTGTGATTCATTTGATTTACATTACAGTACCATAAGCATTATTAGTATCAATCATTTCTCTTTTTAACTTGTTTCCTTCCTTTCTTCAAAGTAAGTGATTCATTAAAGCTGAGAGGAAGTCAAAAGTGAGTTTAATTGGAAACCCGTTGTCTACAATCAGGTGTCCTTCACTTACAAATAAGAAACTATACAAAACTCTTTTATCCATTGTAGTGTAAAAAAACAAATAAAATAAATGGGAAAAGACATCAATGCACATAAAAATCACTAATAAACACATACAAGATGCTTACAAGTTACCTTTATTTATAGCTATTAAAAGTCCCCAGATATTTTCATGGCTTCTAGGTTTTTTGAGCAGTGTTCTGCAAAGAGACTTAAGTGCCACTAAAACAAGTCAACTGAACAGACTTCAGCTGTTACCATTTCTGCAGTGAGAGTGAACAGACAGTAAATGGAATGCAACTTTTATCAGGCATACAGAATGGACAGTCTGAAAGCAATTCTTTCAAATAAGCCTCGTCACCGTGGTAAAGGCCATGCTTGTATACAGAAGAGCAAGATTAATGATGCAGTGACATAGGTGATAATTACACCTGGTGCTACAGTACAAATTGTAGTAAAATGCAAAAATAATATTGCAATAGAGCTGCCTTGCCACAGTAGCAAGCACGGTGGTGGAACAGAATTTCTAAGCAAACTGTTTGAGGTAGTAATCCTGGCTGAAACTTCTACAACAGAAAACTCTGCATTTTAACAATAGATTGACCTTTACTGATCATTGGCATGATCTGGGAATGACATTATGGTAATAAATTAACAACTACTCTTAGTTTTAAAGGGAAACGGACCTTGTTATAATTTATGTCTATTATCATGTTTGTTTGCAAGTGAGGGGCAGCTGGTCGATAACTTTCAAAGGACATTTGAATGAGGTAACATCTCAATGGATAGAAAAGGAGTAATTGTGATCCCTATCTTTAACAGGAGCAAGGAATCAATCCTCAACACAGACCTGCATGCCTTATGTCAGTATCGGAAAAATGTTTGAGACTTTGATGAGGGGTGATCTGGAAGAACAGATGCTAATTGCAGAGAGCCAACATTATTTCAAACAGAGCAGGTTGTGTTTGAACAATTTACTTTTTTTGAGAAAGTTACCGATTTGGTGGAAAAGGAAGAGCGCTGGATGTTATCTACTTGGATTTCAGAATGGCATTTGGCAATGTCCCACTTATAGACTAATTTACATGATGCATTCCTATGGGCTGGATGGCAAAGTATGAGGTTGGATTAGTCATAGCTGACAGCAAAGAGTGGTGTGGTGTGGTGAGGAATTAGAATGGAGTTCAGCAGAGGGCTGTGTTGGAGCTTTTGTTGCTTATAATTTTTGTAAATGACTCAGAATATTGTCCAAGGTGTCCAAGTTTGCCAACAGCATCAGATTGGGCGTAGTGACCAATGATGAATAGGTACGGTAGCATAGTGGTTATGTTACTGGATTAGTAATCCAGAGGCCTGAACTAATGATCCGGAGACGTGAGTTCATAATCCCACCATGGCAGCTGGGGAATATAAATTCAATTAATTAAATAAATCTGGAATAAAAAGCTAGTACCAGTAATGCTGACCATGAAACTACCGGATTATTGTAAAAACCCATCTGGTTCACTAATGTCCTTTAGGGAAGGAAATCTGCCGTCCTTGGGGAGGGTTTAAACTTTAAATTTTGCAGGGGGATGGGCACCAGGATGTAGCATTAGAAAAGAGAAACAAAAGAGCACAAAGGATGGGGAGAGACAGATAGCACTAGAGTAAGAAATAGTACGGTATTAGGTGGGGTCAGATTAAGAGAGAATACAAGAAGATCTAAGACAGGTTTACAGTGCATGTGTGTAAATGCACGAAGTGTGGTAAATAAGGTTTGTGAGCTGCAGGCGCAAATAGCCACATGGGAATATGATGTGGCAATAACGGAGACTTGGCTCAAAAAAGGGCAGATTGGGTTTTAAATATTCCTGGATATAAGGTGTTCAGGAAAGAAAGGAGGTGGGGTGGCAATATTGGTTAAGGAGAATGTTACAGTGCTGGACAGAGAGGATGTCCTGGAGGGGTGAAGGACAGAATCTATTTGGTTAGAGTTAAGAAATAATAGAGGCGCCATTACACTACTAGGTGTATTCTATAGGCCACCAACTAGTGGGAACGATATAGAGGAGCAAATTTGCAGGGAAATTACAGAGAGGTGCAAGAACTATAGAGTAGTAATAATGGGGGACTTCAATTATCCTAATATAGTCTGGGATAATAGTGTAAAGGGCAGAGAGGGGGAAGAATTTCTGAAGTGTGTTCAGGAGAACTTTCTTGATCAGTACGTTTCCGGCCCAGTGAAGAAGGAGGCATTACTGGATCTGGTTCTGGGGAATGAGGTGGGTCAAGTGGAGCAAGTGTCAGTAGAGGAACATTTAGGGAACAGTGATCATAGTATCATAAAAATGAGAAGTCGCACAACACCAGGTTATAGTCCAACAGTTTTATTTGAAATTAGGAGCTTTCGGAGCGCTGCTCCTTCATCAGGTACTGTACCTGACGAAGGAGCAGAGCTCCGAAAGCTCGTAATTTCAAATAAAACTGTTGGACTATAACCTGGTGTTGTGCGACTTCTCATTTTTGTCCACCCCAGTCCAACACCGGCATCTCCGCATCATAGTATCATAAGGTTTAGGTTAGCTATGGAAAAGGACAGAGAGCAATCTAGAGTAAAAATACTTAATTGGAGGAAGGCCAATTTCAGTGGGTTGAGAACGGATCTGGCCTGGGCAAATTGAAATTGAAGATTGGCAGGCAGAACTGTAATCGAACAATGGGCTGCCTTGAAAGAGGAGATAGTTTGGGTACAGTCGAGGTACATTCCCATGAGGGGGAAAGGTAGGGCAACTAAAACCAGAGCTCCCTGGATGACGAAAGAGATAGAGAGTAAAATGTAGCAGAAAAAGGGCACGTATGACAGGTGTCAGGTTAAGAATACAAGTGAGAATCAGGTTGAATATAGAAAGTTCAGAGGGGAAGTGAAAAAGAAAATAAGAGGGGCAAAGAGAAAGTATGAGAATAGATTGGCAGCTAACATAAAAGGGAATTCAAAAGTCTTCTATAGGCATATAAATAATAAACGGGTAGTAAGAGGAGGGGTGGGGCTGATTAGGGACCAAAAAGGAGACCTACGCATGGAGGCAGAGGACATGGCTGAGGTATTAAATGAGGACTTTGCAGCTGTCTTCACCAAGGAAGAAGATGCTGCCAAAGTCATAGTGAAAGAGGAGGTAGTGGAGTTACTGGATGAGATAAGAATTGATAAAAGAGGAGGTACTGGAAAGGCTGTCTGAACTTAAAGTTGATAAGTCACCAGGACTGGATGGGATGCATCCTAGGATGCTGAGGGAGGTTAAGGAGGAAATAGCGGAGGTACTCGCCATAATCTTCCAATCCTCCTTAGATACGGGGGTGGTGCCAGAGGACTGGAGAATTGCAAATGTTACACCCTTGTTCAAAAAAGGGTGTAAGGATAAACCCAGCAACTACAGGCCAGTCAGTTTAACCTCGGTAGTGGGGAAGCTTTTGGAAACGATAATCAGGGACAAAGTTAACAATCACTTGGACAAGTGTGGATTAATTAAGGAAAGCCAGCACGGATTTGTTAAAGGCAAATCGTATTTAACTAACTTGATCGAGTTTTTTGATGAGGCAACAGAGAGGGTTGATGAGGGCAATGCGGTTGACGTGGTGTATGTGGACTTCCAAAAGGCATTTGATAAAGTGCCACATAATAGACTTACCAGCAAAGTTGAGGCCCATGGAATAAATGGGACAGTGGCAGCATGGATACGAAATTGGCTAAGTGACAGAAAACAGAGTAATGTTGAATGATTGTTTTTCGGACTGGAGGAAGGTATACAGTGGTGTTCCCCAGGGGTCGGTACTTGGACCACTGCTTTTCTTGAAATATATTAATGACTTGGACTTGGGTGTACAGGGCACAATTTCAAAATTTGCAGATGACACTAAACTTGGAGGTATAGTGAACAGTGAGGAGGATAGTGATAGACTTCAAGAAGACATAGACAGGCTGGTGAAATGGGCAGACACATGGCAGATGAAATTTAATGCAGAAAAGTGTGAAGTGATACATTTTGACAGGAAGAACGAGGAGAGGCAATATAAACTAAATGGTACAATCCTAAAGGGGGTGCATGAACAGAGAGACCTGGGGGTATATGTGCACAAATCATTGAAGGTGGCAGGGCAGGTTGAGAAAGCAGTTAAAATAGCATACGGGATACTGGGCTTTGTAAATAGAGGGATAGAGTACAAAAGCAAGGATGTTATGATGAACCTTTATAAAATACTGGTTCGGCCTCAACTGGAGAATTGTGTCCAATTCTGGGCACCGCACTTTAGGAAGGATGTTGAAGGCCTTAGAGATGGTGCAGAAAAGATTTACGAGAATGATTCCAGGGATGAGGGACTTCAGTTACGTGGATACACTGGAGAAGCTGGGGTTGTTCTCCTTAAAGCAGAGAAGATTGAGAGGAGATTTGATAGAGGTATTGAAAATCATGAGGGGTCTAGACAGAGTAGATAGAGAGAAACTGTTCCCATTGGCGGAAGGGTCGAGAACCAGAGGACACAGATTCAAGGTGATTGGCAAAAGAACCAAAGGTGACATGAGGAAAAACTTTTTTACGCAACGAGTGGTTAAAATCTGGAATGCACTGCCTGAAAGGGTGGTGGAGGCAGACTCAATCCTGACTTTCAAAAGGGAATTGGATAAGTACCTGAGGGGAACAAATTTGCAGGACTACGGGAAAAGGGTGGGGGAGTGGGAGTAGCTGAAGTGCTCTTGCAGAGAGTCGGCACGGGCTCAACGGGCCGAATGGCCTCCTTCTGTGCTGTAACCATTCTATGATTCTATGATGCCAACCAGTGTGCGATTACCACACACTGCGATTTTCAGGGCTGCTAGTTCACAGTAAGGAACCAGATGGGAGTTTTGGAAGGGTAGACTAGATGGAACCGATGCTCTTCTCCTGCTCAAAACGTTACTGTGTTACAATGTACCTTGGCCTGAAATTCTGACCCAGCGTCCGGGTGGAGGTCAGGTGGGTTGCTCAATGGGTGCTGGAATTTGATGGCAGATGCCATATGCGCAGGCTTCTTACCCCATTTAAGCTCCACCTCAAATTCTGGGCAGGGTGTTGGAATAAGTGAGTCCACTGCACACCTCCCCACACCCAGTGTCTGGGGGCTCCCTGAAGAATTCTGCTCATTACATCCTTGTAAGGCCTCAATGGAACCCTTGCTAAGCACTGGTGTCAGTTCTGTTGAGGCCCTTGTCAAGACCCTAGATCTTGCCCAGACTAATGTAACGAATAATGGAGGGGATTAATTTAACATTATTTAAAATGATTTGTTCTCCATTAGCTGGTGAAGAACAAAGAGACTTTGATTTAAAAAAAATCTTTCGCCTGGCAACGTCCTCCAAGTCACTCGGGAGCAGCTAGATGCCATTCCGCCCTTGGAGCTGCGCTCCCTGTTTGTAGCGATGTTGGCTTTGCACATTTGTATTTACAGCATGGACATGCATTTTACTTAAAATTCAAATGTGTAAACTTTCACAATATTAAGAGAAGTGTACATGAAGAATTTTGCAAAGAAAAATCTTAACCTGAAATACTGAGCCTCTTTAAAGACTTCTGAAGCGATTCCAACTTTAATTCCACAGGGGGCACTACGACAACATAATTTAGTTGCAAGTAAACTGTGCAGCCTTTCCTTGTGAACTAACAATAGTGGTTAATTTTAGTGTGATCTTCAGACCCAGTGTATTTAATGTAATCGGCCTCAGGAGGTACAATAAATATTCCATTCAGTAAAGATTGTGTAATGTTGATAGTTTTGTCTGTAATACAATTAATGGTAATTGCATAATGAACAGAAGCAAAAATAAATTGATTCTGCATCATGACATTTATTTAACTTTTAATCATATATTTATATTTAAAATGATGCTGCAATGTAAGTCAACACTTATTTGGATGGATTTTAAAGCAATATGTGTTAATGTGGTAAAAGATGAACAGTAGAGTCCACAGCCTAAACTCAATTAATTTTAAAAGTTATAAATTATCTTGGAGAGCTATTTTCTGGGCTTTAGTAGTTTAATGTTGACTCAGTGCCAGTGGGCTTCAAATGTTCTTTCATGTAGCTTAAAGGTCGAATTATATCTTTTGATGTGGATTTAAGTCACTGTTAAAAGTTCACCACTAATAACAGGCAATTATTTAGAGTGGTTCTGATCAATTCAAGTAACATTTCACATCCCAATATTACACCATTTGTGTTATAAGTCTCACTTCGATTGTGCATTAATACTAACGACAGACTTACGTCATTACATTCCCATGTTTTTCTAATGTATGGTAGACAAAATTCCTATGTGCATTGAGTATTCACACATTTACTTATGCTGCATCTTCAAACAATGGGGGAGAATTTCAACTTTACCTTTGCTCGTTTACAGGCATAAAATGGTTGCTGAACCAGCAAATTTCAGGCGGCAACCACCCCTACCCGATCTGCCCTATAAGTAAGCTGGTCATGATATTGGGAGCGGGCGGTCTTTTAATTGTCCAGAATTGTCTTAGGGTTCATTTACAATCGAACTTGTAGAGTCAGTGTGGGGGTTTGCCTTCCACCAACGCTACATTGTGTAACTGCAGCTAAAGTTCCAAGTTCCCCTCCAAGTCACACACCATCCTGACTTAGAAATTTATCGCCGATCCTTCATCGTCGCTGGGTCAAAATCCTGGAACCCCCTCCCTAACAGCACTGTGGGAGTACCTTCACCACACGGACTGCAGCGGTTCAAGAAGGCGGCTCACCACCTTCTCAAGGGCAACTAGGGATGGGCAATAAATGCTGGCATTGCCAGCGACGCCCAGATCCCATAAGCGAATTTTTTTAAAAATCAGGTAAAAATCATTTTTCACCAAAGCTAAGCTTGTAAATGCACCATTCCATTTATTTTTGTTACTTTAAAACAGTGCAGAAGCAACCACACTGTAAAATAAATCAGATTGTGATCTATCAATTATGCATAACAAATTGGCCCAGAATATACTCAAGGGTTCTGCTGGACTTATACTGTAACTCTGGCAGGAGTCCAGTGGAACCCACCAGGAAAAGGCAGAGACCTGGTTCCATTAGGACCCTGCTGAGTCCAGGAGTTCCCGGTCTAGCCTTGTAAAAGGTGGAACATCTGTCCACCACTTAGGGCCAATGACACCAAAGGGGCAGAGCCAAGGTTGGGGGACTACCTACACAAATGCTTCCACTTCCCTGGCTCAATATGGATCTGGCACATTACTGGTATGTTGAGAGAAATGAGGCCTCCAGATGGGTGCAAGTAGGCCCCACGACTGGGGGTCTATTTGACAGGAATGACCTGGACCCCAAGGGCAGGTTTTATAATTGTTAATAAAATTTGGATCAGCCCCCTTACACAGAGAGCTGAAGGGGAGACACATGGGGTCTCAGGGTGGGGCAGGTGGTGGTAGGGGCTTGGGCACCTCTCCCCCGATAGTCACATGGGGCAGGTGGGAAGCAGAGCTATGCCCATTGTGGCACTGGGATCTGCCGGCTGCATGCAAATGAGGTGCCCTTCCACAAACTCTGATGGGTTCAGTGTTGGATATACCAGTGGGCGGAATCCTGATGTAAATGCTGGGATTGTGGCCCATGGATTTTTGGGGCCATTGTAATATGTAAATGTTCTTTTACAGATATTCCGAGGCAATGGCTTCCAAACATTAAGAGGACTCATTGCTCAGAACTTCTCCATAGAGCTCCATTCATAATTAAAGCCATTTCAACAAGAGAACCTCAAAGAGTATCTGGTGGGCCCTGCATCCCGGCCTTCCGAGGACTTGAGAGATTCTGAATAGCATCATCCGAGAACTGCCCAGAGCAGGTATTCCTCACCGTGCTGATTGGAGAACCAGGCTTCTATGCCAAGTGAACCTAGCTATGTATCCAGATGGCCAGTGGCACATACACTTTGCACTGTCTCATGCACAGATGAATGGTCTCTTCTAGTGTGCTTTAGGTGTGAGGTGAAGGTATAGAATGACAACACCTGTCCATTTCTTTATCTATTGACAACCTTAGCCTCACTACCTCCTTTAACCTCAAGTGGAACTTCCATATCCTCTCCATTGCTAAAGTGGTCTCCAAGAAGTTTTCTCTTTCATCCCAAGCTAATTTTCTCCATGCTTTACTATATATCATTGTCCAGCGCATATCATTGAATTTAAAAATGTGTCTATGTATTTATGATAGAATAATTTACATACCATTTTAATCACTAACCAGATTCTGTAACCTCACCATAAATTGTTTTGAATGGTTTTCCCTTGCCTTGTCAAGGATTTTCTTGGTAGCCAGATGATATGTTTTGACCTTTCTGTGGCACAACTGGTGTGCCCAGCTCAGGTGAGGGAGGGGCAACTCGTTTGGTGTCACAGTGCAAGTGGGCTGGCTGCCTGCCCGAGGAATTTAAATGAAAAAAAAGTACTCCATTTTCAAATAATCTGGTTTCCATACTGCAACCAATTGCTCTGCATCCCTTCCACTCATGTCGCTAGGGCACAAATGACGAGAGATATGTTGTATTTTCCCCATTTCCATGGTGTAATATGTGTTTACTCCAAATGCAATGCCCATTTCAGTGGGAGGAAAGAAGGACAGGGATCCGGCATAACTGAGTCCTTCCCAAATGTCCACCCCCCGTCCAACAGGAAGACCAAGAAGTTCCCAGTGTCAAGCCCTGGTCTGTGCTGAATTAGGTGACCTTACCTGGACTGCTGTAAGGAGATTGTGCCCTGGGTTAGGGAGAAGAAAAATCCAAAGAATTGCAATTTGGGCAATGTTCCAGAGGGTTACTGATAAATGTGGGACTGTGTTCCAAAGAGTTAACGCCTTAAGGAGAGGAGGGAGAAAATTGGCAGAGAAAGGAAGCGAAAAACAAATTGCATTTGTTGACATGTTTCTCTCGTGGGTTGCAGTATCCACGTTCAAGAGAATACTCGAGCCAAGTGCTCTTCTCTCATATCCACATATAAACACCATAATCTGGGTGGAAATTGGGGCAGGTCTCAGTTACGCTGGGTTCCCTACCCCTTTTTCCTCATCAGAATTCACGTTGCATTTGAGAGCTGGCACATTATATGCCATGGAAATAAAGGAACTAAATCAAACAATGTTATCCCACCGTGTGCATCCAAGTAACAGTGGATGTAAGGGATGCCTGTGGGGGAGGGGCATTTACAATTTAAACGGTCGGCTTTCCTACTGTAACCAATAGCTCTATTTTAAAATTAGGCATTAAAAAAAAAATTAAATTCCCTGGTGGCACAGCCAGCCCACTTACCCTGCAATAAGGTGCTGTGATGAGTTTCCATACCTGAGGCAGGTGCAGCAGCTGTGTGCCATAAATGGCTTGGGCACCAGTCCAAAATATATAAATGCTCCGACCCCGGAACGTGGGCTGGGATTGGGGCACAGATAACAGATGTATGGAAGTCATGCCTCACTGAGGATCGACTGCCATTGTGGCAGAGTGTAAATTGGGTGCCTGACATTCAAAAACAATCAGCTGGTGTAGGAACAAGCTTGAACACAGCAGTGCAATCTAGCCTTGCTCTTTAGAAACCACACAGCAGTAGATACGAGGCTCCAAAAAGGCAAAACTCCAATTCTTCACTGTATCAAAAACAAGGTGATTTTTGTTCTACTGTTTGCAGGATACAGTGCAGACCTAGCATTGGTGTCCACAGAATCTAATAGTCCTCTCTGCTCCACCCCTTGTGTATGTGCCACACATGAGCGCAGACTTCTGGAGTGCTTAATCTGGATACAACGAGGTTATCAAAAATTGATATTTTGGCCACTTTCTTAAAATAAGAGGTTAGAACACTTTTGCTGCAGGAATTATAACAGTGACAGTCAATGGTCCATCGCCTTCCTGAAGGAAATGTTTTAACGACACCCTCATTTCCTTTCATTTGCAGGTTCCTCTCCAAGAGTTCAGTGATAATCCCATCCCGGACTCTGAAAACGTGGGTCTCTGACCTACTGGAGGTGAGTGTTGGTCAAACTCGGAGTCTGCTCACTGCTTCAAACTTCTATTCAATTGGTGGTAGCCTGCAGAATAATGTTTTGCAACTGCAATAGGGTGAAAATGCATTGTGCAGTATTAGCATACAAACATGGTAACGCACTCTTAAAAAATTCATGTTTCTGCTTTTTACCCATTAACCATTAAAACAATGGACAGAGAAGCTTCATAGGAACTTGCTCATGCAATTTTAAATGTGATTTTACCCCACTAGAGTCATGTTTAAACATGGTTGGATCAATGATGAAGTAACCTTTAGCTTAGATTGCAGTTGTATTTCAGATACAGCCTCAGACTCTATCTGTACAGTGTGCCCTTCAGTGAAGCATACTGCTTGGGGCATCTTTTTACTGTTTGGACTAAGATCGGTGACAAAGTGGCACTGCGTGAATACATGCGTGGAGTTCTGCTAACCTACAAAATTATGAGAAGCAAGCTATCACTAAAAAAAATGAAAAACAAAATCCTAAACCTCCTAGGAAGCCCAGTGGCTCACCTGGGCACTTTCCAGGTGCAGTTCTACACTGGGCTTCTAACGCTCAGAGTGTGTCAAACTGAAGCGAACCTGCTGGACTTACTCTCCCGGGGAGAGGTTGCTGCCATTTCTGCACTGTTGTGAATGCGAGCCGCTTTGCATCGAGGTGAAGGTGACAATACACCCTTAAGAAATGGTCCAGTTCTCCTCGAACCCCATCTGTAAGGGGCTCGGGCACGGGTGTAGCAATGGGAAATACAATTTCAGTTACTTATCGCATTAAGATCGAGGCTTTTATTTTCAAACTACGATGTAGAAAGTCGAATCGGTTTTTTTGTTGTTGAAAGCTGTTTAGTCTGGATATTAAAGGGCATTGAGATCCCCTGGTCATTGAATCTGAATCTGGGGCTGACAGCGATCTGAGCTGCTGCATCGTGAGGAACAACCGCAAAACGCAAGAGATGAAATGAAAATGAGCAACCCTGGGTGACCATCGGCACTGTGGGCTACAGGCTGCTGCCAACAGGACAAGGCAACTCGCGTTCTCAATGGATGAAAGAAATTCTCCTCAACGTTACATTAAAATTACAGAAAGGGTAAACTTCCCCTCCCCATAAAACGCCACACATTGAGAGATCGGAGTGAAAAGATTTCTTAGCCGCTCAGCAAAATGTATCTTAAACAAAGCTAACCATGCCGGCTGTATGAAATAAGACCGATCTAAACGTGTGCTGTCATTTATTCTTTGAATGGAATATATATCTGTTCTCAGCAGCAATGTCTGTGGGAACGTGCACGCTGCCCCGTTGGTCGCTGCCTGTGGTTTTTTTTTGCTGTGTACTTTCAGCAGGCCGCCGACAGGGACCGTCAGCCGCCGCTTTGTCCAATAACATGAGCTGCAGAACCAGTGAAACCCCCACCGCTCGTCCATAAAAGGTCGCGCTGGCAGCCGCTTCTCACTCAGCCGCCGCCGCACGCCACGCAAACACGCGTTTGGTACGTGCTGGGGCGGTTCTGCAAAGAGCCCGAGCCCGAGCCCAGGAGAGCAGACCAAGCCAGCCAGGGCATTGCCACTTTTTAAAGACATCGACGCCGCGAATTCACTGCCGGGAAAAAGCTTAAGTGTTCCGATCCTGCGAGTTCAATTTCCATGAGGTACTGTGGAAATGTTTCCAGTCTGGAACAAGGGTTAATTTTGCATCTAAAAGCGCCGATTATGGGGTGTATAGGCTCCAAAACAACTATTGGTAAGCTTTGCTTTCTTATTGTGGACAGGGGCAGGGGATAGTTCTGATGAATGGCTTCTAAGGCTGCAGTCAAAAGCAAAGGGTTCTATGCTGCTGTTCTTCGTTATCTGAGGGGCCAGCTTGGCCAGGTGAAGGGCAGTTTTAAGCTTACAGCGTGGACCGCTCTCTGCAGCTTTAATGTTCTCGTTTCCAAGGCTAGCAGTTCCCATGTATACGCAGCATATTGTTTCTTCTCCGGTATCTATTTATTAAGCAATAACAATTATCCTTAACTGCATAAACCGAAGTGTCTAAGTGCTCACCCTTAGCCTAGTCTTGCTTTGTAGGGAACCAACCACGATTTCTGTTACCAAGTAACAGACCTCACTCAGACCCTGTGGCCTTTTTCTGCCCCCCCGCAACACTGGCGATGTTCTACGCGATCGGGTCAGAATTGTTTTTATTTGAAGGGCCATTTTGAAACAATTTGCCCAAATCGATTGTTTTCATCTTTTCATTTTTTTCAACAATCGTGCGGCCTAAACCCAGCGTTTCAATATTAAAATCTGATTGCGCCCATGGTCCAGCTTCATATCCTACATATTCACAGTGGACAGCGAGGCAAAGTCTTCAGATCGCCGCCTTTGACTTTATTTGCCCGGCCTTTGTTGAACAAGCAGCGGGATTTCAATTGCTTTAAGATAGCAAACGACAATTTATGTCAGATTTCGGGGAGTTTTAGTAACAAGCAAGGGAAAATGATTAGAAATAGATAGATCACACTGTGCCGAAACAGCGGAGTAAAAGCCATGCCATTAAATGTTTAAATATCACTTACAGTTTCGAAGAAGCGTGTCACAGTACAAGGTGAGACCATCTTACCAGATACAGTGCACTTCACATGCCAAGAGTTTATTTACACTTGCTTCTTCAAGAAAGGTGCTAGCTAGTAGTAATATTTATATTTGTACACTGTGTGATTGTATTGTGAGCCTAAGTCCGCACTGGTGCCAGAGTTTTATGAGAAGATATTCGACTTGATCAATTTGGATGAGGCGGTGAAATGAACTTTACATATCGTAGCTCCGATACATTAAATGGGAATATCGGATAAATCAGTCAACGAGGAGAATCGGCGAGGGCCACAGCTGGCGACATCTTTCCTCTGGGCGTGGCTCCTCCTGGAGCCGCCGATTCTTCCATTGACATTTCTCATTCACTGCACATCTGGCCAGATAGATATCCGCGCACAAATATACAGCGATTGCAAAATGATCCGACACAGCCTCCTCGCAGCAAGGCCAGCAGCTGTGGGTTGGCGAGAAGGGCCACCAGTCCAGGGTGGGCTCACTCGATAGCCAGATTCTTATTGTTGCAAAGACGAGTCGTGGCGGCAGAGCTGGACATGAGCAGAGCAAATCAACCAAGTCCAGAAAAATGCTGTAAAAGGATTTTTTTGCAATCGGTAAATGTCATCACATCATGTCCAGACTATTGCTCCGTGCAGAGAGCATGGCTCGCTCCCTGACACTACCAGAATAGATGGCGCAGATTTCCTTGTTTTTCTTTTAAATTTGACTTCTAATACATTTAGACCAGTTTAACAGAATTTTGATACATCCATATTAATACAATCTTGGTTGTTGACCGCTACGGCTGTGAGATGATTTGATGTGGATTCTAAATACAGCCGATCACTAAGTCTCTAGTGTCCCAGACTTTCCTCACACTCCGCACATATAATTCCTGTTTAATCTTAAAATACCGGGAGTAGTAGTAAGCGGCCATTTTCTCTCCAGGGAGCATTTAAGAATTGACTTCAATAAAGAATACGGTTACCATGAAAGCGGCTGACACAGTTTACAGCGGAGGCCCCGCTCGACCTTTCCAGTCGGGAGGGTTTTCTCCCGTCCTTTGTCAGATGATTAGATCCCGGGGGATTCTTTATATCCGTCGCTTCGTGTGTGTTTTTTTGGTGCCAAATTGCGAGGATTGCAGATTTGTTAAGATTGCAGGCAATGGATGGAACCCAGAGACATTGTTATTCAGCCGCTTACTTTTAATGAAAATATGTCACGTACCGATCTAGTCATTTCATTGATAGCAACAGATTTCAGATAGCCAGTGGTGCTGATGTAACAGCGAATAAGCTTCACACTCTCAGTTTGCATTTTTCAGACCAAATAGTATTCAGCGATTGCAGCCAGCCAAAAATGTGCGCGAGTTCTGTGCAGCCAGTTTGCCTCTCTGTCACCAATAAATGTCCACCTCCAGCTGTTTCTTTCATAAATGCCTCTTTCCCGCCTCCCTTTTTTTTGTGAATAAAGCCAAATTGTTGATACAGCTGCGCTGAGTTGAATTGAAAACACACGACTTGTGGAAGTTTCCTCCTCACTATTAACAACTTGCCTTAACATTTCAGACTAGCTGTGTCGAGGTCTGTGCAGCCAGACTGCGTGGCGTTGAAGCCTGGTGGGTCTGACAGTATGATGTAGGCCTCACTTTGAGGAAGACCAAACTACCCCATTGACTTAGAAAAGTGTAGAAAGAGACTGTGGTTAAAGACTACTTGTTGATCTGGCTGTGTAACTGTGTGCTTTGCTGTAAAGGTTTGCTATACAGTCAAAGCACAAAACCTGCATGAAAGATTTGCTGAAACGACAATTGTGATTACAAAGGAGAGGATACAAATTATTAACCAGTGCGAGAAGGAAAGGATGGGCAAGATATTAGTCGTTGCATAAATTTGTTTAAATTACGGCTCTGTGCTTTTCCTGTTCACGTCCTGGGGATCAACTTGAACTAGAATGGAAGGCGTATTTCGGAGTTGTAAGCAGATATAGAGATGTTGCTTTGTATGATTAGCTAACAAACAAGGACCGTTTAAGAAACAAGAAAAATCAAGACTGAGAGGAGGTCAGCGGGTCATTCTCTTAAACTCTCCCATTATGGCGTTTAATTGTATTTTGAGCAACTCCATTATTTGCCTCTATTACCTGGTTGGCAGATTATTCAAAACATTTATCACTCTGAGTAAAGAAGTTTCTTCGTGACATCTGTTCCAAAGCTGCTTGTCACTAATTCCATTAATGTGGTTTGGTCCTACTTTCGTGGTGTACTTTGAGAAAATGGGTTGACCTTATTTATATGTAAACGTGCAATGGTGAATATCAAGAACGGGGAGAACAGTTCTATTAATTAGTAACACAAAGAGAATTTTTATTTGAACCGATCAGCATTTTCCAGCATAATATTTTGTGTTGGCATAATATTTCTATTGTAACAGATCAGTCCAGTTTATTTAATTGAAAAGTTCGTGCGTTTGATTGACAGTATGTTTAGCTGTATTTACTGTAGACTGGACTTTTGTCAGTAGAAGGCGGTGAAATGACCATGTGGACATCTACTGCATTTATACTGAAATCATCTTCCTACGGATCTTCCCACATATCTTGAACCGACACATTTCTAACTAGAATGGGTGGGGGGGATAAACAATCTGTATCTGATATGTATATTTAGGCTACAGGGTAAATAAAGCACTGAATAAGGCGCTACGTTTAAGATTGAGTTTGATTTGTTTAGGCTTCTAGCTGTAAAAACAATCTTTAATAACAAAATCAATGTTTATTCGACCGTGTTAATTGCCTCACATGCGAACACTGGAAGGAACGTCTCTGGTTTCCTGCTATTTTAGAACCAGTCAGGAAAAGCAAACATCAGCACAGCCTTGTCAATAGCGTTAGGGTGAGGATAGCTGATGGTCCGTGATTGAGTGTTAAATATTACGGATGTAATTCTAAACATGTAAATATTTTTACGTCCAAACAATGCTGTTTCTAACGCGTTGTGTGGACCCCTTTCGAGATTCGAATTAGACAATTACTTTGAGTAGCCAGGCTCTGCAGGTCGAGATTGCTTGCTGTGTCCCTCGCTTCCTGTATACATTGCCTGTGTGGGAGTTGCAAATACAAATTGCAAATCGATGCGTTTCCTTGGCAACCTGCATTGCCGTGTCCCAGTATTGTGCTAATCTGCCCTGAATCTCAGCATGCTATTGTGTTTTGGAGCGAGCAAGTCAGCAGGACTGCTGCTTAGACGTGTGCGCACACCGCCATAGGAGATGCTGCGATATTTACGGTCGCTTTGGGGTTCATAAACAAATTGATTCAAATACACCGAATTAACGCGCAAGGTATTGGAACCAAAAAAAAAGTACCAGTTTTATGGAAACACGCATGTATTTCACCTGTTTTTTAAAAAAAACTTGGAATTTGGAACTTGTTCGGTTGGTATTAATTGTGGCGAATGGTTAAGCTAAGAACGGAAGAATCGAGAGAAGTCGACCAATTGCTGTCAGTTTTACCAAAACAATTAGTTGTATATTTCAGCGTTGCTAAGCATCTGTTTTCTCAATATCCTGGATGAATGTAGTGTTGCATTCTGTCTTTCACAGTGGCAGGTGATACTACCTTACGCGTGGAGTGGAAGGAAGTGAAGTCAGCCGCAGCCCTCTTTCCATTGGGAAATACTACGACTTCTCTGGTGCGAAGGCTAGCACACCAGACATCAGTAGACAGCCCGGAAACTGCTGAGGTGCTGCTTTTTCCCTTTTGGATGTGCACTTACAGAACGAAAGATAACAATAAAGGCATGATTGTAGCACAGTGACACAGA
The DNA here is from genome assembly GCA_030390025.1 of Squalus acanthias. Classification (NCBI taxonomy): domain Eukaryota; kingdom Metazoa; phylum Chordata; class Chondrichthyes; order Squaliformes; family Squalidae; genus Squalus; species Squalus acanthias. The sequence continues at coordinate 34,296,478 of CM059429.1, forward strand.
TTTTAAACTTCTCTCTGGTAAATCCATAAGTGACAGCAAATATTTAATCTATCGGGGGAAATCAGGGAAACTAGATAGATACTTAAGTCGTTTTTAAAATATGGGTAAAAATATATACATCTGAATATTTGACATAGCACTCTTTTTTAAATAAGTAAAATTTCCTATTGATGTGGGTTCTAGTTTGACTTGCTGTTGGAACGCGTGGTCTGGCACCTGAGTGATGGAATGGATGGTCATGTATTTTTTTGGAATGGAAGACCATCTTTTCAGAAATTTAACGTTATTATTTTAATGGCATTTCCTTGGCTTACAGCAGTCTTGTATTATGAGCTTATTTGGCAATACTAATTTGATCTGATCAAACTTCCACCATGTACAGTGAAAAATGTGCATGCTGTATCAAAAGTAATGATATATGTGACAAGTCTCTCAGGAGCATTTCTGGTACAATGTTATTAGTTAAAATTATGGTTGATTGAATAATCAGAGATCATTGAACATACTTTTATTAAGTAATGTCACAATGTAATACCAAAACTGTGATCATAGGTTTGCTAAAACTAGTAACTTTAGTCCTCTTGCACCCATAGTTTAAACGAGTGCACTGCATTCATTTCCTATGGCCGATTTCTTTCTAAATGTGTCTGTTGTAGAGTTTAGTTTTGGGTTATGAGTATTCTCTGTTGGCTTCTTGTGTATAGACCTAGAAGTACATGTTCGTGCATCAAAAGCCAAATATGCTAATATAACCAACCTAAGAAACTTTTACATGTATGTATATTCCAACTATTTCCCACTAACATGTTACGTTAAGATTAATTCCTGTAAAGATCATGTATCTCAACAATTTTGATCTTATTGATCTTATCCTAACAGTGTGGGCCCAAAACATATTGCATTTTCCATAATTTAGATTCTACAGCTACAATAACTCATTCTTTACCATGACGCCAGTTTATATGGACAAAAAAACCTACTCATGTCCTCAGAACCTCACAGAGCACCTCAACTAACATGAGTGTTTCATTACAGTGCTAAATTGCTCTTTTTAAAATAGTTTATATTTTTACATTTTATAAGCCCCATACAGAACCACGAAGAGTGGGTCATAAATCTTACTCAGCAGGGTTTTTTAAAATTTCCTTTGGTAACGCACTCATGTAAAATTACTTTCTATTCTATTTTAATGCAATTGTTAACCTGCTTAAAAAGGCTTGTACAAATTTTTTTCTGTAATGCAACTTCCACATTTATTGAAATTTTCACCAAACAAATATTTTGATGGAGTTTGTGCTGACGATGGAAGTCCTGGAAAAGGGAACACATTCCCATTTCAGGCATCCATTGTTGGTATCCAAGGCAGTGTGAGGCTCCTTCTAATCTACCATAACAATGGCCTAAAAATTGCAGTGGCAGGCCAACTAATGGCGCCCGTTTAATGTCGATGATATTTTGCGTGGCATGTTGCTGGAAGTGCGAGATGGAAATAGTGCAGCGCCCTCTACAGGGCATCTGGGATCTGAGTAAACAGGGAAGCAACTGTATCTCCTTAACCAATCAGATTGAAGGATTGTGAAATTAACAGCACAAGATCTGAACAAGGAAGTGTTAGTTAGAATGGTGAATTCAATGTCAAATCAGGTACAGAAAGAGAAATAAAGAGAGGGAAAGAAAGATTGGATTAAGAGAGAGAAAAAAGAGACAGTAAGAGAAGTAAAATCTCCAACAACAATTATAATCTGAAGGAATGAGACTTCAAACTTGTAATAGTAATTAACACTTACCACATCGTTAAAAGCATACTTAGACTTGACATAACTTTCTGTGGCGAGTTTACTTCGTATCTACTGTGCAATTACAGGAACTTCACACCGTTCAATGCACTTGAATGGGGAGCCAGACAGCGAGATGCCGTTTTTGCGAAGCTAATGGCGGAGCGGTGCATCTCAGACAGCAACTTCTGGAGTTCTGCGTTTAATCGCACATCTGCCTGTGCCTGAAGTTGCTGTGGCATTTGAACATAAATAACGGCGAGCGCCATTAGCCTTGCTGTTATTTTGACAAAAATTTTTGTGTCAATGTGTTTTAGCCCAACCTCATAATGGTACCTTAACTGCTGCACCAAAATGTGATATTTATCTGTTTCCTACGCCAGGCATCCCAGTGGCTTTTTTCAGCGAGGTTGCCAATTTAGGTTCTGACAAGATAACATGGGGAGTAACTTTCATCTTCACCCCTTGGGCAGTAAATTGGTGGAGTGGATTACCTGCCCGTCGTAGAACCCGCCCAATTGTTCATTACCATTATGGTTCTATAATGGGCAGGCAATCTGCTCCATCAGCTTACCTCCCCAAGCAGTGAAGGTAAAAATGATCCCCCTTGCTTCAGCAAGCTCTTCTACCTCATGAGCTGCTTTCTCTCCTGGAGTCAATTGAGCTGAATGAAATAAGGTTTCACTTTACAACGTTGACAGATTAAATTTTGGTATTCCATCTCATGACCAGTTAACAGACTTTTAAAATAGAGACAGATTTTAAGCAATATGGATTGGTGGGGATGAGGAACAAATAAGAAATAATAAAGGAGATGATAAAGACAATGAGGAAGAAGACAGTACAGAGGCAATGTTTTTATAATTGTTCTTTTGAGTTTTAATGTTTTATTAATACAATAATAATTACCATTATTGTTGTAATGTTATATAATTCTTAGACTTTGCAGAGTGTGAGGTGACAAACTTAAAATCCTTCAGGACATACAGAATTCTTTGAAGGTGCCAGCATTTTAAAGGGTTAAAGGAGGAGGGTGACTATCTCAGCTGGACATAATGCAACGTTACAATATATCACAATAAGTCATGGAATCTTTCTCATTCTATCTGATCATGGTAATGAACTTATCTCAATTGCATGGCTCCTATGTAGCGCTGTATGAGATTTAGAAATATAATGAAAACCTAGGGGAGTTACCACTAGTGGGCAAAACAGATCCTTTGGGACCGACGAGACTGAATCTTGCAGATGAACCACTGAATAAACAAGCAACGAATGCGTTTAAATGTTGGTGGATTGCAGGCACAAGCATCTTTAGATTGTTATAATTTGTTTTCTTTATTTTTTACATAATCTCTGTGAAATTCTGCTATAATAGAAACTGATTATCACATAATCCTGAGCAGCTCCAGAAAAAATACATTTTTCTCCTGTGCATCGTTCTTAATGGAAAAAAATAGAAATAATATTATGCTTAAAAGTGGTGATATTTTTCATGTTTAAAACCGCAAATTTTAAATTGAAAATATTTAAATTTAGTCTAATATTGTATGTTGTCAGGAAATTATTCGAACTAGGATTGCAGTTGGTAGATAATAATGAAGAAAATGCAAGTTGAGGAAAAAGGAAAAAAAATGTTCAACACAACGCCCAGCTAGCTCAGCTATTTCTGTTTTTTAAAGTTATTTCCTCCTCTGAAGGCACTGACCTCTGTTAGATTATGGTTCTATGGGTGCTGGCATCTTGCACAAATGTGAGAACCTAGACACCGAATGCTGGCGGACTATTTGATCATGACCCCATGGTAGGATGGATTACAGATGAGCCTCATCCTGTTCTCACCTGGGATCCACACCTGCCGTTTCCTGCATTAGTCACTGGATACCAATTTTCTGGTAGATCTTTCTTTCCTCTTGTCTAGCCCAGGAGCAGGAAGTCCAATTTTGGGGTTGCTCCTGTTGCCCCAGCTAAGGTTAGCTAATTTAGCAGACTGGGATCTGTACCGTCCAGTTTCACGCTGGGCAGTAAATTTACCCACTGGTTTCATAGTAAATTGACGAGATTGAAAATATTTCCTCTCTGCTGTATGCAACAAAAGGACTGTTCTGCCATTTGTGGTTTAACCACTGGGTGGCTCCTTAAGCGAGTATTTGTGGAGCATCACAACTGCATTTGCTACTGCAATAAGAAAGCCAATGCCAGATTATGTTTTACAAGATTAGGTTTTTAGAAAAGTTGCCTTTCAAATAGTGATCTTAACCTCCCAGTCAGTTTTACATTTCAAAGAAGAAGCCAAGGATATTTAGTTGAAGCCATTCAGAATTAAATGTGTGTCTTGTGACGTCAGTGCAGCCTCTGGGAGAAATCAGTCCATAGTTTCTGGTTACTATGGAAATGCATCATTGTAGCTGGGTGACATCCCTTTGTATTGAAGGACGTGGCATGTTATGAAATAGTTTGGATGCAAATGATTGAAGAAATAACTGATTCAGAGTGTGTCTTGTTTGGTGGAGCTCTCCTTGTTTTGGATGTGCCTTTTTCTAGTTTTAACTAATTGAAATTGGTCATATGGTAGGCGGCTTATCTGTGTTGATACAACCAACTGTTATAACAACAGAAAGCGCTGGAAAAAACTCAGCAGGCCAGGCAACATCCGTGGAGAGAGAAACAGAGTTAACGTTTCAGGTCGAAGACCCTTCGTCAGAACTGAGAAAAAAGCAGGAAATGAAACAGATGAAACGTTAACTCTGTTTCTCTCCACGGATGTTGCCTGGCCTGCTGAGTTTTTCCAGCGCTTTCTGTTGTTATTTCAGTTTTCCAGCATCCGCAGTATTTTGCTATTCAACCAACTGTTAACTCGAGTGGATGTTTGCTTAGCATTGTCTTTTGAACCTTGAGTGCTGCGGCTTTATGTAGCTGAAATGCAGCCTAAGACTTGCATTTAAGATTCTTATAAATACACAATATAATGCTGTTTTATGACAAGGTTTGGCTCAGTTAATGGTTGCTTCCCTGCAGATAATTACCATTTCTTCTATCTTTTAAGTTTTTAGTTTGGTGATGATGTCGGAACAAAGAGTTGAAAATAACTGGTATGCAAATAGTATCAGTTCGACATACTGTAAGGTAGTGATGTTTCTGTTTGAAGGAAATAAGATGTTTTGTACTGTAGTTATGTTTTAAACCTTTCTGCATTATAACAATGTGGCACTAGATTTGAAGAAAATGGGAGTGAAATTGGGTATCGCCCCGTTTGGGGCGCTAACACTTCAGAAGTTGAGAAAATTAGTGCCAGGTGTTAATGTTTCCAAACTTTTCAAAAATTCGGTTTTACGCTCCAGGAAGGAAGTGGAGTGCTAAATCAAACGCTCCACTTCCTTCTTGGAGTGCAATCGGCAGCAGGCGGGGCGGAGACTTCAGCAGCGCTGCACACTGGACCGTGCAGCGCTGCCGCGTTCAAAGGCTCCTTCCCTCCCTTAAAGGGAAGGGCCATCGCTGCAGGCTCTGCAATAGAAAAAGTACCTACCTGGACCACCAAGGCAGCCGTGATCCAGCGTGATCAGCCCGGCACTCGAGCAGAGTGCCGGGCTGATCGATCGCGGGCAGGAACCCGCAAAAAGAACTTCAACAAGAAAGGTAAGTTTTTTTTTTTACTTACCTTGGCCACCGCCTTTAATCATCGCCTCCGAAGCGGCTGGCCGTCCGATGCACACCTCCTGCAGCTGTTGGTGTTATTGACCGGAGCTGCTGCAGGGGGCGAAAGTCAATTTCTGGTCCGGGGCACTATCAGGGCAATGTGCACGGCGATGACGTCACGATCTCTGGGCGAAGGAGATCGGGGCGCAACGCCGTAGTGCCGCCGCAAAACTCCCACCATCGATGTCAGCGCGTGCCCGGTCACAATGCCATTTGTGCCGCGTTAACGACCCCCGGGGGTGCTAACGAGAGGCACAAAGGCACCCAATTTCTCGCCCAATAAGTTTTCTTAGTCAAGTATCCACTTCCAACAAAGTAATGATCAGTAGCTCTGTCCCTTTTTATTTCTTGATGTAGTGTTGCACATTTGCAATCTCAGAAGTTGGTTTTATTTCATGCTGACTGTGCTCGCTGACCTACATTGGTTCATGGTCCAGCAACGTCTCAATTTAAAAAATTCTTATCCTTGTGTTCAAATCCCTCCACTGCCTCTCCCCTCCCTATCTCGATAACCTCCTCCAGCCCTACAACCCTCTGAGATCTCTGCATTCTTCCAATTCTGGCCTCTTGCACATCCCTGATTTTCATCACTCCACCATTGGCGACTGTGCTTTCAGCTGCCTGGGCCCCAAGCTCTGGAATTCTCTCCCTAAACATCTCCGTCTCTGTACCTCTCTCTTCTCCTTTTAAGACACTCTTTAAAACCTACCTGTTTGACCAAGCTTTTGGTCACCTGTCCTAATATCCCTACATGGCTTGGTGCAAAATTTTGTTTGATAACGCACCTGTGAAGCGCCTTGGAACGTTTTTATTACGTTAAAGGCGCCACATAAATGCAAGTTGTTGTTATTGACAAACTAAACTGAAGCAGCTTGAAATGTCCAAAGAAAATTATATAATCTGAGGGTTAATGCTAGAATCCTAATCCCTTCTGTTTACATAATAGTTTTAGTAATACCTAAAGGATTTATGTGTGTAGCATTACGCACTGACACAGTGATAGTTACCAGAAATACTCTGCCTGGTTCTTCCACAGTTTAGTTAATCTAATCAGAATATAAGTAATAAATGCAAATATTCAGTGGTACTTACCAAGCTATTGTGGCCTCAGTACATAAATAGTCAGCTGTGGCCTTTGTATCATTATATGATTGCTTCTGTAACTGTAGGGCAGTATTCTAATATATTGGCCCTGAAATTGCGGCGTCTTTGACAGCGTACTCTCAGAGTACGCCATCGTATTCCCGTTGAAAGGCCCGGAAGTTCCGGATTTTGTGCCGCCTTGACAGATCATCTGAACCGACTGAAAAATGAGTGTTGCTGGCTCAGAGTTGGGTTATTTGCCCAACAATTGCCCAGCAATTGCCCTCGCAACTCTTACGGCTGGTAAAAGCAGGCATAGGGCCTGCTTTCATCAGCGTAATAAGGCTTAAATAAAACATTTAAAAATCCAAAATGATGCACATACACTTTACATGAGCTTATGCAAATATTGGCCTGGATTAAGATGTTTAAAATTATTTATCAAAAAATTAAATTTTTATTGAGGTTGCTGCAATGACGGAATTTATGAATAAAATTGCAATTCAGTACATTTATTATTATTAGAATTCTGTACATTGTATAATTATTTGGGGATTCCATTGCTTATCATTAGGGAATTCCCTTCGTAAATGATTGCAATGGAATCCTCCTTTGTCATTGGAGGACCAGGCCCATGTGATCCCAGGGACGTTTCCGAACCGCCTGCATCCCTGGGATCCATGGGCCTTTATGCTGCCGTCCACCTGGAGTCCTGAGACCCGAACTCTCCACAGCCTGGACGCGTGGAGGTAAATTCATAAATGTTTTGCGGGTTGGAGGCGTACTCCAGAGGTACGCCTCCGACTGCAATTTCTAGGCCATTGTAAAAACATAGGGTGTTATATGGATTTATGGTGTAGTTATACATTTATTTTTTTTTATCTTGGAATTGATTGTGATGACATGACTTAATTAATGGCTTGGCTTAAAGCATTCAAAAGAACACCTGCCAATCAAACTATTCAGCAGCAAGTTTGGTTATTACAAACTTGCAATGTATTTTAACAGTGGCTCTTCTACTGATTTATAGGAGTTTCTGCTGGATTCATCGGAAATGTTTATAATTTCACTGTATCTGTATATGTATCTGTGCATTCATGCATGGAGATGTACAGTAATATTGAAATGAAGGTTGGTTGTAATGAAGAATGGAATATGTTTCCATTCTGGATCCAGTGATGGTATCATTATACTCCCAGACCAAATATAACACAGATCCAATATGATGCAGTTTTTCCTGTATTGCTGAACAATTTGCATTGACAGTGAAACATAAAGGCATACCTGCAGCAGCTCTAGTTTGACCTTTCTATTTGTATAAGTTTTTTGAGCACGATTGCCAAATGATTCTAAATGACTAAGTCAGTAAGGACTGCTTTAATGCTGTTGACCCCCTCAGTTTGCCCTTCCTCCTACAATCAAAGGGCATTTGAAAGTCTTGTATCTTCTAACCAAAATTCCTGATTTATCTCATTTTCATTCCTTAAACATATGGCAATTTTGGAATTCGGAATGAGGCTGCTGCTCAAGCCCCAGATTCATCCAGTTGAAGGGTTTACGTTGGGAGGATTTCCTCTCTGTGCTATATAGAATCATAGCAACTTACAGCACAGAAGGAGGACATTTGGCCTGTTGTGCTTGTGCTGGCTCTTTGAAAGAGCAGTCGCGCTTAGTCCCACATCCCCGTTTTTTGCCTGTAACACTGTAAGTTGCTCATACTCCAGTACCTGTCCAACTCCTTTTTAAAATTATTTATGGAATCAGCTTCCACCATCTTTTCAGGTACAGCGTTCCAGATCCCGACAACTCTGAGTGAAAAAAATTCTCCTCATTTCCCCTGTAGATCTTTTGCTAATGATTTTAAATCTATGACCTCTGGTTAGTGACCCACTTGCCACTCTATCAAAACCTCTCATCATCTTGAACACCTCTAATAAGTCACCTCTTAACCTTCCCTGCTATAAGGAAAACAGCCCTAAATTTTCCAACGTCAGAACTGAAGTCCCTCATCCCTGGTAACATCCTGGTGAACCTCCTCTGTACCCTTTCTAAGGCCTTAGCATCTTTCCTGAAGTGTGGTGCCCAGAATTGTCCACAATACTCCAGTTGAGGCCTAACCAGTGATTTATAAAGTTCTAGCATGATCTCTGCTTTTATATTCTATTCCTCTATTTATAAACCCAAGTAACCCATATGTTTTTTTTTTAGCACCTTATCAACTTGCCCTGCCACCTTTAAGATTCATGTATATGGACACCAAAGTCTCTCTGCTCATCTACACTTTTCAAAATCGTGCCATTTATAGTAATAAAATTGTAAGGCCTTATTTTATAAACTGGTTTATGATTCTGTTGCACATAGTGGACACAGGCAATCTCCCATTGTGATTCTTTAGCTGGAGCTAATTCCAATAGGCTGCTGTGCTACTGTTGTCAGAAGAGGAACAGTTCAAAGCTCTGGTCTGTTAATAACTTAAGAGTGAATCTCACATGGACAGTGGTTTTGAAGTATTACCAAAGCACTGAGAAAAGGGAACAGTACAAAGTGTTCTATCAAGAACATAAGTTTGGCAGGTATGTTGCAGTGGAGTGAGGAGAAGGTAGAGGAGGAAAAGGCAGCCCAGGAATGCAAAGAGCATAGAATGTAAATGACTTGTACCAGTTCCTACCCTGGGCAGCAAAGCCACCACAACAGAACCAGTTACCTGGTCATGGCAGAAGCTGAGGCTTACAAGGAAGGCTGTGACTGAGGTGTACCACCAATGAAGCCATGTAAGAAAATTCAGTCATCTGCACTACCAATAGTACTGAAGGTCACCACTGTACGCAGAATTCTTTGATGGGGAATTTCAGGCACTAATAGGAGATGTATCAAGAGTCAACTACTTTGTCATGGAGCAATCCATTAAGGTAGTATCTGAAACCTTATATTGTCACGCATCCAGCTATTTGACACCTTAGCAAAAACCAGCCATTGCAAACAGAGACAGGTGCACAAGGGTATCTTTGCCCAGTTTTTCCAGTTAGTCTTGTGATTGGATACTCTTTAATTTTTTTGGACATATTTACAAGCACAGAACTGCTATTTGTGACCCCTGTTTAGTCTTTGTTATGTACCCCCATGTTTTGCTTGGATTTTAGCTAACTAGTTTATTTTCTGTACAATGAACGATATTTCTGGGGGGATGTTTCTGCTTGCTTCCGTTAGTTTTGTGCCCAGATTCCAGTGCAATCGGCTGAACCAGCGCAAAAGATCGGGGAATTTAAAACGTATGTGAGTTATGCCCAAAACCACTCGTGCTCATGTTTCCTGCAATCTTTTACGCTGGTGCAAGATTCAATTCACCTGAATCAGGCACCGCCCACAAAACTGGCTGCGCCCCCAGGTCAAAATTGCAAGATTCCGCTGATTGCGCTAGTTCGGGAAGGCTCTTCAAATTGCGTTCATTTTCTTAGGCACTAGCAGGCACATTTTAAAAGTTTTTTCATATCAAAAAATATTTAAATTGCTATGAAACTGACGAGTGTACACCAATAAGACCATTAAATGGTTCAGTATAGTTTTTTTTAAGTCATTTTCAGTGATTTTAAATCTGGTTACTCACAGGTGGAGGACTAGACATGCTTATTTTTGGTGATAAACCCATTTTCAGCTGTATTAATAAAACTCTGTTGCCACTCTTAAATACACCAAGGAATACTTTTTAATGGAAAAAAAAGAAACAATTACATTCTATTATGCTGCCCGATTGTTCTGGTTCATGGATGATTTTATGCTTGTGATTATGCAAATTAATTTTAGTGGGAACTTGAAGCGTAACCTAACCAGCGCAATTTCATGTGTATTTTGGGCGCAATTTCCCGATTGCACCCAAAGCGGAAACTCCATAATATATGTGTACTTTGTTGTATTAAATACTAAAAGTAGTGTTGCACGTGTGTAATATATTATGTTGCCTTGTGTTGTGAACTTGTTGCTGGTTGCGGATGTCATTATGTATGTGTTGGCGTAATATATTGTGCAAATCATAGAATATATTATTATGGTACTGGTCTCTCCTCCAACCTTCCGTCATTAAGCCTCTTCAACTCTCACCTCTTGAAGAAATCAAATATTGTTTCCTCATGAAGTGAGATCCTTAAGATCTGCTGCATGCTGTGCCCTCCTGTTAATGTCCTAGTTGTGCCTTTAAATGTAACAGCAATGAATTTCAGAGATGATGATTTGGTCCATTGAAATCCTTTCCTGCAGGAAATTCTCTCTTGTCATGGTATGTGTAATGTAATTTGTATAACCCTGCTATTTTCAGTTCCAACACTTTATATGCTGGATTCTTGTTAAACTTTATGGAGGGTACAGCAGGAGCCTAGTATTTTACATTATGTGAAATGTTAGGGGGAGGGGACGAATGTAAAGGATAAGTTACCATGAGATGGAGTTCAAAATCAGTATTTGGGTTGGAAACAAATACAGGAGGTTGGGATTGCCTGAACATGTGGACGGAGCCTTATCTACTGATCCAATTAAAATGCACTCTAGCCTAGAAATGGCAACAGTAGTGGATAAACACAACACGCTCAAGAACGATATTCCTTTGTCTGCTATTCTAATGTTAACCCATTCAATCTAAACCAAGAATTTGTTTGCTAATATCACAATAGGAATTTCTAGGCTTGTGACCGAAGCAATTGCTTTGGGCCAAACAGCATCAACTATTATTTACTATTTTTCTTTGTCAACATTCATAATTTATTGATTTTAGTCCCTTGCTGCTGTCCACCGTTTGCCTATACTATCTACATCAGACAGGAGAGTGGAATAGCTGTGGATTTGATCCCAGTGATGCAGAACAGTGGGGTGGGAATGGTCATCCAGTTTTCCTTGCACTCTTGTTGCAAAATGCTCCATCCAATAGTCTGGTTGAAAGTTACTTTATCACATTCCCATTTCCTTTCATTTGTTCTTCATTTGTCTTGGTTCCAATAGCTTTTGAAAGCCGATTAAAGCTTTAAGAGCTTCAAAAGTGGAAGTATTTTACACCTGTGCATGGAGATTGAAGGGCATAATCCTTCCTGGTTCACTGTTACTAGTAGAAATGGTTAGTAGAGTGATTCTAATGGTAGCAACACATTGAAAACATTTTTTTTCAATTTTACCTTTTTGCTTTTGAAGAAAGTTCTCAAAAGCTTGTTCATTGGCCCTGCCTTCCTGAACCATTGGAGGTGATTCTAGATCTCATAGAGTTATACAGCACAGAAAGAGGCCCTTCGGCCCATCGTGTCCGCACCGGCCATCAAGCCCTATCTATTCTAATCCCATTTTCCAGCACTTGGTCCGTAGCCTTGTATGCTATGGCGTTTCAAGTGTTCATCTAAATGCTTCTTGAATGTTGTGAGGGTTCCTGCCTCTACCACCCTTTCAGGCAGTGAGTTCCAGATTCCAACCACCCTCTGGGTGGAAAGTTTTTCCTCAAATCCCCTCTAAATCTTCTGCCCCTTAACTTGAAACTATGCCCCCTGGTTATTGACCCCTCTACTAAGGGGAAAAGTTCCTTTCTATCTACCCTATCTATTCCCCTCATAATTTTGTACACCTCAATCAGGTCCCCCCTCAGCCTTCTCTGCTCTAAGGAAAACAACCCCAGCCTGTCCAGTCTCTCTTCATAGCTGAAGCGCTCCAGCCCAGGTAACATCCTGGTGAATCTCCTCTGCACCCTCTCCGATGCAATCACATCCTTCCTATAGTGTGGCGACCAGAACTGCACACAGTATTCCAGCTGTGCACATTAAGAGCCTGGCATCACATCCCTGATCATTCATGGTTAATCACCAATGTGAAGGATTCACTCTCGTGGTACTAATAACGTCTTAAGAGAAATGCAGGACAAACACACTTAGCCTAGGTAACTTTTTTTAATAAAATTAAATCATGTCAAATTAGAATTTAGCTGTAATGTTTTTTTTTACCAAATGGTGTTCCCTGTGCGGCCTTGAAATTCAATGACCCAGTAGGTTCACACTGCAACTCCAGCGTGAGTGCAGTGCAAGGGCCAGAAAACAGGCCGAGACCCAGATATACTGGTTCCCTGGCCTACGCTGCCAGTATCCACAGGCCTTTGCGAGGTGTGAAACCTCTGTCCACCCCTTACAAGGTCACCTGCATCAGAGGGGGCTGGGCCAAGGGTGAAAACTCTCATCGCTGATGGTTTCTATATCCTTGGCCTCACAAAAATCTAGAGTTGCCTTGGAAGTCGGTATGACAAGTGCCGAGGCATACTGGCCTCGTCAAGGGAGTAAGTCGGGACCACCATTGGGATCCAGGCCAGAAAAATTCCCTGGCCACCCTACCCAGACCTGGAGGCAGAAGTAGGCATTCCCAGCAGCTTGGGTCCATCGGGTGCCTGAGATGTACTCGTAGCAGTGAAGGTGCTCACCAGCCCCATGCTAACCAGATGCCTTCCCCGATCCCACAATCTCTGGCGGGATCAGTGCTGGAGGGCACAATTGTGCTAAGGTCATGGCCCATGCAATTGTGGGGTCTGTATGCATATGGAAGTACCAAGGCAGTAGCAGGATGAAAAACTGTTGTGAATTTTACAATAATGAACACAGAAACAAAGTATAAAATGAAAATGATCCATTAAGCCCATTCCTTCCAAAAGACCATATACAGTTTGCATTATTATTGGCTCTACCCCATTTACGTAATCTGAAAAACACAGTTAAGACTTTTTAGAATAAAAATCCTGTGATATATGCGTGTTTGACCCAGTGAGATAATCTAGCAACACTCCAGAATATCAATCGGACTTTACAATCTAGAATATTCAGCTTTGACCAGTTGCATTCCACAAAAGAAAGAAACGCCCATGGTTCCAGCATTACAGGCATGGAGTATTTCCTCATGTCATACTCTACTTAGCTGTGTAATCTTCAGTCCTTTTCCAAGCCAGATGTTCATCCAGTTCCTTTTCAAAGTAGATAATCATCATAGAATTAACTGCTTTTGATGGGAATCTGTTTTACATATCCAATACTTTGTAGCTAAAATGAGGATTGTTAATTTTATACTTGTGTCCTCTAGTTCTGTGATCAATTTAAATAAAATTAGTTGCATCTACATTCTATCATGTCTTTCAGCATTTTAAAGAGATCAATAGTTTATCTTATGAAAACAAATTCAGTTCTTTGAGCTTGTCTTCATAATTTAGTTATCTGTGTCACGCTTTTCAGAACCTGCTTCTGTGCTTTAATATTCTTTTGAAGGCATGAAGCCAACATTGTGATAGTAATAGTTCAAATGTGGCTTATCAATATATGGGTTAAAATAAACTGTTTTGAGTTATAATTTTAATTCATTCTTGGGATGTGGGTGTCTCTGGCAAGGCCAGCATTTATTGCCCATCCTTACTTGTCCTGAGAAGGTGGTGGTGAGCCTTCCGCAGGGGGTCTCCTCGCTGCAGTCTGTAATTCTCCAAAAAAAATATATTCCACTGAAAAGAAAAGGGTGTAAAAGAAAGGACAGTCATCCGTGGCTAAGTAAAGAAATTAAGGATAGTATTCGACTAAAAACAAGGGCATTTCAGGTAGCGAAATCTAGTGGGAGGACAGAGGATTGGGAAAACTTTAAAAGGCAGCAAAAAATAACAAAAAGATTGATTAAGAAAGGGAAGATAGATTATGAAAGTAAATTAGCAAAAAATATAAAAACAGATAGTAAGAGTTTTTATAGTTATATAAAAAGAAAAAGGGTGGCTAAAGTAAATGTTGGTCCCTTAGAGGATGAGACCGGGAAATTAATGGTGGGAAATATGGAGATGGCAAAAACACTGAATGAATATTTTGTATCAGTCTTTACAGTAGAGGACACTAAGAATATCCCAACACTGGACAAACAGGGGGCTATAGGGGGAGAGGAGCTAAACACGATCAAAATCACTAAGGAAGTGGTACTCGGTAAAATAATGGGACTCAAGGCGGATAAATCACCTGGACCTGATGGCTTACATCCTAGAGTCTTGAAGGAAGTGGCGGTAGGGATTGTAGATGCATTGGTAATAATTTTTCAAAACTCCCTGGATTCCGCTAAGGTCCCGGCAGACTGGAAAACTGCTAATGTAACACCCTTATTTAAAAAGGGCAGTAGACAGAAGGCTGGTAACTATAGACCGGTTAGCCTAACATCTGTGGTAGGTAAAATTTTGGAGTCCATTATTAAGGAAACAGTAACAGGACATTTGGATAATCATAATTTAATAGGACAAAGTCAGCATGGTTTTACGAAGGGGAAGTCATGTTTGACAAATTTGCTGGAGTTCTTTGAGGAAGTAACATATAGAGTGGATAAAGGGGAACCAGTGGACGTAGTGTATTTAGACTTCCAAAAGGCATTTGACAAGGTGCCACACAAAAGATTATTGCTTAAGGTAAAAAATCACGGAATTGGGGGTAATATTCTGGCATGGATAGAGGATTGGCTATCTAACAGAAAGCAAAGAGTTGGGATAAATGGTTCATTCTCAGACTGGCAATCAGTAACTAGTGGTGTTCCACAGGGGTCAGTGCTGGGTCCCCAACTCTTCACAATCTATATTAACGATTTGGAGGAAGGGACCAAGTGTAACATATCAAAATTTGCAGATGATACAAAGATGGGAGGGAAAGTAGTGAATGAGGAGGACATAAAAAACCTGCAAGGGGACATAGACAGGCTAAGTAAGTGGGCAGAGATTTGGCAGATGGAATACAACACTGGAAAGTGTGAGGTGATGCACTTTGGCAGGAAAAATCCTAGAGCAATTTATTATCTTAATGGCAAGAAACTGGAGAGTACTGAAGTGCAAAGGGATCTGGGGGTCCTGGTGCACGAAACTCAAAAGGTTAGTATGCAGGTGCAGCAAGTGATTAAGAAGGCAAATGGAATGTTGGCTTTCATTGCTAGGGGGATAGAATATAAAAATAGGGAGGTATTGCTTCAGTTGTACAAGGTATTGGTGAGACCGCACCTGGAATACTGCATACAGTTTTGGTGTCCTTACTTAAGGAAAGACATCCTTGCTCTCGAGGCAGTGCAAAAAAGGTTCATTCGGTTAATCCCGGGGATGAGGGGGTGGTCATATGAGGAGAGGTTGGGTAGATTGGGACTCTACTCATTGGAGTTCAGAAGAATGAGAGGCGATCTTATTGAAACATATAAGATTGTGAAGGGGTTGGATCGGGTGGATGCGGGAAGGATGTTCCCGATGACGGGTGAGACGAGAACTAGGGGACATAGTCTTAGAATAAGGGGCTGCTCTTTCAAAACTGAGATGAGGAGGAACTACTTCACTCAGAGGGTGGTAGGTCCATGGAATATGCTGCCACAAAAAGCTGTAGAAGCTACAACATTAATTAAATTTAAAACAGAAATAGACAGTTTCCTAGGAGTAAAGGGCATTAAGGGTTACGGGGAGCGGGCAGGAATTTGGACATGAGTCTAGGTTCGGATCGGTCATGGCCCTGTGGGTAGTGGAGCGGGCCCAGGGACTGTGTAGCCTGATTCTGCTCCTATTTCGTGTGTGCAATTCTGTTAGATGCAGGAGATGGTTCTGTGATAGATAGTAGATTGGCGGTTAGGATCAGATCAGCCATGATCTTATTGAATGGCGGAGCAGGCTCGAGGGGCCGATTGGCCTACTCCTGCTCCTATTTCTTATGTTCTTATGTTCTTATGTAGCGATTTGATACAACTCAGTGGCTTGCTAAGTCACTTCGGAGGGCAGTTAAGAGTGAACCACATTAGTGTCACGTATTGGCCAGACCGGGTAAGGATGGCAGGTTTCTTTCCCTAAAGGACATTCGTGAACCAGTTGGGTTTTTATGATAATCCAGTAGCTTCATGGGCACTTTTACTGATACCATACCAGTTTTTTATTTCAGATTTTTAAAACTGAATTCAAATTCTCAAACTGCCCTAGTGGGATTTGAACTCTCATCTCCGGATTATTAGTCCAGTAATGTAACCACTATATTACCGTACCCCCTTAAGTTATAATGAAAGGCTCTCAATCTGCATCCCAGAAATTTATTAATTTCACAATGACATAATTTTTATAAAGCACATTTAATGTTGTTATGACGCAGTTTCAACTTCAGCAACACAGATGAAGCATTATTGGCATCGGGTGTGAGATCATTTTAAAGAGGTTGCACCGACATTTGCGTGCTGGCAGTTAGAGCCTTTTAAGTACGTAGGAGCAGAGATTTGCTTTCCCTTAGTTCTAATATTAGTACAAGAGCTCTAGGTGACGTATAACTGCACCATCAAGATGAATGGTTGATATTTACATTCAAAATTGACTTCATTTTCCAACTCTACTAATGGATATTGATGCAAAATAGGAACGTTTTGCTGAGTATAATTTTCATATTTCCTGTTCCAATGTGTATCACTTATCTACAGTAAAATCCATCTGCTTAATTTATTCAATTTTTTTTTACACCATAGCCCCGATTTTAACAGCAGTTGTGTGGGTGGGGGGGGGGGGGGGGGGGGGGGGGGGGTGGGGGTGCCGAGGCCCAGTCAGGTTCCCACCCAAATCTGGCGGGAAGCGCCAGCTGTCTGGTGGGTGGTTGGGGCCTAACAGGCGGGTGGTCGGGGCCTATCAGGCGGGTGGTCGGGGCCAATCAGGCGGGTGGTCGGGGCCAATCAGGCGGGTGGTCGGGGCCTAACAGGCGGGTGGTCGGGGCCTATCAGGCGGGTGGTTGGGGCCTAACAGGCGGGTGGTCGGGGCCTATCAGGCGGGTGGTCGGGGCCAATCAGGCGGGTGGTCGGGGCCTATCAGGCGGGTGGTCGGGGCCTATCAGGCGGGTGGTCGGGGCCAATCAGGCGGGTGGTCGGGGCCTATCAGGCGGGTGGTCGGGGCCTATCAGGCGGGTGGTCGGGGCCTATCAGGCGGGTGGTCGGGGCCTATCAGGCGGGTGGTCGGGGCCTATCAGGCGGGTGGTCGGGGCCTATCAGGCGGGTGGTCGGGGCCTATCAGGCGGGTGGTCGGGTCCTATCAGGCGGGTGGTCGGGGCCTATCAGGCGGGTGGTCGGGGCCAATCAGGCGGGTGGTCGGGGCCAATCAGGCGGGTGGTCGGGGCCAATCAGGCGGGTGGTCGGGTCCTATCAGGCGGGTGGTCGGGGCCTATCAGGCGGGTGGTCGGGGCCTATCAGGCGGGTGGTCGGGGCCAATCAGGCGGGTGGTCGGGGCCAATCAGGCGGGTGGTCGGGTCCTATCAGGCGGGTGGTCGGGGCCTATCAGGCGGGTGGTCGGGGCCTATCAGGCGGGTGGTCGGGGCCTATCAGGCGGGTGGTCGGGGCCTATCAGGCGGGTGGTCGGGGCCTATCAGGCGGCAGGAGACCACTGCCTGGCACCGAAGGAACAGTTCCCAGCACTCAGCAAGTCGCTGGGAGGCGTTTGGGAGGGGCTTGTGATTGGGGAAGGGAGGAAAAGCCCGGGGCAGGGGGGGCGTAAACTTTTTCTTTGTGGGGCCTGCAGGAGAAATCCTGCTCCTCCTGGACACACAAGGAAAGTAAGTAAAAAAAAAAGTAAAATAAACATTTTCTTTGTGGGCCTCCTCTGGCCTCGACTCTTCCTGCCAGGTTGGCCTGGTGGGAAAGTCACAACAACTTCTCCGCGCAGCCCTCTGATTAAAATAGCAGCTAGGCCCTGATGACGTCATTGGAACCTGATCTGCATATTTAAAGAAGGGACCCACCGGTTTCGGGCAGGCGTTCCTCCCACCTGCTCAGAAGAGCAGGTTCAAATCGGAAATTTTCCCCCATGGTGCCTCATAAGCAACTTTTATAGTATTAATGAAAATATTCTTTTCTGTTATTTTAAAATAGTTTAACCAGCAGGAGACTTAAAACAGACCCCTGCTGAACTCTACTGATCACTTCCTCCACACAGAGCCTTGTTCACTTAAGATCACCCACTTTCTGTTGCCAAGTTAGTTTTGAATTCAGTTAGTAGATATTAGGGGCTGAATTTCCGCACAGATTCTCCCACTCGTCTGCTGTAACTTTGGCGGAAACCCTGGAAAAACCTCCTAACCTTGTTTACGCCATTTTTCTGGGGTTTCCGCAGCCCTTCTGCCGAAGTTATGGCGGTCGAGCGGGAGAACCTGTGTGGAAATTTACCCGCATGTGACTAATTCAAGGAGCCGCCTTTAACAGCCTCACACGGATTTGTGAAATAAAAACAGTAAATGCTGGAAACACACTGTGGTAACACAATACAGCTTCCTGTGACTCGAACTTTATTGCATCACTTCCTGTGATTAGTCCAGGATAAATACTGGACTGATCAGTTGGATCCTGGAGAGGCATAGAGTAAGACCTCTTTTGTATGTAGCACCTTTTTAGTTGATTAAAGCTTACTTTAAGTTCACCACGCGTAAGGCTCATTCTTACGACACACACAGCAGGTCTGTTATCATCTAAAAAGAGAAGAGATATGTCAACATCCTGAATGTAGATAATGTAGATCCTTCATCTGCATGGGGATCTTAGTTTGGAAAATTTTAAATGTGACGTTTTATGAAAGGTTTCATACTTCAAGAATATTCATTTTATTACACTCCAAAAAGGCGTCATTGGATAGACTTGCATTTCCACCATAGCATTTCACATTGCCAATAGATTCACTGTTATTAAATTACATTAATAACATTATCCCCCACTCTTCCCAATGAGACTTCATAGCTACTTTGAAAGGCAAAGTCCCTCAAATACAACACAAGTAGCTGTAGTAAAATCTAAATCAGTAATAATTTACCTTAATGAGAAAATATCAGTGTCAATGTTGTGTGTAAGTTATGTAGGGCATACATTTATCAAAGTGTTTGGTATGGATCAAGAATAGTGTTTACTGCAGATAATCTCATGCAACTTGATCCTTTTGAAATGATGAAGTCAGATTTAAAAGCTCACCAGAAAAACCTGTAGTCATTTCAGTTGTGACAATTTATATTTTACCTGTCCGCATTCATTCATTCAAAGCCAACTGTCTTAATGTGAAAGCGCAAATTTGAATCCAATACACAATCCTATAACCTCTACGTAAAACTTTGATCTTCCTTTTAATTAGATGTGATACATTTCCACAAGACAGACTAAGAAGCATGACCAATGTAATATAATTCTCCCACTACATAACTTGGAGCAGTTTCAACTTTATTTCATTGGTTATGGCATGCCCCCCTAATGCAAATTGTTGTAGAGAGAGGGTCTGTTCCTTTTATAATGAAGAGTCAAAAGTCACTTGGGTAGCTCCCGATCGTCATAGTGAAATTTTGGGATGACAAGTAAAAGAACAATAGCAGATGGAATTTAATGCAGATGCGGAAGCAGCTGGTCAGTTGAGGCAAGTGAGGCACTACTTCACCTAGATTTCCAATGCGGTATTTGTGTCTAGGACTTGGAGCGACGGAAGATTCTGATGGTCAGGTCGCTCCTGGTGCAGTTGGTTATTTAAAAAAAACTTGTTTTCCAGTTTCATTACAAAAACTACACCTAAATGGCAGGCGTCTGTCTTAGACTGTGGCACATGGTATAGGTGCATGCGCGAAGGACCCGTTACCATGGTAATGACCTGTCTTGGTTAGGCATGCATAGCGTATGCTTCATCTGTCAAAAGGTCACTAGGCGCCACTGTACAAATGTAAAATATTACACATAGGAAGAAAAAATGGGAGGTATGCATACTCCCAAGAATGATGATGGAAGTGGCCAAGGATGAAGTTGAAGGAGACCTATGAGTCTTGGTAGACTTGACTCTCAACATATCTAACCAATGCAGAGTAGCAATCAGGAACGGAACGATATAGTTAAAACATTAGAGTACAAGTCAGAAGAAGTCATGCTCTGATGAGACTACTGCTCAAACACTGTCTGTTATGGGCACTGAAACACAGAGGCATTCAAGTGCTGGAGGCAGTTCAGAGAAGAGCCACAAGGCTGATCTCTAGAGTTAGAGCTCTGATGTATGAAGAAAGACTGGAGAAGCTTGGCTGTTTACTCTTGAAGGGAAGCATCTGAATGGTTATTTTAGAGAAGTATATAAGATAGTAAATGGCATAATGGTAAAGGCAAATCTGGAAAATTACTTCAAACTAAATTGTGAGTAACAATAGGTTACAGGCTCAAACTAGTAAAAGGCAAATTTAAGGCGGATGTCAAGAAGTTGTTCTTCATACAAAGAGTGATCGATATGTGGAATGAGCTTCTGGACAGAGTAGTGGAGGTGAAAACCTTGGGATTATTGGAAAGAAACAACTGGGTGCTACAGTAGGGGAACTGTAGGGCCTTTCTGCGTGGATGTACTAAGAAGGCCCAATGGCCTTCATTTGTATTCATCACGTGGTCTTCCGGTCAGATTGGGAATCTATAATTAATGTACTCTCAGATGTTTCGATTGCAAATGTTTTGAAAAGAAAGCGATCCCCTACTTTAATGGGCACGTTTTAATACAGTGGGTAGCACTCTCGCCTCTGAGTCAAAGGGTTGTGGGTTCAAGTTCCGCTCCAGACGCTTGAGCACAAAAATCTAGGCTGACAGTCCAGTGCAGTACTGAGGGAGTGCTGCACTGTCGGAGGTGCTGTCTTTCGGATGAGATGTTAAATTGAGGCCCCGTCTGCTCTCTCAGATGGGCGTGAAAGATCCCACAGTATGATTTTGAAGAAGAGATGGGGAGTTATTCCCGGTGTCCTGGCCAATATTTATCCCTCAATCAACATCACTAAAACAGACTAGCTGGTCATTATCACATTGCTGTTTATGGGAGCTTGCTGTGCGCACGTTGGCTGCCGCGTTTCCTACATTATAACAGTGACTACACGTCAAAAAAGTACTTAATTGGCTGTAAAGTGCTTTGGGATGTCCTGAGGTCATGAAAGGCGCTACATAAATGCAAGTCTTTTCTTTTACAAAAGTGAAACCATGAACATAAATTAGTGGGCAAGACAACAATTAATTTTAACAATATCATGAACTCTCTAGAAATTACTTCATTTAATGTGCACTCTTAAGTATAAGTCAAGAAAGCAAAAATTAATTTTCACTGCGCATTTTCTGGCCAATGGGGACAGGAATTTGAGTGGGGAATCCCTTTTGCAGGATTCCAGCCAATTCACACATCACATGATCTTCCAGCCAATCATTTAGGCTCTTGCACAAAATATATGATAATATTTTAGGATTAAAATGATTGCAATTACATAATGAGAAATTAACATGGTGCTCTTTTCAGGTGCCCTACTCGTAGAGTAAGCGAGGTGGCTGGTTGTTCAGTTTCAGTAGGTAGCCCTTTGCCTCTTTATGCTGGGTCATTAGATAGCCCTGTAACTGCTTTCACCACATCCACTGCTGCAGTAGCTGGCCAGTCCAGCCCATTTTCTTGCACATCTACTGTAATTTGAGTTTGGGGGTTGGAGGGGGGCTGCGGAAGGGCTGAACGCTGACAAGAGATTCTTTTGCAGCCCAAGATCTCCATACCAGGAGTGTGAGCAATCACAAGAAATATTCCCGTTGTGTGAAGGACCTCTTGTCACTGGCAGTTCTATTGAAAATGTCCTTAGAGTTGTCCCACTCTATGGTGGTCTGCAGTTCAGATAAGCAGTTATGCATAATTGCACAGATTTGGGTGGTGGACTTCTCCACGTTCATCACCACACCTTCAAGGGTGTTTAACACATACTCCAGTGACTGCATGAAACTGATGCTCAGATAGGTCCAGGTACATTGATCATTAAAATGTCATGAACAGGTACAGAAAATAATCAAAAAGGCTAATGGAATACTGGCCTTTATATCTAGAGGACTAGAATACAAGGGGGTAGAAGTTATGTTGCAGCTATACAAAACCCTGGTTAGACCACACCTGGAGTACTGTGAGCAGTTCTGGGCACCACTCCTTAGGAAGTATATATTGGCCTTGGAGGGAGTGCAGCGTAGGTTTACCAGAATGATACCCAGACTTTTATATTCGTTCATGGGATGTGGGCGTCGCTGTCAAGGCCATCATTTATTGCCCATCCCTTGTTGCCCTTGAGAAGGTGGTGGTGAGCCGCCTTCTTGAACCGCTGCAGTCCATTTGGTGAAGGTACTCCCACAGTGCTGTTAGGTAGGGAGTTCCAGGATTTTGACCCAGTGACGATGAAGGAACAGCGATATACTTCCAAGTCAGGATGGTGTGTGACTTGGAGGGGAACTTAGAGGTGGTGGTGTTACCATGCGCCTGCTGCCCTTGTCCTTCTAGGTGGAAGAGGTTGCGGGTTTGGGAGGTGCTGCTGAGGAAGCCTTGTCGAGTTGCTGCAGTGCATCTTGTAGATGGTACACACTGCAGCCACGGTACGCCGGTGGTGGAGGGAGTGAATGTTTAAGGTGGTGGATGGGGTGCCAATCAAGTGGGCTGCTTTGTCTTGGATGGTGTTGAGCTTCTTGAGTGTTGTTGGAGCTCCACTCATCCAGGCAAGTGGAGAGTATTCCATCACACTTCTGACTTGTGCCTTGTAGATGGTGGAAAGGCTTTGGGGAGTCAGGAGGTGAGACACTCGCCACAGAATACCCAGCCTCTGACCTGCTCTTATTGCCACAGTATTTATGTGGCTGGTCCAGTTAAGATCCCCAGGATATTGATGGTGGGGGATTTGGTGATAGTAATGCTGTTGGATGTCAAGGGGCGGTTGTTAGACGCTCGCTTGTTGGAGATAGTCATTGCCTGGCACTTGTGTGGCACGAATGTTACCTGCCACTTATCAGCCCAAGTCTGAATGTTGTCCAGGTCTTGCTGCATTTGGGCATGGACTGCTTCATTATCTGAGGAGTTGCGAATGGCACTGAACACTGTACAGTCTTCAGCAAACATCCCGACTTCTGACCTTATGATGGAGGGAAGGTTATTGATGAAGCAGCTGAAGATGGTTGGGCCTAGGATTCTGCCATGAGGAACTCCTGCAGCGATGTCCTGGGGCTGTGATGATTGGCCTCCAACCACCTTTGTGCTAGGTATGACTCCAGCCAGTGGAGAGCTTTCCCCCCGATTCCCATTGACTTCAGTTTTACTTGGACTGCTTGATGCCACACTCGGTCAAATGCTGCCTTGATGTCAATTGCAGTCACTCTCACCTCACATCTGGAATTTAGCTCTTCTGTCCATGTTTGGACTAAGGCTGTAATGAGGTCGGGAGCCGAGTGGTCCTGGCGGAACCCAAACTGGGCATCAGTGAGCAGGTTATTGTTGAGTAAGCGCTGCTTGATAGCACTATCGACGACAGCTTCCATCACTTTGCTGATGATTGAGGGTAGACTGATGGGGCGGTAATTGGCCGGATTGGATTTGTCCTGCTTTTTGTGGACAGGACATACCTGGGCAGTTTTCCACATTGTCGGATAGATGCCAGTGTTATAGCTGTACTGGAACAGCTTGGCTAGAGGCGCGGCTAGTTCTGGTGCATAAGTCTTCAGCACGACAGCCGGAATGTTGTCGGGGCCTATAGCCTTTGCTGTATCCAGTGCGCTCAACCATTTCTTGATATCACGTGGAGTGAATCGAATTGGCTGAAGACTGGCTTCTGTGGTGGTGGGGACCTCAGGAGGAGGCCGATATTGATCATCCACTCGACACTTCTGGCTGAAGATGGTTGCAAACGCTTCAGCTTTGTCTTTTGCACTCAAGGGTTAAGTTACGAGGAGAGATTACACAAATTAGGGTTGTAGGTTAAGGGGTGATCTGATTCAATTTTTCAAGATATTAAGGGGAACAGATAGGGTATATAGAGAGAAACTATTTCCGCTGGTTGGGGATTCTAGGACTCGGGGGCATAGTCTAAAAATTAGAACCAGACCTTTCAGGAATGAAATTAAGAAACACTTCTACACACAAAGGGTGGTAGAAGTTTGGAAATCTCTTCCGCAAACGGCAATTGTTAATTTTAAATCTGAGATTGATTGCTTTTTGTTAACCAAAGGTATTAAGGGATATGGGCCAAAGATGGGTATATGGAGTTAGGTCGCACATTCGCCATGATCTCATTGAATGGCGAAACAGGCTCGAGAGGCTCAATGGCCTACTCCTGTTCCTATGTTTCTATAGCAACCTTCTTTTAAATGCAGGCCCTGTGAGATCTGAATCTCAGGGTTTTGAAGCTGAGGAAGAACATAAGCCCTCTAACCAGCAAGTCCCTTCTCCTCCTCCACCACCAGCACCACCTGCTCTTGTTCATGTGTGCACCTTCCTCAAACTGACAATCCAAATGCCCCAGGATGGATATACCTGTCCTGGTGCTTGCGGTGGGTGGAATGATTAACACAGAGTGCTGTGAGATGCTAAGTTGTGCTACGTTATTAGGCTGCACTCAGATATTTCTCTTGCGCTGTGCACCGCACACCATGCTCATAAACAAGCCCTTGCTCCCTATGGACTGGAGTATGATTTCACATACACAATATCTGGTAATGTAGTGTTGCCTCAGGGTTGAACAGAAACCCTTGTTATATACTTGGCTTGCTGGATATGACACAAACCCTCTCGTGATCTCCTAGACTTTAGAAAATAGAAGATTAAGCATTCTATCAGACTATGGTGTAGGCTATGAACTACGGAACAGGTTTATTAAAAGTATCAGCTAAACAGTAGCATAGACAATACACGTCTTGTACTGTCTCTACAGAACTTTTAATTTGCGCACCCTTCTTGGGTACAATACTAATAAGAGGTGCAATGCTTCACTAACACTACTAATAATGCTAGATCTGAACCAATGTCTGTAACGTAGAAATCATATGTGCGGACTCAATACCTCACCTCCACATGAGTTGCAGTACAGTGGTGTGAATGAATATGAGCAGTCCACATTGGATATACCAATTGTACCCTTTGAAGTTGGAAACTGCTATGGAAAAAACAATAAGGTCCAATTTTAGCTCCAGGCTAGTTTTGGGAGGGTGAGTAGAAGTGTGAGATAGAAACTCACCCACTGCTCCAGAAATAAGGCCCGGGATATTTTAACTCCCGTCCCTCATTTATATCCCCCCCCCAGCTGATTTCCCGCCTGGGCAGACAGAAGCGTGGCCCGGAGGCCGCTCGCCGATAACAGGTAGGTGGCGGGATTGGATGCAGGGAACGTCCCGTGGTGGTCTCGGAAGCGGGGAGCAAGTCTGAGGCAGGAGAGGCATAAACTTTCCTTCTGGGGCCCAGATCATCCAGGACCTACAAGGAAAGTAAAAATAAAGTTTAAAAACCTAATCAGTTTGAGCTTCTCCTGGCCCTGGATCCTCTTCCCCGCTGTCTTCACCTGGCAGGAAAACCACTGTGGTTTCCTGCTCAGACAGCCAAGCTAAAATTGCAGTTGGATCCCGGTGCCATCATCGGATCACGACATGCATATGTAAAAAAGGACCCCGCTGGCTTTCGGTAGGTACCTTGCCGCCTGCTCAGTTGAGCAGGTTAAAATTAGCAACAGTCAGCTCCCGGCAGCTCCATGGTGCGTGAGTGACCTGGGCATTTTGAGCTGCCCAAGTCCCTGGACGGGTAGGGATAATATCGCCCCCAATGTGTCTCCCATTTTTGTTTCAAAATTTATCAAATTAGAGCAATGATTTCCTGAACTCTTTCTCCACCCCCCACCCCCCTTCTTACAGCTGCAAGACCCTGGCCCATTTACAATTGTTACCAAACATTTTACCTTAATTTGATAGATTTTAGAACGAACAAAGCAAGCAATCTGTGATTGATTCCTACTTGCTTTGCAATTGAAATATATTTGCATAGGAATAATGCCATTAAAGTGAAAACTTGTACTTCTGCCTGTAATGCGCATCCTCACCAACCTGGGGAAAGCAAGCCAGCAATAATTGCATTGAAAGTGACCAGTTATATATCACATCATAGATAGATATTAAGAATATATATTGCTGTACTGTCGGAGGTGCCGCCTTTTGGATGAGACGTTAAACCGAGGCCCCGTCTGTTCTCTCAGGTGGACGTAAAAGATCCAATGACACTATCTCGAAGAAGAGCAGGGGAGTTATCCCCGGTGTCCTGGCCAATATTTATCCTTCAACCAACATAACAAAAACAGATCATCTGGTCATTATCACATTGCTGTTTGTGGGAGCTTGCTGTGTGCAAATTGGCTGCCGCGTTTCCCACATTACAACAGTGACTACACTCCAAAAAGTACTTCATTGGCTGTAAAGCGCTTTGCGATGTCCAGTGGTCATGAAAGGCGCTTTAGAAATGCAAGTCTTTCTTTCTTCTAAACTTCATCATTTGAATTATCAGATCCTTTATTTGTCAGATTAGGTCCATCTTTGCCAGGATGGGTTGGCTTTGAGAGGGATGGTTATAAGAAGAGGAACTTGTGTTCAGAATTCTAGCTACAAGGCAGTGTTTACATGGTGGTCTGCTGGAGTGAGTAAGTGAGATGGAATAACAGGAAAAAGAATGGTAGTCACCCTTAGCTTAGGGGAGACCTCCAGCTTAATCCTGCCCCACTCCCTCTATGCTCTCTGGTCCCAGGATTTGCAGAGTGGCCTCTTAAATGCACTTGAAGGCTTAAAATTGAAGAAGATTCATCCCATGCTGATTTACTTCCTCTTTTTATGTGCCATCTTGTCCTGCAAGCAGAGAAGTAGTGTTGAATTGTTTGAAAAGCAAATCAAGCTACATCTAAGTGCCCATCCTGCATTCTACAGCATGTGAAAGTAAATAGTTATTCATCATGTGGTAGATTTTGTTGGCAGCTTACTTTGTTGGCTTACATTTACAAATGCTGATGTAACTATAGATCTAGTTTTAAGTGGCAACTAGAAAATGTGTCCTGCTACAGTAATAGCATGCGTGTGAAGCTATTAAAGAGCTATAATATTGCCTAAGTGTTTGGTGTGCAGCTTCAGACCAGTTGTAACAGATTGAAAGGAAACTCTCTCTGACGTGTATACTCTGTCAATTAAACTTGCTATGCAAATCTGCTGGCTAGCCCTACCAGAATGAGAAGTCGCACAACACCAGGTTATAGTCCAACAGATTTATTTAAAATTACAAGCTTTCGGAGCTGTCGCCCCTTCCTCAGGTAGAGTTACTGTGAGACAATCTACCAGAATTCACAGAATATAAACACAGAGAAAATGCAGAGATTCAATCTATCCCTACATCAAAGACATACTAAGAGCACAGCCAAGACAATGAGATGTGTCCCAGGGGGTCCAACGTGTCAAAACACCTGCTGGCTGCATATCCTCTCCATTTGGGTTTGTTTCTTGTGTTTGTTTTTTTAAAAAGCTGGAAAGACCGGCAACGATGTCAAGTCACGTTCTGTAACGTGACATGAACCCGATATCCCGATTGAGGCCGTCCTCATGAGTGCGGAACTTGGCTATCAGTTTCTGCTCGATGATTTTGCGTTGTCGTGTAAGCGACTTTGGTAGACAGAGGAAACAAAGGCTAGAAAATAGACAATAAGGGAGTTTGGCAGTGGTATATACTTCAACGCAAGGAGTCTAGGGAATAAAGCAGATGAGCTGAGGGCACAGGTAGACACATGGGAGTATGATATTATAGCCATTACTGAGACAGGGCAGGAATGGCAGCTCAACATTCCTGGTTACAGGGTTTTCAGACGAGAGAGAGGGGGATAAAAAAGGAGGGGGATCGCAATATTGATTAAAGAATCAATTATAGCTGTGAGGAGGGAGGATATCTTAGAAGGATCATCAAATGAGGCCATATGGGTTGAACTGAAAAACAAAAAAGGGGCAATCACACTGCTGGGAGTGTACTATAGACCCCAAAACAGTCAGAGGGAGCTAGAAGAGCAAATATGTAGGCAAATTTCTGAGCCGTGCAAAAATAGGGCAGTAATAGTAGGGAATTTCAACTTCCCTAATATTAACTGGGATAAAATTAGTGCAAAAGGCATAGAGGGAGGCAAGCCCAACAAGAGATGGGGCAGTTCTGGACTTGGTTTTAGGGAATGAAGCTGGGCAGGTGGAAGGGGTATCAGTGGGAGAGCATATTGGTGGTAGTGATCATAATTCAGATAGATTTTGGGTAGTTATGGAAAAGGACAAGGATGGACCAGGAATAAAAGTTCTCAATTGGGGTAAAGCTAATTTTACTAAGCTGAGAGGTGATTTTAGCCAAAGTGGACTGGAGACAAAAACTTGAAGGTAAATCAGTGTCAGAGCAGTGGGAGGCATTCAAGGAGGAGATAGTGAGGGTTCAGAGCAAGTATGTTCCCTTAAAGAAAAAGGGTGGGACTAACAAATCTAGAGCTCCCTGGATGTCAAGGGGCATACAGGGTAGGATAAAGAAAAAAGGGAAGCTTATGACAGATACCGAGGGATCAATACTGCAGAAAGCTGAGAGGAGTATAGAAAGTGCAGGGGTGAAATCAAAATGGAAATTAGGAAAGCAAAGAGAGGGCATGAAAAGATATTGGCAAGGAAAACCCAAAGATGTTTTATAACTACATTAAGAGCAAGAGGATAACTAAAGTAAGAGTAGGGCCTATTAGGGACCGTAAAGGTAACCTGTGTGTGGAAGCGGAAGACAAGGGTATGGTTCCAATGAATACTTTGCGTCTGTTTTCACAAAAGAGAGGGACGATGCAGACATTGCAATCAGGAAGGAGGAGTGTGAAATATTAGCTGAAATAAACATAGTGAAAGAGGAAGTATTAAGGGATTTAGCATTTTTGAAAGTGGATAAATCCCTAGGCCTGGATGAAATGTATCCCAGACTGTTAAGAGAAGTAAGAGAGGAAATAGCAGAGGCTCTGACCATCATTTTCCAATCCTCTTTGGCTACAGGTGTGTTGCCAGAGGACTGGAGGACTGCTAATGTGGTACTGTTGTTTAAAAAGGAAGAAAGGGATAGACCGAGTAATTACAGGCCAGTCAGCCTAACCTCGGTGGTGGGAAAATTATTGGAAAAAATTCTGAGGGACAGGATAAATCTTCATTTAGAAAGACACGGATTAATCAGGGACAGTCAGCATGGATTTGTTAAGGGAAGGTCGTGTCTGACTAACTTGATTGAATTTTTTGAGGAGGTAACAAGGAGGGTTGATGAGGGTAGTGCATTTGATGTAGTCTATATGGATTTTAACAAGGCTTTTGATAAGGTCCCGCATGGAAGACTGGTCACGAAAGTTAAAGCCCATGGAATCCAAGGCAAAGTGGCAAGTTGGAGCCAAAATTGGCTCAGAGGCAGGAAACAAAGGGTAATGGTCGAAGGGTGTTTTTGTGACTGGAAGGCTGTTTCCAGTGGGGTTCCACAGGGCTCAGTACTGGGTCCTTTGCTTTTTGTAGTATATATCAATGATTTGGACTTGAATGTAGGAAGTATGATTAAGAAGTTTGCAGATGATACAAAAATTGGTCGTGTGGTTGATAATGAAGAAGAAAGCTGCAGACTGCAGGAAGATATCAATGGATTGGTCAGGTGGGCAGAACAGTGGCAAATGGAATTTAATTGGGAGAAGTGTGAGGTAATGCATTTGGGGAGGGCTAACAAGGCAAGGGAATACACTATAAATGGTAGGACACTGAGAAGTGCAGAAGTTCAGTGGGACCTTGGAGTGCAAGTCCACAGATCCCTGAAGTTAGCAGGACAGGTAGATAAGGTGGTTAAGAAGGCATACGGGATACTTGCCTTTATTAGCCGAGGCATAGAATATAAGAGTAGGGAGGTTATGCTTGAACTGTATGAAACACTAGTTAGGCCGCAGCTAGAATACTGCGTGCAGTTCTGGTCACCACATTACAGGAAGGATGTGATTGCACTAGAGGGAGTGCAGATGAGATTTACGAGGATGTTGCCTGGGCTGGGGAATTTTAGCTATGAGGAAAGATTGAGGAGGCTGAGGGGAGACCTAATTGAGGTGTATAAAATTATGAGGGGCCTAGATAGAGTGGATAGGAAAGAACTATTTCCCTTAGCAGAAGGGTCAATAACCAGGGGGCATAGATTTAAAGTAATTGGTTGGAAGTTTAGAGGGGATTTGAGGAGAAATGTTTTCACCCAGAGGGTGGTGGGGGTCTGGAACTCACTGCCTGAAAGGATGGTAGAGGCAGAGACCCTCATCACATTTAAAAAGTACTTGGATATGCACTTGAAGTGCCATAACCTACAAGACTACGGACCAAGTGCTGGAAAGTGGGATTAGGGTGGATAGTTCTTTGTCGGCCAGCATGGACAAGGTGGGCTGAATGACCTTTTTCTGTGCTGTAAATTTCTATGATTCTTTGATTCTTTGACAGCAGATGCTCTTATAAATCACCATATCATCTCTGACCCTACAGACCGTCAACCAGGATTCAACTGACCACGTCATATTTGGGTGCTTCTCAACTGCTTTTGAACTGGACAGGGACAGTGTGCCTCAAGACCTATGGGGCCTTCATGATGACAACAAATGTCCTTACAGACAAATACAAACCATGTCCCATATCGTTGAATAATGTCAACTAACCAAACTATCTAGTGGCCTACACGCTTTGCATGTTAGTGATGACAGTGCTGAAGATGGCTGAAGTTATATGCTGAAGCTGTATATATTAAATAAAATACTACATACACATTTTCTGCCTAATATGAGGCATTGCTACTGTAAGATTCCACTGGATTCCACTATAGCTTTCAAAAAGAAAGACTTGCATTTATATAGCGCCTTTCATGACCTCAGGACGTCCCAAAGTGCTTTATAGCCAATTAAGTACTTTTGAAGTGTAGTCACTGTTGTAATGCAGGTAGGAAGAAAGGCAGAGCTCAGAATGCTCATATGCACGCTGTTTTAACTTGCTCAATTAATACAAGTATGTCATTAGAGTTGAAACCTGTTCGATGAAATTCCTAGATTGAAAAAGAATCATATTTATGGGATCATTCCCAGGAAGTACATTAATTCAATTATACTGACATTTTCTTTTGATGTGTCCCTTTTATGAAGTAATACTCCATGCTGACTAACTCATCAATTATAAAATATTAAGATGATATCAGTGCAAAAGGATGACATTATGATCAAAAGCAAAATATGATTTTTATCCAGTTTGTCTCCCTATTGCACCAAGATGGATAAAATTAGAATTTTACCAAGTGCCATATAAATCTACTTGATTTTTTTAAAGATGTTTTTCCTTTATCTACCAATTCCTACCCCTTCCCTTCTCTTCTCCTGAAGGTGTTGAATCCTTACTGGGGTACAGTTCCATGAACAGCAGTCCCCCTCTGGTACTTTGTCCAGGTGACTAATGTTCATGTGTGAGAGTGGACAGCGAGTATCGGCAGGCTACTCGTTCAAAGTGGACACCACAGCCAAGCCTTCTCCTGCCCTCACCTGAGTTCCACACATGTGCACTTTCAGCAGGGAGGTAGGGTTGCTACATTATACGGTTTTGACTGTATATAAAATTACAGATTACACTGTAAATTAGTAGTAATGTGTATCAAAGGAATTACAAGGCTGGACTTCAACTGTGGAGATCTAATGACACTAAAATCGTAAAGTTGATTGGTTTTCTGAACATTAGCAGAACCTTGAGATTTAATTCGAGCTTTCAACATTCTCAACAGCACCTGTTCTTGTATATATTGTTCACTCGAGCCACATCTTGTAACTCCTACTGTTAGAACTATTGCTGCTGCTGCCCCTGAGTGCTCTGAGAAGAATGAGACAGCTGCAATCGATGCAGTGGCGACTTTAGTAAAAGGTTATAACGGTCGTCAGTAATGTTTACAGAAGAGATTTAATAGGATCACTTATTTCACTTATTTAGGATGGCAAAATAAGGCTGGCCATCTTTGGTATTTAGGGAATAATCATATAGTTAGTATATGTTGTTTTGGGTTAGCAAACGGTATAGCATTTTCAAGCTTGGTCAGTTATTATCTTGCAGTGTGCAGCACCATCTGACACACAAAGGTAGTTAGAGCTCAGACATGGGAGGGAATTTAATGGAATGGGTTCTTTGGTGAGAGAGTCAAGTACTCAGATAATCATGGGGGTGAGCAGATGACATGCTTCAAGAAACATTTTATAGTACCCATGATTACCCCTGTACAGGAGGGTAATGGTGGAAGTGGTCAGGATAATGGTAGGACCGGTATGCTCTGGGAGCGTGGTAGCAGCAGTGAGGAGGGAAACAATTGTCTGATAGGACTGGACGTGAAGGAGCGTGCAAGAAACTCATATGGTTTGATCCAATTGTTTCTCTTAATGAATATTGTTTTCAGTGGTATCACTGCAAACTATCATAAAAGGTAATGGCTTATCCGATAAGTCTGTACAGACTATGATATTTTACTGATCTGATCTCACTAGTACTGTTATAAATGAATGACCATGCATGTACATAGCTTCTTTTTTGATGCTGAGGAAACAGTTATACTTCTAACAAAATGACCTGAAATTGTTTGGCTGTGTTAATTGCAGATATTAAAGATCATATTGAAAGCTTACTTAATAACTGGATGACTAAATAGCCACAGTGCAAAAGTTACACTTTCTACTTGCACTACACCAGTCAAGTGAATAGCTTGGACCGAAGCTCCAAAAAGGAGCTATTCATTTTTAAACTAAATGAATAGAGTAGTGAGCATTGCAGTTCATGAAATCTCTTATACCTCTATTACTTTTCTGTACTTGACCAAAAAAGCAGGAATTACACGTTCTGCAGAAAAACTCTGCATCCTCAGGAGGTACTGCCACACGTAAACTATGTCAGACATGGCCAACTTCAGTTATTAAAATTAACAACTAGTTATGTAGTGTTGCAGAAAAAGAATTGTAGCATAAGCAGATTAAATTATTCATTCTTGTAAAGTGTAGTGCTTCAGAGATAGGGAGAAAATTAAACTTAGATATCTCTATTACTGATACAGTATAGACAGCAGTATTCAGAAGGATGACTCTGTATCTCACAGATTGACTTCTATTTTTGCAGGTAAATGTTGAAGACACTATTGAAATGTTACCAAAATCAAGACGTGCGCTTACAATCCAGGAGATTGCTGCACTTGCAAGATCATCTTTGCATGGTATGTATGAATTAGTAATAAGCAGGGATTGTAACAGAACACTGCTACAGAATCTAGCCCTCACGTAACTGACTAATATTCAGAAGTGTTAGGGGTTAGATTTTAGTTACAGACCAGGATGGAGAAATATTAATAGCCAGACCAAACATACAAAGCAATTTTAGTTCATACTTTTTTGATGGACACGGTGTAGTATTCTGCTGCTAAAGGAAGAAAGAAAAGACTTGCATTTATATGACGCCTTTCACGACCACCGGACGTCTCAAAGCGCTTTACAGCCAATGAGGTTTTAAAAAAAAAATGTTTTATTCGTTTATGGGATCTGGGCATCGCTGGCAATGCCAGCATTTATTGCCCATCCCTAGTTGCCCTTGAGAAGGTGGTGGTGAGCTGCCTTTTTGAACCGCTGCAGTCCGTGTGGTGATGGTACTGCCACAGTGCTGTTAGGTAGGGAGTTCCAGGATTTTGACCCAGCGACGATGAAGGATCAGCGATATACTTCTAAGTCAGGACGGTTTGTGAGTTGGAGGGGAACTTGGAGGTGGTGGTGTTCCCATGCACCTGCTGCCCTTGTCCTTCTAGGTGGAAGAGGTCACGGGTTTGGGAGGTGCTGCCGAAGAAGCCTTGGTGAGTTGCTGCAGTGCATCTTGTAGATGGTACACACTGCAGCCACGGTACGCCGGTGGGAGTGAATGTTTAAGGTGGTGGATGGGGTGCCAATCAAGTGTCCATCAAAAAAGTATGAACTAAAATTGCTTTGTATGTTTGGTCTAGCTTTTAATATTTCTCTATCCTGGTCTGTAACTAAAATCTAACCCCTAACACTTCTGAATATTAGTCATTTGCGTGAGGGCTAGATTCTGTAGCAGTGTTCTGTTAGAATCTTTATATGGTATTACAACATGCTCTTTCATTTTAACATGTAGATCATTTTATATCTTGCGTTTCCTGACATCAAATGCACATTCTACATTTCTCTACTGCCTTCTGTCCATGGTGAAGCCAAGACTGGGAGAGCTCAGCTGGGTCTTTGGCTTCCCCCATTGTTTATAAGCAGCATCTGTTGCATCGTCGTCCTGTAACCTGATTTGGAAACTGACCACACTTGCTTATTGTGATGCCACACTTGCTTATTGTGATGCTTGATGACTCCTCTGTACACATGACAGTGTTCACACAATGACACATGGTAGCGTAGTGTTTAAATTATTGTTAATATTTACTTTTTTTTAATACAAATTTATTGAAAAGAAAGTAAAAGCCAACTCACTGGAATAAGGGAATAAGAGATAAATTACTAAAATGAAATGGTTAGTTTGGGGTCTGTGCTGATAGCTGTACCATTCTTGCACACAGTGGCCCCAAACCTAACTCAGGATTGCATACACCTTTTTAATTCACTTGGCTTTACTTCACCCCAATTATCTAGGTGTAACTGCATTACTGTTGCAGTTTTAACAGTGACATTGATTGTTTTATTTGCGGACATATTCCAGATAATCCCATTTTCCACATGTCCCTTATTCTAAACCAATTTCTTATTTTTTTTGTTCAGGTTTTTCCCAGGTGGTAAAAGACCATGTAACTAAACCTACAGCCATGGCTCAGGGCCGAGTTGCTCACCTCATAGAGTGGAAAGGCTGGTGTAAGCCTATGGAGTCTCCAATGACTCTTGAGATTGATTTCAATTCCTACTCAGACTTAAGTGAAGGAGAACAGGAAGCAAGATTTGCAGCAGGTAGAACAACTTTTAAACCCAGCCATTAAATATATGTATCGCTTGATGGACTGCCAGTCCCATATAAACATGTTTGCAAAATCTACTTGATCCTTTGTGGTAAAAGCGATGTATATTTTGTGAATGTCATGTGTTTGATGAGTATTATGAATGATAATTGTGCTGTCAGCTTGTGTGGAGTACTGATTCTAAGTACATGTAGAAAAATAAATAAGGAGATGAAGTGATATGTATAGTGTGAGAATTTTATAAGTAGTGGGAAGAGCTAGAATAATTTAGTTGGATTATTAGAATTGGTTCCGTCATTTTTAATACCATTTTAGAAATTTTCTTTTTAAGTGCAGTAACTGATCAGAATTTTATGTCTTTCTAAATGTTTCCATTTTCTGAAGATGAGACTTAGGGGGAGAAATTCGGTATCGCCCCGTTTGGGGTGCAATTATCGGCCGGGCGCAAAGTTTAGCGCCTGGTGCTAATTATCGCCTCCGACTGCAAACTTGGCTTCTATCACCCCTGAAGGTGATTGGAGCGCTAAATCAGGCGCTACACACCTCTCTTAAGGTGCTAACGCTGAGGAGCGAGGCGCTACCTCAGAGTGCTGGCGAAGCTCATGTGATGTCAGTCAGCAATGGAACACAGACACACTGGCGCCAGCCAATTCTTAAAGGGGAGGGTCGATCTTGCTCTCCATCCACACCCTGCTCATTGCAGCCTTGAATCTCGGCCTGGAGAGACCTGTACATCAATTCTGCTGGAAAGAACAATGGAGAGGCCCAGGGAAAGAGCTCAGAGTGCAGCCCCCACAGTCTCTTCTAAATCGATGCAAGGAAGGTCAAATCAAAATAAATCTGCAAAGTGCTGCTCAGTACCCAAAACTCCTTCACACAGCATTGAATTTCTCCAGAAGTCTCCTCTCTCTCTCTCTCTCAGAATGCGTGGTGCAAAAATGTCGCCGACAGAAAAAGGCAGGAAGCCTTTAAATAGCGCTCCCCCAGTCCCTTCCCAACTGCAAAATGTTCCCCTCAACCTGTCGTTGCTAGCGGCAGGCGATAAGGTAGGGGGCACCACTGAATATCCGGTCCGGGGTGCTACCGGGGCGTTGCATGCTCGACCGACGTCACGATCTGCGGGCGCAGGAGATCATGGCGGTAGTGTTTAGCACCGCCGCAAAATGTCTGGTCAATTTCGCGAGCGGCGCAAACATCGCCGCGCCCGGGCGCTAGTTGCTTTGCACCCCATTAGCGCCCTCTTAGGGTGCTAACGGGAGGTGCAAAGCAACCGAATTTTTCCCCCTTATTCTTTTAAAAGGTATTTTCTCTCTCTTTCATTCCTTTGGTCTCCCCATGCCATACACTATCCTTATGCTTCTTCGAAAAAGTGCCATCAGATCTTTTGCATCCACTTGCACAGCCAGGTGGGATCTCGGTTTAACATCTAATGCAAAAGAAGGCATTTCTAACAATGCAGCAATTCCCCAGTACTGCACTGAAGTGTCAGCCTAGATTTATGTGCTGAAGTCTTTCTGCGGGGCTTGAAATTACAAACCAGAACTACATGAAGTCTGTACTTGTGTACTACAGCAGCTAATGGACAATAACCATAGTTTCTGCATTTGTGCTGCTCAACGCAACTCTCTTTTTCATTTGGAAAGTTGGTACGACTACATCAAGAAATTATCCTCTAAAATACATAAATTTTACTAAATTCCTGTTGGCATGGAAACTTCCCTGGTTGGAGAATGTGCTTTCATGTTGATATGAAATGCAAACCATGTCAAGTTTGTGGTGAGTGGCAGTATATCCCAAATTGTTCAAGCACCCAGGGTAATCCGAGCATGCGTGCTTGTGCATGTCCAATGGTCTTCCAAGTTTTGGAGGAAGTCAGGATAACATAGTCAGCACAAATGATGTGCAATAAGAATATTACTCTTGGAGTCAGAACTCATGCTACAAAGGTGATAGTAGTCTCTGTATATAACCTGTAAATAAATGTGTTTTATAAACAGTAGACTGGTTCTGCCTATACAAAGTGGTATAGGCTATTAAGTAACCTGATATTTGGAGGGTGTGTATTACACACAAATTAATGTGTATTACACAGTACATTGATTCAGCCAATACAGAGAGGCTTAAACTGAGACTACTGTGGAAGATAGTGTGAGATCATTAGATATCTGTTGTAGTCCGAAGAAACAACTCAAAGACACGATTGCGAATTGACTTCAATTGTTTATGCTATCCTGTTGCTGGGTTGCAAAGTAATAACCTGTATTCAAGAGTGATGTTGGGTAGTATCCAGTTTGGAGATCAGAAGGGACAAGCCTGTTTTGATAAATTGGCACCAAGATTCCTTGGTGTTTTAGAATTAGGGCAACACAATACACTGGCCTACAAATTGGGAGTGGGAGCCCTTTCTGTCTGTTTTCTACTCCAAAATAGATGTGCCCAAGTTCCTGATTCCGCAATCCACCTGCCGAATCCCCAGGGAGCTGATTTAAATTTATGTAAATGAAGGCCAGTAATGTTGGCGTGCCGAAATCCCAGAAGTTACACTCACAATGCACCGTGGTAACTTAGAAAGGATGGGTGAGGCCATCAGGGAGTTAGAATCGTTAATTCCATGCCAAATCATGTAGAGAAAGCAAAATAAAGATAGGAAAGAAAGATAGGATTTAGAGAGAGAAAAGAAACAAAGAAAACGTTTTTAAAATTTTTTTTTAATTTTTTTTAAAGTTTCCAACAATAATTAAAATCTGAAGGAATCAGACTCCACACTTGTAAAAGTTAATTTTTGGTGTCCGAGAGGTTCTTGGCAGTAATTAAGACTTATCACGCCTTTAAAAATGTACTTGCACTGGAATGGACAAACCCTAACTTTCTCTGGCGAGTTTAGTGGGTATCTATCACGTAACTTTACACCTTTTCATCTATTTCAATGCTGAGTCTCTTGCCAAAATAACGGTATAGCAAAGCTTCTGGAGGAGCAGGGCAACCCAGATTGTAACTTCCTGATTTCCGCGTTTAACTGTCCATGTACACTCGGCGGAAGTTGCTGTTCGATTTACACTTTAATAACGCTGAGCGCGGTTAGCCTCACCGCAAAATCTAGGCCAATGTAATTTGTTACTTTTACTCGGGCCATTTCAATACTCTTTTTGCAGGGGCGGAAACCCGATTGGAGTGATTCAAACATGGAATTGCAGGAAAGATGAGCCCGGTGACAACGGCGCTTTTGAAAGCAGAGTCCCTGCGGAGAGGGAACCATTTTCAATGTCAGCTAGCATGGGGGCCAGGAAGAGAAGTTGGGTGGTCAGTAGTTTAGTGGAAATGCGGTCAAGTTAGTAGGAGATGGGTCTCGTGTACAAGGTGAGCTTGGAGAGGGCATGAGGGTAGATAGGAGAGAAACTAGAGAATAATGC
The DNA here is from genome assembly GCA_030390025.1 of Squalus acanthias. Lineage (NCBI taxonomy): Eukaryota > Metazoa > Chordata > Chondrichthyes > Squaliformes > Squalidae > Squalus > Squalus acanthias. The sequence continues at coordinate 34,335,255 of CM059429.1, forward strand.
AGGTTTGGGCTAGGGCAGGGGAGAGCCTGGGGAGGTTTGGTTTGGTGGGCAACGGGAAGTGGGATACAAACAGCAGACGCAGCTGAATGGATGGTCTCAATCTTGGTGACAAAGAAGTCAATGAGCTCTTTGGACTTGTTGTGAGTGAGGGTGGAGGGAGCAGGGGAGAGGGGTTTAAGAAGATGGTTGGGAGTGAAGAAAAGAAGCCAGGGGTTATCTTTGTTCTCCAGGATAATCCTTGAATAATGGGTGGGTTTGATATAGGAGATTGAGCCCTAATATCGCTTGATATGTTGTAGCCAGATCTGGTGATGGATGGTTAAACCAATTATGCACCCTTCAGAATTGAGGGAGTGAAAATGGGGGCCGTACCAGGGGAATGACCAGAATGGGAGCGAGTAAGGGGGAGAAATTCGGTATCGCCCCTGTTTGGGGCGGAATTATCGGCCGGGCGCAAAGTTTAGCACCTGGCGCTAATTATCGCCTCCGACTACAAACTTGGCTTCTATCGCCCCTCGAGGTGATTGGAGCGCTAAATCAGGCGCTGCACACCTCTCTTAAGGCGCTAACGCCGAGGAGCGAGGCGCTACCTCAGAGCGCTGGCGAAGCTCATGTGATGTCAGTCAGCAATGGAACACAGACACACTGGCGCCGGCCAGTTCTTAAAGGGGAGGGTCGATCTTGCTCTCCATCCACACCCTGCTCATTGCAGCCTTGAATCTCGGCCTGGAGAGACCTGTACATCAATTTTGCTGGAAAGAACAATGGAGAGACCCAGGGAAAGAGCTCGGAGTGCAGCCCCCAAAGTCTCTTCTAAATCGATGCAAGGAAGGTCAAATCAAAATGAACCTGCAAAGTGCTGCTCAGTACCCAAAACTCCTTCACACAGCGTTGAATCTCTCCAGAAGTCTCTCTCTCTCTCTCTCACAGAATGCGTGGTGCAAAAATGTCGCCGACACAAAAAGTCAGGAAGCGGCTGCCTTTAAATAGCGCTCCCCCAGTCCCTTCCCGACTGCAAAACTTTCCCCTCAACCTGTCGTTGCTAGCGGCAGGCGGTAAGGCAGGGGGCGCCACTCAATATCCGGTCCTGGGGCGCTACCGGGGCATTGCACGCTCGACTAACGTCACGATCTGCGGGCGCAGGAAATCGTGGTGGTAGTGTTTAGCATCATCGCAAAATGTCTGGTCAATTTCGCGAGCGGCGCAAACATCGCCGTGCCCGGGTGCTAGTTGCTTTGCACCCCATTAGCGCCCTCTTAGGGCGCTTACGGGAGGCGCAAAGCAACCGAATTTTTCCCCCTGTAGGGTGTTTTTGCGTGCCCCGTGTCTTTATGACTCTCCCTTGAGTCGACCAGTGCCACAAAAACTCCCCGGTTTGGGTTGTTTCCCTTGGACGGCAGGAGCTTATCCCAATAGTCCCTGCCCAGCCCGTCGATTAGCGGGTAATCCCACACAGAGAGAGAGACCACGGCCAGATAGGTCTTCTCCTATGCCCGATGCGCAGCGTCCCCAGTGGGATTACGGTGTAACCCGGCCGTGACCGGATGCCGCCCGGTTGGTCTTCCGAATTATACCGCGAACCACAAGCCCCACAACCCCCAAGTTCGGACCCAAGGAGTTACTATGGATAGATTATAAATGATTCAGACAAAACAAAACGGTTCAGGTTGGTCAAAGATCGATTCCTTTTATTACACTCTCAAAAACGACAATCCCTACTCCTCTCGCTTACGGCAGAACGAGTAGGTGACCGTGGACACTAACTTATAACTTTAGACTAAAATACCCACCCTGTCGGTTACGCCGAACCAACCCCTTCCAGAATCTAAGCCTAGATAATGGAAAAACCCTTCTAACTAAACCCCTCTCCCGGTTTGGTCAGAACCCACACTTGGAAGCCTCCTCACACACACACACATGTTAGCCTGCGTCTTGGACACTTGCAGTTCATCAGCAGCAAAACACACGGGCGGTCCTGGGGATTTCTAGAGGTGTATGCTGGATATAATTACCAGTCCTTGTCGTTGATTCACGCGGTCCCGGCTCCGTTCGACTCCAGAGACAAAACCGTGCCTAACAGAGGCATGCGATGAGGCCTAGAGAGTTATGTTCAGGCGGTACAGCGAGGCGCTCACTTCGGGCGTTCCTGGAGAGTTGGCGGACGCGTAGTTACGCGGAGAACCCCCGTTGCAGATGGTAGAGAAAAGCAGGCAAGCAACAGCCAAAAAGCCCTGCATCCCCAAAGTTCAGCATGTTTATACCTCGTGCAATACACAAAACCTGCTGGGCGATTCCTGGTTACCATGGTCGCAAAGATGCTAGTTGGTTTACCTGGTGATGTCTCTTGTCCTGAAGAAAACAATGTTAGGCCATTATTGTAGATGAGCAGTACTCGAATTGCTAACTGTTTGTTAAGTTCTTGACTGCTCCTTCATTGAAAGAGTCCAGAGGTGTTACTTTTGGCCTCCAAACCTCATTGTCCATCCAGACATCCTGGCTCCATGGACAAAGGGTGGTTTTCCACAAATCTCACGAGTTCGAATATGAAAAGGCTCCTGCCTTTCATGACATCAGCATTGAGACAGGTCCCATGGCAACCCAAAAGACAGACAGTTCCTGCTATCTTCACAGAAACTAACAGGCCGTCCCTTTTAACGTCCAAAACGTCCAAACTCCATTTTTAAAACGCAGCCCACGTGCGTCTCCATTTTAAAAGGGTACATATCCATTTTAAAAGTCCAAAAATCCTTGCACATGCACCCACTGATGTTGGCACCGGCCAAACCCTACACCCCTAAGGGTTTTACTGGGGACGAGGTGAGGGCGAACTTCTGTTAGATATCCTCTTAACTTTTTTTTTGCTCCAGTGGAAATAGTCTCTTTGGGCCAGAAATTCGGGTCGGAGGCTTCCCGCGGGTGCAAGCCCCCAACCTGCACTTACCTAGCGCGCCTGCCGTTGTGCTCTGGGCCCGCGTGGGATTCCGATCCTGGGCCTCCTCCAGCTGCCGGTGTGCAGTGCTCGCGTATCCCAAGGGGCGCAGTTAGTTCGAAGCGTCCCCTGGGATCACGTGGGCCATGGAGAGCCAATCGGAGCAGGGAATCTCCATTCATAGATTTGACAGGAAGACCTGTCAAATCTATGAATAGAGATCGGCCCCAAAACCTCACTAAAACTTCAAATAATTTTTTTTTTAAATCACATTTTTAACTATAAATTACACAAAATAACTATTTTAAACAATAATTTAAATTTTTGAAAAAATTAATTACAGTTTTTAACAGGGCTAAAAATAAACTTATCTTTCTTTAAAGTATTTAAAAATAATAAACATGTGGAAAAAATGTTTTAATTTTAGTTAATTCACCACTTACCTTGTTAAAAGCAGGCCTTGCGCCTTCTTTTTCCCCGCGCAGTCCGATGCGTGCGCACTGCCTCTCCGGCGCAGGCGTTTGACCTCCGAACCCCTTCCTTCAAGGGAACGGAAGTTCTGGTTTCCAGCGCATGCGCAAAACCGGCACTTTCGTTGGGTCTACGGGTGAGTACACTGCGCGTACTCACCAGTGGAGACCCGAATTTCTGGCCCAGTTATCTCAAGTCTCATTATAATAGTTTTCATCCCATGAAACTTCTCTTCTCTTCTCCTAATGACTTAGCCAGTGGATTAAGGCTCAGTGTGGCACTAAATCATAAAGACTAAATAGCTAGCCTGTACTAAGTCATCTGATTTCATCTAGGGCAGCAGTTGAAGGTGATATAATTGGCCTCAGTGTTGGGCAGGGGTGGGTAAGTCAGCCAGAGTTCTTTTCGTCTTCACTATCTAGTAACCCCTGCTAGAAAGTGTAAGTATATGAACATCAGATGAAGACAAGATCAGGCTTGAGTGTGATGTCTTAAATGGTTGTGTAGCTAGCTGCCTCATTGTCTAGTTCACATATAAAAATACTTAGCTCAATGAGAGTTTTCAGGGTTTCTGTGGAACCATGTCCCAGCATACATCAGAACCTTCAGGAGGGAAAGAAGAAAAAAATATTCAATTTTTTTTCTCACTATTCAAAAACATGACAAATGGTAGCACAAGATTCTCACTAGGCTTCGAACTGAACAATGATCTACTTTGCATTGTTAAGGCAAAATACATGAAGCAGATTTTTAAACAGAGTGCATGAGTACAAAACCCTTGCCACCATTAGGGAGACTATAGAACCAACATATTCTATTTCACAAATCACTTTTGTGCTATGTATTGTGCTGTAATTTGTTTTATCGCGCCATCGCAAATGAATAGAATTCTGTTTTTGTCATGCAGTAAATTTAGTGGCCATGGTTTTCTGGTTACTCTCTCGTATTTTAGAGACAGTCTGTACAGCAATACTCACCATTAGGTTTTCTTACTAATACTAAGTGTTGCTGCCAATTCAGAAATCAAGCTTGTTGGAAAGACTTGTGTTAAAGCATTAGAAAACAATGAAGACGAGGATTAGTGCCTAGTTGTGAAGGAATAAGCCATATAACCTATTCAGAAAAATACACCATTCTATGAAAGAATTCGGGACTTATTAAAACATGACAAACTGGGTTTGGAAATCTGGAAGCCTGAACAATCTAAAGCTGTGATAGAATTCTGGCGATAGAGATAAGATAGTTGTTGACACTGAATCAATAACCTTATTGAAACAGAAGGTTAAAGGCTCCCGACAGTCTGAACCTTTCGGAACAAAACAAAGGTTCACCCTGTACAAGGTGTTCTAATTTACACTTCGTAAAGAGGCACAAACAGAAGGCCTTAGTAAAAATGACATCAAATAAAATGCACTTGCTGTTACACCGTTTTTTATGGTAAGCTTGGAACACCTAGAGGAGAGACACGAGTCTGTATTGCTACCAGCTGAGGTGACTAAGAATTGCAGAAGTCAGCAGAAAAATGACTAGAGATAATTAGCTTACATCAGCAGAAAACCTTAAAGTAAATACCATTAAAACTAAGAACTGTAAAACTGGAAAAGGGTATAAATATTGAACTCACAAATGGGACAGTAGATTTGCTGTAAAGGGGCAAAGCGATTCTCAGGCTTCAGAGGCGGCTCTGTACAACTCTTTGTACCTTGGGGATCAAAGGTACTGTATTTGATTTTGGTGGATATCCTGAATAAGACTGAGAACTGTAAAACTGTAGCGAAGTTAAGATTTGAGAATAAGGATCTCTGATAAGATTGTAAAACTTTCTCTTTTTGGAACTGTTAATGTTGCGATTGACTCACCAACTGTAAATTACATGTCGGTTCTTTAATAAATCTATATATTTTTAGAATCGTCTCACATAATACTTCTGTATCAAACCCGCGAACTCAATCTCTGTACATTCTTTGGTGAGGAGTTGCAGAATTCTGGGGGAGTTTTCCGGACCCTCATAATATCCGGAATGTTACAGTCTAGCTAAACTTATTAAAAGTGCTATCTGGAGGACGGTAACATTTCAGGTTGTTCCTTTCCTTTAGGGAGAGATAGTCCGGACCTTTAGACCCAATTATGCGTTTTTAGGATTCGGCTACCTCAAACTTTAGTTGAAAGTGAACGTCTGAGGAATATGCCTGATCCGGGGTAGCCCTAAAGGGGCTAGGACTAGTAATTATCCCTTCATAGTAACTCTGTTCAGAGGAATGCCTAAATGCCAATTATTTTTCTTTACAGTGACTGAATATCATAAATAATGCCTGCAGCTTTATGAACATATTGCAATTAAACTTTATATTAGAACACATTTCTGGATTTGTGAAGCCCTATAAAATTCTTGATGTGTTCTAGCCAGATCTAGTGATGGATAGCTAAACCAATTATGCACCCTTCAGAACTGAGGGTGTGAAAATGGGGGCCGTACCGGGGGAATAACCAGAATGGGAGAGAGTAAGGGTTTTACTGGGGACAAGGGCATCAATTGTGGAGGCGAGGGTGAACCTCTGTTAGGTTTCCTCTTAGCCTTATTTTGCTCCAGTGGAAATAGTCTGCATCATAACAATACTTTCTCCTTTTCTTCTTAAATATTAATCTGGTATAATAAATTTTTAATTACCTGCTTAATTTTTAAAATGGGTTTAAAAGTAAAGACCTGTATGTACTTTCTATTTTTTAACAGATAAAAATGCATCAAATAATTCAGAACTGATGCAGAGTTTTAGTGCTTTGTAGGATCTAAAATAGTTTAATCATGTTTGCCAGACTTAGTGCCATTTTCTGTTATAGCTCTCAGTGCCATGGGTGATATCCTCCCTGCCAATCATTTTTATGCTACTTTATTGCCATACAGAAAATGGTAGCATAGGTGTTCAGGCTACTTTGGAAAGTAATTGCACTAGCTCACGAATTCTGACATAGATTTAATAAGGTGTAAATCTGTTATGTATTCAAAACCATCAATTTAGACAGCTATAAGAGCTGGATCCATTAAGTTTAGTTGTGCTACAAATTCTAAATAGTTACGCGCTGTAACTACTGGATTATAAATCACACTTGATGTAGACCTTAATCTCTATGGCAGATGAGTGATCCTATTGAAGTTGTGTTTTTAATACATTTCACATACATGCCAACCTACTAAACTCATAAGCTGACTAACAGCTTAAAAAAAAGCTGACACAGCGCCAAACAAGCTGATAACTAAAAGAAAAAAATGTATTCCTGGAATTCACACACACATAATTTCAGCGTCAAATTGAATACAGTATATATTCTACAAATAAGGATATGTAAATATGCTTGACTACTTAACGCAAATGGATTACAATTGGGAGTGGAGATGCTTGCCTATTGTTTTCATCCATAACACATACTGTAGGCTTTGAATTGACAAAATACATATTAATAACTACGCTTGGAGCTTTTGTAACCAAATTTCAACTGGTCTCTGATGTCACATTACCACTGAGATTCTAACAGAAATATGACTATTTCAATTGGTCCCCTCTACATGTAGGTGTTATAATAATAGAGGAGTGAGTTGGCGTTCAAATGACGAATATTGCACAGTTTTCCAGATTGTCTGAACTCTTTGATTAGATAGCATACACAAGTATTTTTTGTTCTATATTGATTTACTAATCTCTATTTACACAATGATTTTAAATAAAGTATTTGTATTTCAGGTGTGGCGGAGCAATTTGAAATTGCAGAGGCTAAGCTCAAAGCATGGTCATCTGTTGATGGCGATGATTCAAATGATGACTCGTATGATGAGGATTTTGTACCACCTAGTGACAGCACACAGCCAGCTGGTAATGGTGATCCCTTCCAAGCACTTTCGTTCCGATATCATTGCAGTATTTATCACTATTTTGCACCTATACAAAAACTGTGGTGGTGCTGCTATAGAAGTAATCTGTTTGTATTTTTTCCTGTGTTTTCTTGGTTCTCCTTATGTATATTCCCTTATGTCCATTAAAGTATGAATGCAGCAGAAAAAAGTATGGAAACAATTGTACTATTATTAGATTTCAAAAGAAGTTTATAAGTAACAGCATCTATACCTTATGACTAATGTTTTTGGTTCCTGTTTCTCTTGGTCTTTTTCCACCATATCATCTCAGTTCTGAAACTCTTCAAGGAACATTCACTGTTGCTGCTATTTTAGTAACTTCATTAGTCATCACCAACTTATTTTTTAATCATCCTCTAATTTTTCCCACTGGGCTATGGGTCCATGGCTGGATGTCACTCTTTGTATCTTGCGCAAGTGCCTGTTGTTCATGTGTGATCCTCGACAATGATTGTAGGTAGGTTGGAAGACTTCACAGCCAGGGTCATTCTTGTCCTTACCTGAGGTCCATAGAAACATAGAAACTAGGAGCAGGAGTAGGCCATTCGGCCCGTCGAGCCTGCTCCACCATTCAATACGATCATGGCTGATCATCCAAATCCAGTACCCTGTCCCTGCTTTCTCACACAGAATCCCCATCGAGCCTGCACCGACACATATCCCACCCTATCCCCGTAACCCCACGTATTTAATTCCCCCTAACATATCCCATCCTATCCCCGTAACCCCACATATTTAATCCCCCCCCTAACACTAAGGGTCAATTTATCATAGCCAAATCAACCTAACCCGCACATTTTTGGACTGTGGGAGGAAACCGGAGCACCCGGAGGAAACCCACGCAGACACGGGGAGAATGTGCAAACTACACACAGACAGTCACCCGAGGCCAGATTCGAACCCGGGTCCCTGGCGCTGTGAGGCACCAGTGCTAACCACTATGCCACCGTGTTGTCCAGACACAAGCACTTCTGGTAGAGGGCCACTTTAAATATCAGGATCAGGACCCTGACCAGTTTTCCCTACTTCAACCTGGGGGCTTGCGGCCAGTTGTATCATCACTACCACATCAAGTCTAGATTTCCCACCCTCCCTCCCCTGACTTTTCAGCAGAACTGGAGTAGCAAATGATTTGAAGATCTGATGTGTTGCCTCCCTGTCATTTTTAAGTCAGTCTGATTTCCCATCGAAAGCGATTGGGGACTTGTATGTAAATGAGGGAAATACATCATTTTAAATCGCCCCAGCACTGCCCATAGCAATGCTGGATGTCCGAAGCAGACAGATATCCTTGACATTCACCATTGCTATGGGCATTATAAGTGCCATTTAAAATTTAAAAGTCCCCGTTACAATTTGGTTCAGTGGTGTCAGTTGTTCCCATAAATGGTCTGTTTGCATTACTTTTATGGGAGCAGCAGTTATGATCATAGTGACTTAATTCAATCAGTACAATTTATCTTTGTGTAACAATACAAATTAAAGAACATGCTTCCCCACATCAGTGGGTCATCTGACTTGACTTAATCAAGATGACATATAACTGTGTTCCAGCATTTCTAACCTTTTGGCCTCAGTGAAAACCAAACTGTCTAGCCCTGAATTTCTGCAGCAGTTTCACTCTTTACGTCATTTCTCCAGCAGTTCTGCTAATCTCCTGCCAAAGTAACGGCGGGAGATTGTGACAACCCTCATGGAAATTCAGGACCCTTGTCTCCCTGTGTTTTATCTTCCTCTGTTCATAGTCAGAAAGGAATCAAAGGCTTTCCATAAAATGTGTATGAGGTGTTTTATGATTGCCGAGACAGACTAATGAATTGCTTATTACTTATAGTCTGCGGAAAAATAACAAAAATTGTTTATTAACATCTTAGCTACCTGTCATCTCAGAGGCCCTTGTTTGTTTTAACTTGCATGACTACACTGTGCTTTAAACTACATTTAAAGGCAACTCTTTTTTTTCCAAAAATCTTTGTGTGGAAAAAATGGTTAAAGGATTCTGAAATGTGACATTGCTGAGTGATCGATTGCGTAAACTTAACTGCCAAATTCAAAATGTTTTTTAAGTGTTCATTTCCACATAAGCAGCACGGAGACCAGCAGCTGTGCTATGCAATGCTAACACATCCGAGGCCTGTCACAGGTACACTCCATCCCCACTCCAGGTAGACCTTCTGGAGCACCCCCCAAAAATACTTAAATGATCTCCAGCCTGGAGAATCGTCCAGGATCAGGGTGCATATTTGTGGTTGGCAGAAGTCCTGCTGTTTCAAATTTGCATCCCAATTCCACAATAGTGGAATATCTGGCCTCAAGTTTCCAAACCAGCATGATAAAGAGCTCGGCACACAAATGCATGAAACGCTGCGATTTCAAGCAAACTCTCCCCTCACTGCAATTTTACTCTTATCTACATCAACACACTTCCATGTTTGTATTAGAAATTCTTGCCTTTGTATGGCACACAGTCAATGTAAAAGGAATAGAAGTATCTATCCATTATTAATCCTATAATCAGGGTGATCATATTATGTCCTAGTATTACAGGATCTATCACTCTCAAAATTGTTTACATAACTAAGCAGTTTTTGTAGCTGTAGCTATTATAATAATTGGTATTGTATTTTGTTCTCCTAGAAGTGCAATTATTTGATCAAAAGAGCAATTCAGAGCTGCCCTTCATATTGCTGTGACTGTGGTTTTAATCCCAGGGTTGACTAATAACCTCATCTGCCAGACTTGTACGAGATGAATTTCATCAATCTTTAGTCCTTAGTCCATGTAGTTCATGTGGAATGTCTCCTGGGATATCTCATGAAGCCAAAAAAAATCTGTAATTTTATCTGTTACCCCTCAGAGAAGTGTACCCTCAAACAATAAAACAAGGATAGGTGGCACTCAGTGTTCTGTCCTTTTAGTCAGTGAGGCTCCGTGGGGTGAACAGCTTTGATGGGGAAAGATACAAATCCAATTCAATAATACATCAGTTGTTCTAGAAACTGCTTTAAAAGAATGTATTAAGTATCCTATTCAGATTTTATCATCAGAACACATTATCAAATGCTCTACATGAATGCAATGAATCTCTATCTGTTGTGAAAGACTTCTGGTCTGCAAAACTGTGCTAATAATCCATATATTATAATAAGACCATAATTGTACCACTGTATTTATGCGATACAATTATCTTATTGTTTCAGATGCAGCAGGACAGTACCCACAAGTGAATTACTCGAGAGACATGCTGCATAACCATTTGTGCCAACTTACAGTGAGACAGGCATCATGTGAGCAAGAGAGTGATTCTTCCCAAACTGTCTCCCCAGAGACCCTTTGTTCAAGTCTGTGCAGTCTGGAAGACCACCCTTTGCTTAAAATGGAGCTGGGGTCCCCCACTGAATTAGCCGCAAAACTGTTTGGTCAGATCAGTGCAATGACTGGTCATGGGGACGTGATCTCTCAGCTGCAGCCGAACAGAAACACTGAATGTGCCTTTAGGAACCTTATCTGTGAGGACTCCTCTTACTCTGTGTCTTATGCTGAATCTTGTTTTACTCCGGAAGAAGACGATATGTCATGCCAAGACTACAAAACCATTTCTAAGAAGGAGGATGGCGAGTATGAGGGACGTAGAAAAGTATCAGACGTTGCTTCCTCAGGTGTAGTATCACTGGATGAGGATGATGCTGAAGATCAATGAATCCTTGTGACCCTGGCATGCATTTCTCCCTTTGATACTGGTCTTGAGGCGTCCAAACAATCGGTCTGTATTTTGTAAAAGACTAAAAAAGTAACCTTTGCACAAATAATTGCCTGAGGTTTGATGCAAAGGTCCAAGCACTTCACAGGTTTGCATGCTACGAAGTGCCGAAAGGAACTGTTTGCTGAAATGTTCTTAGCACGGTATGTAGCTCAAGCTTTGAGAATCTTTCGTACTGATCTTTAAATTACATGCTACGTTATTTTTCATGCTGGAAAGCACTCTCCAGTCACAATGGCATGGCTATGTCTTGTGCTAAAATGGCCAAATTATAATCTTCATACAAGATTAAGCAGCTGCTGGAATGTTCTTAAAAACAGACAAATTATGTCTTTTTAAAAATATTTCACATAAGAGGTATTTGCTTTTAACCTACTAGTTTTATACCATTCAACATATTATAGTCTGATGAATAATTAATTTTCAATGGTCTGATGAAACACATGCAAGTGTCTAAATCTTTTAAATTCCCACAGTTGGATCCTCTAATTTTGGATAAAATAGTTTCCACTGATGCAGTAAAGGAAAAGTGCATTATGGTTCAAATTTTATATTTTTGTATTTGTGTCTGCATCTTGTGAGTATTGCTGTAAATTGGATTGCACGGGGCTTCAGTGCTGTTGCTGTAGGATATTTCTTTGTTATCACTGTGTGATATAGTCTACAAACAAAGAATACTGTGGTATTTCTGACTTTCATTGTCATACTGTTTAAACTGCAAGTGTTTTAACAAACATCTGCTTAAAATAATACAGGAACCCTTCCACTCAAATAAAAAGCACGTGTGACTGCCTGAAATACTGATTGATGAGGCACATTCAAAAGATAAATTTCTAAAACTCAGAAAAATCTAAAATAAATTCTGTCTGGAAGCGCATTGATTTGACAACCTTATTGAATAATTTAATGATGACAATACATGGTGCAATTTTTTTCTTTCAAATTCTATTCAGAAAGGTACACTATTACAGTATCCAGGGCTCTCATTATTTTCTAGTATGCCGCATCAGATTGTGCACTCACACGCGAGGAAGATTTTAGTTGATGACAGTTCTCTGCCTGCGGCTTCTTTTTTTGTGTTGTTGATGCTTTCTTGGCATGATAATAGACTGGCAGTGGAAAGAAAATTCCCCCATGCAATGTTTTTTGGCAATGGCTGTTTTACTGAAAATTTATCAGCAGCCCATTTGCTTCAGATTGCCCTCATCTATGAGTTTGCTGCACTTCATAAGCAACAGTCTTGTTTGACTGGGACTGGCTTTTTATTTGTAGTTTAATGCTGGATATGGTTTGTAAATGTTCTTAATTTTCTCAAGAAACATCGTCTACCTTGAATGTCTACTAAAACGTTTCAGGGCTTGAAGTGCTCTCCGATTATGCAGCATAAATATTCAGCGCCCCCATCTTCCCCAAAATTCTGGAGTGGCCTGATGAAATGCTGTTAAAGCAGAAACAAAGAGAGGTACAGAGTATATTCTTCTCCTAGTAAAACATATACAAACTGAGCAACAATTGTTACAGACCAAAATCGGGATATCAAGCCCTATAAGTGGAAAAGCTGCAAGATCCATCACACTTTGGCTGTAGACATTTGATCATATTGCCTGTTTGTTTTGGATGTATTTGAGTCTGCAACTAAGTAATTGCTAGTCTTTGTTATACTTCTATTTGCTAACAGAATTGTAGAGTGGGTGAAAGTGGATTGCCTTTCTTTTTGATTAAACGCAGGGCTATTTTGCTACAACTGTGGTTCTAAGAAACCTTGCTGAGTAAAGCACTCCAAATTATTTTCCACAGGGATTAGCATAGGTTGCAGATCTCTCCATTACAAGTTGTGCAAAAGTTTTGGTAGCACTAAAGGTTTTAAAAATTCCCAGTTCAATGGAAGATGCCACTGTGAATGTTCCTACGAAATCTACTTGCACTCATTTATTTTGTAATATTGTAAATGTAGTATGTGGTACTGTTCTTTAAGATATAACTTGTGTCTTCTTTTGTCTATCATTTTCTTTGTTAGAGCAACAATTAAGAATTCCAAATAAACTATCAGTAATGTTCCTTTGTTTGCTTCAAACAGCTTGTGGACTTTTCTTCATAGTTCTTTCAACTATTTTGGTAGATGTAGAGCTCTTCTAACCTTCCACTTATGCCTATAATTAAAAGCAAACATGTTATTTAAACATAGAATTGAGATTACTATGATTTCCTTTGCACAAATAATGATAATGGTCCAATTGCTGTCACTGCATTGGAAACAGTAAGATTTAGTGAGAAATGTTTCCTCTTCCCGTGGAAAAAAATCTCAGTAAATAAGGTGGTGGGAATAATTCCACAAGCTCCTGAAATACAAAACAATAATGCTAATCCTCTCAGAGATTTGTTTCCTTTTCTTCATAGTGACAGTACAGTTCCAAAAAGGAGCAGAAAAATTGGAATGAAAAGATCAATAAACAAAATTTGCACATGTCGAGCATGGAATGTGCATGCACGAAGTGTTGGTGAATGCACATTTGTTCTCGCCTTTCTTTTGAACTCTAGAGAGAGAAGTCACATAAAATGACTGGCCCAACTGGAACTACTTGAACAGCAGCTGGGATAGAACTGGAAGGAGAGGAAGCAAATGGACTGGTGGCAGCCACGTACCAAAAAATTGGATTATCTGCCAGTGTCTGCACTAGAACTTTCCATTTAGAGAATTCATAATAAATGCCACTGCCAATTCTCCCCTCCTCTCTCAGTTTAATAGAATCATTCTACAGTATAAATGAAGGAATTTTACTATCAGAAGAGATACACTACGAACTGTATCTAGAATGGGGCACAGACCGTAAATACAGTATAAGAATCATTTTTGGTTTCAGAAGCAAAACCTGTCTAGTGAATGAGTTGACATGTGTCTCTTTCCCTCACTACACAAAAAAACCTTGTTCTGTTTCAGTCAGTACATTTTGAACAAAGTATTTCAAGCTTAGTCAGACCTCCTTATAAGATGTGCTACTCGAAAACTCCCATTGTATTTCTTTATTTGATCTAGCTACAGTTCCGCTAAAGTCGCGAGAGGAACTCAAGCCAGGAAAAGATAAGCCTCTGCTATAAAAAAGGTACTTTAATCCCCTCAAGTTTGTGATGAGATTTAACTTGAATTTTTTTCTTTATTAATAATTGTTTATTTCTTAAACTTAAGTCGTTCTCTAAACTATTAGATCTACCTCAAGGGTTTGAAAAATATGATCTTGATCACTTGAATGCAGAAAAGCTGAAAACACTTCACTAATTTTGTGGACTATTAATCACATCACTTAATCAATCGCAGGCCATCAAATTAACTTTCTACTTTAATGGCACTAATTGGCTTGTTTAGACCATTAAAAGGATATGGCCATTCGGAAGCAGAGCTTTGTTCTGCTTTGGAAGGAACATTGATTGACAGTGAATGGAAGGTAAGTGCGTCAACATCCAAATGTGAGAAGTCGCACAACACCAGGTTATAGTCCAACAGCTTTATTTGAAATCACAAGCTTTCGGAGCGCTGCTCCTTCGTCAGGTGAAGTGAAGAGATGCATATAGGCACAGCATATATAGTCAGAGAACATCCAAAACAGTATTTTTAATGACTTGCAACAAAAAAAAAATCTAAAATAAATGTTCACTTGGATTCTTGCAGTCCTGGCAGCAGGAATCCATTCATTTACACATATTGGCATCAACACCAGATCTCTGCTCCCAGCCAATGCGATTTACCTCAGGCCTTTTCCACCAACTCTAGGGTGAAAAAAAGAGAAGCCAGTGAAAAGAGGACAAACTCACCCCTCTTCCAGCTAGCCAGCTGCCTTTTACATATTGTGAATGTTAACACCCTAGCATTACTAACACACTGGAATGAAATTCTTTTTTGGTACATTAATGCTGACTCAAACCAAAAATTTGTGGTATGATAAAAAGTAATTTACTTGACTTGGATGTAGACTCTTCCTAGCATGCCTACTTTTGACAATAATCCATTGACTGATGAGAATAACTAGGGCCATCTAAGAGGATATTTAAGTGACTGAAGAGGCAAGTCCATGTTTAGGACTTCTTTTGCTTTTAAGTTTGCATGTTTTTAGACTTTTTGAAAAAGTAACAGATTGTATAAATAAAGGGAATGTAGTAGCTATAGATTTTCAGAAGTTTATTTAGGCAACAATCAACTGTCTATAAGATAAATCACTATTGATTGAACTTCCAAGATGCTTTTGAGTCTGAGAAAAGCTGAATCTAGAAAATACATGTTGAATTCATTTTAAAATAATAGTGTGGTTTGAACCTGATTACTGGCAGTGTCCTGTCTAGGGATTGTGCACAGTATTGAGACTGATGGAATATATGGCCACGTTCAGTACAGTGTCACCACAAAATTCCAAACAGCAGGAACTTTCTGCTTTCATACTCCACAATAATTGTCATTCGAGAGCTGAAGGAACAGACTTTTTGGATAATTAAAGTAATGATGATTTATTACTATAAAATGAACGAGAAATAGATTGTTTAAAGTAAATGGCCATGAAATTCGGCACCTTAGCGCCAGTATTTAAGGCGGTTTGGAGAAAAAAATGGCCGCCCACAACCAGCGCTGTTCGCCAACTTGGTGAGGGTGATCGCGTAGGTGGGACGTGCATGTGCTGTCAGTATGCAGAGTAGGCAGATCGTGACGTCAATAAGCATGTAACGCTGATTTGACGTGCAACCTCCCATTTTCGGCATCGCCGCTGCAATCAACACCCTCTCCTAAACACGCACAGCTGAACATGCATTCAGCTGCACAAGGGACCCCTCACCAGCGCTATTTAAAGGGATGCATCCAACTTGCAGGTAAGTTGATTATTTCTCTTGTACTGGCTCTTGCAGAGTTTATATCAATACTGGCTTGCTGGAAGACATTTATAAAGTTGTTAAAGTGTGCAGGGAGTGCTGCTGGACATTGGGAAGGCGTTGTAGAGATTTGCTATCTCTGGTAAACAGGATCGAGTGCAAACCAATATGGCGGGTATATTGTGTTTAATCGGAGTTTAGGATGGAATATAACACACTAGTAATACATCAAAAACATACGACTGTGACAAGCAGCTGGTACCGGACCCGATCAGAGAGACAGCTGGCGTGCATGAACAGTCCTCTGGCTTGCGGTCTCTCTTCCTCTCGTCTAGAACCTCCAAGTTGGTGAGCATGGGATCACTCTTGAAAGAGCGCTCGACCAGCCCAACTTTTGTTTAGCTCTCCCCTCCACCCTCAGGGTGCTATTTTAAAAGAAAAAAGACTTGCATTTATATAGCGCCTTTCACGACCACCAGATGTCTCAAAGCGCTGTTACAGCCAATGAAATACTTTTGAAGTGGAGTCACTGTTGTAATGTGGGAAACACGGCAGCCAATTTGCTCACAGCAAGCTCCCACAAACAGCAATGTGATAATGACCAGATAATCTGTTTTTGTTATGTTGGTTGAGTATTGGCCAGGACACCAGGGATAACTCCCCTGCTCGTCATCGAAATTGTGCAATGGGATCTTTTACGTCCACCTGAGAGAGCAGACAGGGCCTCCTCCAACAGTGCAGCACTCTCTCAGCACTGCACTGGAGTGTCAGCCTAGCTTTATGTGTTCAAGTCCCTGGAGCGGGACTTGACCCACAACCTTCTGACTCAGGGGCGAGTGTGCTACCAACGGAGCCACAGCTGACACTGCTAGGCCTAGTACCAATTGTACCAGGGAGGATAGGGACCAGGGAGATAGGACAAGTTCCAATAAAGGAACCTTCAAAATGTAAAAACAAGATAGATAAATTGGCTGAGACCATGAGACCCCTTTGGGGTGGGCCTGAGGCCAAATTATTGACAAGACCATTTAACCTATAGAAATTCCCCAAAAAACTCAGTACCCAATGGGGCGTTGAGTTCTTTCTCTCAATTCTTGGATGAAAGCCCTCCCTCAAAGGGGTCTCATGATCTCAGCCAATTTATCTATCTTGTTTTTACATTTTGAAGGTTCCTCCCTGGTCCCTATCCTCCCTGGTACAATTGGTGCTAGGCCTGGCCTTGTCCCCTTTCAATCATGAGGCCCAAGCCAGAGCTGTCCCGCTGCAGCCTGTCATTATCTCACTTTCATCTAGCACACTGCTCCATCCTGAGATGGATACCTCAACTCCCCTAAATTTCTTTTATTCTATGTCTTTCTATACTAATTAACTTCACAAGTAGTTCTGCTAAACAAACTCTAAATACTACCTTAGCATTATAATATGGTTATTAGTAATAATGGAAGAAACATAGGTTGGGCCTTCATTGGCCAAATTAAAGATACATTAACAAAGTCAAAACCCTAACTTACTAACAACAGATATAACAGGAAAGGCCATCCTGTGGGCCCTGTGTGGAATGTTTATGCTTCATCTAATCTAACTAACTGAAGACATTTTGTCTCAAATTCTATTACGAGTTTTCAGGAAAACAAAACTTATACATTAACCCCTTGTCTCGAGCAGAAACATACAATCATTTAAACACAGTATTATTCACGTAGCCATATACATTTTTAGGCACCCCTAGTTTCTAACAGTGTTGGCTGCTACTGGAAGGCCTCTGAGTACACCACTTGCTCCCAGTCATGGGGGATCTCACCCTCGCACTGCAGCATAACAGGGAGATAGGGCAGAGGCTGCAAAGAAGACAAGCTGCTCGCAGAGGGAGGAGGAGGAGGTTGGCTCTCAGCCCATCTAGGGTCTTCAGGGAGCACTTCTCCTACCTGCACCTAAGCCTGGAGCAGTGTGTTCGGCGGCTCCGCTTCACCAAGGAGGTGGTCATGGAACTCTGCCATATCTTGGAACCAGACCTGCAGCCTCAGAGCAGGCCGACGACGGCTCTGCAGGACAGAAGCCTGAGCTTCAACTGCAGCACTAAGATATTGGGTCGCTTCGGCTTGTGCTGCAATGGAAACTGAGACATCGCCCATCACACCCAGCATCATGGTTGGGTCCACAAGTGCTCTAATGGAGTTGGCCATCCTGGAAATCATGGGCTCCAAGCTCTGTGCAAAGTCCTGTGCAATATTGGAGCCGGACTCCTCCATGCTCCTTGACAGTGACAAGAGGCTCTCTGGCAGGTCTGCCATTGCACCAAGCATTTCTGTGTGCATGCCCATCACCTTTCTTCTGAAGGTCGCCCCATCAAAGTCCTCATCTGAGTGCTCTGCAGCAGAACTCGTGTGCGACCTCAACCTCTGGGGAGCTGGCACCTGCGCTACCCTTTCCCCCTGGCCTGGCTGCAGCCCAGTCGTGCCCAGAGACTCACCACGTGCAGATCCCACCTCTGTACTATCCTCTAAAGTTCGCGCAGTGCCATTTTCTGAGCTGGTACCTGGGAGTGTCAGATCGAGTGACGGTGCCTCTTCTTCTCCATCACTCTCTTTCTGTAGTTGTTTGTGGACTGGCTGGGCTTCTGGCAATTCTTGGGTACCTGAAAGGAGAAAGGCACAAGGGTTGGGTTGTGATGAGGGGAGGGGGAGGGGGAGGGGGAGGGGGGGGGGGAAGCAAGATTTGCATGCTTACACCATCAGCAGCTTGTAAGTGAAAAGAGATTGTGGGATGAGGGGGAAATGGGATGCGAGAAGAAAGATTAGTTATGAGCATACTGTCATCATCAATGCTTTCAGCCTGGCCACGGTCAACGGTCCCTCCTCCAATGATATCCAGAACTGTCTCCTCCAGCTGGGTCAGGTTCTGTAGCGTGCCTGCCCCCCCCCTGTCTGTGAGCTACTGCTACCGCCGGTTATGCGCCATCTTGGCCTGCAAGAGAAAGGGTAGTGTGTCAGTGAGTGTGGTGCAATGTGTTTTGATGATGTGCCTGCCATGGTTGAATAGCTGGCAGTGTGTGCAAGTTGTGAGATATGGGTGTGACGGTGAGGTGAAGCTGTGATTGTGAGGTATGAGTCATGATTGATAGAGATTGCTGGTAGATGAGTGATGGGGGTGTGGTGCATTGAGCAGTGTGTGAGGCTAGTGGAGCAATTGGTGGGCTATGCCATTTGAAGATGCATTCACTGACCTTGACCACTGGATCCAGGTTCTGGGGGAAAGACTGGTGTCACTGACCGCTTCAGCAATCTGCTCCCACTACCTTCGTACAGTCAGTCTGGAGGACCTCCTGGTCCCTTGCGGGAAGAGGACCTGTCTCCTCCTGTACTAAGGCCTCCAGTGCTGCGTCGAGAACCGAGGTGCCCTTTCTCTGCCCTGTTGCGACATTGGTACCTTCCCCTTTCCTTAGCTCCACTAAGAATGAGATGCTTCTTTCAGAAAGCACCTCCCCTTTAAGAAGTGCAGACCGTGTTTTGCTCTGCAGGCAACCCTTAAAATAGAGATCAGACTTCCCACGATATTGGGCCCCCTGCTGACTGCGGAGCCAACCAGCAGCATGTTCAGTGCTGGGCTCAGTGCTTTAATTATGTTAATTAGCAGGCAGCCCTTTCAATGGGCGCGGGCAGATCGCGCATCATGCATCGCGATCCCCGTGCCCATTTTTGGACCTTATCTAATTTAACCCCTACATCTCATTTACTATTACAATTGCCGCATCTCCAATGTCTGCTCCACCTGTGCACATATGATCACCTCTGCCCTTGGGCCCATCCTTTTCGTGCTACCCCTTGATCGACATCATCTGGAAGCACAGGTTTAGCTTCCATATGTATGCCAATGACGCACATCCATGTCTACATCTCCACTTTCTTCATCAGTCCCAAGGCCATTGCTAAGCTATCCAATTGCCTATCTGACATTATGACCTGGGTGAGCCATGATTTTTTTTCAGCTAAATCAGCCAATTGAAAGACTGCTTTCATATACCTTTGAAACATCACCTATGCCTTTACCTCTTCCTCATTGCTGCCAAAGTCCTAATACATGCCTTTATCATCTTGAGGCTTGACTTCTCCAATGCTCTCTTTGTTGGCCTCCACCAGCTCCATACTACAAATCATTCAGAACACAGACCTACATCCTCACATGCACAATATTCAATGCCCCTGTTTTGGCCAAGTTTGATTTCAAGATTATCATCCTCGTCTTCAAATCTGTTCACGGCCTCAATCTCGGTCCACCCAAATGTATTACTTTCCTCCAGTTGTACATCCCCATGCGCATTGTCTGCTCCTCAGACATGAGCTTACACCTCTCTTATAGCTTACAGCTGCTGTTCCCTGGTCTCTGGAATTCCTTCACTAAAGTTTTACCTTACTGCCTCAATCCCTGCTTTCTATGCTTTAAAAGATAACTTTGAAATCTGTGATAGTTTTGTGAGATCCCACAGTATGCCCAGTTTTGCACGGTAGTGTCAGCATCTCTCTACATTAGACTATTATGACCTCCCTTTCCCTTCCCAAGGTATTGACAAGAAAGGCAATGGTTCCATATGCTCCAGCAACTCGAGTGTGAGCCCAGACAATGAGTGGTGGTAGACTATTTGATCACGAGGCATTGTAATTGAACAAAGCTTTTCCTCACCTAATGTCCACACACACACAGCAAAAGGGTCACTGGATGGTAATGGGAAGCAGGAATTCTGGTTAATTGACCATTGTTAAATACATGGTTAAGATATTACATCGAGTCTGCAGCACAGAAACAGGCCATTCGGCCCAACTGGTCTATGCCGGCGTTTATGCTCCACAAAAGCCTCCTTTTTTTCCCCATTCGTTTATGGAATGTGGGTGTCGCTGGCAAGGCCAGCATTTATTGCCCGTCCCTAATTACCCTCGAGAAGGTGGTGGTGAGCCGTCTTCCTGAACCGCTGCAGTCCTTATGGTGAAGGTACTCCCACAGTGCTGTTAGGGAGGGAGTTCCAGGATTTTGACCCAGTGACAATGAAGGAATGATATATTTCCAAGTCAGGATGATGTGTAACTTGGAGGTGGTGGTGTTCCCATGCGCCTGCTGCCCTTGTCCTTCTAGGTGGTATAGGTCGTGGGTTTGGGAGGTGCTGCTGAAGAAGCCTTGGCGAGTTGCTGCAGTGCATTTTGTAGATGGTACACACTGCAGCCACGGTGCACCAGTGGTGGAGGGAGTGAATGTTTAAGGTGGTGTATGGGGTGCCGATCAAGTGGGCTGCTTTTTCCTGGATGGGATCGAGCTTCACTCATCCAGGTAAGTGAAGAGTATTCCATCACACTTCTGAGTTGTGCCTTGGAGATGGTGGAAAGGCTTTGGGGAGTCAGGAGGTGAGACACTTGCTGCAGAATACCCAGCCTCTGACCTGCTCTACTATTTATGTGGCTGGTCCAGTTAAGTTTCTGGTCAATGATGTCCCCCCAGGATGTTGATGGTGCGGGATTCGGCGATGGTAATGCCGTTGAATGTCAAGGGGCGGTGGTTAGATTCTCTCTTATTGGAGATTGTCATTGCCTGGCACTTGTGTGGCACGAATGTTATTTGCCACTTATCAGCCCAAGCCTGAATGTCGTCCAGGTCTTGCTGCATGCAGGCATGGACTGCTTCATTATCTGAGGAGTTGCAAATAGAACTGAACACTTTTTAATCATCAGCGAACATCTCCACTTCTGACCTTATGATGGAGGGAAGGTCATTGATGAAGCAGCTGAAGATGGTTGGGCCGAGGACACTGCCCTGAAGAACTCCAGCAGCGATGTCCTGAGGCTGAGATGATTAGTCTCCAACAACCACAACCATCTTCCTTTGTGCTAGGTATGACTCCAGCCAGTGGAGAGTTTTCCCTGATTCCCGTTGACTTCAATTTTACTGGGGCTCCTTGATGCAACACTTGGTCAAATGCTACCTTGATTTCAAGGGCAGTCACTCTCACCTCACCTTTGGAATTCAGCTCTTTTGTCCATGTTTGGACCAAGGCTGTAATGATGTCTGGAGCAGAGTGGTCATGGCAGAATCCAAACTGAGTATCGGTGAGCAGGTTATTGGTGAGTAAGTGCCACTTGATAGCACTGTCGACAACACCTTCCATCACTTTGCTGATGATTGAGAGTAGACTGATGAGGCGGTAATTGGCCGGATTAGATTTGTCCTGTTTTTTGTGGACAGGACATACCTGGGCAGTTCTCCCACCCCTCTTCATCTAACCCTATATCAGCATAACTTTCTAGTCCTTTCTCCCTCATGTACTTATCTTGTTTTCCCTTAAATACATCTATGCTATTTGCTTCAACTACTCCTTGTGGTAGCACGTTCCACATTCTGACCACTCTGAGTAAAGAAGTTTCTCTTGAATTTATTAGCGACTACATTATATTGGTGACCTCTTGTTTTGGACTCCCTCACAAGTGGAAACATTTTCTCTACGTCTACCCTGTTAAACCCTTTCAGAATTTTAAAGACCTCTGTCAGGTCACTCCTCAGCTTTCTCTTTTCTAGAGAAAAGCGCCCCAGCCTGTTCAGCCTTTCCTGAAAAGTATATCCTTTCAGTTCTGGTATCATCCTTGTGAATCTTTTTTTCACCACTAATGCCTGTATATCTTATTTATAATATAGAGACCAGAACTGTTCATAGTACTCCAAGTGTGGTCTAACCAAGGTTCTATACAAGTTTAACATAACTTCTCTGCTTTTCAATCCTATCCCTCTAGAAAGGAACCCAGTGCTTGGTTTGCCTTTTTATGGCTTTATTAACCTGCATCACAACATTAGTGATTTGCTAATATGTACCCCTAGACCCCTTTGCTGCTCTACCCCATTTAGACTCATATTATCCAAGCAGTATGTGGCGTCTTTATGCTTCCTACCAAAATGCACCACCTCCCACTTATCTATATTGAAATTAATTTGCCAATTACATGCCCATTCTGCACGTTTATTAATGTCTTCTTGTATTTTGCCGCATTCTTCCTTTGTGTAAACAACACCCCCCAATTTGGTGTCATCCGCAAATTTTCAAATTGTATTTCTGATTCCCAAGTCCAAATCGTTAATGTAAATTGTGAACAGCAGTGGTCCCAGCACCGACCCCTGTGGAACACCACTTCCCACCATTTGCCAGCCGGAGTAGCTATCCTTTACCCCGACTTTGTTTTGTAGCTAGCTTGCTATCCATTCTGTTACCTATCCCCTGACTCCACATACTCTGACTTTAGTCATGAGTCTACTATGCAGTACCTTATCAAAGGCCTTTTGAAACTCCAAATATATTACATCTACTGCATTAACCCTTGTCTACTCTTTAATTTACTTCTTCAAAAAATTCAATAAGGTTGGTCAAGCATGACATTCCCTTTTGAAATCCGTGCTGACTGCTATTTATTATATTTTCGGTTTCTAGATGTTTTTCAATTACATCCTTGAGTAAAGATTCCATTATCTTTCCTACCACCGATGTTAAGCTAACTGGTCTATAGTTCTCTGGGCTTGTTCTGTCTCCCTTTTTAAATATCGAAATCTCGTTAGTTGTCCGCCAGTCCTCTGGCACTATTCCCTTTTCTAATTATTTTTTTATATATATGTAATAGTCTCTCTACTATCTCTTCTCTAACTTCTTTTAATATGTGTGGATGCAATCCATCCGCACTAGGGTTTTATCCTTTCTAATTTTGAGTAGATTCTCAGTTATCTTCCTGGGTATCTTAAATGTCTTTATATCCTTTTTATTCTCCTCTTCTAATGTCATGGTCACCTTGTTAGTCTCCCTGGTAAATACTGAAGCAAGTAACTATTTAATATTTCTGCATTTACCGTTGAGTTTATCTTAAACTAATGAAAGGGGGTGGGAGGATTCAGGAAAGAGTAAATTTAAAAGCAGCAAGAGAAACGTCAAGGCTTTAGAGCAGAGCAGAGTTTTGGGTAAAAATAAGCAGAGTGGGTCAGGAAGGGACAGAGAGAGTAACAAAGGTAATAGGGCATCAGTGACTAAGGTGACATCAGGGAAAAATAGCAATAAGTCAAAGCTAAAGGCACTATATCTGAATGCGTGAAGCACTCGCAACAAAATAGATGAATTAATAGCGCAGTTAGAAATTAACAGGTTTGATCTAATAGCCATAACGGAGACGTGGTTGCAAAGTGGCCCAGGTTGGGAACTAAATATTCCAGGATACTTAACTTTTAGAAGAGATAGGCAAAATGGAAAAGGAGGAGGGGTAGCCCTGATAATAAAGGATGGGATAAAGACAGTAGAGAGAAAGGATCTTAGCTCTGAAAATCAAGTAGTAGAATCAGTTTGGGAGGAGCTAAGAAACAGCAAGGGGCAGAAAACATTGGTGGGAGTTGTTTATAGGCCCCCAAACAGTAGCTGTAATGTAGGGCAGAGTATAAATCAGGAACATAAGAACATAAGAAATAGGAGCAGGAGTAGGCCATTTGGCTGATCATCTTCCTCATCTCCACTTTACTGCACTATCCCCGTATCCCTTGATTCCCTTAATATTCAAAAATCTATCGATCTCTGTCTTGAATATACTCAACAACTGAGCCTCCACAGCCTTCTGGGGTAGAGAATTCCAAAGATTCACCACCCTCTGAGTGAAGTAATTTCTCCTCATCTCAGTTCTAAATGGCCGACCCCTTATTCTGAGACTGTGACCCCTGGTTCTAAATTCCCCAGCCAGGGGAAACATCCTCCCTGCATCTACCCTGTCAAGCCCTGTAAGAATTTTGTATGTTTCAATGAGATCATCTCTCAATCTTCTAAATTCTGGAGAATATAGGCCTAGTCTACTCAATCTCTCCTCATAGGACAATCCCCCCATCCCAGGAACCAGTCTAGTGAACCTTCGTTGCACTCCCTTTATGGCAAGTATTAGAGGAAATTAGAGGCACATGTAACAAGGGTAATACAGTAATCATGGGGGACTTTAATCTACATACAGACTGGGCAAACCAAATTTGCAGTAATAGTGTGGAGGACGAATTCATGGAATGTATACAAGATAGTTTTCTAGATCAGTATGTTGAGGAACCAACTATGGAACAGGCTATTTTAGATCTAGTATTGTGCAATGAGAAAGGGTTAAGTAATAACCTTGTAGTAAAGGGGCCTTTAGGGAAGAGTGACCATAATGTGATAGAATTTTATATTGAGTTTGAAAGTGACTTAGTTAAATCCAAAACTAGGGTCTTAAATCTAAACAAAGCAAACTACGTAGGTATGAGGGACGAGTTGGCTAAGGTAGATTGGGAAACTACATTAAAAGGTATGATGGTAGACAAGCAATGGCTAGCATTTAAAGAATTAATACATAATTTACAACAAATATACATTCCTTTAAGGTACAAAAACCCCACAGGAAAAGTGGTCCAACCGTGGCTAAAAGAGAAGTTAATGATAGTATTAGATCAAAGGAAGAGGCTTATAATGTTGCCAAAAAGAGTAGTAAGCCTGCGATTGGAAGGATTTTAGAATTCAGCAAAGGAGGACCAAGAAATTGATAAGGGAAAAAGAGAAAAAAGAATGAGAGTAAATTAGCAAGAGACATAAAAACAGATTGTAAATGTTTCTATAGGTATGTAAATAGGAAGAGATTAGGGAAAGTAAATGTGGGCCCATGGGCGGCAGAGACAGAAGAAATTATAATGGGCAATAAGGAAATGGCAGAGACATTAAACAAATACTTTGTATCTGTCTTCACAGTAGAAGACACAAAAAACATTCCGGAAATAATGGGGAACCAAGGGTCTAGAGAGAATGAGGAACTTAAAGAAATCCGTATAAGTAAAGACATAGTACTGGAGAAATTAATGGGACTAAGTGGCGACAAATCCCCTGGACCTGACGACCTGCATCCTAGGGTTTCAAAAGAGGTAGCTGCAGAGATAGTGGATGCACTGGTATTAATCTTCCAGAATTCCCTAGATTCTAGAACAGTCCCCAAGGATTGGAAGGTAGCAAACATAACTCCGCTATTTAAAAAGGGAGGAAGAGAAAAAAACGGGGAACTATAGGCCAGTTCGCCTGACATCAGTAGTAGGCAAAATGCTAGAATCTATTATTAGGGACGTGGTAACAGGGCACTTAGAAAATCATAATATGATTAGGCAGAGTCAACATGGTGTTATGAAAGGGAAATCGTGTTTGACAAATCTGGTAGAGTTTTTTGAAGATATAACTAGTAGGATGGATAAGGGGGAAACCAGTCGATGTATTGTATTTGGATTTTCAAAAAGCGTTCAATAAGGTGTGTCACAAGAGGTTATTACACAAAATTAGGACTCATGGTATTGGGCGTAATATATTAGCATGGATTGAGGACTGGTTAATGGACAGAAAACAGAGAGTAGGAATAAACGAGACTTTTTCAGGTTGGCAGGCTGTAACTAGTGGGGTACCGCAAGGATCAGTGCTTGGGCCTCAGCTATTTACAAGCTATATTAATGACTTAGATGAAGGGACTGAGAGTAACGTATCCAAGTTTGCTGATGATACAAAGTTAGGGCTGAAAGTAAGCAAAGAGGCTGCAGAGAGATATAGACAGGTTGGCCGAGTGGGCAAGAACATGGCAAATGGAATACAATGTGGGGAAGTGTGAAGTTATCCACTTTGGTGGGAAAAACAAAAAAGCAGAATATTTTTTGAATGGTGAGAGACTGGGAAATGTTTGCACTCAGAGGGACCTCGGTGTCCTTGTACATGAATCACAGAAAGTTAACATGCAGGTACAGCAAGCAATTAGGAAAGCAAATGGTAAGCTTTTGTTACAAAGGGATTAGAGTACAAGAGTAAAAAAGTCTTACTATTATTATACAGGGCATTGGTGAGGCCACACCTGGAGTACTGTGTACAGCTCTGGTCTCCTTACCTAAGGAAAGACATACTTGCCTTAGAGGGAGTGCAGCGAAGGT
Organism: Squalus acanthias; assembly: GCA_030390025.1. Lineage (NCBI taxonomy): Eukaryota > Metazoa > Chordata > Chondrichthyes > Squaliformes > Squalidae > Squalus > Squalus acanthias. The sequence goes on from CM059429.1 coordinate 34,362,141, forward strand.
TAACTATATGGTTCCTGGGATGAGGGGATTGCCCTATGAGGAGAGATTGTGTAGACTAGGCCTATATTCCTTAGAGTTTAGAAGAATGAGAGGTGATCTAATTGAAACATATAAAATTCTTAAGAGGCTTGACAGGGAAAATGTTTTCCCTGGCTGGGGAATCTAGAACACGGGGTCACAGTCACAGAATAAGGGGTAGGCCATCTAGGACACAGATGAGGAGAAATGTCTTTACTCAGAGCGTGGTGAATCTTTGGAAATCTCTACCCAAGAGAGCTGTGGATGCTCAGTCGTTGAGTATATTCAAGACAGAGGTCGATAAATTTTGGGGAACGAAGGGAATTAAGGGATATGGGGATAGTGCGGGAAGGTGGAGTGGTGGTAGAAGATCAGCCATGATCTTGTTGAATGGCGGAGCAGGCGCGAAGGGCCAAATAGCCGCCTTCTTCTTAGGCAGTCCCTCGGAACCGAGGATGACTTGCTTCCACACTAAAAATGATGAGTCCAATGCGGGACCTACAGTCTCTGTCACAGGTAGGGCAGACGTTGGTTGAAGGGGCGGGTGGGTGGGGTGCTTGGGATGACGTGCGCTCCTTCCGCTGTTGGCGCTTGGCTTCCGCTTGCTCCCAGCGAAGAGACTCGAGGTATTCGGTGCCTTCCCGGATGCTTCTCCTCCACTTTGTGCAGTCTTGGGCCAGGGATTCCCAGGTGTCGGTGGGGATGTTGCACTTTTTCAAAGAGGCTTTGAGGGTGTCCTTGAAGCATTTCCTCTGCCCACCTGGGGCTCTCTTGCCGTGTCGGAGCTCCGAGTAGAGCACTTATTTTGGGAGTCTCGTTCGGGCATGTGGACGATGTGGCCCGTCCATCGGAGCTGATCGAGCGTGGTCAAAGCTTCGATGCTGGGCCTGAGCGAAAACACTGACGTTGGTGCGCCTATCCTGCCAATGGATTTGCAGTATCTTGCGGAGGCAGCGTTGGTGGTACCTCTCCAGTGCTTTGAGGTGCCTGCTGTACATGGTCCATGTCTCTGAAGCATACAGGAGGGCGGGTATCACAACTACTCTGTAGACCATGAGCTTGGTGCTGGGTTTGAGGTTCTGGTCTTCAAACACTCTCTTCCTCAGGCAACCGAAGGCTGCACTGGCATACTGAAGACAGTGTTGGACTTCGTTATCGACGTCTGCCCTTGTTGATAGTAGGCCCCCGAGGTATGGAAAGTGGTCCACGTTGGCCAAGGACTCGTCATGGATTTTGATAATCGGGGAGCAGTACTGTGTGGCGGGGGCAGGTTGGTAGAGGACCTTTGTCTTACGGATGTTTAGTGTAAGGCCCATGCTCTCGTATGCTTCGGTGAAGGTGTTGACGATGGTTTGGAGTTCTGCCTCAGTGTGCGCAGACGCAAGCGTCATCTGCATACTGTAATTCGATGACAGAGGATGGGACGACCTTGGATCTGGACTGGAGGTGACGGAGGTTGAGCAGTTTCCCGTTTGTTCTGTAAATTAGCTCCACTCCAGCGGGGAGCTTATTGAGGGTGAGCTGGAGCATTGCAGCCAGAGAAGAGCGTTGGTGTGATGACACAGCTTTGCTTGACCCCGGTCCGTACGTGAATTGGGTCTGTGGTGGATCCGTTGGTCAGAATCAAGGCTTGCATGTCGTCGTGAAGCAGGCGGAGGATGGTGACAAACTTTTGAGGGCAGCCGAATTTGAGGAGGGCACTCCATATTCCCTCAAGGTTGATGGTGTCGAAGGCCTTTGTGAGGTCAAAGAAGGCAATGTACAGCGGTTGGTGCTGTTCCCTGCATTTCTCTTGTAGTTGACGCGCGGTGAAGATCATGTCCATTGTGCCCCTTAGTGGGCGGAATCCGCATTGCGACTCTGGGAGGAGCTCTTCAGCCACTGGGAGAAGGCGATTGAGGAGGATTTTTGTGATGAATTTCCCTATGGCAGACAGCAGGAAGACTCCTCTGTAATTACCGCAATCGGAAGATGGTCGCGATTACGACGTCTCTGAGATCCCCTGGCATGCTCTCCTTCTTCCAAATAAGAGAAATGAGTTCATGTATTCGTGCCAATAGTGCTTCTCCGCCATGGCCTATTCCTGCTCCTATTTCTTATGTTCTTATGTTGTGCATCCATTGGAGGCCCTATTCCCATCCTGATTTTTCTTTTGTTATTTATGTGTCTGTAGAATTCTATTTATTTTTATATTCCTCGATAATTTAATTTTGCATTTCCTCTTTACTTTCCTAATATTTTTTTTGACTTCTTTGCTAACCTCTTTGTATTCACTTTTGTCATCCTCTCCTTTATTGTCTATGTACTTAGTATATGCCTTTTTCTTTAGTTTAAATTTTACCCTTGTGTCTTTATTCATCCATGGTGTTTCATTATTGTTTTTTAGAAGAATATATTTCTCCTGAACTCGATTGATCACCGTTTTAAATATTTCCCACTGCTCTGTCAATTTTGTTTCTCCAGATTACCCTCCCTAAATCCATTCTCATCCTTGCAAAATTAGTTTTTTCCAATCTACTACTTTGGTCTTACTTATGTCCTTCTCAATCGTTATTTTAAACCTTATGATATTAAAGACAGCGCATAGTCTTTGGCTCCAGAGGAGCTCTATTATTTTAATATTTGCATTTATGTAGTGCCTTATTAATCAAAACATCTCACAATGCTTCACACACAGTTACTTTTAAAGTGTAGTAATTGCTAAATAGGTAAATACACAACCATTTTCTGACTTGTATAAATTACTCAGTATTCACTGTCAGCTCATTATCAGTCGTTTAAAAAAACCTAATTGGTAAATTCCCTCTGGTTATCTCTTGCTATATGATATTTCTATCACTTTGAGGTTTCCAACTCAGGTTGGAGGCATTTCTGGATGTTTGGTCACGTGATATTCTGACAACATGATATCTGACCACGTGACATCTTCAAATGTTATTGCATTTACCTTATAAAGGTTGGGTCCCCTGTAGTTGAGTATCTTTGCTTGTGGCTTTGCGGCAGAAGCGGTTGTGCAAGAAGTTCTGACAACCAGGTGGCCACCCATGAACTGGTGAAGAAGGGAAACCAAAGGTGGGGGAGCAATTTGCAGAGAGAAACCAGAAGTGGGAGGAACTTTGATTCCACCAGTATCTAATAGTAACTCACTGAAATTGCACCAATAATTTATAGTAGTACTGGGAACAAAGGAACAGGAGTAGGGCGTTCAGCCCTTGTTCTGCCATTCATTAGATCATGGCTGATCTGTATCTTAGCTCCATTTACCTGCTTGGTTTCATATCCCTTAATATCATGACCTAACAAAAATTTATCAATCTCAGTTTTAAAATTTTCAATTGACCGAGCCTCAATAGCTTTCAGAGTTCCAGATTTCCACTACCCTTTGTGTGAAGAAGTGTTTCCTGACATCGCCCCTGAATTGCTTAGCTCTAATTTTAAGGTAATGCGCCCTTGTTCTGGACTCCCTCATTAGAGGAAATAATTTCTCTATCTACCCCATCAACTCCTTTAATCTTCTTCAATACCTCAATTAGATGATCACTTAATCTTCCTTACTCAAGGGACTACAAGCCTTGTCCACGAAACTGGTCCTCATAATTTAACCCTTTTAGCCCCAATATGATTCTGGTGAATGTGCAGTGCCCAGAACTGAATGCAGTACTCCAGATGTGGTCTAACCAGAGCTTTATACAACTGTAGTATAACTTCCACCCCTTTCTATTTCAGACCCGTTGAGATAAAGGCTAACATTCCATTAGCCTTTTTAATTATTTTTGTACCTATCCTCTAGTTTTTAGTAATTTTTGTACATGGACCTCTAAATCTCTCTGCTCTTCCACAGCCCCCAGCTTCTCACCATTTAGAAAATGCTCTGATCTATCTTTCTTAGGTCCAAAGTGGATGACCTCACACCTTCTGACACTGAACTCCATCTGCCACAGTTTTGCCCACTCACTTACTCGATCAATGTCCCTTTGCAACTTTCTGTTCCCATCTACACAGCTTACTGTGCCACCTAATTTAGCGTTGCAACAAACTTGGACATCATAGGGCTCTCTATTCCTTCAACTAAGTCATTGATAAATATAATGACAAGCTGAGGCCCCAGTACAGATCCCTGGCGACACACACTACTCGCATCCTGCCAATTGGAGTACATATCCATTATCCCTACTTACTGTCTCATACCTCCTAACCAATTCCCTATCCATATTAATCAGTTGCCTCCAATTCCATGTGCTTTCATTGTTGCGGAACCTTATTGAATGTTTTCTGGAAGTCCATATAAATAACATCCATAGACACTCCTTATCTACCATGTTAGTGACATCCTCAAAAAATTTGACCAAGTGCTGACTCTCTGATCAGTCCATATATGTCCAAGTGCTCAATCACTCTGTCCCTAATGACAGATTCTATTAACTTCCCCATAACAGACATTAGCCTAATAGGTTTATCATTTCTTGGTTGCTCCCTCTCACCCTTCTTGAATAATGGAATGACATTGGAAATTTCCCAATCCAAGGGGACAATTCCTGAATTAAGAGAGTCTTAAAAGATCAGGGCTAAAGCATCTGCAATTTCCTCACCTCCTTCTTTTAATACCAAGCCAGTAGCCTAATGATTAGTTTTCTTGGTGAATTTACAGTGCAGCTGAGATCAGTAATTGCAGTGAGGGCCTCAGCCAGCCAAAACCCTGTTTACATTCCTTGGTGCCTGCCTGACTGTAACTGCCCTGTTTAAGAAAAAGATCTGTGCATAGCCAAATATATGCTTGCAAAGACTTCTCACCCAACAGTTAGAATTTAAAAGATTAGAGAGTGGGGAGGGGAGAAGATAAAAGAAAATAAAACAGATGAAGTAAAGAGACATGTTATTTTACATGATTGTCTAAAAACTGAAAACAAAATGAGTAAAAGAAATAGATAAAGTGCATGCTTGTGTATTTAGGTACCGTACGCGACAGTAGATTAGACAGAGTAAAAGCCTCCCTGTAAGATCTGGGTTTAAAGAATTTAAAGACATGTTGATTTAAACTATCTAATTAGACAGACTGATGTCACACAGTTTAAATCATAACAGGATACAAATTATTTGCCAAGTTCTGATTTGTCTCTGTGGGTTATGCTGTTGTTTAATTCACTGTCTGAAGTTAAATCAGTGTTCTTAATAACATCATGCTGGTACACAGTGTTTGAAAGAATCTGCACAATTATTGTCTTATTGATGTGACAGCAAATTTGCCAGAGGTATTATAACATTTGAAGCTGTGCACAGAGGAAGAAAATCTACTACAGCAGCATCTAAAAATGCCATTATTTTATTGTTGTTTGTCCCTGCTAATTGTTAACCTTTTAAGATGACAATTTATGAAAATGGATCTGGCTTGATTAGGACACCACTGTAAATAACTTATTTAACTTTTCTAACTTATTTAACACCACAATAAAAAGTACAGTCAAAAAAGGTAATTAATTACCATTACAAACAGAACAGAAAATAAAACAAAACAAATATAAATTTGCCTTAATTGTTTCCACTAGGGCCTCTGTCCTAATACCATTGCATTTATTATATGGATGAGCATTCAGATCCATATTTTGATTGTCGTACTGCAGGAAGCAGCAGCAACAGAGCTCCCCCACCTCCTCCACCCTTCTGGTGGAAAAATAGAATATTTCAACCCAGATTTCTCACAACAACGCAGAATGTCTGGCACAGGATTCTGCTATTGGCTGAATTATTGAAATTCTCATTTTTAAATGAGTTGCGGTTTCCACTTAAAGAATAGTAGACTGAGAAAACACCATTCTAATTATACTAGTATGTGTGGAGCTATCATTTTTTGTGAGGATGAGTGGTGGGATATGGAGCCCCTGAAAAATCAATCCAATTGGATTGGATTGGAAGTGAATCTGAGTGATAAGACACACACAAACCGATGTATTTAAATTACAAAGTTTTACAGACCAAGTACACTTCTGTTCAGCAGATCTAGCAGACATGCTCAGTGGTGAACAGTAGTGTGGGGTTATGATAAAGAATAAATTAATGCAGGAATACCCTTTTGTTCTTTCCAGTGGATTGATAGGTGGTGGAGGGTGATAGCGGTTGTGTACTAAGACAAATAAAATAGAAACAAATCCAATTGGGACGTTAAAGAAAATGGGTGGAACTTGTGCCTGTAAATATTCTATTTTTAAATGCCAATCTGTCAAATGCTAAGCTTGATAAAAGAGACTTTGTCATCAGAATTATGCTTCTTTTTGATTGTAGAAAAGCTGGAAATTGTACCTGGAAATATTCATATATCTGTAAACTCTTAGTTGTGACATGAGTTTAAAAAAAAATCATTAGATTTTAACCACATCTTATAGACCCTGGATTCATTAAAAATAAATGAGCAGAGCGGAACTTTCCATCTGTGCAAGACACAAACGTGCCAATATTGCCCAAACACCGAGAACTAGCACAAAATGCACTTGTGCAAATAACAAAGGAATAAAAAGGCAGACATACGGTATAGTTATAAAATGCCGCAATAGCTTTCTTACAATGTATTTATCCACTCCTAAGTACCATTTGCCAGTCTGTGTACTTTCCTCTTGTTACATTTTGAATTCCATGTGAGTGATTCATAACTCTACCATCAATCCCTGTGAGGAGAGGACAGTGAAAACATTGATTATATTTTTTCTCTTAAAATGCTGAACCCTTTAGAGGGTTCAATAAGTTGTGATTTTATTGTAACATTACTACATTATTACTGTGCTGTACACTTTCTGTAGTTGCCAGAGTCACTGGAGTAATATGTTTGCATCTTAACCTCCCAGCAACTAACAAGTAATCTCCATATACCATCATCTTTATTTCAGTCTCAATTTCCTCAAATTCACCATGTATTAAAAGCTTTACACATGACCTGTCCACATACCTTACTTCTTGTGAACTGATTTGGAGTCACATATTTGTGTCAACATTTAACATTGAAAATCGCTATGAAAACATTTGTCATGGGAAGATCTATCTAAAGATTTGGACATTTCCTATGTAGACACTTCACCATCATAGTTTGTTGTTGAACCAAGCAAAACAGTCAAAATGCTTTTCTTTAAAAAAGATTTCTTATATGCCATTTTTTTGTTCAGTAACTGAAATTCCTGAAGTCCAAAACAAGTTTTAAAAACAATTGGAAAATGACATATTTCCCAATAACATGATTAAATGTATCTATTGCTATTGGTGTCATTTACTACTTTCTTTACAGTTTTTATTTCAAGACCCCAGTGTCTGGCAATCTAGGGGACTGCTGGGATCTCTGCAGTAATGGAAGGAAGCCCCGAGACCTTATCCAGCACCACTGGACTTTGGATTTTATTCCCAGTGCTCCAAGGATCATCGCCCAATGCTGATAGGCCAGCGTTCTTTGTCATACTATTTGGTATAATATCCCTCTTCTTAAAAAAAAACCCCTCTGACTCAACAGGAGCAATGCCATGGGAGATCATGTCTGAGAAGCCTGGGCTTCGACTGGTTATTTTTATGTTACAATAATTAGAAAGAACTTTCAACCGCATCTGTGCAGATGCAGTTTACAGAGTTTCCCAGCGTGCAATCTGCACATCAACAGGAGTTAAACAATAGAAGGGTGCATCCTCTCACATTTGAAAGTTTTCGGAAGCTTTATTTCAGAAAAGCAATGACATTTATTAAGAAATGCTGTTTCCTGTTATAAACTGCTCAAACAGACAATGTCTGTGAGAGACACCATCTGTGATTAACAACACGTGATTGTGGTTTCTTCGTTAGTTAGAAAAACAACTGTATAGATGATGAGTTTTTGTTTGTTTATCAAAATTTGCTTATTAAAAAGACGGTATCGTACACTAAAGGGTAAATTTTCTGATTCCGTGCTCCTGGTGCAGGCCAGGACCCCATATCAGGAAATTATCCACCTCAGCCTGTGATTTTCCATCCATTCATTTTAAGAATCAGAAATTTGTTCTTAACTTCCTTAAGGCAGGAACATAAAGATAGGAACTGGATGACAATGGGAAAGTTGGGTGGGGAGAGGAAAGAGATACGCGAGGGTACAAAAGGTGCTGTGGATGGGTCTGGAGAGAAGGCTGATGCACAGGAACACAGTGGGCGCTGAGACCTCACATTTCAAAAAGAGCTGAGGTCACTTGGGATTCCATTCTCCTGAACCCCCTCTCCTACAAGACTGCTAGACCTTGCTTCCTCCCATTACTGCAGAGATCCCAGCAATCCCCTATATTGCCAGACACTGGCATCTCCAGAAACTCTTCTCCATTCCTGATAGAGCACAGCACCCCACTTCCACACAGACATCTCCCCACTCCCAAACCCTCAGACCTCCTCAATGCTCACCCAAACTGCATTCCCAGTGCTCCCTGATTCCGAAACCACTGCCGATGCTCTCAAACCACAAGACCTTACTACTCAATGCTCCAAGATTTCAGGACTGCTCTCTCACTTATTCCAGATCACAGAACCCGTTCCAGTATTCCCATGATATCCCTCTCCGGTGTGCCTGGATCCTTGGGACTCTTGCCCTCAGTGCTGTCAGACCATGGGGTCACGCCCCCCCCCCATCCCCCAAGACCTTATCCAGCACCACTGGACTTTGGTTCTTATTCCCAGTGCTCCAAGGATCATCGCCCAATGCTGATAGGCCAGCGTTCTTTGTCATACTATTCGGTATAATATCCCTCTTAAAAAAAACTCTGACTCAACAGGAGCAATGCCATGGGAGATCTGCTAGAGAAGTCAAATTATTTCCAGTACATTTATTAAATAAATATTTCAATACATTAGTATTATCTGAGGAATTGCAGTAAGTCAACAGCATTATACTAAGCAGAAATATATTACATTTATGGAAACTCTACTGTCACATACTAAAGTATATTTATAGTATTGGGTTCTGCTATGGGTGAGTTAACGAGATAAAGTACACATGTAAAGGTCTGCAGCAAGTCTCCTGTCAAAAAGGTATGGTAAGAGTGATCCATTATTTCCAGCTACTAAATGTTGCCTGTAGGAAAACTAAAATATTCATGGTTTAATGTTATTTATTAGCAAATCCATAATGTTACTTCAGTTTGATTGGAAGTCTCAGTACTTTATTTCCTTTCATTTAGCTTTATCTTTCTGTGAAGGTTTAGAACAAGAAGTATTTTCAAAACTAAAAATAGTAAAGATTAACAAAAGCTCGCAACCCAACATTGTACTGTTTTACCCTTTTTGCAAGTTACTCAGTTGCTTTATTCTTCTAAACTTTTATATCTTGTACAAATTCTCAGAACCACCTTCTGTTTGCTGCTACTATTCACAGTGATGCTGTTTATATTGTAACCACATATTTCAGCTTCAGTATTTATGATGCACTTAGAAGCATTTATACTCATCTATTTTCAACAGTCTGAGCAATGATATGCAACATTCCCAACCCCCAGTAAGTTTCTTGTCTCACAAAAATACATAAATTATAGTCGGGGTAATCATTTTACTCTTAAAATGTTGTTAAAAAAACAAACTAGTGATTGTGGTCCCTCTATAAAATGCTTATACACTGTATCCATTCAATGGCATTTTGCTGATATCAGAGAAAGCTGTCCTATCTCGCATTCCATGAACACTATTCCTTTTTTGTTAGCATGACTTAAGTAGTTTGAATCGTTATGCTTATTTGTATTGGACACTATTAATTGTTCCTATATATGGAAACAATTGAAGACTTATTATTGGGTGTTGAGGCATTCCTTCAGAACATTAAGGATCATTTGACTTCTAGTTAATACATGTGAGATTTGATGTTATTATCCCCGGTCACTGTCCGTACTCAAGACTGTGCTTCTCATGCAGTGCTACAAATACAATGTCATCCCTTAGTTCTTCCTCAACTTTCAGATCTGAGCATTACAGCAATTACAGTCGAAAATCTTCAGGCGATCCCTGCTTCAACCAATACATAGACGCAGCGCGGAATTTATTTGAGGATGAAGTGGAAAAATCATCCTTCAGGAATGGCCACTTTGTAAGACCTAGAAATGAATCTTTTGGATACACAGGTTTGGATTTTAATGTTTCTAACTTCCTTTGTTTTTGACTTCAGATTTAAGTAGAAATTTTCCAGATCAATGATTAGCCTTTGCTTTTGTAATGCAAATGAATTAAACATATAGCATATTCTTAATGATGCTATATTAATTAAACCCAAATTCTACATCATAACCTTAATATACATATCATTACTATATGTGTGTGTAATGAGAAAGTATTGTTAACTATCAATTCTTACCATATGGCAAAGAATAGGATTGTTTAAATTGCACAACTTGCCAAGTGATTCTTGTATAATTTTTTAAATTATGACTAGAACAAATGACTTATTGCAGCAGGTGATTTTTTTATTGCTCAGAAGTTGGCATTTTCACTGCCTCCCAGATATTTTATGCAAAATTAAAGTATGTGGGCAGCAAATCACGCTGTAGGCACTAAGTGTAGAAATTAATGGGATTTGTTGCAGGATACTGCACTGCAACAAATCATTTGCTCTACCTAGGATACTGATTATGTCAAAGGCTACTCGAGATATTTCCCACAAATACATTCTAATTAAGAATGGTTTTATAAGTCAAAAAGCCACACAATAGTTCTAGTGCTATAAAGAATCTACTTACACATAATATGAAAGTGAAGACAAAATAAAGCAGGAGAACAGAAGACAAAGTCGGCTACTACACTGTCCTTCACCTTTGGGACCATTGGATGAATGAGTCTTCTTTCTGTCGGTTGTTAGTGTCCCAAGTGGTAGGATTTCAGGCAGCACAAAATTGCCCATAATTTGCAATCTCGCTCAAGGATACAACAAAATTGACTGATATGGAGAAAACTCCATATTCTTCTGAGATTGGGAATTATTTTAGATTGCTTCATCAGATTATAGGGAATTTTATTTTGCATTTAACCCCTCTGAACCTGCTTTGATGTGTTAGATGGACAAGAAATGTGAGCTTGAATTTTGGACAGAAGCGGCCTATGTTGACATTAGATGTCAAAATTGGAAAATTGTTTCATTTCCTAGCACAAATATCCCTCATTTTGATAAGCATGAAACAAAATTACTAAAGACGAAACAAAACTAGAGTAGTATCTGCTGTTGCCCTTTGATGCTCTGTTACTATCCGATCATATCTGATAACCTTAGCTCATGGTTTCAAACATTTGATTTTTCTTGCTCTATAGCAGCGTTTCCCAACCTGTGGTCCGCGGACCACTGGTGGTCCGTGAGGGTACTGCAGGTGGTCCGTGAAAAAAAAAATATAAGTTTGACTCCCGTCAGCCATAGGCTGTTAAAAAAATTTTAAACGGCTGGTGGTCCACAGAAGCAATTTTTAAACGGCTGGTGGTCCGCATGAAGGAAAAGGTTGGGAACCGCTGCTCTATAGTTTCATTGGTTATTCCTTTTTTTGTTCTCATTCAATTTTTTCCATGTCAACCTCAGCTTCATCAATTACTTTCTGCTTTTAATGTCCGATTTTTTTTTTTTTGTTGCTTCCTCTGCAATTTGTTTTCTATCTTATTTTTTCTGGTGTGGGATATGTTCTTGGTTTGTCATTGGCTTTCTACCCTATTGTGATTAGGCAGAACCTCCGGCAATGGGGAGTGTTGGTGGACAACCTTTACTGTCTACACTGAAAGAAAGAATTGCTTTTAGACTGTGCATAACTAGTTCTTTCAGAAAGATCTCAAAGCACTTCTCATAAAATACATTACTTTGAAGAGCAGTGACTTGTTATATATGCAATTGTGGCAGCCATTATGAGCAAATTATGACCAAAGAAAATTCCCCAAAACAGAAATTAGACCAGTTAATCAGTTTTTGGTGATGTTTTACTATGTTAAAGGCACAAGTTGTTAGTTGAGGCTGAATGTTAACCAGGACATCAGGAACTCCTGCTTTTCTTTGTTAAGTGCCTTGTCAACCTGAACATAGGAACAGGATCATCAGAACAGACAGAAGAGGCATTGGTTTAAAACTCACTTAAGGACAGCTCCTCCAGCATTGAAGCACTCCCTAAATACTACACTGTAATGTCAGCCTAGATGATGTGTACAAACGCTGAATCCGCAACCTTCTTATTCAGCGCCAAGTGTACTACCATCTATTGAAGCTGATGCTGGTCTCGATTACCTGTTAGGGGCATGAAACAACAGCTTGGCAATGACTTTCCCGCTCATTTTTTCCTCATGGGAAAATACTGGTCCTCCATGCCATACATTCCCACAGCAAGAGGCTGAGATTGGGACCGGAGCAAGCTGTAAATCAAACCAGCATGACGCACCAGTGGGCCATTGCCCTTTCCACATTCTATTATGTCTAATGATTTTAACCAGCATGTCTTTGTCAGCAATATACACACACAAGTCTTTTTTTCCCTGTTGCTTTTCACTATGTTTTTTTTTTAACATCACAGCTCCAGTATCTGGGCGCCCAGGAAGCCTTGGAAACGTCAGAACCATTGGGGATACTTATCAAGTCACAGCTGATGTCAGTCAGTTTGACCCAGAAGAAGTCATTGTCACAATGTATAATTACCACATAGTCATCAAAGCAGAAAAGGTCCAAATGATTCTACCTTGTATTGTCATATGTAAAATATTAAAAGTAAAACTTTAAAAGTTAACAGTTCATTTGAGGAAAAGAAACATTTTTATTTACATTTAATCATTTCGCCAATGCCTATCTTTACTGCAGAATATATGCCATTACATCACCACCAATGAATCAGAGAGCTGTGTTCACTACACAAGAAAACATCATACTTTTTAGATGTAGCGCTTTCATTGATTTTCATGTAGATAAAAGAATCAGGGCATTGAAGAATAAAACTAGCATCAATACAATCTGCAGGGCAACAACTCAAATAATATGACATGTCAGTCAGAGGGTAGAATTAGTGAAGTAGAAGATCTCTACATACATCTGGAGCACTGAAATGAAGGGCTTTCAGAACCTTAGAAGCAATAAGTGAAATTTATAGAGCAGACACATGGGACACTGTAAAAAGTGGAGAAGCAGTAAAAATGGCATTGCCAGTCAATCAGACTTTGATTCCCTTTATTCAAATGTAACATTCTGATGCCTCGAGGCTGCTGTTGTAATGTGTTGACATTCAGAGCTGATGAGAATATCGTCTGTTGCAAGTGAAAGTTGGAGCATTATTGTGTTTGCAGCACAAAGCTGGATAAAGTAAAATGTACTTGGACAACAAACATACCACTTAATTTGTCTTTACAAATCCATGATGTATAAGCATGGGATAAAAAACCTTGACACAAATAGAGTTGCCACCTCTTCCACTGGTCTGTGGTTAAACATCTGCTCAATTCAACATTATTTTCACACTATATTCTTTTATTAAACCAATAATTACCATTATTGCTCATGTAGGCTTATAAAATTGTGCTAAGAAACTGTAACGCATTTGAATGCACGTTAATGATTTTTATGCAAAATTATCGCTTGTTAAATGAAGCATGTTTTTTTAGAAGAATTATTTGTAGACCATGACCTCACAAGCTGACTGGATTTTGCTTTCATTGCTTTTAGGTGGCTGAAGATGGGACCATCATAAACACCTTCACTCATAAGTGTCAGCTCCCTGAAGATATGGACCCTATGTCTGTGAGCTGTTCACTGACAGATGTCGGCATTCTGATAATCAATGTTAGAAGGAGTCCACTGAAACAAGCAGAATCACCACAGCCAATTTATAGAAGTGAAGTTAAGCTGTAGGTGCCTTGATTCTGTCCAAGCTGCCTCAGCAACATTAGTTAAAAAATTATTAATGTTTCTACACAAACTCTGCATAGGTTTTTATTTTAGAGATATTGTAATGTTCCTAAGGTGTGCACTCAATTCAACACTACTTTTCTTTGGAAGAAAAGAATAGATTCTAAAAGCTAAATGCACTTTGAATATTGTAATTTTCTATAGTGTCACACTAAAGTCATTTATTTTCTCACTAAAGGGTATGTACTGTTTTGCCTTTTACAGATTACATTTACAATCAAAGAAAAGTTAAACTCCACAATTTCATTTATTTTCCTTCTTACCTTAGGTTTGGTTTTAATTTATCTAAAAGCAATGTAGCCAAAGATAATGAAAGTCATACTCAAAAATCCATCACCCAGCAGCCTGATAGTAATGGTAATAGGTCCCGGCCTTGTATCAATATTGCCTGTAGTTTGAATTCATGAATGGGGAGAGGAGCTCTCTATTATACTTATGATGCATTTCACCAGCTATCAGTAATTAGATATGGGGCTTCCCGACAAGAAAAATAAGATTTTGATGCTTATAAAAATCTGGCTCTCTTGCAGACAGATGTTTTCATGTGCGCAGACGTTTATTTTTCTGGCAGCTGTGGAAGAATCTGGAGCTTTGCTTCTGCTATTTTCTTGGAAAGAGGTTAGCAGTGGCTGTACTCATTGTAGGAAATGCATGTTAAAGGCTGTATAGTTAGTCAATCTGAATTTAGTAATTGTGTTTCATAATGGCCCGGATTTCCCGGGGCCTATGACCACGTACGCATAGTGTACGCAGTCGTAAGTGCCTCGCAAGATCCAGGTTTCCGCGTGCAATGCTCACGCGCGAAAACCTGAAACTTGCGATCTGTCAAATTTTAGCTTGACAGAGCGTACGAATGCGCAGGAAATGGACATTCGCTGGCGTAGAGTTGGGCTATTTGCCCAACTACTGCCCAGCGAATGCCCATGAAACTCTTATGCCTGGTAAAAGCAGGCGTAAGGCCTTCTTTTACCAGCGTAAGGGTTTAAATAAATATTAAAATAAATTTTTAAATTATTTAAACATTCAAAAACCTTTAAAATTAGTTTAGGTTAGGTTATGTTTGGCCCCTTTAAAAATGTTTACATTTATTTTTCAAAAATTTAATTTTTGTTTTAAGCGTTTAATTAGATTGTATTTTAATTAATTTTTAACGTGATGATTTATTTTTATTTAAGTGCAGTGAAAGTGTGTTTTTGAGGGGATTTCTATTATGCTAATGGGGATTCTGTACGTAAATGGAATCCCCATAAGCATAATGGGAATCCCCCTTTGTGATTGGTTGGGCCGGCCCACGTGATCCCAGGGATGCTTGCGAACCGCGTGCGCCCCGGGATACGTGGGCCTTTATGCAGGCGTACGCCTGCAGGCCCAGGAACGCAAGAGTCCGAAGATACGGAGGCACCAGGTAGGCGTGTACTTTTGTTTTGGATTGGAGGCGTTCGCCCGTGGCAAGCCTCCGACCGCAATTTCCAGCCCAATTTTTCAGGATAGAAATAAATTGTAATTTCTTAAGATAAGAGGCCAAATTTCTAGGGTGGCTCTATGGTAGCCTGCAAGAACCAAATTGCACTCAGCGTAGATGATGCAGATTAAAACATTTCAGGTTAGTTTAGGAATTCCTGAAATTTGTTGAATTTAAGTTGGAATATGTCTGATCTTTGAACAAAATAGCAGTAAAGACAGCAAGAACTGAGATGGATAAGCACATTGAAGCACCAACATGTGGCACAGAGCAGTACAAGTAAAATAAATTATAAAATGGGGAAAAGACATACTTTAATAGTAATAGCATCTAAAGAACTTGTATTTCTATAGCAACTTTCACATCCGGTCACAGCTAATAAATTACTTTTGAAGTGTAGAGACAGTTGTAATGTAGGTAAACGAAACAGCCTACGTGGGTAAGGTGTGAGACTGAATACCAATCGTGTTACCTGGCATGCAAATTTCTTTAAAACACGAGGGTGAACATTTACTGATACCAAGGAGTAGAGGCAGACTGCTCCCCTTTCCCCATTCACCAGAACTGATCAACCCAACAACTTCCAGCGAAACCGGACACATACTCAGCCACCATACTACCAGGGATCCAATGTCACTCTCAACCAGCAAGGAAAATAGACAGACAAAGGATTTGATGAGACACTCATTCAAAAGACCATCAAGGATTGGATATGCTTTTCTACCAAGGAAAATGAACATTTGCTTAGCATAATGCCAGGGGTCTGCCCCCATCCCTACAGCTCGGTGTTAACAATTCCGGTTTTCTCTCAAATTATTAACTTTATATTCACAGATCAAAGGAAATTTCCATAAACAGACCTGAGTCTCCTATCAAATGAAAGTCATGCCCTTGTATAATGCAAATGGGTTAGCAATACATCCTTTTAACATGGTGTTTTGTACCAGAGAACACATGGGATTTACACAGCATGTTCTCCAATCTACCTCAAAAGATGTTAAATATGACACTGTTAGGTTGCATTATTCAGGCTAAAACAAATGAATTTATTTATCAGCAGGTTAATTACACATACAGCAAGAAACTAGCAGTACAATGCTTGATTTACTACATAAACTGTTTAAAAGCATTAAAGAGTGCTGAATCTTTAGAAGTCCAATACAATAAGTTTTGAACCAAGTCTCCGGTGAAACATTACATAGATTAACACCAAACAGCTCCTTTTACTGCCTCAATGTAGAAAGTAGGATCTGGAGGTGCAGGGAAAGTGAATACATCTCATATAATTCTTCTGGATTTTCAAAGACATGCTTCAATACCCAAGATCAAGTTGTTATATAAAATAGTCATGATGCGGAGATGCCGGTGTTGGACTGGGGTGGACAAAAATGAGAAGTCGCACAACACCAGGTTATAGTCCAACAGTTTTATTTGAAATTACGAGCTTTCGGAGCGCTGCTCCTTTGTCAGGTGAAGTGAAGGAATACAAATCAGTTACAAAGCATATATAGACAGAGAACAATGTGTCTGCAGAGATACAATCCGTCAGGGAGGCATTACATCAAAGACACAGCAGAATACAGCTAAGACAATGAGGTGGGGTCACAAGGGGTCCAACGTGTCAAATGCTGCAGTCTGCAGTTAAGCTTTTTACTTTTTTTTAAAACTGGAAATCACATCTGTGAACAAGACAACGACGACTCTAGTCTGGACTCTAGTCTGGACTCTAGTCACGTCCTGTAGCGTGACATGAAACCGAGATTCCGGTTGAGGCCGTCCTCATGGGTGCGGAACTTGGCTATCAGTTTCTGCTCGATGATTTTGCGTTGTCGTGTGTCTCGAAGGCCGCCTTGGAGAACGCTAACTCGCAGATCCGAGGCTGAATGTCCTTGACTGCTGAAGTGTTCCCCGACTGGGAGGTAACAATCCTGCCTGGCGATTGTTGCGTGGTGTCCGTTCATACGTTGTCTCAGTATCTGCATGGTCTCGCCGATGTACCATGCTGCGGTGCATTCTTTCCTGCAACGTATGAGGTAGACAACGTTGGCCGAGTCACATGAGTATGTACCATGTACCTGGTGGGTAGTGTCCTCACGTGTGATGATGGTATCTGTGTTGATGATCTGGCATGTCTTACAGAGGTTGCCATGGCAGGGTTGTGTGGTGTCGTGGTCGCTGTTCTCCTGACAGCTGGGTAATTTGCTGCGAACGATGGTACTTTTGAGGTTAGGCGGCTGCTTGAAGGCGAGTAGTGGAGGCATGGGGATGGCCTTAGCGAGGTGTTCGTCGTCATCGATGACATGTTGAAGGCTGCGAAGAACATGGCGTAGTTTCTCCGCTCCGGGGAAGTACTGGACGACATAGGGTACTCTGTTGGTTGTGTCCAGTGTTCGCCTTCTGAGGAGGTCTATGCGATTTTTCGCTGTGGCCCGTCGGAACTGTCGATCGACGAGTCGAGCATCATATCCCGTTCTTACGAGGGCGTCTTTCAGCGTCCGTAGGTGTCCATCGCATTCCTCCTCGTCTGAGCAGATCCTGTGTATTCGCAGGGCTTGTCCATAGGGGATGGCTTCTTTAATGTGGTTAGGGTGGAAGCTGGAGAAGTGGAGCATCGTGAAGTTGTCCGTGGGCTTGCGGTAGAGTGAAGTGCTGAGGTGTCCGTCTTTGATGGAGATTCGTGTGTCCAAGAATGAAACCGATTCTGAGGAGTAGTCCATGGTGAGTTTGATGGTGGGATGGAACCTGTTGATGTTATCGTGTAGTCCTTTCAGTGATCCTTCGCCGTGGGTCCAAAGGAAGAAAATGTCGTCGATGTATCTGGTGTACAGTGTTGGTTGGAGGTCCTGTGCAGCGAAGAAGTCTTGCTCGAACTTGTGCATGAAGATGTTGGCGTATTGGGGTGCGAATTTGGTCCCCATGGCTGTTCCGTGTGTTTGGGTAAAAAACTGGTTGTCGAAGGTGAAGACATTGTGGTCAAGGATGAAACGGATGAGTTGTAGGATGGCGTCTGGAGATTGGCTGTTGTTGGTGTTGAGTACTATAAAATAGTGGCAGTGTATACTAATAAGCAACCTGACTCATTAACATCTGTATCAGACATGCCAAGACCTAAAACAATGCATATTGAAATTTTGACTGAAATGCAACTTTGTTGATGGTTCAACCATAAGAGATAATGACTATCATCTGCTGTGTCTGCAAACTTGCATACATTAATACTTCAAAGACCGGAGGTAATTTATGATGCAATTAATTGATGAACACAGGCAGTACCATCAGTGTAGTGATTTGACTAGGTCAGATATACATAAAAATATGAATACCTCTAGAGACCTCTGCATATTGCTTTTCTCCTCACAGAAACAAAAAAAAACTCTGTTTCAGCCATAGCTAACATCAATTTTGAAACATGTTATTCTGTCTATTCTAAAGTCACATTAAAGATAAATACATAAATTTTCCATTTTGAGGCATGACAAAGCTCTAAGGACATTTAATTACCTCATGTGAATAGGACAGGGAGAGGTAAATTAGATCGTCAAGAATCCGATGCTACTTACTAGACTTCTGGATAATTAAGAAAATACTGGAAGTTACTGCCATTTCCTTTAGCTTCAACCACACACAACAGCTGCATCACCAAATGAAACCTCCTTCCGAGACCGGTGGGCGCCGCGGGGACTGGAGTGCATCATCACCCCGACCAATATAATTTTAATTTAATTTGATAAGTTTTATTTAAAGTTCTGTTAATTTACAGCTAATTGGTTCAACAAAAGAGGACCAAATGAAACCTAATGGCGGGGTATACATACTGTGATAGAAAGACCCCAGTTAGAAATGATCTGAATTCGGCAAACTTCAGGTTACCATGAAATGAGGCCATTTCAGGTAATTTGGGTTGTGAATTTGATTAACTTCTAGCTCTAGCAGTAACCTCATAAATCATTGTTCTACAAATTTCCTACCTCAAGAATTCTCACGCTATCAAATAAAAATTGCTCTGGATTTAGACTTATTTCACGATTGCGGAATATAAAACCCAAGATATTTTTGGGGAGGAATAATTGATTCAGCATCCATTGCAGCAGGTAGAACTCATTCTGCAAGTTAATGACCTTGGGCTTAATTTTCAGCCCTTCCAGAAATGGAGTGGTAGTGCCCTGCAAATGGCAGAGAATGACCTACCGCCCCATTGTTGCTGTGGCCGCGGCAATGTTCACTGGGCCCCACTGCTGGACGGCCGGAGTGGCCCCGGAGTCAGGTGATAGGCCATTTAAAATGGAACTCGGTGGCCCAGGCCATCAATAGGACTCGGATTCCCATTTTTCGACTGAACTGGCTGGAACACGCTCTGGCCAGTATCAGTGGCTGTGCGGCCGAGGAGGATCCCGAAAGGTGAGTTGCTCTTCATTTATGTGGGGTGGGCAGCAATGCTTCCCCCTGCTCCATAAACCCAGCCTGGGCTGCTACCACTCTGGCTCGGTCACCTTATATAGTTGAGGCCTGGGGCCGCTCGCTTTCTGTCCACATTGCACCGGGCCTGATGCAAATAAGGCCTGGTCCTCGAGATGGACCACGACTCCCACCTAGAGTACCGGCTGGCCTGGGCGTTCCGCCGGCCAGCTCCTCTGGGAAAAATCCACTCCCTCGAGTGTGGAGTTACTACTTAGAGGAAAACTCCAGGAAGCCGAAACAAGGACCACGTTAGTAAATTTTACTTGAACCTCCCGGCCATCCTGGATGCAAGAGAAAAACCTACTTTTGTTTTAAATACAAAATTGGTTATCTCAATCCCACAAGCAATTCCCTGCTGCACCGTAGAGGTGATAATTTTAGGATTAGTTATCTTGTAATTTCATAGAATGGTTACAGCACAGAAGGAGGCCATTCGGCCCGTTGAGCCCGTGCCGGCTCCCTGCAAGAGCACTTCAGCTAGTCCCACTCCCCCGCCCTTTCCCCGTAGCCCTGCAAATTTTTTTCCTTCAGATGCTTATCCAACTCCCTTTTGAAAGCCACGATTGAATCTGCCTGCACCACCCTTTCAGGCAGTGAATTCCAGATCCTAGCGACTCGCTGCGTAAAAAAGATTTTCCTCATGTTGTCTTTGGTTCTTCCGCCAATCACCTTAAATCTGTGTCCTCTGGTTCTCGACCCTTCCGTCAGTGGGAACAGTTTCTCTCTATCTACTCTGTCTAGACCTCTCATGATTTTGAACACCTCTATCACATCTTCTCTCAACCTTCTTTGCTCTAAGGAGAACAACCCCAGCTTCTCCAGTCTATCTACGTAACTGAAGTCCCTCATCTCTGGAACCATTCTGACCAGCACCATCCAGTTTACGTTGCTGGCAGTCAACGGCTCTCCTTGAATCTTAGAGCATCACAACTTAGGTGCAAACAATGTATGAAGTGTGTGTGAGTAGTGGAATGTAGGCACAGGATTAGGCCATTCAGCCCCTTGAGCCTGTTCTGTCATTCAATTAGATTATGGCTGATCTGTATCTTAACTCCATCTACTGCCTTGGTTCCGTAACCCTTAATACCCTTGCCTATCAAAAATCTATCAATCTCAGTTTTGAAATTTTCTATTGACCTAGCCTCGAAACTCAAAGCTTTGGGCTGGTTTCACCGAGCCATGCACATGTTCAGCTTAGGGGTGGGATCACACTTACAATGTTAAGAAGCAATTTTTAAGTCTGTCATGACGTGTATTGGTCTCTGGTGTGCTGTACTGGTTTCAGCTGTTATACTGATGCCGACACAGCTCTGCTCCAAAGTTGAGCCACCTACTTAGTAAGTCTCGTTGGAGGCAGAGCAGCTGGATCTGAGCACAATTCAGCTGTTCTATATTAGACTTTTACAATAACAAATGCCACTACAGATATAAATTTGGCACAAAATCCCAATATAACAAGAGCAAAAAAGGTGTGGTGCAGCAGTTGTATCCCAGAGCCAAAGGTCACACATCATTTCTTTTCTTGCTGGCATTAATTATTAACAATTCTGGAATATCTGTTTGAAACTACACCAAACACTTGCTTTGTTACAAGCCGCTTGCCCTGTTTTGATGCCGTTGAGAATTAATGATGTCAATCTAGATGGTAACAAATAAATAGAAATCAAACTCCCAGATTAGTAAATGCCCCTGGGAAACCATAATATTAGGGCAACCATTAACCTCCCTGCCGATTGGAGAGATTTCTAATGGCGATAAGTATGTATTTAATTTAAAAAAATAAAAGAGGGAGGAGCTTTAAATAAATAGTGGCGTGCATTTTCACTGTGTGGAAGAGTTGTTTCTAGTGATATAACAAAACAAATCAAGTAACAAATGCACGTGGGGAAAATCCAGAACCCATTAGATAACTTTTAAACAACACCTCGGAAGAGGAACGATCCCTGTGACGTACATGCAGTATAGTAATACGATCACAGTAATGCTTCACCTGTTTCGATCAAAGCAAACGATTGCTCGTTCACCCAGAAATTTCTGCACACATAAACACACTTAACATCTCGAGAACTGATTTAATGTTTCCTCTTGTGAAAGCCAGGTGACGCTCGATTTCTAATGCATGAAAGGTTTTCAATAGTAATTAAAAAATGACAAGAATGCTTGGAAGATGTTGCACAGGATTGTTTTCTCCTCCAGCAACCTAATTTATCCTGAATAGGAGAAATGACTAGTTGACAGGTAAAACTCGGTAAGCAGGAGCACTAGATGATAATGCCGGCAGCTCTCCTAAGGCAATCTCCCAATTCTCTTAAGTACCATTAAGCAATATTGCCAAATTGTTTTGTTCAGTGCGCATTAGAGTTGGCACTGATTACATTTCACAGCTGCAGATAAGAGAACCTAATTTTTGAGTATATTTACATTTTCTTCTAATGCACTTGTAGTTGATGTCGTAAAAGTGAATGAAGCCCATGTTGGGGAATGCAGCATTAAATGATTAGGTCTTTGGGCCATATGAACCATTTCTACTATGATGATACAGGAAGTTGCTGTTATAATGAAAGGAATTTTAATTTGAAGTGTTTTGTGTGCACGGGTTGTAAATATCATCAGGGTAACAGGGAGATCAATGTTCAGTCCGAAAAAACAGTTTGGATTAGAAGCTACCCCAAATAAAAAGGCCAGGAATCTTTTTTTCTCCTGACTTCAGTGGGTTAGATTTTTTTGTTAGCAGTTATGGGCCAATTTCCCCCTGCCAGTACCATCAGTAACCCTGTATCATACAATTTCACTCTTTTTAACCAACAAATTTAAACACCAACATATCTTTTGCATTTCAGTGAACATATTTACTGCCGGACGGTCCTTCCAGTGTGTAAACAGATTTTTATTTAATGTTAGTTTTTATTTTCAAAAAAATGTAGGTGTAACTGGTGTCCTACCCTGCTGATAATACTCTACTGACTAATAGCAGCCAAGTAGCCATGATAAGCACTTAGAATATAATAAGCATACGTTACGTACATATCCTGACTGCTTCTTAGCAGTTAACCCACAATCTTCTGATTCAGAAGCAAGAGTAATACTCTCGTCTCGAGTCAGAAGGTTGTGGGTTTAAATCCCAAGCTGGTACTTGAGCATATCATTTAAGCCAACACTCCCTAGCGCAGTACTGACGAAGTGATACATTGTCAGAGGTGCTGTTCCTCAATGCATACGTGCCATTTCTGCATTTTATCCAGAATATCTGCTCAGTCTGTGATTGCGCTCGAGGGAAGAACCTCTCCTTTGAACTTGTCATCGGTGAAGGAGGAGAAGGGAGAAACCGGAGGGCCGATTTCCTCCCATTTACCCCCTGCCTATGAGCAAGTCAGCAGAGCACATCTGAAACTTTAATTGGCCAAATGCACCCCAGGCACAGACCTGCCCCAAGGCAGGGTCTTGTGTCTGGAAATAGGGGCAGAGAGGCAACCTGAGAGGCCTGCAGCAGTGGGAACAGCTGCTGTCTTTAGCCCCTTTTGGCTGCTATCCAAAAACTAAGGTTTTTACACACATAATAAGGTGCAAGTCTTTCGAAAAAAAATAGCACCCAATAACTTTTTTTGGCAAAAAAAACACTTTAACACACACTTTGCATATGATTTGGTCTGTTGTTTTATTTGGACATTCTGGTTTGAGTGAGGATTAATAACTGCCAAACCCACTCAAATCATTTTTAAATCTTCATGCACTATATGTTTTATATTATTAGTCAAAATGTGACAATCGCACTTGGTGCTACGCAGGCTATTTCATTTAACGGAACAAGAGAAAACAACACTTGTTCTACTGCTGGTAATCCAAAAGATAGCTGCAGAGTAACACCACTGGCTGGAATCATACCTAGCACAAAGGAAGATGGTTGTGGTGGTTGGAGGGCAATCCTCACAGCCCCAGGACATCGCTGCAGGAGTTCCTCAGGGCAGTGTCCTAGACCCGACCATCTTCAGCTGCTTCATCAATGACCTTCCCTCCATCATAAGGTCAGAAATGGGGATGTTCGCTGATGATTGCAGTGTTCAGTTCCATTCGCAACTCCTCAGATAATGAAGCAGTCCAAGCCCACATGCACCAAGACCTGGACGACATTCAGGCTTGGGCTGATAAGTGGCAGGTAACATTCGCGCCACAGAAGTGCCAACAAGCGAGAGTCTAACCACTGCCCCTTGACATTCAACGGTATTACCATCGCCGAATCCCCCACCATCAACATCCTGGGGGTGACCATTAACCAGAAACTTAACTGGACCAGCCACATAAATACTGTGGCAAAAAGAGCAGGTCAGAGGCTGGGTATTCTGCGGTGAGTGTCTCACCTCCTGACTCCCCAAAGCCTTTCCACCATCTACAAGGCACAAGTCAGGAGTGTGATGGAATACTCTCCACTTACCTGGATGAGTGCAGCTCTAACAACACTCAAGAAGCTCGACACCATCCAGGACAAAGCAGCCCGCTTGATTGGCACCCCATCCACCACCTTAAACATTCACTCCCACCACCACTGGCGTACCGTGGCTGTAGTGTGTACCATCTACATGATGCACTGCAGCAACTCGCCAAGGCTTCTTCGGCAGCACCTCCCAAACCCGCGACCTCTTCCGCCTAGAAGGACAAGGGCAGCAGGTGAATGGGAACACCACCACCTCCAAGTTCCCTTCCAAGTCACACACCATCCTGACTTAGAAGTATATCGCTGATCCTTCATCGTCGCTGGGTCAAAATCCTGGAACTCCCTACCGAACAGCACTGTGGGAGTACCTTCACCACACGGACCGTAGTGGTTCAAGAAGGTGGCTCACCCCCACCTTCTCAAGGGCAATTAGGGATGGGCAATAAATGCTGGCCTTGCCAGCGATGCCAACATCCAATAGAAACGAATAAAAAAAAAAAATTGCAACAGGATTTTATTCAAAAAATCTGATTCATAGTTTTAAATAGAGTTTAGCTGGTAGGAACAGGAATTCTGCTGATATTCTCCCAATAGATTGTAATGAATGTAAAATAAATAGTTCATAAATCCAACCATCAATTAGTTCATTAAGGGATATAATTTTATGAATTGATACATTTTAAGATGGATTTACAGATCAAACCATTTATATATGTGAATTTATTTATTTACAAATGTTTTTATTTTAAAATCAGGCTATGAATTTTTAATGATAGATATTCTGTGGAACTGAATTAATTAAAGTGCTACATAATTAAATGCTTTTCCTTGCTGATTACAACAGTAGGAATAATTTTTGCATGCGCCACTTTTAACAAATAAAAGCAAATAATCACAGGTAGACATATCAAACAAACAATCAGCAGCAAGAACAGTGTGCTCAGAATTGTCTATGCAAGTTAAAACTCACAAGAAACTCAAAGATTTCTGGCGAAGAACTATTTTCCTTTTAGATGCCTCTGGTTTATTTTAAAAAAAAATCTGCTTTGTACTATTGTAAAAAGATCTCAGTTATGAAACCCATAATGTAATTACTCAGATTTCAAAATAGGCTGTGAAATGTTTCACACTATCCTTTAAAAAAAAATCTCTTTACATATTTCCCATTCTCTAAATTTTTCCTCCATAATGTGATGATTGAACATGGAGCCATTCTTCTTCATGGCCACTGGTCAGTTGACAGGATGTGTGCTTCAGCGGTTGAGGGAATGGGGGTGGGGAAGGAACAGTTTAGCCAAGAGACGTGAAAGGTAAAAAAAAACTCCATCAATTTGGGGTAAAATGACTCAATCAAGATAAGTAAGTACCAATCTCTATTTATTGTAATAAAAAAAATGGCCTGGAAATTGGATTGTGCACGCCCCTAATGAAGCCGATGGCAGGGCCGCACATTGGTCTACCGGCCTCAATAGGATAGTACCAGTAATCTGTGGGCGGCAGTCGCATGAGGGAAACAAATTTGTCCTGGGGGGAGGGGGGTGGGAAGGAATTTGGAGTGGGGCCGGGCGTTGACCGGCAGCGGCCCGTGGTTTTAATGTAGAGCTGGGAGGATGTCTCCATCTCCTCCCGACTCCACATTCAGGTAAGTAATTAAAAGAAAAATAACCTTTTTGGTGGCAGCCTCCTGTGGTCCCTTTAAGGATCGCTGGTTAGGCCGCAAGTAGACCAGATAATCCTGAACACAGCAGGCGCGACACCTTACCACCACCTGGGCAGCAACAAGTACAGCAGGAATAGGAGGAGGAGAGACAGTAACCACCTGAGCCCCTATCTACTGAGCTCTGAGACAAGGGCTGGAATTTTCTCATTGCCGAGCGTGCGGGTTTGGGGGCGGGTCGGAATAAAAATTGCCAGCACGTCGGGAACCCGCCGGCCTCCGCATTTAACTCGTGCGCGTTTCCCAGCGCGCCATGGACCCGATCGGGGATGGCGGGCAACCTCATTCAAGTAATTAAATGCTTGTGGAGAGACCCTTGAGGGTTTTTAACAGCAGCTTTTGGCTTTAACTGCAGGAGCATGGGTATCACGCACCTCGGGAACCTCGCCTGTGAAAGGGAGGCGGAAGCTCACTGGCCAATGTGAGTCCATTAATTGAGAGTTGGAAAAAACACAAATACTCCCACATTACACCTGATTACTTGGCTCTTGCTGACTCCATTTTGTGCAGAGATCTAGCTGTCAGCAGTTTGCAGGTCATTTCTGCAACCTCGGAAGCCACTCTCACCACATTGCTAGTCACTATCACAACATTGAAGGATTAGGTACCTGCCATCTATTCCATCAAAATGGGTGCTGCTTATGCTGTCTCACCTTGGACCTCAGAATCAGACCAAGATGAGCCCCAGCACCAAAACACCAGCAGCAGCAACCTTCTCCTCAATGACCTGATGCTCCACAGAGAAGAGGGTGTCAGCCCAGGGCTGCACCGCGCCGGAGGTGATACTCCCAACACAGGGTATACAGGCAGAGGATGAGCTTCCTGGACATGACTGAGCAGCAGTGCTTGAGGAAGCTAAGGCTATCATGCCAAGTCGTCGCAGACATTTGTAGCTTGCTGGAACAAGACCTGCTGCCCAGAGGACCTGGTGGACACACCTTACCAGTGGCTGTCAAAGTCACCACCGCTCTCAACCTCTTCGCCTCAGGCTCCTTCCAGGGATCTACAGCAGACATTTGTAGGATCTCGCAGTCGGCCGCCCACAGATGCATCAGCCAGGTGACCGATGCCCTCTTTGATAAGTCAGCCAATTATGTTAACTTTGCCACTGATGAAGCCAGTGTTACTGAGCAGGCGCTCGGCTTTGTGGCTCTGGCTGGCTTCCCACAGGTGCAGGGCATCATCGACAGCACACATGTAGCCATCAAGGCACCCGCTCATCACCCTGGAGTGTTTGTGAATCGCAAGGGCTTCCACTCCCTCAATGTGAAGCTCGTCTGCAACCATAAAAAGATCATCATGCATGTGTGCGCCAGATTCCCTGGCAGCTGTCATGACTCTTGTGCTGTACCAGTCCACCCTCTTCGCATCTCCAAACAGACTTACCGGCTGGCTGCTTGGAGACAAGAACTATCCACTGAAGATGTGGCTCATGACAGACCATTGACCAGAAACTTAACTGGACCAGCCACATAAATACTGTGGCAACAAGAGCAGGTCAGAGGCTGGGTATTCTGCAGCGAGTGTCTCACCTCCTGACTCCCCAAAGTCTTTCCACCATCGACAAGGCACAAGTAAGGAGTGTGATGGAATACTCCCCACTTGCCTGGATGAGTGCAGCGCCAACAAAACTCTAAAAGCTCGACACCATCCAGGACAAAGCAGTCCGCTTGATTGGCACCCCATCCACCACCTTAAACATTCACTCCCTCCACCACTGGCGTACCGTGGCTGCAGTGCGTACCATCTACAAGATGCACTGCAGCAACTCGTCAAGGCTTCTTCGGCAGCACCTACCAAACCCGCGACCTCTTCCACTTAGAAGGACAAGGGCAGCGGGAGCATGGGAACACCACCACCTCGAAGTTCCCTTCCAAGTCACACACCATCCCTAACAGCACTGTAGGAGTACCTTCACCACACGGACTGCAGCGGTTCAAGAAAGCGGCTCACCACCACCTTCTCAAGGTCAATTAGGGATGGGCAATAAATGCTGGCCTTGCCAGTGATGCCCACATCCTATAAAGGAATAAAAAAGTGTGAATAGTGATGGTTCTCTGTCTCTCCCTATTGTTGTGGGCTCTCCTCCTGCAAGGAGTGAAAGAAGAGAACTTTTAGTGAGTGATGGAATGAGTGTAAGGAATGGATGGGTTACATCTGTCGAGGGTAACTATGAGGGAGTGGCGTGACATTGCCAAATGGCCTCCTTCTGTGGTGTTAATTGCATTAGGATGAGGGTGAGTGTCAGTGGTGGTTAGTCAGATGGGGATGTGAGTATGTACATAGACAGTGAGGGATGGGTGGACCTGGAAGGTATGTTGGTGTGAGGAAGGATGTGCAGGAGTAGGCTTGGGAAGATAGAGTGATGGGGATGTGGTGACAGGCATATCAAGCTGAAGGTGAGTGTGGCATTGCACTCACCTTTCCTGACCTTATGAGATCATTGAATCTTTTCCTGCACTGGATCCACATCCTCCTGACAACATCCCTGCTGCTGACCTCTTCTGCCTTCTCCAACCATGCTGTTTTGGTTTCTTTGGGTGGTCTTTTACACCTATCAACAGGGAAGAGGACCTCCCTGGGTGCTCCCACTGCCTGCACCAGAACATGGAGGGATGCATCGCTAAACCTTGGTGCCGCCCTCTGCTTTTGTGCATCCATGAGTGACACTTTTTCACCTTGGTAATAGTAGCCAGAACTCTGGAAATTACCTTGCACACTGCTTCATCAACCTTGAAATGAGATGTGTGCAAGGCTGCTTTAAATATCGGCGCTGGAAAACAGATCATCGATGACGTCATCAGACCCGCTCCATTTAATTGCGCCAGGAAACGTGCGCGAGTCTTTCAATTGGGACCATTAAGTAAAAATCGCTCTGAACAACGCGCTGCTCACCACGTCGCATTCCCCACCCGCTACACGCCCCGCACACACAAAACCCGACTCCAAGGTAAAGATTCCGGCCAAGGTCATCGAGGAGCATTTCAACTAAATCAGCACTCCCATTTCCCAACAGTCCCACAATTCTTGCCACTCTGCTTACAACCAATATCCAATTGCTTTCCTTCACTCCAAACTTATTGGTTTTGCCCTCACTTCACTACTGAGACAAATACCAACACACAATCCAGATCAAAAAACAAATTTATCAACCAATCATATCCGCATTGACAAAAAAAAGACTAATCACCTTTGTGCAAGCCCTTAGTGCCTCTCGTGTGCTTGTTTTCCTTTCCTGGTGCTCCTAAGAGGTGCTTCCCCAATGGCTACAGTTTGGGAGGTGGAAGGCTGCTGAATTTCTATTGAGGACATTTCAGAGGCCCTTGGAGGACGACCTCGAGCAGCTCTGGGCCTAGAGGCTCCGGCTGCTGACTGCAGCATCTCTGCCTGGGCTGCAGCAATCTGGGCCAGCTGGCTGATAGGCACCATCAATGGCACTGGTGGAGTGTTTGGTGGGGGAGCAGGCATGCTGTCATGAAGAGAGAGGACAGCAAGTGCCTCTCCCATGGAGTAAAGGCCACTCTCCTAAGCCGGTGCCTCAGCACTCTTAGGGCTCTGCTCGAGAAGAGAGTGTTGGCGTGAAATGACATCCTGGAAGCCACAGCCTCAAGATAAAGGGTAGGCCATTCAGGACTGAGATGAGAAGAAATTTCTTCACACATAGGGTAGTGAATCTTTGGAATTCTCTATCCCAGAGGGTTGTGGAGGCTCAGTCATTGGGTATATTCAAAACAGAAGTCGATAGATTTTTGACTAGTAAAGGCATCAAGGGATATGGCGGTGGGGCCGGTGAATGGAGTTGAGGCAGAAGATCAGCCATGATCTCATTGAATGGTGGAGCAGGCTTGAAGGGCCGAATGGCCTACTCCTGCTCCTATTTCTTATGTTCTTATGCCCCTTTCAACAGTGGCACCCAAAACCAAGATGGCAGTCATCTGAGCTTCCATGCCAGCAGTGTGAGCTGCCATAGCAGCTGTCTGAGCTTCAATGGCAGCATAAACTGTCAGAGTTGTCATAAGACCCTCCGTCATGGTGGGTTCTACTGCAGTGCTGATGGAGCTGACCACTTGGTCCATGTTGGACAGAATGTTGCGACAAGTTGGAGCTGGACTCCTCTATGCTCTGTGATATTGTGCACAAGCTCTCTGGCAGACAGCCCAGTGCACCAAACATGTCCTGGTGTTTGTCCATGAGCTTTCTTTGGTAGGCTGGGCCCTTGAAGTCAGCATCTGAGTCCTCTCAGCAGAACTAGTATGTAACCTCGCCCTCTGGGCACCCCATCCCCCTGCCCAAGCTCCTGCGCACTTGTGCCCGGTGAATCACCACGTGCAGATCCCTCTAAAGTCCACGTGCTGTCAGTATCTGAGCTGGTCCTTGTGACAGTCAGATCAAGTGATGGTGCATCTTCGCCAACACTGTGCTCCTCTTCTTCCACTGCCTGAAGGGCATAAACATTTTCAGCAGCTGAAATGAAAAACAAGGGTTAGCTTATGGTGTGAGGGAGAGCAGAGAGGGAGATGTGGGTGGTGAAAGCATCTGCAGTTTGTCATGTAGAGTGTGTGGTGAGACAGAAATCAGAAGGGACAAAGAAGATTAGGTATAAAGAAACCCTGCATGGCGTCTCCTCCAGCATTGCCAGAGGCCAAGGCCTCCACTCTGTCCCTTCTCATTATAGCCAAGACACTCTCTTTATGGGGAGAGAGGGTGTGCAGATGGGTTCTTTCTCCTCATGTGGTGGCCTGTTGCTTGGTGTCATGTGCAACCTTCTCCAGCAAGAAAGAGTGAAGTGTGTTAGTGAGCGTCTTGTGAGGAGTTTGCCAGTCATAAGGAATAGCTGACAGTGTGTGTGTGTGTGTGAGAGTTACATATAATTACTTAAAATTTACAGCACAGAAACAGACCATACAGCCCAATTGGTCCATGCCGGTGTTTATGCTCCATACGAGCCTCATCCCTATCAGCATATCCTTCTATTCCTTTCTCTCTCATGTACTTATGTAGTTTCCCCTTAAATGCATCTATGCTTTTTGGCTCAGCTACTCCACGTGGCAGCAAGTTCTACATCTAACCATTCTCTGAGTAAAGACATTTATCCTGAAGCCCTGCATTGTGTGAAGCTGTGATCAGACATTATTTTAGCAGTCTTCTTACCTTAACAATTTTAGTTAAATCATTGAATTTTTTTCTGCAGTGCAGCCAAGTTCTCAGTGATCTCTTCCCACGGCCTCCTGAGTAGAAGCCTGGAGGGCTTCCTGCTCCCCGAGGGTAGAAGGATGTCCCTCCTCCTCTCCACTACCTGCACCAAGGCCTCCAGCGATATAGACAACCTCCCCCCCCCCCCCCCCATTAGATGTGCTTCCAATGAATGGAGTGGGTAGCGCTGGCTGCACGCACAAATCATTAATCAGCAGGTAGCATGGATACTGCGTGCTGCCCGCATTGGTTGTAACTGATGCGGTCAGTCCGTGTCCCACCAACCACCCCTCCCCCCCACACCCGTTTTCGATCCGACTTCTAGGCCGCAGAATTGCAAAGACTTGCTAAATTATAATTTGCCCTAAATATTTTAATGAATGCTATCACAGTATATATTCTTTTACTTTCAACAGTGACTGCAAGAGTCACTAATTAACATGTAAAGTTAATGATGCATTGCACAAAAGAATTCCACTTCTAAGTACTGTACCAACAATAATCATCAATCTTACACTAGGTTTTTTTTACAACATTAATTGACCATAACCAAAGAGAATCAATTTTCTCAAGTAAGACGACTACAAAAGCAGCATATATTGGTTAAAATTTATTATTTCTTGTAGTTTCAAGATAAACAAATTATTTTTTAAATAACACTGAAATTTGTTAAACTCTGAGCTCCCTCTAATATACAGAAATTATCTTACAGAAGATTCTGGAACAGATCAGAAAAAAATTCCAAACATTGATAGCACAAAAAAAATTAAAGAATTACAACTGGCAGTTTAAACAAACAACTATCCTTGACACAAAAATGAAGTTAATTGAATTAATTCCATATATAGAACTGTGAGGCAAAATTTGCCATACCAAATAATTATTGCACAAGTGGTGATTCTGAGGCTAATATTATCAGCATGGAGTACCCATGTAATTTTATAATTGAGAAAAGCTGCACAAGAACATGAATAAACACAGCTTCCATTTTAGAGCACTGATCCATATTATGTAGAAAAGATATGTACAAATTAAATTACAGCAACAGAAAAAGAAAAACTCAAACATTAAAATGCAATCCAATTGTTATATTTTAGGTAACTTGTTACAGTAGTAGTTGAAGTCATACTATTATTTAGTGTTCTTAAGATTTCATTAAAAATACTTCAAATACTTCACACTTTTTAAAGAAAAAGGTTGTCTAAATTGATACCTCATTTCAGAATCACGTTTGCTCCACTGTTACATAGAATTACAAAAACATTATAATTTTTTCTATGCACACTACTGGAACAGCTATTTTACAACGACCATGGAAAGGCAGTAGGGACTGGTCCAATAATACATAGCATTGGATTTTGAATTCTTAAACCAACCCTACAGGTTGCAACACTCGTCACAGTATTCGTTACAAATTACTTAAATTCATGTAAAAAGATTATTATAGTTTGCAGACTTGGAGTTGCTTTCTTGAACTTAGTCACTGGTTCAAAGGGAGATTTCTTAAGATTCTAGAATATTTGCAATACTCAGTATACATCCAATAGTTAATTATGTTTATCAATCTTAGCAGTGTTTACAAAACTGCAAACTTTATATTTCTTGTGGATCATCTAATTCGCCAGAATATCACTGCCACTATTTTGTAAATCATTAGTTCCGTTTATTACAACGCTCATCTGTTCTGAGTTTAAATTACACTTAACAGATGAACCTTGTCATTACAGGAGGAATTCTTAAAGACAGTTGCAGAAAACACAACTATGTATCTGTTATATTGACTCCCATTTCTTAATGGAAAGGTCTTGTGTAATCATGCAAAACAGATTGGAAAAACTAAATCCAATGAGAAATAAACTAAAATAAATGACACCGTAGAAATAGAATTTTGTATTTTGGACATCATTAAAAAGAAACACCACAAAACAACCACTATTACAGGATGGTAGAATCAGAAACACACTCACTGCTGAAAGACCATCCATCTTTTGTACTCCAGGCTTGCTTTTAGCACCACTCACATAATGCTTAACCATTGTTCTTTGTAATCAATAATACTTTTGAGAAAGGTCTAAATGAAATGATTGCTACAGAATAGTCTGCAATTGCACAATGCAATTCAAAGCAAAGGATGAATTGTGAGAAATAAGCTATTGTTGAAGACATAATTTGAGGTTAACAACATGAGCAGCAGATTTATCAAAGATATCTTAACAGAAGGGCTCTAGAAAGCCAATGGTAAAAACAAATTCAAGTTTAATTCCAGAATGTATGTTCATACAAGTTATGAAAAATAGAAGTATGAAGCAGTTCAGTTCAGAAGTATAAGCTAATGACGAACTACACAGTTAGTAAGAAGCTTAATTGGCAATAAAAAACTGTGAACATATCAGTCAAACCAAACCAGAAGCAGAGCCAAGGTTCTCGGGGATAAAATCTGCTTATTGTGTTTACAGTGTCTGTTTACATGTGCAAACTCTAAGCATTAAAAAGGCAGATCTGTACAGGGGAACCAGCAATTAAAGTGATTCTGGCAGTGCAACAGTTAGGAAGCCTACTTCAGACTATTAATCATGATTCGTAAGCTGACCAAATTACCCAACAGTAAACATGCCTCCTATTGGCTAAGTGATGAAATAGCAATGGTACAGTAGTTAAGTTGCTGAAGGATGCAGACGCAAGTGGCTAGTGAGTGAGAATGCCAAAGCAGATAAAGTAGGGACATTAGTACTGTTTTCTTATTTTATATAAAAAAGAAAAAAATGAACCAAACCAGAAAAAACCCATATGAATTTGGACCAGTTTCTCCTGTGGAATGATAGTTACCTATTAATCTAGTCTGAGCACTCAAAGTGTATTCAGTAGTCAAAGGAATTTGGCAAATATCCAATAAAAGACTAATCATTTCAGAGAGATCATGGATAAGCCAAGTGCATGAGGATTCTGCTCATGAACTGCTTTCTAATGAAAGCATATGCAAGGCAAAGGACAGCAAAAAAGGTAATAACTTACTGAATAATAGGAAGAAACACAAAAGATACAAATCTGCAGTCTATAACTGGTTAGGTATGCGCAAATAATAGTTAAATGAACACCAAGTAATAGCTAAGGAAAAGGCAGAAGAATACCAAAAGGGTTCAGGACACATTACTGACACAGAAGTAATAATAAGCGAAGCACAGAAATGACACACAACTTATTACATCTGTAATCTTCACTCAAAAGATGTCTGTAGTCGATCTATTCATGGTGTGCCTCTGTCTTTAATTTGGGTAGCTTTTAAATTTTACACTGTAATTTTCTTTCCATTTAAGTAAAATTGAAAACTTAATGCAAACTAATATTATTAGGTTCTGAATAGGTATTTTGCTTTCCACTTTCTTTAACCAGATTCATTTCTTTAACTTTATGCAAGTCCAAAGGATCCCCGTTATCACTTTGTAAATGGCCATTCCAGATCTAAATTATTTCCGGATTATCTATTGCATGTCATTTTTGTGGCAACAATCTCTCACAGACATTTAAACAAAGAAAATCTTTAATATGGAAGAAAAGTGAATAAAAATCTAAACAGTTAAATAGTCTTTAGTCAGAACAGTATTGTGGTCAAAATGAACAGAAATGGAATTGAGAGATTGCCCTTTAAGTGCAGAGGGGGTGCTCAGGAGACAATTCTCGTGCCAAGAGTGAACAAAAACTAGAGACATAAAGACCATTGTAAAGAGGTACAGAGGGCAGGACAAACCCATAAACACAGTATATTTGAAGAATTATAGCATGACATCCATGATATTGTCATAGATCCATTTTGTACATTTCATAAAAAGATAAGGTGCAATTTTTTAAATTACCAGCAGTAAATGTCTCTCATTTCTGAATTGCATAACTGAGAAACATCTATACAATCTCTTATTAAAAATATGAATTTATGGATTAATAAATAAATTGAGAGCTTAGGTTGTTAGTTCATAAGAAAGAACAGACTATCCCAGAACATATGCTAATTAGTGTAATTATATTGTTATAAAAAGGATAGGAGGAGGTAGAAATGTAGAGGATGCCCTCAATTGAATATTGGAAAAAAAAATAATTTTCTCCAAAAAAATTACCATAAATGGTTTGGATATGAGAAACAGCAATATATATCTGGTCGGTTACAGAAAGATAGAGCTTAGATAGATTGCTAATTCAATGTGTATCTTCTTTGCGGCATTGTCTGAGAAACTGCACAAATATTCCGTAATACAGTGGAGCCTTCAGTCTCCTCAGCTGAATTCTTGTTTGTAATAAATGAAAAGCTGTTGCAGAACTAACATGCTGCCAGCTATGGTCATTCGCTCACTTGTTAAATACATCAAGAGTCCCTTTCAAAGTGTGCTAAGGACACCCAGTGAAAGTTAATAGTTCTTCACACAGCAAATTGATAAAACCCATCAATGGCAAGAAGTCACCTTTAACTTAACCATTAAAACTCATAGATAACATTTTGTTATACTAATCTTAATGGTTGAGGTTTAAAATTTTAATTTTCTGCTCTAAAATCCCTATTCAAAATGTTTTGATTAACCTATGACAGGATTTCTGCATTATATTTTTTTTACTGTATAGACAAGGTAAATGTGCATTAGATATTGGCTTCAGATATATCTTTGAGTCCCTTTGGTTCAATCAAGGGATCATTTATATACAAAAATGACCATCCATACTTCTACTGAGAGTCATCTAGCCTACTGTGTTGGTGCCTTGGCCTGCATGCAAAAACTAATTAGGTCAAAGTTTGTTTGGTGGCTAGACAGTCTCCCTTTGAAATATTAAAGTATGTGTGTTCACAGATTGGGGAAGCGGCCAAATTCATTATCTTTAACAGCTAATCCATCAGAAAGACGCTTGGGAGGAAGATAGTCAATAAGGTAAATTCACTGAGATGCCGCTTTCAGTGTAGAGCCTCATTGGTTGGGAGTGTGGGCCAAGATAGGTCACTTAACAATTTTATGGCTCATGCTCCCATCCTGTGAATCTCTGTGCTGGGAGTTTTGCCTTGTGGAATTTACCCTAATGTCTCAATATTAATACTGTGATAAGAAAGATTTTTTTTGGATTAAAAAGGCACTGCCATAGTTGCTCAACTTTAATTCAGTTTGTTTGTGAAGCTGAACTCTGTGGTTGACCTAGGAACCGCCTCATCCATGTATGCATTGCATCCAAAAATCTGTTTCATTCAAAAATTAGCACACTATCTGCCTGTCTAATAATAATTTTAATCCCACATGGACTGATTTTATCTTTATTGTTTGTACCATCAGTATCATAGGTTGTCTTACTGCTTCAGATTATTATTGTACTCGTAAATAAATCTGATGCTAAGATTTAGCTTGAGCACAATAGTCTGATAGTATGGTATCCATCACCTCTTGCAGAACCAACCACTGATATATAATGAAGGGGAAATTGTTAGTCCTGTAGCATGCAGGTTTCTATTTCTAGGAGACTTGGTCTGTTTATGGAAACGGGCCTGGCCTTCTGCTCTGAGCAGAAGCTAAAAGTGTTGGGAGAAAGCCAATTAAAAAGAAAGACTTTGAATATAAATGACACTGGACTAACATTTGAATCTAAAATCTTTGATCTAAAGCAGGATCTCATATGTAATTTATAATGAGTCATTTTTAATCGGAAGCTGGACTTGAGCTGATCCTAGTTATGTTAAGTAACCTCTATGGTTTATGTATATGTCATGAGTGATTATCAGCTGGATAAAACAAATCCAATGAGGCTGACGAAAATGGCCTTTGATAATTGCATATTTACCCATTAGCCTGACAATAAGTTTGGATTTCAATATAATTTTTTGTTTGTTTTGTGAATTACTCTATATGTTAGAGGCACTAAAATGTAAAAATATGAAAAATTCTGTGCAGTGAACGTGAATATATTTCTGCATTAGAAATACTGAACTGTAGAAATGATAACACATCACATTCAAAGTGGTCTGTGAAAAATCAAAGTACATCTACCAATACTGGCTGTCATACTGGATGTTCACTAGGCTTTGGATGTACACATCACCGGCCCAAGAATAGAATTCCAATATAAATTTGCCAATCATTCCAATTATTTAGAGATTTCCTGGATTTTAAATAAAATGAATGTTTTACTCGTAAGGGCTTAAAATAAGCTGATAGCTAGATCCCACAGCCAACGATTCATCACCTGGGTACACAGCACGTTATGAGGTATTAACGTTTAAACAGGCCTGCTGCCATGACTGCGGAACTATGCTCCTTGAAATATGCACTCTGTAATTCAGAGCAGAACTTACAATGGGAATGTTTTGGGATCGGTAGGAGCTTTACCAAACCACTGGCTGCCACACAAACAGCAACCAGATTGAGTTTCAATCGTAGAATTTAGTAACTGGTAGGCAAACAAGACTATATATAAAACCCCTGAAAAAATAATTTCTTGCAAATTAGCTGCTTGCATTCAAATAATATTCTGGACCCGACTGGTGTGCGTTTTCTATGCAAACAAAAAACATTGCACATTAATACAGCTCATTCTATGAGCCTATTTCACTGGTACATGAGAATGTACAGTGTAGGTCGATGTAGGTCAAACAGTGCAGTACAGGAATTGGCTTCATATATCACTTCAGCAACACAGCATATTCCCACATTTCACTAACTCTCCAGACATGCT
The DNA here is from genome assembly GCA_030390025.1 of Squalus acanthias. Lineage (NCBI taxonomy): Eukaryota > Metazoa > Chordata > Chondrichthyes > Squaliformes > Squalidae > Squalus > Squalus acanthias. The sequence goes on from CM059429.1 coordinate 34,399,996, forward strand.
TAAATGCTAAACTTCCATTTCAAAATAAGTTTCTGAGTGCTTCTGCCATCACCCCACATTATACAAGCTTGCTTTGTAAACACTGGTACAAACTGAATATGGATATCATCAGGACGTAAATTGCTAAGAAATAGTTCTACATATTAATTCCTAGTGGAAGTGAAATCATTTTGTCAACTATTGCATTTCCAAACTCAAAAACTCAGCGCATTTATTTTTAGACATTAACTTAACAATTTAAAGATTAGGCTTCATACTATTTTGAAAAAAAGATGTTTGCTAACATATGACCAGAAAAATCTCGAGAAGCTTGTCAACAAAATGTACAATCAGTGCTTTTAAGGTTTACCAACTTCAAATTACTCTAATGTTTAGAAGTGCATCATACAATTCCCAACACTTCTGACAACAGCTGAAAGAAAGATTTCATTTCCTCATCCAAAATCAAGTGCATGAAGTGTGAATAGTGCAGTTATACTGAGGCAATTTGTTCCCTGCAAGGCTTATTCAGTGTGATTTGTCATCTGTGTCTGATGGACTGGATTCACGGGGAATTGTAAGGCTCTCCCTTCTGTCCCACAGCTTGTGGATCTCTGTGGTGTCTGATTCACTGCTACTGTTGGCACTTTCCCTGAAACTAGCCAATGGTGGTCTCATCTTCACTCCTTTTGACGTGACCGATCCTTCGATGGCTTTTCTCAGCTAAAATGAATTGAAACAAAGAGAGAATTGAAAGCTTTCTTCACAAAACAATCATCTAATCTAATCATTATTAATAATGGGCACATACATCTTTACTAAGTAGATAAGAACAATAGAAATAATGAGAATATAAGTAATAGGGACAACAGTCATTTGTGAGTTATGAGGACTTCCATTCTTTTGAATAATTTTGTATTTTACGACCTTCCCCTAGTTATGATGGAGTAACATTTTTAATTGCACACTCTTGCTGCAGAGTTATGTATGGAGCAAAAATTGTGGGTTGTGTGTGCACAATTTGCTAATATACGCTTCCAATAGGCCAGGCTCTGTGCTAGGAGCAAGCATTTGGAAAATTAAACATTATGGGGGAAAAATTCAGTTGGTTGCGCCTCCCGTTAGTGCCTTAAGAGGGCGCGGCGATGTTTGCGCCGCTCACGAAATTAACTAGACATTTTGCGGCGGCGCTAAACACTACCGCCACGATCTCCTGCGCCGGCAGATCGTGACGTCAGTCGAGTGCGCAACGCCCCGGTATCGCCCCGGAGCGGATATTGAGTGGCACCCCCTGCCTTACCGCCTGCCGCTAGCAACGACAGGTTGAGGGGAGCGTTTTGCAGTCAGGAAGGGACTGCGGGAGCGCTATTTAAAGGCGACCGCTTCCTGCCTTTTATTGTTGGTGACATTTTTGAACCACGCATTCTGAGAGTGAGAGAGAGAGAGAGAGACTTCTGGAGAGATTCAACGCTGTGTGAAGGAGTTTTGGGTACTGAGCAGCAATTTGCAGGTACATTTTGATTTGCCCTTCCTTGTATCGATTTAGAAGAGACTGTGGGGGCTGCACTCTGAGATCTTTCCCTGGTACTCTCCATTGTTCTTTCCAGCAGATTTGATGTGCAGGTCTCTCCAGGCCGAGATTCAAGGCTGTAATGAGCAGGATGTGGATGGAAAGCAAGATCAACCCTCCCCTTTAAGAACTGGCCTGCGCCATTGTGTGTGTGTTCCATTGCTGACTGACATCATATGAGCTTCGCCAGCGCTCTGAGGAAGCGCCTCGCTCCTCGGCCTTTGCGCCTTAAGACAGGTGTGAAGCGCCTGATTTAGCGCTCCAATCACCTCCAGGGGCGAAATAAGTCAAGTTTGCAGTCGGTGGCGATAATTAGCGCCAGGCGCTAATCTTTGCGCCCGGCCGATAATTGCGGCCCAAATGGGGCGATACTGAATTTCTCCCCCTATGTCTATATTATTAGCATAAGAAAAAATCTTGAGCATATTGTAATAAGTGATCTGGTATTTAGCAGTTTAGTTTCTGATATAATTTTTTCTCATGCAATGTCTAATGTGCAAGTGACATCCTTGTTCTATGGCTAACAAGAGAAGTTAAAGATAGACTAAAGGAAGCGATTTATAATGTTGACAAAAAGAGTAGTAAGCCTGAGGATTGGGAGGATTTTAGAACTCAGCAAAGGATGACCAAGAAATTGATAGAGAGAGAGAAAATAGCATAAACTAACAAGAGACATAAAAACAGATTGCAAAAGCTTTACAATCTATATTAACGATTTGGAGGAGGGGACCGAGTGTAACATATCAAAGTTGCAGATGATACAAAGATGGGAGGGAAAGTAGAGAGTGAGGAGGACATAAAAAACCTACAAGGGGATATAGACAGGCTGGCTGAGTGGGCAGAGATTTGGCAGATGCAATACAATATTGGAAAATGTGAGGTTATGCACTTTGGCAGGAAAAATCAGAGAGCAAGTTATTATCTTAATGGCGAGAAACTGGAAAGTACTGCAGTACAAAGGGATCTGGGGGTCTTGGTGCAAGAAAATCAAAAAGTTAGTATGCAGGTGCAGCAGGTGATCAAGAAAGCCAATGGAATGTTGGCTTTTATTGCTAGGGGGATAGAATATAAAAACAGGGAGGTATTGCTGCAGTTGTATAGGGTATTGGTGAGACCGCACCTGGAGTACTGCATACAGTTTTGGTGTCCATACTTAAGAAAAGACATACTTGCTCTCGAGGCAGTACAAAGAAGGTTCACTCGGTTAATTCCGGGGATGAGGGGGTGGACATATGAGGGGGTGGACATATGATTGGGACTCTACTCATTGGAGTTCAGAAGAATGAGAGGCGATCTTATTGAAACATATAAGATTGTGAAGGGGCTTGATCGGGTGGACGCGGTGAGGATGTTCCCAATGATGGGTGAAACTAGAACTAGGGGACATAATCTTAGAATAAGGGGCTGCTCTTTCAAAACTGAGATGAGGAGAAACTTTTTCACTCAGAGGGTAGTGGGTCTGTGGAATTTGCTACCCCAGGAAGCTGTGGAAGCTACTTCATTAAATAAATTTAAAACAGAAATAGACCGTTTCCTAGCAGTAAAGGGAATTAGGGGTTACGGGGAGCGGGCTGGAAATTGGACATGAGTTTGAGTTCGGATCGGTCAAGGCCCTGTGGGTGGCGGAGCGGGCCCAGGGGCCGAGTGGCCTGGTCCTGCTCCTACTTCTTGTGTTCTTTAGAGTTGAGGTTGGATCAGATCAGCCATGATCTCATTGAATGGCGGAGCAGGCTCGAGGGGCCGATTGGTCTACTCCTGCTCCTATTTCTTATGTGCTTATGTTCAATAGGTATGTAAAAAGAAAGAGATTAGCTAAAGTAAACGTAGGTCCCTTACAGGCAGAGACAGGAGAAATTATAATGGGGAATAGGAAATGGCAGAGACATTAAACAAATACTTTTTGTATCTGTCTTCACGGAAGACACAAAAAAATTCTGGAAATAGTGGGGAACCAAGGGTCTACTGAGAATGAGGAACTTAAAGAAATTAGTATTAATAAAGAAATAGTACTGGGGAAATTAATGGGACTAAAAGCTGACAAATCCCCTGGACCTGATGGCCTACATCCTAGGGTTTTAAAAGAGGTGGCTGCAGAGATAGTGGATGTATTTGTTGTGATCTTCCAGAATGCCCTAGATTCTAGAATGATCCCCACAGATTGGAAGGTAGCAAATGTAACCCTGCTATTCAAGAAAGGAGAGAGAAAACAGGGAACTATAGACCAGTTAGCCTGACAACAGTAGTAGGAAAAATGTTAGAATCTATTATTAGGAATGTGGTAACAGGGCACTTAGAAAATCATAATATGATTGGGCAGAGTCAACACGGATTTATGAAAGGAAATTGTGTTTGACAAATCTGTTAAGTTTTTTGAGATTGTAACTAGATAAGGGGGGAACCAGTGGATGTAGTGTATTTGGATTTTCAAAAAGCATTTGATAAGGTGCCACACAAGAGGTTATTACACAAAATTAGGGCTCATGGGGTTGGGGGTACTTTATTAGCATGGATTGAGGGTTGGTTAACGGACAGAAAACAGATAGTCAGAATAAACGGGACATTTTCGGGTTGGCAGTAGTGGGGATCAGTGCTTGGGCTTCAGCTATTTACAATTTATATCAATGACTTAGTGTAATGTATCCAAGTTTGCTGACGATACAAAGCTAGGTGGGAAAGTAAGTTGTGAGGAGGATGCAAAGAGGTTGAAAAGGGATATAGACATGTTAAGTGAGTGGGCAAGAACATGGCAGATGGAATATAATGTGGAGAAATGTGAAGTTATGCACTTTGGTAGGAAAAATAGAAAAGCAGAATATTTTTTAAATGGTGAGAGATTGGGAAATGTTGGTATTCAAAGGGACCTGGGTGTCCTTGTACACGAATCACAGCAAGTTGCAGGTACAGCAAACAATTAGGAAAGCAAATAGTACATTAGTCTTTATTACAAAAGGATTGGAGTATAAGAGTAAAGAAGTCTTAATGCAATTATATAGGGCCTTGGTGAGATCACATCTGGAGTACTGTGTACAGTTTTGGTCTCCTTAACTAAGGAAGGCTATACTTGTCTTAGAGGGAGTGCAACAATGGTTCACTAGGCTGATTCCTGGGATGCGAGGATTGTCCTATGAGGAGATATTGAGCAGACTACGCCCATATTCCCTAGAGTTTAGAAGAATGAAAGGTGATCTCATTGAAATGTATAAAATTCTTAAGGGGCTTGACAGGATAGCTACTGGCAGGATGTTTCCCCTGGCTGGGGAGTCAAGAACTAGAAGTCACAGTCTCAGAATAAGGTGTCAGTCATTTAGGACTGAAATGAGGAGAAATGTCTTCACTCAAAAGGTCGTGAATCTTTGGAATTCTCTACCCCAGAGGGCTGTGGATGCTCAGTTATTGAGTATATTCAAGACCGAGATCGATAGATTTTTGAATGTTAAGGGAACCAAGGGATATGGGGATCGCATGGGAAGGTGGAGTTGAGGTAGAAGATCAGCCACGATCTTATTGAATGGTGGAGCAGGCATGAAAGGTCGAATGGTCTACTCCTGCTCCTATTTCTTATGTTCTTATAGGCATTTTAGACTTCATATACAAAAACAATACCAAAAATAATTTTGGTGTCAATGAAAATAATGGGCCGTATTTTCCGATCGGAGGCTTCCCGCGTGCGGAAGCCTCCGATCTGGAAAAAATCTACGCACTTACCTGAGGACTCCCGAGGTACGTATAGTTCTGATGCTGGGCCTCTCCAACTCCAAGTGTGCAGGGCCCACGTATCCCAGGGGCGCATGCGGTTCGCAAGCGTCCCTGGGATCACGTGGGCCATGGGGAGCCAATCAAAGAAGAGAATCTCCCTTCATATTCTTGACAGATAGACCTGTCAAATATATGAATGGAGATCAATGAAAAAACACAGTAAAACATTAAATAAATATTTTTTTAAAATCACCTTTTTAAAATTAGTTGAAATTACAATAAATTAAATATTTTAAACAAAATTTTAATTTTTTTAAAAAATAATTAATTTTTTACAGGGCTAAAAATAAACTTACCTTTTTTTTTAAAAAGTAATTTTAAATGATAAATGACTGAAATTTTTTTTTTTTACTTTTTTTTCCCCAACTCTTATCATGGTAAAAGCAGGCCTTACGCCTGCTTTTACCAGGCGTAAGAATTCTAAAGGTTTTCTGCGGGCGGAGGGGCTCCAGAAAGCGGAACTATCCGCCCGCAGAGGCCCTTCTCTAGGGCAGGTGTCCGATCTGTCAAGAACATTTCAGCGCATGTGCTGTGCATGCCTGAAGCCGGCATTTCCGATGTCCCTACAGCGCGTACCCACCCGTAGGGATCGGAATATCCGGGCCATTAATTCTTAATACTTCAGGGACATTCAACTATTAACTTTACATCACCAAAAGCAGATTGACTGTCATTTATTAGATTACTAGTTCAAAGACCCTTCAAATGTATGAGCAGTAATAAAAAAATCTTTCAACTCTTCTCCATGGACAATACACTGCCAATTTTGAGATTTGCTCTGGAGATTAGAGATGATCTTTCTCTTTGTGGGGGCGAGGATGGGGAGAGAGAGTTTAAAATTTGGATATTTAAGAAGCCAATGCTGAAGCTAGGTTGCTAAATGCAATAAAGTCAGGTCAGACTAGGCACCCTATATTGGCAGGAAACACAGATGGACTGCAAGAGATAGGGTACCCCCCCACCCCAGCTGAATGGTCAGATATGATTTTTTTTTTCCTTAAGGGTCAGACATAATAAAATCCAAAGTAGTATAAACTGGACCTAATTTAAATACACTCAAAGAAACCTGAAATGGCCCAGTTTGGGTCACTTAACATTACAAATTTAGCTTAGCATCTATCCCTATTCATGACGTGCTAATAACATGCAGCAGTCTTTTTCATTCATGTACATTTTTATTTGTTAGTCAATCAGATTACATGTAAAACTTTCTGGTGATGTGTAAAAATATTGATTGCCCTCTGTGTAAAGATATAATTCCTGATATCGATTCTAATTTTGCCCCTCACCATCATGAACCTGCGTCGTCTTATTCATTAGAATTTTGGGAAAAACTATTTTGATTATATGGGGGCCAAAATTTGTTGGCTTGTTCAATACATGATAAACACCCTGCACCTATTACATTGAAAGGGTTATGATCTATTCCCGACTGTGAATCTTTAACACCTAAGAGGGCAAACTGGCATTTGGAAATAGAATTGCAGTCAATCAGGCAGTGAAATGTGACTTGTTGCTCTGCATGTTTCAGCTTACTGAATAAAGGTTGTGCTACCATACAAGTAGGTATAGGACAGTGTCAGTCAACTCCCAAAAAAGTAAGATGCACAGACCACTTAATGGATGTAACTGACTCCACTGACCCCAAGAAGTTATCCACAGCAGATCCAAATTTGTAACACATGCTATGGGCCAACTTTAGCCCTGGTGATAAGTAGGATGTCACTATTAATTGTGCCAACAATGTTTTCTTTCCCTGTTTCTCCTTGGTGGTGACAGGAGAGAGTTACCACTGTGGAATATCAGTCTCTGAGTTAGGTCTATAGATGAATGAATCTATCTTCCTTTTGCCAATGTGACTAAGGGAGGTGGTCTTATCTGTTCTCCAAGAGAGTATTCCTGGGTTGACTATTTTGCCTCCCTCATTTCCTATTCCTGCCCTCCATTCTATACCTGTTCATAACCGGACAGTTGAGATCATGAAATGTGGAGAATCAAGAGAACAACTCCGCATCTTATATTTTCTGACTGTGAATGGGGTCTAGACAGGAATCCTGTCTGCAGTAAGGACTGCAGACACTCAACTTTATGTTGCCAATAAAATGTAGAATATCTCACCTCTTTAAGAGCTACCACTCCTATTAGCTTTCCAATGCTGGTGACGTAAGCATGGTTAAGTCCCAAGAGGGAGAACATGGTGTGAGTCTGAAGAGAGACAAGAATCTTTGATCAGGTGGTTGATTATAATTCAACAGAAGGCTGGATTTTAACATAGTGATTCAATTATTTAGTTTAAAAAAAAACTATTTCGTACATTTCAATAGCAGTTTTGTACCACTTAAAACATGATTTGAATGATCCATTTTCTTCACAGTGGAGTGCGAACCAATATTAATTTTCCCACGTGTTATTCAAGTTGTCAGCAATGGTCAGCACAAAGGTTTTTGCTGACATCATTTTGGGGGGAAAATAATGGAAATTTTCTTTCATGAGAAAATAAAACATCTCGTCAGTCAGTATCGTAAAGAATAAGGGCAGGTTATGCTGTTTTGGATGTGTAACCTTCATTAGAATTAATGTTACTAAAATTCCTGTTAATCTTTCAATCTTTAATTCTGTGAAGGGAAACATCATAACCCGTCTTTTCTCTTTATAAATGCCGATTGACCTGCTGTGCATTCCCAGCACGTTCTCTTTTTATTTCAGACTTCCAGCATTTGCAGTTTTTACTTCTTATAAGAGACATTGAACGAGTTGAAACATATGTGGAGCGACTGTCATTTTAAGGAGCTTATGTTGATTACAAAGAAAAAACAACACAAATGTCTGCAAATTGGCTACTGTTCTGCATAAAGTGCGAGAAGTAACAGCTTTCTATAAAGAATATTCATAGCACTAATTGCTTCATGGGCAATTCTTAAGTGTTACTATTCCTATAAATATATATTACTATTGCACCATTTACTTTTTATTTACATTCAAAGAAATCTCCGGCAAGGTGCCTTTAAAGATTGCACAAAAGAAATGGAAAGTGCACCTCCTAGAGCAGCTATCACCATTGCCCCTCAGATCCGCAGTCTGTTCCATCTCGCAACCTCTGCCAGGGAAGAGTAAGATGGACAGGAACATACATTGGCTATTTGTTCATCTCACTCACCAGCACAATGAAAGCTAGATAGCTGGAGTGCCATTCTAGTTGATACTTAATATTGATGGTGGTATAACAATCTGCCAGCAGCAATGCTTACTTAGGCCGAACCTTGCTCATTTGAACAAAGACCTTTTAATTTTTTTTATTTTGAGTATCTGAAAATCAGAAATCATCATAAAATACTGCAAGGCATACTATCCTCTGTAGTTAACTGAACAGAAGAAAACTTGCCCCCAGTGTTCTCTGTTTTAGAACACTCTTGCCTCTGTTTTCACAACGTTGCTGCTTGTGATGTCTCCATATAATTTAAAGCAGACTTTTTTGCTCCAGAAATGAATGATATAATGTATAATTAAAGTGCTCTGAAATTTCTCTCAGGTCATCCATTTGTACTTTAGCACTGTTAATGGACTATTCATTGATGTGCTAATCTGACTATTTCCACCCCTCCAAAAATGGGCTAATGGACAACAGTGAAAAGCGAGAAAAATAGCTGAGTTTTGCCTGTTGAAGTTTTTCTGTATCTGAGGAGCACGTCAGAACTGTAGGATAATGGAGAATTCATGGAGCTCCCGTCAGCTGCAAAATCAAATTAAAAAGTGCTTGCTCTAGCTCAAACTTTGCGTTAGTAAATTTAATGAATGTGAACATTCACAATGGTGACAGAAGTGAACAGTATATCGCTGATTTATATTGACTTCTTCCCTGATCAACTATTCTCATCTAGACGCTGTGAGCTGCTGAGTTAGTGATTAGATTATTCATTAAAGGATCATTATTACTCTGCTAACTGTGATTGGCTACTAGTTAGCAAAAAGGCATTCCCACAAAATTGTAGACTTTGTGCACAAGCCACAAGTTCTGTAATATCGTTAGTGGGCCATTGATTCTGATGAAAAATGGACATTAAATCTATTGTGTGACAGAGGGCATATTATTAATTTCCCTCTTCAATAGCCTCTCACCATCATTCACTCTCCTGCAGTTTGGAAAGAGGAATGATCTGAACCTTTAACTTTTCCATAACAATCATTAATAGCATTCTGTGACTATCTGGCAGAAGGAACGCTTCAAATGAAACCTTTGAGTAGCACTGCATCTTTAAGTAAAAATAAAATTCTGGTTTATCATCCTGTATCCTGTAAAAGCAGAAAAACGGCTACAGAAGAAATGTTATATAAAGTGCAATAGTAAAAACACTACATAGAGATGATAAAATATCAAGAGCTATTAATAACTCTTCATCAGATGGGGAGAGAGTCATACTGTTCTGACTAATGGTCTCTTGTGAAATATTGCCACATTATTTTATTACTTATGAGATCAGTATTTTAACAAATGCACATGCTCATTAGCATCCTGTTCAGAAGACATTACTGGTCACTTAACTGATTAGACACTACACATAGTGCCACATGAAATTTAACACGGTGGCCTTAATAGAATCAATTGTGCATGTTGTACACAGTGATAGGATATCTTCTAATGATTAAAACTGCTGTTGAGGGTCTATGTAAAAAAAAACAATGCATCATTCCATTTCAAAATTTATTTATATCATACTGCCAACCCTCTGTGGAGACAAGCAACATGTTACTTTATTATCTTCCTCTTTTAAATATTTATGACAGTAATTCTACACAGCATTATTTGCAATGTTATTGCACAACATGATGAATAACGTGCCTACTGCTGCAACACACACTCACAAATCAGAGATTTAAACAATGAGACAGCAACCTCGGTGCTGCCTACATAATGAATTATCCACATTAAGGCAATTATTTTTACTTGTAGCAGTGTTTGCTGAAAACCACAGGGAAAATGCATCACTTGTTTGACTGTGCAATATCAAGGCCCGTATATTTTATAGAATCACTACTAATTTTCACTGCAAACTGCACATTTCATATATGAAATAAAAAATGCATTTAACCTAGTCAGGATTTTAAGTTGCATGTTCCGTAGCAGAATCCTTTGTTTTTCTAACAATAAATCTCTAATAGCAGTTGCGGCAGGTATATATGCCGGTAAAAATACGAGCAGTGGAATCATGAGGACCAAGTGGGCACTGAGTGGGCACTGCAGCAGTCATTGCATCATTCATCATGCAATGCAATAACAATGCAAATATTAACAAAGTAAAATCTTTTAGACACTACTAAAGGAAACCACTGCATGAAGAAATCCGAACTAATGAAAAGCAAAAAAACTGCAGATGCTGGAATTCTGAAACAAGAACAGAAAAGGCTGGGAGCTATCAACAGGCCAGGCAGTATCTGTGGAGAGAAGAGACGAGTTAATGTTTCGGGTATGGGCTCTTCTTCAAAACTGAGAAGTTTCTTCCTGTTTGGGAGCACTTTGGGATGTACTGACGTCGTGAAAAGCGCTGTATAAATAGAAGTCTTCTTATTTCAATGGGATAAAAATTGGGTGGGCTCTACAACAGACAGGTAATCCATTCCACCACATTACTGCCCAGGTGGTGAAGGTGAATATTACTCCCATAGTTTCAAAAAATAAGATCTAGTTTCTGGCTAATTGCATATTCACACAAAACAGTTCCAATCTCTCAGATGAAATGCTCCATTGACAATTGTTTCTAAATGCCATAATTAATTTTCAAAAACATTTTATTAAAATTCTAATTACTTTTAATGAAAATGCACGGAGTAATATTAAACTAAAACCCACATCACAGATTAGCTATTTAGCGAACAACCTGTTCTGCAGCAACTTCAGTGGATTTGAATCCACTGGAGCAAAACCTGCACGAAGTGGATTTAGCAATGCAGTAAGCAAAAGGAATCTAATGTTTCTTGCCTTGTGTAGAGATGTCCATTCTACAAGTTGGAAGGGTGCTGGGTCGATCTTACAATTGTTGAAGTCCACCTGTTCATCAAACTGTTTTTCCTCCCATTCAACAGTCTAGGGAAATATTTGTAATTATTAAATTGCTGTTAGTGTTTTGGGGTTCACAACTGAATTCAGTGCAGCAAAATGAAATAGAATTCCAATCAGACAATGAGTTGTGGCACTTTGCTGTGTGCTATAGACTTCGGAATACATTCATTTAGCCTAGTGTTTCATCTGTTATTACTGGAGAGATGAAGTAAAGGATATTAGGACACCTTAGAAATTCTAGTCTCTTATCGGGACAAACTCAATATCAATTCAGTAGACACTACCAGCTGCACTGATGCTTTGCTGTGATTCTTTCTGACTATTGTCATCTTGAAAGCAAGTTGGAAATCCCAATCAACTTCTGAATTCCTTTCCTTTAACTACTCCAATGCCACACAATTGTTCATCAATTATATTGGAAATTATGGTCATTGGCAAGGAAGTGGCTAACTAAAGTTAGTTAAAATAGTTGTTTGTTTACTACTAGCTCTTTAGTTATACATGGAGGTAGATTCCTTATAATGAAATGCAGTACAAAACAATGTTCACAAGATTTCAAACCACCCCATTACATATTGGTGTACTTGTCATTACTTAACTCTATATAGGATTTTATTCAGTTCAAACTAGCAGATAATGTAGGAAAATCAATATTCTATTGGGGAATTCATCATACTCCACTGATAAGACTAAATGAATACATGCATAATTACATACATACATAATTCCTATCATACTGCATAGAATTAATTTTACCATACTGTCAAAAGTTACCCACAGTTTTAATCAGAACTGGTCTCACAGACATCAACAGAAGTAGCACTGGTATATGGTAGTTTCTCAGGTGGGGAAAAAGTGGTCACTATGTTGCAAGGTGTGCTAAGACATCAGCACAGATGTAGTTAAAACCAACAAGAGGATCCAGAATATGTCTTTTCCACTATCTGTCAAACTATTTTAGATCTTATTAGAGAAGCCAGGGTTATAATTACAAGCTAGACACTGACAAACCCTCAGCTCTTTTTATTTCACCATCTGGCTGTTGAAAGATCATTAACTGCAGGGCTGTATAAATAATATGGTATTAGTCCCACTACACTTTTCCCACTTGCTGTGTATCTTTTTGACAAGCAAGAAGGAAGTAATTCACCTAAAGGCACAATCTTCAAAGAAAGTTGAAAGGAGGTGGAATTAATTACCCTAATGGAACTGAAGTGGCTTCAGGGGAAAGAAATTTGCACCTTCACCTTAATAATAATCTTAAGAGGCTTTAGAGATAATAGAAATCTATGTTTGTGGTCTTCAGGGTAGATACTCTTTAAAAGTTACAAATATTATTCTGCCGATATCAAATCAATACAGCTTTTTAAAGGCAAAATGTACATATTTGGCATTTTGTAAAAATGGCTATTTCAGCAGGCCTGTAGCCAAATTCATCTTAATGGCCCGGATTTTGCCATCAGCGGCGAAGGAAGAGCGCTCGCTGTTCACCTTGCGGACAGTGGCACATGGAGTTTTCGCGGGCTTTTGAGCAGAGACTTGCTGTCATCGGGTGTCTGACCCAGCACAGAGCCCTCTACAAGGGATCTGTAGCGTCTGTGAGCAGGGCAATCAACAGCGAGGCTCTTCAACGAATCAGATTGAAGAATTCTCACTGAGACATGCAGAGTCTAAACCAGGAAGTATAAACTAAGAAGCATAAATTAGATTTAAATCATTGTAAAATCATGCACAGAAAGCGTAAGATCATGTACAGAAAGCAAAGTAAAGATTGGAAAAGAAAGATGGGATTAGGAGAGAGAGATAAGAGAGACAGAAAGAAAAAGTAAAAAGAAAATTATTCAAATTTAAAAAAAATCTCCAACATTAATTAAATTCTGAAGGAATGAGACTGCACACTTATAAAATTAAATCTTCATGGCCAGCGAGGTTGTTTCATAGAATCATAGAAATTTACGGCACAGAAGGAGGCCATTCGGCCTATCATGTCTGTGCCGGAAAATATATTCATGGAGATACCTGTATGAGGCCCTGGGTTCAATCCCAAAGCATGCACGCTACCACTGAGCTACATCTCCCTCTCTCAAAAATCTGAAGTCAAATTCCGAAACAGGGAAGTTTGCCAAGGTGGGATTTGAATTCAAGCATTCATGAATTATTAGCCCAGGCCTCTGGATTACTAATCCAGTAACATAACCACTACACTACTGCACCCTTGGCAGTAATTATGACTTATCATGCCGTTAAAAATTCACTTACTCCTGAATTAACCAGCCCTCACCTTTTCTAGGGTGTTTAATTAGTGGATAAGTACCCCAACTTCACGCCCTTACATTGATTTTAATGTCGAGTTTATCGGCGAGGTACTGTTATAGTGCGGCCTGTGGAGGAACAAGGTAACTCGGACCGCAACTTCCAGATTTCAGCGTTTAACTGCGCATGTGCGCACTCCAGAAGTTGCTGTCCCATTACTCCATTAAAACAGTGAGCGCTGTTAGCCTCGCCGTTATTCTCAATGCAAAATCCTAGACCTATTATGCGGAATGGTTTATTGCCATATGTGGGAGACTGCCATGATGCTTAGTTTAAGAGAGGATTTGTTGAGCTTGGTACCATTTAAAATATTCCCTCAGGAAATTGCATTTCCACTGGAAGGAAATCGAATATGGGCATGTATGTGACATGACATTAAAAAAAAATCATAGACAAGAAAAGGTCATTTAGTTCATCAAAGTCATCTAATACCCCATCTCCCATCACAGCCAACTTTTATTTGAACAACCTGAATGTTTGTGTCTCTACTAACTTCTTAAATATTAGTCCAAACATTTATCACTCTTTAAAAAAAAAAGTTAGAACCATAGAAGTTTACAGCACAGAAGGAGGCCATTTGTTCCAGCGTGTCTGTGGGCTCTTGGCTAGAATAATCCAAACTGATCCCACTGCTCTGCTCTCTCCCCACAGCTCTGTATCTTTCTCTGCTTCAAACATTTAACCGATTTTCCCTTAAAAGATGCATTAGACCGGAATTTCTTGGACTGCACTTACGCGGAAATTACACTAAAATTTAGGTTGGTTTATGCGCCGCTTTTGCCGATCATTTGCCTATGACAGAATGTAAAGCCGGTGTAAAATTCACATGTCACTGAAACATTGCTACATGCAAATTTCCTTGCTCATGTGCGCCGCTTCTGAGATACGTCCACTAAAATCCTCTGCTGCTCATTTACATAGCCCCCACCCCCCATGCAAAAGACCTGCTCGCACAAGTCTCCTGGATTTACGTGAATGATGTGCTGGCACAGCATGACCCGAAGTCTCATGATATTGGCGTAACTAAGATTTCTGAAGTCTGATCGTGGTTTTCTTCACAATGTGCAAATGAAGTGCCACCAATAAGGGAAATATACAGGATGCCATCTTCTGCATTGGTGCCTCACTCTTCAGTGCCTCTTGCCTCTGCCGCTCCTCTTTGTCTGCTATTATTATGCAGAACAGGGGTATACCTATTGAGAAGGACACACTAACTACTTAGCCCTACTGAACATATGCGGGGTACGGGGTCCAAAAAATTTCAGATGCATTTTGGTTAAGTATAGTGCAGATTTCAGTAAGAATTTAAAAATAAAAATTGTGGAGAAAACCACCATCAAACTGAACACAATACTCTAAAAATGTGTACTGACTAGTATAATTTAGTGTAACTTTCTAGACTTTAATCCCAGTGTTCTGGACATATATCCCAGCATTTTTAATTG
This sequence comes from Squalus acanthias, assembly GCA_030390025.1. Lineage (NCBI taxonomy): Eukaryota > Metazoa > Chordata > Chondrichthyes > Squaliformes > Squalidae > Squalus > Squalus acanthias. The sequence goes on from CM059429.1 coordinate 34,415,114, forward strand.
CTTTGTCACATTATCTGGACATTGAAAGTAACAAGCTAATTATTACTTCCAAGTTCCTTTCTAATTCTCCTCGTACTAATTCAATTCCAACCATTGCATACGTATGTGTCTCATCTTTTTGATCTGTTTGCTATCCTTTACTTTTACTAATGTTACATTTGCTGCATAACTGATTTAAATCCTTTTGCTAACCTTTAGCTGCATTCTCTACTGCTCTCGTTATTAGGGTATCAGCAAATCTGACAAGCTTCTAGTTAGTTTTGACTTTCAGGTAATTTCCATAATTAAAAACAATAGGGGTTCAAGTACTGAGCCCTGCAGACTCCACTCAACTCCTCCTTCCAATATGGCATGATGGCAAGCACAATGTACGTGCATTCAAAACATTAGTCACCTTACTAAGTACAGAGATACTCAATTATAGTAAGTCTGAATGTATCGAAAAAGCCCAGGAATCCAATTTATTTATTAGATAACTGAGTAGAATAAAATTTCTACAGTAAAATCACTGTCCACTTATGAAAATTTAAGATGCTAATCTTCCATTGCTCAACCAATCAAAAGCACTGGTTATGCTTAACCGATCAATACCTCCAATTGTTAAGAATTTATAAGAAATTGTTAATGGGCCAAATTTTAAATGAATGTGCATTAATGGGGTTTCCATTGATCTTCTGTCGAAGTTACAGCAGTGGAGTGGACAAAACTTTTTTAGATATTAGTGACAGAACAGTTTACAGTTAGAGACAACTGTAACAAGAGCAGATGTCTCAAATTTAACTTGACACAAACTGTGAACACAGAAAGACTGGGAGAACGTCAATTTGGGTATCAACAGGCAAATAAGAAATAAGCCTGATACGTGCTCCAGAAACTGGCTCAGCGATAGTTAACTCAGCATTCAAACTGCGGTAGATAAGGGACAGAGTTCCAGGTAACAACATTGACTGGGGGACAGCTTCAAGGTTACAAAAGCTGTGTGAAGTTTTGCTGCTGATATTACAGACTTTACTTAAAGTACTAACAACTGTTTCTTCAGTATGGGTCTGACAACCCAGCCACATCTCTTGAATATTGTGGAGGATGTATTCTGACCAACTCTGCTGGTCTGCAAATGCTTAGGGCTGCACTGAATCAAAGAATTGGATTAGTAAGTATTTTTTTGCAACCTGCCAATCAAGGTGACAATATTCTAGCACTGGATGAATTTAGTCTTTTTTACGATATCAAAGTTATTGATAATGACAAGCAGGGCCAAGATTTTTTGAGGATTCCTATTCTTCTATGAGCTTTTCCAGTTACCTTTGTCACTTGTTTGCTTCAGTACCGATCAGATGCGATGAACAAGTCAAAGCACTGAATGTTTGTAATTGTAGAGAGTTTGCAACCGTTGTAGAGGATTAAACATATTAAAAGTATGTTGGCTTCATTAATAATCATTGAGAACATAAGAAAGCAAAGCATGAATGAAGACTATTGGACAAATCAAACCAATTCCTTACATTGATCACACACAATATGTCCATGGTGGACTCCCATCAACTTATTTAGTCTCCTGAGGGAAGCATCAATCTAATATTACAGACTAGAATAACCAGCCCTGATCAGCTGTATTGCAAGGGTGACATTTTCTTGGTCCTGTTAATGCAAATGTGTTGCCCCACTCCTAATAACATTAGCAGAGAATGTATTCATCGTGGTCTATCTTTATCTTTATAACCTTCTATCTTGTTCTTCAACAGGTACTGATTCAGTTACTTCTTTAAAAAAGAAAAGAATTAATTAACAGCATTAACTGAGTTTTCTGGAAGTCTGTTCGTCATTTGCTAATTTTAGCAAAAAGTGGAGGAAAATATATCCCACAGTTAAAACTCTATAGAGGGCTGGCTTACCTCAGATACAGTCATGTTATCTTCAATTGCATATGGATCCTGAACCAAAACAAATAAATATCAATCAATATTTAACAATTTCATACATGTAAGATGTAAGCGGCCTCTTACAATATGCATGCGCATTTTGAGACACATCCAATCTAGAACCGTGCAAACAAAAATGTCTTGACATAACAATAAAGTTAGAGGGCAATGCACAACAGATTGTCCATTAATTCATCCATTGGTGTACATACCATGTGATATTCTTCACACATCCCAAAGTCCCTCTGGAGAGTGAAATAAAGAGAACCTGGGAGCCTCTTTGGATCAGGGAGTACAATGGTAATGATATTTTTAGTACTAAGAATAATGGTTTGAGCTACGATTCTGCAACTCAAGTCTATTTGTACTCTCAATGTGCCCAATTTTCAGCACATCAATGTATTCAAGGAATAAAAGGGAAAATAAAATTTGGTATAGTAATGGTGTTCTGCTTCAGATGTCTTTGCCATGTTATATAGCAATTCAGTATTTACTTAATGTGCTGTTGACACAAACAAAAGTCAACCCTTTCGTTTTGACAGTCTGTCCTATCTGGATAGCTTTGTTCCCATCTGTGGTGTCTAACTGAAACTTTAGCTGCCCATAGGCCACCTGGACATGATCTAAACCCACCACTGTTGAGAATTAAGAACATACCAGTGATAAATCAAAATGCAGTATTATTTCATAATAGAACAAATACAAATTGTTAATACTAATTAAAATCCTGTATCGGAAGTTCTTCCTGAAGCTCAATACTATTCCCATCATATTAAGCTATTACTATAGAACTGCAGTATCCATAATGAGTGTGATCCTTTCTGTTGCCCATATGGAATGTGACACATCATGAAATTTTTTTACAATTAAGTGTTCAATTTAAACGATATATTGCCACATATTGCCTCCATATTAACACAAATTATTCACCTTTATTAAAATGAGTTAATTATTTAGGGAGCTGATCTACAGGAAACTCTTTATTAACCAGCACCGACGGGACCGGCGTGGTGCTGGTTAATCAAAAAGTCCGGATAATGGAGAGTTATATCTCCCAACGTACGAGAGCCCCGTACACATTGACATGCGCCTGCATTCGGAGCTCCGTCTCCCCGGGAACCGCCAGCTGACCATCTGTCGTGTCCGCTGCCTACCCGGGCTGCACATTCCCCTCCCAATCTACACGCTCCGATACAAGGCAAACGCCTCAGGGGTTTTTTTTAAAGTTAATTTTAAACGAGAGATGATGGAAAACCCCGGTTACCTACTCAAGAATTTTGCCGGTTAAGAGAGATTTCCGGATATTTGGGTGCCGGTTAATAAAGAGTTTCCTGTATTTGATTTCAGATTAATGGGCACAATTCTAACTATCAAGGGTTGACAAAAACAATACAACATGAGTAGGTTTTGTCGACAGAAAGTGGAGGCAGATGCAAGATTTTTTATTACAATTCCTCTTATTCACACCTATTTCCTATTGTTATGATAACTTTGATGACATTGGCAATACTTTGATGACATTGGCAATACTTAAGAGGTTAATGCCTGAAGCATAATGGTGACACCTACTTCTATGATAACACTGATATCCCTACTATTCAGTCGTCCCACCACTAGTGACGCGCGTCGCCCACACCTGCTTGCCATTTTGTCCTGTTACTTTTTTTAGCTGTATTTGTTGTAACATTTCCTCCTACGAAGTATGAATAAGACCACAGAAGATTCTTTATCCTTCTATATCTCAAGGGACGATGGGAATAGCTAGACATTAACACCACCTCAAAGATGCGAGAGCTGTTGTACTTCTACTTTTGTTTGCTGACCCCGAAGCAATGACTACAACTTGAAATAATTCTATAGTGTAATTATGTGTAAAAACTGCTCCGATTTCTTAAGTTTTTAGTTCTGGCTAGAGATCTGAACTTCGTTGGTGTAGCATCCATATATATTACACCAAGAATGTCTATGTCAGACTGATTCATCCAAAAGTCCTATTGCTTATTGTGCTGCATAAGAAATTGATTCTAAAAAGGGTATTTTAACCCTTTAGGGGCTGAATTTACTTTTATTGTTTAAAAAAAAAAGTATTACATTCTCAATGTGTCACAGCATTGCAGCCAATGGATTGACAACTAGTTCAGGATTATTCAACCTGTAACTAAACCCAATAAATTTAGCCTGTACACATTGATTTAATGAAAAAGTATTTTCTGTCTTTTGAAGGACACAGGAGAACCATCCCACATGATCTTTGGTGTACTGTATACTATAATTAGGGGTAATTGTTAACCCTGGACATGATACTCCAAACAGAAGCTTGTTTTTGTTCATAAGAGACTCAGGGCGAGAAATTCGTGGCCTTAGCGCTACTTCGTAGTGCCATTAAATGGTGCTAAAACGGCGGCTGCCGCTCTTTCGCCAGCTGCTGGTGGGTCTCGCGGAGACCGCCATTTTGGTCCCTACCTTTGCGCTGCTGGTAACTGGCAGCATCATGTCCAACAAAATGACAGCGTTGTGACGTAAATCGGCATGCAATGCCAACTTTACGTCACAAGCGTGAGGTTCAATTCTAGCGTTTAATTCAGCGCTGGGTTCTAAGCACGCCTGGTTAACCTGCGTGCAAGCAGGCTGACAGTGACGATGTCTGCACCTCTTAACATCGTTCAGGTAAGTTTAGATTTAAGATTTTGTACTGTTTTTTTTGGATTATATTGAAGTGGTGATTTGCTGCAATAGATGTGAAAAGTTTTTTTTAAGTGCATAGGGAGTGCTTCTGGATGCTTGCAAGGGCTCAGATGGTAAATGAAGGCCTTTGAGAAGACAGAACATGCTGCAAATACTCAGCAGGTCTCGCAACATCTGTGGAGAGAAAAACAGAGTTCACATCTCAGGTTGCGATGCTGCCTAACCAGCTGAGTATTTCCAGCATTTTATGCTATCATTTCACATTTATAGCATCCGCTTGCAGAGGGAAGAGGAAGATACAGAAGAGGGGGAAGCAGAAGAGGAGGAATCAGATGGAAGGATGCAGCTCAGACAGTTCTTTGTGGCCAGGATATCTGGGATGGAATCATCCACCTGCGGTCCCAGTGACGACAACCCCAATTCCCCTTTCAATATTAGTCCCACACCTTACCTTCCACCTGTTACTGATCATCACAACGTCCTCTTGGCCACGATGCTGAAATAAAAGCCACCACAAAGCAAACTTTCCAATCCACCTAGATACGTCTATCCATCCAATGACATCAAGAAATCAACTCATCACCCGTATGCATTCTCTTAGTGACTCTCTTGTGTGTGCCTTTGACTTTCATTCCTAGGATGTGGGCATCACTGGCAAGGTCAGCGTTTATTGCCCATCCTTAATTATACTTGAGAAGTTGGTAGTGAGCCACCTACTTGAACCGCTGCAGTCCTTGTGGTGAACGTACTCCCACAGTGCTGTTCGGGAGGGAGTTCCAGAATTTTGACCCAGCGACGATGAAGGAATGGCGATATATTTCCAAGTCAGGATGGTGTGTAACTTGGAGGGGAACTTGCAGGTGATGGTGTTCCCATGCTACCTTTGTCCTTCTAGGTGGTAGAGGTCGCGGGTTTGGGGGGGAACTTGCAGGTGATGGTGTTCCCATGCTACCTTTGTCCTTCTAGGTGGTAGAGGTCGCGGGTTTGGGAGGTGCTGTCGAAGAAGCCTTGGCGAGTTGCTGCGGTGCATCTTGTAGATGGTACACACTGCAGCCACGGTGCATTGGTGGTGGAGGGAGTGAATGTTTATGGTGTTGGATGGGATGCCGATCAAGCTGGTAGCTTTGTCCTGGATGGCGTCGAGCTTCTTGAGTGTTGTTGGAGCTGCATTCATCCATGCAAGTGGAGATTATTCCATCACACTCCTGACTTGTGCCTTGTAGATGGTGGAAAGGCTTTGGGGAGTCAGGAGGTGAGGCATTCGCTGCAGAATACCCAGCCTCTGACCTGCTTTGGTAGCCACAGTATTTAAGTGGCTAGTCTAGTTAGGTTTCTGGTCAATGGTGACCCCTAGGATGTTGATGGTGGGGGATTCGGCGATGGTAATGCCGTTGAATGTCAAGGGGCGGTGGTTAAACTCTCTTGTTGGAGATAGTCATTGCCTGGCATTTGTGTGGCACGAATGTTACCTGCCACTTATCAGCCCAAGCCTGAATGTTGTTCAGGTCTTGCTGCATGCGGGCATGGACTGCTTCATTATCTGGGGAGTTGTGAATGGAACTGAACACTGTGCAATCATCAGCAAACATCCTCACTTCTGACCTTATGATGGAGGGAAGGTCATTGATGAAGCAGCTGAAGATGGTTGGGCCTAGGATACTGCCCTGAGGAACTCCTGCAGCGATGTCCTCGGGCTGAGATGATTGACCTCCAACAGCCACAACCATCATCTTTGTGCTAGGTATGACTCCAGCCAGTGGAGCGTTTTCCCCCCCGATTCCCATTGACTTCAATTTTACTAGGGCTCCTTGATGCTACACTCGGTCAAATGCTGCCTTGATGTCAAGGGCAGTCACTCTCACCTCACCTCTGGAATTCAGCTCTTTTGTCCATGTTTGGACCAAGGCTATAATGAGGTCTGGAGCCAACTGAGCATCGGTGATCAGGTTATTGGTGAGTAAGTGCCGCTTGATAGCACTGTCGACGACATCTTCCATCACTTTGCTGATGATTGAGAGTAGACTGATGGGGTGGAAATTGGCTGGATTGGATTTGTCCTGCTTTTTGTGGGCAGGTCATACCTGGGCAGATTTCCACATTGTCGGGTAGATGCCAGTGTTGTAGCTGTACTGGAACAGCTTGGCTAGAGGCGCCGCTAGTTTTGAAGCGGAAGTCTTCAGTACGACAGCCAGGATGTTGTCGGGGCCCATAGCCTTTGATGTCACACAGTGCTACCCCAGTGACTGCAGCATGGCTGGTGGAAGGCTGCTGACTTTCAGTGGGGGACACTGCAAATGACCTTGCTTGTTGACCTGGAGGAGCTGGTGGCTGGGAGTGCCAAATCAATTTTTTTCTTCTTGTTCTTCTTCACTCTCCTCTCTCTCTTGTTAGTCACCCACTGGCTGGGCAGGCTACATTTTTTGGGTGTGTGAAAGGAGTAAGGCACAAGAGTGGAGTTGTGATGGGAGGGCAGGAAAGCATAAGGTGCATGCCAGAAGGAGGATAACGTATGAGGATTCCAGCATCTTGTATTCTTTCAGCCCCGCTGCTGGCCAAGGGCTCAGCCATGCTCCTGCCAAGAATGGCCTGCACCGTCTCCTCCAAGGAGGTGAGGTGAGGCTAGGAATAGAAGATGTGCCTCGTGATTGGTGCAGATTGTTGGTAGGTGAGTGAATGGGGGTAGGGGTTGTGCATTGAGCAGTGTGTGAGGCTAGTGGTGGAGATGGTAGGAGGCGGCTTTTGAAGATGTATTCACTGACCTTGACCAGTGGTCTGAGCTCATGAAGCTTCTTTGGGCACTGGAGCCAGGTGGTGGGGGCGACACTGCTGGCAGTGACGGCCTCGGTAATGTACTCCCACATCGTTCTTTCTGGAGGGCCTCCTGGCCCCTGTGGGTAGAGGACCTCTCTTGCAGTGTTGACCCCCTGCACAAAGTGGAGTGCTTTGTGCAAGACCCTGGGTGCCCCTTCCCTGGCTTGCTGAGCTATTTGTGTTAGTGCTGCGGCTAGGAAGGGAATACAGCTTTAAGAGCTGAATGTTCACATTTGGGACTTTTAATGTAAAATATTTTTGAAAGGCAGAAAAGGCTGAAAGTTGCATTGTTTCACTTCATTTTAATTTGCACGGCCCCTTTAATTCTCAGACCTCTTCATTACCCACAATTCCTTGCGAGCTCCACAGCCTCACTTCCAGAGGCTGTGCGAAGCTGCAACGCCGCACCTGCACACAAACTTCGTCCCGGATGCCTCCAGCAACGCCACTAGAACGCCGTTGCACGGCAGCTAAGCGCTGCGCCAACAATCTCCATCCCCTCAGATGAATTTTGCTCCGTTAGCTTTGCGGCCATTAACTCCACCGGCAACTTTACTGGCTAAAATGAATTTCTCCCCCACAGTCTATTTATGAAAACCAGTCTCTCGGTGCGAACACAAGGCAGAAGTGTTGGGATAAAGTCCAAACCAAACACAAGTAGGCGAGTGGAAATATTGGGCCTGAAATTATGGTGGTTTCGACAGCGTATGCTGTCAGAAGCTTTCAGAAAGGCCCCGCAAGTTCCTGGTTTCCACATGCGCGAAAACCCTGAACTTGCGATGTCAAGTTTCGCATTTTCAGATCCTTCGCATCCACTACAAAATCACTTTCGCTGGCCAGAGTATTTGCCCAACTACTGCCCAGCGAATGCCCACAAAACCCTTATGCCTGGTAAAAGCAGGCAAAAGGCCTTCTTTTACCAGTGTAAGGGTTAAAATAAATGTAAAAATAAATTTAAAAAAATGATTAAAACAAACACACAAAATTAGTTTAGGTAAATTTTGTCCCGTTTTCAAATGTTAACATTTTTTTTTTTTAAATCAAATTTTTATTTTAAATGCTTAATTAAAGGGTCTTTTAATTAATTTTGGAACATGGGAACATTTATTTTTATTTGAGTAGTGTCAATTCTTATTTATTTGGGGATTTCTAATATGCTTATGGTGATTCCGTACGTGAATAGAATCCCCATAAGCATCATTGGAATCCCCCTTTGTCATTGGTTGACCGGGCCCACGTGATCCCAGGGACGCGTGCGCCCCTGGGATCTGTGGGCCTGTACGCCGGCGTACGCCTGCAGGCCCAAGAAGGGAGCTCTCCGTAGCTGTGGAGCCAGGAGGTAAGTACGGAAATATTTAGTGGTTCGGAGGCGTACTCCGGAGGTACGCCTCCGACCGCAAATTCAGGGCCGTTACGATCTTCACTCATCATAAAGATAATGAAAACTGAACTGCTGCAAGATACTAAAAACAAGGTTTTTTTTTTACAAAATTACTAATTGCTTCCACTCCAGAATATAATCAATTCATCTTTGACCTTCTTGAAAATGATTGCATCAACTCCTCCAATCCAAATTGTGAAAGCCAAGGATGGAATAGCTTAATAGAGTACAGAATACAAACTTTATCTCATTTACAGCGTGGCTCCTGGTTAAGATTCTGATTCTTCAAGTTGAAGTATCTATGTTGATTTTAGTACAATTACTCCATTTATTTAACATAGCCCCAATAAGGAGCCTCCACTAATGACCTACATAGTGCACTTGCTTTCACATGCATACACAGTAGCTTGCTGTGCTGGCATCTCCCCATGTGCTGACATCATTATCAGTTTTAATAGGCCAGATGCCAGTATAAAGATCCAGGATGTAACAACCAAGTATCACCTAGAAAATTGCTGCGGATAAGGAAGCAGCTCAGACATTACAAGATGAGTTGGAAAAATTATATGGAGTAGACAGCAAAGTGGCAGATGAAATAATATAGACAAGTGTAAAGTAGCATGTTGGAAGGAAATATTAGCAATGCACATATTCTATGAATGTTTCTGAAACAGCTAAGGATGAAGTTAAAGGAGACCTAGGAATCTTAATAAACTCAATGTTCAACATGTCCAACCAATGCAGAGGATCAATCAACAAAGCTAATAGAATGTTGAACAAATATAGCCAAAACAGTAGAATATAAGTCAAAAGAATACATCATCAAACCTTATAATGCTCTGGTCAGACCACACTATGACTACTGTGTTCAGTTCTGGTTACTGAGACACAAGGGAGACATTTAAGTGCAGGATGCAGTGCAGAGAAGAGCCACGAGGCTGATCAATAGTGTCAAAGATCTGAGTTGTAAGGAAAGACTTAGAAACTTGGGCTTTTTAGCTTTGAAAGGAGGAGGTGAGAGCTGATTTTATAGATACATGCAAGATAGCAAACAGCATGGAAAATTTATATATTTTTTTTATTCGTTCATGGGATGCGGGCATTGCTGGCAAGGCCAGCATTTATTGCCCATCCCTAATTGCCCTCGAGAAGGTGGTGGTGAGCCTCCTTCTTGAACCGCTGCAGTTGTGTGGTTCTAATGGTACTCCCACAGTACTGTTAGGGAGGGAGTTTCAGGATTTTGAACCAGCAACGATGAAGGAATGGTGATATATTTCCAAATGAGGGTGGTGTGTGACTTGGAGGGGAACTTGGAGTGGTGGTGTTCCCATGCGCCTACTGCCCTTGTCCATCTAGGCGGTAGAGGTTGCGGGTTTGGGAGGTGCTGTCGAAGAAATATATATAAAGCTATTGGGAAAATTACTTTAAATTAAATTCACAAATAGGACAAAGGGACACGGGTTCAAACTATTAAAGGACAAGTTTAAGACCGATAGCAGAAAACTCTTCACACAAAGAATAAGTAATAAATAGATATAGTGGCAGCGAAGACCCTGGAATCATTTCAGAAACAATTAAATGCTGCAATGGGGAGGCTGCAGAGTCTGTCCAGATGGGTGAAATGACCTTCCTCATTTGTATTACCTTATGATCTGATTTACATAACTGTGCCTCCAAATGCATAAAACCGATCATGGAAGATATTTTAGTTAATAATATGACACACACAGAGCACTGCAACCCATACTGTTCTTCTGTGCAATTAGAAGTGAATTCTAGAAGGCACTGTTATCATTTCAGCATCAAATTGAAAGTGTAAGTGGCAGACCTAATAAACCTTCAAGGTTTCAGTGGGAGGTTAGTTCAAAACTTTGATTTTAATTTGGAGTGGCTGTAACTACATAATTGCCCACAGCTCGATAATCTAATCTCTTGACAGACAACCTGGTTCATCAGAGAGCACACTGCTGGGAAATCTCTTACATAGCTTGTGAAACTAAACACAGAATATTCTGAACTCCAGAAGAAGCTGCCAGCACACGCTCTAGAAAGTAAAAGTCATTGGGACTAACAATTCACATTCTTCGGTATTAACTTTCAAACTCACTTCTGAAGGTCCAAAATTCAGATATTTGTGAAGCTGAACTCCATTCCAATGTATTACAATATTAGAACAGAACTCAGGCATGGATATTGTTCACCATGCTCTTTGGACTGTATGAAACTGTAACCTATACAAAATGTTGGTGATTTTTACTCTGCTAAGGAACAGGTGTAAGAATCACTAACATTTTCAGCTGTATTCCACAGATGAATGTACTGTTTCCAAAAGGTCACGTATCAGGCTAGTAATGATTAGACAACATCATTTTTGTAGGGCATTCAGGAGGACATCTCAAAGAGGAGGAAAAATGAGGGCTGCCGATAAGGATGTAAAAAGGGAAAATGGTGAAGAGCTCAAGTCATGGGTGAGGAAAAGGGCTTCGAGGAGGCTTTTGAAAGCAGGGAGGGAGGTTACTAAGGCAGAGGGCAAGGGAATAGTGGCTTAAGGAGAGGCCAACAATGGTGTTGTAGAGGGAGTGGACAACAGGGTGTAAGGAACAAAGGGTGTCAGTATGGATATATGGATGGAGTTAGGGTAGGTAAGGCCATAAAAGGACTTGAAAGTGAGCAAGCATCTTGAGGCCAAATTGCTGGGGCAGAAAGGATGGGGCGATAAGAGTGGAGTATGGTTGAAGATGCGGGCTGCATTGTCCTAAATGAGTTGTTATTTGTAGAGGGCAGAGGCTGGCTAGGAACGTGCTGGAGCAGTTAAACTTTAATGTGATGGATACAGACTAGCATTTTGGTTGCATTAGGAGAGAGATGGGGTAAAGGCAGCCAATGTTGAGAGAATGCAGTCTTGATAATGGAATGGATGGAGGGAAGCAAGTACAGCTTGGGGTCAAGTAGCATACCAAGGTTTTGCACCTCTTGTACTTCGCCTGAGATGGCCATCTGGGAGGTAATTGGAGTCAAGGCTAGAGGCACATAGCTGGAAACTGAAGAAAGCGGCTGAAGGAATCTTTTTCTAATCCAGGTCTTAATGTCTGACAGGCAGTTGGAGAGCGTAGCAACAGCCTTTGGATCAATGAAGGTGCAGAGATAGATCTCAATGTTGTTAGGGTACGCTGACCCCCCTGCTTCTGGATGATATCGCTGAGGGGTAGAACATAAATGACAAAAAAGGAAGGGACCAAGGATGCATCCTGGATAAGAAGCTTCTGGGGAGAAGTTTTTCTAGCAAGAGAAGCAGACAAAAAATATGACTGCGATAAGAGGCTATTTATTGCAGAAAATACCATCGTAGTCCATGTGGAAGACATTAAGCAGGTGATGGCCATTGATGTAATTGTTAGAATTAAGACTGTGAATAAAAACTGTACAGAAGGGAGCTCTTATACATGCAGTCCAAAATTAAATGTTGGGTATGAAGATTTGGGGATGAAGTGGAACAGTTATTACTGTTAAGAATTATGAAGTATCAACTTTCAGCCGGCACAGACACGATGGGCTGAATGGCCTCCTACTGTGCTGTAAATTTCTATGATTCTACAAATCTGAAGATGTTTTTCAGTCTATCGGTTTACATTGGCAAAAAGCTGGAGCAATGGGACATAAAAATTTGTTCTTCGATTAGAAAAAGGTACTATCCAGGAATAAAAAAAGGTGGCACATGGAATCCCAATTTTGAAAGATAAATTCTAGTAAACATTCCAAAAGTGGTCAAATCTTCGTCATATGTGAAATTGGACAGAATGGAGTAAAGTCAGTGGCCTGGAATTTGCGGTCAGCGGCAAAGCAAAGGCACTTGCCGCTGGCCCTGAAGAAAGCTGCCCTCAGGGATCTCATGATCTCGAGCTCTGTGGCGAGAAGTTTGCCTTTTTCGATGCGCAAGAGAGTTCAGTGTAGTATAATGGGGAATCCCGAACGCGATCTGCTGTCTAAGCAGCCAATCACATTGCTGAATTCTCAGACAGGAATGCAGGAAATGAGAACCTGCTTTTATTGAGAGAATGCAGTCTTGATAATGGAATGGATGGAGGGTAGCAAGTACATCCTTTTTCAAAATGTTACAGAGAGCAAAACAAAGATTGGGGCTCTCACATGGGGATAAGGTATAACCTGAAATAATCATGAACAAGCTTCTAAAAAATTCTTAAAATTGTAATTGATCATAATGGAGAAATTTGACATTCCACAAAATTAAAATTAGTTTTTCAGGGCCATAACATTTGTTTAGCAGTAAATACACTGTTAAAACCCCAGTTACGCCTAATCTAACAAGGCCTAACATTTAATGGGGTACTTAACAGCAATATTACCGCGGAAAAGCCCAAGTTTTTGTCAGTTTCACTGATTTCATTGATTGCCGGCTATGGGGAGGGGGATACAGCGCAGCCAGTGTCGGAGCAATGAATGACTGACCGCAACTTAAGGATTTCCATGTTTAGATGCGCATTCGCTACATCCTGAAGTTGCGGTTAGTTTCAAAGGGGTAATAACGGCGAAAGCTGTTCGTTCGCCGTTATTACCCACCAGAAAATAATAATAGGATCAGGCAGAGTCAACACGGATTTATGAAAGGGAAATCGTGTTTGATAAATCTGTTGGAGTTTTTTGAGGTTGTAACTAGCAGAATAGATAAGGGGGAACCAGTGGATGTGGTGTATTTGGATTTTCAGAAGGCATTCGATAAGGTGCCACACAAGAGGTTATTAAACAAAATTAGGGCTCATGGTTTTGGGGGTAATATACTAGCATGGATTGAGGATTGGTTAACGGACAGAAAACAGAGAGTAGGAACAAACGGGTCATTTTTGGGTTGGCAGGCTGTAACTAGTGGGGTACCGCAAGGATCAGTACTTGGGACTCAGCTATTCACAATCTACATCAATGATTTGGATGAGGGGACCAAATGTAATATATCCAAGTTTGCTGATGATACAAAGCTGGGTGGGAATGTAAGTTGTGAGGAGGATGCAAGGAGGCTTCAAGGGGATAAAGACAGGCTAAGTGAGTGGTTAAGAACATGGCAAATGGGATATAATGTGGAGAAATATGAAGTTATTCACTTTGGTAGGAAAAATAGAAAAGCAGAGTATTTTTTAAATGGTGAGAGATTGGGAAATGTTGGTATCCAGAGGGACCTGGGTGTCCTTGTACACGAATCACTGAAAGTTAACATGCAGGTACAGCAAGCAATTAGGAAAGCAAATGGTATGTTGGCCTTTATTACAAGAGGATTTGAGTATAAGAGTAAAGATGTCTTACTGCAATTATATAGGGCCCTGTTGAGACCACACCTGGAGTATTGTGTACAGTGTTGATCTCCTTACCTAAGGAAGGATATACTTGCCATAGAGGGAGTGCAACGAAGGTTCACCAGACTGGTTCCTAGAATGGGGGAATTGTCCTATGAGAAAAGATTGCGTAGACTAGGCATATATTCTCTGGAGTTTAGAAGAATGAGAGGTGATCTCATTGAAGCATACAAAATTCTTACAGGACTTGACAGGGTAGATGCAGGGAGGATGTTTCCCCTGGCTAGAACCAGGGTCACAGTCTCAGAATAAGGGGCCGGCCATTTAGGACTGAGATGAGGAGAAATTTCTTCACTCAGAGGGTGGTGAATCTTTGGAATTCTTTACCCCAGAGGGCTGTGGAGACTTAGTCATTGAGTATATTCAAGACAGAAATCGATAGATTTTTGAATATTAAGGGAATCAAGGGATATGGGGATATTGTAGGAAAGTGGAGAGAAGGTAGAAAATCAGTCATGATCTAATTGAATGGCGGAGCAGGCTCGAAGGGCCAAATGGCCTACTCCTGCTCCTAGTTCTTATGATCTAGGCCTTGATGAATCGGGATTGTACAATATTACTACATCAGCCAACATCATGAACTTCTGGTAATCAATATAGCTATAAAGGCATTACTGTTCTTGTACCCCAAAGGAAGATAGAGCACCATTTTGGACACAGCCATTATTTCTAAATGTTAAGTGGAAAACAGTATGTACACTCAAATCTTGTTACAAAATCCTGTGCCATAACAAACCACTTAAAACCTAAACAACCCTGAAAAAAGCCAGTTCCTGTGCATTTGTATATTCTGGGGGGAAAAATTGGCTTAATTTTCACTTTTGTAACAATGACACACAAAAGTTTGCGACCTCATTCAGTGAGCAAATATTAGATGGTAGATTTTACTCTTCCCTGCACTTGTGAAATAATGTTCCAAAGCAAAGGAAAGAGGAAAAGGGGATGGAGATCCATTGCGTCAGGTGCAAGTCCCCATTGCACTGCCCTGAGATTTGCTGGAGCTTCCCTGGTGGACTTAACTGGACCTGCACTTATAGTAGGTGCAGGCCCAGCAAACCCATCTAAATGAGGCAGTAGGCAGCGTTCCAGAACTTTTACTTAAGCTTCCTCTCACTACACTTATTGCATGTCCCAGCGAAGGGGCACCTTAAGATTGATGTCCCCAGAGCACTGCACACTGGTAGATCTGCTGGAGTCCAGGGGACAGACTGAAGATGATGCAGGAAAATGATTAAGTTTTGCTGCAATCCCCCTCCAAAGAATGATCTGAAGTCCCCAGTGGTGACAGCCAGAAGCATATGGCCCAGCCAGGGGCTGAGGGGGCGGGAAAAAAAAACAATGGGCGTCCACAGAGAAAGTCTACCCTAAGAAGTCTAAAGATCAAATGCTTTGTAACGCGCATAACTATATCCTAATCCACAAAGTAAAGACAAGGTTACTTACTATAAAGTAGTATAATTCACTATAATTCACTCATAGTAACTTTACCTGAAGAAGGGGCGATCGATAGCTCCGAAAGCTTGTAATTTTAAATAAATCTGTTGGACTATAACCTGGTGTTGTGCGACTTCTCATTTTTACTATAAAGTAGACATGTCTGACAGGATGCATTATTCAAAAAGTGATCCGTGATGTGAAATGAGTCACCGTGAACTTCATTAAATTAGATATCTCTATTATCATGCTTAAATTCTAGGACTAATTTTGAAGCAGTATTTTTACGTTAGATTTGATTAATCACTAGATGTGCACATTGTTTTTGATGAAAGTTGAATATTATATCTGTGTTAAATATTTAGGTAAATATGCTTCCCTTTAAAGTGTTAAGCAGAAAAAAAAACATTAATCCCTCCTTGTCGTATGTTTAAAACCGATGATTTGGTATTTGGTCAAGAACGCTTGTTTGTGAGGTAATGTTAGCTCAATTTATTGGCGTATGAATTCTTCTTTTATAAATTCTTCCTTTGAGTATAATATAAGAATAGATACCGTGTCATCCAAAGGAAAAATGCAGCCAGTTGATATGAATAATATAATAATGTTCTGCAGCCTCCTGGACATCCCATTCATCTCATCACATTCTATATTTAAAATGTAATTAAAATTTTCTTAAGATTAATGGACTAATTTACTGAGCAAAAGTGAGATGGATATGTGTAACTGTTGTCACTTATCCACCTCAGTCTGATTTGTATTAACGCACTTCAGACGCTTCAAGGTGTGCGTATTAATGATTGGTTACTGCATGCAGTGTGGGGTCATATTGAATTTTTACCAACAGCTGCTGACTTTGTGCCGTACACAGATATTACAGGTTGTCACAGATGTCTGAAGATATAGCACTCAACGACACAACTCAAAAAGCACTTCTGAGATGATGGAAAATAGAAGTTTTTCTACATTAAAGGCAAGATATAAAAAGAAGTTGTTGTTGTTGATTGAAAGCACAGACGTGCAAAGCAACACAAAAAAGATAAGTAACGAGAAGGAAATTTGACCCACAAAGCTCGCTTCTTCCTCAGATCATTTTAATTTGCATTATCCTACTTATTTAAACTCCTGAAAATAGTTTGAAAGGTTCAGCAATGTTTCTCCCCAACACCTCAAAAGGTAACAGAGTGAAGATCCAGGGTGGCTTTCTTAGCTTACAAACTGTATCATTCAACCTTGGTTGCATTCCATGACATGGCATTTCCACAGTTCAAATAATTAGTTCTTAACTTTCATGGACTCTTCATCTACCTACACTCTTGGCATCACCATGTTGACTGAATTTCCCAGAACTCCTCCATTGCTAAAGCTGCTTCCAAGAAACCCTTTTTTTCTCTTGTGTCAACATTTTTTTTCCGATCAACAACATTTAACTTTTAAAAAGCTGAAATGCATCCAAGATTTTAAAAGTTCTACCATATCTGGGGAGGCTTCTCTAGCACCACTCTTACACTCTTGGCTAAGATACAAGAAAGATCTTGTTATCTGATCATGAGGATTACATGATGGGTCAGCTTTATTCTATTTCCAGCTGGTCAGCTTTATTCTATTTCCCATGAACCATTTCTATACCTATTATGTATCAGGTGGTCAGGAGTGGCTCATCCCTGACTGGACATGAAGGTGCCAACAATGTACTCTTTTTGAGATGTGGAGGATGTGCACGCATCAGTGGATGTACTCAGTGGCATCCTCTACCAAGAACAACTGGATCAAGTGCTGTGGGCTTTTAGCGGGTCTGTGACGAGTTGTTTTCTTGCTGGCAGAGCTTCAGTTGATTGACTGGAGTACAGCTCACATTTTCTATCCTAGAGTTTCTCCTTGTCCCAGGGAAGCACCCTGGCCAATGAACCTGATTGAGCTGGAAGAGAAGGCTGATTCTCATTTTGGGAGGTGGTCAGGCTTTCATACTGAGGCAGGGTCTTGGTGATCAACTGGTTGGTCTCCATGATATGGTACAAGCTATTCACTTTGATTCCTTCCTCAGGTTTTGTCATCAGGTTCCAGAGAAGTTGATTGACTTCTTCTGGGCCCAAGGAAGATACGTGGGGGGAGAAATTCGTGTGGTTTGCGCCACACGTTAGTACTAAAACGGCGTTGGGAGCTCTAACAACACCTGAGGCCGGTTTCAGCGCCGCTGAATGCAATCGCCGGGGACCTCGCCATCATGGAGATCATGACGTCAGTGAGTGTGCAACGCTCACTTGATGCCCGATTTCCCAACTTCGTTACAGCCAGTGAACTTACCGGCTGGAGAAAACAACGACAGCTTCAGGTGGCGGCAGCAGCAGGAAGCCGGCTCCAGCGACGCTATTTAATGGGATCATCACCAATCACTCGCACCCGACAGGTTTGTGAAGTTTGAGTGGCTGTGTGCTACTTCCTGCTACTGCAGGAGTTTTCATTTCAAGGTTCTTTGGTATCAGGGAGTGTTCTGGCAAGTACAAAACTCTATAATTATTTCTGAAAAGCTTCAACCTACAACACTGGCTAAAAGTCATGGGAGCTGTACTGGCAGTGTACCTCACCCTCCAGCATCTACGGCAGAGGGAGCGGAGACAGCAAGAAAGATGGGAACATGTGTGCAGAGGGAGGAGGAGGGCCATTAGGGCTCTCAACAGGAGGCCTTACCCTCCTAGGGTCTTCCAACATCACTTCTCCGTCCTTCAATTAAGCGAGGAGCAGTGTATTAGGAGGCTTCACTTCACCAAGGAGGTGGTCACAGAACTCTGCCACCTCCTGCAAGCAGACCACCAGCCTCAGACCAGGGCAACCACGGCTCTCCCAATGGCAATCAAGGTCACCGTCACCCTCAATTTCTTCGCCAGCCGATCCTTCAAGTCTGCAGCAGAAGACATAGCTAACATCTCACAGTTCGCCGTCCATCGCTGCATCTGGGAGGTCACTGAGGCTCTCTACAGCAGAAGGGACTATATTGTCTTCCCAATCACCAGAGAGAAGCAGGACAAGCATGCACGTGGCTTTGCCAGGATAGCGGGATTCCCCATGATGCAGGGCACCATTGACTGCACCCACATGGCTTTGCAGGCACCGCATAACAATCCTGAGATCTTCCATAACTAATGGCTGCCACTCACTTAATTTGCAGTTGGTGTGCGACAACACACAGCGAATCCTCAACATGAATGCCTGCTATCCTGGCAGCAGCCACAATGCTTCACCCTGTGCCAGATCAATGCGCCAGCACTCTTCCAGCCACCACATCAAGCTCGTGGCTGGCTGCTCAGAGACAATGGCTAACTGCTCTCTACCCGGCTCATGACTCCCCTCCGCAACCCCAACACTTGTTCCCAGCACTCATATAATGAGAGCCATGCTGCCACCAGGAACATCATCGAGCAGACCATCGGGCTACTGAAGCAACGGTTCCGCTGCCTTGACTGTTTGGGAGGAGCCCTCCAGTACTCGCCAGAGCGAATATCCCATTTCGTAGTGGTCTGCTGCATGCTCCACAACTTGGCCATCATGAGGGTGCAACCCTTGCCAGCAGGGATTGTGGGACCACCTCAGGAGAACGACGAGGCAGAGGAGGATGAGGAGGAGGAGGAACAAGAGGGAGGGCAGAGGCAGCGAGACAGTCGGCCTTCCAGACGAGCTGTCTGTGACCAGCTCATCAGACTCTGATTCGCATGAATGAAACCCCAGATCCCCGTAGCTCACCACATCCCCATCACATAATCCCTGCCTCATGAGCGTCCTCCTGGGTGCAAACGTGAAATGAAAGAGACCACAAAATATTCCAAACATAATTAATAAATTTATCTATAAGCATATCACATGAATTCTAATAACTAATGACCCTTGTGCCTTCCATAGTTGAATAACTGTCATTGTGTGCAAGGTGTGAGATGTCGGTGTGAGTGTTGCTAGGTAGATATTGTTGGTGGGTGAATGCTGGGGGTGTGGTGCATTGAGTTGTGTGTGAAGCTTGTGGTACAGATGGTGGTATGTAGCATTTGTTGAAGCCTTCTCTCACCCTGACCACCCTTGTGAGGTCGATAAACTTCTTCCTGCACTGTGTGTTGGTCCTGGGACCACAGTGCTGCCTGTGACATGGTGTGCCACCTCCCTCCACATAGCCTGGCAGACTTGTGACAAGGGCCTCCTGCCAGTTGCTGGGTACAGGACCACCCGCCTTCTCTCCACTGCTAAAACCAATGCTTCCAAAGTTTCATCGGAAAACTGCCGGGCTCTCTCCCTGGGGCGGCGATCTGCCATCAGGATTTGTAATTAAGTGCTACTCCTCCTTGTCCTTCTTATGGTTGCTGAGGATGAGGTGCTGCAGCATCATTGAACCTCCCCTTTAAGTAGTGAAAAAAGCCTGTGACAATCATTACTTGCGTTTAGACTGCCCCCGATATTGGTCCAGCTTTTCAGTGTACTCTTTTGATGGGTACCAAATCAAATATCTGTAAATCAGTAAAACTTTAAATGAAACTTAACAAATTAAATTAAAATTTGGTAGCCCGGGGTGACGATGCACTACAGTCCCCGCGGCGCCCACCAGTCGCGGTAAAACTCGAGCGTGCCGGAGGACACCGCGTGCTCCATCTCCAGGGCCAGCTTTTCAGTGTAACGCCAATGAGCTTGAGTTTTTAGACGAGAATCATGCCTGCAATCATTTTAATGAGGAGTGAGGACGAATTTTGCGTGCATCCTAGACTATTTTCAGGTGGC
Source organism: Squalus acanthias (assembly GCA_030390025.1). Classification (NCBI taxonomy): domain Eukaryota; kingdom Metazoa; phylum Chordata; class Chondrichthyes; order Squaliformes; family Squalidae; genus Squalus; species Squalus acanthias. The sequence continues at coordinate 34,435,462 of CM059429.1, forward strand.
ACGACTTAACCATTTTTAGTCGAAACACTGCCCATTTCTTGACTATAACAAATTTCTAGCCCCTGGTCTCTGTAGGGCTTATGAGGTTACCCGGTGAGGCTGTACAGTCCCTTATCTGTATACTCTACATAAGTATTAGTACATAAGCAGTCTCTATAGTATGATGCACTGGCAACGTATTCCACCGCTAGCTGCACAGCCTGGGATACAACAGGCAGCTGTTGCCCCTGACTGAGGTATTTTTACTTGTATCTGCTGAAAGTCTGGAAATTGATAACCTCCAGCAAGGATACTTCTCCAACTGAAGCACTGGCCTTATTCAATGACTTGCTGATTCCCAATCCCCATGTGCATTTGTCCTGTTTGACTAATATAAGCATCTGAGAGATACCCTGACTGCGGAGTCACCAGAGCCAGAGATGTATTGGATGTTAGACTGAACATCCCTGGAGGTATTAGCTGCCAATTCATTTCATGCTCCATCTGTCCTGCCGTGATAACAATATTTTTAAGGGCACGAGATATAGAAACATAGAAGATAGGAGCAGGAGTAGGCCATTTGGCCCCTCGAGCCTGTTCGCCATTTAATGAGATCATGGCTGATCATCCAAATTCAGTACCCTGTCCCTGCTTTCTCCCCATATCCCTTGATCCCTTTAGCCTTAAGAAATATATCTAACTCCTTCTTGAATATATTTAATGAGTTGGCCTCAACTGCCTTCTGTGGTAGAGAATTCCACAGGTTCACCACTCTCTGGGTGAAGAAATTCCTCCTCATCTCAGTCCTAAATGGCTTACCCCTTATCCTTAGACTGTGACCCCTGGTTCTGGACTCCCCGCCATCGGGAACATCCTTCCTGCATCTAGTCTGTCTAGCCCTGTTAGAATTTTATAAGTTTCAATGATCCCCTCTCATTCTTCTAAACTCTAGCGAATATAAGCCTAATCGACCCAATCTCTCTTCATACGTCATTCCTGCCATCCCAGGTATCAGTCTGGTGAATCTTCGCTGCACTCCCTCCATGGCAAGAACATCCTCCCTCAGATAAGGCGACCAAAACTGCACACAATACTCAAGGTGTGGTCTCACCAAGGCCCTGTACAACTGCAGCGAGACATCCTTGCTCCTGTACTCGAATCCTCTCGCTATGAAGGGCAACATACCATTTGCCTTCTTAACCGCCTGCTGCACCTGCATGCTTACCTTCAGCGACTGGTGCACAAGGACACCCAGGTCTCGTTGCACTTCCCCTTTTCCCAATCTATTGCTGTTCAGTTTCTCTGCATCCTCCTCACAGCACACACGCCCACCCAGCTTTGTGTCATCTGCAAACTTGGAGATATTGCATCTAGTTCCCTCGTCTAGATCATTAATATATATTGTGAATAGCTGGGGTCCTAGCACCGATCCCTGCAGTACCCCACTAGTCACTGCCTGCCACTCGGAAAAAGACCCAGTTATTCCAACTCTTTGCTTCCTGTCTGCCAACCAGTTTTCTATCCAAGTCAGTACTTTACCCCCAATCCCATGTGCTTTAACTTTGCACACTAATCTCTTATGCGGGACCTTATTGAAAGCCTTCTGAAAGTCCAAATACACCACATCCACTGGTTCTCCCTTATCTATTCTACCATCCTCAAAAAATTCCAGTAGATTAGTCAAGCATGATTTACCTTTTGTAAATCCATGTTGACTTTGTCCGATCCTGTCACTGTTTTCCAAGTGCTCTGCTATTACATCTTTTATAATGGACTCTAGCATTTTCTCCACTACCGATGTCAAGTTTACCGGTCTATAATTCCCCGTTTTCTTTCTACCACCTTTTTTAAATAGTGGGGTTACATTAGCTACCCTCCAAATCCATGGGAACTGTTCCAGAGTCTATAGAATTTTGGAAGATGACCAGCAATACATCTACTATTTCTAGGGCCACTTCCTTAAGTACCCTAGGATGTAGATTATCAGGCCCTGGGGATTTATCGGCCTTCAATCCCGTCAATTTCCCTAACACCATTTCCCTACAAATACTGATTTCATTCAATTCCTCGCTCTCATTAGACCCTATGTTCCCCGACATCTCTAGGAGTTTATTTGTGTCCTCCTTTGTGAAGACAGAACCAAAGTATGTATTTAATTGGTCTGCCATTTCTTTGTTCCCCATTATAAATTCCCCTGATTCTGACTGCAAGGGACCTACGCTTGACTTCACCAATCTTTTTCTCTTCACATATCTATAGAAGCTTTTACAGTCAGTTTTTATGTTCTCTGCAAGCTTACTCTCATATTCTATTCCCCCCCTCTTAATTAATCCCTTTTTCCTCCTTTACTGAATCCTAAACTGCTCCCAATCCTCAGGTTTGCTGCTTTTTCTGGCCAATTTATATGTCCTCTCCTTGGATCTTATGCTATCCCTAATTTCCCTTGTTAGCCATGGTTGAGTCACCTTTTTTGTTTTATTTTTATGCCAAACAGGGATGAACAAATTCTGTAGTTCATCCATGCGATCTTTAAATGTTTGCCATTGCCTATCCACTGTCAACCCTTTAAGTAACGCTCCCCAATCCATCCTAGCCAACTCGTGCCTCATACCATCGTAGTTTCCTTTATTTAAATTCAGGACCCTGTGGGGTTGTGTTTTGACCGAAACCACAATTCCATCCACCGATCTTAAAATAGGACCTGTTAACATAAATGTTGCTTGCTTCCTGTCCCAATATTTCCCCTTTCCATTAGCCTAACGCTCCCAAATTCCTTTGAATGCTATCAATTTCCTTTATATTGATTACTGAACTGTATAGCTTGATGCCACAGTAATTTGAAGAAAAATGTCCAGAAAAAACCCTTTTCATATTAGGGCCGGTTTGGTGCCTATTCTGCACCAAGGTCATGCAGCCGGCATATTGTGATCAGGCTGTAGTACTACTGCTGGAGGCTCGTGATGATGGCACATTAGGGGCTCCAAAATTATGCTACTGAGGGCGGGGGCTCCCTATTCTACATTTGCATGGTTTACCCTGGGGAAACATCATCATCACTGTTGACAAGTAACAAGATGACACATTTTGAAACCCATTTTGGGCTTTTGAGAGCGGGTTTTGAGAGATTATAATTCTTTTGGCAGTTTGGGTTGCTTTTGCTGTACTCAGTCAACTATAATTTGAAATTCAAGAATTGCAGCTCAATAAAATAGTGAGGCACCTGCCTCCACAAGGATACAAAAACAGGATACCAAAGGCATGCAGAAGGAAAGAATCCACCACTTGGACAGATCTGGTAGTGTCCTATTATACAGCTCCACAGTGACGTCCAAAGCGATTGTAATGTGCTGTATGCTCACAATTTTGCTCTCAGAAAAGCAGCAAGTGGAAAAGGACAGTAAGGGAAGCCCGCAAGACAATGAGCATGAGGTTGAAGAGTTGCCAGCTGCAGCAGAGCTGCAGGCAGGACGGCAAATCTGGCCCAGCACAAAAAATAGCTAAATACATGTTGCCAATGAAATGCCCGTGACAGTTCATGTACTTTATGTCTGGATTAAATTTCTGATTTGAATTCTTTATGGCTGGAATCAGCAGACCATCAGCTCAGACCAGGCAGGTTGGCTGCAAGGGCTTCACAAGATGCAAAGTCTGAGGGGAAAGCATAATAGGCAGTCCAAGGTGTTAAAAGCTTCCATGGCTGGAACCATCACATTCAAACACTGACTCCTTTGCCATTGTCAAAGATGGACTATGCATTCAAATATTGATGGATACATTTTGATCTAATGTTATTATGCGATATGCAGTTGTCTATTGCCTTTTGTTTCTGTATACTTTCAAAGGGTATAGCTCATATTTTTGTGGGTAAGTTTGCTTGAAAAAGCAGTCCCATGTCAGTCACATTAGAGTAAAATTGGTGCTTTTCCTTTGCTGTGCTTGGATGGGTGCAACACAGAGGAAAATTGAATGCTAATCCATTCTCCTTGTTCTCACCTGAAATTACTCTATGGCTTTTCTGGTGTCTGCATGAAGAGGATGAAGCAATGCAAATTACATGCAATTAACTGTCAGATGAGTTTGCACACAGATTTCCTTGAATAATGTGAGGTGCAAATCAAGGGCAGACTGCCCCCATAAAAACCTGGCTTCTACCGCATCCTAAGCTACCATTAGATGTTTTTGGGTTTAGAGTGACAGTTTGGTATTGTGAAGAAAGGGCTTTATTTTTACCATTTTGAATAGAAAATGGTTTTGTTGCTTCAGAACCTGTTTCTGAATGCTATTAGTCTCATACAATTAGTGTTATAGGCCATATTCAGGATTGTGCCACCCCTCCCAAACTTTTGATATGGTCTATTTGCAGCTTCTTATTGTAATATCCTAAGGCGAAGGATGTAGTCGTCACTCCTGAATGAACACGGAAGAAATACTAAAGTTTACATCTGTAAGGTTGCTATGCAGGTCATAAAAGGTTCAGCTCTAAAGTTTATAACTTTTTCATTACTTTTCACTGGTGGCATGACCCAACTTGAATCCCAATTTTGTGAGCTTATTATACAAGTGGGTTCCTGTTTAGGCCACGTGCCAGTAATGCCTATGGGAGGCAGACGGTACCATCTTCAACAAGCTCATTTTTTCTTGTATGGTAGAAAATAAATCAAGAGGTCCCTGAATGTATTGTATTGCTTTAGGCAAAGTGAAACACACTGAACAAAAATATGAGTGATCACTATTATGTGTGCTGCAGGAAATCTCAGGAAATTTAGCTGGTGCTCAGCCAGGTGTATTAGATTTTGTGAGTGAGAGATGATTTTCATAGCACTGCTCAGCAAAGAGTTGAAGATAAACTGTCTGTATTGATAATAGATTTGTAAATTAAACAGCATATCTGAAAAGCAAACTAGATATTTATGAGTTCTAAATTATTTCAATACCAAAGGCCCCATCCTTTCTGACGCAGGCACCATGTTTGGAGCTTCCGCTCCCAACGGGGTCTCCAGGAAATTCCCAGCAAAGGTCGCGACCTGGCCTATCTGGGTCCTGACCCATTTCCGGGATATTCCGCTGCACCTCTGCTGGAGTTATTGTGGGAGTGCACCTGAAGCCCTGTGAACTTTTTGGGCCCTGATCTCTTAAACATCAGGTTCAGTCCAAGACCAGCAAACAAGACTGGGCAAAACTTTCAACATCGGGGGGAGTGTAAAGGGACGATATTGGATCGGCCGCCCGTTGATTTCAATGGAAAGGAAAATCGGGTGAGGCCTATAACGGACTGTGATCCGATATCATCTGATTTGCACCGCCGCATATGTCCAGCATATGTATTGTTTCACTCTTGATGTATATTATACTTTTCAGTTTCAATAAGAGTTAGCTATAATTACAGCATATTGCAGGATGTACTAGCAACAATATCAATTTATACCTAAATTTAGATTTAATATGCATTATGACATAATTCGTTACTGATTTAGCTATTTTCCCTTGGAAGCACCTTGCCGAAGGGTAATCTCATACTAGCTGTCAGCATAAATCTACTATTCATCACTTCTGATTTCATCCTGCCTTTCAACTGATGCCACGGAGAAACAGCATATTGTCAACCATTTTAGTGAAGTAGTGAAACCCACCATCGCTTCAGGACCTCAATATCCCCAGTGCTTAAAGCTGGCTCTGGAGCCCTTGATTACCTCTATCTTCAACTAGCCCTTTAGAGTCCTATGGTTCAGAGCTACTCCTGTCAAACAGAAGGACTAAACCCACCATCTTTTAAGGAGGCTGGTGCTGTTTGAGCATAAGTGAGGGCCAGCGTAATCCAAAAGAGCAAAGGCATAATATGTATTTATCAAATACCAGTAAGGTCATTAAAAAAATCCTAACATCTTGTGAAGTTTGTATTCTTTTCCAAAGTTACTGTCATTGCCAGATTAAACTCTGTTCATCTCTACAATTCAAAACAAGTATTACTATAGTTTTTCACTGCAACTAAGAAACAACAGAGTGTGACATATATGGACCTAGAAATTTGATTGCGCCATGCCCATTTTTCAGGTGTAAAACAGGTGCCTAAGTGTCCAATATAGTGAACAGCGTGCACGTGCCTGTCCCACAACCCCGCCATTTTAGATCGGACTGCTCTGTTGGCATCTTGGGCGTGTGTCAGAACAATTCAAGAAGCTCATTATAATATTTAAAGAAGCATCTCAAGCTGATTATAGGATCCTTTCGTGAAATTGGTCTGCCCCAGTGGCTGACTTGCTACGTGATAAAGCCATGAGTTGCTGGGCGAGTTTAACAGTCAGCGCAATTTAAAGGGCCCATCTACTCCATACAGGTTAGTTGCTGGTTTGTCCTCTTAGGCTGCTAGTTAACTTCTGAGGCATGTTTGGGCTATTCCCTGCATTCCATAACTTGCTGCTGGTGCTGGACTGCTTTAGTCTGCTTTGGAAACAGTTTATTCCAGTCATGGGTAGTCTGGTAGCTCTGCCTTTGGGGCTGGTGGGCGAGGCAGCAAAGAAGACAGGAGAGAGTAGGAGCAGCTGGGAGAAGAGGTAGGAGGAGGGCACTGTGCAGGAGACCATATCCACCGTGGGTCTTCAGGGAGCACTCCTCATAACTCAACTTCACCGGGGAGGAATCTGTGAGGTGCCTGCGCTTTACCAAGGAGGCTGTCACGGAGCTGTGTCACCTGCTGCAGCACAACTGGAGCCCCAAACCAGGTCATGAACTGCACTGCCTGTGATTGTCAAGTCACCGCGGCCCTTAACTTTTATGTTACGGGGTTATTACAGGCTGCAGAAGGTAACGTCAACGACACATTGCAGTTTGTTGCACACTGCTGTATCAGGAAGGTGACCGAGGCTTGGTACACCAAGAGGAATACAAGCATTGTATTCCCCATGGAAGCAGGATGAGACAGGACTAGGCTTTGCCTGCATTGCAGGGTCCTAGGTGCCATAGTCGGCACTCACATTGCCCTCCGTGCTCCCCATTACCAGCCTGACATTTATGTCGATAGAAAGGGATGCCACTCCCTGAATATACAGCTTGTTTGCAACCACAGGCAGCACATTATGCAGGTCTGTGCTCAGTTTCTTGGCAGCATCATGATTCATTCATCCTGCCTCAGTCCTCTGTGCTGCCTTTATTTAAGCCAGGCTGTTAAGTTAGATGCTGGTTATTTGGCAGTAACCAGCCGGACTCGTCTCCCGACTCCTGTCGGGAAGTCGGGCACATGCGCAGAGCATGCCTACAATGAGAGCTGTGCCACCAACAGAAATATCACTGACCAGACCATGCTTGGACCATTCAGGAGGAGCTCTGCAGCAAACCCTTGAACGCGTTTCCAGATTTGTAGTCACGCGCTGCGTAACTTTGCTATATTGAGTGCCCAGCCCTTACAATCATTTGGGCAGTAATAAATGGAAGAGGAGCAGGAAGAGGAGAAACACCAGTGCTGCTAGCTGCCAGAACTCAGAGAGCAGCTCATCCAAGAGTGTTTCACTTGAACCATCCTTCCCATCCCCAGTACAGCAATAGTCTCACAATCCTTATCACCACTATCCTTACTACCACCATCCGATTACCTTCCTTCAGTCCAGCCTCATGGGTCTTGCCCTCAATTGACGATAAATATGAAAACCAACACCAAATTCAGAAAACAGAAATTTTAATTCAACAATTCACTTCAGATTTGAATAAAAGTTAACTGGAATAATTAAGAATCTGCTTTGTGCAAGTCCCTAGTGCCTGTTTATGTGCTTGATTATTATCCAGGGCCTCCAGAGTGGTATTCAGCCATTTCTCACTTCACAAGCGCCCCCCTCCTGTCTGCAGCTACAGTGCACCTCCCTTTTAAGAGGTGCTGGCTGCCTTTAAGTGGCGTCAGAGCGGCCCAATATTGCCCCACTCCCAAACAGGCGCAGAGTCAATAACCAGTTATTATTGTTGGTTGGTAAGAGCAAAATAAGATCCATATGACAAGCTGAAAACAAACCTTTGAAATGATCATCCAGGTGTGACAACTGCTGTCGGGGCACATTGTAAAACCATAGACATTTGAGCACAGTGGGAGACCATGGCCTATCATGCCAGTGCTGCTACTAGCTTCACATCAAATGTTTTCTTTTCCTCAAATAATGATCTAATTCTCTCTTGCGTGTTGCCTGAGTTGTCTTCAATAACTGCACTGTGATCCATCCTGCATTCTAGTAGACCTGTTGCATAAAAAAAATCTAACAGCCCTCTTCATGCTTGTAGTACTAACCCTTAGTTAATGCCCTCTTATTCCCAAATTCATTGATTACTGGCAATCATCTTTCACTTTTTATACACTTGTATCCTTCCAAAATTTTTAATACTTCTATTAGACACCCCTTACCCCCTCCCTTAACTTTCTGTGCTCTAGTGAACAAGCCCTAGCCTTTCCAAAGTTTCTCAATCATAGCTATATGGGGGATTCCATGTTCCTGGTGGGGAGTCATATTTAATGGTTTAAATGTTGTAGCCCTATCTCCAACCCACACTTCATCTCAGCGTGGCTTCCTGGCGAGGAGTGCATGATCAGAGAATCACTTTGTATATATTTTTCCATTCCTGATATCACCCTAACAAATCTACATTGCAGCTTTTTCATCTCTCCAAATTCCGTTCTGTAACTACATGCAGTCTCCGACTGTGGCATGGCCAACATTTAGTACAGATTCAACACTACCTTCTTGCCTTGGTAGTCATTGCCCCTATATATAAAGCCCACAGACCAGGGAAGAACTAGAATCCAAAAACATAAACATAACAGTGAGTAACATATTCAAGCTCCCAACCATTGCAGTGGAGATTGAAACCCAGCCCTGATAGATATTCAAACTCTCCCAGCTGTTGATAGGGTTGCTAATTTGGAGCATTGTGCAGCTGTGGAACACTCCATTGTAAATGGGGGAATCTAGCAAGATAAAATGGACAAATCTCATCCTCCTGAAGCAGCCTTAGTGGCCAATCAAAGAACAGCATTGGAAGTGGCCACTTAGGAGTCTGCAGTCCAGACAATTCAGTTTCTGTGCCACAGAACAAAACATGGTAGCAGGAGGTGGTGGCTGGGGACTGAAAGCAATACAAGAAGAAAAAGAGTACCAAAAGATCGGCAATACGCATATAATAATAATAATACAGAAATTCTGCATGATTTCTTTCATCAAATGCATCAAAGCAAAATGAAATCAAAACATGTTAGTAACAATGTGAATATATGATTTAGAAACAATCAAGTACAAATAGATCAGATCAAAAAAAATTGACAAATCAGCCATGGTCAAAACTGGTCATACTTTTAGAATCGTTGATTGGTTGTTTGGTTATTTTAGATGGAAGCATCAGCATTTCAACAGTCAGCACTAATGATGAGGGCAGCTATCTCCAGTGCTGATGCTGCTGCAGCTTGAATTCATCCATAGATAATTCTTTTTAAAATCGTCCAGTGCTGAATAGCATCTCTCCTCTCGACAAAGTATTGGTGCAGCACTATAGCAAATGTCTCTTTCAGTATGAAAATGATTTTCATGTGTGTAAGTATTTATTGAAATGGTTATCCCTTGAGCTCCAAAGAGAATCTTTCTGTGGTCGGTACAAATATTCGATCCAATTAGGTGCCCTCAGATGGAGTAGCTAACCCTTCTGATGGTTATTGAAATGCATAACATACCATTACAGCTGGGCTGATGTAGATTAGCAATCTGACAATCTATTTCAACAGTGTAATAATGATCTATTACCATTGTTGCATTTGCAGATTGTGATTAACTGTCATTCTCAGACACTGTGGGGTGCTTTCGGTATTTGTAGCTTTTTCTGTTAGATTTAGGAGAGTGTGACATTTTCCTTACTTTTCCAAACACTAGCTTTTATGCATAAAGTCAATTTAAAAAAGGATAAAATTACTACATTACACATAATTGTCCTTAAATTGACCACAAGTGCATAGAACTTCGTGTAAACGGTTTGATTATTCGGAGGAGGATGGAGTTCACTGTGTTCTTTGCTTAAACTGATGTTTAATAACCACATCAGCCATCTTGATTGCAAGCAAATATATGAATACATTATGAAAATGAGAATTTTGCTGAAGAATTACGGTCACAAAGCTATTTACAGAATGTTCTGCAGATGAAACAGATTCTGCATTGTGTACCACGTACTCCAAGCTGGCTCAAGTCAGATCAGAAAAGAAATATCCAGAGAAGGCCACCAATATTGCTGCTCAACTGCACTGCTCGGTCTCTATCTCTATCTCTCTTTTGAGCTCAAAGGATAAAATTTTAATGATTTTTGCATGATGTCCTGAGCAAAATAAAAGAAATCTGGATTAATTTTGATTGGACAATGCGGTTATATATTGATGATAATGGTTTGGCCGCATGTCATTTCCTCACTTACCACTATAGATATTCGTACACGTTTCGACTTTCTGTGCTCTGATATTGCCTGATGCTTTGATAGAAAGATAGGATAATGCAAGTTATACATCTCATATAGCACCATCCAGGGAGAAGCCTTATATCTGCTTAAAACGAACTATAACATTTTTGCTCAACAGATGTTTTCCTTTTAACAGTTGAATTTTCCAACGGTCTATTTCCCCCCTCAACCTACCAATCATAATGCTTCAAATTATTAACAGAGTCTGTTGTCTGTGCCCAAAATAAACAAGTAGCATTTAGTAATGATGCACTTCGCTGAACATCTCACGTCACTGGAGGTTATGTCACAATATGACAGCATGTCACAACAGGATCTGTTCGCGTTTCTGCTGCAATTTATGAAAAATGACAGATCTGATACAAATATAGCAGCACAGGAGATACATTACATAATAAAAGCACGGTGCATCACATGAGGAGGAGTGAATGGAGCTTTTTATATTTGTCATTCACTAACAGGTTTCACGGAATGGAAAGCAACATGATTTCTTCAAGGCAGCACATTAATTCACAGTATTTTCAGCAGTTTGTTTACCCCAATTCTTTATATAAGGGGAAGAATTTAAAGCAAAATCAGATGAAACGAAAGTCACCCCTTATTCATTGGAAATTTGTTAACCTGTGATCTCAATATCTCAACCTCTTAACAGCAGCCTTCTTATTCCAGTAGACCTATCAATTGCTTTGCTTCGTTTGTGGAAAAAAATGACTGCTCAATTCATGAAGCACGACGCCAAAATTTAGTTATGGGGTAGAAATTGGTATGTGTTGTGCCCATTTTTTGGGCCCAGACCAATTTTTACCCCATCTTTTTCTCCTGTTGAAGAGCTACCTCTGGTTTTGCAAAACTAATTTGAAAAAGAATGGAAAAAACAAAACCCATCTGGATGACTTCTTTTACATCTCCTTTAGAACAATGCGTATCATTAATTCTCAGTGTGATGAGGACAGCGCTGCTCATCGTTCCCAAAAGCTTTATAAAATATTATACAATATTATTCAGCTATCTGACTTCTGACTTAGCCCTCAATACCAGTAAGACTGCTAATCAACACCACATCCATTAGAGAACTGAGATTCAAAAGATACAGCTGGTTGCCTGATAAGTTTAAATGAATGTTCGATTGTAACTACAAACTTACTAATCGACTTAGAAGAGTTTGGATATGTTATAATGCAAAGAGGTCCATGGTTGCATTGTTATATTTATCAAATATCCACAATCCCATTCACAATTCTAGTGTACCAAAGAGAAGCCAGCTAATAACTAAGATGGCAATCATATTTAGCTATCAGTTGATAGCTAATATGTTCACAGATGAACTGGAGAAGGTGCAATAACACTGTTGAGAATCAATCATGCATACTTAATTTTCTGCTTACTTAGATTTGGATGAGATATGTTGATGTTAATCTATAACCTACAATTAACAAACTTTTATTATATTCCAGCATATATTCAAATTATCAACAAGTTAAAGGGTTTCATCATGAAACGGCAAAGTGACAGAAAAAATCCACTACATGTATCCTCAATATCTTGTTAAATAGGACGGAAAGCACTAACAAATTTGTAGCAAAGCTTACATCAAGAGCTGAGGCACGAGGCTTTGCTCAAAGCTCACTTAATGCTGAAAATCGTTTTCATTGCTGGTGGGAAAAATACAGCCTTTTCAAAAAAGATTGACAGACGAAGTCTACTCCTGGACACCTGCAGAGATATTTTCCAGAATCTCACAGATGTATGTGTGATTTGAATGGCATAGCAAAATTAGCAGGATTGAATATGCAGCTACAGATGATGATGGAGACACCTACCTCTTCTGGTTCATCCATTGGGTTCACACAGAACAGGCTTTTCAGTGCAATTCCTGTTTGATCCAGGGGACCTGAAGAAAAGAAATTCACATTTATTAAAAATTCCACTGTGAAAACTGAAATGAAGGCCGGAATTTTCTTCGGGGAGGTGAGGTGGGTGAGGGCCTGAGGCGGGCGGGAAACCCGGAAGGCCGGGTTTCCCGCAGGCCTTGCCGACTTTACTGGCAGGGCCTAATTTTACTGTGAGACCTCGGTTTCCCGCCCGCAGCCAACCAGCTTGAGAGGCTGGCTGGCTGCGGGTAGGTAGGCCTCAGTTGCGAGGAGTCGGTCCGGGGGAGGGATCACGGGAAGGGGGTTGGGTCGGCAATTGGCGGGGGCGGGGGGGGGGTTGGGAATCGACGGGAGTGGGGTCGAAATCGGCAGGAGGCGGATTGTCAATCGCGAGGGGGGAGAGGATCGGCGAGGGGGGAGAGGATCGGTGGGGGGGTTGCAGGATGGGCAGGGGATGAGGGATCGTCAGGAGATTGGGGGGGGGTCGTCGGGGATTGGCAGACGATGGGGGGTGGTTGGGGATTGGGGAGGTCAGGGATCGCGGGAGGGGGCTCGTCCTGGGATCAGTGGGGGGGGAAGGGGGCGGAGGATCGTGGCCAGACTCATCATCATCATTGGAGGGGGAGGCCTGGGGAAGGGGGGGGGGGTTGGGGGGAAGGTCTGGGAATGCGATCGGAGGCTCGGGGAGTGGGAGGGGTCTCGGTTAGGTAGGGATCCTGGATCCAGGAGGTAGATATAAAGCCACTTAGCTCCTGGATGCAGCAGTCCCGCTTTTGTTTAAATGCCAGGTTTCACGAAATGTGTGAAACCCATCCACAGGCAGTTAAATTCAAAATGGAGGGGAAAATAGAGGCTTCCAGCCTCATTACAATATTTAAATTAAGGTAATGCCCCCTGAGAGCGGGTTGGTCAAAACCGGAAGTGGGCGGGTTGGAGGCGGGATCAGGTTGGGAATCCCATTTTTAACAATTTAACTGCCCCCACACTCCAAACTCACCCGTTTTTTTTAATGGGAAAATTCCGGCTGAACTCATTCTTTAAAATTGCAGTTGTACCAGATCGGGGTGGGAAGCCAGTGAGTAAATTGATCACTCCATTTTAACTGCCGGGCAGGGGGGTGGGGTTAAAATTCCCCCATACATGCTTAACAGTGGATCAAAGCAGAAATTGTTTTACCCTGACACTAAATGCAGTATAAGTATACACCTAGAATGGCAACAAACTACTCATTATTATATTAAAGGTTATATTAAAAAAAGCTGAACTCTAGTTTAGTCTTGTCTTTGACAGTTGAAACAATGCAGTCGTCAATGACCTCTGCACAGATGACATTACTGAACACAACATTCACTGCTGCAGATAGATTTAGTATAAAATCTCGATCTAAGCCAATGAAATGGACTCTGTGCAGAATTAAAACTGAGAGTGTGCGCTTTTAAACAATCTTTGAAAGTAACTATCTGGGGAATCCATGATGACAGATGGCGACTGGAAGCAAGGTAAGCAAAGCCATTGGCAACAAAATGATTAAAGGTATGGATCAGTATTCTCAGCAGCACCTCCTACCCAAGCCTAGATTCGATAACTTCATACAGACATTTAACTTTTCCTTTTCAAGGTGAATCCCTGGCTTGCAAAGCAAAGTCCTTTCGATCAAAAATCTTAACTTTTTCACAACAAACTTTTCAAAAGGATTGTGAAAAAATTTGAGATTTTCACCCCCAAAGCCATTTTAGCTCTTTCCAAAATAATGTAGGTTTGAAGTTCACCCTTAAGCTCCCAGTAAATACTGAAATGTATTAATGTAAAGTTTACTTGAGTTGTCTACCTCCAAACCAGTGAGTCGAACATGGGGGGGAAATTAAGGCCAAATGATATTGCAATGACATAGTATGAACATTTATCAACACTATTTTATTTCAGAGGTCTTGTTTTGTTCAAGCCAATAGGATGGCTTTGAGCAAAGCTACAACGTACTAAATGAATACTTTACATCGGTCTTCACTAGAGAACATGCTGCTGCCAATGTAGCAGTAAAGGGGGAGGCAGCAGGATAGGATAAAAATAGATAAAGAGGAGGTACTTAAAAGGTTGGCAGTCCTCAAGTAGAAAAGTCACCCGGTCCAGATGGGATGCATCCTAGGTTACTGAGGGAAGAAAGGGTGAAAATTGCAGAGCCTCTGGCCACAATCTTCCAATCCTCCTTGGATATGGGAGTGGTGCCAGAGAACTGGAGGATTGCAAACGTTACACCCCTGTTTAAAAAAGGTGAGAGGGACAAACCCGGCAACTATAGGCAAGTTAGCCCAACGTCAGTGGTGGGGAAACTTTTAGGGACAATAATCCAGCACAAAATTAATTGGCATTTGGAAAAGTATGGACTAATAAATGAAAGCCAGCACAGATTTGTTAAAGGCAAATCGTGTTTGACTAACTTGATCGAGTTCTTTGATGAAGTAACGGAGAGGGTTGATGTTGTAATGCAGTTGATGTCGTGTATATGGACTTTCAAAAGGCGTTTGACAAAATTAAAGCCATGGGATTAAAGGGACAGTGGCAGCATTGATACAAAATTGGCTAAGGATTATAAAGCAGAGAGTAGTGGTGAACGATTGTTTTTTCAGACTGAAGGGAAGTATACCATGGTGTCCCTCAGGGGTCGGTATTAGGACCACTGCTCTTTTTGATATATATTAATGACCTGGACTTGGGTATACAGGGCAAAATTTCAAAGTTTGCAGATGACACGAAACTCAGAAATGTAGTAAACAATAAGGAGGGTAGTAACAGACTTCAGGAGGACATAGACAGACTGGTAAAATGGGCTGACACTTGATGGCTTAAATTTAATGTAGAGAAGTGTGAAGTGATACATTTTGGTAGGAAGAATGAGGAGAGGCAATATGAACTAAATGGTACAATTTTAAAGGAGGTGCAGGAACAGAGAGACCTGGGGGGTATGTACACAAATCTTTGAAGGTGGCAGGACAAGTTGAGAAGGCCGTTAAAAAAGCATATGGAATCCATGGCTTTATTTTTTTTTAATTCATTTCTGGGATGTGGGTGTCGCTGGCAAGGCCAGCATTTATTGCCCATCCCTAATTGCCCTTGAGAAGGTGGTGGTGAACCGCCTTCTTGAACCGTTGTAGTCCGTGTGGTGAAGGTGCTCCCACAGTGCTGTTAGGGAGGGAGTTCCAGAATTTTGACCCAGCGACGATGAAGGATCGGCGATATACTTCCAAGTCAGGATGGTGTGTGACTTGGAGGGGAACTTGGAGGTGGTGGTGTTCCCATGCGCCTGCTGCCCTTGTCCTTCTAGGTGGAAGAGATCGCGGGTTTGGGAGGTGCTGCCGAAGAAGCCTTGGCGAGTTGCTGCAGTGCATCTTGTAGATGGTACACACTGCAGCCACGGTACGCCGGTGGTGGAGGGAGTGAATGTTTAAGGTGGTGGATGGGGTGCCAATCAATCGGGCTGCTTTGTCCTGGATGGTGTCGAGCTTCTTGAGTGTTGTTGGAGCTGCACTCATCCAGGCAAGTGGAGAGTATTCCATCACACTCCCGACTTGTGCCTTGCAGATGGTGGAAAGCCTTTGGGGAGTCAGGAGGTGAGGGATTCGCTGCAGAATACCCAGCCTCTGACCTGCTCTTGTTGCCACAGTATTTATGTGGCTGGTCCAGTTAAGCTTCTGGTCAATGGTGACCCCCAGGATGTTGATGGTGGGGGATTTGGTGATGGTAATGCCGTTGAATGTCAAGGGGCGGTGGTTAGACTCTCGCTTGTTGGAGATAGTCATTGCCTGGCACTTGTGTCGCGCGAATGTTACTTGCCACTTATCAGCTCAAGCCTGAACGTCGTCCAGGTCTTGTCGCATGCGGGCATGGACTGCTTCATTATCTGAGGAGTTGTGAAGGGCACTGAACACTGTGCAGTCATCAACGAACATCCCCATTTCTGACCTTATGTTGGAGGGAAGGTCATTGATGAAGCAGCTGAAGATGGTTGGGCCGAGGGCACTGCCCTGAGGAACTCCTGCAACGATGTCCCGGGGCTGTGATGATTGACCTTTAACCACCACAACCATCTTCCTTTGTGCTAGGTATGACTCCAGCCAGTGGAGAGTTTCCCCCCCGATTCCCATTGACTTCAGTTTTACTAGGGCTTCTTGATGCCACACTCGGTCAAATGCTGCCTTGATGTCAAGGGTAGTCACTCTCCCCTCACCTCTGGAATTCAGCTCCTTTGTCCATGTTTGGACCAAGGCTGTAATGATGTTGGGAGCCTGAGTGGTCTTGGCGGAACCCAAACTGGGCATTAGTGAGCAGGTTATTGGTGAGTAAGTGCCGCTTGATAGCCCTGTCGATGACACCTTCCATCAATTTGCCGATGATTGAGAGTAGACTGATGGGGTGGTAATTGGCCAGATTGGATTTGTCCTGCTTTTTGTGGACAGGGCATACCTGGGCAGTTTTCCACATTGTCGGATAGATGCCAGTGTTGTAGCTCTACTGGAACAGCTTGGTTAGAGGCGCGGCTAGTTCTAGAGCACAAGTCCTCAGCACGACAGCCAGGATGTTGTCGGGGCCCATAGCCTTTGCTGTATCCTGTGCGTTCAGCCATTTCTTGATATCACATGGAGTGAATCGAATTGGCTGAAGACTGGCTTCTGTGCTGGTGGGGACCTCAGGAGGAGGCCGATATGGATCATCCACTCGGCACTTCTGGCTGAATATGGTTGCAAACGCTTCAGCTTTGTCTTTTGCACTCAAGTGCTGGGCTCCACCATCATTGAGGATGGGGATATTCATGGAGCCTCCTCCTCCTTTATTAATAGAAGCATAGAGTACAAAAGCAAGGAAGTTATGCTGAACCTTTATAAAACACTGGTTAGGCCTCAACTGGAGTATTGTGTTCAATTCTGGGCACCGCACTTTAGGAATCATGTCAAGACCTTGGAGAGGGTGCAGAGAGATTGACTAGAATGGTACCAGGGATGAGAGACTTCAGTTATGTGGAGAGACTGGAGAAGCTGGGATTGTTCTCCTTAGAGCAGAGAAGGTTAAGGGGAGATTTGATAGAGGTGTTCAAAATCATGACTGGTTTTGATAGAGTAAATAAGGAGTAACTGTTTCCAGTGGCAGAACGGTTGGTAACCAGAAGACACAGATTTAAGGTGATTGGCAAAAGAACTAGAGGCTATATGAGGAAATATTTTTTTAAGCAGCGAGTTGTGACCTGGAATGCAATGCTTGAAAGGGAGGTGGAAGTGTAAGATTCAATAGTAACATTCAAAAGAGAATTGGATAAATACTTGAAGGGAAAAAAATACAGGGCTATGGGAAAAGAGCAAGGAACTGGGATTAATTGGATAGCTCGACCAAAGAGCCGGCACAGGCACGATGGGCTGAATGGCCTCTTTCTGTGCTGTATCATTCTATGATTCTATAACCTGAAGTACCCATGGAAGAAGGCCAATGAATGACAGGTGGGCTTGTTCAAATTAAAAATGTAGATTAGTAAAAATCTTTTAAATAACAATTGTTCAATTTGGATCTATAAAACAATCCATGTCCTGCAGTGCCTACCAGTTGCAGAGGGCTTCAAATGAACTGGTGGACACAGTGTGTTGTACTTCATGGCCATTCAGGCATTTACTAAGGATTGGAACAAAGACAAGGACTTGGGGAGACCCTCTCCGATGATCTTGAAACTGTGGAGTTTTACGAACTGCTTGCCCTGCCCATCAGGTGACCAACAATAAAAAATTGGGTGAAGAAGTGCAACCAAAAGCTGTGGAACAGCTCCTTCAGATAATGGAATATGGACTGCAACCTCTGACACTGCATAGATATGTGGAAAATGGCCTTGTCCGGTTGTAGAATGGGCATACAGCTAGGACATCCATAAGATGGCTCAAATCAATGTTTGATGCCCCGGTGCTAAACAGCACACTCTGTCCCATGTCCCCTACTGGAGCAGCAAAGGATTTGTGAATACAAAGCCTTTCTTTGGGGGATGCTCGCCCATATGAGTTGATAAGATATTCTGTCAGGAAGTATCCCAATGGAAGACAAAGGTGAGGAAGTCGAGAGTGTGCATCAGCAATGAGCACAAGAAATCCATCCCTGCAAAGTGGAATGGTACATAAGGAATCTCTGAGTGGCAGCTCAATTTGAGGTGAACATGATCAAGCATGGGTTTTGGGACCTTGCGCCTATGAGCAGCTCCATCTGAATGGGGTGGGATCAGACAGAAGTGCTCTACACCCTTGAACCATCTTAGTACACATAACAGAGTCCCCGCTCTATCTTTTATCTATACGCCGGTAAAACGGGCTTGCTCAGTTGGGTATCCCTAAAGAGAGGCTTGTTCGTTTAGAGACAGCCCCAGCTGGTAAAGAACAAGCTCCAAACATTCAGCAGTTCCTGATAGGTGACAAGCAACTTGGGGAGAGAGAGAGAGAGAGAGAGAGAGAGAGAGAGAGAGAAATCTCTTGCAAGTTGAAGTAGAAGAGCTATCTGTTGGATTTCAGATAGTGCAGCTGGCAGAGGAAAAATTTCACCAGCACTCACACTTCAGAGGATTCTTGATGTATAGATATCTTTACAGGGAGTGAAGGTGGAAAGTCGCTAAAGGATGTGCAGGCACACAAGTGACTAACCACCCTCCCTAAGCAGGAGATCAGAACTCCCAGAGACACCAGGAGAAATCAAACAATTTTCTTTTAGCATGTTGGCGACAAATTCAAGAGGAGGGATCAAATAATAGTTGCTGGTTTATGATGATGGACTCTTCCCCATAAGAAAGCACTCTGAACAATCCTGTCCAGTATCTGAGCCTAGCAGAGACTTTCAGCTCCAGTTTGGTCCAAATTGCGATCCTGATGTCCTCAGTGGAACTTCGATAAACTCCAAGGTAGAATAGATAGGTGGTTCTCCAGCTGCCTACGTGGAGCTTCTCTGATGAGTCTTCCTGCCACTGGCCCACTAAAAGTTCAGAGCACTTAACCTAATCGATCCTTGCGGAGGATGCGGCAGATACACCTATTGGCACTCGCGCATTCCCCACAGGTCAACCAGAACTGTCACCATGAGAAGTAAGTCACTGGTGTGAGCTGAAAGAATGGCTTCCATGCCCAATCCACACAGAGCCCGTCATAAAAGCCTCCAGTGCAAGAAATGTTCCAAGCAGATGAAATACAATTGTTTGGACATGAGGCATCCCTGACACACTCCACTCTCAAAGCAGAGCAGGGCCATAAAACTTGGGGAGCATGGGGACGCGTGGAGGCTTGGCTGGTGGGCGGTAGCGGAGATTGTAGGCAGGAAGCCGCAGTTGTGGACTCGCGGGATCGGTCCCCGGCATTTCGGTAAGTGGTAAAAGGGGGGGGGTCGGAGGTGGGGAAGCAGGAGCAGTGGAGGGAGGAAGCTCCAAACCAGATGAATGTTATCAAAGAGAACTAGAGACCATGTTGGACTGATCACGGTGGATCACATGGACCAGCACTGAGTGAAGCTGGTGGACATGCTTTTGCTAGCATTTTATAGTCTGTGCTGAAGAGGGGATGTGCATGTAGTCAATTCCTAGGACATCCCAGAGTACCCTGTAGAACTCCGCGGTCAACCGGTTGAAGGTTCAGAGTTTTGATGTGGGGCATCTGCTGGAGTTAAGTGGACGGCCGCCTCAGGTTTAGCAGTCCCTCAAATCACCTGACGTGCTCTGGGTTGACCCTTAATTGGTTCTTTCACAAAACTCTACAGGCACCTTCACTGGTTGGATCTGGAGGGATCCAGGGAGCAGCCCTTGCCACTACAGGTTCCGCGACCACCTCAGGAGGAAGAGTAAGATGTGGAGGAGGAGAAGGAAGAGGCGGGATCTGCAAATAGTGAGTCACCAGGCACAAGTGGGCTGCAGCCAGGCCGGAGGAAAGGGTAGCGCAGGTGTCAGCTCCCTGGAAGGCGACGTTGCACACGAGTTCTGCTTCACAGGACTCAGATGAGGAGTTCTCCACACAAATTTACAATTTTTTTTGGACAGGAAATAAAAATTAGAGAACGGGTCACCCTTTGCCTTCTCTCCTGCATCTTCTGATGGCCAGCTTAAAAGCAGCATTGGTTGAAACCTCCTGGCTGGGAAATGGCTAAGGCTGGGTTGGCTGTATAGGGAAATGAAAAGGTGGGTATATGTTCTACTTGGTGACGTGCAGCCACAAATGCTTAGCACACTTGTATTCTGCCGCTCCGTGTGCTATTCTTAAGCAGGTGTTATCGTGAAATGGTATGAGGGTGGTAAGAATTCACCAATTGGAAAACATATCCTAAAATTACGAGAGAGAAAACTGATTTTCAATTGACATTTATTAATGTGCCTTAGTTCAAAGGGGATGGCAGAATAGATGATCTAGATGTTATGAGGGACCAAAAGCACAATTTTAAAGTTCATTGTTGACAAAAATTGGCGTGGGATGTCAAAATGCATGACACTTAGAGATGATTCAAAGGGATCTGGAGAGCCTCAGCTGTTGAGCTAATGCTGCTTAATGCAGATAAATGAAAATAGTGCATGTAGATACAAATCAAATTAACTGTGATTACAAGACGCATGGCTGAACTTTGATGGAGGTTATTCAAGAGAAAGATTTCGGAGTGGTTGCAGATCTGTATTTACAAAAGCAGTCTAATGGTTTCACGTACCACCAAATGAGCAGCTTCTGAGTAGCACTGGCGGAGACATAGGAATAGATTGCCTGTCTGGCTTCTTTGATAGCTAATAGTGCAAAGCCTTAACGACGTGAGAAAAGAGCTTACAAAAATGATGAGGGTTCTCTTTGTGGTGTGAGATAAAGTAATCAGCAAAACAGATTTTAACTGCATTATTAGGAGCTCAAGGATTAGGTATTTACTCTGTATAATAAACATTGTGAGTCACTGTACTTCCAAATGGACATATATGCATTAAGAAAGGAACAAAGACAAATGGTGCTGGAAGATTTTCTCTGTGCTGTGTGTAGCGCCGTCATAACCGCAATTATAAGAAACATATTGACAATTTCATTATACAGCACACACAAAGGAAGTCTTCCTAGCTGGACTTAAATAAATGTCCTTGTCACGTTTCAGGATTATTTTGAGCATTGTTCCACAGAAAGAATTTGGAAAAAAGTTATGTTTAAGTGTTGAATTTTTAAATAAAAAGTCGACTTCCATAGGTTTAAAAAGGAAGGCCACAAGCTGCTGAATGTGTATTAAAGTTAGACATTGACATCATTGAATGATGGGAAGCAAAGGAGCAACTAACAATCAGAATGGTGGGGGGGGGGGGGGGATAAAATATTCCTTCCTGTTGTGCTTTACATGAAGCTGGTTGCGTGGTAGAAGGCTTGTCCAGCAGCTCTTCTGGCTAACCCACCTAAAAGGGAAGGGGTCAGGAACGAAGCCCCAACTCCCGGTGGGGACAGGAAAGCAGTGAACAGCAGCTAAGATTTGTTAAAGGAAAAGCTGAGAGACCCTTTACTGATGCAATTATGCAGCAAAGTGCTGCAAGAATGATGCAATACAGGAGGGAGGAGTTAGAAAATAGCCTGAAGTCAAGCCTGAAGATAAATTAAGTGAATTTGATAACTGTTGCTCATTGTGCACCAAAGCAGCTCAACAATTTATATCAAGCCTCGCCTCATCTAGTAGTTTTTTATAAGAACATAACATAAGATGATAAGAAATAGGAGCAGGAGTAGGCCAATCGGCCCCTCGAGCCTGCTCCGCCATTCAATAAGATCATGGCTGATCTGATCCTAACCGCCAATCTACTATCTATCACAGAACCATCTCCTGCATCTAACAGAATTGCACACACGAAATAGGAGCAGAATCAGGCTACACGGTCCCTGGGCCCGCTCCACTACCCACAGGGCCATGACCGATCCGAACCTAGACTCATGTCCAAATTCCTGCCCGCTCCCCGTAACCCTTAATGCCCTTTACTTCTAGGAAACTGTCTATTTCTGTTTTAAATTTAATTAATGTTGTAGCTTCTACAGCTTTTTGTGGCAGCATATTCCATGGACCTACCACCCTCTGAGTGAAGTAGTTCCTCCTCATCTCAGTTTTGAAAGAGCAGCCCCTTATTCTAAGACTATGTCCCCTAGTTCTCGTCTCACCCGTCATCGGGAACATCCTCCCCGCATCCACCCGATCCAACCCCTTCACAATCTTATATGTTTCAATAAGATCGCCTCTCATTCTTCTGAACTCCAATGAGTGGAGTCCCAATCTACCCAACCTCTCCTCATATGACCACCCCCTCATCCCCAGGATTAACCGAGTGAACCTTTTTTGCACTGCCTCGAGAGCAAGGATGTCTTTCCTTAAGTAAGGACACCAAAACTGTATGCAGTATTCCAGGTGCGGTCTCACCAATACCTTGTACAACTGAAGCAATACCTCCCTATTTTTATATTCTATCCCCCTAGCAATGAAAGCCAACATTCCATTTGCCTTCTTAATCACTTGCTGCACCTGCATACTAACCTTTTGAGTTTCGTGCACCAGGACCCCCAGATCCCTTTGCACTTCAGTACTCTCCAGTTTCTTGCCATTAAGATAATAAATTGCTCTAGGATTTTTCCTGCCAAAGTGCATCACCTCACACTTTCCAGTGTTGTATTCCATCTGCCAAATCTCTGCCCACTTACTTAGCCTGTCTATGTCCCCTTGCAGGTTTTTTATGTCCTCCTCACTCACTACTTTCCCTCCCATCTTTGTATCATCTGCAAATTTTGATATGTTACACTTGGTCCCTTCCTCCAAATCGTTAATATAGATTGTGAAGAGTTGGGGACCCAGCACTGACCCCTGTGGAACACCACTAGTTACTGATTGCCAGTCTGAGAATGAACCATTTATCCCAACTCTTTGCTTTCTGTTAGATAGCCAATCCTCTATCCATGCCAGAATATTACCCCCAATCCCGTGATTTTTTACCTTAAGCAATAATCTTTTGTGTGGCACCTTGTCAAATGCCTTTTGGAAGTCTAAATACACTACGTCCACTGGTTCCCCTTTATCCACTCTATATGTTACTTCCGCAAAGAACTCCAGCAAATTTGTCAAACATGACTTCCCCTTCGTAAAACCATGCTGACTTTGTCCTATTAAATTATGATTATCCACTTGGTGGTTTGGTGCAAAAGACACGAGTATTTGGTCCAGATCTCAAGGGGATGCTATTACTACATGGCAGTGTGAGTCAACTCCCATAAAAGAAAAATGCTCAACCTGCTTAAGAGGCAACTGACACCACTGAACACAGGAAGTATCTATGGCAGTCCCGAATTTGCAACAGTTCTACTAAGACATACTAAAGGATCTAAGATTATACTATTCAGCAAAATGAAAAGTGAAATGAGAAAGGATTCAGGTTTCTAAAAATAAGGGAGGAGATAAAATTGAATGGAATTAATTATTTGAACTGAATCTGGATTGTAGGAGAAGAGGATTAGCTCTAAGAAGCTACTGATAGAGCAAAGAGTTTAGGGGCTTCTTCTTTTACAGGGTTATTAACTACTAGTTAAATAGTTTTTCACACAGAGCAGAGAATGTTTGGTCCGTAAATTGTTTAAAAGGGAATTGAACAGATTTTCCAATGTAGAAGAGAAGTATAAGTTTATTGAAATGTAGTGATAATTTGTGATTGGATTTTAGCGAATGAGAGGATAATAAAGAATGGAAAGGTCTGTCTGCAGCATTAATGTATTATTTGGAATGTATCATAAGATTGATAAGGATAAGGAAGGATATTCAGCTTATCTTGGCTAATCCAAGCAGAAAGAACATAACCCAATCACAGAATCCAACTCTTTCTCAACTGGTTCCAGGGTTTTTGCCTCTATCACCCTTCCCAAAAGTTCACTAAGTATTAAGAACTTCCTGACATTAGTCTCAAATTTGCATGTCTCCAGCTTGATCCTGTGTCCCCGTGTCCTATTGTAATGGTTTAACTGGCCACAGTGTTGTAGATTTACCTTATCTATACGGTTTACTAGCTTATATACTTCCGAGGTTCTCGCTTAGCACTTTCTTTCAAAACTGAAAAGCCCAAGATTTTTCTTATAACTCAGACTTCTGATAATAGGAATCATCCTCGCTGACAGTCTACATTGCCTTCTGTTGTTCCACAGAACCATGTGCCCTTATGCTCTCCCACAATAGGGGTGGAGAGTGTAGGTGTTCAAATCCTGGTATAGTTAGAACCGGATTCAGAATTCATTCTAATGGAAAGAAGTTTGCATAATACATAAAATATTTCAGGGAGGTTAACAGTGGGCTGTAAACATTGCTCTTGTATACAAAAAGAATGTATGTAAAAAGAGTTTGTGTACAAAAAGAAACACCACAGCAACAAATAAGGGAAAATTGGGACTTTGAATTTTTTTTCATATGAGTGGAGTTAACATTAATCAGATTTGCACAGAAGTAAATTTCACTGTATTACCTTTTAAACTACTTGACATTTAAATTATACCTCTAAACACATTACAAATTCATCTGACAGTCACCAAATATTTTATAGCTGCCTGTACAGCTGCAATGTTATGATTTGATTGAATTGCAAATCATCTGAAAACTTATTAAATTTTGTTTGAAAGGTTGAGCAGAATAAGAGCTACATTTACATTAGACATTAGAAAGCAGAAAATTAACAGATAAAAGCTAAGTTGATTTCAGATGCTTCAGAAGTCCCAGGTTTAACATTATGGCAAAACATCATGCAACTGGAAAATTAGCATTAACAAGATTTGATTTGAACAACTATGTTATCTGACCTGTTTTCTACAATATTTTAAATTGCATTGCAATTATGAATAAAAGTGGCATCTAAAGGAAAATCTGATTTGGTAAAGGTCTAATATGGTTTGAAATAACGACCACCTCTCAGTCACTCACGTATTCCCTGCTGCAGGCAGCCCCCTCCGATCTTACAATATTAAGTTTTGGTCTCCCCACATTAGAAAGGACATTGTGACTCTGGAGAAGGTAATAGAAGGGCAGCAAGGATGATCCCCTGGTACGAGATCATTGAGCTATGAAGGTAGACAATCAAGCTGTGAATGAATCGATGATGCAGAAAAAAAGGTCGTGAGCAAGCTTGCGGCAGCGCACAGTGGAGTGGGTGAATTTCATGAAGCGGTTAGAGGAATGTTGAATATCATGGAGATACTGGTGATCATTCGTGGATCTGAGAAAGGAAGAGTGAAATTTGAGCCAGAATGCATGTGGAATAAGTCGGTGCTGGAGACAGGTGCTGCAAAAAGATATGTCTGTGTGATCCCTCTCTCCATCTCTCATGATGAAGGTCTAAGTCAGCACTGCTTTGTCACGCTCTTGCTCTGATCTAGAGAATTTCATTAATTATTCTTCAAATTTCCACCCATCCCTTATCTTTACATGGTCCATCTATGAGTCTTACCTTCCTGGACTTCTTTCATACTCTATCTCTGGGAATGGACTTTTAACATCTATTACAAGCCCACCAAATCCCACAACTACCTGAATTATACTTCTTTCCACACTGCTTCCTGTAAAGACTCTATTCGCTTCTGCTAGTTTCTCCATCTGCTCTCATGATGCCACTTTCCACACCAGAGCTGCTGATATATTCTAGTTTTTTCCTCGGCTGAGGATTCCCCACCATCCCGGTAGATAGGAGCCTCAACCAGATTCGGTCCATTTCTAGTTCTTCCTCCCGCCCACTGATCCATGTTAGGATCTCCCTTGTCCTCATTTCCACCCTACCAGCCTCCGTATCTGCATTCAACAGATCATTCCCTGCCATTTCTGCCTCCTCCAGCATGATTCCACCAAACACATCTTTCACTCTCCGCCTTCTGAAGGGACTGTTCTCTCCATGACACCCTGATTCACTCCTCCACCACCCCTACTATCTGCTCTGCTTCCACAGGTACCTTTCCATGCAAGCTCAGGATGCTGCCTGATCTGCTGGATGTTTCCAGCATTTTCTGCTTACGTTTAACGTAGTCAATGTCTTGGGTTTGGTAGTCGCTGGAAATACAGTGACTTAGATTTACACTGCTTCCTGTAAAGACTCTATTCGCTTCTGCTAGTTATAGGTATTTAACATTAAAGACATGGGCAACATGCAAGTAGACAGCGTGTTTGAGGTGATGGGCTTGGGCAGAAATGGGGACTGCAGAATGATGTAAATTGAAGAAGCAGCGAGTGATGTTGAATTAAAAACAGAAAATGTTGGAAAAGCTCAGCAGGTCAGGCAGCATCTGTGGAGAGAGAAACAGAGTGATATTGGATGTTTGGAAGTTTTACTTTTCCCAGACAGTGGAACAGAATTCCAGAGAAATCCCCTTCTATTTCTCATCTACATCCTGCCCCTCCGTGACACATCCAAAAACACAATGTCAGTTTTCACAAGAATGGTGATGACCACCCAGTTCTACCTCATCACATCCTCGCTCAACCCCTCCACTGCATCTGATTTGTCATGCTTCTTGTACTACATCCAGTATTGGATGAGCAGAAATTTCCTCCCATTAACAACAACAACAACTTGCATTTCACATTTTGAAGACCAAAGCCATTGTCTTCGCGCCCTGCTACAAACTCCGTTCCCTAGCCACCGATTCCATCCCCCTCCCTGGCCGCTATCTGAGGCAGAACTAGATTGTTCGCAAGCTCGGTGTTCTTTTTTTTTTATTATTCATTCACAGGATGTGGGCGTCACTGGCAAGACCAGCATTTATTGCCCATTCCTAATTGCCCTTGAGAAGGTGGTAGTGAGCTGCCTTCTTGAGAACTGAGTGGCTTTTCAGAGGGCAGTTAAGAGTCAACCACATTGCTGTGGGTCTGGAGTCACATATAGGCCAGACCAGGTAAGGACAGCAGATTTCCTTCCCTAAAGGGACATTAGTGAACCAAATGGGTTTTTACGACAATCTGGTAGTTACATGGTCACCATTACTGATACTAGCTTTTTATTCCAGATTTATTTAACTGAATTTAAATTCCCCAGCTGCCGTGATGGGACTTGGAGCCTGAGCTGAGGTTCCAATCCCATATCCTCGTCATCACCAAGACCGTCTACTTCCACTTCCGCAATATTGCCCGTCTCCACCCTTGCCTCAGCCCATTTGCTGCCAAAACCCTCATCCATGTTTTTGTTACCGCACAAAGTGGAGGAGAAGCATCCGGGAAGGCGCCGAACACCTCGAGACTCTTCGCCGGGGGCAAGCGGAAGCCAAGCGCAGGCAGCGCAAGGAGCGCACGTCAACCCAAGCACACCACCCACCCGCCCCTTCAACCACCGTCTGCCCCACTTGTGACAGAGACTGTAGGTCCCGCATTGGACTCATCAGTCACCTGCAAACTCATTTTTAATGTGGAAGCAAGTCATCCTCGGTTCCGCCTAAGAAGAAGAGAAGACCTCGAGACTCAATTATTCCAATGCTCTCCTGGCCGGCCGCCCATCTTCCACCCTCCGTAAACTTGAGCTCATCCAAAATTCTGCTGCCCGTATCCTAACTTGCACCAAGTCCCGTTCATCCATCCACCCTTGTGTTCGCTGACCTAAATTGGCTCCCAGTTCAGCAACACCTTAATTTTAAAATTCTCATCCTTGTGTTCAAATCCCTCCTGGGCCTTGCCCCTCCCAATCTCTGTAACCTCCTCCAGTCCTACACCCTCCAAGAACTTTGCATTCT
The DNA here is from genome assembly GCA_030390025.1 of Squalus acanthias. Classification (NCBI taxonomy): domain Eukaryota; kingdom Metazoa; phylum Chordata; class Chondrichthyes; order Squaliformes; family Squalidae; genus Squalus; species Squalus acanthias. The sequence goes on from CM059429.1 coordinate 34,463,507, forward strand.
TCCAATTCTGGCCTCCTGTGCATCCTCGATTTTAATCGCTCCACCATTGCGGCTATGCTTTCAGTTGTCTAGGCCCTAAGCTCTCAAATTCCCTCCCTAAACCTCTCTGCCTATCTACTGTCCTCCTTTAAGATGCTCCTTAAAACCTACCTCTTTGACCAAGCTTTTGGGTCACCTGTTCGAATATCTCTTTAAGAGGCTTGGTCAAATTTTGTCTGATAACGTTCCTGTGAAGTGCCTTGAAATGTTTTACTACGTTAAAGGCAATATATAAATGCAAGTTGTTGTTATTGTAGTGAAGACTGATTCTTTACAGACTTTCAACAGGGCATTAGCTGGACTTCTGGAAAATTAGGTGATCACAGCATGTGGAAGGTAAAAGTAAATTATTTTGGAAAATAATTAAAGATCTTAGACTTGCCTGAATGTCCATGAGGGGTTATAGAGTGAGAATTTTATTTGATCGGGCAACTATTCAGTGGGACACATAATAGTTAAAGCTTTATTATCATCGTAAGAGCTGTTTTACATCTTTTTAACTTGTTTGTACACATACAACTTAAGTCACATCAAAACACATTGGCCCAGATTTTGCTGCCAAAATAACAGCAGGTTTATTGGTGCACACTGTTATTATTGTGTAAATCGTCCAGCAACTTGTGGCAAGGAAGAGAATTGAAAATCACCACAAGTTGCTGGCCAATTTGCTGCGCTCTGCCATTAGGCTCGTGAAAACAGCAGCTCGCCCTCAACCGCCCCATGAGTTTCATGAAATTGCTGCATTTGTGCATTAGTTGCCAATTAAACTCGCTGCAAAAAGTTAGGGCTGGTGCTTAACAGTGCAAGTACCTTTTCAATGAGGAGATTTATGTTCCTGCATTGACACTCAACCTCTGACCCAGAAAGGGGACAATTTAAACTGTGAAGTCTCATTCCTACAGGTAGTAAATTGTTGTTAGAGAATTTTAAAATGAAAAATGTTAAACTTTTTAATTTTTTCTTACTTTTCCTTTGTCGCTTTTCTCTTTCTCTTAATCCAATCTTTCTTTCCCTCTCTTTATTTCTCTTTCTGTACCTGATTTTACCAGTGATACCATTATCAGTTTGCACTTCCAGCAACTTGCAGAACAGAGAATTTGAGCTGAAGGGCGAAGGATAAAGTCTAACTAACATCGCGAGATAGCCCGCTCCAGCAAAATCTGGACCATTATTCTCTCACTTTTATGTAACATCCTAATGAAAATGATATAATGTTCTTCTCTATCCACCGACACAGAAAATTTCCCAAAACACTTTTCCATGACGATGGTGCTCATTTAAGAAAGGGTTTTGGTGTTAGGGAAACCATAAAGCACACCTATTCTGTAGGATTCATCAGTGCTTTTATCCTGGGTGCCTTGAATTACCAAATCTCTGTGAAATCATGTGCAATAATGACAAGGAAGCAAGAAATAAATTTCAGCTTTAGGCATTTTTGTTTCTCACGGGAGAATGCATGGCTGTGAAGTAGGCTGAAGGAGTACAAGGCTGCACTATGTCTGCATGGAGTGGACTTGATGGATCACATCCCCTTTTTCTGTCCTTTTTCTTTGTATATTCACGTGTCTGATAGATTGCTGAGTGATTGATGTACATTTGAAAATTCAAGCTGCTAATTCCTTGGTTATCGGTATGGCACAGTGTGGTGGCCTCAGTCACCACAGTGTCACAATGGGGCAGTACACACCTCATCAGGACACTTACCGCTATTAGACCAATGTTAAGGATTGCTTTTCAGTTTCAATTATTTGAATCCTTAACAGGCTGTGGATCTTGACTGTTGTGGAAATATTCTTGAATAGCAGCAATTATCTGGCTATAATTTTTTAAAGGAAGGTTGGAGTGACAAGCAGTGCAGGAACATTGCATTGCACTATGGAGTGATGAGATGTGGGTTTGCAGCTATGATCCCCAATCTACTCCGTTCACAATCTCAGTTGTATTGTTGTGAGGAATCATCAAGAAGATCAAAGATGCTTCCCAGAGAGGTAGGGAAACTGAAATGATTCATCTTCTTGCTACTCTTTCATACTGGGTCAGATCAGTGTTGGTTGAGCCAGGTTTTCTGCCCATATATTCTCTCAGCCCACATGTGTAGAAGAGTACAGTAATTCTTATTGCCATACTTACAAAGATAAAATACATCATTAATAAGTGATCCATAAGTACATTTATTAATATCAATCAGGTGGTATGAGTTTCTGCTCAGACTGATTCTGATTATAAAAAATATGTACTAATCTTAAGATTTCCTTAGATATTATCAAAGGCACATATACTATCAGATATTTATTATATGTAATCAATAATTCAGGTATCAAAGTCTGAAATATGAAAAAGCACTGAATGCTTATCCTTAACTTATGCACATTAATATATTTGTACTAATTTTATTCATAAAACTTCCATTTAGGGTAGCTTTAAGAAAGTACTGAAGAGTTTGTGTATTAATGGCCCAGATATTCCAATCGCAGGCCTCCCGCGGGCAGAAGGCTGCGATCTGGAAAAATCTGCGCCAAGACTGGAGGGCTCCCGGGAGGCACAGAGTTCCGCTGCTGGGCCTCTCCAAACTGCCGGTGCGCAGGGCCCACGTATCCCAGAGGCGCAGGCGGTTCGCAGCGTCCCTGGGATCACGTGGGCCATGGGGAGCCAATCAGAGAAGGGAATCTCTCTTCATACATTTGACAGGAAGACCTGTCAAATATATGAATAGAGATCACCCCCAAAACATAGTAAAACTTTAAATAAATTAAAAAAAAATCACATTTTTAAAATTACAATAAATTAAGTATTTTAAACAAAAAATTTATTTTTTGAAAAAAATAATTAAAGTTTTTAACAGGGCTAAAAATAAACTTACCTTTCTTTAAAGTATTTTTAAATGATAAATCAGTGGAAATTTTTTTTAAAAAAAAACTTTTTTCAACTCTTATCCTGGTAAAAGCAGGCCTTACGCCTGCTTTTACCAGGCGCAAGAATTGTAAGTGTTTTCTGCGGGCAGAGGGTCTCCAAAAAATGGAACTCTCCACCCGCAGAGGCCCTGCTCCCGGGCAGGTGGAGGATCTGTCAAGAGCTTTCTTGACAGATCAGAAATGCCAGTTTCCAGCGCATGCGCAGTGCATGCCTAAAACCGACATTTCCGATGTCCCTACGGGTGAGTACACAGCGCGTACACACCCGTAGGGATCGGAATTTCTGCACCATTGTTTTGCTACCCAGTTTTATTCGTGATTAGTGTTTTACTTTCCTATGGATAATTCTTTTTAACTAAGACTGATGATGAAACAAGACGTCCTCAAGAATTTATAAGTTGATTGAATGACAAATAAAGGTATTAAATTATGCTAGTCGATCTCCTGTGGCAATGCACACACAGAGGCAAGAACAAGTATAGTCTTCAGATGAAGCAGGTTTAGAGGGTGAGGACCAGGGCATGCAGACATGATTCAGTCCCCATTTTAAAGTCATACATTCTGACTGTATTTTTGTACTAATTTTATTCATAAAATTCCGTTATAAATTCCTTCATCCACATTTACAATAGAAACTTTTCACACTGTATTTAGACCCTGTTGCAATGCCTCCACTAGGGGTAGGTGTAATCACTTCTCCAACACATTTTGCATAAGCAGTTTCCATTATAATTGTGGACATATGAGTTCGTAATAGAAACTGTTGAGTGGAAGTGTGTGCAGACATGATTCTTTTAACATATTATATAGATATTCTGCACAGGCATTCAAGCAGTGGCTTTCAAGATGGTCAGAAACAGATTAAACCTTTTTAACCAGGGTTAATCTCACAGAAAAATTCTTTTAAGTGTGCATATGAGATTATTGAACTGAACATCAAATTTCTGAATGTGACCCAGTTAACTGATGTACATCAGTGCGATGAATATTTTTGCATAATTTCCCACATGACACAGAAATCAGTACCCTGTTTACCGTAGGTATACGTAGCCTCAAAGAGCAAGCACTTGAGAAAAATCCAAAGCTCTAACAGCCAATGAACTGTTTCCAAGGAAACACAATGTTCTGAGAACATTTGTCCACTCCCAGTTTATGCTTACCTGTTCCAGATTGAAGATCATAAGAATTGCTTGGCAATCGTTTTAATGCTGGTTTCAGTGGCTTCTGTGATCCACTTCGAGTTGGAGAAAATGATGACACTTCAGAGCCAATCTTGGGAGAAACAAATATTCGTTGTTCAGAAAAGCAGATGTTAATGCAGCACCCTTAAAACCAACCAATCTGTAAATCCCATCTTGCGACCTGATGTAATCTTATAGTGAAAACACATTTTATAGGTCTGCATCTTGCATATCTAATGCAATTCAACCTTGGAGGAGGTTGCTTTCCTTGGCAGTGTTGAATTGACCTTCGGCCGACTTGAAAACATTAGGTAGCAGAAAGAGCTGTGGTATTGACTTAAAATATTGTTCATTTAATAATCATACTCACCAATCTGAGATGTTAATACACAAATAATGAAAATGGCACCTATCACCACTGAACTAAATTCAAACTGTTATAACACATTGCAACAACATAGCAAGTGAGAAAGACCTATATCCCATAATTTTCTAATGTCACTTTAAAAGACAACAATAAAGGTGAACAGAAATCCATAATTCATAAAAATTGTTCTACAGCTGAAAGGACTTCTACTGCTATTTCAAGTAAGCTCATTTTCTTTAGTAGTCATAATATGAAGTAATGATTGAGAATATCCAAGCTTCAATTGAGAAAATATGCTAACTTAAATTGTTAATGCCTTCTACAATTGTGTTTATTCTCTGCATACACTAGGCTATGTCTATCATCTAGCCAAAAGGAATTCACAGAGTTATGCAAAATTCCTCTCTGATACATTAAACAAAAACCTTACTCGTAACTAGTCCTCACTTATTTTCAAAGCAGATAGCCTATAGTGCAGTCTATGCTGACATAGCAGAAAAATCAATTTAAGTATTAAATAATGATGATCAAGCACCCCAAATTAGTGTCAGAAACGGTGGGAGGGGGGTTGGGAGCACATTATGTAGAAAATAAACTAAATTCAAAGAATTAGAAAGATGACACTGGTGATAGACACATTTACCTTCTGCCCGATTCATTTTCTCTACAGTTTCAGGGTGTTCTGCAATAATGCCAAAAAATGCGGATAGGCTAACTATGATTCGACATAAAGGCTTTTCTTAAAGATTAATGCACCTAGAAAGCCAGTCTACTTTGAAAGATACTCTCAGGCAATGATATTTAGTAAAGGGATAATGGTAGCTCTACCAGACTACCATAAAATGGAGTCTTGAGCGACATTGGCTGTTCCATAGGTCACAGCTTTAGTGAAATGAGATTTAACGTCTTCTGGTGCTTGCTAACCTGCTCATTCAAACAGTTCACAACCCATCAAGGAATACACTACTTAGTGATGAAACTTGAAATTCTATTACTAGATGAAAGGAATATGTATAGATCTAGGCAAATCTTCAGTCCTATTAGTATCATATAGCAAAATTACAAAGATTCCTATATAGTGTTTTATCACTGTCATCAGTGAATTATTTTACAAGCTTGACTAGCAACACAATATTTTTTTTTTTTAAATACATCAATATATTTGCAACCCGTGTCCAAACACCTTCAGCTGGATAGTCCACTGAGTGGTATAATTGCTTCCGATTCCACAAAAGTTTTACCTGATAGTAATACTTTCCTCCAAGTACAGCAATTTGCTGACATTGGTAAAACAGTTTCCTGTGAGCGTGGGTGGATTAGAATAATTAAGGGCAAGGTGGAGGAATTCACAGTCAATTCCAAGCAACAACACCCACCATGTTGGGGGTGTGAGACTTTGGGTTCAGTAGAAAGTGACATCTCATGTATAAGATGTATCAAAATTTGCAAACTGTCCCAATTAACATGCCTCTTCCAATGAAGTACTTTTTGAAGTATAGTCAATGTTGTAATGTAGGGAAATACAGCAGCTAATTTGCACACAGCAAGGTTCCACATACAGCAATGAGATAAATGACCAGATAATCTGATGTTGATTGAGGGATGTATATTGGCCAAGATACTGGGGGAATTCCTTTGCTCTTCTTCGAATGGGATCTTTTACATTCACCTGAGAATGCAGACAGGACCTCTGTGTAACATCTCACCCAGAAGACAGCACCTCTGACAGTGCAGCACTTCTTCAGTACTGCACTGGAATGCCAGCCTAGATTATCTGCTCAAATCTCTGGAATGGGGCTTAAACCCACAACCTTCTGACTCAGAGGTGAGAGTGTTATTATTGAGCCAAGTGTGACACCCAAGGCTGTGTAACCAGTGTTCTTGCTCCAACTCACAAACACTTCCAGAAAGGTCTACTCCAATTGAAATATTTTAGAATCAGACTTGAGATTCACTGCTCATCTCTCGTGAAGAGACTTTGTTGCCTGATATTTAAAAATTCAGCCTCTACAGATGAATCAAAAAACATACTGGGGTACATTTTCAACCTGCCATCCGGGCATAAAACTGGTGGTGTTGCAGATTGGCCGCCCGTTCTAGAATTCGCCCCGAGTTTCATTGTCATTGATCCTCCCTGCCACAGTTTACCATTTAAGGGGTGAGGCTGAAACTTACGCTCATTGTCCCTCTATGGTCAATTTCACAATTATCTTTTTACAGCTGGTTAAAATTAAACAGTTCATTTGAAATAATATGAAATCCAGAAATAAATGGATTGCTATTATGTGCATTCTTAAGTATTTAGTGATTAGAAGGTTTCTTTATTGCTGCTCCAAATCCTCACCTCAGAATCATGGGCATCATTATTTCCTTCATCAATAATTCTGTGGCTGTCATCATCCACTTTCTTCTCGGCCTGAACTCTCTCCTTAAGGTAGTCCATCCTCCGCTGTCTGCTCAGCTGATTATCAACAAGAGCTTGCAGATGTGTCCTTTCAATGGAGCCCAGCAGAATCATGGAATCTAGCGACAAAACCAGGCCCAATAGTTTGTTAGATATTTACAGAATATAAAGTCAGCACTGAAGAAAGGCCAGAACCACTAATATCAGCCCGTCAACTCATCACAGTATCACTCCCGATTAGCTTGAATAATCTATACTTGTTACAGACAGACATCTGCGCTCACCTGCTTCCACGCTTTCATATTTGCTTTACCAACATCATCCAGAAGATAGACACAAAAAAAAGTCAATATCCAAGAAAACAGAGGTCATTTCAACAGCCAGTGTGTTGAGAGTGCTTTAAAGTTATTAAATGAAAGGTGAAAGGTTTTCACAGAGTGCACTTGGATTTCACTGTAATTTGGAGTATACTGTATTCAGAATGGAAAAAAATAATGTATTTTCAGGCCTAGCAATATTTACAAAGAGTACCTTCTGCTGTAATAAGCTTACAAAAATCATTGTGAGACATTGAAAAACACAGGAACACTGCAGTTCTACAGGATGTGCAGCTTTCAAAGGTGGGTATGGGTTCTTTTATCATGGCAAAAATAATGAAAAATGCAAGTGTTGGAAGCAGCATGGTCACCCGTTTTATTCGGAATACCAAGTTTATTCATCAATGCAACATTTAAGAGTGCATAAACTGGCAACCTGCAGTGGTTAGGAGCATAGGGCTGGATTTTAAGGAGGAAGGCGGGTTTGGAGGTGGAGCGGGGGGGGGGCGCTCCGAGGCAGTCGGGAAACCCAGGAGGCCTGATTGAGAGGCTGGCTGGCTGCGGGCGGGTAGGCCTGTGGCACTAGGCTGCACAGAGGAGGGAGGGAGGGTTCGCGTGGGGGGCCGGGCCGTTAAAAGGATCGTTGGGGGGTGGGGGGGAGCGTCGGTGCAGATAATCGGGGTGGGGAAGAGAGGATTGGGGCCGGATGAGCGGGGTGGGCGAAGGGAAGATCGTGGCCGGCCACCAGAGGATGGGGGCTGACCACCGGAGGATTGGTGCCCGGTGGGGGGGGGAGCGAAAGATGATCGGGGCCGGCCACTGGAGGATGGGGGCCATGAACATTGGGGTGGGGGTGGGGGGAGGCCTAGGGGGTGATCGGAGGCCTTGTGAGGGGGGGTCTCAGATCGTGGAGCATGGGTTAGGCAGGGACCCTGGATCCAGGGGGTAGGTATAAAGGCACTTACCTCCTGGATCCAGCATTCCCTGCCTTGCTGTAACTGCCGAGTGTTACGAATTGTGTAAAACCCATCCACATGCAGTTAAAAACAATAGGGTGATTAAAAAAAGGCTTCCAGCTTTATTATAATATTTAAATTGATGTCCCGCCTCCTGGGAGCGGGTTGGCTGCCCGCCCCCATCCTGCCTCCTTTAAAACCGGAAGTGGGCGGGTTGGAGGCGGGTTGAGGTCGGGAATCCGATTTTTAACAATTTAACTACCCCCACGCTCCAAACCCACCCTTTTTGTAGGTTAAAATTCCCCCATACACTCACCAGATGATCAGCATGCACACCTCCTAGAACAGCATCAACTGTGATTTATCAATTTATCTACTAGTGTTCAAAACTTGCTGTTCTTCTGAATTATTTAAAGGCATCTCTCTTCATCAAAAGTCTTGTAAGAACCTTAAGGTTAATGTATCTGAAAACACAATACTAATTGCACCAGACATCTGCTACAGTTGTATGCAAACGCCAGAAAGGTAAATTAAATTGAAACTGTTTTGGAAATAGTCACTGCTGATCAGTCTTTCCACACTTCTGAGCAAAGGTTACAATATGAACGACACAAATTGATACCAACTACCAAAGACTACAGAATGGCAGAGTATGTTGTATTCAATTTGTGTAACAGACAATTGGAAAGCTAAGCAGAGGTGGCAGGCATGACCCAGGAAAAGGGGAAGAATAGATATAAAATGCATAGGTACAATGGTGGAAAACAAGAAAATCTAAAATACAACAGGAAAAGGGCAAAGAGAGGGAAAAAAAGGAGGAAAGATTGAAAGCCCGAGGGAGCAAGGAGGAAAAAAAAAAGTGATGTACTTACAGAGAAAAGTCAAAGAGGCAAGAGTAGAAAGAGCAGATTTTACGATCAATGTTATTTTATCTCCAGTGTGAATCCATTTAATTCAAGTGAGTTAATGCCGGTGTTAAATTAACGCCAATTGGAAAATCTAGGCCAGTAAGAATAGAATAAACATTTATAACAGGAGGAAGAAAACAAGATGGAACTTGCACTTTACTTCCACATTTACTTAACAAGCTCAAGTACAAAAATAACTACAATTCCCAAATTCATTGCACCCTTTTACATATGCACCGGAAACATTGTACCTAAATGTATAAACTGCATTCACTTTTGGAGTAATCATTGTTTCCAAGAACCTTTCTGTACTCAACACTATAATCCGTGAAGCAGAGAATCATAAATCCGTGAAGCAGAGAATCTTAAAAAACATAATGAGCAGTGGGGTCATCTGATAAATATAGTAATTTGGACAAAAGCCCCTTTTACCTCACTGAATGTTGTCTTTTTCCAGTCCAGCACCCATATTTTTGACCCTGCATATCATTTTAAATTGGTGACCTCTCACCACTGACTCCCCAACCAGAATGAAAAGTTTTTCTCTATCTACTATCGAAAACCATCATAATTTAAAAAACCTCTATTAAATCTCCTCTTAGCATTCTCTGCCCCAGAGGAAATAGTCCTAAGGGGCTATTTTAATTCTACCTGCTGGGAAACTGGGCAGGCAGGCGGGCAGTTAAAATTGACTGGGTGACTTCCCACCGATGACTCGCACGGATCCTGCCTGCTTCAATTTTAACCTGCTCTTCTAAGCCGGCGGCCAGGATACCCGCCTGAAGTTGGCGGGTCCTTCATTAAATATGCAGACTGGGTCCGATGATGTCGTTATGGCTTTCCAGACAGGTGAAGACAGTGAGAAGATGTTCCGGGACCAAAACAGGCCCAAATAGGTAAGTTTTCTTTTACTTCCCTTGTGGACTCAGGAGAAGCAGGATTGTTCCTTCAGGCCCCACAAGGAAAACTCTCCCTGTGACTTACCTTGTTGCCTGTGGACTGTTCCTTTTGTGCCAGCTGGCGGCCACCTGCTGCCCTAAATTCCGGTCCCGTCTGCTGGATGGCAGCCCCTTCCTGCCCATTTTGGTTGAGCAGCTGGCTGGTGGTATGCAGATGAGGCCTGGGCATTAAAATCGCCCAGGCTTCACACTGCCAAGTTTATGGGGATTTGGTGCTTTCCTCACTCCCACCACCACCACCTCCCCACAATCGACCACCACCCACCACCATCCCCTGACCGACCGATTCCCGCTCCCGGTTAAAATTAGGGATTTAGTATCTCAAGTCGCCCACATTTATAGTTTCCCATTTCTGGCATCATCATGGTAAATCATTGCTGGACATTCCCTGTGGCATTAATGTCTTTTCTATAATGGGGCGTCCATAACTGCACACAGTACTCTGTGGCCTAACCAGTGTTGTGCATAAATTTATAATTTCAGCTTTACTCTTGATCTCTACGCCCCTATTTATAAAACCCAAGATGCTAACAGACTTTATCTACCTGCACTTACACTTTCAGAAAGCTATGTATTTGAACCTCTCGCTCTCTCTCTCTTCATCCACAGCCTTCAGTGTCTTTCTATTAAGTTTATAGTCTTATTCCTTGCTTTTTCCTCCCAAAACGTATTACCTTGCACTTATGCACATTAAAACTGCATCTGCCACCTGTCTACTCAATCTGCACACTGCCTGTGTTGTCCTGAAGTCTTCCTTGTTGTTTGCCAAATCCCTTACTTTTGTGATAGCAAAATACTGCAGATGCTGGAAATCCGAAATAACAACAGAAAACGCTGGAAAAACTCAGCAGGCCAGGCAGCATCCGTGGAGAGAGAAAGAGAGTTGACGTTGACGATGCTGCCTGGCCTGCTGAGTTTTTCCAGCGTTTTCTGTTGTTATTTCCCTTACTTTTGTGCTGTTAGCAAGTTTTGAGAAGCTGTGCCCTATACCCATGTTCAAGTCATTTATATATACACAGAGAACAAAAGTGGAATCATCACTGACCCCTGGGGTACACCACTTCCAACCCTTGTCCAATCCAAATAAGATCCATTTACCTTAGCTCTTTGCTTCCTGTCTGACAACCAATTTTCTATTCATTGTGCGACATTTCCTCTTGTACTAAATGCCTGATTTTTTTTTCTAACAAGCCTCTTGTGAGACATCTTATTGAATGCCCTCAGAAAATCTATACGCAATATTACTACTGCATTTCCTTTATTTTAACCAGTCATTTCTTAAAAAAACTCTTATTAAATTTGTCAATTGCAACTTGCCTTCAGCAAATCTGTGCTGGCTGTCCTTGATTAAACTATGCAAGGAAAGCCTAAGTTCCTTGCTCCAGTGTCACAATGATGCTCATGGCCACCCTTCTCTAAGTCGTTGTCACTGTCCACCTTATATTTATCGAACACTAAGCATCTATTGGACAATTCCACTAACTCAGAGATTCGCTGTGGCTGTGAATCCTGTCTCCCTCCACTACCTGTAGGATGGTCACCCACTCATCTTTCTACACTATCCCCATATCCTCTTGGGTGACCACATTCTGGAGAGTATGATCTAGAAGCCCCTCATCCTTCCCGATGCTGCTCTGCTCCAGAGATTCAATTTCAAGTGCAAATGTGATGTCCCTGGATGCACTGAGGATCCATGAACATCCACATAGTGTACTCTACACACATCACAAGGGTTTCTTGCGCTGCCATCTCTCGGTGTCTAAAATGTAGCCTGAGCCCCCATGAGCACTAAACTCCCAAGAATCAAACTCCTCTTACTTCACACAACTATTAATTATAGAAAAAAAACACCATCTAATGGCAGCTCAAGGCTGGAATCCCACTGAGGCTAAACTTCGCACTCCACTGGCTTCTTGCAGCTCGCGACTGAGCTCTTGTTACTCAATTCAAATTTATACTGTCTTAATTACCACAATAGCCCAACTGCCGCAGGAGACGACAGTCAGAGAACGGCTAATCACACCTCTCTTGTAACCAATTAATTACCTATTACTGGCTCAATCTGGCCCACAGTTAAGGCACCAAGTAAACAACTTTAACCAGCTCCTAGTATTCAGCAGCTAAAATGAAGTAAACAAAAATAAATTGAACTCAAAAAATATCGTAAAACACATAAATGGAAATTTCAATAGTTGTGTCCCAATTACTCCTGCTGATGCTAAGGGAGTTCCACTATTAACAGAACTGAATACAAATGGGGCAGCCAGCAACTAGGATTTTTACAATTTATCTATAGGGGTAATTTTAGCTTTTGGCAATAGTGTAAAATGGGCATAGAGTCAGAGATAGAGTCATAGAGTTATACAGCAAAGAAAGAGGCCCTTCGGCCCATCGTATCCACGCCGGCCATCAAGCCCTGTCTATTTTAATCCCATTTTCCAGCACTTGGTCCGTAGCCTTGTATGCTATGGCATTTCAAGTGCTCATCTAAATGCTTCTTGAATGTTGTGAGGGTTCCTGCCTCTACCAGCCTTTCAGGCAGTGAGTTCCAGATTCCAACCACCTTCTGGGTGAAAAAGATTTTCCTCAAATCCCCTCTAAACCTCCTGCCCTTTACCTTGAAACTATGCCCCCTGGTTATTGACTGCTCATCTAAGGGGAAAAGTTCCTTTCTATCTACGCCCCTCATAATTTTGTGCCCCTCATAATTTTGTACACCTCAATCAGGTCCCCCCTCAGCCTTCTCTGCTCGAAGGAAAACAACCCCAGCCTGTCCAGTCTCTCTTCATAGCTGAAGCGCTCCAGCCCAGGTAACATCCTGGTGAATCTCCTCTGCACCCTCTCCAATGCAATCACATCCTTCCTATAGTGTGGCGACCAGAACTGCACACAGTATTCCAGCTGTGGCCTAACTAGCGTTTTGTACAGCTCCATCATAACCTCCCTGCTCTTATATTCTATGCCTCGGCTAAAGAAGGCAAGTATCCCATATGTCTTTTTAACCACCTTATCTACCTGTCCTGCTGCCTTCAGGGATCTATGTACATGCACACCAAGGTCCCTCTGATCCTCTGTCCTTCCTAGGGTCCTACCAGTCATTGTGTATTCCCTTGCCTTGTTAGTCCTCCCAAAATGCATCACCTCACACTTTTCAGGGTTAAATTCCATTTGCCACTGTTCTGCCCATCTAACCATCCCGTCTATATCGTCCTGTAGCCTGAGGCTTCCCTCCTCGCTATTTACCACTCCACCAATTTTCGTGTCATCTGCGAACTTACTGATCATTCTTCCTACATTCATATCTAAATCATTAATGTACACTACAAACAGCAAAGGACCCAGCACCGATCCCTGCGGTATACCACTGAACACAGGCTTCCAGTCACAAAAACAACCTTTGACCATCACCCTCTGCCTCCTGCCACTAAGCCAATTTTGGATCCAATGTGCCAAATTGCCCTGGATCCCATGGGCTCTTACCTTCTTGACCAGTCTCCCATGCAGGACTTTGTCAAAAGCCTTACTGAAGTCCATGTAGACTACATCAACTGCACTACTCTCATCCACACACCTAGTCACCCCCTCGAAAAATTAAATCAAATTGGTTAGACATGATCTCCCCTGACAAAGCCATGCTGACTATCCTTGCCTCTCCAAGTGGAGACTAATTCTGTCCCTCAGAATTTTTGCCAATAATTTTCCCTACCACTGATGTTAGGCTCTCTGGCCTGTAATTCCCTGGTTTATCCCTACTACCCTTCTTGAATAATGGTACTACGTTAGCTGTCCTCCAGTCCTCTGGCACCTCCTCTGTGGCCAGAGAGGTTCTTAAAATTTGTGTCAGAGCCCCTGCAATCTCCTCCCTTGCCTCACACAGCAGCCTGGGATACATCTTGTCTGGGCCTGGGGATTTATCCACTTTTAAGCCCGCTAAAACCGCTAGTACCTCCTCCCTCTCAATACTAATTTGTTCAAGTATATCACAATCCCCCTGCCTGATTTCTATGCCTACATCATCCTTCTCCATAGTGAACACAGATGCAAAATATTAATTTAAAACCTCACCCACATCTTCCGGCTCTACACACAGATTGCCACTTTGGTCCCTAATGGGCCCTACTGTTTACCTGGTTATCCTCTTGCCCTCAATATACATATAAAACACCTTGGGATTTTCCTTTATTTTGCCCGCCAGTGTTTTTTCATGTCCCCCGCAATATCGGATCTGCTGCCCATTGTACACGTTATATATGAGGTGTATAACGGGTGTCCAATCATATAACGGCCATTTTATACTATCGCCAAAAGTTAATATTATCCCCATAGTATTTAAGGTAAATATGCATGTAGACACATAGGCCGCGATTTTATCAGCGTTGTCGGGATGGTGGCGGGAGAGCTGGTTTCCAGGTTCCAGTCATGATCCTGGCTGCAGCCGCTCTGTCAAAGGGATTTTCCTTTGATTGGCCTCGTTATGCCCGCCCTGCGGATTTCCTGGCCAATTAAGGAAGCAGGTCTGATGATGTCATTTGATGACGCGTCATCAGCCGGTTTCCTTAAAGGGACCACAGCCACATTGAGTTTGACAGTTATTCTGTCAGTGTTTGACAGCATTGAGGTGCTGCAAACACTGACAAGCACTGCACAAAGGTGGACGCTTGCACCCAGGCTCTCCAATGACTCCCCCTATATGCTTATGGAGGGAGTCACAGCACGCAGGGAGGTTCTCTTCCCTTCCAAGGGCAGAAGAGACCTCCCCTGGACACCAACGCAGCCTAGTTGCACATTGCACAGGAGGGCAAAACCAGGGATGTCGTCAGGGGTCCCTGGCTGCAGTGGCGCCAACCTTTCAATGATCTCAGTGGATCACGAAACGTTACTGCAAAGCCACACTCAAACTCACCCTGCTGTGCCACTCAACACATCCCCATCACACTGCCTTCCATACCCTTCTCCTGCACATCCTTACTCACACCAACTTACCTTGCACCTCCACCCAACCATCTACTTTATCACTTCCCCATCTCACTAGCCACCCCTCATACTCACGCTCATTCTACTGCAAGCATACCAACTAACAACACACAAGGGTGGGCACTTGAGAGGTTTAGCCAATGTCCATGTGAAGTTTCTGGTAATGTGTTGTCATACAGTGAAATCTATTTTTCCAACACTGCCACTTATTGGACAGATCTGTGTGCACCTTGAGAAGTGTCTTACTGAGTTCCAATGAATGTTGAGACATAACTCCCCCCCTCCCCCCGTTATAGTGATGAGTGTGCATGATGGAATGGCTTGGACATTAAAGGGATGCTTCACATGTGGCAGGCAGGGTTAACAGCATCAAGTGAAGTAAATCTGGCCATGGTGATGCCATCGCTGGCCTCCCGGGCAGCAATGTGGTCAGGGGCTGATGCCCTGTGTCCTGTGCAGCATCAGGTGATGGCGGAGAAGGTTGGTGATGCTGTTGGTGATGTTGGTGTTGGGGCTGATCGTGGAAGGATTCAGAGGACCAAGGTCTGATTGTTTCACTGGCTCCGATGTTGCTGCAATAGATGGCAGCTGCAGGTGAGATGACAGAAGCGATCTGTCAATGGTGAGAGAGGTTGTTCCAATGAGGTGGCATTGGACATACAGTTGCCTCTAAACACTTGCAAGCTAAAGAAATCTCTATATGTCTTACAAATGCAGTAACGAACAGTTTCTGCACTCTGAAACTGACCATCTGCAACATGGCATCCTTTACACCACTTCTGCAGCTGTCAGCTTATCAGAATCACGCCAGGGTGAGCTGGCGTGTTCCCCGAGCAGCGGGTAACCCGTGGGGGAGCACGTAAAATTGGAAGGAAGTCTCAAAATACCATTAAATTGGCTCTTAACAAGCCATTTAATGAGCTCAATTGTCTCCCCCGCCGCTTGGCGTCGGGTCAGTTCTCCGCTGTCAGACCAGACACCTGGGAGACTCGCGTGGAGGCGGGTTGACAGCGGGTTTCCTACCCGCCGTCAATCTTTGCGATTTTGACAGCAGACCCGCCTCCAAACCCGCACTCTGAGCGCCGGCAGAATTCCGGCCATAGCATAGATTGGTTGCACTATGCTATACAAAATATTTTAGAAATTGATTTTACGGAAAGAACACATTTCTTAAGTTAAAAAAAAAGAAATTTCTTAATTAACTCCATTTTGCCTGCTGCTGTTGCCTTAAAATAAAAGTCTCATTCTATAAAAATCTCTTATTTTGTCTTCTAATTATCTATTCTGGACAAAAGTGATTTCCAGATTGACAAGCATGGATGATGAACTCACTGAGGAATTGTATTTCTTGAAGGAATGTTAAAGCAAAGCAAATCTGACAACTGAGAAAATAATTTGGCCTGTTTTTAGTATTCTTCAGATAAAGCTCAGCCTTTTTAGCAGAGAGAGATGTCTCTGATTCTTAACCCTATAACACAAATGATTAAATACTGTTCTTTTTCTTACCTGCTGACTCAACAAGAGGAAGGTGTTTGAGTTTTGTGCCGTGAAGGAGATCTTGCAGGTCCCTGTACTTGCAGTTTACAATGACAAAGCGGATGTCTCTTACCATAATATCTTCCACACGGATGTTATATTTCCTGAAGAAAGAATATTTCAATTAGCAGTGATCTGCACAAAACAATATTCTCTCTGTTTTAGCTCAATAGAACTTAGCATGTTAATGGCTGGTGACAGCAAAATTACCCTCTTCACAGATGCTGCCTGACCTGCTGAGTATTTCCAGCATTTTCTGTTTTTATTTCAGATTTCCAATATCCGCAGTATTTTGCTTTTATATGTGAAGTCTGTCACTTTAAATTTCTACCCTTGTAAGTTTTGACTGTCCATTGTCCTTTCCCCAGAATTCAGGTCACTTGGCTTCGGTATATCACCTGCATATTTTGTCATTGATGTTGCTCTTACTGACAGTCACGATATGAATAGTCACTCAACACATTCAAGTAGAATTATATAACTCTAACTCTGTCAGGTGAAACACATCCTGACAACAATCAACCAATTCTTACAGCATTTGGCTATGGTTACTCAGGGATGCTTTAAGATTTGACAACTTATTTAAAGATCTACTTATGAGTGTGCTTGTGTTCCTGACACACAGATCTTTAAATCAATTAAATATCACAATGTAGGCACGAAGTGCTTCAGTAATGTGCAATTAGCACAAGTTTGAGTCATCAGAAAACACCACTGACATACAGTTGCTATTTCCCCAAAACTAAGTATGTTGTTTCTGATTGTTTGGTAGCTGTCAGTCAGAAATGGTCTAAAACATAAGGGGGAAAAAATGAAGAGATCATTTTCTTCTCTCCATAAGTCTAGAACTTTTTCAGATCAGGCCTCTCTGTTCAATGTGGGCTATTCTTCTGGCCCATCAGTTTGTGATGTACAACTACTCAGCAACAGCCACCATTTCAGCACAATGTTCAACTGACAGTTCTCGGAGGTTTAAGCTGTGTCAAGAGATTACAGATCACTAATTGGAAACTGAAATACCGAAGACTTCAGAAAAATAAAATATGGAAGGAGGATAACATTACTCTGCTGAGGATTGTTTGTGCTCTGGACTTAATAGGCATTTATAAAAAGACCAGATAATGTTCAAGATTATATAATGTAGCAACAACATACAAATAATACACAGCAATGCAAAGGTTTTCCCACAGTGCGCTGAAGGAAGGAAAACAAAAAGTATTTCCTGGTGATGAATAATACACTGGTTGAAGTTGATCTTTTCATATTGCCGCACTACAAACATGTCAAACACTTAGCAAAGGACTGTGTTTGTGAGCAACTTTTTAAAAATGCCCCTTCAAAGAAATGATAGTAATTTTCCTGGAAAACCACTTTATCAGGATATCCAGACAACAAAGTCAAACTGTACATGTAGTCCTATTCCAGATGATGGAAAAACTGCCTCCGCCAGAATAGATGAGAAGGCTACCCAAATACCTTTATGATGGTTATTAAGTGCTGGAATTGAATAGCAAGCATGTTTTTTCATTGTGCCTGGAATTATTAATATGCAAAACAACAGGACATCATAACCTGGTGCTCAGTTGTTTGTAAAATGGTCCATTCGGAGTCCACATCGGTCCACAGATGGTCCCTGGATCACCCTGCCACAGTTGTCAGATCACTACCACTAATACAATCCCTTCCCCTTTCTTTAGATAGAAACATTCAGGAATTAATGCAAAGTAAGCTAGCCAGACACCTTCTACCTCAGAAAATCACTATCAATTTGATTAATGATGCTTTATTAGAAGTAGGTCTATAGACATTTTTCATCCTCGTATCTGCCTGTCACTGTTTAAAGGAATGTGTATCTAACCCTTTCACCAAAACAAATTTCAACAAACTGAAGTCTTACTGGCTTCACACGATTTTTCTGTTTCCATCTCTATTTTCATCTTTGGTTTAGTAAGATTTTTCACACCTGTACCACATTCTACAAATGAAATAGATATCAACCAGAGGCACCCCAAAGTCATATCAGTAATTGACAGGAAAATAAAAAGTTTCAAATACAGCTTCATAATAACCAGAATGTGGTGCCACAGAGAGTTGTAATGAATCACATCTAACCAGTAGGGGTTAATAGACTGAGTGTAATAGGCAGAGTCAACACGTTTAAATGAAAAGGAAATTGTGTTTGTCAAATCTATTAAAGATTATTGAGGGTGTAACTAGCAGGGTAGATAAAGGGGAACCAGTGGATGTAGTATATATGGATTTTCAGAAGGCATTGGATAAGGGGCCACACAAGAGGTTGTTACACAAGATTAGGGCTCATGGGATTAGGGGTAATATATTACCATGGATTGAGGATTGGTCAATGAACAGAAAACAGAGAGTAGGAATAAACGGGTCATTTTCAGGATGGCAGGGTATAACTAGTGGAGTGCTGCAAAGATCAATGTTTCGGCTTCAGCTATTTACAATCGATATCAATGACTTAGATGAGGGGACCGAGTGTAATATATCCAAGTTTGCTGATGATACAAAGCTAAGTAAGCTGTGAGGAGGACGCAAAGAGGCTGCAAAGGGATATAGACAGGTTAAGTGATTGGGCAAGAAGGTGGGAGAAGATGGAATATAATGTGGGGAAGTGTGAAATTATCCACTTTGGTAGGAAGAGTGGAAAAGCAGAATATTTTTTAAAAGATGAGAAACTAGTAAATGTTGGTATTCAGTGGGATTTGGGTGTCCTTGTACACGAATCACAGAAAGTTAACATGCAAGCAATTAGGAAGCCAAATGGTATGTTGGCCTTTATCGCAAGGGGGAAGGGGGTTGGAGTATAAGAGTAAGGAAGTCTTGCCGCACTTATATAGGGCTTTGGTGAGACCACACCTGAAGTACTTGTACAGTTTTAGTCTCCTTAACTAAGGAAAGATATACTTGCCTTAGAGGGGGTGCAACGAAGGTTCAATAGATTGATTCCTGGGATGAGAGGGCTGTCCTATGAGGAGAGATTGAGTAGAATGGACCCATATTCTCTTGAGATTAGAATAATGAGAGGTGATCTCATTAAAATGTATAAAATTCTTATAGGGCTTGACAGGGTAGATGTGGAGAGGCTATTTTCCCTAGCTGGAGAGTCTAGAACTAGGGGTCATAGTCTCAGAATAAGGGGTTGGCCATTTAGGACTGAGATGAGGAGAAATTTCTTCACTCAGAGGATTGTGAATCTTTGGAATTCTCTACCCCAGAGGGCTGTGGATGCTCAGTCGTTGAATATATTCAAGACTGAGATCGATAGATTTCTGGGCAGTAAGGGAAATCAAGGGATATGGAGATAGGGAGGGAAAGTGAAGTTGATGTAGAAGTTCAGCCATAATCTTATTGAATGGCAGAGCAGGCTCAAGGGGCTGTATGGCCTACTCCTGCTCCTATTTCTTAAGTGTTAGTTGGGATGGGAGTGACTTGGAGAAGAGGAGAAAGTGCATCAACAGTTCGCACCAACAGCACTTCAGGCATCAGATAGCTTCAATAATATTGGCTTACTGGTCCCCCTAAATTCATCTCTACTGTTCATAGAATCATAGAATAATACAGCACAGAAGGAAGCCATTCGGTCCATCGTGCCTCTGCTGGCTCTATGAAAGAGCTACCAATTAGTCCTATTCCCCTGTTCTTTACCCACAGCCCTGTCATTTTTTCCTTTTCAGGTATAAACCCAATTCCCTTTGAAAGTTACTATTGAATCTACTTCCACCACCCTTTCATGCAATGCATTCCAGATCATAACAACACGCTGATTAAAGAAAAGTTCTCCTCATGTCCCTCGCTGGCTTTTTTGCCAATTATTGTAAATCTGTGTCCTCTGGTTACTGACCGTCCTGCCAGTGGAAACAATTTCTCCCTATCTACTCTATCAAAACCCCATATAATTTTGAACACCTCTATTAAATCTCCCCTTAATCTTCTTTGCTCTAGGGGGAACAACCCCAGCTTTTCTAGTCATCACTGGTACTATTCTGGTAAATCTCTTCTGCACCCTCTCCACAAGGCCTTGATATCCTTTTTAAAGTGTGGTGCCCAGAGTTGGACACAATACTCTAGCTGAGGTTTAACCAATGATCTATAATGGTTTACCATAACTTCCTCATGTTGTTCTTTCTCAAATCCCATTTCCAAATCCCTGTTCCTCAGAAAACTAACATGTTTCCTAAATACAAGAGTTCCCAAGAACTCGAAGAACTTCTTAGATTATGTCAAACAACATGTCATTTTTGCATCAAAGCCTTTACAGAAAATGCCTGCCTCCTGAACCACCTGCACATATCCAAGGTAATGGGATTTGAGCCACATTCTGAACAGTAAACCAAATTAAATTCCTTCCACCTACAAAAATAGCTGAACTGGTTGATGCTCATTGGTTGCTCAGCAACAGTATGAGCTCTTTTGTATAGAAGACAATAATACATCTGCTGGAGATAGATCAGTTGAACAATACACACAAGTATGTCAAAATTAATAAGCTAGAATTAAAAAGCAAAATACTGACCAGTTGTCTAAACAATGTGGGAACAGCATATGATTATTGAAAATACCTCGTAATGAACATTAATAGCCAGCAAGCTAATAAAGTACAATAAAATGAGATCTACTGTCTCCAGAGGTTTGTCCAGGGCGTTGCTCTATCAGTCAACTGCCTCCTTGATCAGTCTGACCAGAAAGCAATTTAGCAATATTTTGTTTGAGTTATTTCAGTATTTAAGTTGTGGAGCCAAGTCTTTGCAAATGTTTCTTCAGAAATATTCAGTTTAATAATGTGTTGAATTCACAAATGAGTTGTGAAATTCATGTAAGTCAAATGATATTAACATGCTTATTTCTGCAATAATCCTTTGTGGACAGTTGTAATATTTGGTAATGTTTCATTTTGTGGATGATTTTCATGTTCATCAAATTGAGAAAAGAGAGCTTTGGAAAAGTAACCATTTTCTTTTTGCAACCTGGCCAATATTTCACCTTCAATATTTATCCATCACTAAAAGACAGATTATCTGCTCATTATCACATTGCTGCTTGTGGGACTTTGTTGTGTGCACATTGGCTCCCGTGTTTCCTACAACACTTCAAAAGTACTTCATTGGCTGTAAAGCGTTTGGGACATCCTGATGTCATGAAAGGCGCTATATAAATACAAGTCTTTAATTTTTAATTCTTAATCCAGTTGGCTACCTAGTACTGTAAAGTAATGATACACATTAAGTTTTTATGAGAATACACTATAAATACAGATTTGGTTTATATTGTTTCCATCAATTAAATTACTATTATAATTAGCAAAATATTTGAATAAACATTTTTTGTGAAGCTTAGACAATGAGAAACAGATTGAATACTATAGGGTGAAACTCATTCCTTACTCAAAACTGTTAACTGTTACTCACATTATTTCAAGGGTGTAACAAAGTGCCCAGGCATTCCTCCAACATTTGACATTTAGATTATATTTGACAGAAATACAACTGAACATTTCACAGAAGGACACAGCTCAACAAATTATGCGCATTTCTGATTCAACAGTCCAGAGCTTTATTAGATTCCTAGCTTTGTAAGGTTTACACTAAAGTATTAACACCATCTTGTATATTACAAAATAGTATTTTAGGTAAACGTTTTCTTCTAAGTAAACCCTTGCTGTATATGCAGACATCTGTATCAACATTTAATATAAATGAAAGTGAATTATAAGCTAAAAGAGTGAATGCATTTTTTAAATTTCCTTTCAAGAACAGATACATCACAAAATTGGGACATTCTTCATACTTTTTCTATTACATTCAATTGAAACAAATATCAGCTGAGGACACAAAAACACTACAAATTAATTGCTCATTGGATTTCTTTTTCTAAATGCTGCCGGTAATTAGCGAGTGAAGTCGGCTTGGTTTAGTTGGTAGTGCTCATGCTTTTAGATCTGCTGGTTGTATGTAGTTGCATGTTTGAGCCCATAATTTAGCTGACACGCCAGTGTAGTACTGAAGGAGTGCTGCATTGTTGGAAGTGCTGTCCTTCAGACAAGATGTTAAACTGAGGTAATCGCTGCCTGTTCCTGTGGATGTTAAAGATCCCATGGCACTATTCGAAGAAAGGCAGGCAGTTCTTTTGGTGTCCTGGCCAAAATTACTCCATTGTCCAACACCATTATTAAAACACTTTAATTGGTCATTGATATCGTTGCTGTTTGTGGGACATTATTGGTGCAGAATAGCTGCTGTACTTGCATATATAACGAGTTGCTGCACACCAAAAATAATTCACCATGTGAAGCACTTTAAGGGCTCGATTTTACTAATGGAGTCGGGTTGAGGGTGGGCTTCCTGGTTGGCGGGTTTCGGACCCGCTGCCGGTTTCATCTGATCCCGGTGTCCCATTTTGTCTTAATTGTTTCAATTAGTCCCATCGTGCATATAGCCTGCTGCATTGACTGGGAGCGGGTCTGTTGGTCTGCACTGATGAGGTCATTGCTGCACTTGTTTTTAAGGGCTCCATGTAGCCTCAGCCTCTCATTTCTCGTTACTGCTGCAGCTTGAATGGGCCAAGGTGACCATGAGTGCTGCCAAAGCCAAGGCTGCTCCCCGATTCACTGAGGACTCCCTGCAAACTCTTGTGGAGGGAGTAAGAGGACGCAGGGAGAGTCTGTTCCCTCCCGATGGCCGGAGGAAGCCTCCTCAGCAAACAAAGGCAGCCTGGCTGCAGATTGCTGAGGAGGTCAGCGCAAGGTCGCTATGTACATGCACCTGGGTCCAGTGCCGAAAACACTTCAATTATCTTGTGCGAACATCAAAAGTGAGCATCACATCACACTTACCTTCAAACTGCTTCCCTTCTCTTCTCATCACCAGCACTCTGCATTGTCAGCCTGCTCCTCCACATCCCACCTTACCCTTACTTCCCTTGCACCCTTACCTCTCTATCTCTCTTTCTGTACTGAATCACTTCACTATTCTACTATGCAGCCCTCACACTCGCTCTCACTGTTACGCAATGACAACAACTAACAACGCACAGAGAGGCAGCTTCCTCATGCCACCTCCCTCTTGGTCTTCCTCTAAGCTTCTAGGTTTTTGGATTCTTCACACTCACTCCATCACTCTCGCTGAAACTTCACTTGTGTCCCTCCTTGCAGGAAAAGCTAGCCCACAATAAGAGGGAGAGAGCAAAGACAGGAGGAGGCACACCATCCCTGGCCACATTAACACTGAGGAGGCTGCTCATGACATCGTGGGAGGTGGCAAGGAGCTGGAAGTGGGGGAAGGAGAGATGGGCGTAGTTGAGGAAGCTGGTGACAGAATGCATTTTGATCCCTCGGATTTACAATTCATGATTGACTGCAATGGCATATGATGCTCATAGAGATTGACTTCTGATCATCTGCACAAAAGGATTTGTCTGCTGCCTGAAAATCTGATGTCTAACTCATGCCTTTACTCTCTCACAGGACCATCGCGCGCCCCCCTCCTCACTGTCCAGGAGGAAGAGCTGGACGACTCCTCAGAGGAACCTGGAGCCTCAGAGGGAGCAGCGTCACCAGGACTCAGCGCACCCAGCACCAGTGCAGATACGCACACCTCGGCGGGGCCTTCGCGACATAGAGTAGTGTTGTCACCTGGTGTATCACAGCTCACAAGTGAGCATCAGCAGATGGTGGAGACAGCGACAGCAGTGGAGAGTCCTCGGCAGAGGTCACACGACTCTCCTAGCTCTGCTCAGCTGCATGCAGATGCAGAGCCTCTGGGGCCATCCAGGAACAAGTGCAGGAGTCTCTGACAGGGTTTGCATCCAGGGTAACTGCGAGTGTGCTGAGAATGGAGGAGTCCATCTCTAACATGAGCACTGCCTTTGTGGAGGCAATGGCGCATGACCGTTCCGCCATGGAGAGGGTGGCAACCGCCATGGAGGACATAAGTCGCCAAACTAACGAAAACATGGTGACTCTTCAAAATAGATTGTCAGCTATGGAGGAGAGATGGGCATCTATTGAGGAGAGACACCAGAGCCTCATGGACGTCCTTGTTATGAGGACTGCCAGTACAGAGACGGGTCCTCATGGTCCTCCTGATGTGCAGCAAGGTGCTCTCCAGCCACTTGCTAGCACTGAAGTGCGGCTGACCCATGAGAGGGATGTTGGTGACAGGCAACAAGGAAGTGTGGGCTCCTCTTCAAGCGCTCACACGACATTGCCACTGCGGAGCCCTCGGTCAGAGCCCCAGATTCCACACCAAACGGAGATGGCCATCTCAGCCCCTGCACAGCCACAGGAAGAGCAGACTGTGGAGGAGCCCTCCCAGGCTCCCAAACCCAGAGGATGCCCGCCAAAGGCGTCTAGGCAGGCACAGCATCAAAGTGAGCAAGGTGCCTCTACATCTGCTGAAGCCACAGAGGAAGCACCACGTAGAAGCACGCATAAGAGGAAGTTTAAACACAAATAGTCACAAGGGTAGTCACATGGGTGTTTTATTGTGCTGTAAATTATCGAGTGTCCTCCTTTTGTGATGTCATTAAACAAAAGTGATGGCAAGCAGTTGAGGTTCTGGTCTGTGTGTTCTGGGACATGGAAGTTGCACAGTGAGGGCTCAGGCTAATTCCATTTATAATGATGGTGGTGACAGTGATCGGAAAGCACCGTTTATTGGACAGATGATGTATGGTGTGTTAAGAATCTTGACCTTATCTTCATCTCCATCTGCCAGCCACCTGTGTTTGAAGTGTAAGCTCATGTGAATCTGGCATGGATGAGTGCATCCCTTGCCTGACGGCCAGCAATGTGGTCGCCTGCTGCTGGATTGGCCATATCTGGCCCTGCAAGGCGTCACTCCCCGTCCTCATTCTCGTCCTCCTCCTCCTCTTCTTCCAAGGAGGCTGTGTGCTGAGCCACTTGTTCATCCGGCAGCACTAAGCTGCGCTGCTCTTCCTCTGAATCTGACGACCAGGATGAGAGGATGTAAATGGTTCCTCCATCCCGTTGTTATAGATTTCAGTTGAGGCAAGAAGCTTGCCAGCGCATACACAAAGTGGCCTGAAATTATTCCCAATCAGTTCAAACAGCAGATGTGTGTCAGCTTGAACAGTCACAAGGTCAGTAGATTTGCAAAATCTTATCCCAAACCTCCAACAACAAAGTTGTTGCATTTGAATGCCAGCCATGTTACAGGAGCGCTTTTAAAGTTCTGCACCAATAATGACTACAGATCATGTCCTCCACCAACTCGTCTCCTTGCTAGATTGTTTCTGACACGATGGGAAACAGGAGCCAGAGGCACGAAAATGGGAAACCTCTATCAAAATAGGATTATCAAGTCAGTTAACAGGCTCTTAACTGCCTTAACTACCTGTCCCACCGGTTGGAGTCGGATCAGTTTGGGAGCAGCTGAACAGACATTCACGAAAATCGCGTGGGGGCGGGATGGAGGCGGGTTGGGGATCTGAAGCCATTTTTTCCCATTTTAGCAACTGACACGCCTCCAAACCCGATCCTCAGGGCTGTTAAAATCCAGCCCTCAAACTTAGATCTAATAAGGTGCTATATAAAGAATTTCAAGTTTTTTTCTCCAAGTACTTCAATAACTTTTGGATTGTGGTACATTTTAACAATGATGAATAGCAGGCTAACTAGCACTGGAATTGGGAATTTGGAAGAAAGATGAAATTATTCTGAGAAAGAATTTATAAGTATTGGTATATAAAATAATCTTGAACCTTACACAGGAATAAAAATAACTATTCAGTCATATTGTAAACCCGCAAACCCATTCAGTTCTACACATTTATCCATTACTTCAAATGCTAATACCTACATTTGGAAAGTTACTGTTCTCGTTAGAATGCCCATTGTACATTGTAGAGCTTTTGACTATTGGATACTTGCAACATTGGTGGTCTCCAAGAATATTGGGAGCACTTGCAGGTGTTAAGGGCAATATCCAAGGATTCAGGATAGATTTTGGTGCCACCATAAACACATTCCCTGGCCCCAGCAGGACAATCATTTCCCATAAAATATTCAATCATCTCAGTCCATACCTATTCTTCCAACCTGCAACCTCAACTAGATATTTATCCAGCAACTATTTAAAGGAGTTAATGGACACAGCTGTTTCAAATATCCACCATTCTGTGGTGCCAAAGAGTTCTTTATTTTTGTGTACGAGTTTGAAACCTCTAATTCTTTTTTCACAGTTGTCCATCAACATTACAGGGGAGAAAATCAAGCAGTGCTGGCTTCTGGCTCGAAATAGATGGCGCGATTGCGCTACGTACAAAAAGATGTCGACAGAGGCCCGATCGAAATTGGGCCTTGGGCCTCATCTGCATGAAACTGGTGAGCTGCGGATGCCAATTGGGTGTCTTGATACAGCTCACTGGTCGGGGCCTTAGAAATTTCAGCTGTCAGATATCAAACCAGCTCACAGGTAGGTCCCCATGGGGTGGGGCGGAGGGTGGAGTGAGGGCCGAGAATGGCCCGCAGTATTTTTACGGAGACGGGAGGAGCACTCTTGCTCCTCTTGGCTCCACAGAAATGAAACTTTTTTTTTAAACCTACTTTTTCGTGGGCGGCCTCTAGTGGTCCCCTTTAAGGACTGTTGGTTAGGCCACTGAAGACCCAGAAATACAGGACAAAGCATGCACTGCATATGGTCCATCCAGCCGATAACCACTTTTGCATCAGGATCCTAAAACAGTGTTAGGATTCATGGGATGTGGTCAGCATTTATTGTCCATCTCTAATTGCCCTTGAGAAGCTGGTGGTGAGCCACCTTCTTGAACCACTGCAGTCCATGAGGTGAAGGTACTCCCACAGTGCTGTTAGGGAGGGAGTTCCAGGATTTTGACCCAGCAATGATGAATGAATGGCGATATATTTCAAGTCAAAATGGTGTGTGACTTGGAGGGGAACTTGCAGGTGGTGGTGTTCCCATGTGCCTGCTGCCCTTGTCCTTCTAGGTGGTAGAGGTCCTATGAAGAAGCCTTGGCGAGTTGTTGCAGTGCATCTCATAGATGGTACACACTACGGTGCACTGATGAGGAGGGAGTGAATGTTTAAGGTGGCGGATGGTGTACCAATCAAGTGGACTGCTTTGTCTTGGATGGTGCAGAGCTTCTTGAGTGTTGTTGGAGCTGCACTCATCCAGGCAAGTGGAGAGTATTCCATCACACTCCTGACTTGTGCCTTGTAGATGGTGGAAAGGCTTTGGGGAGTCAGGAGGTGAGTCACATACTCATGATTTACATATTCAAGGGGCTCAATACCTGTTTCAGGAGGCGCCCTGCACACTTGGAGGTCGCGGCTTCCAATTTGGCAGCCGGCGCACTTCGGGGGAAAACCGATCGTGACCCAAAATTGGTCTCCCCAACCGTAATATTTCGCCCCAAAAAAAGGCCCAATTCTTCCTCCACATGTATCTCAGCATTTTAAAGACCTTCATCTTGATCCTCAAGTCTTTTTTTCTGCACTGAAAGGAAGTTAAGTTCTGCAAATCTCTCCTCACAACTAAACGCAGGGGAAAAATGTACAAATTAAATCACAACATTTAACTTTATGAAGAAAAATCCCAAAGGAAGGCGGCAGATGGAACCACCAAATATAAAAGACTTAGGGGGAATAATTCGGTTGACTTCTAAGAGGGCACTAACGGGGCGCAAAGCAACAAGCGCCTGGGCGCGGCGCCGCCAACGTCTCCCGCGAAATTCAGCGGGAGGTTAGCGGCGGCGATAACCGTTAGCGCCCCACAGCACTGCACCGCCGGCGATGACGCCATCGCCGTGCACAGCACCCCACTCGCGTCCTGGCCGCGATCTTCAGTAGCGCCCCCCAACTTACCGCTGGACACTATGCCCGACGGGGTCAGGGGGGCCTACTTGCAGCCGGGGTGGCGCAAATTAAAGGGAAGGTGCCGGGAGGCCATTTTTGTTGCTGGCTGCCTGCCAGCACCTGCCCACCTTGCCGTCCCTGGCCTTCTGTTCAGCGGAGTGTCGGCTGCGCTCTGTGAGCCCGGCCCATCTCGAGTGCCAGGCTCTTTTGCCGGCTCTCCAATTCCTGGTGGCCCAGCTGGGCCCCGGGTCACGCTGCGCTAAGCCCCTCCTCTTTACTAAGAGGAGGAAGGCCTGCAGTACCACAGCACGTAGCACCGTGATATTCACTCGCAGCGCCCCAAGAGGGAGGCGGGGGCACTTCCAGTAGCGCCCCGCCTCCCTCTTGGGGCGCTACCGGTGAATTTCGGGCGCGGGGGGTGCTAACTTTTTCGGAGCGCTAAAAGTAGCACCCCGGCGAAGTTAGCGCCCCAAAGGGGGTGCGACCCAATTTTTCCCCCTTAGAAATAATGTATTCAGTTGGGATGTACAGCCAAAATAGACACCAAGAAGAACTAAAGCAAGTCACAAAGGTTATTCCAACAGAAAGTAAAGCGAACTGTGCAAGGAAAGACTGTTACCAAAGAAAATAACTGATGTGAATAAAAGACTTAAGTAGGAATAATTAAAGACACAGTATTGATGGAGAAATGATTGAAGCAGAGAATAAAGGAGCAAAAAGGTGAAAACCTTCAGTGTGAATGGATTTTCAGTAGCACAGGGCAATGGGAACAGAATTGTATTTAATTGAAAAAAATCCTGGTGAGAAATGGAAAGAAAAGCAGGACTAAAAAAAAAACTGGTAATTCTTTCGTAATTTAATTTTTCTGAAGTCTTATTGGCCCGGATTCTGTAGTCAAGGGCGAAGGAATGGTGCTCGCCATTCACCTCGCTGACAGCTGCCCACAGAGCTTTTGCAGACTTTTGAGCACAGACTTACTGTCATATGGCGTCTGTTTCAGTGCGGCGCCTTCTACAGGGGATCTGTGGCGTCCGTGAGCAGGGAATGAAACAGTTAGGCTCTTCAACTAATCCGATTGAAGAATCCTCACGCAGACACACACAGTTTAAACCAGGAAGTATAAAGCAGGAAATATAAATTAGATTTAAATGATGTACAGAAAGCGAAATACGGATTGGGAAATACAGGATTAAGGGAGAGGGATAAGAGACAGGCAGAAAAATGAAAAAAAAGTTAATTTTAATTTATTTTTAAAATCTCCAACACTAATTTTCTTCTGAGGGAATGAGACTCCACACTTGTAAAATTAATTTTTCAGGGCCAGGCATGTTGCTCAGCTGTAGTTATCACTTATCACGCTGTTAAAAACTCACTTACTCCTGAATGCACCAGCCTTAACTTTTCAGCCGTTTTTAGTGTGGCACTAGTGGGCAAGTACCCAAAGTTCACGCCGTTGCATTCATTTCAGTGCCGAGTCTGTCGGCGAGGACTGCAACAGTGCACCCTGCGGAAGAGCGGGGTATCTCTGACAGCAACTTCAGATTTGCGTGTTTAACTGCGCTTATGCGGACACCAGAAGTTGCTGTCCAATTTACCCCGTTATAATGGTGAGCACTGTTAGTCTCACCGTTATTCTTATCGCAAAGTCTGGCCCAATGAAACTCTACTCTAACATTACAATACAAATATAACTTTTTTATATATCCAGTTACCATAGGATAGCTGTCAGTGGCTTTACTTTTATTTACAGCATAATGAACATTTATTTCTAACAATATATTGGTGAAATATCATGTGAAAAATCCCATGTCTGGATACCTTATGCAGCCATCAGTTCACTCAGATGACCAATCGTCAACTGTAAGGGCAGTTTTTAACTTGCAAGTGCAATGTTTCTTTAAAGTATTATTCGATGAATGTTTATAAATTAGTATAGAGCCTTGTATAAATGGCTGCTCAATTATGCAATGCTTGTTATGAATTTTCCTACTGTGCAGTTCAACATAACTGACAGCATTTTGTCTCAAAACAAACCCACAGTGCTGCAGCAAACCTTCAAGCTCCAAAAACAGATGTTCTGACAGATTTCACATGGACCACAATATTTAAACAAGTTTAGATTCTGAGAATGTGTTGGCCAATTTAAATCAAATATAAATACATAGTCCATGGAGCTCTTTGGGCTGTTCATAACTTATTTCCAAAATTAAAACTGTTACTTAGGAAGTCAATTCGTGATTCTGCCGTTTATTAAAGCTGTTTGAATGGATTTATAACTGTGAAATATTTTGATCGGAATTTGTGCAATTTCCAAGCCCTGCAACAAGAAAGTCACATTGACAGAAAGATATTAAATATTCCGGAATATTAATAAATGCAATTCTATGTGGAGTCCAGACTCCCTTCCGAAAGCCTGCAGTGACAGTTCTTACATTGGCAAATGTGATTACAAATGTAATCTGAAGACAAAAGTAAACAAAAGTGATTTAATAAAAAAAAAAAAATCATTTAATATTTTTCAATTGTTATTTCATTTAACTGACGTTCCAGATTTTGTTTTTAGATTATTAAACTCTATTTTCCTCTGGGGCGGGGGGTAAACTGCACCTTTTGATTTAGTAAAGGGTTCATTGGAACCCTTTTGTGAGGTGGGTTCTATACATTGACTATATTTACAAGGGTTACAGACTCCCCCATTAATAACCAGAGACATCGAGCACCTCATTAATTCTGTTTAATTTAAATTCTGACAAACATTACATTTTTTTGAATAAATCAATATAATCTGTATTTATGAAATTATTCTCCCAACTAATTCCATTTACTCGTTCCCATGGGAATGGCTGTGATCAGCTGACTGTGAAAGTTGTTTTGAACTAGGTTGGAAAGAATTTGTCATAGTGTGTCTTTCTGTGTGTCTCTCCTGCAGGACTGCAACAACAATGGAGGTGAAAGCACATGTTTCATGGATAAAAAGAGGCATTCAGACTTGCCACTGAGCACTCTAAACCGTATTAATGAACTTTTGTACATTTATACTGGTTTAGTGCTTTGATAGCTGCTTGATAACTATTAAAGAATCGTTACATAGTGATTAGTTTTTTAACTTCTGGTTAATTAAATCACATTTTTTTCATTTTAAAACCCTATAAGCGGTTTGAAAAGAGTGATGAAAATAAGCATTTAACCCATTTTTTGACGAGGGATGAAAATACAGCCTGTAAGTGCTCATTCTGGAAATCCCCACACTACTGGGTGGGAGGAGGGGGGGGGGGGGGGTTTGCACATAATGGTCCTGGGCCAAAAAAAAATTCGAGTGACTAACCTCATACAACCAGTTTATGGGGCTTCTAATTTTCCTATGGGTGATTTGGGAGCAAATAATTAGGCCTTGCTTACAGTAGGCATGACCTCACTTAAATATCAAAACATCATTTTAAAGTTTGGCCTTCCAAATTTTTCATCTTTGTGCAAAGCTCCACCAATTAAAAACTCAATGCACCAGAGTCTTGAGACGTGGCCTGCTGCACCAGGCTTCTCAAAAATCTTTTGCTTTTTTATTGTCATTTGCCTGTGCCATTTGCTGCATTTTGCTACACATTAGTTTTTCTGGGTAGTCCTCCATTTAATTTTTTGAACATATTTGTGGTTTTTTTTCTCCACCTTACATGCTTCATTATACTTGGCTGCTGCTGCTAGCTATGGTGCCACACCATCGAGAGAGGTGAGGTTGGATAATCCTTTGAGTTCTGAATGTGCTACATAATTGAATTGGGTAAGGAGCTCAGAAGGAGCTAAAAAATGCAGGTGCAACAACCACTTTGGCCACGCCCATCCTATGACTGTCTTGTCACGTCTGCTTCACACAGAGTTGTGGCACATGTTGCACAATGACTTGATTACACCCCTGGGTCAGAGACAACACTTCCCATAGAAGTGAAGGTTACAACAGCATGACGCTTCCATGCTACCAGATCTTTCCAAGTCACCCAATGAGACATCTGGCACATCATACAATCCATACTGCAATCTCATAGCAGGGAAGTGACAACCACTATGCTTACGAGTAGCAACACCTTCATCAATATTCCTATGGAAAGGAGTCATCAACTGAGCAGGACACTTAGATCGGATCCCCTGGAGTGCAAAGAGTTACATGTGATGCCCATGTAGGCATCGGGGCTCTTCGTATCAATCCCATGACCTTCATGAGCAGCAAGGATTTGCACTCAATTAATGTTCAAGTGGGATCTGACCACAGAAATATCATCATGCACATCAGTGACTGTTATCCAGGAAGTAGCCATGATGCCACAGTGTGACATTCCATAATGTATCACATTATTTGAAGGAGCAGAAGCATGGAATTGAATAGGATTACCCTCTGAAACCTTGGCTGCTAACTACAGCAAAATAGCACCTCAGCCTGAACACTTCGACACCCGCTTTACTTTGGCTGCCACTTCCACCTTAAAGAAAAGCGGTTTAATCACCGTACAATCCGCGTGCCATAGGACAATGGTTGTACACCTCCCAGGGGTGTGGCAGTTCCCAACTTAAGCTGTGCCACACCTGATGGGTCCCACAAGAAACATGTGCAAAAGAGAGAAGTACACTCATCTTCCTTTTGTTCATAACACCAGCACACCTCTTTCTTATTTGCAGTCAGGTATGAAGGAGCTGGGTGACTCCATGTAGCTTGCAACTGCGCTTTTATTGGCTTCTGCCCTAAATAGGTCCACCTTCTGAAGTAGCAGTGCTAACTTTACAGCATCAAGGGGGGCAATGTTGTCCATGGCTCCACTGTGCCATTGTGAACAATTAGGCCACGTTTCTGCTCACACCACCACTTCCCCTTTCAAAGCTGCTGTCTTGCTGAATTTTGTGTTTCCCAGCCATGTGCTGAAGGCTAAGCTTTCTGGATACGAGTTTCACACAGAATCATAGAATAGTACATATTCAAATTAGGGGGAGAGACTTCTGTCAGAAAGGTTGGACTGGCCCATTACAGACACAGGTGCGTCTGCGCCACTGGTGCACACGGTCCAGTTTTACCAGGTTCACAATTTTGTGTCTAAGGGCAACATCATACTGCACTTTTGTGTCAACACAATCTGGTTTTGGTTACACATCAATGCAAAAAGCAGCAATATCACTTGTTCCTGATCTGACACTCGGGTGCAATAAAGCCAAGTGGTATAAGCCCGCTCTAAAAGGCCATCTCACATTGCTTCAACTTTGCACTGGCTGCAGTATAATTCCAGTCAGTGTAAAGTTGCATTTTAAAGTGATCCATTTGTAAACATTCATAAATATTTTTTGTGTTAGGTGAAAGCAAACTGTCCCACCCATGCTGTCGTAAAATTACCTATCAGGAAACATAGCACATATTGAAGTGTGTTGTCACACATGCTCGCACACACACACACCTCTCCGTGCTCACCACATTGATATTAGTCAGGCTCAGATATGTCTCCAGTACAAAAAGGTCTGCACTTCACAACCAGCAGATACCATTCTCAGAGCAGCGCTGACAGTATAATTGCAGTCTAAATTACTAGCTGTTCACATGGTTATGGGTTTGATTACTGCTGGTGAACTGAACAGAATACATGGATAAACTGATGTTTATTAGTTATTTTAAGGAGTGGATTGATATGGTCAAATACTCACACAAACTTAATGCTTCATTATAATACACAGCTTCTTTTGAAAGTAATTTGTCCTCCTGGTGATAGATCTTATAATTCAGGGCAATTTTACCAGCAGGAAAGAGATAGCAAAATCTGAGTGCCTCAAGCCCTCCTGCTTGTGCATCTACCACAAGAACTGCTGGGCAATCCCTCCCCACTGGTGTACATGGTCTAATAAGGGTGTATGTGCAGTTTATAAAAAAATTATTTTTGCATTTTTAAGTTGGGCGGTTAAAGAAAAAAAAGCAGGGAGCTACTAAGTCACCCCAAAACACTTCTCTTGCAGTATCGGGAGAGAGGCGGTCAGGAGTGGTCGCCATGTTTAGTTTCACTACGCCACTGTTTATGGCGATGGGAGAGTGAAGTTGATGTCACTTGCCTGATCACCCACAGTAAGTTGTGTTGTTTACACTGCCAAATGAGACTCAAAAATCATCCATTAATTTAGCCTGTTTGCTCTGGTATAAAATATACAGAAACTTCAGGTCTAAAAGTCATTGTTACACTTATTAAACATACTATATTGAATGAATTAACTATTATACCAGATCAGTGAAAGGAAAATATGTTTCTTGCAACCCTATTGATGTTTATTTTCAAACAAATTCATATAATGGGACAGGCATACTTGTGCTTTGAGTTGCAAAGTATCTGTTATTTCCTAATTAACCATATTTGCATTTCTAAATTATGTGACGTTTTGAAAAAATAGGATTCGAGAGTATTTGCAGGAAGTATAGATTAGCAATGGTGACACTATCTTCTTCTCTGCTATATAGGCACCTGTATAGCTCTGCTGGGGTTTTCAGTTTGTTTGGCCGGATAAAAACTGAACTTCAAATTTGCCTGGCCTCACTCAATAGGTTCGGCCAATGCACACTCGGCCTCTAGATGGAGCAATGCACAGTACTCAGTCTAAAGAGGAGGAAAAGTTGACTGCTCTAGGCCTGCACCACAGAGTGCAATTCAAAATGGGGGTGGGGAAGTAAATCCTATAAGGTGAAAAGGCATAGTTATAGGCATGGACAGTGCTGTGAGATGACATTTCACTTTAAGGCAAGGACAGTTTAGTTCATGACATCGCTGTGCTCCTGGCACACAGTGAAGGATTATGGGGCAGGTTATGTGTTGCCAGCAGCTCTTAAAGGTTCCCCTTAAAGTTTTCTTGCTACTGAATGGAAGAAAAAATTCAAGCAATTTGACAGAGCAGAATGGTTTCATTCCAGCATCAGAGGACCAAGCTCAAGGACTGTTTCAGCTGTTAGGCCCAGGGATCTGGACCTCACAGGGCCTGCCTACAACTGTAGTTTGGTAGTTCCACATCACCAGTTTATGCAATCACTTGAGAGTGAGCCAAGTAGCCTGTACAGTTTGAGGACATCTATGGAGGAGTCCACAACCCACATCTGTGCATGACTGCCTGACCAAGCTGTAGACCTCCATGGTGAGTGTGGCTATCCCAGGGCCCTCTGCAGCAGCAGCCTCCCCCCCGTCCCGCCCCCTCAGCACTCAATAATGTGTGTGCTATCAGCACATAACATTGCATTATTGGTCCTAAAATTCTGTAGTTGCCACAATTTGTCAGCAGGCATTTACCAATCTACCAGATCTGTTCTTAAAATGTTCTCGCTAATTTTGTTCCCTTCTTTCCTTCAAGCATTGGCTTCTTGCTAGGGTACAGTTCCACAGGCACCAGTCACATACAAGTACCACACCCAAGTGACCATTATTCTTATATGAACCCTGACGGTGAGTGATGGCAGGTTATTTAACTACAGCTGTGCCCAATCCTGTCCTCACTCAACATCCACACACATGCACTTCCAGCAGGGGTCACTGGATAGCAATCAGGAGCACTAAAGCAAATTGCAAGGCACCTACTGCCTTCCTAATCAAGAACAGCTAACTCAATGACCAAAACTTGTACTTAATAATGGAATAAAAAATACTAAAGTGCTTCACAATGGCAAAAATAACCAAACACTGAACAAGGTAGGAGAAAGGTTTGGGTTGGTGACTCAAGTTAAGATTAGCAAGGTAGGTTTTGAGGAGCATTTTGAAGGAGGGGAGAAAAGTAGCATAGCATGGGGTTAAAGGAAAGCATTCCAAAGGTTGAGATAGCTGAAGACTCTGCTGCCGAAGGTGGGGTGGTGGGTGGAGGAATGTAAAGGAGGCCAAAGGGACATGGAGTCAGCTTCTACAAGAGCGTAGGGTGTGTGCTGGAACATTGAGCTAGAGAAGGTTGCAGAGGTTGGGAATGATGGGATTGCACAGCAACTTGTAGATGAGGACAAAGATTTTGAAATTAATGCATTGGGAGATGGTAAACCAATGAAAGCTAGCGAGGACATAGATAATAGAGGAATAAGACAGTGTGGGATTGGATGCAGGTGGCTGAATTTTGGAAGAATTGCAATTTATAAAGAGTGGAACTCTATAGGTTGGCAAGGAGGCTGGTGGAGTAATTGACTATGGAGGTGACAAAAACATGGATAAAGGTTTCAGCAGCAGTAGGGCAAGATAGGAACAGAGACCGGCAGTGTTATGGAGGTGAAAATAAGCTGCCTTGGTGGTGGCTATGACATGGCTCAAGTCAGAGTCAAACAGGACACCAAGATACACTCAGCCTGGCTCAGTCTGGCAGACATGGGAAGGGATAAAGTCAGGGGCTGAGACTTATTGGTGGGAGCCAAACAGGATGGTTTTGGTCTTTCAGGTGTTGAGTTGAAAGAAATTCTTGCTCACCCGAAACTTGATTAGGGCTAAGCAGTTGGAAAGCACTGAGGTGATTGAGGCATCAATGGAGGAGACAAAGGTAAATGCAATGTTATCAGCATATATGTAAAAGCTGATCACATGCGAAGGGGCAGCATGTAGATGAGGAAAAGGGGGCCGAGGATAGAGCCTTGGGTCATACCCGAGGTGACTGTATGGAAAGTGTGGGGCGGTGGGAGGAGAAGCCATTGCAGGAGATGTGCTGGCTTTGTTGGAACGGGCAGGCACTGAACCAGGCTCGGGCAGTGCATGGAGGTAACTCAGACAATGGACGAAACCTGGGATTTCCTGGTCTGCATGGCTAGCTAGGAACTGAATTTTTAAAAAGCTTTAAAATTGACATTTTAACAAGAGCAACAGAGGTTTCTTTAATATGTGTATAAACTGAAGATACTGCCTTAAGAGGTTCAATATATCTTAGAGGCTTATTTTGATTGAATTTTAATATTTAATATTAAATATTATTAAATCCATGTGGCCGAGTAGTAAATTTATCAATGATGTAACTTTTTATTGCCCAACATGTCCTGAAGGGGTATCATTTTGAAAGGACTGCAGGTTTTCTACGAAAGGGCAATTTATCGGCACATTTGTCCTCATTTCCTCTTGTTTCTGAAAGAGGTGTTTAACTTCCATGCAGCAGAAAGCTTATAACTTCCATTTCCATCCTCCATATCCTTCATCTTTTGTGTATCTCAGCAGAATGAGAAAGCCTGTGACAGCAGGCCATTCTTTGTGTGATTTAAATATTAATAAAGAACAATTTAGCACAACACTCCTGTGAACGGTCAAGGAACACCTCCAACATTCATTACATCTAGTTCTTGTGAACTTTTAGGACTTTGGCTAAATGATCACTGCTTTGTGATAAGCTAGACCCTGAAAAGCTAGATCCCCATGGTCATTGCGAGGTTGGTGCGCCAGTGCCTGCAGATTTGATTGCTAGCACCTTGCTGGCTTTTGATCGCCCTGGCATGTTGTCTTTCATTCAATACCACTGAAAGTATGACATACTGTGATTGGGAAGCATCCAGCATTATAATTCGTCAGGCATTCACTTCTTAGTGGTGACATCAGGGCTGATGTCTCAGCTTCCTTTGGGAATAGGTACCTCTGCATGCACCAATCATCTGGCAAAGCAAGGTATGTTCACCTCTGCTTTTAGGTGCAACTGGTCTGGTACTCATGGGTGGGCACAGAGCACCTCTTATGCAGCTTGACCTGTCTTGATACCACTGTTGCTCTTCTTTTTCCAAACATCTCAGATGGGAATCTCTCAATTTCAAAATTCTCATGCTTGTTTTCAAATCCCTCCATGGCCTCGCCCCTCCCTATCTCTGCAATCTCCTTCAGCCCCACAACCACCCCCCCTCCCCTCCCGAGATATCTGCGCTCCTCTAATTCTGCCCTCTTGAGCATCCCTGATTATAATTGCTCAACCATTGGTGGCCGTGCATTCTGTTGCCTAGGCCCTAAGCTCTGGAATTCCCTGCCCAAACCTCGCCGCCTCTCTTTCCTCCTTTAAGACGCTCCTTATAACCTACCTCTTTGACCAAGCTTTTGGTCATCTGCCCTAATTTCTCCTTATGCGGTTCGGTGTCCAATTTTTTGTCTTCTAATACTCCTGTGAAGTGCCTTGGGGCGTTTTACTACGTTAAAGGCACTATATAAATATGAGTTGTTGTTGTTGGTGCCAGTAATGTTAGGGGCAAAAAAAAAAAGACACAATTGGCAGAAAGGCTCATAGAGTCATAGAGTTATACAGCACAGAAAGAGGCCCTTCGGCCCATCGTGTCCGCGCCGGCCATCAAGCCCTGTCTATTTTAATCCCATTTTCCAGCACTTGGTCTGTAGCCTTGTATGCTATGGCGTTTCAAGTGCTCATCTAAATGCTTCTTGAATGTTGTGAGGGTTCCTGCCTCTACCACCCTTTCAGGCAGTGAGTTCCAGATTCCAACCACCCTCTGGGTGAAAAAGTTTTTCCTCAAATCCCCTCTAAACCTCCTGCCCCTTACCTTGAAACTATGCCCCCTGGTTATTGACCCCTCTACTAAGGGGAAAAGTTCCTTTCTATCTACCCTATCTGTGCCCCTCATAATTTTGTATACCTCAATCAGGTCCCCCCTCAGCCTTCTCTGCTCTAAGGAAAACAACCCCAGCCTGTCTAGTCTTCTTCATAGCTGAAGTGCTGCAGCCCAGGTAACATCCTGGTGAATCTCCTCTGCACCCTCACCAATGCAATCACATCCTTCCTATAGTGTGGCGACCAGAACTGCACACAGTATTCCAGCTGTGGCCTAACTAGCGTTTTGTACAGCTCCATCATAACCTCCCTGCTCTTATATTCTATGCCTCGGCTAATGAAGGCAAGTATCCCATATGCCTTTTTAACCACCTTATCTACCTGTCCTGCTGCCTTCAGGGATCTATGTACATGCACACCAAGGTCCCTCTGATCCTCTGTCCTTCCTAGGGTCCTACCATTCATTGTGTATTCCCTTGCCTTGTTAGTCCTCCCAAAATGCATCACCTCACACTTTTCAGGGTTAAATTCCATTTGCCACTGTTCTGCCCATCTGACCAACCCGTCTATATCGTCCTGTAGCCTGAGGCTTCCCTCCTCGCTATTTACCACCCCAACAATTTTCGTGTCATCTGCAAACTTACTGATCATACCTCCTACATTCATATCTAAATCATTAATGTACACTACAAACAGCAAAGGACTCAGCACTGATCCCTGCGGTATACCACTGGACACAGGCTTCCAGTCACAAAAACAACCTTCGACCATCACCCTCTGCCTCCTGCCACTAAGCCAATTTTGGATCCAATGTGCCAAGTTGCCCTGGATCCCATGGGCTTTTATCTTCTTGACCAGTCTTCCATGCGGGACTTTGTCAAAAGCCTACTGAAGTCCATGTAGACTACATCAACTGCACTACCCTCATCCACACACCTAGTCACCCCCTCAAAAAATTCAATCAATTTGGTCAGACATGATCTCCCCCTGACAAAGCCATGCTGACTATCCTTGATTAATCCTTGCCTCTCCAAGTGGAGACTAATTCTGTCCCTCAGAATTTTTGCCAATAATTTCCCTACCACTGATGTTAGGCTCACTGGCCTGTAATTCCCTGGTTTATCCCTACTACCCTTCTTGAATAATGGTACTATGTTAGCTGTTCTCCAGTCCTCTGGCACCTCCCCTGTGGCCAGAGAGGTTCTGAAAATTTGTGTCAGAGCCCCTGCAATCTCCTCCCTTGCCTCACACAGCAGCCTGGGATATATCTCAGCTGGGCCTGGGGATTTATCCACTTTTAAGCCTGCTTAAACCGCTACTACCTCCTCCCTCTCAATACTAATTTGTTCAAGTATATCACAATCCCCCTGCCTGATTTCTATGCCTACATCGTCCTTCTCCATAGTGAACACAAATGCAAAATATTCATTTAAAACCCCACCTACATCTTCTGGCTCTACACACAGATTGCCACTATGGTCCCTAATGGGCCTTACTCTTTCCCTGGTTATCCTCTTGCCCTTAATATACTTATAAAACACCTTGGGATTTTCCTTTATTTTGCCCGCCAGTGTTATTTCATGCCCCCTCTTCGCTCTCCTAATTTCTTTTTTAAGTACCCCCCTGCACTTTCTATACTCCTCTAGGGCTTCCACTGTTTTTAGTCCTTTGTATCTGCCAAAAGCCTCCCTTTTTTCCCCTAATCCAGTCTCGTATATCCCTTGACATCCAGGGTTCCCTGGGCTTGTTGGTCCCACCCTTGACCTTTACGGGAACATGTTGCCGTTGTACTCTCTCTATTTCCTTTCTGAAAGACTCCCACTGCTCTGTGGATTTTCCTACAAGTAGCTGA
Organism: Squalus acanthias; assembly: GCA_030390025.1. Taxonomy (NCBI): domain Eukaryota; kingdom Metazoa; phylum Chordata; class Chondrichthyes; order Squaliformes; family Squalidae; genus Squalus; species Squalus acanthias. The sequence continues at coordinate 34,504,257 of CM059429.1, forward strand.
TCCCAGTCCACTTTGGCCAGATCCAGCCTTATCATATTAAAATCGGCCTTCCCCCAATTTAGAACCTTTATTTCCAGTCCATCTTTGTCCTTTTCCATGACTACCTTAAATCTCACCGAATTATGGTCACTGTCACCAAAATGCTCTCCTACTGACACTTCTACAACTTGCCCGGCTACATTCCCTAGAATTAGGTCCAGTACCGCCCCCTCTCTTGTAGGACTTTCTACATGCTGGCTCAAAAAGCTCTCCTGGATGCACTTTAAGAATTCCGCACCCTCTAAGCCTTTCACACTCTGACTATCCCAGTTAATATTGGGGAAGTTGAAATCTCCTACTATTATTACCCTATTATTTCTACACTTCTCTGAGATTTGCCTACATATCTGTTCCTCTATCTCCCCCTGACTGTTTGGGGGCCTATAGTACACTCCCAGCAAAGTGCTTGCCCCCTTTTTGTTTTTAAGTTCTACCCATATGGCCTCATTAGAGGAACCTGCTAAGATATCATCCCTCCTTACAGCAGTAATTGACTCCTTGATTAATATTGCGACACCCCCTCCTCTTTTACACCCCCCTCTGTCTCACCTGAAGATTCTATACCCCGGAATATTGAGCTGCCAGTCCTGCCCCTCCCTCAACCATGTCTCTGTGATAGCAACAATATCATACTCCCATGTGTTCATCAACACCTTCAATTCATCTGCCTTACTCGCAAGACTCCTTGCATTAAAATAAATGCCATCCAGCCTTGCCATACTCCTTGGTGCCATTACATATTTGCTCTGCCTTCCAGGCTGACTTGTTTTTTCCTCTATATTTGGCTGTGCATCACCCCCTACTATAGCTCCACTTTGTATCCCATGAGAACCTAAGTGCCATCAGAGAAAAAACAAGAATAATGAATAACTGTTATCAAATGGTTAACATACACTTACCTAATAGGAACATAGGAACCTAATGTTACTGCATCCTTCCCATGACTTGCGATATACTTATCAGAACCTAACAACCCTGGATGTCCTCTTTCCATGGGCGTGATTTAGAAAGGATGTCCTGCAGTCCAGAATGTTGGGAAATGGCATGCAGGACATCCTGGCCTCAAATTATTATTTAATTAAAGTTCCTGCTTGTTTAAGGTGAGTAATTATACCAGCCCATAGGAAATTGCATGTGATGCAAAGTGAGCGGAGATCTGACATATGAATTGCCACCCATTTTACCCAATCAAGCAGACCCATTTGGAAAATCTAGGCTCTTCCCTTCCATTAGGAAGTTATATCTTCTACAATCTAGGAAGTGGAGTGCAATTCGGGCTTCTACAGAGATGTCATGACCAAGAAAAATATTAATCAGAAAGCATACAAGACCCCAAGGACACTCCTGCGAATTGAGTTGTGTTTCAGTAACACACAAATCTGTACATTGTCACTGTATCACCCACTGTTTCTATTCAGTGACACTGATGTTCACTCAGTAAGGCACCAATTCTAAGTGGCAGCAAATGTGATATGTGATAGATCACTGAGGGGTTGAGAACTGAACATACTGTGGCAGACACAGGTTGCCAACTGTTATTATTTAAGACAAGTAGAGAATAAACCAGTGCAATCTACCCTAAGATTGTAGGTTCTGAGAGATTTGAAATAATTTATGCTTTTAATGTTTCTTATGAAGAGCTGTTAGGATAAAGATATTTGCTGGACTTTAGGAGGTGTTTTTGGTCTCTCTATTACTCCACAATAGAGACACAATTTTTTCCCCCCGCCATCTGTACCCCCTTCAAAAGGAATTATAATTAACAGCTTTTTGTGCGTTATTTTCTTTGTTAATTTTTGTAAACATTTTGTTTTTACAGCAGATACTGATGACATCATTGTGCAACTGGTTCAGAAAAGCTACTAAGCCTTAATATTGTGAGAGAACAGAATTAATACCAGTAGAAATGCAGTCACCAACACAGAGTGCTTCATTTATCCTGAAACTTCAGCTGTACATACGTACCACAAGGTTTAGTAATTCCTCAGCTAATTCCCATAATGGTAGCTGGCAAGATTCTGTATTGATAAAATAATGCATCGCCTCATTACTGGGGCATGGTTCCATGGTGTGGCAGCCCTTCAATATCTTCTCCTTGCCACATTCTTCAAGGGTGGGTCCAGGGAGTGCATGTCAAGAGGCTATTCATCTAACAGGGGCATTACAGACAAGTCCAAGCCAGCCCATCATCCACATTATACAGCACTGATCATTGAAACAATAAGAAGTGGGAACTTCGGCTGTTACTTTTCCCTCATTGGCTGTAGAATGCGGAGGCTATTCTTAGCACCCTTAATGCCATCTCAGTTAAGATCAGCTAACTCAGCACAAACCAAAGATCAAACCCAAAATCTTCTTGCGTTTATATGGGTCAGTACTACACCAGGTGGCATACTGATCCATTGAACCAGAGGGGCCCACATAATGGCTTCAAATACTTAATTGTTGATGACGTTTACATTTTGTTTAATCTTTGATTTCCTTGCCAATTTTCTTCTCTTCTGGAAGCATTAATTCTTTTCGGAAATTACAGTTCCATGGGGTCTGTTTACCCCCGGTACTTCACAAAAGTAGCCATTAATAATGAGTAACCCTTGACAGTGTTGGTGAGGTATTTTACCATGAGGGCCATTATAGCCCAGCTTGTATCTGCCCTCAACTGATGTTCACACATGCAAACTTCCAGCAGGGGTCATTGGAAAAGAAGCAGGAGTGGAACCCTGGTTAATGTTCCCCTCTCTAACCTGGGACGCTGAGGTGAATTGCAACACCCTATCGCTATCCGATCTGACACCAGATAACTCAGCACAGAACATGGATCAAACCTCGGACCATCCTAGACTGTAGAACTGCAATTACTCACCAGATAAACTGACTGAACCATGCATTTTCTTTCTATCAAATAGGATCCTTGTGACTGTATTTTGGCAATATAGCTCCTTTCATTTGTCCTAAATTTTGAATCTACTGCAACTCCTGCACAGAGGCTAATAAAGGGAATAGTTTTAAGTGACGTACATAGTAATTTAATGTGATTTGGTTAAAGTTTTAAAACCTAATTCATGACAAAGGATATGTTAATTTGGATGCATTGCTGGAAGTATAAGGCAAGACTTTCAAAGGAAATTAAATAAGTTATCAGCATCAGAGATAAGTTGTAAATGGGGAAAATACTGGAGTAAAGGTACGGGATTTCATAGACAACAGCAGTAATGGGAAAAGGAGCAGTATTTTTAAAAAAAGCAAATAAAAAAAGGTTAAAATGCATGTATTGCAATGTGCTGATTGTGGGGAAAAAATTGGGAGAACTGGAAGGAATTATTTTACAGGAAGATCAAGACATAATAGCATTAATGGAAATGATAGCAAAATACTGCGGATGCTGGAAATCCGAAATAACAACAGAAAACGCTGGAAAAACTCAGCAGGCGAGGCAGCATCCGTGGAGAGAGAAACAGAGTTAACGTTTCAGGTCGAGACCTTTCATCAGAACTGGAGACAGCAGGAAATCAAATAGATTTAAAGCAAGGATAAAGCTGGGAAAAGGGAGAGGGGATAAAAGAACAAAAGGAGAGATTAAGAGACATTAAGAGACATTAAGAGATATTCAAGGCAAGAGGTGGTGTTAATGTGACAGGTTAAGGCTGAAAGAAGTGTGAAATGCACTGGCAGAATGAAGGACAGCTGCCAGCTTCTAGGAGGAAAAAAAAAGGGGGGGGGGCAAATAAAAGGGTGGATGAGAAAATAAAATATAAATGTGATGGGGCTAAGGTTATGATCTAAAATTGTTGAACTCGATATTGAGTCCAGAGGGCTGTAGCGTGCCTAAACGAAAGATGAGGTGCTGTTCCTCAAGCTTACGCTGCGCTTCCGTGGAACAGTGTAATAGGCCGAGGACGGTGAGGTCAGAGTGGGAGTGAAGCGGTGAATTAAAGTGACAGGTGACCGGGAGCTCGGGGTCCCCCTTACGGACTGAACGGAGGTGTTCCGCAAAGCGGTCACCCAATCTGGAAATTGGGTGGAGCATTAATGGAAAGCTGCCTGCAAACTGGACAAGAATGGAAAATAAACATATTGGGATTAATATATTTATGGAAGATAGATTAGATAAGAAAGGAGGCAGAATGCTAATATTATTAAAAGAGGGAATACATGCTGTAGAGAGGGCTGATGTGGACAAGAAAGAGATACAGACAGAGTCAATATCGTTGGTCCTCTAGGGTAAAAAAGGGCTTGCCAGCAATAACCTGCTCACCGATGCTCAGTTTGGGTTCCATCAGGACCACCTGTCACCAGGCCTTCATTGCAGCCTTTGCCCAAATATGATTTTAATGATTCATTATGGAAACAGTTCAGGTTCCGACCCAGGGGAAATTCAAAATTAACCAAGCTTTGAAATCTAGTGCTAGCATGGCTGTCAATGGTTTTAAACATGGATATAAAGCTGGTATTCCCTTCAAAGTTCTCCAAAATGCATTTCTTCCACCCTTCAGCCTCAGAATTCCGGCTTTGTTGCTTCTGGGGCAACATTAGAAAATGCCGAGATCAAGATGTAGTTAATTTAGCTGCCAAGTTACTTTTTAAATTCCGTAATGAAAACTCTTTGAAGCTATAAATGTCCTGGTATATCCAATCCCTTTAAACAGTAGTAATTAGTAAGACTACTCACTCAAGGTGTCCCCAACCGAGCTCAGGAAGGTACGGAAGTTTCTTGATGCGAATGATGCTGTCATAGACCGAGGGCTGCAGACTTTGGGAAACAGCGTTGGCTAGGATGACTGCTATCATAACTGGCAGGATGTGGGAGATCTGGCCCGTGAGCTCGAAAACAATCACTGAGGTGGAAATCGTGTGGGTCACTGCACCTGACAACGCTGCAGCACCTGTGGAGAAAACCGGTGAATTAAGCACCTGGCAGAAAAGCCCAGATTCATTTGGCATAAATTGTGCTCATTTATTCTTCTGTGGTAGCCAAAAATAATGATGGCAGGCAGGAAAAGCCTCACCTACAACAGCGTATCCGCCTGGCACAATACGATAAATACTACCATCTGCATGGATGCCATCAGGAAACCAGGCTGCCATGCTTTCTCCAACAAGGCGACCAAATGCAGCCCCTGAAAAAAAATAGCCAACACAATTAGCTGAAGTGAGAAAAGCAACCACCGCTCACTGACAAAGAAACATACGCATATTTGTTCAAATCCAACATTAAAAGGAAGATTTGCCTGATCACTATATATATGTAGCAAAAACTTAAACACTTTTTGAATGCATTTACTGTGTTGCTACATATAGCAATCAGAGCAATTCTTCCCTCTTTATTTGTTCCAACAGAATTCCGACACAAAAGGGATCATTTGGGCTCTGTTTCTACTGATAGATGTCTGTGAAGTACAAATGTTGTAAACACCAGCATTTCTTTCAAATTGAGCATTTAACACCCACATTTAGTTCAGGAACTGTTTCAAGTCTAAATTTCTAATATTGAAAGTGTTAATCCATCATAAGGAAACTACCGAGACCATTGGGGCTGTGATTGGCCATATTGTTGAAAGGTAATGTAGTATCAAAATATTCGTGAAGAGATATAAAAGCTTCCTGACAGACTGTGGGAAAGAATAAATGCCTAACATTCGCATTCCATCCTCCCTAAAATTCATCAAAACTTTTCCAGTAATAAATATATTTATAACTTTTTTTTTTAAAACAAGATGAGCACTCCCCATATAAAAACTCTATATTATGTGGGACTAAAACATAGTTCAAATATCTTCTAATCATCTTTAATTATTGATTTTCCCTCTTATTGAATCCCACCATTGAGTCTACATAGGAGGAAGAAGCTTTACTGATATTAGTTGACACTAGTTATGTGTGTTTGGAAGCCACTCTTATGATGGCTCCCAATGCTCATCCAGAACTGACTTTTCCCAAATTGCACACCTCCCTGTTGGACCAGACTGGATGCAGATCTCTGGAATTCCCTACAAATCTCATCCCTGATGTGTCTGACACCAGTCTAAGCAAAGTTCTCCCTCCCATTTCTACTCAAGTCTCTTGTTTAACAGTTGATCATGTGCTTTCTCACTCATGCAGATTTTGCTCGTGACAATAATTGGTTTATCTTCAGTAATTGTTTAAACTAACAGTGACTCTGATTAATTTTGTCCTAACCTGGTGCCAGATCCACCATGTTGATCATTTTCATCCTGCAATTTTTAATTAAAAGCAATTGCTGACTATGTTCTATTTAAAACAATCAGTATGCAACTGCAAACGGTAAGAATGAAAGCAAACAGCGAATGAAAGCCGGTGAGAAATCATGAGAGAACAGCTTGTGAGAGTGTGGGAAATCATCAGTAAATCCGTATCAATATGAAATTACAATGTGAGATTGGGAATGAGAAAGCAAGAGCTGGTAAGTCTGAGAAAAGTCACATGAACCACAAAAGAAATGGCATGAGAAGCAATTCAGTTCTTAGTACAGTTGAGCTTTTCAGAAAGAGAACTGTTCAATATTTATTGAATATAAAGCGAAGGAAACAGTGCATGGGCACGTGTGTGCTTGGAGGTGCGTTTGTATCAGTGCAAACTGTGTGTGTAAATTGCCTGAATTTGTGGTGTAAGTGGTGCAAGGCCACATTCAGGAATGTAGTCTTCGCCACTTTGACTTCACACTGGCTGTGATGTATCTGGAATCTGTGCAAAGCGCTGTTGAAAAAAATCATTCACATGCTTTTTAACGTTAATAAGGTGCTGAATAACTCATCCTTAGGCTTCCCTTCTTCCTATACTCTACAGATTTTTAAAACCTAAGATGGCTGTCTCTCAACTTCTAGATTTAGCGGTACTTCTCTCGTAGTCCTTCCAAACTTGGTGGCGTGCTACACAATGGGCTTTGGCCATTCACCAAAATAAAAAAAAATTCAAAACATTTCATTCAGCCCTAAGACTGATTAAAGAGATACCTTATTAAATGGATAGAAGGAAGGAAACTACTTGGAATCTGAAGCAGTACCCCAGACATACTGGGAAGAAGGAGGGGGGGGAAAAAAAAAATCACAAAATTGCAGTTTATTTTTTTAGTTACCATGCAGTCTCATGGAGTGAGAGTTGCCTCCTGTGAATTATTTATTTTTCAAATGTAAACAGAGCAGCAAAAGCCAATTTCCTAGCTTTTTCTCCATTTTTGACAGGTTTTTATGTCCGGTATTGAAAGTTTCACAGTAAAAGTTCAAACTGGGTTGAGTCAAACTATCCCAGTAAATGCAAAATCACCATGGCCTTGAATTGAAGTTCAGTGCCACCAGCAATGAGCTGGTCTTAGCTATAAAAATCTAAGTATATGCGAGTGTTCAAATAAATACTTTACACTACAACCACAAACAAGGGAATGCTACCAAAATTAGGACAAAAAGTGGGCACAAAATTTATTTAAAATCTGTGTACAAAAATGAATACATAAACTAATGATTCAGAGACACTACATCTAAATCTGCAGAACCTAAACAAGGAGCTGGAAAAAAGGCAGAAGCTGAGGAATCCTGAGTGTGTGTGTGCGTGTACGAGAGAGAGAGAGAAAATATTGGCCCAGAAATTGCTGGAACGGGGTATCTTACAGCGTGCCCTGTTAGTTAGACTTGTTCCTGCATCCTTCAGCTCAAAATTATTTTGCCCACAGAGTTGCTGGAAGTGCGAGCTGATAACGTTGCGTCGAGGGCAACAGGGATCTGGGACCTTAGTGAACGAAGGGACCAACAGTGTATCTTCTTAACCAATGAGATTTTAAGATTGAGACATAAACAGAGGAACAACTGAGAAGGAGGGTGAATTAGAGTGGGTGAACTCAATGTCAAATAAGATACAGAAAGAGAAATAAAGTGAGGGAAAGAAAGACTAGATTAAGAGAGAGAGAAAAAAAGAGACATAAAGGAAAAGACAGAAAAAGAATTAAACTAAAATTTGACACTTTTAAAAATCTCCAACAACAATTCACTACCTGAAGGAATGAGACTCCACACTTTTATTTGTTCACTTTCTGGGCCAGAGAAGTTGATTGGCAGTCATTAACAATTATAATGTCGTTAAGAGTATTTATGCTACTAATTACTAGACTTAACTTTCTGTGATGAGTTTAATGGGCAATTTATGTGCAAATGCAGCAAATTCATGAAAATCACGGGGAAGTTGAGGGCAAGATGCCATTTTCGCAAAGCTAATTGCAGAGCAGCGCAAATCGACCAGCAACTTGCGGCGATTCGCAATTCACGGGGTATCTCTTCCTCGCCAAAAATTGCTGGCTGCTTTCCACATTAGTAACAACGTGCGTTGTTCACATGCCATTATTTTTTCAGCAAATTCGGCCCATTGACATAATTGTACCCATTATACCAAATGAATGCTGAGGCCTCACAATAACTGAAATAGTTTGGCTTAATACAATTTTTAAAGTATCTTTCTAAGCTCCACATTCAGCCCTACCCTCTGTCAAGTTTTGAACTTGGGGGAAAAAGTAGCAGCCCTAAATGAAGACTACACGAAAGAGCAATTGCTATCTCTTCCGGGTCTAAGTGTTGATCCTAAGGCTGAATTACAATTGAAAAGTTTTTTTTATAGCAAGGCCTTCAGAGCAAAACACTAAAGAAAAGAAAATATGAAATAGGAGGCAGGGCAGAAATCTTCCAAAGTTCATCAGAAATGTGAAGGTTACGAGAGGCCTGGATAACAGAAAAGTCAAAGGAATGATCGAGGTAAACACCGACTGCAGGAAATGTTTTAGCAGTGATTACGGGGGGGATGAATTACTGAGCTTTCAGGTGGATTAAATTTGATAATTAAAGGGCCATGTGGCTTTAGTAAAGAAAGATCATAACTCAGAAATGTGTTAGATGTTTCTGAGAATGTGACAGCATTGATAGATAAAGCTAATTCAATCAGTATTATTTATTTGGACTTTTGAAACAAAACACAAGTAGCTTTTTTGGCTCATGAAATTTAAAGTTGCGTAGAAAAACTTAAATAGGAAGAAGGATGTGCTTGTAAATTGGTGTGTGACCTCTCTTTGAAGCAGTGTTTAGTGGAGTTCCTGCGATTAATCCGTGCCTCGCTGCCTCTCTTTATCTACAAGCTGCAGAAGAGAATTAAAAGCACATTCCAAAAGTTGCTGACAATTCAACATTTATGTGGGATGCCTACATGTATCAGAATGGTGGAGATTATACAAAGTGGATTTACAGAGAACATAAGAACATAAGAACATAAGAAATAGGAGCAGGAGTAGGCCAATCGGCCCCTCGAGCCTGCTCCGCCATTCAATAAGATCATGGCTGATCTGATCCTAACCGCCAATCTACTATCTTAGACTTAGCAACGATCAGATGATTCGAAAAATGACACAAGGGCAGATTTTCTAAGTTTGTGCTAGTGCTGAGGAGCCTCAACTGCAGGTCACACATATCGGAAAATTGTGATGTGCTGCCCATGATTTTCTGTCCATTAAATTTAATGAATGTAAAATTGTGGGGAGCACAACCACGATTTTTTGAAATGGACAAGTAAGGCTCCCAGCAGTGCAGATGTGGAAAATTATCGCAGTAAATAAATGTGAGGAAGTGCGCATCAGTGCGAAAAACATTAAGTATGATTTAAAATATAAAGGATGGAACCTTGACAGAGCTAATACAGATAAAAGATTTGCAACTTGCTCAGTGCAGCAAACTCACAAACCAACAGGCACCAGCTCTGCACACTCACACACACACCAACAGGCACCAGCTCTGCACACTCACAAAACAGCGCAGCCCACACACACACCAACATGCACCAGTGCAGCCCACTCACACACCAACAGGCACCAGCTCTGCACACACACCCACAGGCACCAGCTCTGCACACTCACACACACACCAACAGGCACCAGCTCTGCACACTCACACACACACCAACAGGCACCAGCTCTGCACACACACCCACACACCAACAGGCACCAGCTCTGCACACACACACACACACCAACAGGCACCAGCTCTGCACACTCACACACACACCAACAGGCACCAGCTCTGCACACACACACACACACAGGCACCAGCTCTGCACACACACACACACACCCCAACAGGCACCAGCTCTGTACACACACACCAACAGGCACCAGCTCTGCACACCCTCACACACCAACAGGCACCAGCTCTGCACACCCTCACACACCAACAGGCACCAGCTCTGCACACTCACCACCCGAACATACTCTGGTTCTACACTGTCACAAACAATATGCAAGATAGGACAACATTTTATCCAATATATTTAAAGGTTCAATAAGATCTCTCTGTAAGTCACTCAAGAGGCAACTTGAAAAAATATACAGCAGTCAGAAAAAAAGTATAGAATAAGGTGACAAAGTAATTCTTGAACTGCTCTTTTATGATAACTGGCTAAAGCAATTTTGGATTAATCTGTTCAGGAAAGATTGTGGGAAACCAAGATATACATATTGAAAACAACAGGTCATATTGGACAGGACACTAATATGCTCTTTGTATTAAAACTGGAATACAGATCTAGGTAAGATGACTCAAAAACTATTAAAGAAAAAACGTTGTCTCTCAGAGGGCTTTTAAATTGAGGAATACATTTGCCTTCTATTGCACTGGAGATTAAAGCAGTGAGTTATTAATAAAACAGGCTCATTTTCACAACCAGGTGAAAATTGGAGGGTATATGCTTTTATCTCAACCACAGTATAATAATGTTTAATTCATGTCCCCTTGTTCTACATTTAAAATTTAATATTAGAGTTTATAATATCCACACTGTGTATATACTGTGAAGCCTGAGGACCAGAAGTGGTAAGGAAGATAAATTAGAAATGATTATGTGTGACATTTGATCTATAGATCTAGGTGAGAAAGAGACAATCTCAATGGATTAAATAGTCACATTGTGCATGTGTGAATAGGAACATAATACTCCCACACAAAGTGATGTACAAATTTGCTTTTATAGTATGTTTCTGCAGCCCTGCTTCTGTTGATGCATTTCTTTAGGTTTAACAAATCTTTTATTATAAATAAGGACCTTTAAAGTCAGTTTATATTGCTAACTTAAAAAGCTGGGTTGGTCGGGTGTTTTATTTTTCGCATCAAAAACTGGGAGAAAATTAGGGGGCAAACGTTCCAAAAAAAGAGTAACTTTGGAGAAAATCAGTGAATATCAGTTACTATTTTGAACAGCATTAAACCTCAAGAAAACAAGCAAAGTACAGTTGAGCTAAATGATAACCTACAATTATTTACACAGTTCACAGACAATACAGGGTTATTTTTAATCACCCTTCTTCCCCCGCCCTTTAATGGGAACAGGTTACTGGCCCACACTGTCTTAACTTACCAATCAGGCATGGGAGGGCCTGCCCTCCCCAGAGAAACGGGAACAGAATTTAAATTTGGACGTGCACGCCATTTTAACTGCGGGCCGATTAAGGGCCGCACAGTCGCGGGCTACCAACAAAAGAAGGCGGTAGGCAGTATTGTAGAGTCAACGGAAAGGAAAATCGGGCAGAGTGTATAACAGGCCACGATTCCAAAATCGCCCATTTTACACTCCTGCCGACATTGCAAGTTCCGCCCTTGGAATTGACTGTCACCTGGGATGTTGTAGATAAGAGCCTTAGCCCCATTCAAGAGGCAGTCGGCTGTTGTGGAGGAAGGGGAGAACGGTAGTTTTTCCACTTTCAGGACAGTTTCACTAACATGGCCCAAATGGCTTTCCCTTCATCTGTGATGATAGTGGGTTAATTAGGCCAAAGCAGTTAGACTAAATCTTCAGCCCTGCCCCAGTTTTACTCAGGCAATCAGGTCAACCCAGACTTCTTACCTGGTTTAAATTCAATGTTTTAGGGCATATTTTATGAATTTTCCTTCCTGTGAGGAAATATGTGCATTGGGACCACATATTGGGAATTCAGATGAGAGGTCAGTGCATTCATTTTAATGGATGGAAAAATGCATGGGGCCCACATTCCTGATACGCACTCCTGGTGCATAAAGCTACATGCCATGAGCACAAATTCGTAAGGCCAACCCTTTTGTGTACTGTGAAGCTTGTCCACAATGACTATGCCCAAGATGAAATTCTTTATAGTCTATATTGGTATTTCCAGGCTCATAATAGAACTTGAAGGCAGAATCATTCATTTATTGTTAAGTGTCATACCAGGGGCTCAATATAAATAAAGAACCTATTTATACTGGCAGCCTTAAAAACAAGTTTCAATTTAAAAGTTGTCCATAGACACATTCAGATGAAGTGAGGATGTTTCAGTGTACAGAGAACTTTGATGGAAAACAGCCAAGAAAGGAGTTTTTGGCTCTGACACACAGGGATTTCAATCTTTGAAGTTTGAATTATACATAGAGCATGGTGCAACAAATAAGCACTGGATGAGTCAGCAGGAAAAGCTCAATAAGTTAAAGAGTATCTAATAAATATATCTGCTTTGAGGTGTATTGAATGAGTTGGTTATATAGAAATGAAACGGATAAAATGTCAACTGCTCTCTAAACAGAGTTGTGCTATTTTAGCAACAGATAAAGTGGAAGCAAATTCTGGAAACACGTAGGTTAAAGGGCAATGTAACTGCATATAGATCAAGTGATGCAATTAAGACTTCAACACCATTTTCATCTCTGCCTGTTGACTACTGCCAGTTCTTGCTTCCACCCACCAACCATGGGCAGCACAAGTCAGCAGGTGGCCACTTCCAGTGATAATTGAACAGATCCTCAGATAAAGCGGATTGGAGCTTTTGGAGACATTGTTCTGACAGTTGCTTGTGGCTTTTACACCTCAAGATACCTGAAATGTTATGCAATTGCTGTCGTAGGTTCTGTACCCATATTGCCTATTGCCTCACAGTGCTGCTTCTTTTTGATCCCGACACTAAATACACCGCCCCTTTAAGCTGCAGCAGTGGCTGCCCTGCCCAATTTCCCACCTCCAAATTGGTGAACTGCCTACTGGGGCACGCGTTTTGTGCTGGCAGCTCAATGACCGGGTTTTAATGAGGACCCACCACGACACTCGATTGGGTCCCACGCTGCCTCCTCCGGGTGGCTGCCCCACCCACTGCTCACCTGATTAATGCAAGCACACCAAAAATTTTCATCTTCAGTGCTCCTCCATGGAGCTCTTTATATCCTCACAGCTGCTAGATAGTGCAACTGACATACTGGGCAGAATGTAAACTGGGCTAGGATCCATTTGGAATGCGCCAGTTTCTCACCAACAGTCAGTCTGATTGGTCTGTTCTCAGACGGATCATTGCCTGTCTTTTTTTTTCCACTCTCTGCTAAGTATTGGCTAAAACGCAACTGTTTCATCACACAGATACCAATATAAGTGCATGCACGCCAAAAAGGCTTACATCACTCCCCGTCTCATGCACTGTATGGTATAGCTGCTGAAATAGATAATGTGCAGAGCTTCACAGAGAAACTCGTTTGGTGGGGATATTTTATTCAGCAAACAGATTGTAATAATTATATCATTTAAATTTATATTGGAGTACAGAGATTCCAAATATACATCTCTGGACAAAACAAAAGGCAGATGTCTGAAATACAGAAGGGTATATACATTCAGTAAAAAGCAGTTCTTATATTTATCATGTTTACTCAATACAATAATGGTAAAAGGTAACCGACCTACAGCCAGTTTAAATAAGTTAAGAATATGTAGTGATCATGATGCGTGTTAGTTTAGGGCTAGAGCTCCACTGATACTCAGCATTGCCAACTGTAATGCAATGATACACCAAGCTGACCAGCCATGGTGACAGAAATCAAGAAGGTCTCCACAAACTATTCATCTCAGTTGAAGAAAGGACATGCGGTAACATAGCTAAAATGAAGGATGGTCCAAAATGATAAATTGAAGAGCAAATGGATACATAAAAAGGAAAAAATGCAATTAGATATCTCATGCGCTTTACATAATTAAAAAGTATTTCTAAAGAATCCAATCCATCAGAGAGAAAATAGCTCACCAATAACAAAGACTGGCATGAAGGCCCCACATGGTACAGGTATAGTTGTGGCCAGTGCAGACATCCAGAACTGAAAGAAAGAAATGGTTTCACTGCATTTAAAAAATGAAAAAAGTCCTTAAAGACAAACAATACAAGCAAAATTAAATAAGCTAATAAATAAATCTAATGTCATTGTGGTCAGAAGATATAATAGAAGTATAATAAGAAATTCACAGACACATTTATCAGATTAAATAACAGGATCCTAATCTGTTGGTCCATCTCAGGTCGTCAAAAACAGAGAACGGACATGAGAACACAACCCTCGTTGTAACTGTGGTCACATACTTTAGGCGGATAATTACACAAAGTAATGAATGCTTCAAATTGCCATCCTGCTGTTCATAATTGAAATTTTCCACAGAATCTCCTTGCATGCAGTAAGGCTACTGTATTTTTGAAAGAAATATAAGATTCAAATGCAATATAGCATGATAATCTGCTATAAGGTCTTATTTCATAGAAACATAGAAGATAGGAGCAGGAGTAGGCCATTCGGCCCCTTGAGCCTGTTCTGCCATTTAATGAGATCATGGCTGATCATTCAAATTCAGTACCCTGTCCCTGCTTTCTCCCCATATCCCTTGATCCCTTTAGCCTTAAGAAATAAATCTAACTCCTTCTTGAATATATTTAATGAATTGGCCTCAACTGCCTTCTGTGGTAGAGAATTCCACAGGTTCACCACTCTCTGGGTGAAGATATTCCTCCTCATCTCAGTCCTAAATGGCTTACTCCTTATCCTTAGACTGTGACCCCTGGTTCTGGACTCCCCCGCCATCGGGAACATCCTTCCTGCATCTAGTCTGTCTAGTCCTGTTAGAATTTTATAAGTTTCAATGATCCCCTCTCATTCTTCTGAATTCTAGCGAATATAAGCCGAATCGACCCAATCTCGCTTCATACGTCATTCCTGCCATCCCAGGTATCAGTCTGGTGAATCTTCGCTGCATTCCCTCCATGGCAAGAACATCCTTCCTCAGATATGGTGACCAAAACTGCACACAATACTCAAGGTGTGGTCTCACCAAGGCCCTGTACAACTGCAGCAAGACATCCTTGCTCCTGTACTCGAATCCTCTCGCTATGAAGGCCAACATACCATTTGCCTTCTTAACCACCTGCTGCACCTGCATGCTTACCTTCAGCGACTGGTGCACAAGGACACCCAGGTCTCGTTGCACTTCCCCTTTTCCCAATCTATTGCCGTTCAGATAATAATCTGTCTTCCTGTTTTTGCCACCAAAGTGGATAACCTCGCATTTATCCACATTATACTGCATCTGCCATATCACCCAACCTGTCCAAATCATACTGGAGTTTCTCTGCATCCTCCTCACAGCACACACGCCTACCCAGCTTTGTGTCGTCTGCAAACTTGGAGATATTACATCTAGTTCCCTCATCTAGATCATTAATATATATTGTGAATAGCTAGGGTCCCAGCACCGATCCCTGCGGTACCCCACTAGTCACTGCCTGCCACTCGGAAAAAGACCCGTTTATTCCAACTCTTTGCTTCCTGTCTGCCAACCAGTTCTCTATCCAAGTCAGTACCTTACTCCCAATCCCATGTGCTTTAACTTTGCACGCTAATCTCTTATGCGGGACCTTATTGAAAGCCTTCTGAAAGTCCAAATACACCACATCCACTGGTTCTCCCTTATCTATTCTACCAGTTACATCCTCAAAAAATTCCAGTAGATTAGTTAAGCATGATTTACCTTTTGTAAATCCATGTTGACTTTGTCCGATCCTGTCACTGTTTTCCAAGTGCTCTGCTATTACATCTTTTATAATGGACTCTAGCATTTTCTAACATCTCTATTAACTAACAAGCCGATATGGGTGAGGCAGAGAGCCTGAGTTGATATATTGTTTGGCAATGCTGCTGAATTGTATTTGAGCCTAAAAGTGCAAGACTGGTGCTCTTCAGTAACATGACAAACCAAGCTGTTATTTTATAAATTAATTTAATAGCACAAAATTCAAGCACCTAGGGGTGGGCGTGGAGTTGATGACATTACACGTACTTCATTAAATATTCAATGGCCCAACATTTGCGATCGGAGGCTTCCCGCGGGCGGACGCCTCCGACCTGTAAAAAATCTACGCATTTACCTGGTGGCCCGGGAGGTACGGAGGCTTACGATCCTGGGCCTCTCCGGGTACGCGCGGGCAGAGGCCCACGTATCCCAGGGACGCATGCGGTTCGCAAGTGCCCCGGGATCACGTGGGCCGGTCCAACCAATAAAAGAAGGGAATCCCCATTCATACTTATGGGAGTTCTGTACGTACGGAATCCCCATAAGTATGAAAGGGGATCACTTAAAAAAATACACAAACACATGAAATAAAAACATTTTAAATTACATATTTAAAATGCCATTTAATTAAATATTTTAAACAAAAATTAAAAAAAAACTTATGGGGGAAAAATCCGGTTGCTTTGCACCTCCCGTTAGCACCCCTTAGGCGGCCTGCAAAGCAACTAGCGCCCAGGCGCAGCGCCACCAACGCCTCCCGCGAAATTCAGCGGGAGGTTAGCGGCGGCAGTAACTGTTAGCGCCCCACCGCCGGCGATGGCGTCATCGCCGTGTGCAGCGCCTCGCTCGCGCCCCGGCCGCGATTTTCAGTCGCGCTTCCTGACTTACCGCCGGACGCTATGTCCGACAGGGTCACGGGGGAGTACCTGCGGCTGGGGCGGCGCTAATTAAAGGCGAGGTGTCGGGCGGCCATTTTTGTTGCTGGCCACCTGCCTGCCCCCATTGCCGTCCCCGGCCTCCTCTTCAACCCCCTCGCGGAGTGCCAGCTGCGCTCCGTGAGCCCGGCACTTCTCTTGATTGCCGGGCTCTTTTGCCGGCACTCCGATCCCTGGTGGCCTGCTTTTACCAGGCGTAAGAATTTCACGGGCATTCAGCGGGTGGAAGTTGGGCAAATAGCGCAACTCTCCATCCGCAGAGGCCCATCTCCCGGGAATGCGGAGGATCTGTCAAGAAGATTCTTGACAGATCGCAAGTTCCGGGTTTTAGCGCATGCGCCTTGCCTGCCTAAACCCGGAACCTGCGTGGCCCCTACGGACGCGTACACACCTCGTACGCACGCGTAGGGGTTGCAAAATACGGCCCAATATTTTTGGGCCATCCCAAACCCACCATCCTGAAGAGCAGTTCTGCTTTTAGTGGCACAGTTACAGAACCACGTTTCTAAATTTCAACAGTTCTTCTTCATAGCCCTCAACAGGACAAAATTACAAAACTGGAACAAATTGAATGGCACCAGGTCACTGCACATATCAGCAGGTTTTGTCAGCCTTGACACAAGTACCTTATTTCCGTAATTCAGCACTACCCCATGTATGTTTTCTTTTTACCATAAATTCTTTGGTTTTGTTTTAAGTAATAGTCTACTCCACTTAATTAAATGTTACCCAATTCAAAAATCTGGTTTATCAATTTTCTTGGCACTACATTCCCACTTTGCCGTGTTATGTACATTGCTAATTTCAATAGCAAAATACTGCGGATGCTGGAAATCCAAAATAACAACAGAAAACGCTGGAAAAACTCAGCAGGCCAGACAGCATCCATGGAGAGAGAAACAGAGTTAACGTTTCAGGTCGAAGACCCTTCGTCAGAACGGTCTTCGACCTGAAACGTTAACTCTGTTTCTCTCTCCACGGATGCTGCCTGGCCTGCTGAGTTTTTCCAGCGTTTTCTGCTGTTATTGCTAATTTCAATGTTTTGGATAATTCAAAATTTTTACTGCAAATTTAAATTATCAGGAGCAGATTGCATTGGGTGCTTCTTACTCAAATGTTTAAGATTTTGCATGTCTTGTGTGTGGGAAGCTGGTAATGTCAGTGGGTTATTATTGGAAATGCACTCCAGAGGTCAGCATCATCAGCATCTATGGTTACAGCTTGCTCTGTTCACATCAGGGATCTTCATAAAGTGAAACAGGAATGAGGAGCTAGGGACAAAAAGGCTCTGGGGTGATAAAGACATTTTCCTTTTTGATTATGCCTCTGTAAAGCACCTTGGGATATTTTTCTACAACAACCACAACTTGCATTGATATAGTGCCTTTAACATAGTAAAACGTTCCAAGGCTCTTCAGAGGAGCGATTATCAAACAAAATTTGACACCGAGACACATAAGGAGCTGTTAGGACAGATGATCAAAAAGCTTGGTCAAAGAGGTAGGTTTTAAGGAGCGTCTTAAAGGAGGAGAGAGGTGTAGGGGGAAAAATTTGGTTGCTTTGCACCTCCTGTTAGTGGCGGCGGTAGCCGGTAGCGCTCCGCAGCGCTGCGCCTCCAGCGATGATGTCATCGGCGTGCACAGCATCCTGCCCGCAAACTTGGCTCACGCCCCATGACCTACTGCCGGACGTTATGTCCGACAGGGTCAGGGTGCTGTGTTTGCGGCCAGGGCGGCGCAAGTTAAACGGCAGGTGCCGGGCGGCCATTTTTTTGGGCTGACTGCCAGCACCTGCCCCCTCTGGCCTCCTCCTGCGGGGTGCCCACCGCGATCGGTCAGCCCAGCACTCTTCTTGAGCGCCGGGCTCTTTTGTCGGCACCCCACTCCCCAGTAGTCCAGCAGAGCCCCGGTGTGTGCTGCGCTAGGCCCCTCCCCTTTAATCAGGGGTGGGAGGCGTGTAGTACTGTGGTGCTACGTGCCGACGCGCGTGGCGCTGCTGCATGTAGCGCCGCGATATTCAATGGGAGCGTCCCGAGAGGGAGGGGCAGCGCTTCCAGTAGCGCCCCGCCTCCTGCTTGGGGTGCTACCAATCAATTTCAGGCGCGGGTGCGCTAACATTTTCGGGGCACTAAAAGTAGCGCCCCGGCGAAGTTAATGCCCCAAATTTCCCCCCGTAGAGAGGTGGAGAGGTTTAGAAAGAGAATTCCAGAGCTTAGGGCCTAGGCAGCTGAAGGCATGGCTGCCAATGGTGGAGCGATTAAAATTGGGGATATGCAAAGGCGCTATATCAACGCAAGTTGTTGTTGATGTTGAGTGATAAAAAGAAAAGGACAAATCTTAAGGCACTTGCATGCATGAAAAGAACAAACCAGGAAAAAAGTCAGCAAGCGGCTGGAGAAAGGGCACCATCCACCAGCAGGCTAGTGAAAGGTATTCTGGTAGATCTAGGAGTGGCGTGTAATCCATAAATCACAACACTAGAAGACAGGAGGAAAAAAATGTGATTCAGCCCATCTAGCTTGCCCTAGGTCAATGTTCAGCACGTCATTTTCCCATGCAGCATATGATAGGCAAAACTTGGAGACAGGGCATTGGAAAATAATGTCAACTGGATTAGGTTTTGTTAGTGCAATTCTAAAATAGAAATAAAAATAAAATAAAAATGATGCTATGTAGAGAGATGAGGGTGGTTTAAAAATGACAAAAGTTAGAAGTAGTATGCCTCCTTTTTGTTTTACCATCAAGAGCAACCTTTCAGAGCACCAGATGGAGCCTAGTGTTTACTGAAATTGATGCTAAATTATTTGTTTCTATAATTACAGCTGAAGTGATTTGGACAACTTATATTCATCAGCCTATCGTATAACACAGCAGTTACCGTAGCTTAACATTTTATTAAGACCCAATGTTTTGTGAATCTCACTGTCTTTTGGATAATAAATGCTTATTTATTAATAAATTAATTTTAAGTGGATAATGCCTTTAGAAACAGACAAGCTGGAACAAATCCAGTGGAACCCCACTGAATCCATTAAATCGTCTCTATACATATTTAATTCTAGCACTGGTTTTGCATCAAAAAGTTAATTGAAGTCACTTAACATTAAACTGTTATGACATGTCATATCTGTGGTGTAATCTTCTCCCTCATGATTTACAGCAAATGTCTCAAAATTGCATCTTCATTTATGACCAGAGTTATGAGCTAGCTGTGAACAAATAAAATAAATATTTACAAGCTGATAAATGGAGAAGGCAAGTAACTATAAAATCTGTTGAAACACTAAAAGTTTTCTTCTTGTAGCATTTTCTAGATTCTTTGCTTCCTCGCTTTTTTTTATATTTTCAAAAGATTCATTGACATGACAACAAAAACAACATGCATTTATATAGTGCCTTTAAGTAATGGCCCAGATTTTGCGGCAGAAATGACGGCAAAACTGTCAGCGTTCGGCATCATTACTCTGCTGAAACGGGCAGCAACTTCTGGAGTCTGCACAGGCGCAGATAAACGCGGAAATTCAGAAGTTGCTGTCAGTCATTCCCTGCTGCTCCAGAGGCTGCGCTGTGGAACTCCCCGGAGCCCGCAATCAATTCAAAATCACACTGAACTGATGAAAACTTCCCCTTTTATGCTGGAATATTGCTGTTAAATCCCCCCCCCCCACCAAAAGTTAAGCCTTGTTGAAAGAGGTGTAACTGGGTTTTTAACAGCGTACTGACTGCTGAACAACAATTTTGGCCCTGAAAAACTGATTTTATATTTGTGGAATGTCAAATTTTTCCATTATGATAAAAATTCCATGATTTTCTTTTTTTAATTTAAAGTTTTTAATGATATTTCAGCTTCTACCTTAATTCCATGTTTATGTCTCAATCTTTATTTCGCTATCTGTAAAATGATTAATTAAGTGACCCCAGCACCGATCCCTGTGGAACATCACTTCCCACAGTTGGAATAGCTGCTCTTAACCCCTACCTACTATCTGTTTTCTGTTTTGTAGCCAGCTTGCTATTCAGAATATAAAAAAACAAGGATGACATTTTTAAATTTAGTGTTGGAGGAATAGGGGACTAACAAAACGTATTTGTGCATCTCTCCTCCTCATACCCATTTCAAATATCATTTTCTCCATTATCAATTCATTGTTCCCGAATCAAAAGATGGTTCAGCGACCTACTCCCTGGTCTTTGCTAGTACTGCTTAAGTCAGCCACTAGGAGGTGCGGAGGTTGACTCCTTTTCTGTTTTCCCCATGAGAAAACACATTGCCCCAAATTTCCACAGGGGCTGTTCTGATCACGCATCACAACTTTGGCGGGGATTTGGGACAACCCTGCAGGAATGCAAGGGCCTGGTCTACCTATTGGTTAGCAACAGAAAAAGGGAGATTTCTAGTACAAATAGTCTCTGTTCAGCTGTAATTGAAAAACTTTTGAAAAGACATCATAAACTAACAACTGTTGCCATGCTGTTATAAACCTGGCGCAAGTGCGCCCTCTCCCTCCTTCCCCCGCCACCTAAAAACATAAAGAAATGAAAAGTATGACTGTAACAAAGGGAGGGCATTCATTTTCAATACAATTCTTTCACCTGAAAATGGAGGTCGTTAGGATTGGTTTTGTACAAGGGACAATGGGTACATTCAAATGACTTACAATTAAATAATTAGGTAGCAAGAACAGTCCCTTGGCTAATTGCACAATTCTGACCAACGCAAGTAGTTGCTGATCGTGCCAAATGCATCAGCGTGACGCTATTTCAATATTAAATATTCAATGCCTGACTGGTTAGGTTGTATATTACACTTTTATAAATAGAGAGAGACAAAGGGCATTTCCTGCCATTAGCAAAAGGCAGATTTGAAAATAAAGCTCACAGAGATATGTAGATTATTCACACATGAGGTTATTTGCAGGAAATCATTTGACAACAACATGTTGCCTTCAATTTGTGGATTGTTCAAACATCAGCACATGTTAAAGCATTAGCACACTTTAAGCAGGGTGGATCATTTCCTAATGCATGAACATGCACTGAAGCTTCGATGATATCTATTTTGACAGAAGGTCATATTCAAAAGATTGCTTCAAAGTCTATCAAAACACAGCGAACATACACTGACTGCCACTTAAATTGCACTATTTATTTCCACTTACAAAAGGTACTTCTGTAAAAATGAAACACTGTTTGGACAAATCAGTGAGGAACTAAGGAACAACGTACAAATTCTAATGTTGATTTCACAGACATATTTCTAAATTCAGCCTTTTAATGAAGTGTATGCAGCAGTTAAAACCAAGCCTGAAACAAACTGATACTTTTTTGATTTGCAGGTTCCTTGCACTGTATTAAATCTCAGTCACTGATTAGTCCAAATTGCATTTACTGTTTTTCTAGGAGTACTTTTTGAAAATAGAAATAAATAGTGCACTTAAACTGGCAGTAGATGCAGGTTCATTATAGTTTGACAGCATCCACATCCAGCATATTGTGAAACCAGCATATCTACTTGCTGTCACTGATGTAAAATGCAAGCAATTGAGATAGCAATATAAAAAACATTTGCAAAGGAATTATGTGTATACAGGAGGAAAGATGAAAAGAATGGAAATATTGAATCTTTAAATGTGCCAGTGTTCAAGGCTGATGTTACATTAGAGATAATGGCCAGAGACTGATACGTGAATAGAGCAATCCACAGCTGGTAGACTTGAGTCATTTTTATGATTGAACCTCATTATAAGTCGCACTGAGCTTAGAGACACAAGAGATCTGCATGTGCATGTTTCATTACACAAGTCCCACACAAAGATTAAGAGTTCCCAGAAGATCTAATGAACCACCTGGGCACTTTTACAATGCGACTTAGCACCGAGCAGATGCTTCACTACAACTGATGCAAATCCCAAGGAGTTTGAAACTACCTACTAGGTGTTCTCATGACGCTTGGTTTCAGTATACATTGGAGTCACATCAGCTCCCCATTCTTGGCTCATTCTGCCACCTTTGTGGTAATGTGCATCCATACAAAAGTGGTAATACAAACAGCTCAGAGCTGCATTATGGGTGTCATCTATATGTGAATTCATGATACATTTCTGATCTCATTTTAATGAATCAAGCCAAAATAAACAAGAGGATAGAAGCATATAATAAAAATATTGTGCTCTGATCAATGTAAATTAAATATTTTTACATTCATTAGATCGCTAGATTTTTGGACTCTAAGGGAATCAAGGGATATGGAGATCGGGCGGGAACGTGGAGTTGAGGTCGAAGATCAGCCATGATCTTATTAAATGGTGGAGCAGGCTCAAAGGGCTGTCTGGCCTACTCCTGCTCCTATTTCTTATGTTCTTAGTCGTGAATAGGAGCAATGATGCAGATTAATTAAGGTTGAAATTCCAGATTTGTTAACCATGATTAACCTGCTGTAATGGGGAGGAGGTTAGCCAGCTCAAAATAGCTGACAAGGGTAACAGAAGTGGGTCATGTGTGTGATGAGTTTATCATAAATCCTGGAGTCAAAGTAAACAATTTCTAACATAGACTATTAATGCATTCCTGTAGAATCCCTGTTGCACTAAGCAGTGAGTGCTAGAACTGTATTCCTTCTCATAACACAATATATTACTGTAGGAGCACGGACATTTCACATTGGGCCAGATTTTGCTGTCAAAATAACAGTGAGGCTAATGGAGCTCGCCATTATTTATGGGCAAATGGTACAGTAACTTCAGGCGAGGAGTAGATGCGCAGTTAAATGCCAATATCCAATAGTTGTTGTCCGAGTTGCGCTCTTCCGTTAGCTTTGCATTTTACTGTCTGCCTGATCATTGACATACATCATGAAGTTGATTTGCGTGGATTATACGAACTAAACTTGCCAAAGAAAGTTAAATTTTGTCATTACAAGCGTAAGTACCCTTTTAATGACGGGATAATTGTTAATTACTGCCAATCAACCTCTCTGGAACTGAAAATTAACTATTACAAGTGTGGAGTCTCCTTCTTCTGTATTAATTGTTTTACTTTTCCTTTCTGTGTCTTTTTTCTCTCTCTTAATCCAATCCTACTTTCACTCTTTTTATTTTTCTTTCTGTACCTGATTTGACATTGAATTCACCCACTCTAATTTACTTTTCCTTCTCCATCCTTCCTCTGTTTATTTCTCAATCCTTCAATCTGATTGGATAAGGAGATACCCAGTTGGTTGCCCAGGTCCCAGATGCCCCGTTTCTCTTGCCGTGTCGTGATCAGCTTGCACTTCCAGCAACTTGCGATGCAAAAAAATTTAAAACCTAGATGTGCATGAACAATTCTAACTAATGGCAGATACTACAGCATAGTCTCTGCCATTATTTTCTCTTTCATTGCTGGAAATACAGAAATTAATTTGACGTTTAAACAAAATAATAAAATTCAATTTCAGTACTTGTTCTGCTGTCCTAGTGATGTTAGCAGATTTCTATAAAAGGTCTCAACAACAATACCAGTATTACATAGTATTTACAGCACAGAAACAGGCCATTTGGCCCAACAGGTCCATGCCCATGTTTATGCTTCACTCGAGCCTCCTCCCACCCCTCTTCATCCAGCCCCATCAACTTATCCTTCAATTCCTTTATGGATATTGAAGGGTCCCCACTATTCTGAAATACTGTTGGGGACCAAAGGAAAATTGAATAAATATTTGAAGCAGAGAAAAATACAAGGATATGGGGAGAGTGCACGCCAGTGGGATTAGTTTCAGATTGCTACAGAAACTAGCTGTCATAGATGAATGGCCTCCTTCTGTCCTGTAGGCATGTATGGTTCTAAGATCAGGAGAAATTTAACAGGGGTGCCCATTGGTCACAGATGGAAATGAGTGTCAATTGGCAAAGGTGGATAAAGAAAAGGAATAATGATCAATCAATTATGAAAAATATTGTAAATATAAGGTTGTTGTCAACAAGGCTAATCCAGTACTATAATGCCTCTTAAATGAAAAAAAATATTTTAACTGTTTAACTCAATGCTAAAGCCAAATTAGGAATACCTTGGAAAGGAAATTAACAGGAACTGGGTGACACTGTAGGTTAGATACTCACCTTTCACCTTTGAGACCTGAGTTTAAATCCAGCCCAGACGGATGGGATAAAAAGATAGCAAAATACTGCGGATGCTGGAAATCCGAAATAACAACAGAAAACGCTGGAAAAACTCAGCAGGCCAGGCAGCATCCGTGGAGAGAGAAACAGAGTTAACGTTTCAGGTCGAAGACCTTTCGTCAGAATGGGATAAAAGTCTCTTCTGTCTGCTGGCTGTAAGAGTCCAATTTGAAATGAGTGTGGGCAGTCTCAATCCAGTTCCTAGTGGGCATACAACACTAGCTGGCCAGAATTCAACATTAATTGGCAATCTCATTCAGAGAGACCCAAAGGTGGTCAGTATGGAAAAAATGTCATAGCTGCAGTAGGGGATGCTCTTGTGAGGTAGGGGCTGAGGCATGTTACTGGGGCAGAGTAGAGGGAGCTTCACTATGCTTTACCTGACCTGGGATTACTTGATGCTGATATGGGGTGGGGGAGGGGTTGGGGGGATTTTAATCCAACCCGTCCAGTGGGAAACTGACGCAATTAGGTCAGCCATCCATTTTATATGCCTTCCAATTATACTTTCCATTGACTTGGGAGAAAAAGGCTCAGAGAAACTTTGTAATTTTGGGTGTTTTGCTAATGGGTATTGGCTTCCTTGTAATATTAAATAAAGTGGTCAAAGTCCATGATGGTGCAAATCATGCATGATTTGTTAGAAGTGGGCTTGATGGGTTAAGCTTGCTTTGATCTCTTATTGTTCCATGTTTTCTTTGTTCCTACATTTTAATCCTTATTCTTACAACCATCAGTATGCAACAATCTGCATCTAATCTATGCAGAACCTAGGTTAGGGTTGGTAGTTGATGCAAAATATATTCAATTTCCAGCACTGATTTTGTCTCCCTTTAATCAGCAGAAAAAAGAAAGCTTACTTTACCAAGACTTTTTGTGGGTAAGTTTAAGTTTGTGCGATAGTGTAAAACAGGGGAGAGTGAATCAGCTGCCCGTTTTACATCTCTCCAGATTTTTATTTCCATTTCAAAGGGAGATACCCTAGTCCTTCTACCCTCTCCTTGTTGATTGGAGCACATCTCTGAAGGGGGGACTTCTGTCCACCGCAGAGATGGTCTCCTGACCTTGGCCAACCTTCTCATAGAGAGTTATACAGCACAGAAAGAGGCCCTTTGGCCCATTGTGTCTGCGCCGGCCATCAAGCCCTATCTATTCTAATCCCATTTTCTGGTCTTGAGGCCATTTAAATCCAGGAGGCGAGCTCCCTTGGCTACACTGTGGAGTCCGGCCGAAATAGGAGGCAAGGCGGAGTTTATCTGTGGCAGGCCCCTGTGCGCTTTTGTGACGTGGGCTGCAGGCATTCTCTGTGCAGCCTGTAAGAAAATATTTTTATCAAGTAATTTTTCCTCCTTCCTTCCATGCAACAACCACAACAATATGTATTTATATAGCACCTTTAACATAGTAAAACATCCCAAGGTGATTAAAGGCCACTCTTTGTGAGTGCTATCACAGTTTCTGGTTGCATCACAGTCTAGGCCAGTGTGTCTTTTCACCACTGGCACCTGGGTTTGACTCCTGCTCTGACTAACTGGATAGAAGTTCATTTTTTTAAATCAGTCATAAGGTTCCTAAGCCAATCCACAGCAGAAAACTGTCCGTACTCCATGCCAATTGGTACTGTCTCAATCGAGAGGCTACAATGTATGGCTGTTGTAGAAAATGATAAGGGGAATTTACACTGCATGAAACCCATGCAATACCTGACCTGGGGTGTTAGATTCTGATAATGTGAACAAACAGTAAAAATTCCTATTTCTGAGCACTGACTTCCCTTAAAGAACATGTACATTTGTTTCAAAAAATCTATATTTATTATAATGTAGAAATTCAACACTACCCATAAGAGTAGGCCAGTGGGTGCTATAAAAATGCAGCCCATTCTTCAGCCACAGGAGAATAGTTCCAAATGTGCCATCTTGTTACTCTAAGTTCTCAATCCCCACCAGACGCGGATCATTTTCTACTGTGCACTTATCCCCATAGAAGAGATAAGTAAATATACCAGAGCTGAATTGAGTCTGATCAACAATAAACATTACAAGGCAAAATAATAATCCATTTATCCTTTGGTTACTACTTTTCAGCTTAGTGCTGTCTCGTATTGAGTGATTAAGATTTGTTAATGTGGCTAAAGCCATTGGCTAATTAGGGAATCCTTTAAAGCTTCAGTGGCCCACTTGGCACAGCATATTTTTCCAATCTTGTGATTAAAATCTTTAAGGTAACGCATCTCCTTTTACATACTGTCTTTGCTCTGATCCCCATGAGAAGTTTTTGTTATAGATGGGTCCCTGGTGAGTAGAACAAGTTTGTAATAATAAGGTTGGACTTTAGATTGAAAGTCAAGAAATTGACTTGTTAAAATTGTTATCTTCCGAGGACTATTCATTACAAAGATGTTGATGCTTTTGCAGCAAAGGCCAATTTCAGTAATACTCAACCTTATGTACTGATGCATTTGCCCTTCACTCTTTGGGTTGTAGGTCTCTGGCTCTGGGATAAGAAAGGAATGCATGAACTGGCAGCAAGTGTCAGAGGCCCGAGGACACAAACTGGGCATTTCTGAAATTTAATCATTGCAAAAAAAAAATCCTGCCTTCATAATAAAGACATTTACTTGAGGTACACATACTACAGATTGGAAATAAAATAATTTCATGGCACGAGGTATTACCAACATCACTAAAAGAGATTATCTGGTCATTATCTCATTGGAACTCTGCTGTGTATAAATTGGCTGCTGTGCCTCCTACACTACAACAGTGACTACACTTTATAAGTACTTAATTGGTTGTAAAGTGCTTTGGGATGGCCCGAGGTCATGAAAGGCACTATAGAAATGCAAGCAATTCCTTGTTTTATCATTACTTGTTTAATAGCAGACATAATAGTCATTGAAAATAAATAGAAAATAGTCAATATGTAAATCGTATATTGATTTGCATAAATTTGGTGTAAGTTTTGCATGCTTCTTCAACTGTTTATGAGCAATATCTCAGCTGTCCAAAACCAAACCAAACAAAATTAATTCCCAGTAGAATTATTCTTTTGTGGGCTGCACAAATATATTTTGTATTGTAATTTCAGTCTGCTATTTGCAGAATAACATTGAGAAGGCTATTTAGGAGCATAAATATTGTGAGGGGTTATGACCGCTAAGGGAATTAGCAGATCCACAGTATTCAATTAATGAAGTTATGTTAAAAATAATACTAACCCAGCACCAATTCACTGGATGATGGATGGATTTATTTTTCTGTCAATACCATGATTTAATTATAAACAATATTATATATATATATATATTTCATGAATCATCACATCCCTCAGATAACAGGTCTGCCTACTTCCATTAATTAAAGTGAAAAGGTTTTAGAAGAGAGTTCCAGAATGTAAAGTCATGAAGGTTGAAGGCTTCTGATACAGTAGACTAGGTTAAGAGCAGATGACATGAGTTGGGATGTATGCCTGGATGAGGTTGCAAGGGTAGGGCATAGTGAACTCGTGGAAAGGATTTTAAATAACAATGAGGATTTTGATGTCAATGCTTGATGGTGTCCCGATGCAGCTCACTGGTCAGGACCCTGGAAACTTCGGCCAACTGCAACGTGGAGCCAGTTCGCAGGCAAGTCCTGCTGGAGAGGGAGTGAGTGCAGGTTGGCAGTATTGCTGTGGAGTCAGGAGGAGCAGTCCTTCCTCTCCTGGCTCCATATTAAGGTAACTTAAAAACTGAAACCTTATCTGTTCTTTGGTGGTCTCTAGTGGTTCCTTTAAGGACCGCTGGTTAGGCCACTGTAGAACCAGAAAAACTAAGTGGAGCATGCACGACGCATGCACCACCCAGATTTTGCTGAATTTGGCAGCGAGATCCCCAAACTAGCGTTAAGCCCCCGAGTAGCTGTTATGACCTTTCCAGCCACTAGCAGTGCTGTTCCTGTAGACGAGTTTGACCTCAAGCCATGTTGCAGCACATGGCACAACTCATTCACAGTCTCCCGTGTGAATCGCAGCTTTACTAACAGTTGTGGGTAGTGCATGTCAGTCTGTAAAATGCAGATACCAGTGAGTGGGTGCAGAGCAAATCTGGTCCAGCCAAGCATGCCTTGTATCTCTTCGTTGGCCCTTTTCTTCTTCTTCCTCTTCTAAAAATGACAGATATGGAGGGGTTTCCTTGGGGAAACCATTGTGTCCCTATTGTAGAAAACTGGCTATGCCACAATTGCCACAATGGGTCCTGAACACTTATTGGCAGCAGCAAAAAAAAAACAGGAAAATGTTTTGAGTAATGGACATCTTGGCACAGGGCTCTTTGCATGAACTTCTGTGTATGTGTGTGATTAATAGGTTATAAAGGCAAATCTTAATAGCTGTAGGTTATTAATAAGGTTGAAGATAATTTACTCACAAATAGAATTACTGCTATAATATTTGTAATGTTATTTGATGCTAATCACTCAACAGTCTTACAAAAGGTTTTAGCATTTAAAAATTCAATTGGAAACTGTAGGCACTATATTTGTACTACAATGGATTCCTGGTTAACGTACTACACCATAGTTCAGGAAATTAAATAAAAAAGAACAGCCTAGAAATTGGATATTGCGAAAAAAACAGGCGCGGGAACCACAATGCGAGATATGCCTGCTCCCATTCAAAGAGCGCAAGCAGCACGTCAACTTTCTGCTGCCTGCTAATTATAATGATTGCAGCACACAGCCTAGTGCTGAACACACTTCTGACAGGCTGAGCCCTCAGCAGGGGGCCAAAGTTCACGTTGTTCCAGTGAGGCTAGCTTTACTTAAAGCTAGCCTGCTCCTCTTAAAGACAGTCTGCACCTCTTAAAGGTGAGCTGCTTTCTGCTGATGAAAAATGGTAAAAGTGCTTCAGCACTAACCCAATTGGCTCAACAGGCCAGAGAAAGGGCACCCAGGGTCTCGGACGCAGCACTCGAGCTTTGTGGAGGGGGTCAACACTGCAAGAGAGGTCCTCTACCCACAGGGGGCCAGGAGGCCCTCCAGAAAGAAGATGTGGGACAAGATCGGTGAGGCGGTCACAGCCAGCAGTGCTGCCCCCAGGACCTGGCTCCAGTGCCCAATGACGTTTCATGACCTCATACAAGTGGTCAAGGTCAGTGAATGCATCTTCAAAAGCCGTCTCCTACCAACTGCACCACTAGTCTCACACACTGCTCAATGCATGACCCCCCCGCCGCCCCCCCCACCAATCACTCACCTATCAACAATCTCTACCAAACACAAGTCACACCTCACATTCATAGCTTCCCCCTTGGAGACGACGATCCTGGCCATTCTTGGCAGGGGCATGGCTGAGCCCTTGGACAGCGGCGGGGCTGAAAGAATACAAGCTGCTGCTATCCTCATAATTTATCCTCCTTCTCATATCCACTTCCCCCTCATCCCACAATATCTTATTCACATGGTGTAAGCATGCACCTCTTTCTTCTCTGGTACTTCAGGCGGATGATTCGATCCCAGATATTCCGGCCAAAAAGGGGCTGTCTGGGTTGCCTCTTTCCTTCCACTTCCTCCTCTTCTGCTTCCTCCTCTTCCTCTGCGAGCAGCTTGTTCCCTTTGCTGCCTCTGCTCCATCTCCATGTTCTGCTGCAGCCCAAGGGGGGCTGCAACTAGAGCCTCCAGGGCTGGTAGTAAGTGGTGTTCTCAGAGGCCTTCCTGTAAGAGCCAAAGCCTTGCAAACGTCCAGCAGCACTCCCTGCACTCCCTTCACACTTTAACAACTTTTAAATTTCTTTCACCAAGCCACTACTCCAATAAAATGTAATGAAACCAGTACAAAAGCAAAAATCTAAACTTACCTGAAAGTTGCGTGTGTCCTTTTAAGAAGCACTGGTAGGGGGTCCGTGCTGCATGCACGTGCTTTGGAGAGGGCATTAAAAGGAGCGGCAACATCCAAAATACCAGATTGTGTGTCAATTCAGCATTGCACGGCGATTGACATCACGATCTGGCGCGAGTGCAGGTAAGGGCAGCGCTGCCGACCTGCCCAAAATGACAGCCGTCGCGTACTGCGCCAGAAATGGGCAGAAGCGAGGTGGCTGCCACTTATTCTTCCAAACGGCCAGCGCAAATGGGTCCAATTTCAGGGCCAATGGCCTTTGACCTAATTACTAATTGATTTATAATGCTCCACACTGCAAACTACACTGATCAGGGGTGTAAAAAAGATTTTAACCCAGAATTAGCGGTTGTAATGATGACAAAACTGTCAGCTTTCCTCGTCATTATTCTGTAAAACTGACAGCAACTTCTGGAGTCTGCACTTGTGCATTGAAACACAGAAATCCTGAAGTCGCTGTTGGTGATACCCTGCTCCTCCTCAGGGTGTGCTGTTGCAGTCCTCACAGATGGAATCAATTAGAAATCACTTGATTTTATGTGAACTTCCACTTTTTACTTTCTATTCTCACTGTAAAAACCCTTGAAAAAGTTAAGCCTTGTTGAATGAGGTGTAACTGAGTTTTTAATGGTGTACTATATAATTACTGCTGAACAACCTCTTTGGCCCTGAAAAACTAATTTTATATTTGTGGAATGTCAAATTTCTCCATTCCATGATAAAAATTGTATAGATTTTTAAAAGTTTATGATATTTCAGCTACTACCTTTATCCCATGTGCATGTCCCAATCTTTAATTTGCTTTCTGTAAAATTATAAAAAGTAAAACCTGCTTGTTACTTCCTGGTTTGCTGTCTGTGAGAATTTTCAATGTGATTGGCTGCTTAGCTTGGTTGATGACATCACTGTTGCTGGATGCCAGAGATCCCTATAGATGGCCCCAGAATGAAATAAACATCGGGTATGGTGAAATCCACACCACAGAGCCCGCTAAAAGTTTGTGGGCAACTTTCTTTGAGGTCAGTGGCAAATGTCGACACTTTGCCCCTGACCACAAAATCCGGGCCATTAAACCACCTCAGTTCTACAGAAATTCTAATCAACACATATGCAAAAAAAGAAACAAAAACACTGCAGCAGACATTGAAAATTATCTTGCTATATAGATGCATTTCAATTGGTCCTCTGTGTGAAGATTGCAAATAACACAGGTAATGTTTAGACTCTGCATTTTATTGAATTTTATGTGACCAAATAACAAAAGCACGTGCTGCAGAGCAATTACACTGCTTTAACATAGTCAGGAGGAGACTATGTAATGGATAAGGCTCACAGCAAATTGATTTTTCAGTGTTGTTGGTAGTTGTGACTGAGGCATCAAATCCAAATTCAATAATATCTCACTTCAGCAGGAGTGTTTAAAATGCACAGCATGCTGCTCCTGCGGCGAGTTGGATCACGAATGCGTCTTTGGCTAAAACAACACTGATGTCAAAAGGGGGAAAATTTTGTCGACCAAAATTAGCTGTCTAAGCAGGAATGTAATGGTTTCTCACGGGTTCTGAGGCATCTGACTCAATTGTCCTTGTCGAGGATAAATGAGAGTGAAGCTAAAGTGCATTTTGGGTTCCTGGAAATTAAGCAACCTTTAAGCCCCTCAGGCTAATAAGAAAAAAAATCTGAGAGCAGAAGTAGAAATGCTACTCTGCGATGCATTTATCCAGACATTATTCTCACAAACTAACCACTAGAGATAAGTCCAAACCAAAATTAGCAATGCAAAATTGCTCAAATTCAGTTGTTTCAGATCAATATAAACTAATTGGATTTTAGATGATTTCTGATTTCCATTTCATTTTACCCAGCTCGAATGCCTAGTTCCCAAATGGAAAAGAACGGTAGAATAGGCATGTAGTAGTCACCTCAATATTGGTAGTGTTTTTTCCCACTAGTTAAATAATGTCAAATACCATGTGACCAAACACATTTTGGCATTTGGGAGATGATCTGTTTGGGAAGCATATGCTGTCAACTTGTTAGATTAACATTTAAAACTCTTCAACCTGGATCTACCTCTGTACAGTAATGCTAATCTTCAGTTACCTCTGATTCTGGTATGATAGCATAAACAACAAGCCTAGTGTTGCTAATTAGCCGTGCTCCAGACTGAACTCAATTGTAATGAAATGCCACAATTTAATTAAAATTTAATAAAGCCAATTCTCAGTTCAAATAGTCAGACATGTATTTTTTCCACATTTGAGACAATAAATGGGTTATGAAAAAGTTACATTTGAAATAGAGTTTAACAGTTCCCATTTGTAATGCCTCAAATTTCTGCTAAGTATTAATCTGCTGTGAGTCATACAATTATAGGGCATTATTATTTACCTTGATGTTAAAACTAATGTATTTTAGGCCGTATGAGTCACAATATTTAAAGACCAATCACAAATATATTAGAGACTAGAAACTACTGCTGGCGCATTAATGGCTGAACTTTAACCGCCCCCGCTCCCCTTCCCTCACCACGTGAGTGTCGGAGGGGGGGTCAAAAATTCAAAATCGCATAACGTGACCCTAACCTACCGCGTAGGCACCTGCCGCTATTTTCACGGTGATGGACTGGATGTCGTACCTGTATCCCGCTCTCAAGAGGCAGGACACCTCATTATAATATTTAAATCAGGTTCCTACAGCGCAGTTGGGAGCCTGTTTTAACTCTGGCCGACCTGATTTCCCAGGGCTCCGGAAACCCGGCAGCTACAGGGAGGCAGGAGCAGCTGCATCAAGCAGGGAAGTGCTTTTTTATAGCACTACTTGTGGGCCAGGAGAAGCAAGAGTGCTCCCCCTGGTCCATCAAGCAAATCTACTGCCGCGATCGGCTGACCGCACCCCCCCCCCCCCCCCCCGCCGCCACTCCAAACCCATGTTCCCGAGCATTCTGCCACGCGATTTCTCCCGGTCGCCCTCCCTCCCGATTGCCAGTCCGACTGCACCCCCACCAAACCCTGATCTTTCCCAGTTTCCGCTAACTGTCCCCAATGGACCCTGGCTGCAGCCTTCCATCACTGGCATTCGCGGCTGCTAGCCGGCCAGCTTGTCAGCTTGGCCGGCTGCTGGGCAGGAAACGGAGTAAAACAATGATAACGAGGTCCTGCCCTTAAAATTAGACAGGACTTCCGCGTTCCCGGAATTTCCGGGTTTCCCCTCCGCAACCGCACTCCCTGCCTCCTTGTAAGTATCACGGCCAATGGGTTTGTATATTCCTTTGTCTGCTATTTTAAAGCAACTGTTAACCCGCTTACTTTAGATGAATTAAGTTAATGCCTATGCTAAAATAGCAAAAAAAAGGAACGTCATGCGAATGTGCTTAGCTTTTGTTTGCTAATATCGGCAACAGTCATTTCTTGGCTTATCTGACAAATCTGTCCTAAAAGGGAAAGAAGAATATTAACTTAATTGGATATTTCACATTAAGCATGGGACGACACAAAATGTGTTACTTGCTAATTGGTGGCCCAGCACTATTTCTCCAAGTCTTTCATAGTTTCCAATAATGATCAAGAGGAAAGTCATGAGATATGTGTCCTTATTACTGTTGTTTCCACTTTTGTTTTCTTATTAGTTGCTCCACCAAGTATATAAAAAAGTCATATCTGAGAATTAGGCTTGAAACCCCGAAGTCTACTGCACACTCGCGCTGCCTGTCCTAATTAGGAAACAGCAGTTTTCCCAACCAGCATTGTCTCTGTCTGTTTGCATTTGACGTGCACTTTACAGAAGTTGACCTTTGGCCTATAAAGGCAACTGCTGTTTCAGTTGACGTTTCGATGTAATTGGTTTGATCTCTGGACACATATCCTAAAGTCTTATCAATTCCCTTTTTGTCTGATAATCATTTTGTCTACTATACATCTATGCAAGTTCTTTCTCTTTCATCCTTTAGGGTTGATTTTAACGTGCCAAAATCGGCGCTAATTGTGCTGTAGACTCACTACCCCGTTAATACCGACTGTTGGCCTCCTCACAGGAGCCTACATTGGGCGGCTGAAGCACCTATCAGTTGGAGCATGCGATGTGTACTCTCCGACCAGTTTCACCGGCGATAGAGCCGAAGAGGTCTTAGAAAGGTAAGATTTAAATTATTTTTGTGGAGCCAGGAGGGTTCCTCCAACCCTCACAAAGATAAATCTGGGCTGCTGCTGCCCCAGGCTCCCCACTGTGTAATCGGCCCCCAAACTTACCTTGCTGCTGGCCCTACGGCCTATGAGGTTGCCTGTTATTGGGTCGGCCAGAATCCAGTGCGTTGCATTTGGATGCCTGTTCAGCACCCACAGCTCACCGATTCCATCTAAATGAGACCGAGGTGTTGTCTGTCCAAAAGTTAAAATTGACCCCAAGGTGCAAGTGTGCTGGGCCTGAACTCCTATCGAGCAAATACCACCCATTCTGGACATTTTACAAAACATTCAGGACTGTCCCACAACTACAACTTGGATAAGATGATTAAGTTTGCACACGCACACACACTTCTATTAAGTGGTGCTTGAGCTCCAGTCTAAGTTAGCATCATTACGCTGATTCATGTTGTGAGCAAATTATTCTCTAATACTGCCTGCATCCTGATCAGAGACCATACAAGTCTCAGCAAAGAAAGTGTTCAGCCTCCTTCATGATATTGCAACACTATCCCAAGATCCATCAACTACAAACATTTTTAACTGCATTGCAGACAGTCCAAACTTTGAAGTAAAAACTAATGCAGATGTTCATCTCTAGTACAGACTAATTTAAAAAAATAATTCCGATTTTCCCTGGTCCTTTCTGTCAATAAGCTAGTATCCACTACCTAAGTTACTAGTATTTCATAGAGTCAATCCGTGTATTCCTTCTACCATGGCAAAGGCAAAAAAAAAGTGTCCTTCTGCAAATTCTCGGTAATATCCCTTCAGCAGGTTCCGTCAGGAATGGGGACAAAACTAATTAAAAGTTGAGGCAGCAGTATAACGTAGGAGACAAACTTCTCCATTCTAGTGCAGAATTGCATTATAGCCCTAATTAGGTGACCAGGATCAGACGTTTTAAAAATATTTTTATCGTTCAGGTTTTTTTGCATCATGACATGCCTAAGTCTGATGAGCTGACTCGTGGTTATTTAGAAAAAAAAGGACATTTATAGCTGCAATGAGCGTGTACTTTATGACATCAAAGCAGTATTATGATGATGGTTGGTGGAAAAATGGCTGATAACTGAGTCTGCACAGCAGGTCATTCTGGAGTGCTATTACTGGTATTGCTTTCTGGTACTGGTATTGCGTTTCTGGTATTACTTTCATTAGACTCGCAACACACATGCATAATCTGTTGACTAATCAATATTATTGATTTGACTGGCTGTCCAGTGAACACTAATTTCTCGTAGATTCACAGATATTCAAAACTTAACAACAGCAAAACATAATGGGGAAGAAATTGGTAGATGTTGTGCCCGATTTGCGGGTGTAAAATGGGCACAAAACATACCAATTTAGTTGTGGGACGCCCTGCGCCCAATTCGTGGGGCCCATTCTTTAGGTGTCCCAGGCGGGCACCTAAACAGGCATTAGGCCCCCTGAATATGCAAATTATGGGCCTAACGCCATTTAAGGGACCCCTTGAAAAATTAGTCTCCTATGAGAGGGTCAGGCCTGCCCTGATCGGGATTCTTCAGCAGCGCCTGCAGCCACAAACCAAAGGCAAGTTTTAAAGTAATTTGCAAATTAACCAGAGGCCACGAGGAAAGCATTTTCTTTGCGAGTTGTTATGATCTGGAATGCCCTGCCTGAAAGGGTGGTGGAAGCAGATTCAAAAGGGACTTTGATAAATACTTGAAGGGGAAAAGGACTAATTGTATAGCTCTTTCACCGGCATCATTCTATGATTCTATGAAGTACTTAAAAATTTATTCTTTTAAGCAACACTTTTCCTGTGGTGCCAAGAAGAGTAGAGGTGCTCCCTTGACTCCACAGGAGTCACGATCGTGTCCCTCTCTTCCCCCCGCACCCCCACCTGTAGCCTGCTCCAACTGCCTCCCGGGACATACCTGAAGCTTGCTGCCAGTGAGGCAGGAGGCCCAAAAGTGAAGTCGCCCGTTGGGTGAGCTGCCTGTGGAGGCACGCCCAGTGCTGTCAGCTCGCCCCAATTATTCAGGTTAGGCCCGAGGACCAATTTCTATCACTCCTCGGGCCTTCTGCTTCAGGCTGCTTCTGTAGCGCCAAGTCTAGGCCTGTAAAAAGGCCCAGACTAATTTATACCCCAATGTGTTTGGAGTGTCCTTTTAAAATTCAAACTGACACTACACACTTTCTAATATAGCTCTCCACTAATAGCTATAGATTCAAAATATGCAGATTCAGTCCTGGAATAATACACCTTGAGCAGATGAAAACAAAAGCATATTGATTTAATTAATCCTCTGTCACTCCTCCTGCACAAACACTGCCTGTTAACACACTATAGCCATATTAAAGAAGTTAGTAAATCAAAATTAAATTTGATTGCTTAACATGTACTTACAGGACATGTCTGTATTTACAACTTAATTTAAACAATCACTTAGCTTCCCAGCCACTCGTGTCTCATTTTATGGTGATTGTTTAGGTGATTGTAAGACTCGTTAAATTGAAGGAAGTTAACACTGGCAAACTTCTCAATGTTGGCACTGAATGCCAAAAGTGAAGCACTCCCAGGCTTGATACATCATAGGTCACAACTAGGCGAAGCTCCCTCTGTTCTGCCTTAAAGCACTCTAATGCCAACCTCAGAAATTGATGATCCAACTGAGCATCAATCCAACTGCAAACATTTCTGGTTTCCACACTAGCCATCTCTGTAGTTTCTGAGTGAAATTGCTAATTTCATGCCAATTCATGCTTAATTCTGAGCTCATGTCAATTGGAAACTGTTTAAGGCTATTCAAACTGATTTCACGTAGAACCCTTAGTTAGTAAAGGAGATTTTTATAGCTTAAAAATAAGATGGATTCAGACTTGGGCTTCAGGGAGTTAAAGCAGCATCTGAACCCTATAATTCCTAACTGGAATATGCTGAACTATCCAAAACCACAATCTGTACTGCAAAATAAGGGAGTTTGAACTAGTTAAAGCATTAAGGAATTGGTTTGCTCCTTTTTCAGCATTGAATCTCAAACTTCTAATCTAAAATCTCTATTAAAGGATTCAATATTACAAAGCCCTTGCTCTAAAATCTTGGAATAGAGTTACGTGACAATGACAAAAAAAATCCTTTGCTTTAAAATCAGATTAAACTGTTGCTAATTTATTGAAAAACTGAATTAGTAAGCTTAAATGTTTATCAACTGTCAGCTTTTCCCATTTCTATTTCATTTAATTATGTGGATGAGGCTTTGAAAGCATGAAGCTATTAAATCTGGGCCAGATAATTTGCTATGATACTCTCTGTAAACACATCAGTGCCAGCTGTAACAGCCATACAGAGTTCCGATTCTACACCATTAATTTACTGGATGAGATTTTAATACACAGGTTTTGGTGGGCTTAACATAGAATACCAGTGAAAATAAGTTTTGATCTACTTTGTAACCCTCTTCCAACCTTATGTGCCAGTGCGTGTTCTCCATTCTTCAACTCTAGCTTCCTTGTCATCTTTTGTGGTAGAGGTTTCAGCTATCTTGGCCCTACACTCTGGAACACTCTCCTTAAACCACTTCACTTTCCTCCTCTCTCCTCACCTTCAAAAGCCTGCTCAAAAACTACTGCTTCAACCTACAGTTACTTTCCTAACACTTTTCCTACTAATACGCCATCCATTTTAATATCTTTATAAACAAATCAGTAACTCAGTAGGTTAGTCAATGAAATGGAAACTAATTAGAACTCACCAAGTTTGTTCATGCACGTACCGACAAATAAATCATAGGAACCCGATTTGGGATGTGAGCTCCTAAAATGCCAATTAGTACCAGGTGCACATGGCGAGCAAGACTTCAACTCGCCTAAATCACTTTTCACTACCAAAAACCAATACTTGGATTCAAATGAATCCTAGAAAAAATAATACTTTTGGTATCAAGCTAGTCAGAAGACGATGGAAGAGCCGCAACAGATTCCAAATGTATCAGATGCAGTTGGAAATGAGAAAGCAAAACAATAAAAGATTGCCAATGGATAAGCAGGTGCTTTGTTTTATAGCTTCCAACTGGTAAGTAGCTCACCCTAAGATTCAGCATATTTTTCCAGCTCTATTTAATATCTTTTAATATTTTTGGTAATCCTAAAGGCGGTTCCTAAAGATTTATTCATATTCTGGGATTGCAATGTTATGTAGCTATACTGACATTCAATGACAATGAATGGATTCCCTTTCTAAAATATATTACCAAGGGTTATGACTTCTGTATAATACTTATAACAGTGACATGTAGTTGGTAGATCGCATATGAATCAACAGTTTAATCAATCACTATTTTAATTTGAAACTTTAACATTACTTTGATTATGTTTCCACTGGCAGGAGGGTCAGTAACCAGAACATACAGATTTAAAATAATTGGCAAAAAAAACAAGGTGAAGATGAGGAGAAATTGTTTTACTCAGCGTGTCGTTATGATTTGGAATGCATTGCCTGAAAGGGTGGTGGAAGTAGATGTAATAGTAACTTTCAAAAGGGAATTGGATTTCTACTTAACAAGTAAAAAATTCCAAGGATATGGGGAAAGAGCAGGGGGAGTGAGACTAATTGGTAACCCTTTCAGAGAGCCAGCACAGGCCTCCTTCTGTGCTGTATGATTCTATGATTTATGCTAAATTTACACTACAAATTCATCTCACACTGACATTACGGTTATAGTGTAAATGTAGCCTTACATCTATGTTTTAGCAGCTGCTTACTGTTGTCTGTATGGATATTTAGGAGTACTGAAATCATGCTCTACAAAGAATTAGCCTCTGCCCCCTGAATGAGAGTTCACACATCAAGCATTGCTGTGTGAGATTTTCTGAGTTCAATAGATGGTGCTCTGAGTTCAGAGCCACCCACATTCTTCTCTCTCTGCTCTTTTAAAAAAATGTAATGCTAAAGTTACTGACAATTTTGGAATAGAGCGCTCAGGCTTTGGAACTGGGATGAACAGCTGAATAATTGGACTTGTTTATACTAGACTGTTAACGTGAATTCAAGTGAATGTCGACAGTTACCATTCACAAAATAGCTTTTTTTTTTAATCAAAGTCAGTTTGTGGTCAACAAGGCCAAGATATTTTATCTCATAATAGATCAGCACAACTGATTCAGACATATTTATAATCTGCAGGGTAAGGGTTAACACAATGTTGGACAGTGCCCATTCCTTCAGCTTCACAGTGTTGGATTTCATTATCAGGCAAGTCAAACATGCATCAACACCAGGCTATCCTGTGGTTGGAACAGTTTAGGTGCCAAGTTCAACAACTATAATCATTTACATGAAAATTCATTTCCTGTGGAAGCTGATGCCTGCAGCTTTTCTGTGTCTAAAATTTGCTGTTATGACGCATTAGCTATTCCGATTAGTAATTCTAATTGCAGTTTATCTGCAAAATAATCAAAGTTAGTTGTACCTTCTCTTTGTAATACATAGTGTTAAGTGCAGTCCAGGCTGCTTGTAATAGTCACTTCAACAACCAGTGCTAAATAGATATTATGATGACAAATATGTGAAAGTAGCTAATTTTCCTCAAAATGCAGTTTCATGTTTCTTCTGTTACAACCACTACACAATATTTCAGATTGTAATACATAATTTTTAATATCTATGTCTATTTAAAAATCTTACATCTGCACGCATTTTCTATCTGCACAACCAGAATCCCTATTGTCATGTTTTTGATATACTTTTTGTGTCAACTTTTTACCATTATAAATTTCTGTGTCCACATTTATTAATTTTGCCTATGTAAACTTTTATCACTCGGATTG
Organism: Squalus acanthias; assembly: GCA_030390025.1. NCBI lineage: Eukaryota > Metazoa > Chordata > Chondrichthyes > Squaliformes > Squalidae > Squalus > Squalus acanthias. The sequence goes on from CM059429.1 coordinate 34,545,098, forward strand.
TGTAGGTTGGCCACTGAGTTCCTACAAATCGTTCAAAATGCTTTCTGTATTTCTTTTTATTATCAGTCTTTATTCCCTCAGTAATTGAAATTTCTAATACCCAGAATAAGGGTTTAAACATTTAAAAAATTCAACAAATTAGATGTTGCACAGCAGCTTGATTAAGTTTATTCATTGAATTGTCCTTTTTGTCTTTTAATGGGTTTGTTTTTTTACCCGATGACCTCAGCCTCTCCCAAAGGCCTGGGCCCAGACTGGTGACTGAGCTGAATTTGGGTTGTACAGGCTGAGCACGTGCAATGTATCTAATTTCCCAGTTTGCATCAGTACTGTTCAGTCAGCTGTACTGATGGAAAATTGTAGCAGCTTCTGCTCAAAGGCTTGTTTAAAAATTATTTGAAGAAAAGCTAAAGGACAACTTTTTACCCAACTAGGAACCCCGTGCTCCCCGACCGCTCTCTAGTGCCCCCGCTTCCGACCCGCCTCCAGACTAAAATTCAGGCCATTTTGTGCGTCAGTGACAGAGGCATATCATGGAAGTGGTGATTTTAAACTCTGTTCTGATGGAACTACAATTTGTAATAGTTACTGTGGCACCCAGGCAGAAAATTTATGAATAATAGCTGCGAGGCTCAAGTGCCAGCAAACACTCAAATGAAAAGATTTTCTTTCTTTCCAGGGTATTAAATAATATAAGCAATTTTGTAAATATTCTGAACTAATGATGTTGTTTGGGAAGATAGTTTTTCTGTGTCACTGAGGGGAATTGTTGTTTGTACCAGAGCTAGAGGGGAACATTTATGGAATACTTTGATACTAGCTTTGGACATAGAGGCTGGAATCAGTCAGCTCGCCAGGCCCGGACCAAGGTAAATGACCACCTATTCCTGTGTTGGCGATTGAAGACACAACAGTGTGATCAATCATGCTGGTCAATGCAAAACCAACCACACAACTTCAGGTGTGCACTCACCACAATATTCAGAAAATTACAGGGAATAGATAAAGGGAATCCACACAACAATGTTCAATACTAATACAAGCTCTAGGACAAGGAGACATGGGCCAGAATTTTCTTTACCTGGGCGAGTCCGGTGCGGGCGGTGGCCATGTCGGATCCTGACCCCGCTGCTGGCTCCGTCCCACTGTTGAAAATGAACTTACCTTAATGTGGCCTATTAAGCCCGCCCAGCACGTTACCCGGCCAAATTAGATGGAGCGAGTCTGGTGACGTCATTCATGACGCATTTTCAGCCGGGATCTTTAAGGGGACTATGGCCAGATTACATTTGAAGTTTAATCTAACAAAGTGGGTGTTGAATCTTTACTCTACAATAATATAATAAAAGTTATATATGAGTGACAAAGAAACATTTAAATAATATCAAAGTAATATAACGCCATCTACAAATATGATCAAGAACATAATTAAAAAAGTACATTAATTGGGACGTTATTGGTGCTTTATTCATAAATCTATAGACTTTTGTATCAGTAACTGGTACAAATAAAAGATGTGTGTATAGGTAATATATAAAATTAAGCAGATTTTATATGTACTTGTAAAGGGGTGGATTTACAATCTGATACAAGTTCAGTGGAAGAGCTGCGGAAACCCTGACAAACAGTGCAAGTGGTGCTTATGTGTTTCTGGGATTTCTGCAGCTCTTCTGTTGAAGTTAACAATGGACAAGTGAGAGAACCTCTGCAGAAGTTCCCCCCCAAAGTCTCAGACTGAAAAATTAAATTAGTTATATTCAGGGACTGAAAGCAAATTGAACCAGTGGAATGAGTAATGAGAATGAAATTGTTACAGTTGATGACTTGATTTAATCTGTAACTGGACAATCACAGTATACTGTGAGGAAAACCTGACCAGAAACAACACAAAAATGTATTTAAATAGTAAAGTCATTTTTTTTTTATAGTGCAGATCAATTTACTGCAATTACTGTTGAGTTGGAAGGCAACAGCTGAGAATGGCCAGTGAAAAATGTATTTCCCTCACCATCCAGGGTAGGAGGGGCGTCTTCAGCACTCACATCCCTTCAGGAATTTCTGAATTAACATTTACCAGTAGCTTTTCAAGTAGAACAGAATCTCCAACAATCTGTTAGCTGATGTAATCAACATGTTTTTATTTTGGTTTGTTTTCCATGCTGTCAAGTAATCAGCTGGAGCAATGGCCACTGAACTCCCGCCTCAGGTTGACAGATGTGCTATTATTATTTTACCTACTAGTGATGCCAAGCTCAGAGCTCTAAGTTAAAATGAAGACACAACTTCTTCTTGCTGCTGAGGGTGGAGATTATGTGGAATAGTCTCTTCAGGAACACAATGGAAACGGAGGATGCTATAAATTTCAAGAAAGTGATAGGATACATTTTGGCAGATATAGCTAATGAACGGTGCAAGACATAATGTGGGGTAGGAAGTCTGTGGGACTGTCGCAATGGATGGAAATGATCTTTTCTGGTGCTGTATAACTGCTATTTTCCTAAAGAAATTGGGAGACTTTGGAGGACAAGTTAAGTACACCCAGTGCTGCATCATGGGCAATCATGGTGTCCTGATCTTACAGAAATTCCCAACCACAGTGTGCAATGACATTCAATCTCCTGGAGCAGCAACAGGAGGTAGGAGATCAGCAACGGCACGGAGGAAGGAGGCCGACCCCAGGAGCAACACAGATCTTTATTCATTAACCTAACGGGGCAAATTTTCATCTTCACCGCCTAAGCAGTAATCTTGCAGAGCGGATCATCTGCCCATTATAGAATCCACCTGATTCTCAATCCATTGATTTCCAGGAGGTGAAGATGAATATCTACCGCAACAAGTGGACAGGTTCTTGAAAACACAGGTGGTGGTCATGAAGGCATAAAATGCTAAATGTCAAACTGGTGCAATAGGGAATGATTTTCTGATGATAACGTTAAGACATTCTGTTGATGCAGATTAGAGATGCCTTACTCTTCACGTATACATAGTATACCTAACACCCAAGAGTGCTTGATGCCGACATTGCAATCAGGTTAGCTATCACCTTCATGTGCAATGAGCTCCACTGAAGTTTTGCAACTACACATATTACATCTACTCCATTTATTTTAATAGGCTTGGATGATTTTTGTTTGGGCCTTATAAACCTTCAAGTACTTAATCTTAATAAATATTGTTGGCTGCCATTTATTTGTCAGCTTGGCTCAGCTGGCAACACTCAGGTCCCGAGTCAGAAGGTTGTGGGCTCACTCCAGGACTTGGGCGCATAATCTAAGCTGACACTTCAGTACGGTACTGAGGGTATGCCACAGTGTCAAAGTTGGTGTCCTTCAAATGAAACATGACCATATTTGCCTGTTCTAGTGGTTCAGGTAGTCATAAAAGATCCCATGGTACTTTTCCAAAGAGGAGCATTTATCTAATTCGCTGTTTGTGCGACCCTGTTATGTGCAATTGGTATTGCGTTTATTTACTTGCCAACAGTGACTGCACTTCAGAAAGTAATTATTTGGATGCCAAGTACTTTGGGACGTCGAGAGTTGTCCCACAGAGCTATAAGGCACCAATTCATTGCAAGTCCTTTCTTTCGTACCTTAATTAATTCTGATGTGTTCTTTACTTACCTGCTTGGGAATATTTTCTACATCCTTTCTGTTGAAAACCACCAGAAAATCATTTAAAAGCTCTGCCATAGCATTAGCAATCTGCACTATCACACTTGCCTTACTTGTTCTCTAATTACTTTGCTTGATACAAGTGTTCCCAAAGGATACCTTTTTGTTCCACCAAGACATCTTCCTTTGTTATTTGGAAGATCTGTCTAGTCCCCAAAATTTATTATTTAAACCGAAACTATCCCGTGCAAACATAAAGGTTTAAAACATAAAGCTGTTAATAGGTTTGTTTCTTATTCCTAAACAGTTACGCCACAGGGGAAGAAAAAAACATTCGTGGAGTTTGAACAAATTCCTGTAAAATTTAATACTATAGAATGCATAGCACCTTTTTTAAAAAAAACCCTGATATTTAAAGGATATTGTGAGAAAGTTTAAAAATCCTGTAAAATTTGTCATTTACCAGAAGCTATGCCTTTTTATTAACCATACATATAAAAGATAGAAACAGTACCCATAGTAACACTGCTTTGCTACATCTGTTGGGCTCTTCATAGCAGCTTCACTGCTTTGCTTTAAAAGCTTCAACTAGCATTTTTTTTTTTTAAAATGCTGTGTTTTCTAATACAAAATTCAGGGCACATTTCAATAAATCAGTATGAGTGACATTAATGATCGCTTGTATAAATGGAAAACCTTGAAACGATGTGTTGTCATCTTTTAAACAAGGGAGCGCACTAAGTTTGAAGTAGTCCAACACTAAAATCTCAATTTTCTTTCACTATCATCCCAGTGATGCAGAAGACAGTTCACGGAGTCATATAAAGTCAGTGCCTGCCCCCTTCACTAAATCAAAGCTGAGGAGAAAGTGGAGTTAGTAACAGATAGCTGCAATCACCTTTCAAATGTCTTTAAATATTTGTCATTCTTCAGTCACGACCATGTTTATTTATCATGATGCGGAGATGCCGGTGTTGGACTGGGGTGGACAAAAATGAGAAGTCGCACAACACCAGGTTATAGTCCAACAGTTTTATTTGAAATCACAAGCTTTCGGAGCTTACGTGGCCCCTTCCTCAGGTGAAGTGACCTTCACCTGAGGAAGGGGCCATGTAAGCTCCGAAAGCTTGTGATTTCAAATAAAACTGTTGGACTATAACCTGGTGTTGTGCGACTTCTCATGTTTATTTATACTATTGTTGCATGTCCTTTGCGATGAGCACAATATCCTCAAAAATCTCATGTTCACCATTAAGCTTCTGGTCATTTGTTTAATATTGCATATTTAGATTTTGGCTCTGGAACAGTAAGCCTCACTTATAGTACATAACGTAATAACTGAAAATGGAATTTGTATCCTATGGCCACGATTTCGCCGACCGAGGTGGGTCCAGGGTGGCCGGGGTCAGTAGCGCAGTCCCAGCCTGCTGCCTGCTCTTTCTAAATGATTTTTCGTTGATTGGGCTTGTTAAGTCCGCCCAGCGAGGTTCCCAGCCAAGTAAAAGGAAGCGGGTCTGATGACGTCATTTGATGAGGCATCATCAGCCAGTTTCCTTAAAGGGGCCATGTCCAAATTGATTTTGACAGTTCTGCTGTCCGTGTTCTACAGCACTGAGGTGCTGCAAACACTGACAAGCACTGCACAAAGGTGCACGGCTGCACCCAGGCTCTCCCATGACTCCCTCCATATGCTTATGGAGGGAGTCACAGCACGCAGGGAGGTGCTCTTCCCTTCCAATGGGCAGAAGAGACCTCCCCAGGAGACCAACACAGCCTGGTTGCACATTGCACAGGAGGACACAAGCAGGGATGTCGTCAGGAGGACCAGGCTGCAGTGGCGCAAACCTTTCAATGATCTCAGTAGATCACAAAACGTTACTGCCAAGCCACACTCAACCTTATCCTGCTGTGCCACTCATCACATCCCCATCACTCTGCCTTCCCTACCCTACTCCTGCACTTCTTTACTCACACCAACTTACCTTGCACCTCCACCATCCCTCTCTATCTACATTATCACTTCCCCATCTCACTAGCCACCCCTCACACTCACCCTCATCCTACTGCAAGCATACCAACTAAGAACACAGAAGGGTAGGCACTTGGGTGGTTTAGGTAGTGTACATGTGAAGTTTCTGGCAATGTGCTGTCAAACATTGTTAAAGATTGAAATCTTTACTTTCAACACTTTGCATTCTTGGACAGATTTGTGTGCACCTTTGGAAGTGGATAAGCTACCGCTTCTGACCTTGGAAAGTGAAGACCTATGAAATGGGAGCTTTTGTAGGCCATTTTGGTTGTTAAGTTAGTAACACAACACCCGACCTCCTTACCTGACGTGATCCCAGAGCAGCGGGGAAGCCGTTGACGAACTCTAAAAATCTAAATACAAGCTTAAAATAAGACTTAATTGCCTCTTAACAATGCATTTAATGATCTAAATTGTCTCCCCCACCGCTTGGTGTCGAGTCTGTTCAGCGCTGACAGACCTGACACCTGGGAGACTCGCGTAGAGGTGGCTTGACAGTGGGTTCCCGACAGCTGACCCACCTCCGATCCCGCCCTCTCAGCGCCGGTAAAATTCCAGCCTATGTATACATGCGCATGTCGTACAGGAGGTTTACATTATTGGTTCAGTAGATTACCAATAGCCCATGCAAATAAATGAACAATGGACTGATATTACCTGAACAAACAAGGATAACGAAAAGATATACTAACTCTTAAGTAAGGAGTTAAATGTAATACTTCACAATTTGCCACATCCACTTAGGTTTTATAACATTGTAGCTGAATTATATTTATCTGTGATAACTGTCTAGCATGCTTTAGGAAATAGAGGACAACCACAGGCAGGCATATTTGCTATAAAGGTAATGGCCCAAAAATTCGGCCGTTCTCGGGTGAGTACTCAGTGCGTACTCACCCGTATTCGTTCCCGAAGTGCCGGTTTCCTGTATGCACTGCTCATGCGCGGGAAACCGGCACTTCCGTTATGGCGAAGGGGGCGGTTCCTAGGTGAACCGCGTGCGCACTAGAGGCTGCGCGCACGCAGCACACTTAGGTTTTTTGTCATGTTTCAACGCGAGGGTAAGTATTGAAGATTCTACGCTAGTAAAAAGGAGGCGTAAGACCCCTTTTGAACAAGGTAAGTAGTTAATTAAGTATAATTTTAATTTTTTTTCAACAGGTTTATCTTTTTTAGAGACTTTAAAGAAAGGTAAGTTTATTTTTATAACTTTTAAAAAGTATTTTAATTTTTTCAAAAATTTAAATTTTTGTTTAAAGTGGTTAATTTATTTAACTATAGTTATTTTATTAATGTGATGGTTTTTAAAAAAATTTATTTGAGGTTTAGCTGTTCTTTTGGGGCCGATTTCAATTCACAGATTTGACAGGTCTCCTGTCAAATCTATGAATGAAAGATGGTCTGCTGCCATTGGCTCTCCATGGCCCACGTGATCCCAGGGGTCGCATCGCACTAACTGCGCCCCTGGAACACGCAAGCACTGCGCGCCGGCTCTTGGGAGAGGCCCGGGACCCGAAGTTCCTGTGGGCCCAAAACACAACGGCCGGCGCGGTGGGTGATATCGCGCGCGATCCTTACCCCCCGCGGCAAGCCTCCGAATCGAATTTCTAGGCCATTAAATTAATTAGTCAAAATACAGTAGGAGCTAGCAAAAAGCTTATTGATATACCGTATATAGTCTGGCATTCATACAACACACAATACCAGAAGGGAGGGCACCATTTGTCAGCTTTTAGCTTTGTTTGATCAATGATCAATTCACAGAAAAGTATGTTCTATATAGTTATGCTATACAATAATGTATAGTATCTGAAAATTGCCAGAGACTATACACTAACTACTTACTGGTATTGGTAGAATTCATTTTTCATGCAACATAACAGAAATGCATGAAGTTTAAAAAAAAAACTTGCTCGCAGCAGCGAACAGGACAGAATTAGACTAGGTGGCTCATTAAAAAAAACATTAGCACAGGCTTGATAGAATGTAACCGGACAGAATCAGCCTATGATCTTCTAGCTGTAGGTTGAAAGCAGGGGGAATGGAAAAGATTGACATATTGGCAATGGTCTTCTCCATGGCTGGCTCCTGAAATGAGCTGCTTTGTTTATATAACAGAGCTACTGACTGCTGGATAAAGTGGACACAATCGCAGCCTTTCTGAGTTGGAGCATTTCTCATCTGAGGCTTTCCATGTAGCAAACTGGTAGAGTTGGAAATTTATCAGACGACACTAGCGGGGGAATCTTAACTTTCCCTGATCGGTAGGAGAGAAGCGGGGGCGATCAGTTAAAATGGAGTAGCTCCATTTCCTGCTCTGTTCCTGCCGATTCCCCATTTTAACGCCCGGTTTTGGCGATGGACTCGGGTCCCCACGTGGCCGCTCCACCAGGTAATGAAAGTAACATTTGTGCCACACAGTGCCAGGCAATGACTATCTCCAACAAGAGAGAGTCTAACCATTTCCCCTTGACATTCAACGGCATTACCATCGCCGAATCCCCTACCATCAAACATCCTGGGGGTCACCATTGACCAGAAACTTAACTGGACCAGCCACATAAATACTGTGGCCAAAGAGCAGGTCAGTGTCTCACCTCCTGACTCCCCATAGCCTTTCCACCATCTACAAGGCACAAGTCATGAGTGTGATGGAATACTCTCCACTTGCTTGGATGAGTGCAACTCCAACAACACTCGCAGCTCGACACCATCCAGGACAAAGCAGCCAATTTGATCGGCACCCCATCCACCACCTTAAACATTCACTCCCTCCACCACCGGCGTACTGTAGCTGCAGTGTGTACCATCTACAAGATGCACTGCAGCAACTCGCCAAGGCTTCTTCGGCAGCACCTCCCAAACCCACAACCTCTTCCACCTAGAAGGACAAGGGCAGCAAGCGCATGGGAACACCACCACCTGCAAGTTCCCCTCCAAGTCACACACCATCCTGACTTGGAAATATATCGTTGTTCCTTCATCGTCGCTGGGTCAATATCTTGAACTCCCTACCTAACAGCACTATGGGAATACCTTCACCACACGGACTGCAGCGGTTCAAGAAGGTGGCTCACCACCACCTTCTCGAGGACAATTAGGGATGGGCAATAAATGCTGGCCTTGCCAACGATGCCCACATCCCAGGAACGGATAAAAAAAGCTGTCAGGAAGCCAGCGAGGCCCTCTAACGTATAAAAAAATGATTGTTTGTAGGGCCAGGAGTAACAGCAGTGCTCCTCTGGGTCACACAAGGGTAGTCCGGACATCTGCTGTCTTAGGCTCCTTGCCCTATACCCAGCTGTGACACCCTCACAACACTCCCCCTCCGGGACTTACCATGCTGTCAACAGCCAGGTGCTGCTTTCCCCCCTGAAACAGGTGAGCAGTTAATATCCTGCGCGGGATTCCCGTTCGCTCCCAGGAGTTAAAATCAGCCCTTGGGCTGATTCAAATCCATAGGTACAATTTGAACATGGTAAGGTATTTTATGCTCCATTTTTAAGTTATATTATTTTCTCCTTTTTTAATTTCCCCTCTCCATGCACTGTTCCCAAGTCCACAACCACCAGATGCGAGTATACCACTAGATGTCAACCCAGAATTCAGAGCCAGAGCTCTGGTCTCCAATTGCTGGGAATGTCTGGCGTGGGTTTGAACCTTGCACCTTCTGGTTTAGAGGTGGGATTGCTACCAATAAGCCAAAGGCTTGCTCCCATGACTATGCTCTTAGACTACTTCATTGAGTGAATCTGACTCAACAGTAAGAAAGGAGAACAACATGCTTTGATGTTTCTTGACCTTTTCCAGCACAAAAGCATTATTTATTGGGATAGAATTTTAAAAAAAACTGTTAGCAGCTGACAGGACTATTTGATCCTTACATCTGCAGTATTTATAGCCCAATTCAGAGCAGTTGAATTTCCGCTGCTTGCATTACTAGTCACAATAACCGCCACACAGTAAAAGTATTTCAGTACGTTATTAGCCCCAAGGAGATCAGAGACTCAGTAGCTTCTCTATGAAAATAGCCTCTATATATCTCAAAAGTTGGGTGTGCTTCTAGACATGTCGAAGGTAAAGCCACTTGTTAAGCCACTTCAGAGGGCAGTTAAGAATCAACTGCATTGATGTGGGACTGGAGTCACATATAGGCCAGACTAGGTAAGAACATCAGGTTTCCTTCCCGAATGGACGTTAGTGAATCAGTTGAGTTTCAAGACAATCTGATAGCTTCCTGTTTACTTTTATGGCTAGCAGCTTTTTATTTCCAGATTTTTTAAAACCGCCATGGTGGAATTTGAACTCATGTTCTCCGGATTATTAATCCAGGCTTCTGTATTACTAGTCCAGTAATATAACCACTACAGCACCATACCCAAATCATATACTCTCCATCACAAAAACCTCGGTAGCATCATCTGGCTTTGTGTCTACCGCAGCTCATCTCTTGCTGAAACCTTAATTCATGCCTTTGTCACCTCCAGGCTCCTGGCCAGCCTCCGATCTTTCACGCTCAATATACTTCAGCTCATTCAACACTCTGCTGCTCGTATACTATCCTGCACCAAGTCCTGCTCACCCATGACCCCTGTCTTCACTGACCTATGTTGGCTTTCGGTCCCCCAATGCCTCAAAATTTAAATTCTCTTTCTTGTGTTTAAATAACCTCCTCCAGTGCTACAATCCCCCAAACTCTCTGTACTTCTGACTCCAGCCTTTTGTGCATCCACTCCCTTCACTTTGCCACTGGTGGTCATGTCTTCAGCCACCTAGGCTCCATGCTCTGGAATTTCCAGTCTAAACCCCTCTGCCTCTCGTCCTTTATGACCCTCTTTAAAATCCACCTCTTCGATCAAGCTTTTGGTAACCCTTTATAATCTTTTTTCTTTGTCTCAGTGTCTGTTTTTCCTTATGCTTCTGCGAAGCCCCTGGAATGTTTTTCTCCATGAAAGGTGTTATATATTGATGTTATCTGGAAACAATATATAAATGTTGTATTTGCCTTCCCTCTGGAAACAATATATAACTATAAATATATGTAGCATCATGCTTTGCAAATTAAATTTGAAGAGGTGACAATTTCACTAATATAGGTGCCTTGTGGGAGATGTTAGGTGTCATTTTTCTGTATTCCATCCACAATGGTACGTCTTTGTTATCATAATACATGCTAATTTGAACCTTCTTAATGTACAAATATATTGTCTTTCAACAGTTATATTGTCCTTCCATATAATTAGCCTTAGCACTTCACCACTTGTTAGGGGTCCTTGAAAACTGCATGTGTTAAGCTACTTTCATTTATTGGCCTTAAACTCATGCTTCAAGCCTTGTCTAATTACAAGCTCAACCTGCAGGGTTGCTTCACACATGCTCCAAAATCTGACAGAGTATTAATACTAGGGCTGCAATAATTAGGCAGTTATAGCCCTGCTGTGACTGACGTCAGTATGAACCAGCAGTAAATCAGGGGCATGTATAATTAGCTTCATTTTAGGGAGGACATTTATACCCTCCAATACTCCAAATTACACAAAGGAGAACCTGAACCAAGACAAGACTGATGAATAAATAGGTGATTTCAAAGCCACTTAAAACTGAATTAAAATTATAGTTTAAGATTAAGGTTTTATCCTTTTTAATAATGTACAAACTTTTTCTTCAATAAGTAACTCCAGTCAAGCTTCTTGGAGGTAATTTTGTGCATCTATTTACTGTCATCACTGAAATAGTATCGCACAGAATATTTTGCGTAACTCGAGGCTGCCGGCAATTTTGCCAAGACACTTTTGAGACATTTTGCTGGGGGAGGTTTGATTAATCATGTCAGCAGTAGCAAAAGTAATTGCTGTAATACAGCATTTCTCATCTGAGAGAGCACAATAGAAGATCAGCTTACAGTCACACTTCATACAGAGTAGAACAAAGAGACTTTAAAATTTAGACACAAGAAAACACAATTTAACAGAAAATATGGAAATTCCAATTGCTTACTGCAGCCTCTTTTATACCGGCGTTGTTTTAGTTCGGATTCCAGCATCTATGATCTGACTCCCTGCTTTTACACTGCTAACGCCAGCTCACTTATCCCAACAGCAACCAATAATTTGCATTTGTTTAGTGCCTTTAATGTACAAAATATGCCAGGGTGCTTTATAGAGGGGAAGAGGAAAGAAATAGAAGAAATAAACGGAATGGATAACAAGCCATGGTGTGCATTAGGAGAGGTTACCATAAGTTTGATTAAAAAGATGACTTTTGAGAAGGTTTTAAAGGTGGAAAGCAATTTTGGAGAGGGGAGTAGTTTAGACACAGAGGGCGCGATCTTGCCAGTCCTGGTGAGGCGGGTATGGAGGCAGGACTGCCGGGAAAATGGCATCTTGCCAGGAAGCGGGTAGCCGACCCGCGCCGGGTCCTGTCTCCTTGGAGGCGGGAAGGGGATTAGTGCCACTTATCTGCCTGTTAAAAGGTAGTTAACAGGCAGATAAGAGGATTATCCCCATTTTGCCCACACAAGTGCGGGCTTCCCGAAGGGAAGGGGTGGGGGGGGGGGAGGAGGAGGAGGGGGGGGGGGGAGGAGGAGGAGGAGGGGGGGGGAGGAGGAGGAGGAGGAGGGGGGGGGAGGAGGAGGAGGAGGGGGGGGGGAGGGGAGGGGAGGGGGAGGAGGAGGAGGAGGAGGAGGGGGGGGGGGGGGGGAGGAGGAGGAGGGGGGGGGGGGGGAGGAGGAGGAGGAGGAGGAGGAGGGGGGGAGGGGGGGGAGGGGGGGGAGGGGGGGGAGGAGGGGGGGGGAGGGGGGGGAGGAGGAGGGGGGGGAGGGGGGGGAGGAGGAGGGGGGGGAGGGGGGGGAGGAGGAGGGGGGGAGGGGGGGGAGGAGGAGGGGGGGAGGGGGGGAGGAGGAGGGGGGGAGGGGGGGGAGGGGGGGGAGGAGGGGGGGGGGAGGAGGAGGGGGGGAGGGGGGGGAGGGGGGGGAGGAGGAGGAGGAGGGGGGGGAGGAGGAGGAGGGGGGGGGGGAGGAGGAGGAGGGGGGGGAGGAGGAGGAGGGGGGGGGAGGAGGGGAGGAGGAGGGGGGGGAGGAGGGGGAGGAGGGGGTGGGGGGGTAGGGGTGGGTGTGGGGGGGGTGGGTGTGGGGGGGGGGGTGGGGTGGGGAGACGACACTGTGTGGATAAAGCAGAATTTTACAGAAAGTTTATAAAATATACTTAATAGTCAATTTGTTTTCTAGTAGGGAACTATCAATCAATGGTCATTGGGAATATGGTCACCATATATAATTTACAGATTTTGAATGGAGAAATAGCACTTTCCATACTGTGAACACCAGAGAAAGCACAGACTTTTATAATGCTCATTTACTGAAAAAATTGGTCATTGTTTTTCTTTTGAGTATATTGGAGGCGGTGAATGATTTTTCAATGTGCTGGAATGAACTAATCTATATTTGAAATACCACAGTATACTTAGACCAATGTCATTAAAATTAGACTCCGCACCAACCACGTACATTTATATAGTGTCTTTGATGTAGAAAAACAGTACAAATCACTGCTAGTTCCACAGGTAAAACTAAAGCTGTTACCTGTTTTCACTTTTCTTTCTGCTGGCCAGTTTGCACCTTTTTCAAACTGTTTGTTGTAAACAAAAAGCCTTATTTGAGTTATGGCACCACTCTGCTTTTTAAAAATACCAGCTTAAGGGTAGTTTTTATCTTTAATAGAGTGACGCATCAATTTCACCCACAAATCTTGGCATATATATTTAATACAAAAAATTGGATTGCTATTTTTGTGTGTCTGGACAAATCATTTGAACAATCTGATTGAAGCCATGAACTTGCAGCCACTGAAGGAGCAAGTATGCCTACTTTTACATATTTGTGTGACCAGACAGCTTTGATGCAAACAGACTTCAATGTGAAATTTACATGAGATTGGTGTTAATGGATATGGACCTTGGGGGATAACAGTAATAATAGTAACAGACAACAGAAGGTTCTTATCATTGAGAGGTAGACAGTAGGCCCATAAATATTATCTGCAAAAATGACAACGAAAAGTAGTAGTTGGATTCAAAATCCACCCAGGGTTTGTCAGTTTGGAACAGAATTGGGGAGGAAAATTGAAACTCGGGAAATTCTTTTTGCAGGGTGGGAGGGTGCAAATTTTGCACATAGCATTCTTTAATTTGAACCAATTGACTCAATTCCCTGAAAGTAAACTTTAGGTATGTAGGGGAATCACACCATAAGGGAAATTTAAGTGAGTGACTCAATCATTCTGCTTTTCTGATACTTTGGCGCAGGAACAATCCAACGATGACAGAGGGTAACAGACGGTGAATGGATATTAGCCCTATTGTTAGCACTGGTAATTATATAGTGCCTCATCACATCAAACCAACAACTTGCATTTATATAGTGTCTTAAATGTTGAAAAGCATCCCAAGGTGCTTCAGAAGGATAATCAGACAAAAATAGATGCCGAGCCAAACAAAATCTCAAAGGTGATCAAAAGCTTGGTTAAAGAGGTGAGTTTTAAGGAGGATCTTAAAGAAGAGAAGGAGATGGAAAGGCAGACGAGGCATTTCCAGGAAAAAGGGGGTGGGATGCACAAGAGGCCAGAGTCAGATAAATGTGTGTTCTGAAGAGGTTACAGATATAGGGAGGGGCAAGGCCACAAAGCGATCTAAACAAAAGGATGAGAATTTTATATTGGAGGCATTGGGGAACCAGGAGCCAATGTAAGTCATCAGGGATAGTAGTAATCGATGAGCAGAACATGCTATGGGAAAGGATATGAGCAGCAGACTTTGGGATGAGCTGAAGTTTACAGAGCATTTTAGATGGGGGTGGGGGCCCGGGGGGGAGGGGGGCAGGCCAGGAGAGCATTGGAATAGTCGAGTCTGGAGGTGACAAAGGTATGGATGAGATTTCAGCAGCAGATGGGCTGAGGAGGCAGTGGAGGCAAGCAAAAACCCCTTCTGCCATACCCAAGGCATCCCCCAATGCTAACAGACTGTAGGAATCTACCAGTGAACGCAACCCCATATTTTGCCCCCATTTCTGCCAAACCCCAGGTTTCTCCTCCACTAATTGCTGTCAAACCCTAGCAGGCCTACCCAGTGCTGCCAAATCCCAGGACCATACCTCCACCGCCATCAAGGCTGAGGATCACCCTTCAGTGCTGCTAAACTCCATGAACACCTCTCCCTCCCCTCAGTGCTGCTAAACACCAGGTACTGCCCTCCAACCTAGGACATCTTGCTCTTCATCCTCAGCTTTAAAAAGGTAAGGGTTAAATATTAAATACACAGATAAAGGAATGTATATAAAATAAAGGCTGCTCCTAATATGAATATAACTATAATCAAGGCCATTGATGTAGTTTACACAGACTAATGAACAGTATTGGAATTCAATCCCCCAAAGCACTGATATCTCAGAATACTATGTAATAAAACAGAATAGGACTTATTCAATCAATGTAAATGGCCCCGATAACACATTGTGCTTTATATGGCATAACACCTCTATTGTTATAAAACAGTGCATCCTCTGACTCACTAACATCTGCTAGTATGTGTAAGTGTGTTTGTTGCATATCACATTTACATTTTAGGCATGGAATCTTCTAACTTGATATACTACTCAATGTAGAATTAATGCTGTGCATTTTATTATAACTTAAGCAGAATCAGTGCCAGCAGATTATTTACAGTTAGTCAATAGTGGATTTTCATTCTGTTTAAAAAGCCTCCGTTAACCTGAAGACCATCAATGCATTGATATTGCTATGTTTTGATGTAGATTTATTAGAGCTGGTTCTTATCTGTGTGATTGAACTAGATACTCTTTGGAAAGAACAAGAGCGAGAGGTAGGAGAGAAAGAGAAAGAAAGGAAGGAATAAAGAAAGGAACTTGCATCTTATCATATCCCCAGGATGTTCCAAAGCACTTTACAGCCAATGAAGTACTTTGTGAAGTATAGTCGCTGTTAGAATGTAGGAAACACACACAGCAAGATCCCACAACATCATTGTCCAATATGGTTAAATTGTTGACCATCTCTATTATCTTTCATTTTTCTTAAGGCCTGCACCAGGCCATAAAATCATAGAAATTACAGCACAGAAGGAGACTATTTATCCCATTTTACCCATGCTCGCGTTAGCTCCTCAACTGGAGCTATCTGCTGTCATTTCATTTCCCTACCCTATGCCTGTATCTTTTTATATCCTTCCTTTCAATTCCCTTTTAAATGCAATTATAGTCTCTGCCTTGTTGGCTATCTGTGGTAAAGATTTCATGTTCTAATAATCCTCCAAGCGGAGAAAATTCTTCTAACATCATCCTTCATTCTTCAACTGATAATGATGAGTCTAAGGGGTATAATCTCAGCTTGTCGCCTGGGTGTAAAACTGGTGTTGTGGATCGGCCGCTCATTATAGAAACCATATGATTTTCATTTTCATTGATTTAAGTAGAACATCGATGTCTCTTGTTACCAATTTCCAACTAGTTGAAACAATCTTTACTTTCTACCCTTAAAACCTTTCAGAATTTTTGAAAACCTCTATTAGATCCCTATTGAATCTTTTCTGTTTCAGTGAAAAACTCAATTTTTCAATCCTTTCTTCATAGCTATAACCGCTCATATCTGCTATCATTCTAGTGAATCGTCACTGTACCCTTTCCATCACTCTCATATCCTTCCTATAATAGGATTCCCAGAACTGCATACAATACTCCCAACTTGGCCCAACTAATGTCTTGTACAAATTAAACATAGTGTGAGTGTGTGTCCTATTTATCTTTTTATAGCCTTTCTACCTGCATTTTCACCTTTAAATATCTTTGTATCTGCATCTATAGATCTGTGTCTGAAGGTAAGGGATTATAAATGTAATTTAAACAGGAATTGGAAAGAAGAATATAAAATGATACAGGAAGCACAGGATCATCGATGTTATTTATAATTGGTCAGATTTTGCTGTAGCAGGGCATCTAAAGGCGTTTACCGTTAGTTAGATTTGCCCCTGCATCCTTCAGCTCTGACAATTTTGGCCCACAAAGTTCCTGAAAGTGTGAGCTGATAACGGCGCAGCGAGGGAAACAGGGCATCTGGGACCTGAGGGAACAGCGCAACCAACAGAGTATCTCCTTAACCAATGAAATTTAAGGATTGGGAAGGACTGAGAAGGAGGGTAAATTAAAGGGGGTGAATTCAATGTCAAATCTGGTACAGAAGAAGAAATAGAGGGAAAGAAAGATTAGATTAAGAGAGAGAGAAAAAAAAAGGTAAAGTAAAAAAATGACATTTTTAAAATCTCCCTGAAAAATTCAGTAATTTAGGAATGAGACACCACACTTGTAATAGTTAATTTTCAGTGCCATAGAGGTTGATTGGCAGTAATTAACAATTATCTCATTGTTAAAAGGGTACTTACATTTGTAATTATTAGCCCTAAATATCTGCAATGGGTTTAGTTCGTATCTACCAAGCAAGTTCAGCAACTTCATGACATTTAGTGCACGTCAATAGTGAGGCAGAGAGTGAAATGCCATCTTCCCAAAGCTAATGGTGGAGCGGCGCAACTCTGACAGCAACTTTTGGATATTCGCATTTAATCGCGCATCTGCTCCTTGCCTGAAGTTGCCGTACCATTTACATATAAAAATGGCGAGCGCCATTATTCTCACTGTTATTTTGACTCCAAGATCTGCCCCAATAAGTTCTTATTTCTGTACATTTACCATTAAGGTTCAATATGTAACCTTCTTTATTAATGTAACTGTGTTAATATTAATGCCCTATTTTTGACCCGTCGTACAAAATCTAACGGCAAACCGTGCCCACTACAATATTTTAAAGGACTAACTAGGACATCATTAAAAATTAAAGAAAGTTATTCTTTTACTGAGGAAAAAACAGTGCAGTGTCATTGTTTGTTAATATTCACTTATAGAAATAAAATACTAATGGCCTACCTTCATCAGAATGAATGTCACGAGGGTTACAAAGACATTTGCTCGAGGATTCTTCCAGGCCTCTGAAGTCCCAATGTAGTCAAATTCCTCAGCAATTCCTTGCTTTGCCCAAGTCCTGTTATCAAACAGGGTGACCAGTGTTTCCTTCTGGGTGAGCTATGGGCCAAACGCAGTGAACTCAATTAATAGATTTTACAGAAACATACCAACAAATGAAAAACAAACAAATGAAGAGTAAACTACAAGATTCTGCTCAAGACATCTGGCAGCTGAGGATCCAGATGAATTGGCTTTGAGATTGAACATCAGCTCTCCAGCAGTTTAACAACTGGGCACTTAGTAAAATAAATTAAAATCAGCTCAACAGCATCACTTTAAAATGCAACAATGAACATAACAAAGCTGCATGACTGCATAATATTGGGCTATATCCTTCTCTGTTCATTAATTCCATCAAAAGGTAAATGTGAGTGTAAAATAGAGAACACAGAAGAAAATATACCCCTCTTACCGTTTCAAAACTATAAAAAAACATTTATCTCAATTATTTCAGATCTTCACTTTATCCCTTGAGGTAGTCTACAGGGAACACTGGAATTTAGGTTACACCTGAAGTGGAAGTGATCAATGTTGACACTGGATTTCAAACCTTAAAAAATGGTTCAGTTCTCCAGCAACAGTATCACTAACCTTGAGCAGCTCAGCAGTACGTATTTATAATGTGCTTGCAAATAAGTGTCAGTGGATATAAAATATATATTTCCATTAATATTGCATCACAGTGATAAGTGATGAGGACTGCTGGTTAAGATGTATCCTCATATTATATATACACACCACTTAGGTTTTTGGATTTTCTTGCACATCAAATCTATTCTGTCAAAAATATATCCTGCAACCACTAGTCTTCTTGATTATGATGCCTTCAAAGGATTGTAGAGCCAATTTTAAACCTGTCTGCCCAGGCAGTTAAAATGGCCAGTGGGTCTACCCATTCCGATCCCGCTGCCTTCCCGCGGGTTCTGATCTTAACTTGCTCTTCTGAGCAGGCGAGAAGGAAATGGGGCCATTTAAAAAAGTTTAGATCAGGCTCCGATGACATCAGGCCTGACACCCATGCACCAAACATGAACAGAAGCAATTCTGGCAATGTTACAGTATACCTCCCTTCCCTAGGATTTCCAAAATAATTGTGGTCTGGTCTGGTGCATGCTCCATAACTTCACCATAGAATGAGATCTCAGCATGTGTCTTGATGACCAGGATGGCATAGTCATGGCAGAGTAAAAAGGAGAAAATGCCAGTGCGCAATTAGCAGCCGTACTAGCAGAGCAGTAAGGAGGTCTGGTGCACCAGTCACAGTTCCAGATGGATTTGAAGGAGTGCCACAGCTACCCCATTTCTTAAAAGGAGTAAATCACATCCGCCAAGTAACTGTATTCAAATCACTTTGTCCCACACTTTACTCAGTTCTTCAAATGCCATCTATTGCCATAATGTTCTGGGATCAATGAGATTATAACCAATGACAAATAAATATGCAGTACAACGTTCAAGTCACGTTCACTATTATGTACCATGTGAATGCTAGCAGCTCAAGTTGCGATGATGCTGCCCCTTACTGCATGTGCTTTGTTTTAGATGTGTGACATCTAACCTACCATTCCTTCTAAGTCATTTCCTTGTGGAAGGGATAAGTGTGTTGGCTAGTTGCAGGATTTCATCGACACTTCACAGAAGCATAAGGGGAAAAAAATGCATGCTGAGCCAAAGAGAGAGATAATAGGAGGGTTGACCAAAAGCTTGGTTGAATAGGTGGTTTTTAAGGAAGGTCTTAAAGAAGCAAAAGTGGGTGTAGAGGTGGAGGGATTTAGGGTGTTAATTCCAGAGCATGGGGCCTAGGCAGCTAAAGGCACGGCTGCCAATGGTGGGACGGAAGCGAGGGGGATGGTGTGCACAAGAGGCCACAGTGAGAGGAATGGATTGTTTGGGGGTGGTTGAGGAGGTTACAGAGATAGGGAAGACCAGAGGTCATGAAGGGATTTAAACACAAGGTTGAGAATTTTAAATTTGAGGCACTGGGTGATGAGCACAGATAAACTGAGGTAGGAGCAGAGACGGGCAATGTTACGGGGGTGGAAGTAGGTGGTCCTTGTGATGGAGGGAATACGGGGTGGGAAACTTAGCTCAAGGTTGAGTAGGATGCCATGGTTGTGAACATTCCGGCTCCACCTGAGATAGTGTCTAGGGAAGGGGATGGAATCTTTGATAAAGGTATGGAGTTTATGCCAGGGGCTGAAGGTGATAGCTTCAGTCCTATAAATGTTTAGCTGGAGGAAATTGAGGCTTTTCCAAGACTGGATGTCGGATACACGGTCTGACAACACTGAGGCAGTGGAGGGGTCGAAACAGGTGGTCAGTGTATAAATGAAAGCTGACCCTATGTCAGTGGATGATGTCATGAGAGACAGCATGTAGATGAGGAAGAGGAGAAGGCCAAGGACAGATCCATGGGGCACTCCAGAGGTAAGGGTGGTGGGGTGGGAATAGAAGCCATTGCCAGAGTTGCTCTGGCCAAATTGGATAGATAAGAATGGAACCCAGCGAGGGCAGTCCCACTGGGCTGGACACGGAGTCGAAGTGTTGGAGGAGGATGATGCAATCGACCAGGTCAAAGGCTGCAGAGGGGTCAAGGCGGATGAGGAAGAATAATACGCCATGGTCACAGTCACAGAGAATGTCATTTGTGACTTTGGTTTTATGCCATTTCCGTGCTGTGGCAAGGGAGGAAACCTAATTGGAGATATTTAAACAGGGAGTTGCAGGAAAGATGGGCACAGATTTGGCAGGTAATTACATGTTCAAGGACTTTGGAAAGGAGAGGGCTATTGGGGATGGAATGTTAATTTGCAAAGACTCAGGCCGCAATTTTGCTGACCTCGGCGGGTCCGTGGCAGGTGATATCAGTGGCAGGTCCTGACCCTGCTGCTGGCTCCAGCCCACTCTGTAAAATGAATTTCCCTTGATGGGGCTTGTTAAGCCCGCCCAGCGCGTTTCTCGGCCAATTAGAGGAAGCGGGTCTGGTGACATCATTTGATGACGCGTCATCAGCCGGTTTCCTTCAAGAGACCATGTCCAAATTTATTTTGACATTTGTGCTGTCAGTGTTCTACAGCATTGAGGTGCTGCAAACACTGACAATGACTGCACAAAGGCACAGGGCTGCACCCAGGCTCTCCCATGGAGGGAGTCACAGCACGCAGAAAGGTCCTCTTCCTTCCAATGGGCGGAAGAGACCTCCCCAGGAGATCAACGCAGCCTGGTTGAACATGCACAGGAGAGCACCTACAGGGATGTGGTTAGGAGGACCTGGGTGCAGTGCCGCAAACATTTCAATGATCTCAGTAGATCACGAAACGTTAGTACAAAGCCACACTCAACCTCATCCTGCTGTGCCACTCATCACATCCCCATCACTCTGCCTTCCTTACCCTACTCCTGCACATCCTTACTCACACCAACTTACCTTGGACCTCCACCCATCCCCATCTTACTAGCCACCCCTCACACTCACCCTCATCCTAGTGTAATCATACCAACTACCAACACACAAGGGTAGGCACTTGGGTGTTTTATGCAATGTTCATGTAAAGTTTCTGTTAATGTGGTGTCAAACATTGAAACCTTTATTTTCAACACTTTGCGTTCTTGGACAGATGTGTGTGCAGCTTTGGAAGAGGCTTAGTGAGTTGTAGTGAATGGTGAGACACAATGGTATCCCACCACCGCCCCCCCCCCCCCCCCCCCGCCCCCCCCCACAGCAATGGTGATGAGTGTGAAAGGAATGGCTTGGGCATTGTAGGGATGCTTTATGGCATTGGTGTGGGGTGGTACCAACATGGCGCATCATGTGGCAGCCAGGGTGTACAGTGTCAAGTGAAGTAAATCTGGCCATGGTGAGGCCATCCCTGGCCTCCCGGGCAGCAATGTGGTCGGGTGCTGATGCCCTCTGTCCTGTGCAGCATCAGTTGATTGCGGAGAAGGTTGGTGTTGTTGGTGCTGCTGGTGTGCCTGGTACTGCTGGTGTTGGGGCTGATGGTGGTGGGAATCTGAGACCAAGGTGAGAGAGTATAAAGGGCACCCATGTTGATGGAATAGATGGCAGGTGAAGTAGAGATGACAGAAGCGATCTTTCAATGGTGAGAGAGGTAATGAGGTCAGACTGGATGGAGACTTGTGTAAAGACTTACAGCATGGTGAATCTGTTGTGGAAATCCAGTGAGGAAGAGTTTGTGGCTGAGGGAAGATATCTCTGTATGGTGGGAGCTTTTACTGTACATTTGAAGCTGTCAACTCAACAGCTGATTCAATGGCCACTGAACTCCCACCTCAGCTTGACAGACGTGGTCCATGACCAGCGTGGACCCCATGGGCGCGCTGTCAAATGCAGAAGGTGAGCTAAAATTCATTCTAAAGTGGCTCTAAACAAGACACTAATTACCTGAATTGGGTCCCCAGCTGTGAACCCGCCGCTGCGTGTTGGGTTTGCTCAGCGCTGACAGACCCGACATCGGGGAAAGGCGCGTGGCGCTCACAGCGGGGTCCTGACCTACTGGGGAAAAGAACCACTTTCCCACCCGACCCGCCACCGATTGCACCCGCTAACCCCCCGCAAAATCCAGCCCATAGGTTCAGGGTGGGTTTTTTTTTTTGAAGAGGGAGATGATGACAGTGGCTTTGACAGGGAGAGCCAGAATACCTGAGGAGAGGGAACAGAGCATCAGCAACCAAAAGTTTCATAGGTCAAAAAGTGTAGGAAATACACCATAAAGGACATATGTCTGGGTGGGGACAGTTACTCAAAAGAGTTATGTGCACGAATGCATGTAGCTTAAGGAATAAAACAAATGTTAGAAGCACAAATCAGCAACAATTTCTAGCTTTATAAAGCACAGCTCCCAACTTTCAAATGTTAAATTCTTCACATGCAGATTTCTAGACCAGGGTGTTGGGCCTTCTATGTTGGCAAATTCCAACAATCTTTGCAAATTTGTAACATAACCTTGTTCTACTCTGACTGTTTAACAAATACAACGGCATTTCAAAAATCAATTTTGGAGGTTAAATAGCCTTAATTTTCACTTTTTACTCAGAATAATTGGATTTTTGTAACTAACAATGTGAAAATTTCCTTCTATTGATCAATATTTTAGTCTGTGTGATAGCCTAATCAGCGCTTCATGAGCAATGCTATGCTGACATGTGAACCAGTCAGAGAGATGGTGCTCAGCAATCTCAGCTCATTGTTTGGAATTCTCTTCTATAAAATGCTTAATTATGAAACAGCATAATAACCTGATTGTAGCCATCTGCTCCAATTTGCAAGAAATATGCATTTATTAGTGACTTTCAAAATGAAAGAATATGGGTTTAAAGCCGATTTGATTAAAATAGTGCCCAAGGCAATCTGTGAAAGGGATTGCAAGAAAGGGCACTGCAGTGATGAGTCACCGGGTAGATAATTGAGGAACAGGCTGCCAACTAGCCAGCTCACATACCCCATGTTTATTGCAATGATAGATTAAAGGCTTAAGAAAATCCTTCATTCCAGCCGGTGGTATATAGTTTATATATACGAATGTCAAACGCATGGGAAGTAAGGGCACTAATTAATTTCTTCCAGACAAGTCAAGCAGGATTTTAATAGTTTATATATTTGAAATTTAAAAGCTGGCTGTGCTTCCTTCCAAAAGCTGCAAAGGAAATCATTAAGTCTCCTTGCTGGCAGCCTGTAGCTGCAGATATATTTACGGCACTTGCATTCAACACCTGTGCTCTGTATAATATTCAACCAAAATATCAAAAATAAAGAGAGGAATAACAGAACATTTTATGAATTAAAGGAATACTAGTTCTTTTGGTGGTTTACACAGATTGGATTTTAACTTAGTAAAGTTAGCAACAATTCAAGATGTAAACTGTTTTCTTTTGCACATTTCATCCTCAATGTTCAAGGTACCACAGATAATTTGCTTTGAATAGATGCTCTGTTTAAAATCAGTCAATTTTAATTCCAGGTAGGCAGAAACTGCCAAATTTTAACTACATGAAACTTTTCACAAGGGTTGGTGCAGGTCTTTGAGGGTGCACTTAAACTGTCTGTTTAGCATTGGTGTGAAGCAGTTTCTGCTTTGCATCAATATTAAATTGACATGTTAAACCTGAGTCAAGGTCCAAGGAACATAGGAACAAGAGTAGGCTATTTAGCCCCTCGAGCCTGTTCCGCCATTCAATGAGATCATGGCTGATCTGTGACCTAACGCCATATACCCACCCGCCTTTGGCCCATATCCCTTAATACCTTTGGTTCACAAAAAGCGATCAATCTCAGCTTTAAAATTAACAATTGATCTAGCATCAATTACCGTTTGTGGAAGAGATTCCAAACTTCTACCACCCTTTGTGTGTAGAAGTGTTTCCTAATTTCACTCCTGAAAGGTCTGGTTCTAATTTTTAGACTATGCCCCCTAGTCCTAGAATCTCTAACCAGCGGGAATAGTTTCTCTCTCTCTACCCTATTTGTTCCCTTTAATATCTTGAAAACTTTGAACAAATCACCCCTTAACCTTCTAAATTCTAGGGAATACAACCCTAATTTGTGTAATCTCTCCTTGTAATTTAACCCTTGGAGTCCGAGTTTCTTTCTGGTAAACCTACGCTACACTCCCTCCAAGGCCAATATATCCTTCCTACGGTGTGGTGCCCTTATTGCTCACAGTACTCCAGGTGTGGTCTAACCAGGGCTTTGTATAGCTGCCGCATAACTTCTACCCCCTTGCATTCTAATCCTCTAGATATAAAGGCCAGCAATCCATTAGCCTTTTTGATTATTGTCTGTACCAGTTGATGACATTTTAATGATCTATGTACTCCCTAGTCTCTTTGGACCTCCACTATTTTTAGCTTTTCACCATTTAGAAAGTACCCTGTTATATCCTTTTTAGGTTCAAAGTGGATGACCTCACATTTGCCTACATTGAAATCCATTTGCCACAGTTTTGCCCATTCACTTAATCTATCGCTATCCCTTTGTAATTTTATGCTTTCATCTACACTACCTACAATGCTGCCTATCTTTGTGTCATCGGCAAATTTGGGTATGTAGCTTTTTATGCCATCATCTAAGTCGTTAATAAATACTGTGAATAGTTGAGGCCCCAACACTGATCCCTGCGGGACACCACTAGTCACATCCTGCCAATTAGAGTACCTACCCATCATCCTTACTCTCTATCTCCTGCCGCTCAACCCACTTCCTAACCAGATCAATAATTTGCCTTCAATTCCATGGGCTTCAATCTTAGTTAACAGGCTCTTATGAGGGACTTTATCAAAATCCTTCTGGAAGTCCATATAAATAACATCCATAGACATTCCCCTGTCCACTACTTTAGTCGCCCTTTCCAAAAATTCAATCAGATTTGTCAGGCATGACCTACCTTTCACAAATCCATGTTGGCTCTCTCTGATCAGCTGAAAATTTTCAAGGTGTTCAGTCACCCTATCCTTAATTATAGACTCTAGCAATTTCCCGACAACAGATGTTAAACTAACTAGTCTATAATTACCTGGTTTCCCTCTCTCACCATTCTTAAATAGCGGAATGACATGTGGAATTTTGCAATCTAAAGGGAAGATTCCTGAATCGAGAGAACTTTGGAAGATTATAGTTAGGGCATCTGCAATGTGCTCACCTACTTCCTTTGAAACCCTGGGATGGAAACCATCTGGTCCTGGGGGTTTGTCACTCTTTAGTGCCATTATTTTCTTCATTACTGTTATTTTGCTTATGTTAATTTTATTGAGTCCCTGTACCTGATTCAATATTAGTTTCCTTGAGATTTACGGCATGCTATCCCCTTCCTCTACTGTAAATACTGACGCAAAGTAATTATTCAGCATGTCTGCCATTTCCTTATTATCAATGACAATATCACCGATATCAGTTTTCAAGGGGCCAACATTACCTTCTGACCACCCTCTTTTTCCTAAAATAATTGTAAAAATTCTGTGTGTTGATTTTGATATCCCTTCTTGTAGCTCTTACTATCTGTTTTGTCACCCTTTGCTGTTCTTTGTATCTTTCCCATTCACCAGGATCTGTACTATTTTTTGCATTTTTGTATGCTTTTTCTTTTAGTTTTATGCTGTCTCTTGCCTCTTTAGTCGTCCATGGCATTTTTTTTTGGCAAGTAGCGCTCTTGCCCCTCAGGCGTATAAACTGGTTTTGTATCACATTAAATTATTTTTTGAACACATTCCACTGATCTTCTGTTGTTTTGCCCATTAACAAATTTGCCCAGTTTACTGTGGACTGTCTCTGTCTCATCCTGTTGAAGTCGGCCTTACCCAAAGCTAGAATCTTAGTAGCTGTTTCACGTTTCTACCTTTCAAAACACTACGTTGAACTCGATCATGTTGTGATCGCTATTAGATAAATGTTCATGCACTGTTCGGCTGTTAACTAAATCTGGCTCATTACTCATTACTTTGGTTTGACATGGCATGGAATGTAAATCCAATGTGGCATCAAACCTGGTTCAAAAGTGCTCAGGCGAGCCATTAGACCTCCTGGGCATTTTTTTTTAAACCTACCTTACCTCAATTCAAATGTTTAAAGAGCCAATATTCTCCCTTCTCAATCTCTAAACTTTTAAATTTATAACTATTGAGAGATAGTTCTGCGCATGCTCTCTCCTATACAGGAGTTCAGACGTACAGGAGACAAGCACTGTAAATAGGGTTCTGCCTGCTTGGAGCCCGAACTACAGTCACCAGACTCAGACCTGTAACTGCAGTGTAAATGCACCCTAGGATAACGGTATACAAACAGCGGTCAGATTGGTCTGCCAGATAAGGCAGAAGAAAAGCAAGTCTACCACAATATTGAAATACATAGAGGTTGAAGGACTATTTGTTTGAGAAAAGCTTATGAATATTTCAATCTTTAAAGCCTCTTAAATCTATGTTAGACCTATATTTCTCATAAGTAACTTCGACATTACATTGAGGCTTTAAATTACCTTTAGACTCAGCTTCTCGAACATCCTCATTGAAATCTAGCCTGCACAAACTCCAATTTGTCTAAAAGTCACTGTCTCCAACCTGAGCTGGATTAAGTCTTGGTCTCTCATCACTCCTGTTCTTACTGACCTTGTTTAGTTTCCCATCCTCCAATACATGAAATTCAAAATCCTCATCCTTATTTACCCGTACCCTACTTCTGCAACTTCCTCCAGTCATATGTCCCAGCCCGTGCCCTTGAGTCCTCTAACTCTGACCAATATATCATCTCTTCCTCTATTCCACCAAAGCTTTCAGCCCCACTGGAGCTTTTTCCCTAAGCCCTTCGTCCTGCTTTCTGCCAGTACCTTTAAATGCTTTCTCAAAACGTAGCATTTGACCATACTTTCTATCATATCTCTTAACTTTTACTACTGTTTGACATCCAATTCTCCTCTATAAAGCAATAGTCTATAGTCACAATATAAATGCAAGGTCTGGGCCCAGAATTTTATGGGATGGCGCGATCTGCGATGTATGCCGTAAATTACACCGTTTCATTCCCCGATCTTCCAGTTGCGAACTTACTCCAAAACTTCCTGAAAAAGTAATTTAAATTACTTTAAAAGTAATTCAGGGGGAGAAATTGGATCTTGTATCACCTGTTTCTTGGGCGTGAAACAGAGACAAAAGGGTCCAACTTTGTGGGGTTATGCCGCGTGACCCAAAGGAGCCTAAAATACGTCCGACACCAAATTGGCTCGGGCGATATTTTGGCATCCCTGGCAGCCGTCCTAAACAGGCGTTAGGCCCCTTTAAATGCTAACAAGCGGCCTAATGCCTGCTTAAGGACCCAGCTCCAAAATTGGTCGGAAACCCAGTGGAGCATGCGCCAGGCAAAATCCGCTTAGTTTTTTCAGTTTCTTTGTGGCCTAACCAGTTGTCCTTAAAGGGACTGCTGGAGGCCATCAACATAAAGGCAATTTTTTTCTTTTTAAACACTAACGTGGAGTGAGGACATGCAGGAATGCTCCTTTGGGCTCCACAGCACTAATGGGAGCGGTTTCAGGTGGCTCGACAGGCCTCAGGAGGCCCTCCAGCTACTAGGGCCGTGCCGACCGATTCAGGCCCGGAAACAGCCCTAAACGAATTTCTCCGCAGACTCACTTTCATCAATGGCACTTCAGTGCCCTACACCATGCATACAACATACACTAAACCTAACACGCAATGACGAAGATGTGTTTTGATGGGTTTTAGACAAGAATTTAAAATATCAAAGGAAGAGCAGAGATTTTATTTTACTTTAATCAATTATATTGAACAGAAGTATTAAAAATAATTTGCCTGCGCCATTATTTTTCAGTCTAAGTGTAAAATGTGTGATATCAGCTCGACCACCCGTTAAACACCTCTCCCAATTTCACCGCATTTTACGCCATTGTCCAAAGTCAAAATTACTCCCAATCAGTTTTAAATAATGCTGGCAAAAGGCAAAAAAATTGAGTTCCTTTATGTCTGTTGAAAATTTACCATCAAAGTATGTAAACTAAATGCTAATCATAGCCAGCCCATGACCTCAGTGGTATTACTACGTTAAAGGTGCTATATAAATGCAAGTTGTTGTTATTAATAACCACCTCAATCCTCTTCCAACAATTATACCATCCCCAGTTAGAAGGGAAGGACTTTCAAACCTTTCAATTTAAGGAGGATGAACATATCAGCAAATGGGGAGGAAGGCCTGCAGTACCGTGGCGCGACGTGCCGCAGAGCATGGCGCTGTGGCACATAGCGCCGCGATATTCACTCGCAGCGCCCCAAGAGGGAGGCGGGGCGCTTCCAGTAGTGCCCCGCCTCCCTCTTGGGGTGCTACCGGTGAATTTTGGCGCGGGGGCGCTAACTTTTTCCCCCCTAGTGTTCTACACAACCTTTTTGCAAAGCAAGGTATCTGAGAGCCCTCGGTCCTCTTCCTACATTTATACCACTGCCAGTTCGGAGGGAAGTATGATTGTTGAATCAACATGGAGGTCATGAAAATCCAGAGGCTCCAACTCGGCCACAATATATGGGTGGATATATATTTGAGGCTGCATAACACACTTTAAACTCATTCACATGCACTTCTGCCCAATTGACCACTTAAATGGACAAATATCACTAACATTTGCAACACTCAAGCTTTGGCCATTTAATTTCAGGCTCAATATTTAGTCTTGGAAGCAATAATGCCATAAAAGCTAAAATGTTACCAAGATCATTAATAGTTCAACGATTCCATCCAGAAATCTTGAATATCGCAAACCTAACTCCTCCCCCGAGTGATCAATTTTTTTGCCACCATTCTGATCCTGCTTTTTATTTTATATATTATCTACAGCAAGTCCAGTCCTTTAGAATTCCATGCATCAATGTCTCAGATATACCTTGGATTGCACCTAGGGTCATGTAGACTACCAGAACTTTTAGGATCAAACCCCTGGCCTACCACATTACATTTCCCACCTTTAACATCTGCCGATAACTTCATCCTCGGTAAACCCTCCTTAGGTTGGAAAGCCTGGAAGGCTTTTTACCCAGTCTCTCTCCTCCCTCCCTGCCACAATTAATGCTTTGGCTGGTTTGTTATATTTCTCCCTCCCTAGATTGGATTTTCATATGACACAACACTGTCATTCAGAATTCCATCACGATGAATGCAATCATATTCTTCTATTACAACAGAAATATGGCAGTGGTGCCCTGCTTGCTTTCAAAGTTCATGACTGATTCAAAGAGGATTGATTTATAAAGATCAGTATGTACAATATAAGTAAAAATAAAATGTACCTCTCCAGCCATGAACTGGCCAAACCCTGGAGGAAATGAGAGAGTGGCAATAATCAAAGTCACCAGTGCTGGATAAAGCAACCGCCTAAGAAAAAGAAAAGTTTCATTTGACACCATATAAACCACCAGACAACGTTTGTATGTATTTTACCAGACTTTATCCTCTGACCAAAACCCCACACCCTCTACTCAGTCCCAAGTTCTTGGCAACACAAAACTAGTATTAATATTTGAAATTTGGTCCAGTTTAGTAGGGTAATTTGAGAAGATCTACCAGAGCAGTCAACATGTTTTTGTTTTCCCCCCAAAAATCCTTCATTATAAATTGAATATACTTGGCACTAACAATTGCAAATGGCTTTCGTAGAAATTATTGTACCACTTGGGGCATCTGTAACAGCTACTTTTATGTTAGTTTTAGTTTAACTCCAGCTCTGCAAGCTAACTTATAACAGGAGCATACTCAAAAGATCTGATTTAAAAAAAAATACTGCACAGAGGCAAAATAATTCAAGCATTTCATTAACTCCAAATGGTCTAAAGGCTTTCTTAGATGGCTTTCAATACAGCGACTAAGATAGGCATTAAATGTAAAACTTGAAGGTCAACTGTGTTTCATTCTCCCTTCAGTATATTTGATTCAATTTATTCTTGCACTTATATTGGACCGAAATAGAAGATACACAACTGACCACATATTGAACAGCTGACAAAGCTGCAAGTTGGTTATACTCGCCAGATGATATAAAAGCCATGTATGATACACATGTAAAAGTGCTATTTCACTGGCATTAGGTTTATTTTGCAAATTGTGCTTTTAAGTTGAACCTAAAAGCTAAATAGATATTTTCTTATTTGGAATTGGTAAATGCATATTTATAATTAATAGGTCAATGGTAATTTATTGAGTCTGAGATTTGAATCCGATTTGGGAGCCTGTGCTTGTAAAAAAAAAAAAAAACAATGTGGCAATTACTCACATTTATGGATTTTTGGAGCAGCAGGAATCTTGTTGCATTAAAAGAGAAAACTTAAGTAAAACCTTAAAAAAAAAATCCTGTTTTTGGGCAAAAAAGTTACACATGGGCTCTTTCTGTTTTTTCCTGTAATGTAGTTGTGGGTGAAACATAGAAACATAGAAACTAGGAGCAGGAGTAGGCCATTCGGCCCGTCGAGCCTGCTCCACCATTCAATACGATCATGGCTGATCATCCAAATCCAGTACCCTGTCCCTGCTTTCTCACACAGAATCCCCATCGAGCCTGCACCGACACATATCCCACCCTATCCCCGTAACCCCACGTATTTAATTCCCCCTAACATATCCCTTCCTATCCTATCCCCGTAACCCCACATATTTAATTCCCCCCTAACACTAAGGGTCAATTTATCATAGCCAAATCAACCTAACCCGCACATTTTTGGACTGTGGGAGGAAACCGGAGCACCCGGAGGAAACCCACGCCGACACGGGGAGAATGTGCAAACTCCACACAGACAGTCACCCGAGGCCAGATTCGAACCCGGGTCCCTGGCGCTGTGAGGCACCAGTGCTAACCACTATGCCACCGTGTTGAACACGAGAGGAAAATGGTTGCTGACCTTGAACAACTTCCCTTAGCTATGCTGCGGGCATCTGAGTGACTAAGCAGGTTTGGAGAAACAAAAACCTTGGCCAGCACCATTGGCACACCCTCTCCATTTGCACCTGGGGAAAACTGTGCCTGCTGGTAGAGCTACCGTGAGTGCCATTACCATGATTGGCCTTTATTACAAGAGGATTTGAGTATAAGAGTAAAGATGTCTTACTGCAATTATATAGGGCCCTGGTGAGACCACACCTGGAGTATTTTTCACAGTTTTGGTCTCCTTACCTAAGGAAGGATATATTTGCCATAGAGGGAGTGCAACGAAGGTTCACCAGACTGGTTCCTGGGATGGGGGGATTGTCCTATGAGGAGAGATTGAGTAGACTAGGCCTATATTCTCTAGAGTTTAGAAGAATGAGGTGATCTCATTGAAACATAGAAAATTCTTACAGGACTTGACAGGGTAGATGCAGGGAAGATGTTTCCTCTGGCTGGGGAGTCTAGAACCAGGGGTCACAGTCTCAGAATAAGGGGTCGGCCATTTAGGACTGAGATGAGGAGAAATTTCTTCACTGAGGGTGGTGAATCTTTGGAATTCTCTACCCCAGAGGGCTGTGGAGGCTCAGTCATTGAGTATATTCAAGACAGAGATCGATTAGATTTATGGATATTAAGGGAATCAAGGGATATGGGGATAATGCAGGAAAGTGGAGTTGAGGTAGAAGATCAGCCATGATCTTATTGAATGGCAGAGCAGGTTCGAGGGGCCAAATGGCCGACTCCTGCTCCTATTTCTTATGTTCTTATGAGGGGAAAATTGAAGTTATGTTGAAAATTTAAACAATCCTTAATAATCTAAGAAAAGAAACACAATTTAGTACTTACTTTTTCATCAAAAACTTGCTAATCGTTTTTTGTTTTCTCATGATTGCCACTATCTTCCTGTGGAAGAAGACAAACAGGGCGCCACCAAAACCACTAGCAATCCTGCAAGGAACGGGAAGAGTGGCATTATTATTTTAAAAATTATTTATTTCTGTAACACACTGCGACTGATTTCCCTCTGCTCTCGTGACACGACTTGCAAATGCAAAGCAAAAGAAAAAGCAGGGAAGATCCATTACACCAAGCCTCTGCCCGCTTAGTGCTTCACGCTCATTTCCGGGGATTTCCCTGGGTGCGGAGGCAAGTGTATTTTCGCCTGGATCAGGTGGAAACAATCAAACTGAATGCAAATAAAGTGAGAGATGCCACCGTCTCCTTTTCCTGCATCTCCATCTGGTCGAGGCCCAAGCAGCATAAGGTCCACTGAAAATGGGCGCTTAGAGGTTACACACACCCCACTCAGACTGGAGCATCTAAGAAGGGATCGACAGAAACCTCCTCCCACCTCCAACCATGTAATGTGTTACTTCAGAGGCTGCAGGAGGACCACAGGGACTTGAGGCCATCTAGCTTCTGTTTTTGGACAGAAGAAAGAAAGGAAGAACAAACTTGCATTTAAACAGTGCCATTCATGAATTCAGGACATTCCAAAGTGCTTCACAACCAAAGAATTACTTTTTGAAGTGTAATTAATGTTATAATGTAGGGAAACGCAGCTGTCAATTTGCACACAGCAAAGTCCTACAAATAGCAGTGAGATAAATGACCAGATAATTTGTTTTTCTTAGTGATGTTGGTTGAGGGATAAATGGTGGCCAGGACTTTGGGAGGACTCCCCTGCTCATCCTTGCATAGTGCCATGGGATCTTTTATGCCCATCTGAGAGGGAAGACAGGGCTTGGGTTTAATGACCCATCTGAAAGACGGTACCTCCGACAGCACTCCCTTAGTACTGCACTGAAATGGTAACCTGGTACCTGGTTCAGTGGTAACTGACGTCTCAGCAGTGGGGCGTGAACCAATGCCGTTCTGACTCTGAGGCAAGAATGCTACCACTTGGCCAAGGCTGACAGCTAAGATCCCAAAACTGGTGGTTATTACCTCCTGCACTTTTGGGCACAAGCCCTTTCCATGGTGCATTCCTGACATGCATTCAGGCAGCGAGGAGGCGAGGAAAAGTGGTCCTACTAAGTTGTCACTGACGATCAACGTATAAATCTGCATTAAAATATTTCATAGGCTCTTGGAGAATATACCACATGGCGTCTAGAGGCTATTTACAGGCGTGGTTATGCAAGCTTTCAGCAAAAGATGTCAGTGAAAGTGATATGCAGTAATTCTAGGAATGGACACTTTACAAATATTTCAATAGATACTGAGATAGATGGGTGGTGTGTGTTGATAGAATTGGTTTAGATTTATCAAAATCAGCAGGGAATATTTCAGCATATATTGCAGATTTCAATATTACTCGAGCGAAAGTTTCAACCAGCATCGATGACCTTCCTCATATAAATACTTCAGGTTGCAGAAATTACCAAAGCAGTCAACATAATTCAATAAAATCTTTAATTCGTGAAAGAAGAAAAAGTGCACAAGTTGAAACATCTAAACTTCAAACAAATTGATTGTTAGCATTACAACACAAGTAGCTGGATAGTTCCAGAGGTGACTGTGAAGGACAGAGCTTCATGTACATCTAGCAATACTACTAAATCAGGTATGATGTGGTCAGCATGGCAACAGCAGTCACTTGTAGCGTTACTTCAATTAATGTATCCTCGGCTCAGATTGTTGTGCCAAGTGACTCATTCTCAAGTCAACACATTCATGTCAACCTCTTGTAAAAAGACAATCAAATCAAAGTGGGTTTTGCACTCTGGCCAGAAATACATTATATACAAGATAAAAGTTGTTCAGCTTGCCACAATACTGCTCTCATTTCACTTTCCCAGCCACAGCAAATGTTACTCACTCTTGGGCTGAATTTTGTTTCTGAGAGGAGCGTGGCATTAACTTATTGGACAGTGTTAGTGCAATTTATCACACATTTAATATGTTGCAATTGAATGTTATAATAATTAGGATTTCTTTTGAGTGGATATGGAAAAAATTGCATAAAATAGACTTTGGCCCGAAAATTAGACCTAATACGCGAGAGTACGCACTGTGTACTCTCGCGTTTTAGGTCTCCAATTGCCGGTTTCCAGCATGCACTGCGCATGCGCGGGAAACCGGCACTTCGTGAACTCAAAAGGGGGCGGTTCCTAAGTGAACCGCGTGTGCGCTACAGGCTGCGCGCACGCAGTGCACTTAGTGCTTTGAACGCGCAGGTAAGCATGGAAGATTTTGCACATAAAGAAAGGAGGCGTAAGACCCTCTTTTAACAAGGTAAGTAGTTAATTAAGTATTATATTAAATTTTTTTCAACAGGTTTATCTTTTTTTAGAGACTTTAAAGAAAGGTAAGTTTATTTTTATAACTTTTAAAAAGATTTTAAATTTTTTCAAAAATTTAATTTTTTGTTTAAAGTGGTTAATTTATTTAACTATACTTATTTTATTAATGTGATGGCTTTTTAAAAAAATTTAATTGAGGTTTAGCTGTTCTTTTGGGGGGTATAGATTCATAGCTTTGACAGGTCTTCCTGTCAAAACTATGAATGAAAGATGGTGTGCTGCCATTGGCTCTAACTGAATCACGTGATCCCAGAGCTCGCACGAACTAACTGCGTCTCTGGCTCACGCAAGCACTGCACAGCTGCAGCCTTGAAACTAAAGTTCGTGTGAGCCCGGAGGGAAAAGGTAGGCGCGCAGTGAGATATCGCGGGGAAGCCTTACCCCCGCAGGAACGCTCCGTGTTTAATTTCTGGGCCTTTATCTGCAATATTCACTGGCATTGAATTCCTTAGTATCCAACAGGTCTAAAAGTGCATAAAAATCTTTATGTACATGGCTGCAGCTCTGTCTAAAATCAAAAGAAAATAGCAGGAACAGATTCCAATCCCCATCAGGATTGAAGTTATGTCATATCAGAAGTAGTTCTGTTTAAAAACAAGACTTCTAACAATTTTTGGAAATAAGAGGACTGGCGATTGGTTGTGCAGACATGTTTCTATACACCCCATTCACCGAGATAGCCATGACTGCCACCAATGGATGGGGGGTAGTGCACCCAGCTACAGACAAATAAATATTTAAAGATATGTGACTGGATGCAGAATAGATCATCAGAAACAACAAAGTTGCTCAGTCTGGACAATAAATATAAGAATTTGACTCAAAAGGGGGAATTTTGACGCTCCCCATCCGGCAGATATCTGGCAGAGTGGGAGTTAAAATGGAGTGATTTCAAAGCTGCAGTTTTCTCAGGCGGCTGAGGCTCCTTGCCTGAATCCGACAGGAGCCTCGCACGTTAATGAAAATGGACCCAGCTGGCATTTTAACTGCTGAATTTCTGATATGTGCAGTTGGTGGGTGAAACTCTCCACCCACAGCATGGATTTGTACAGTAACCTCTTAACAACCAGCATGATGCAAATTAGACTTATGAAAGGAATGTGTAGAACAATGAGTGAAGTAAAACACTCAGTTCATATTATCCATCCGCTCTGCAGTGCCCTGTAACTGTCTGCTCCCATGCGCACAAAGCTCTCCCCATTATCCTGAATGAATCCATGACGTGCTCTGCCTGACCAAAACCGAGCTCACTTTGTGGGTGACTTCTTCCCTTTCTCAGAGGCTGTGCCACCTGGCTACACATTCCACCATGTTCCTCACACACTGCCATGGTAATGAATTGGCTGTCAGCTCCAGATCCCATCTTGAGCTAGCTCCATATTCCTCCAAAATTTGACTCCTGTTTTGAGAAGGTCATCCTCTACAACCCCTCTTAGCTTTCCTTCACACTCCTCACTTTTGCTGCACTTCCAAGTCCCCAGCAACCTCCTCATCAAGATGTCTTCACTACTCTCCACAGTTAGCATCTGTGTGAAGGAACATCTCATTCTGTGATTTCAACATGCATGATGACATCCCTGTTCTCTCTTCTCCACCTTCTGCTTTTACTCTGCATATCAGGTCTCCCACACATCCAATATCATCCCCTAAATCTCACAAACTCAGAGGTCTGGTCCTCCACTGCTTGATCAATCCTGACTAGGTCAAACACTATCACCTCTCCCTCTCTGCTTCCAAATATTTCTATAATTGCAGAATCATTCTGGAGAGTTTGGGGACATCCAAACTTCTTTTCTCCACCACAAGCCGCCTCCTTCAACAGCCTCCCCTTGTTCTGACCATCCTCACTTCTGATGCCAGGTGCAAGGAGCTTATGGATTTCTTTGTCTCTAATAATTAAATCAACTGCTCTGCTGCCTCACCTTCCTTATTGTCGCCCAACTCTGCCCCACTTCTCACATTACTCCCTGTTTGAATCCCTTCAGCCTGTCTTTCATCCATATAACTTCATTTCTACAAGCACTAGCATGAACCTCTAAATGATAGCTGCATGGTAATGAATTTGCAAAACTGTGATGTCACCAAGAGAGCAAAATTGGGTCCATGTATTTTAACATAAAAGCAATTAAAAAAGAAAGACTTGCATTTAAATAGCGCCTTTCACGACCACCGGACGTCTCAAAGCGCTTTACAGTCAATGAATTATTTTTTTGAAGTGTAGTCGCTGTTGTAATGTGGGAAACACGGCAGCCAATTTGCGCACAGCAAGGTCCCACAAACAGCAATGTGATAATCTGTTTTTGTTATGTTGGTTGCGGGATAAATATTGGCCAGGACACTGGGGATAACTCCCCTACTCTTCTTCGAAATAGTGCCATGGGATCTTTTACGTCCACCTGAGAGAGCAGACGGGGCCTCGGTTTAACGTCTCATCCGAAAGATGGCACCTCCAACAGTGCAGCACTCCCTCAGCACTGCACTGGAGTGTCAGCCTAGCTTTTTGTGCTCAAGTCCCTGGAGTGGGACTTGAACCCACAACCTTCTAACTCCGAGGCGAGTGTGCTACCCACTGAGCCACAGCTGACATTGTCACGTGTGCATTGCTGTGCACACCTTTAAACGTTGATACATTTTAGATTTTCAACATGTCCTCATTTATCACATTTGTTAATAAATGCTTTTTTTTAAAAAAAACAAAAATCACTTCATAAGCTTTAAGTTCTCTTTCAACCTCAAGAAAACTTGCACATGAATGGGAAAGTTCACTTCTTTTCATGAATTTATCTTCATACATTGCAGAGAAGTAATTTTAACCTAACATCATCTTTGAAAATATACATCTTTGGCAGGACATAGCCGGTTAAAGTTTCTGTATGACAAAAACTGTACTTGTTTTGGCCTCCCTAAGTGGAATGCTGTGCCATTGCAAGGTACCCGACCTGGTCAAGACCTGAGAAAACACTTCTCAATTGCTTGGCAAATTATGTTGAGTTTAGAGTATCTGCTTCAAACTTAGCTCTAGCCTCGGTCCAAGTTATCTTAGGGAAGTGCATGATTCTATTTAGACATCTAGAAGTCAACACACACATGTATATATCAGAATATTGGCGTTTCAAGACTTTACAATGCAATTTCCTCCACTGACACACAAAGATGCTAATGCAGATTTATTTACCCTGATGTACACATTTAGCTGTACATCTATCTGAATAATGCTATTCTGGTCCCAAGTGATAAACATACTGCTTAAAAGAACACGTCTGAACATGCAACTTCAGCACTTGAATCTGGTGTCTCTGGGTGGTGAAGCGTGTACACTGAGCCACTCTGTCCATTGTCCATCAACACCTACACTTGATGTAATTTCAACATTCAAGAAGTTTTACAGAGTTCATTCTTACCGCAGGACTGTGGTGATTTATACGTTGTCAAATTAACACTTAGATATCATTAGATAGCAGGTGGAAGAATTGCAATACGGTAATTGGCCATTGGTGTTGTGAAGGTCTTTGGACACAGGATCAAAACATTTGGTTGAATTGCTCTGGTCAAATTCCAGTTCTTCTCTCTGTACACCTTCTTGCAGTTATTTGTTTGTTTCTTTCAATATTTTCTTATTTAAGTTGGTTTTAGCACTCAGCTCTATCCTGGATCTGACATGGTAGCAATCTTATCAGCTACATGGTGTGCTGTTTATTATTGCCCAAGTATTTCAGTGTTTCAGTCATTAATTAATAGGCCCGGATTTTGTGGTGGCAATGACTGCGAAACTGTCAGCGTTTGCCGTCATTACCCCTCTGAAACTGACCGTAACTTCAGGATTTAGCGCATGCGCAGATAAACGTGGAAATCCTGAAGTTATGGTCAGTCATTCCCTGCTCCACCACAGTCTGTGACGTGGAACTCCCCATAGCCGGCAATCAGTGAAATCAGTTGAACTAACGAAAACTTAAGCTTTTCCGCTCTAATATCGCTATTAAAGACCCCATAAAAAGTTAAGCCTTGTTGGAATAGGTGTAACTGGGGTTTTAATGGTGTATTGACTGCTGAACAACCGTTCTGGCCCTGAAACACTAATTTTATATTTGTGGAATGTCAAATTTCTCCATTATGATAAAAATTACTAGATTTTTAAAATAATTAAAAAACATTTTTTTTCAAGTTTGTTTGATATTTCAGCTTCTACCTTAACCCCATGTGCATGTCCCACTCTTTATTTCACTCTCTGTAAAAAAAAATTAACAAGTGAATTCATAATCAGTGCTTTTTATTTCCTGGTTTGCTGTCTGAGAATTCTTCAATGTGATTGGCTGCTTAGACAGCTTGATGACATCACTGCTGCTCTACACTGGGATCCCCTTTTGACTGCGCTACAATCAAATTAAGGTCGAGAAAGCTAAAATTTTCGCCACAGAGATCGCAAAATCTTTGTGGGCAGCTTTTTTTGACGTTAGCGGCGATCGCTGTCGCTTCGCCACTGACTGCAAATTCCGGGCCATAGAATTTAGTTTACAGCTATTTTCTTGCATTGTGTTCATATTCTTATTACTGTATAATACACTCAAACAATCTCCACCGATACGTTTATTTTGATAATTGATGCACCTGTTCATTTTAAACTTTGCTTTTAGTTTAACAAAAGACAAAAAAGAAAATAACCGGTATAGGCTGTTAAAACTTTCAACATTATCCTACGGGATTTTACTACTGCATTTAGAATTCTTAACTGTATCTGAAGTAGCCTACTTTAAAATTAAATGACTAACCACATTTCAACAAAACATGCATCTTTAATTGCATTTGGACAGCCGACAACCTGTGTAACTGCTGAAATGAGAATGAAATCAGGATTACTGTGGATCACAGAGATGACTAATGCTGGCAGTGAGTATAGCTCAAGCCGTTACAGAAGCTGCATTCTTCCGACTGAAGCTTACTGCTTGGTACCATGGTACACTCTATTATACATGATGTCTGAATTACTCTTATGAAAAATAATCAAATAACCTTTTCTTAAAAAAAATCTAAAAGCTTTACTCTCAGTCATACTGAGCTGAACAATCCTGACAAATTGGCTCAAATGTCCTTGTGTCCTTCATGTTCGTGCATACTGAGTTTTCCATCAGCATATTCAAGGTATTTTTTTGCCCACATCAGCATCAGTGTTAGGGAGCTACATATGAAACAGGTCAGTCAGTGGTGGATAGTGTAGGGATTCCTTCCATCTACTTGCTGCCATATAATAACCTAATTGATGAAAATCACCATTCACTCCTGTTTGGTCTAAAATACTGTTATGGACTATCTAACTATTAATGTGCCTTTTGTTTAATTAAACTTGCTGATATGCAGGTCATTTACACTGGCTGAATTTTCCAATGTGCAGCCAGAAAGAGTTCACTGCTGGTGGTAAATTTGAATATTTATTGCTGATAGCTAGTTTCAGCTCCTGCCAGTAAGCCCCGTTTTTGAATATTCTATTCTTACACCAGCAGTAATCTGTTTTTTTTTTTAAATGGCAAAAACAAAGGAACAGTTCCTAAAAAGGAAAGATGAGAGGCCCAGTGAACAAGTCTTTGCCATTTTTAGTAACCTGTTAATTCATTTTAAAATTAGATTCTTCAAGGGTCTCCAAGATAACATCAGGTCCTCCAGTCCTCAGTAAGTTATTATAGATTCACATGTTACTTCAGAATCTTGGCAGCTATCTTGAAAACAAAAATATGTTGAGACTCAGTCAGGGGGGTGATAAGGGAAGGATAAGGGAATGACAAAAAAAGGACAAATAGAGAAAAACACAGACAGAAAGTCAGAAAGGTATAGGGCTGAAAGCCAATTACTAAATGTTAAAATATATCCTTAGATCCAAATAGCCTTACAGTTTAGTAGCTACCATGCTATTTTGATGTCTCTTCACTCGTGTGGATCCACAGGAGTAACACACAAACAAAAACAAATCCATAAGATAGAGGCAGAAGCTGATCACCTGAGAGCTCGGAGGTCTACCTCACCTAGTAACTAAGATCTGGGGCAAGATCTCAAAATACTGGTCATGTGTTTTGATTGTAATTACCTATTGAAGGGGCGAAACTATGGGGGGGGAAAAAAGAGAGATAAATGGAAGACATGGCAAACAAATCTTCGGCAATTCTAATGGTTACTCCCTACTGCCCCCACACCAGTGTAGTGAATTCTGAGGCTTTTTTTAAGTTTCAATATTCATCAAGAAAATATTCAAAAGCAAATTAATGATGAAAAATTAAATAGCTCAGACAAAGACCTCAAACAAAACCATTATTAATAATACTACAGGAAGACGTAAATGAGATGGAAAGGGGAAAAATTATGTCTGACATGTTGCAGTGTTTCAACCACCACTGTGAATTCTGTGCACCATTCTAATGTTTTCACAGGCTGATTAACTCAGAGTAGACTGAATTTGGGCAACTGTTAGAATTTTTATCTTAAAACTATTTTCACTTTTAGGTGAATATAGCAAAGCAGCTGATCAAGGACTTTCAGGAAAAATACAGGAAAACTGTACAGTATATATGAAAAGCCTGATTACAGTCGAGGAGAAAATCTATATTACTTAGCATACCATTACACAACACAAAAGGTTATGAATACCAAAGGATGATTAATTGTCTAATATGCTGATTCTTCAATTTGCTCCTTAAAGTTAATCACAGCTAATATTTGCACAGCTGAGGCTTTGATCTTCTTACCCCCGCTTCCTCACTAGGACAACAAACTCCCACCTCCACATCTGGGTTTCTATAGTAACTTGCCTTGGCAATTACTGCATATTCCCAGGTAATAAAAACAATATTTTATCATCTTACTACTGAGAATGAAGACAGTCTCCTTTAGGTGTGGACTACCCACCGATCTTGTTTCCATTGTTGAACAGCGAGGAGATATTGTCCGGAATTTGCTGCAATGGCGATATTGGCGTTGAATGCCATAAGTGAGACCGTTGTGCGCCCAATACCCAGAAACAATTATAATAACATTTCTAATATTTTTTCTATTTTCAGAGGATCTTAGTGGGACCAGAACCTCAATTCACGAATAATGAAAGCTATTATTCATTTGTGTGGACTTTTAATTTCAGGTATCTGTCTCCAGGCAGGAGGGTTGCCTCCCAGTCGGGGAACACTTCAGCAGCCAGGGGCATTCAGCCTCGGATCTGCGGGTAAGCGTTCTCCAATGTTGCCTTCGAGATACACGACAGCGCAAAATCATAGAGCAGAAACTGATAGCCAAGTTCCGCACTCATGAGGATGGCCTCAATCGCGATATCGGGTTCATGTCACGATACAGAACGTGACTTGACATCATGGCCGGTCTTCCCAGGTGTTTTTTTTTAAAAAGACTAACACAAGAACACAAATTGACAGGATATGCAGCCAGCAGGTGGTTTGACACGTTGGACCCCCTGGGACACATCTCATTGTCTTGGCTGTGCTCTTTGTTGTAGGGAAAAATGTGAATAGATTTTGTCTGTGTTTAAATTGTGAATTTTGGGAGATTCTCTCACTGCTAACTTACCTGACGAAGGAGCAAACTGCTTCGAAAGCTTGTAAAATTAAATAAATCTGTTGGACTATAACCTGGTGTTGTGCGACTTCTCATTTTTGTCCATGTAAAATGGCTATGGTCTCTTTAAGGGCAGGGTTTTAAGTGGCTTCTTGCATGAAAGCAACTGTCTGTGATCAGGGTTTTGCTTGGATTCATGGAGTCTGATGATGTGAATCTCAAAGGACCAGGCTACTTCCCGAGTCGACAGCTTTGTTTTGATTAAGGAAAAGATCCAGACTGCTGAGATAGTTTCCCAATAACGTTAATTACCTGCTAATTTGAGTCTATAGGCTAGAGTTTGTGCATGACCTATCCTGAGCTCCACAAAGATTCCCGGGCGGATCTAAATAGTGTGGACGAGCTGCCGGCGCTGGTCACACCTCCACAGCGAGATGCTGGTTTGAATTTCATGCTGTCTGACTTGCCAGCACCAGTTGGGAGGAGCAGCACTCCACAAGAAAATTTTTGGGGGCACAAGACAGCGGTCCCTGAAATTGGGCCACATTTCCCCTGTTGTACAGGCGTAAAACGGCTAAAACGAGGTTCAATTTCTACCCCCCCCCGCCCCCAAAGCCTGGGAACTAAAACAGCCTGCTTCCTCAAATACAAATCACAGTGCTTCCAGGTCTCCAGCACCATTATTGTTCAGTGGCAGCGGCATGAAGAATAGCTTAAATGCAGCAAATTTGTGATCGCCATTGATTTTAATGGTGGGGGTGGGGGGGGGGGAAGCCATGATAATTACTGTATAGCTGTATTTGGCTATGTCTTCGGAAATTATGGCATTGTGTAAGTAATCGGTATGTCACTCAAACAATTTCCTGGAATTTTTAAAAATTCATTCTTGGGGTTTTGGCATAATTTATTGCCCATCCCTAGTTGCCCTTATTGTAGCGGTTTGATACAACTGAGTGGCCACTTCAGAGGGCAGTTTGGTGTGGGATTGGAGCCACATATAGGCCAGACCGGTTAAGGTCAGCAAGTTTCCTTCCATGAAGGACATCAGTGAACCAGTTGGGCTTTTACGACAATCTGACAGCTTCGCGGTCACCTTCACTGATACTGACTGTTTATTTCCAGATGTTTTAAACTGAATTCAAATTTTCAAACAGCCGTTGTGGGATTTGAACACACGTTCTCTGGATTATTAGTCCAGACCTCTGGATTGCTAGTCCAGTAACATAACCACTACTCTAACATACCCAGTTTTCCTGGAACTTCTGTCCTAGATTAATGCCTTACACCATAGATGCACCATTACTATGGCAATGATAAGGAGCGTGGAGGTGTCCACCTCCAACATTGCACAAGGCTCTGTGCACACCATGGAGCCCATCATTTCCAGTCTGCAAAGGATGGTAGACTCCCAGAGAGACCATGGCAACCCAGACCTGATGCCGTGTGTGATGGGCGATCTGGCAGCTTCCATTGCAGCACAGGCGAAAGCTATGCAACGTCTTAGTGCTGTAATGCAGTCTATTCTTGATGGCATCCAATCTCAGCTTGATGCCCCGCAAGTTCTGACTGCTGCCATCGTGGCTGGGTCTACCACCATCGACCGGGGCTTTCACGGTGTCGCAGCAGGCCAGTAATCTGTGCCCACAAAGCCACGTGGGTGCAGTCAATGGCACCCTGCACCATGGGGAATCCCGCTATCCTGGCAAAGCCACATTCACGCTCGTCCTGCTGCTCTGTGGTGATGGGGAAGGAAATGTAGTCCCTTCTCCTACTGTAGAGAGCCTCTGTGACCTCCCGGATGCAGCGATGGACGGCGAACTGTGAAATGTTAGCTATGTCTCCTGTTGCAGACTGGAAGGATCTGCTGGCGAAGAAATTGAGGGCGATGGTGACATTAACTGCCACTGAGAGCGCCGTGGTCGCCCTGATCTGAGGCTGGAGGTCTGGTTGCAGGAGGTGGCAGAGCTCTGTGATCACCTCCTTGGTGAAGCAGAGCCTTCTAATACAGTGCTCCTCGCTTAATTGAAGATAGGAAAAGTGCTCTCTGAATACCCTTGGAGGGTAAGGCCTCCTGTTGAGAGCCCTGTTCCGGTATTTCTCGCTGCCTCCACTCCCTCTGCCATAGATCCTGGAGGGCGAGGTTGACTGTCAGTACAGCCCCCATTAATGTAACCAAGAGTAGCAGTTTGATTTTTTTAAAGAATAAATGTAGCTATTTTTTAGTTGCCACAACAATCCCAATACTAAATAACCTTGAAATCACAGAATGAGACTGTTGCACTATGTGAAACTGACAAGAAAGCACTGAAAGTCCACTAACCTACAGCTGCAACTCATTACTGATGATCCCTTTAAATAACGTCCCTGGAGCCAGCTTCCTGGTGCTTCACACCAGCTCTCCCTGTCGCTGTTTCCTCCAGGTGCTAAGATAGGTGGCGACAATCAATTTCACAGATCGGGCGGTCAGTGACCATTGCACACTCACTGATGTCACAATCCACCTGCCATTAAGGCTCCTGACTGTTAGCGGCGGCGTTGCGGAGGGGCGGGATTTGGTGTGCGGTGCTGGATTTGCCTTGCCCCAGCGATAATGCTCCAGCACCCCGTTAGCACCATCTGCTGCTGCTAACGGGAGGCGCTAAGGTACCGAATTTTTCCCCCCCAGAGTCTTTAATTAATAAAATTACTACATAATTGAAAGAGAGAAAATAGAAGTAGACAGCATAGATTTCAAAAGGGGCAATCGTGCTCGACAAGTTTTACAGATCTCTTTGAGGGTGTAACAGACATGGTAGATAGGGGAAATGCAATGGATGTCGTATACATGGACTTTAGGAAAGCCTTTGACAGAGTACCACACAAGAAGTTATTAGAGAAGATTAAGGGGTATGGAATTAGGGGAGGATAGCAAACTGGATTAAAAATTGGTTAGAAGGGATAAAACACAGTAGGAGTTAAAAGCAGTTTTTCAGAGCGGTTGGA
Source organism: Squalus acanthias (assembly GCA_030390025.1). Classification (NCBI taxonomy): domain Eukaryota; kingdom Metazoa; phylum Chordata; class Chondrichthyes; order Squaliformes; family Squalidae; genus Squalus; species Squalus acanthias. The sequence goes on from CM059429.1 coordinate 34,590,079, forward strand.
AGTGGGTAGTGGTGTTGCACAAGGTTCTGTTCTGGGGCCACTTTTGTTCGCTGTGTATATCAATGATTTGGGTATAGGCCTAGAGGGAGTGGTGCTGTAATTTGCAGATGTTAATACAATAGAAGGCATAGTTACTTCTTTAGAAGACCAAAGGAAGCTGCAAAGGGATATTGATAAAATGGGAGAGTGGCAGATGAATTTCAATATCAGTAAGTGAGGTACTGCATTTTGGTAAAAATAAAAGCAGTAATTATACTTTGAATAGAAGTAAGTTTGGTGCTGTGCAAGAGCAGAGGGATTTGGGGGAATAGGTTCACAGAACATTCAAGGCAGCACCTCAGGCTGATAAGGCTGTAAAGAAAGCTCATGGAATTCTAGGTTTCATCACGAGGTATAGAATATAAAAACCCAGAGGTAATGGTGAGCTTATATAAAATCTTAATGAGACCTCAGTTAGAGTATTGTGTGCAGTATTGGGCTTCACACGACATGAAGGATGCTGCTGCTATGAGAAAATACAAATACAAAGACAGACTTGAAAAATTGGGGCGTTTTTCATTAGAACAATGTAGAGTTCGAGGCAACATGATAGAAGTGTTTAAAATTATAAAAGGATGAGACAAGGTAGGTTAGAAGCAGACTGTTTCCAGTAGTTGAGTGGTCTAGAACAAGAGTCTGTAGATACAAGATTACATGCAAGAGATTTAGAACATAGAGCAAGAAAAACTTCTTTACACAGAGATGTGAGGCTGCGGAATTCATTTCCAGCATTACTAGTTGAGATGGAAACGATGTCAATATTCAGGATAAGATTGGATTGGTGGATAAAGGAAAAGCGATTGAAGGGATATGGGAAGAGAGTGGGTAAATGCGATTAGGACTATTTGCTCACGGGGAGGGGAAATGCCGACATGTATTGGTTGGGCCGAATGTCCTATTGCCGTGTTGGGACTTCTCTGTATTTTTGTTTACAGATTTTTTTTTATTTAAACAAATAATTTGGTATAATGAATCATACTTCTGCGTTTATTGCTGACTTCATTTGCAAAATGGAAAACACGGCACTAGCATAAGTGACTGAATATTTTTAAGGCCTGATTTCGTTTCTCACAAAGAAAACAAATAAAATTTGTACCTAACCTGATACTAAAAGACTTCTCGTTTATGGTCAGTAAAGGTAGACAGGGGGTCAAAAGAGAGACAAAAACAAATCTATGCTGGAACTAAAGAACAAAAGTACCATTCAATAGGAAATTTAAAAAAAAATGTTATTTATAACGGATCATTTGGGAGGGGCGGTGTTTGCTGTTGCTTATTGTCTAGATAGATCTCTCCACTGCTCTGACAAGCCCGACAGACTAACTTTTCATGCAAGACTGACACAGTATTTTGTTGACTATGCGCTGCTGCCTCTACTTTTGCTCCACTGATCAATATTTTATTAAAGGAGAGCTAAAATGAAATGATAAATGATCACGAGCGGAGAGATAACCTTGTCTATCGCCTGTTGAGTTCAGGCCATAAACTGGATGTATTCAATTTAGATATTTAAAAAAAAAAATAAGTGCCACCCCCTTATGCTGGTTTGTCGTTGGAACTTGTAAGTAGCTAAGGGTATGAGCTGACACCTTATGGCCTGAAATCAGTGAGTGATGGGCAAGGCTGTCTCTCAGCTCGTGATCATTTCAGTTTAGCTTTCCTCTAATAATGTTTAAAATGCACCAAGAAGGAATCAAATATCAAAAATTCCAGGGGTGGGGGGGAGGAAGTCCCCAGACCCCACTAGAAAATAAAATTTGCGCTATCAGAGACCATTTTACCCCTTTAAAAATTCTAAATTCACCACCGCAAAAATTGTATTTTCCCCAATAATTCAACTGATGGAATATTAAGTATAGCTGCAGCTCAAGTCATGATTAGTTCGTGTCTCACAGCAGTCACATTGTAATATAATTATTTTCATATGTCATAGGTTTCAGTTTTCACAGAAAAACAACTGAATTGTGGAATGTGATCCCAAAATACCAATAAAAATCCTGCAATCCAATGTAACATAAAGGAGTTTAATTCATTCAGTCACTTTGAAGCATTGGTTGTTGTCGTAGGCCTTTATTCAGGGTTATTTTCAGTTGAATGTTCGTTCTTGAATTGTCAGCTTTTTTGGGGCTACAACAGCTGTTTAGGAAGGTGTTCCATCAGCTTTTCTGAGTTTTGAAGGTTGGCATGCACACATCAGATTAGCATACGCTTTACTGGATGACTATGCTTGTCATTTCATACTTAGCTTCACAAGATAATAAAGCGTATGGGATCCTGGGCTTTATAAATAGAGGCATAGAGTACAAAAGCCAGGAAGTTGTGCTAAACCTTTGTAAAACACTAGTTCGGCTCCAGCTGGAGTATTGCGTCAAATTCTGGGCACCACACTTTAGGAAGGACGTGAAGGCTTTGGAGAGGGTACAGAAGAGATTTACTAGAATGGTTCTAGGGATGAGGGAATACCGTTATATGGACAGACTAGAAAAGCTGAGGTTGTTCTCCTTGGAGCAGAGAATGCTAAGAGGAGATTTGATAGAGGTGTTTAAAATCGTGAAGGATTTAGATAGAGTAAATAAAGAGAAACTGCTTCCAACGGCTGAAGGGTTGATAACCAAAGGGCACAGATTTAAGGTGATTGGCAAAAGAACCAGAGGTGACATGAGGAAAAGCTTTTTTACGCAACGAGTAGTTAGGATGTGGCAATAACTGCCTGATAGGTTGGTGGATAGAGATTCAATAGTAGCCTTCAAAAGGGAATTGGATAAATACTTGGAGAAAAAAATTGCAGGGATATGGGGAAAGAGCGGGGGAGTGGAACTAACTGGATTGTTTTTCGAAAGCAGAATGGCCGCCTTCTGTGCTGTACTATTCTATGATTCTATGAAGTAAAATCTGATGGGCTATTTAAATTGTTTACTGCCAGCTCAGTACTACCTATATTCCTGCCTCTCGCTCAGCTCCCCACACTGATGTCTTTCACAGTTCCACACTATACCATCAATGTCTCCTGCAGACCCACTCTATTCCCCTGCCTGTCATCAATGCCTCCCATGGTTGAGCTCCTACCTTGCCACTGATGCCTCCTGGCTCTGGCGATTTCCTACCCTGACATTGTGGTCTCAGGTATTCAACAAATGTTTCCTCTGACTTTGCTCCCAACAGGAACAGGCCATTCACCTGCTTCATGAGGTTTTTTTTTTTTTAAACAAAGCATGTGACTGTTTAATTTTAATTATGTTATGTTGAAAAAAAAGTAAAAGCAGATTGGTGAAAAATATGGAACAAAGCACTGCAATTTATTTAGAATGCTCATGTTGCAGAGCTGCACTTTATATTGTGTTTTTGGGATATTAGCTCCGTCTTCTGTTTTCAATACTTGACTACTGCTCTGTGTTTTGTTTTTTGATATTCACGTATTGCATAATGCAATTTGTTCTGTGATGATAACATTTATTGTTTCGATTATTTGATAGCTTTATAATAAACTGAGAAGTAAACAGATTGTGTGCCACCTTTGACAATGGAATAGAATATTTATTTGATGCCTTGAGTTATGTCTACAATGTTGACTGGAGGATAGTGGGGAGATATGGACTGGGGAATAAGGGACTTGAGTTGCATATTGTGCCTAGGGCCACATAAGTCCTTTAATCAGGCTGCTTGGCCGTCACGGTTTCTGAATATACCCTACAGGCGAGAGAAGAAACACTCTTCTAAGTAGAAAGTATTGATTCTGGGGCTCTCAGCACCTTGGGGAGGGACTGAAAAAACAAACTGCGTTATTCATATCTTTTTAAAAAGTGATGTCACTATCATATTTAGCTGGTGTAAATTCCCCCGCAATTTTATCTTCTCCCAAGGTGCTGACTAAGTTGCAGTACAGTTTCACTGATGCCCAAATGGCACGCGTCAGCTTAAACTCTGGGGGGGGGGGGAGAAATTCGGTATCGCCCCGTTTGGGGCGCAATTATCGGCCGGGCGCAACGTTTAGCGCCTGGCGCTAATTATCGCCTCCGACTGCAAACTTGGCTTCTATCGCCCCTGAAGGTAATTGGACCGCTAAATCAGGCGCTACACACCTCTCTTAAGGCGCCAACACCGAGGAGCGAGGCGCTACCTCAGAGCGCTGGCAAAGCTCATGTGATGTCAGTCAGCAATGGAACACAGACACACTGGCACCGGCCAGTTCTTAAAGGGGAGGGTCGATCTTGCTCTCCATCCACACCCTGCTCATTGCAGCCTTGAATCTCGACCTAGAGAGACCTGTACATCAAATCTGCTGGAAAGAACAATGGAGAGGCCCAGGGAAAGAACTCAGAGTGCAGCCCCCGAGTCCCTTCTAAATCGATGCAAGGAAGGTCAAATCAAAATGAACCTGCAAAGTGCTGCTCAGTACCCAAAACTCTTTCACACAGCATTGAATCTCTCCAGAAGTCTCTCTCTTTCTCTCTCTCTCAGAATGCATGGTGCAAAAATGTCGCTGGACAAAAAAAGGCAGGAAGCGGTCGTCTCTAAATAGCGCTCCCCCAGTCCCTTCCCGACTGTAAAACGTTCCCCTCAACCTGTCGTTGCTAACGGCAGGCGGAAAGGCAGGGGGCGCCACTCAATATCCGGTCCGGGGTGTTGCACGCTCGACTGACGTCATGATCTGCGGGCGCAGGACATTGTGGCGGTAGTGTTTAGGGCCGCCACAAAATGTCTGGTCAATTTCGCAAGCGGCACAAACATCGCCGCGCTCGGGCGCTAGTTGCTTTGCGCCCCATTAACGCCCTCTTAGGGCGCTAACGGGAGGCTCAACACAACCGAATTTTTCCCCATGGGAGTCAGCAGTCCATTCAATGGTGAGGGGCATAACAGCTCCATCCCATCCGACATCGATATCCACATATACACTTTCCAACAGGAGTTAACGGGATGGCCTTTGGGAGGGGGAGCCCTGGCTGCTTTTATCCCTCACTACCCCAGGGCACTGATCCAGCTGCCATTTTGCAGGTAGTAATGAGATGAATGACCAAAACACATTTGCATATTTTTGGTGGTGTTGGTTGAGGGAGGAATGCTGGCTAGAACAGTGGGAAAACTCCCCGCTTTATTTTCCCAAATAGTGACATGCAATCTTTAAACATCCATCTGATCCACGAGAACAGACAGGCAGGGTCTTGGTTAACATTTCATCCAAACAATGTCTCCTCTCCTTTAGCTAAGGGTCAGAGTGGCGGTCTAAATCACATGCTGAAGTCCTGGAGTAGAGCTCGTACCCACAATATTCTGATCCAGAGGCACGAGTGCTACCAACTAAGCCAAGTTGACACGGAGGAGGTAGTAGCACTCTTGTCAATGTTGATACATTTTCTCGAGTGGAACTGTACTGTAACATGAGTCATCACCTTAGGAGAGATGATTGGCTGAGCCAAGCTGTCACAGAGGGCAGGAATACTGAGGTATGCTCTGCTGATATTGAACATTTATTGAACATCTGAATAGCCAATGTGTCCAGATCATAAGTGATAGAATCAAATGGGCCTGTTGTAAAAACAGATTGTTGAGGTCTAGTATAGATTTAAACAAATTTCAAACAGCCAACTCAAAAACCAACTGATTAGTCCAAACACAATTAGTGTTTATCCAAGCCATTTATTGTTGGCCAGCAGAATTATTCATTGTTAATAATTTTGTGTAGATAGACTAATTTCTAAAACTGGTATACAAAGTTCTAAAATTACCGTTTCAAATGTTATATTAAAGAGGTACCAAACTTCTTGAGGCTAATTTCCACACAGAACCATTCTAATGTGTTAGAGGGTGTCCAGAGAAGGCACTATTAACAAAGAAGTTAAGTGGCTCCATCTACTATAATAATACATGCAATTCCTGAGAGTAGGTGGGAAACTATTTGCAACAAAATTGTAAACACATTTTTTAAGAGCATGCTTACAATAATGATAGATAGTAAACAGAGGAGCCTTTCCCATCTAGTCCCAAGAACCCCCATTGCTGTCGAATCAGCAGTGTCACATTGATTAATAAATGGAACTGTGAGCTGCTTCTTGGCTCTCACCAGATGATTGAGGGGGAAGTGGGATGTGAGGGTGAGGTGAAGCTATGAATGTTAGGTATGAGTCCTGTTTGATAGAAATTGTTGGTAGGTGAGTGATGGTGCATTGAGCAGTGTGTGAGGCTAGTGGTGCAGATAGTGGGATATGGCATTTGAAGATGAATTCACTGACCTTGACCACTGGTGTGAAGTTATTGAACTTCTTGCACCACTGCATCCAGGTCCTCGGGGCTTGACTTCTGGCATTGACCACCAAGGCTACCTGCTCCCACTGCATTTCCAGCGTTTGTCTGCAGGGCCTCCTGGCCCCCTGTGGATGCTTGCTCCCCTGTTGTGCCATTAGTCAGTGTTCTTGTAGGTCAGACTCTCTTTCCCACTTACAGCATCTGCTCCAGACAGAATGCAGCTCCCCTTTAAGAGGTGCAGGCTGGCTTTAAGTAGTGCAGGCTAGCTTTAAGTGGTGCTAGCCTCGCACGAAATGGACCCCTTGCTGAGGCGCTCAGCCACCCAACAGCGCGCTTAGCGCTGTCTAAATGCTGCAATCATTTAAATTAGCAGGCAGCACAAAGTTTGCGTGCTACCTGCATTAGAAGCAACAGGTGCAGGTTAATCGCGCATCGCAATCCCTGCGCCCGTTTTTGGGGGCTATCAAATTTCGCCCCCAAGATTTTCAATTCTTTCTAACAAGGTTTGCAATACATTTCACAGATCTAATTTCTCTTCTTAAATTTTCCATTTCCACAGCAGGACAACCCAAATTTTTAAAAAAAGTGTTGGTGGAAGCCAATTGCAGGAGCACTCTTCCAGCAGGAACATAGGAACAGGAGTAGGCCTTGGAACCCCTTGAGCCTGTTCTGCCATTCAATGAGATCATGGCTGATTTGCGACCTAACTCCATATGCCCGCCTTTGGCCCATATCCCTTAATTAACAATTGATCTAGCCTGAATTGCCGTTTGTGTAGTGTAAGGATAAGTCACTGCATGGGCCCTTTGTTGGCATATATACTGTGCCTGACATATTTTAAAAAGATTTAGGATATTTACAGGCTCATCTCTTTATAGTCCAGAATTATTTTTTAAATGACACAGCTATAACATTTCTCAAGGATTTTATGGAATAAATACACCACTTTGAGACCAAAGCTGCTGATTTGATGCAGCATGGCTGTATTTCCATCTTTCCAGTCTTTAAGACTTAAAAACAGATTTATAGGAAAGGTACATCACACATTCAATGTTACTATATGAAGTAGTGTTGACATTATAGAACCACTGTGGTTACACCAGCATGAATTCAGCAACTTTCACTGTGAGAACACACGTGCAGGACTCTGCTTTTTCCTGATCAGAAAGAGCTGCGAACAGGACAGTATAACTCACTGCTGCAAGCTCATTTGTCTAGAGCAGGTACCACTCCCAAAGGTTACCTGCAGTACAATGGCAGCAATGGAGTTCCATTACTAAAATCGCCTGGATTATATCCTGTACAGTTACAAAGGACAATATTCCCATATTGCATAATAAACCATTTTAATTTACACACAGTGACCTATTCCACGTTTACATTATACTATACTAAATTATATATTATATTAATTATATGATCATTTTAACCTATTTGTATGAGTTATATCTGCCTCAGGTACAAAAACATACCCAATTACTGCAAAAGCTGGTAGTTCTTGAAGATCGAATGGAAAATCTAGACGAAATCGAGTTTTAAACAAGGCAGTGATGGTTTCTGCAAAAGATGGATGAAAGTTCATATCTTATTAGATATCAAAATATTTAGGGACAGATGGAGCAATATTTCTCTCGAATCGGACATTATTATGTTTTCACAATCTATTTGCCGCTTTCATATACCTTCATCTTTGTTCCAGACAGCCAGGACTCGGAAAATAAAGGCACTGAAAGTAGCAGCGAAGAAGCCACGCCAGTAATTTCTGACAGCAAAAAATGTTGATGTTACTTCAATACTGAAAAGGACACCTATTGGAAGGAAGTCAGAACAAACGTATTAGCAATGAACAAAATGGAAGATTTGAGATTAAAACTAATGCTATGTTTTTTTTTATAAAGACAGGTGCAGGACAAACATTCGAGGAAGAAAACAACATAAAAATAAAATAAAATCTAAGGCAAACGTGTAACTTGCCCTTTTCAAGGACTATTGCAAACTCATGCAAATAAAGTTGTGAGCAGCCACAGCAGCACCAGAGCAGTCACAGCACCACAGGTCAAAGGGCAAAACATTGCTAACTCTCAAATAGGAGACAGCTCGGCACTCCTAACCTAAAAGCATAAGCTGCAAGATCAGAGAAAGACACAAGGTCACTATCTGTAGCCATTAGTCAGGATCGTAAAGAGGTTAAATGAAGAAAGGATTAAAAATACTGACTTTGCCAAATGATTTAAGAAATCGTTATGGTAAGTAAATCATTGCTGCTGTTAATCTGTTAAACAATGAAAAAGGGAAGAGTCAGAAAGAGAAAAGTAATATTAACCAGTGACTAAATTGCTCTATTAACTAAATATAGCTTAGATGGGCTACATTTTTACTTGACTATTGGTGGCACTAAATTATCTGTAAATTTGAAAATATAAAATCTTGTGTGTAACCACACCTTCGCTGTCCTTTAAGAGCAGTAACTGTGTTTTGCTTGTATTTTCTAGTGTTCTTCCTGCCCCTCCTTTGGGTAATAACTTATGAGGCACAGCTCAAGTTGCTATTCTTCAGGTGCGAACATGGAAAGAGAGTATTCGCAGGCTATTCCCCATGTGGGACATCACAGCCATGCCCTCTCTTCACTTATTTTCCAGCACGAGTCATTGGATAGCAATCCAAATCCGAGGCTTCTTCATTTTTGTAACCCAGATATGAAGAAGTCAGTTGTGTAACTGGACTTGTAATCCAGAGGCTTGGACCAATCCAAATCACATGAGTTCAAATCCCACCATTAATTCAGTTTAAAAAAACAAAATTGGAAATAAAAAGCTGGTATCAGTAAAAGTGACCATGAAGCTGTCGGACTCTCAGGTACTCTAATGTTCTTCAGGGAAGAATATTTGAGGTCATTATCTATACATGGTCAACGTGGTTGGCTCTTAACTACCCTCTGAAGTAACTCAGTTGTATAGCTCGCCACCTTCTACTTTAACATAAACGTTCCAAGCGCTTCCCAGGAGCGTTATGAAACAAAATTTAACACCGAGCCACATAAGGAGATATTAGGGCAGATGACCGAAAGCTTGGTCAAAGAGGTGGGTTTTAAGGAGCATCTTAAAGGAGGAGAGAGAGGCGGAGAGGTTCAGGAAGGGAATTCCAGAGCTTAGGGCCTAGGTAGCTGAAGGTACGGTCACCAATGGTGGAGTGATTAAAATTGGGGATGTGCAATTGGCCAGAATTGGAGGAGCGCAGAGATCTCAGAGGGTTGTCGGCAACGTTCCATCTAAGCTGTGCGCATGCATGGCCGCACAGTAATCTGCTGCCGCTCACAAGCTTTAACCTCGGAAATACCGCTCGTGCGCAGAAATTTAAAGGGACCGCACATTGAAAGAAACAGTCCGCGCAGAATATAGTGCAGTCGACAGGGAACATTGGTTGTTGGGCTGGAGGAGATTACAGAGGTAGGGAGGGGTGAGGCCATGAAGGGATTTGAAAGCAAGCATAAAAATTTTTAAATCGAGGCGCTGCCGGACCGGGAGCCAGTGCAGGTCAGCGAGCACAGGGGTGATAAAAAAAACCCACTACTGCCAGTCTGCGCGAGATCATGGGGAAAATAGCCTCTCGCCCTGGATTCATGACAAAGTGATTATCAGAGTCATGTAAATCAGAAAGGTTCCCAATTTGATCCTGTGGTTACACCAAGTTGGTTGATCTCAATCTGGTAGTGATAATGGTGCTACAGCTGGCCTCAGTGCTCTTGGATTTAGGAAGCTATAAATCAGCTCGGGTTCCCAATCCTGATCACTACCCGACAACGCTCCAACTGTTCTAAATTATTTTCCTCCAGTTCCATACTGGCATCAATAGGTTTTCCAGTGAGAAGTGCGCTGCGCCCCCGCCCCCCCCCCCCCCGCCACCCCACCCCGCCACCCATCTGAGGTGTTCGGCAGAAGAATGGAGGGATGGCAGAAGGGTCAGGCTGTACGAGAAGTGCTCTGTTGTCATCCGTCGCTATCTGTCAGCCACATCTGGAAACAGAGGTGAACGTACGTCACTGTGGCAGATGATTAGTGGATGCTCTTATTCCCAAAAGAAGCTGGCACAGCAAATGGGATGGCATCACTAAGATATATGATTGCCTAACCACAGATAATGTTGGATGCTTCCTCGAAAGCACCCTAATCATGGTGTCAGAGGTAATGCATGAAAGGATGATAAACAGCCAGGAGAGCCTAATTTGTTGCATCTGTCAATATACTGCCAACCATAAGTGCAGACCTTGTGACACCTACCCAGCAACAACCATGGAGAATTATATTCACAGGGTGCAGTTAGCAGACAGCCAGGTACAGCACAGGTCTGGCACAGCTAGTGACAGTATTGACCTGCGGTTGCCTTCAACCTAACTTTTCTTCCCTCCACCTATGCTGCAATGTTGACATCTGGGGACAGTGGCTAGCAATGGCAAACCTCCCTAGAGCCACCTCAGCTGTCATCAAACAGAGGGTCAGATACTGGCTGTAGCATCACTTGTCTGCATCTTGGGTTTCCTTTCAAAGTTTTACCTGCCACTTCCGAATCCCCTTTTTATCATATTTGTGTGTTGATAGTGTGAGATGAAGTAAACAGAGTGGGAGGAAGCTCTTGTGGAGCCTAAACACCAACCGAATGGCTTGTTTCTGTGCTGTAAATTCTATGTAATTATCTTCTGCTTCAGCCTTGGGAAAGACTCAATGGGTTCAGAAGCTTATTCTTTCATTGTTCCCATACCTCAGACAATTTTCCACTCCCACAACTAGTATGGTTCCTGAATATGTCCAAATCTGCACTTGGAACTATGCTAATGAGCTGACTTCAGAAAACTGCCAACAAACAGTAACTTATCAATGTCAGTCTGTTTAAAACTTGCTTCGAACCATTCTGAACTGGGCCTACAGAAAAGATAGGCTATAGTGTGTTATCTGCAGCTTTAAGAAGACTATATCAAGAAATATGGTAATCACATTTGATCTACTCTGGGCCGGATTAGCAGTAAAGATAACTGGAAAAGGTGATAAAATAATGGAAACCCTCAAGATAGCTTGGTCTTATTTGTTGCTATTGGTAACTTCAGTGTTTTACAATCTGTGAAAATTGTGACCAAGTTGCAGAGAAAAGCATATGAGATTTTTTTTGATACAGAGAGAATGACCTTCAACAATGATGGAAGTAGAATCCATATTAGCTTGTAAAAAGGAAGTGGATAAATATTAGTGCAGTTCAAAGCCTTGCTGAGAATCCAATGCAACATTCAGGCTGTCAGTTGTCTACAAGCGTATAACTGGAGCACACACGTTGTTTGTGCGTAAGCCAGATTTTAATGTTTATGCCAGAAACAGATGCACTGCTGCAGCTGTACCTCAATGTTTGGAAACTGTACACAGGGTACCTACCAGTTGTGAAGCTTCACATAAAACTCTCACTGCCTGTGGAGCAATCTCCTAAGCAGTGTTATTTCCTGGAACTCTGTCTCTTGTATGCAACAGTTCAAATGCAGAGCTAATCGTCACCTACTGAAGCAGAGTTGCTGGACCATGTATTAAGCAATGGGCAATCTCTGGCTTGCCAGTTGGTCTCTACGACTAATTTCACCAAGTCTTTCTGCTCTCAGCAACGGCCAGGGTTGTTGAGACACCTGTTGTTACAGCTGCCTATAGCTTCATCCTGTTATGCCATTCATTAGCCAAAGATAAATACTGGCAAGCAAACATCTTTCTGTACTTGAAATCAATTTTACTTTCAAAAATGTTAAATTCTATATTTTGACTTGCTGAGCAAATCAAAATATTAGTTCATTTGTAACTGAGGTATACTATTTATTTTAATAAATTTGTAAAATGGCTGATGAAGTGTTCTTCGTTTACCCCCCTTTACACCCTTATTTGAAGATTTCTGTGTATTTGTTCAGTTTTAGTGATTCAATGGTTATACATATAGCACAAGTCACTCCCTGATCCATATGACAATCATCGTACAAATCAGGAGGGGTCTGTGGTGGAAATGGGAAAATAGGTTGCTAACCTCAACCTTCTTCACTTCTAACGGTGTAATTTGTACTGTTATATTTTAATCACTTTTAATTCACTGCAATTTATTTCCTCATTACATATTTTTTTAATACTGTATCCAATTATGAATTCCTCCATAGGTCAATTTTCCTTTGTCTTAGAAAACTGTTAAATTGCTAGCAGATTTAATTTAAAAAAAAATAAAAATGGCTTTTTGAATAAGAGTTTTAATCCTAATGAACCTTAAAGTGTATCTTACATGAAGGGTCTCATTCAGCAACCAGATACCACAACAACCTGTGCCTGGAGACTAAGTCAAATTCCACTTTAATGAATTGATTGTTTCTTTTTTAAACCAGTGAAGTTAGAATACAAATTTCAAACACAGTGCTGCTAGCATTAATATGTAGAAGAGATATCTTGTAAAGGAGTCCATGCATTTAGATACTTTTTACTCTTATGGAGAAACTCAATATTCTTACCTCCTATTGGTGCAGCAAAGCAACAGCCAACTCCTACAGCACAGGCAGCTGCCAGCATCTCAATGTTTCTAGATTCATTCTAAAAGAAAAGTAAATAAACCTGTAATTAAAACAGGGTGTTTTCTGCCTGTTGGCAAAAAGATGGGCTTGCCATTCTTTAAAAGAACAAGGAATTTTTGCATAATATACTAGCTTTTTTGTTAAAACAATAGAATAAAATGGACAAAATAAAGAATATTTTAAGCCTAGTGAAAATCTAGGAGAATCAAGAAAAAGATATTCATATTTATTGAAATGACGCAGTAGTGCCAACATAAACTTTCAGACATTGGACTGGAAGATTTTGTGCTGAACAGGTTTCAGGTCAGTTTGACAGACCTCTTGTAGCTCCATCTCTTTGTAAACATTTAATCCCCTTTCGGCCTGGTCAACCTTCTAGCATGTATTAATCAAGAAGTCAAAGACTATTTTCTGAATAAAACAGCCATCTGTAACAAACAGATTCCTGTGACGGAGTATGTTTTAGCTTCTTCGGCATTACTCTGTCATTAGCTTCAGTAATTTACAATCATAGGAACTCCAGACACACATCCGGAAAGAGTGTCGAAGTTTCATTATCGGTAAATTACAACACTATAAAAATAATGAAAGACCTGCCATTTCCATTATAGATGAGATTTGTAGTGTGCATAGAGGCTTTGCAAATTTATGGAGATGTTGTCCAAACATATAATGAGGGATGGTATTTCCTGCGTGTTTACACCCAGAGACAAGTGCAATCAGGGCGTAAAGCAAACGCCCATCGTAAAAGATCGAGGAAACTCGGGCGCAAGTGTATTATATGTAATTATGCTATGCCTGAAGTACAGGTAATCAGGTCCTGTGATGTCCTATGATGCAATTCTCAAGTACCAATGGTTGGAGCATGTAGTGTGTGGGCCCCACCCAATGATACAAAGAGCAGCCTAAGCAGTGGAAAGAGACCACTGGAGGCCACTCCAAACACAGGGCAGGTAGGATTTTTAAGCAAACTTTATGCAGCTAGAAGGAGAATAAATGCTCCTCCTGGCCCCACAGAAAATCGACCCGCCTGATGTCCAACCCTCTGTGGTCCTCCCACCTCTTAACATAACTCGACCAGCTCAGCTCCGTGGAGAAGCCGCTGGAATTCCACCCCCCGCCCCATTGGCGACCTCCAAAGGCAGAACAGTTTTCCGCAGATATGGTAATGAGGCCCGACCATCAAAATGGTTCGTGCCTCTGATCATTTTCATTGGTTAGGCTAACTCTCCCTGATAAAAAAGCCATGATGCGGAGATGCCGGTGTTGGACTGGGGTGGACAAAAGTGAGAAGTCGCACAACACCAGAGACTTCACCTGACGAAGGAGCAGCGCTCCGAAAGCTTGGTGATTTTAAATAAAGCTGTTGGACTATAACCTGGTGTTGTGCGACTTCTCACTTCTGATAAAAAAGGTCACATCAAAATTGGCCCTCTTGTGTTTATATTTAATATTGCAATGTAATACTGTCCATGCAAGCAAATTTTGTACAAGGTAGTTTTAGATTTTTTACAAAAGAATAAAGTGGAAATGAAACATATATCTATGAGAAACATGAAGTTGCATTTCAACATGTCTAAATAAGGTGTAGGTTATGTACATTAATATCAATAACTTTGTTAATGCATTTATATATAATCTCATCCATACAGGACATTCCTATTGTTAAATGTATGTAAAACTGTTGTCATCAATTGATTTTCCAGAATTGAGATGGTTGTTATTTGAAGACTGTGCTTGAATACGCTGAGGCCATTCATTGCTGCTCAGAGAAGCTTCAATCTGTCTACACAACCAGGTGTTCAGACCATTGACAGCAGAGACCTGTTTCTCAGCTGTGGACACCCATTGCATAAATCCTATAATTGTCGCATAATATGGGAAGAGAGGCGAGAATTGAAAAATTTAAGGGTTGATGGGAAGAAATATATAACATAGGGACTTTTAGGAGGAGAGAAAGGCCATTAGGCCCAACCCTTTTTCATAGATCAGCTAACCAAACAATCTCCTGACTAGATCTCTTAATCCCTTCTGTAACTGTCTTTTAAATTTACTGCTCAATAGCCTTCCATGTTAACTTGCTCCGCAACTATTACCATTTGGGTGCAACTTGACTCCTTTCTTACTTCCTACTTCTTAATTTTTAACTTGTGTCCCCAGTTTTTGAACCTGTCATCATGTTGGACAATTTGTCAGGATCAATTTTGTCATTTCTTCTTAATCTTCATATGAAACTTTGAAATTTTCTTTTTTCCCCAAAGAAAACAACTCCAACTTTGTTAAACTTTCTTTTTAACTTCAATTATTGATACCCAGAATTATCTCTGTTGCTTGTATTCATACCCTCTCAAGGAGCAATAATATTCTTCCTATGAGTAAGTTATCCTGAGTTACATATAGGACTCCAAATGGGACAACAGAAACAACACAATCTCTTGATTAATACTCTATCTGTGTTAATCGAATCCATTTTTTTTACTTGCTTTTTTAATTGCAGTTATAAATACTGGAATAATGCATAATGAGTTTAGCCATTATAATCCCAAGGATCTCATTTTCGATCAGCATGTTCTATCTAACACATTTTTCCTCTTCTGGTACCTTGCTCCCATACTAATTATTTTACACTTATCCACATTTAACTCCATCTGGCACCTGTTTCAGTTACCTAAAAGATATAAATCCCTCTGAATCTGGTTCATTGTTCCTCATCATTTGCTTAGTTTATTATTTTCTCATCTACAAACCTGGAAATTCTGTGTCGATATATTATTAAAGCCTTGTGTATGGCACACACTTCCTGCCTGTGTCACAATGTTGTCTATCAAGGCCTATAAACCAAGGTAAATGAGGGCTCGAATAGAGGGAGAGGAAGCCACAAGTCACTTCATGGGTCGATCCCAGAGCCATTATAACCGTTTCTCGGAGCTACTTTTCACGTGGTTGCAATGGGAAGTGGCAGTAAAGTCGCCAGAAAATCAGCTGGGGACCCAGGCTCCATTTTCATGTGGAGGAGGCAAAAGAGAGGCCAGCAGTGGATTTTGGGAAGTAGAAGTGAATCTTAAATGGATATGGGCAGCAGAGTTTTTAATGAGGTGAAGTTTATGAAGAGTGGAGGAGGCCAGCCAGGAGAGCATTGAAATAGTCGAATCTGATGACGGCAAAGGCATAGATGAGATTGTCAACAGCAGATGGGCTGAGGCAGGGACGGAGATGAGCTCCCACCCTCTGTCAATTTCAGTACATCCAAAACTCTGCTGCCCGTATCGTATACTGTACTAAATCCTGCTCACCCCCCTGTCCTGAGTGACCTACATTAACGCCTGGTCCCGCAACGCTTCAAATTTTAAATTCTCCTCCTCAGGTTTAAATCTATTTATGGTCTCACCCCTCGCTATCTGTGTAATCTCCTCCTGCCCTACAAACCTCCTGGGGTCTCCATCTGTCTGAATCTGGCCTCTTGTACATCCCCCACTCCCCTGGCCCAGCACTGGTGGGCGTGCCTTCAGCCACCCAGGCCCCCTACTCTAGAACTCCCTCCTTAAACTCCTCTGCTACTTCACCTCTTTTAAGGCCCTCTATAAAATCCACCTCTTTGACCAAGCTTTTGGTCACCATACCCAATAGCTCTTTCTTTGGCTCAGTATCTATTTTTTTATTATGCTTCTGTTATAAGTGCCTACCAAAATAAGCGAAGACTTCCACCCTACCATGTGTTCACCAGAAGTAATGAATACCACTGGCAGAAAAAGACTAGAGGGCTATCTTGTCCCACAAAGTATGGTATGGAAACAATTTAGGCCGCGATTTTGCTGACCTTGGCGGGTCTGTGGCTGGTAACGTCGGTGGCGGGTCCCAACCCCGCTGCTGGCTCCATCCCACTGTCTGAAGTGAATTTACCTTGATAGGGCTTATTAAGCCTGCCCAGCGCATTTCCAGGCCAATTAGAGGAAGCGGGTCTGGTGATGTCATTTGATGACACGTCATCAGCCGGTTTCCTTAAAGGGACCGTGTCCAAATTTATTTTGACATTTGTGCTGTTAGAGTTCTGAGGCATTGAGGTGCTGCAAGCACTGACAATGACTGCACAGAGGCAGAGGGCTAACCCAGGCTCTCCCATGACTCCCTCCATATTATGGAGGGAGTCACAGAATGCAGGGAGGTCCTCTTCCCTTCCCATGGGTGAAAGAGACCTCCCCATGAGATCAACACAGCCTGGTTGCACATTGCAGAGGAGAACACAAGCAGGGATGTGGTCAGGAGGACCAGGCTGCAGTGGCACAAACATTTCAATGATCTCAGTAGATCACGAAACGTTAGTACAAAGCCACGCTCAACCTCATCCTGCTGTGCCTCTCATCACATCCCCATCACTCTGCCTTCCCTACCCTACTCTTGCACACAGGAAACAAAGAGTAGGAGTAAATGGGTACTTTTCAGAATGGCAGGCAGTGACTAGCGGGGTACCGCAGGGTTCGGTGCTGGGACCCCAGCTGTTTACATTATATATTAATGATTTGGACGAAGGGATTAAATGTAATATCTCCAAATTTGCGGATGACACTAAATTGGGAGGCAGTGTGAACAATGAGGAGGATGCTAGGAGGCTACAGAGTGACTTGGACAGGTTGGGTGAATGGGCAAATGTATGGCAGATGAAGTACAATGTGGATAAATGTGAGGTTATCCACTTTGGTGGTAAAAATAGAGAGGCGGACTATTACCTGAATGGTGGCAGATTAGGGAAAGGGGAGGTGCAACGAGACCTGGGCGTCATGGTACATCAGTCACTGAAGGTGGGAATGCAAGTGCAGCAGGCAGTCAAGAAAGCAAACGGAATGATGGCCTTCATAGTAAGGGGATTTGAGTACAGGAGTAGGGAGGTGATGCTGCAGTTGTACAGGGCCTTGGTGAGGCCACACCTGGAGTATTGTGCGCAGTTTTGGTCTCCTAACTTAAGGAAGGACATTCTTGCTATTGAGGGAGTGCAGCGAAGGTTCACTAGATTGATTCCTGGGATGGCCGGTCTGACATATCAAGAAAGATTGGGTCAACTGAACTTGTATCCTCTGGAGTTCAGAAGAATGAGGGGGGATCTTATAGAGACATTTAAAATCCTGACTGGTTTAGACAAATTAGATGTGGGCAGAATGTTCCCAATGTTAGGGAAAACTAGAACCAGGGGTCACAGTCTAAGGATTAAGGGGAAGCCATTTAAGACTGAGCTGAGGAGGAACTTCTTCACCCAGAGAGTGGTGAATCTATGGAATTCTCTTCCACAGAAGGTTGTTGAGGCCAGTTCGCTAAATATATTCAAAAGGGAGTTAGATATAACACTCACAACTAGGGGGATCAAGGGGTATGGCGAGAAAGCAGGAATGGGGTACTGAGGTAGCATGTTCAGCCATGAACGCATTGAATGGCGGTGCAGGCTCGAAGGACCGAATGGTCTACTCCTGTACCTATTTTCTATGTTTCTATGTATCTATCCTTACTCACACCAACTTACCTTGGACCTCCACCCATCCCTCTCTATCTATATTATCACACCCCCATCTCACTAGCCAACCCTCACACTCCCCCTCATCCTAGTGCAATCATACCAACTAACTGCACACAAGGGTAGGCACTTGGGTGTTTTATGCAGTGTTCATGTAAAGTTTCTGTTAATGTGGTGTCAAACATTGACACCTTTATTTTCAACACTTTGCGTTCTTGGACAGATGTGTGTGCACCTTTGGATGTGTCTTAGGGAGTTGCAGTGAATGGTGAGACATAACGGTACCGCCCGCAATGGTGATGAGTGTGAAAGGAATGGCTTGGGCATTGTTGGGATGCTTTATGGTGTTGGTGTGGGGTGGTGCCAATCTGGCGTATCATGTGGTGGCCAGGGTGTACAGTGTCAAGTGAAGTAAATCTGGCCATCTTGAGGCCATCCCTGGCCTCCCTGGCAGCAATGTGGTCGGGTGCTGATGCCCTCTGTCCTGTGCAGCATCAGGTGATTGCGCAGAAGGTTGGTGTGGTTGTTGGTGCTGCTGGTGTGCCTGGTGCTGCTGGTGTTGGGGCTGATCGTGGTGGGATTCTGAGGACTAAAGTGAGAAATAATAAAGGGCACCCATGCTGATGGAATAGATGGCAGGTGAAGTAGAGATGACAGAAGCGATCTGTCAATGGTGGGAGAGGTAATGAGGTCAGACTGGATGAAGACTTGTGTAAAGACTTGCAGCATCCTGAATCTGTTGTGGAAATGCAGTGAGGAAAAGACTGTGGCTGAAGGAAGATATCTCTGTAAGGGGGGAGCTTTTACTGTACATTGGAAGCTGTCAACTCAACAGCTGATTCAATGGCCACTGAACTCCCGCCTGAGCTTAACAGACGTGATCCCCGAGCAACAAAGACCCCGTGGGCAAGCACGTAAAATCAAAAGGTGATCTCAAATGTGTTCTTAATGATCTCTAAACAAGGTCATAATTACCTGAATTGGGTCCCCCGGTGCAGCAAGTCAGGTCTGCTCAGCGCTGACAGACCCGACATCGGGGAAAGGTGCGTGGTGGCGGGTTGACAGTGGGGTCTCGACCTGCTGGGGAAAAAACCCACTTTCCCACCCGACCCGCCACCTCCCTGGAAAATCTCGGTCTTATTGTTTTTTTAAACAAAGGTGTAAACAGCCTCCTGGTTGCTATGACATGGCTGAAATCATGTCTAATCGGGCGAGTTCTACAACAGGTGGGAAATCCGCTTTGCCAGATTACCGCCCAGGTGGTGAAGACAAAAATTTACCCTGCTATCTCTTTATAACTGTGATAATAAAACATTTGGATCACATCCATTTCTTTTTATATCTTAGTTCAAATACTAATCAAGTCAATACATTGCACGATGGAGTCCAGCACTCTCCTATTTCAGAAGTTATTCTGTGTTTACTCAAACATTCAGACCTCATTACATGATGCTCGCAATCTGTTCATACTTCCCCCATTGATATACATCGCTAAGGATATTACCAAAACAAGATTGTAATTCTGATTTGGGTGAAATACCCATAAGAAAGATAGGTGTTTGGTTTTCAGAATGCTAATTCTTCAGGTTTCAGGTAGAATATCTAATTTGTGCTCCTGTGTGAATGTTTGTTGTGAAAGTAAGAGTGTTGCTAGGAACATTTTGAGGGGTTACATCATGCTGTTTTTCTGCAGAAATTAAATTATGATAGAAAATAGGTCATATGATTCATGATGATTTGTACTATTACTAATTCCAACAATATTGGTTCCAAGGGAAATAATTAGGCTTCATTTTGCAATCCATTGATTTTAAGCACCTGTGCCACAGCTCAGTATTCTCTGAAGTAGTGCTGTACAGCGTAATCTGCAGAAATATGGGGTCGAATTTCTGCTGGGGCTCTCTCGCCATAACTTTGGCGGAAACCTCGGAGAAACGGCAGATGTGACTGTTTACACCACTTATCCAGGGTTTCAGACGATCTTCCGCCGAAGTTACGTCAGGAGATCGGGAGAACCGCTGCAGAAATTCCAGGATTGCAACACCCGGCACTGGGCAAAGCAGAGTAGAACTTAACTATACACTTTGAAAAGAATGTGGCACCATGTATGCTGTATCGTGCTGTGCATGGAAGGTCACCATAGCCACGCCAGATTGAGCCAGTCATTCATGAACTTGCAATCTGTCAAATGTATGCAGCATTCACACATTGTAGAACACCACAAGTGCTGCTCTTTCCTTTATATTTTACATATTTCAATATTTTCTGTATTTCTATCCCTTCCAAATTTCATCTCCATCGACATTGTTAAATGTAGCGAATACTGCCTCGTTTCCCACAAATGAATACCCTTCCCATATCAGCTTCTCATTACACCCTGCCAAGAGTACCTTTACCTACTCACTAAATTCATTAAAATCCTCAGCAATCCTGGTTGCCTTCAACAACAACAAGTATTTATATAGCGCCTTTAACGTAGTAAAACGTCCCAAGGCGCTTCACAGGAGTATTAAAGACAAACAAATTTGACACCGAGCCACATAAGGAGAAATTGGGGCAGATGACCAAAAGCTTGGTCAAAGAGGTAGGTTTTAAGGAGCATCTTAAAGGAGAAGAGAGAGGTAGAGAGGCGGAGAGGTTTAGGCAGGGAATTCCAGAGCTTAGGGCCTTGGCAGCTGAAGGCACGGCCACCAATGGTTGAACGATTATAAATCCCCTTGGCCATTCACCTGTTTCTATCTCTCATCCAATTGTATCAAACAGTCTAACATCCCTGAAACTCTTGTACGAGATTATTCTGAATAAATAGGTACGCAAGAGTAATACAAGTATTATCTAAAAGCAAAAATCTGCATCATATATACATCTTAAAAATAGCAATTTATCCTATACAGTGACATATTTAACTGCTCCTTGTCCCATTTAACCTCAGTATGTGCAGTGGTAAGTTTGTCCTTATTTTTGTGCCAGTATGGATATTTTATATTACGACAGGTAGCCTGGTGCACTATTTTGCTGCACTAATCAACCATTAAATTATATCCTAATGTATTGTTGGGGAAATAACTGAAGGCAAAGATACAATTTTTTAGATTGTGCTCAAGAGGAATGATCAGACATGCTGGTGAATTAAAGTTTAATTCTTTTCCAATTTTTCCTCAGTCACTTGATGATAAATTCCAGATCCCTGGCACGAGCTTTTGGTTTTGAATAAAATCAGAGTCAAACCCTTTGTAGGTTACTTAAATTGCGTAGTTTGCCACATGTGTAGTGACACAATAGTCCAGATTTTCTGATTAACATTATTTTAATGCCTACAATAAGCCATTTATTTTTTAATTTATTTTATAGCTGGCATTAAAAAACATTTGCACTGCACTGCAGACAAGCACTGCTGCTAAAAAAAAATTAAAATAGCAGTTAGTGCCACAACCTGTCAGCTGAAAGAGGACAAATTAGAGCTCAGTGTTACAGT
Source organism: Squalus acanthias (assembly GCA_030390025.1). NCBI lineage: Eukaryota > Metazoa > Chordata > Chondrichthyes > Squaliformes > Squalidae > Squalus > Squalus acanthias. Next base: position 34,611,907 of record CM059429.1, read on the forward strand.
AATTAATCACATTAAAGTTTTGTTTTGCTCTTTCGAAACAAATATTATGCAACTATTAGAAGAAAAGAGAAATCTGATCCCAAGTACTGCATAGTCTTTCATTCAGAACATGGACTCATCTCCCCAAGGTTCACATTCCTCAAGCACTCTCGTGGCATTGAGACAGACATTGCAAAACATTATTTTGTATATTCCACTTTCTAGTCCCAATGACTACATGCTGTCAATTCTCAAATCTAGCATAAAATAGAGAAGACAGTAACAGAATTTTAATGAAAGCTTGATCCCAGTGAGTCCACCAACATAATGCTTCAGAACTACAGCTCTGCAATTAAAACTGAGCAATTCCGCAAAACTGAGTAAACACAGCCACATTCCGAAGAGGTTGTCACAGACCAGCAAAATGTTTGATGTAAGCGGCAGGTTACTTTGGCTAAATTAAGGGGCTGTGATCCAACGTGGATAATTTCATAGTCACTGTACGAACAAATATTAACAAGAATCATCTGATACGAACCGGTCTTACAGCTGTAACCAAGCAACAGTATTCTGGTGCTTGATGTGCAACATCATCAATTTTGGAGTCTTATGTACATGAAGTGTATGATCAAAAGTATTCTCTAATGATAGAAACTCTTAAGGGTTCTTTTATGTCAAACCGTATAGATGGAATAAAGAGATAACTTTTGAAAGGACCTATATGATGTCAGTTAAAGCATTCTTTTGTAGTTTTTTTTATTAAGTTTGTCCTGTCTTGGCATTCCACAGCCACTCTGCACTGAAACAGCAACAATGGGTCCTGCTGCATGATTACAAAATGAAAAATAGTAAAACAATGGTTCAGATGACTAAATGCAAGAACAAGAAAAGGTCATTACATCCAATAAGTCTATTATTTTTGATTGATCTCAACCCAACTAGCCTCCTCACCATATCCTCAGTTCCTTCTGTCTCCGGAAACTCATTTAGTTACTCTTGATTCCATCTATACTATTTGATTCAATGATCTTCCCTGTAAACTTGTGCCTCAAGGCTATTACTCTTTACATTAAAAAACATTCAGGCAAACTTCCCTTCTTACTCATAACTTCCTATTTTTTAAACTTGTGTCCCTTGGTATTTGAATCCTTACTCAGTGAATGACTTGCATTCGCAAAGTCTATATCCATGTTTACTGAAACATGGGTTATTCAGTTACTTCATGAACAAGGACAGTCCATATACAGCACAGTTCTTGTGCCAGTCCATTCGTGCTATAACCAAGGTGTTACAACTGGGCAAACACTAGATACATTTCCTTGAGCCCAGTGCAGAAGTCCACTGCCAAAAGCAAACCCACATTCCTTATGATCCAAAACGTGACCGTTTACATGAAATTCTATCAGATAGCAGACCACATAGTGACCAATGGACCCTTGAGGTATGCACCGGAAATAGTAACGGGTTTACCATAAGCTGTTGATCTTTCTGATTGGCAGAGTGACAAAGCAAGATAAGTAGCAACCTGAAAGTAGGAGGACATTTGGAAATGGTGACTATCAGCTAAAAATCAATTCACATTGAAAATAGATAAAGATAAAGTAGAATTGAAGGTATAGGTATTGGACTGGAAATTAACTTATTTCAGTGGGATGAAAGGGTACGTAGCTCAGACTACTTAGTTGCAAAATAAATGGCAGATCAAACATCAGACCAGCAGTGGGAGATATTTAAAGATGAAGTGGATAAGCTACAAATGATTAAAGGCTGGAGTTCCATGGATAAATCAAGGGGTTAGAGCAAAAATGAAGCTCAGCAGGAGGCCAAAGGTAGCATCTGTGTCCCCTTGGCAGTGAAGTAGAACGGGGAAGAAATGAGCGAACCTGTAGGCCAGGTACGGAACAGTTGCCGTACTTGTTACATCAATATTACCCGCCACCCGATTATTAACTACGTTTGTTGATTTTTTAATCATTCATAAAATGAATGCATCTGCGTTCTCTGTAACACTAATCGTTCCCCAATGGTTACTCTTGAAAGTGTTTAAATGTGTAGTAATCGTGCCAGCTTTTAGTGGGTCTTGCATACTAGACACAAAATAATTATTTGATAAATAGTTGGTTATGGAATTTTGAATAAATTAATTATAATTCCTTAAAATCTTGAGCAGTTGAGTCCAGATTTGCTAAGGGTTCTGGTGAAGCTATCATAAAGATAAAAGAGTCTTATCAGAGATGATCTTCAAACTTTGCAGTGAAGTTCAAGCCAATCTGATGCTCTTTAGGAATTTTTTTTTTTATTTGCTGTGAATCTGCCGAGGGATTTGACAGGTGTTCAGTTCTGAACTAAAAGTTTGTTCCACAAGGTTTCCCCCATTGACTGACTGAGCCACAAACACTGTAGGCTTTCCAGAAAGCCACCAGAAAATGCAACCCCCTTCCCCCGCCCACTGATGGGCAAAAAATGAAAGTACAAAAGAAAAACCTTGGCAAAGGAGGCATTTGAAGTTCCAGCATCCACTGTGCCAGCTGTTTTCCACTTGTCAGCCTCGGTCTTCATCTAAAATCTGCCAAGTCCTGCCAGTCGTGGCTTTCTTACATTTGTCAGTAAGACCTCAAATTTTTCGCCCCTAGTGTTTCTTTATTTGAATACATGTTGAGGAAGTAGGTGGGGGGTTAAGCCTAAAAGGACTAATGCCTCGTAACATCAAATAGTGTTTATTGCATGGTAATTTTCCAGGATTTAACATTCTCTCCCACTCACTTATACATCTATGGCTGTGAAATTTCACGGTGCTGTTCCCACTCCGCTGCCGTCATTTTACCAGAAGTGCAGCGAAAACCCCCCATTTACATGCACCAACAGGGTTTCCGTCGCACTTTCATCTGCCCTAACATCTCCTGATATGGCTCTGTGTCAAATTTTGTTTTATTTGCTAACACTCCTGAGAAGTGCCTTGGGAAGTTTTATTACGTTAAAGGCGCTATATAAATATTTTGTTGTTGTTGTTTAGCCCATCAGGCTCAGTGTGTGCCATTCCAAAATACTACCAATATATCTTTTTTATTATTATTAGGAAATCAAAGTGAAAGTGAAAGGCATTTAGTGCAAGACACCACCAAGGTTAAGAACAGTAGGAGAGAAGAGGCGATAAATCAGGAAATTGTGGTTAAGTGACAGCAAGCTTGGGTTTCAAAAGTCTTTCAATTGCAAAAGTTCTAGTCGGAGATGGTGAAATAAAAGGAAGACAAAGAAGCATGTCGGATTTATGAAAGGGAAATCATGTTTGAGGAATCTGTTAGAGTTTTTTGAGGTTGTAACTAGCAGAATAGATAAGGGGGAACCAGTGGATGTGGTGTATTTGGATTTTCAGAAGGCATTCGATAAGGTGCCACACAAGAGGATATTAAACAAAATTAGGGCTCATGGGATTGGGGGTAATATATTAGCATGGATTGAAGATTGGTTAACGGACAGAAAACAGAGAGTAGGGATAAACGGGTCATTTTCGGGTTGGCAGGCTGTAACTAGTGGGGTACCGCAAGGATCAGTGCTTGGGCCTCAGCTATTCAACCTATATCGATAATTTGGATGAGGGGACCAAATGTAATATATCCAAGTTTGCTGATGATACAAAGCTAGGTGGGAATGTAAGTTGTGAGGAGGATGCAAAGAGGTTTCAAGGGGATATAGACAGGCTAAGTGAGTGGGCAAGAACATGGCAAATGGAATATAATGGCCTAGAAATTCCGTTCCCTACGGGTGTGTACGCGCTGTGTACTCACCCGTAGGGCCAACGGAAGTGCTGGTTTTACGCATGCACTGCGCATGTGCTGGAAACCGGCACTTCCGTTCTCTGCAGAAAGGGCTTGACTGGACAAACGCCTGCCCTTACGTCAAAAACTTCCGTTTTTTTCCCACACTGGCCTGAGTCCAGGTAAGTCGGGAACAGCTGCGCCTAGAAAAGCAGGCGCAAGGCCTGCTTTTAGCAGACTAATAGTTTAAGAAAGTAAAAAAAAAAATTCCACTGATTTATCATTTTAAAATACTTTAAAGAAAGGTAAGTTTATTTTTAGCCCCGTTAAAAACTTTAATTATTTTTTTCAAAAATTTTAATTTTTGTTTAAAATAGTTAATCTATGTAATTTATAGTCATTTTAAAAATGTAATTAAAAAAAAAAATTATTTGAAGTTTTACTTATGTTTTGGGGCTCATCTCTCTCCATAGATTTGACAGGTCTTCCTGTCAAATCTATGAATGGAGATTCCCTGCTCTGATTGGCTCCCCATGGCCCACGTGATCCCAGGGACGCTGCGAACTAGCTGCACCCCTGGGATACGCGTGCCCTGCACACCGGCAGATTGAAGAGGCACAGCAACGGAAGTGTGCGCGTCCTGGGAGATTTTTCCGAATCGCAGCCACACTGCTTGAGTCCAGGTAAGTCGGGAACAGCTGCGCCTAGAAAAGCAGGCACAAGGCCTGCTTTTAACAGGCTAATAGTTTAAGAAAGGGAGGGCTGCGAACGGAATTTCTGGGCCAATGTGGAGAAATGTGAAGTTATCCACTTTGGTAGGAAAAATAGAAAAGCAGAGTACTTTTTAAATGGCGAGAGATTGGGAAATGTTGGTGTTCAGAGGGATCTGGGTGTCCTTGTACACGAATCACTGAAAGTTAACATGCAGGGACAGCAAGCAATTAGGAAAGCAAATGGTATGTTGGCCTTTATTACAAGAGGATTTGAGTATATTACAAGAGGATTTGAGTATAAGAGTAAAGACATCTTACTGCAATTATATAGGGCCCTGTTGAGACCACACCTGAAGTATTGTGTACAGTTTTGGTCTCCTTACCTAAGGAAGGATATACTTGCCATAGAGGGAGTGCAACGAAGGGTCTGCAGACTGGTTCCTGGGATGGGGGGATTGTCCTATGAGGAGAGATTGAGTAGACTATGCCTATATTCTCTAGAGTTTAGAAGAATGAGAGGTGATCTCATTGAAACATACAAAATTCTTACAGGGCTAGACAGGGTAGATACAGGGAGGATGTTTCTCCTGGCTGGGGAGTCTAGAACCAGGGGTCACAGTCTCAGAATAAGGGGTCGGCCATTTAGGACTGAGATGAGAAGAAATTTCTTCACTCAGAGGGTGGGGAATCTTTGGAATTCTCTCACCCAGAGGGCTATGGAGGCTCAGTCGTTGAGTATATTCAAGACAGAGATCGATAGATTTTTGGATATTAAGGAAATCAAGGGATATGGGGATAGTGCAGGAAAGTGGAGTTGAGGTAGATGATCAGCCATGATCTTATTGAATGATGGAGCAGGCTCGATGGGCCGAATAGCCTATTCCTGCTTCTATTCTCATGTTCTTATGTTCTTACGTGTAGAAACAAGAGTGCACAATGGATGTAAATAAAATGGAACATGACTGTCTTGCTTCAATCAGTACTTCTGAATATATACGAAGTCTTACCTCATAAATCCCACCGAACAGTGACATGAATTTACTCAGCAATGCAGCACACATACTTGCAATATGAACAAAAGGTCCCTGTGGATTGGAGGGAGAAAAAAAGTTAGATATAAATAAGATCAACCAATAAGTCTATAAGTAGAGGTCAAACAATGCAAAATTATCACGGTAAAAATCAAGAAGGTGTTATCTCATTTGGAGCCACACCAAAAGCCAATATACAGAAAAATCTATATATAAAGATGTTAGCGCAGCTTGAGGGAATTTCTTCAATACAGTATCCGGGTCTATATAATTGACATCAAAATTCAAATAAATAAAGTATCACAATTACTGTAAGGATTTTGAATTTAAAAATGTTGAATGAAGTATACTAATGTCATGGCATTTTATATTTTGAGCCCAGTTTATACATTGAAAAGCACATCATGCTAATTGCTTGCATGAAAGGTTTTAATGTTTGAAATATACATTTCTTTGAATATTTTACCCATCCTTTTAAGAGTACAATTAGAACTGATTTGTCTCCCCAAACTCTTTATTTTAAAGGGCCACTGTCGTCATGAAAGAACACTCAATACACATTTGAGTATATGTTTGGAAGCAGATGACACAATCACAGTACTTCAGGATTATTCTGGAGATCCAAGAAAACCCTGGCTTCTTTTCTCCACTACCAACCATCTTAAACTCCTCTCCCTTGTCCCCTCCACCCTCACTTCCAACAAGTGCAAGGACTTTTTGTGACTTTTTTGTCACTAAAATTGAGACCATTTGCTGCTTCCTGCCCTTCCCCACCAAACCGAAACTTCCCCAGCTTCCCCTGTCCTAGCCCTGAACCCACATCTTTCTCTAGTTTCTCACCTTTCTCCCTCATGCCCTCACTGAGCTAACTTCATCCACGAGATCCACCTCCTTCTCTCTTGATCCCATTCCTACTAAATTGCTGTCCATCCAACTTCTCTTCCTGGTCTCCCTGCCAGCTGAAATTGTAAATGGTTCCCTCTCCTCAGATACTGTCTCCTCCCTTTCAAAACCACTATCACTCCTTTCCTCAAATAAATATCCTCCACCCCTCTGTCCCTACAAACTACCACTCCATCTCCAAGCTCACTTTCCTCTTCAAAGTCCTTAAACATGTTGTCACCTCCCAAATCTGTGCCCACCTTTCCCGCAACTCCATGTTTGAATATCTCCAATCAGGTTTCTGTTTCTGCACCTGCCACAGCACTGATCAACGCCACGAATTACATCTTCTGTGACTGTGACAGTGTTGTATTGTCTCTCTTTGTCCTCTTTGATATTTCTGCAGTCTTTCATAAGGTTGATCACACCATCCTCTGCCATCACCTCTTCTCTGTGGTCTGGCTCAGTGGGGTTGCCCTCCCTTGGTTCTACTCTCACCTATCCAATCATAGCTAGAGCATCTCCAGAAATGGCATCTCTTCCCACCCCTGCACTGTTAACACTGGAATCTCCCAAGGAATCGTCCTTGGCCCACTCCTCTCTCTCGTCTATATGCTGCCCTTTGGCAACATCATCCAAAGGCATGGGTCGGAATTTTAATTTGGAGGCGGGTACGGAGCAAGGGGGCTGGAAAACGGTCGGGAAACCTGGGAAAATGGGTTTCCCTCAGGCCCTGCTGAATTTATTGGCAGGGCCTGATTAGCATTTTGATTCACTGTTTCCCGCCAGCAACCAGCCAGATGGAAAGGCTGTCTGTCTGTCGGGCAGGTAGGCCTGCGGCACCAGGCCACAGAGAGGAGCGAGGGGAGGGATCGGGGGGGTGAAGTGGGGTGGGGTGGTCGGAAGGCTGGGGATTGTCGGCGAGATCAGGGGCTGGATCGTTGGCGGGGAGGTTGGAAGCTGCAGATCGTTGGAGGAGCGGGCGGAGGCTGTGGATCGCTGGAGAGGGGGGTCGGATCGTTGGGGGGGGGGGTCGGGGGTTGTGGATTGTGGGAGGGTCGGGGGTCAGAGCGTTGGAGGAGAGGTCGGGGGTCGGATCGTTGTGGGGGGTCGGGGGTCGGAGCGTTGGAGGAGAGGTCGGGGGTCGGAGCGTTGGAGGGGAGGTCGGGGATCGGATCGTTGGAGGGGAGGTCGGATCGTTGGAGGGGAGGTCGGGGGTCGGAGCGTTGGAGGAGAGGTCGGGGGTCGGATCGTTGGAGGGGGGGTCGGGGGTCGGATCGTTGGAGGGGGGGGTCGGGGGTCGGATAGCTGGAGGGGAGGTCGTGGGTCGGATCGTTGGAGGGGAGGTCGGGGGTCGGATCGTTGGAGGGGAGGTCGGGGGTCGGATCGTTGGAGGGGAGGTCGGGGGTCGGATCGTTGGAGGGGAGGTCGGGGGTCGGATCGTTGGAGGGGAGGTCGGATCGTTGTGGGGGGTCGGGGGTCGGAGCGTTGGAGGAGAGGTCGGGGGTCGGAGCGTTGGAGGAGAGGTCAGGGGTCGGATCGTTGGAGGGGAGGTCAGATCGTTGGAGGGGGGGTCGGGGGTCGGATCGTTGGAGGGGGGGGTCGGGGGTCGGATAGCTGGACGGGAGGTCGTGGGTCGGATCGTTGGAGGGGAGGTCGGGGGTCGGATCGTTGGAGGGGGGGGGTCGGGGGTCGGATAGCTGGAGGGGAGGTCGGGGGTCGGATCGTTGGAGGGGAGGTCGGGGGTCGGATCGTTGGAGGGGAGGTCGGGGGTCGGATCGTTGGAGGGGAGGTCGGGGGCTGGATCGTTGGAGGAGAGGTCGGGGGCCGGACCGTTGGAGGAGAGGTCGGGGGCTGGACCGTTGATGAGGGGTCGGGGGCCGGACCGTTGGAGGAGAGGTCGAGGGCTGGACCGTTGGAGGAGAGGTCGGGGGCCGGACCGTTGGAGGAGAGGTCGGGGGCCGGACCGTTGGAGGAGAGGTCGGGGGCCGGACCGTTGGAGGAGGGGTCGGGGGCCGGACCGTTGGAGGAGGGGTCGGGGGCCGGACCGTTGGAGGAGGGGTCGGGGGCCGGACCGTTGGAGGAGAGGTCGGGGGCCGGACCGTTGGAGGAGAGGTCGGAGGCCGGACCGTTGGAGGAGAGGTCGGGGGTCGGATCGTTGAAGGAGAGGTCGGGGGCTGGACCGTTGGAGGGGTGGGTCGTGGGTTGATTGCTGGAGGGGTCGGGGGCCTCTGTTAAAACTGGAAGCAGGCGGGTTGGGGGATGGGTTTCAGATTTTTAAATCTTTACCCTCCCATCTGACCCCAACCCACCCATTTTTTGGGGTTAAGTTTCCCCATTGGGGTCAGATTCCACATGTAAGCTGACAACACCCACCTCTACCTTTCCACTATCTCTCTCAACTACCCCACTGCCTTTATGTTTTCAGACTGCTTGCCAGCATTTGGACTTGGCTGAACTGCATATTTCCTCCAGTTAAACACAAGGGGGGAAAAATTGAGTCGCGCCCCCTCTGAGGCGCTAACTTCGGTAGCGCCCCAGAAAAATTAGCGCCCCTGCAGCTGAAATTGAGTGGTAGCGCCACAAGAGGGAAGCGGGGCGCTACTGGAAGTTACTGGCCACCGAGGATCGGAGTGCCAGCAAAAGAGCCTCCACCCCTGCCTCATTCTATCTGCTGCTGAAACCCTCATCTGTGCCTTTGTCACCTCCAGACGCGACTATTCCAATGCTCTCCTGGGCGGCCTGCGATTCTCCACCCTCTGTAAACTTCAGCTCAACCAAAATTCTGCTGTCCATAAGTGGTCACCCATCACCCCATCCCTACTGACTTATATTATCCTTTAAATCCCTTTATGGCTTTGTCCTGCCCCATCTCTGCAATCTTCTCCAGACTTACAACTCCTCCACCCTAGATCACTCCATTCCTTTGACAGATTCTTGTGCTTACCCTCCCTCCTTCCCCCTACTATTGGCAACATGTCTTCAGCCATCTAGGCCCAAATGTTCTGGAATTCCCCTCTAAACCCACCTGCCTTCTCCACTTCCCTCTCCTTTAAGACCCTCCTTAAAACCCACCTCTTTGACCGCCCCTCTTAATATATCCTTCTTTGTCTTGGCAACCATTTTATGTCTGATTCTGCTGCCGTGAAATGCCTTTGGATATTTTTCTATGCTGAAGGCACTCTATAATGCAAGGTATTGTTGAAATTCATCACTTGTGAATGAAAATGCCAAACAATTTTTCTCCCCTATCCAAACAAAAAGAGCTTCCAAACATTTTGCCATGTGGATAGGGCTTTTTTGAAGTCTTTGGGAGAGATGAATCAGATTTGCTTAGGTGATTGAATTCCTGTAATCATTTCAACTTGAGAATTAAAATAACTTTAAAAAACACCCTACTGCAGTAATTTATTCAGGAATGATTCTGGCTCATTGATTTTTGTATTGATGAAAATTGGCAAGCAGATCACTGGAAAAGAAATCCTGCAGCTAATAATAGCTCCAAATAGCCATCACTCAATTCCACAATGAAACTGCACAGTATTCCTAGTCAAAATGATTTATAAATATTATCAACCAATTACACAGCTTCCTATTGCAGATGATGGCACCAAGATATTTGCTGGTTTTGTAGAGTAACAGTTATAATATTGGTTTCACAAACAGAAGGCTTGTGATGAAGTTAAAAGATTATAGATGCACTAACGCTGCAAGCTTACCATAATCCAGGCTTTGGAACTCACAGAAACCTCATGATGAGCCAACATTTAAGCTTGGCGTTTGCTACCATTTAGACTAATCATGAATTCTTAATCTGACAAAGTTTCCTTAAGGTCAGAAATTCTACAAGCTTAGCAGATTGAAGTTTACAAATTGCTAAGGCTGCCAATCAGCTTGCAACGTGATCTCGTGATTGGCTAATCTATTTTTTTTTAGGCAGGCGAGCTCCTTGCACAATTGGGCCTGGTGCCGGGAGCTCCCCACAGGGAGTGCAGGAAATCCTGCGTCAGCAGCTCACTCTGGAAAAATTAAAAAGGATGCAGCAACTTAAAAAGGTAAGCGGCCACATATATGGAGACAAATGTGTAGAGCTTTTAGAGAAGTTGTACTGATGAAGGTAATTTCTTTAAAAAAGCTTTTATAAAAAGGTTGCAAGAGGCAAACCCTTCACTGCCAAAAACCAATGGTGGACAAAATATATGTGAAAACAGGAAATGGGAGTCTGTGGCCAGTGGATGGAAGGGGCGCAGCATCTGACCCGCCTGTGAAAATGCTGCTAATTGAGTTGGATGTGAAGAGGGTTGCCCTGTTTGGCATTCTCCCCGAGGAAAACGCTGCAGCATGGCTGATAGGAGGTACAATTTGGTCTTAACGCTACGCTCATTATCCGCAAGACCTGGGAACAGATGCAGAAGACGACGGCAAAACCATTTACCACTTACCAGGCACATGGTCCAAGTATGCGTCCCACAAAACATGCTGCTAGGCAATATGTGGCACATTTAGCCCCCTGTACTTGGGAAACGTAGCACTCTGGTGGCATTTGGCAGTTAGATCATGCTCCTGGTACTCGCCAGTAACAAGAGAGATAAAATAGCTGATTATGTTGATACAGCGTAAAGGGTCCCTGTCCATTTTTACATGGACAGTTTCTATTATAAATGTGGGTATAAGAATTTATAATGGGAAATGTACACGGAGCCAAGATTTTTAATATAGTAGAGGTGATGAGTGTGAATAAATTAAAGTGAGTGAAATTAATAATTCCCTTTCAATAGAGATATTACAAAAGTAGGCCCTTATATTTCAATCTTATTTTAACATGAAAGCTGTAGAAATTTTGTACGCTCTTACATTAACTCTCCTTTTCCCTGGTGATTCTATATTCCAGAGGTATTGAGCACGAGTTAATATTTCTCAAACTGCTCATCAGTTGCCAGATTTAACGAGTGGAAACAAAGGATGCCTGGTATGTAGAATACCTTAACGTTCAGTAAAACTGACTCCTGAGAGGAACCCACTGTCAAGAGCTTGCACTTTATAGGCCAGATTATAGGCCAGATTTTCCTCCAATATTCCAGTTGAAATCAGGCAGTATGGTAGCAGAAAATTAATGAAAATTGGTGGCTGAAATATCCCTCCTGAAACAGCTCACATAGCTAAAGTGGACCATGTTGTTGCAATGTATGTGAGTGAGCGAGTGTGAGTGGAGGAAAAATAAAGAAAAGGATGATACCAGCCCTGAGCCATAGGAAAGCTACCAGTTTCATCAATACTCGCTTTATGTTCTCAGCATAACCTGTATCTATCGATTGAGGGGGCTTAAATGAGGGGGGCCCCCACTGGTCCTGGTATGCTCTGTCCTGTTATACAATGATTTGTCCTGTGAACAGGGAAGTAGTGCTGAGATCTAAGAAATTTGGAGAATAGATGAGTGACAGTAAAATAGCCAATCTGTTTCCCAGCTCGCGTGCATGTTGATGAAGATGCATCAGGCAGGGTAATTTTCTAGTAAGCTTGATTTGTGGGGGTCACATTTCCAAATGGTCAAGTGACAACAATTCAGGTTTGAAGTAGCAGCAATAAAGTGTGCTCTGCTGTAGTATGTAACATTTCGTGATCTACTGAGATCATTGAAAGGTTTGCGCCACTGCAGCCTGGTCCTCCTGACGACATCCTTGCTTGTGCCTTCCTGTGCAATGTGCAACCAGGCTGCGTTGGTCTCCTGGGGAGGTCTCTTCCGCCCGTTGGAACGGAAGAGAACCTCCCTGCCTGCTGTGACTCCCTCCATAAGCATATGGAGGGAGTCATGGGAGAGCCTGGGTGCAGCCCTGCACCTCTGTGTCGTGCTTGTCAGTGTTTGCAGCACCTCAATGCTGTAGAACACTGACAGCACAAATGTCAAAGTAAATTTGGGCATGGTCCCTTTAAGGAAACCGGCTGATGACGTCATCAGACCCGCTTCCTTCAATTGGCCGGGAAACTCGCTGGGTGGACTTGCTGCTGCATGAGATGGCTGTGAGGAATGTTGTTGTTTGGCACTTCAGTGCACCTTGCTTATCAGGAGGTGATGACCAGCTCAAGTGGTCAGTACAGGATATAGGTGCCATCTATCGTGTCATATCCTCTTTGGATCCTAGCACTCAGGAAATGCTCTGTTGAACTGATGCCTCCTTTCCACAGGACAAATGATGAACATGCTGCTCCTTGCAAGTCTTTGTCATTCGCTTGATGGATCTGGACAGTCAACTGACTCGATTTGGCATACATCACCAGTGGCATTGGAAAGATCTGATGACATAAGATTTTCATGAATTCCTATGGCAACAGCCATTCCTATGGAAGCAGTTGTCTGCAGGATGGCCTCCAGAGATGGCATAACTATGTGGCAGCCTCACTCTGAAGCAGAGGCACAGAGGATATGCCCAAGAAAAAACAAACTTGTGTCTATATTGTACCTTTCAAGCTCTCAGGACCTCCCATTGCACTTCACAGCCAGTTAGTTACCTTTGTAAGGTAGTCACTGTTGTTTTGTAGGCAAATACGACAGCCAATTTGCACACAAGGTCCCACAACCAACAAGGAGATAAATAACCAGTTGATCTGTTTTTGTTGGTGTTGGTTGAGGAATAATTGTTGACGTGGAATACTGTCTTGGTCAGTAAATGTGGGGTAAGGATGGGTGCATACATACCTGACGAGGTGCTTAAAATGTTAAAAGGATATGGAGAAACTATTTCCTCTGGTGGGGGAATAAAGAACAAGGAGACATAATCTTAAAATGAGAGCTAAACCATTCAGGAGCGAAATCAGGAAGCATTTTTTTCGCACAAAGGGTACTAGAAATCTGGAACTCTCTTTCCCCAAAAGGCTGTGGATACTCGGACAATTGGAGCTTTCAAGACAGAGATAGATTTTTGTTAGGTAAGGGTATCAAGGGCTATGGAGCAAAAGCGGGTAAATGGAGCTGAGGTGCAGATCAGCCCTGATTTGATTGAATGGCAGAGGAGGCTCGATGGGCTGAATGGCCTACCCATGTTTCTAATATTAGGATTGTAAAATACCATTTATTCAAAATTATTAGTTATAATATTTGATAGCATTGTGGTAAAATAAGATGCTAAATTTAATGTATGTCAAGCAGCTACACTGTTCACATCAGTTGGTTTCTCCTGAAACCACATTCCTGCTGCTCGCCCATCACCCCACCAACTGCCTGGTCCTACTTGCTATTGAATTTGGCAAAAGGTGGAACCCCTGAGTTGCACTATTGGTTCCTCCCATCCTCTTAGGAAACTTTAATCAAAGCCTACTTCCTGCAAATTGCATTTTTAACATGATGACTTTTAAAGAGATTTTATTTGTGTGGCGATTTTATTTGTGGTGGAGATTGAGATTTGCCTGGGTTGTTTACTCATGTTACTGATATTTAACCTTCACCTCTAGTTCCTGGTTCATGTACATTAATATCAAACATAGCAGATGCCTGCAAGCTGTCAGTATTGACGTAATGGTTTCTAGTACTGTAATGCTCAGCAAATGGACTAAGTGGGCAGAAAAGCTAATTTTCTGAAAGATAAGTATTAAGAAACTGTTAGAACATGGTCTATTTTTAGAGTTCCAGCATATGTTGTTTATCTATTTTAGAGACAGTAAACAGAATTGCAATTACTTAATTGTGTTCATCCTAGGGAATAAAACCATTAGTGGCCATAATCACACAGATCTCATATTTTAAAGCTGTGCTTTATTACATTTGCAAACAATGTATATGGACTTGTAAAATTCAAGCAATTTCTCCATTAATTGATTGACTAGTGATGCTTCTCAGCACTTTTCTGACAGATTGAAACATTATTCTTATTGCTGCTCTCCAGAACTCCATAAATGTTCTAAGCCATAAAATCAATTATGTTTGAGTCAGTTATGTTCGTGAAGGGGCAATGCTGGTAGATTTCATCAGTAAAGCACCACAGTATCCCTATTAGTGGATTAAATATACTTTTATGACCACCAATTTCTCAGAAACCAGTGGGCACTAAGTACACTTACTCTTCTAACACTTGCATAGCCTGCTAAATCCCACAGCATCAAATGCATCCTGAGTAGACTGTGATGAGGCCTGTAGTTAAACATCCCTAAGCCTCATGGACATTCAGATGTGTTACAATGATAGGGTCTAATACATATGTAATTCTCTCTCAATATTCTATTCACCTAAAACATTATTATTTTTATTTATATTTTTAAACGCACTGCTGCAGTTCTGCAGAAATATACAAAGATTACATTGCATCATTTCAACTGGATTTTCCACTGCAATTCCCATTTCCAAAAATTGATACTTGAGAAACTTAAAATAACAGAAGCTAGCAAGACCAAGAAAACAGATAAATAGTGCTTGGGCATCTAATATATGTAACTTGGAGTAATCGGATAGGTGGAGAGAGAGAGGAGCCATTTCTAAACTGTCTTTTTAAATAAGTACAATTACTGTAAGATTTATTCACACGCTATAAAATTGATCTCGGTGACAAATCTTGAGTCTGCACTTTATAATCTCTCAGGTTCATCCGTCTATCACGTAAGCAAACCCAACAGCCCTTGTGATCAGAAGTTTACCTTTACTACCCAATATCTGGTGACCTGGGGGGTCACAACAATGAAATTTCCTTTGTTACATGAACTGGGGGCCATAATCGCACACACACCATCATGTGAATTTCTCCTATCTTCCAGTAAGCAGATTGATGAACACTCTAATGCGATGGAGCCAAATATAAATCAGGCTGCTTTATTTTACATATAATAAAGGAACAGACAGAATAATGTTTACAGTGGATTTGAACCTAATGCTCTTCATCAAATAGAAAATAACAAAGCATGCCACACTATCTGTTTTAGTGGACCAGTAATTTCTCTGAAACAGGTCAGCAATAAACTTACTTTCCTTCCCTAATCAGATCTCTCCAAACGGCCTGTTTCTATGTCCTTTCTTGCTTGACAGGAAGCCGAAGACTTGATCTCAGACCCTTCCCCAGCATCCCTTGTTCAGCAATGCCAGTTGAGCTGCCAACTAAACTTATCTGGGGTCAGAAACCTCCCCTTCTCAGTACCTATATGGTCCGTTCAGGCAAGTCCCTGTTGTGCTGAGTAAAAAGGAAGCTATACTGGCGGTAGGGCCTGTATTTTTCTGACTTCATCGGTAAAATGGTGGGTTGGGATCACTGCCCACCCACATGATCCTGCTGGCACCTTACCACATTTTTCTTGGAGCCTCATTTAACAAACAGGGCGGGATTTCAGTGAGAATCCCAATCTTGACTGGGTCTTTGACTTCTGGCACTCACATCTGCCGGCATTATCTCCACCACAGCTTCTGAGAATTTTAGGACCTTTGGTCATTACAGACCTTCCCACTGCCCTCAAATGGTGCTCCTCTTCCTCCCATTGCATTACAATGTTTAAGTGCGTATATATATCCCTCTGCACCCCCCTACCCCCCACCTCTTCCTCCCCGTCCCTCTTTCCCTCTCCCTTCCGAGTCACCTGCTGTGTTTTGGGTCATTTCTGCTGCAGACTGCCCCGACTTTCCTCCCGCCAAGCAGCAGAAGCCTATGAAGGATCTCACTCATTTTTTTCTTTGACACTATGTAGTCCTGGATGGTATTATCATTTCTTCTGTCTCTGCCTCCAAGGGACCCAGAAACAGGACATTCGGCCCAACAGGTCATTGCCGATGATTATGCTCCACACAAGCCTCCTCCCACCCCTCATACATAGATACATAGAAGATAGGAGCAGGAGTAGGCCATCCGGCCCTTCGAGCCTGCTCCGCCATTTAATGAGATCATGGCTGATCCTCCAATTCAGTATCCCGTCCCCGCCTTCTCTCCGTAACCCTTAACCCCTTTTGCCTGTAGAAATATATCTAATTCCCTCTTAAATATATTTAATGAGCTGGCGTACACTGCCCTCTGTGGCAATGAGTTCCACAGGTTCACCACCCTCTGAGTGAAGAAATTCCCCCTCATTTCTGTCCTAAATAGTTTAGCCCTTATCCTTAAATTATGTCCTCTAGTTCTGTTCTCACCCGCCAAGGGAAACATTCCTTCTGCATCTAGTCTGTCTAGACCTGTCAGAATTTTATACACTTCTATGAGGTCCCCTCTCAATCTTCTAAACTCCAGTGTGTACATCCCTAAACTACATAGTCTCTCCTCATAGGTCAATCCCGCCATTCCTGGTATCAGCCTGGTGAATCGCCGCTGCACCCCCTCCATGGCAAGAACATCTTTCCTCAGATGAGGCGACCAAAACTGTACACAGTACTCGAGGTGTGGTCTCACCAGTGCCCTGTACAGCTGCAGCAAGGTATCCCTGTTCCTGTATTCCAACCCTTTTGCTATGAAGGCCAGCATACCGTTTGCCTTCTTGATCGCCTGTTGCACCTGCATGCTCGCCTTCAGTGACTGGTGTACAAGAACACCCAGGTCTCTCTGTACTTCCCCCTCTCCCAATTTATTGCCATTTAAATAATAATTTGCCCTCCCGTTCCTACACCCAAGGTGGATAACTTCGCACTTGTCCACATTATAGTGCATCTGCCATTTATCCGCCCAATCACCCAGTCTGTCCAAATCGCTCTGGAGCTTCCTGGTCTCCTCCTCTGAGCCCACCCCCCCTCCTAGTTTAGTGTCGTCTGCAAATTTGGAAATGCTGCATCCGACTCCCTGATCCAGGTCATTAATGTAAATTGTGAACAGCTGGGGACCCAGGACAGATCCCTGCGGTACCCCACTTGTTACTGCCTGCCATTCAGAAAATGAGCCGTTTATTCCAACTCTCTCTCATCATCTAACCCCATCAACATATCCTTCTATTCCTTTCTCCTATTGCTTATCTAGCTTCCCCATGAATGCATCTATGCTGTTCGCCTCAACTACTCCTTGTGGTAGCGAGTTCCACATTCAAACCAGTCTCTGGGTAAAGAAGTTTCTCCTTAATTCCCTATTGGATTTATTAGTGGCTATCTTGTATTTATGGCCCCTAGTTATGGTCTCCCCCGCACGTCTTCATCCACCTCCTCCTCAAAGCACACGAGCGATGGAATCTCCAAGGCAAAGTCCATTACTTCACTATGGCGAGATCCACTTAAATTCTCAGCAGATTTCACAAAGTACCTTTAAATGCTCAGAAACTGTAGCTTCAAAGTAATGGAAGTGACCCCCAACTAAAGTAGTTTTGAAGAACTCCACTCCTGTGTAACCTTTCACCTTTCTTATCTCTTTCCCACCTGTGAGGCACCATACAGCCTCAGCTTTACAGTGGCAGTGGGCAGAAATGCAGGGAAATCTCGGGGTGGGGTGGGGGAGGGGGGGGGGGGGGACCACTTGTCCACCGGCCCCCACTTCATTTAAATGCAGAAAGGTCCAGTTTTGGCAGGCAGATCAGGGTTACACTGAGGTCATGTGAAAAATCCAAGTCTATATGTATAAATATTACAAGGAGATGTTGGAATGCCCCCCACCCATTGTCTCAAACTGATATGGATAACAGTTTTGATAACTGGACTATTTTCTTTAGGGATATCTTATCTAAATATCTAGTCTCCCTTATGTTCCAGCAACTCTAGCCTTCGCCCCCCCCGCCCCCCTCTGTCAAGTAAAAAAAGAATGCTGGACCTTTAGGAATTAATCCTTAGAATACTGAATCTAACTTTATATCAATAGTTTGAAAAATCACTTACAGAATCATAGAATAGTATAGCACAGGAGGCCGCCATTTGGCCCATCAAGTCTGCACCGGCTGTTTTGAAGAGCAATCCAGTTAGTCCCACTCCCCTGCTCTTTCCCCATATCCCTGCAAATTTTTTTACAAGTATTTATCCAATTCCCTTTTGAAGGCTACTATTGAATATATATCCACCGCCCTATCAGACAGTGCATTCCAAATCCTAACCACTTGTTGCTTAAAAAAGTTTTCCTCATGTCTCCTCTGATTCTTTTGCCAATGACCTTAAATCTGTGCGCACTCGTTATCGACCCTTCAGCCATTGGAAACAGTTTCTCTTTATTTACTTGTTGGCCAAATAGTCAACAGTCCCAAAACATGACTGACTGTAATCAAGTCTCTTACCTCTTTGCCTAATGGCATCCCACTTCCTAATGCACAAGTTAAGCCAATCACTTTGGCTACAAAGGTTTTTAAGGTGAGGTATTCTTTTAGCACCACCCCACGTAGGATTGTCTTCATCTCAGGTATTCCAGAACCTGTGAAAAAAGAATATGTAACAAGTTTTTGATAAGTGCACAGGGGAAAAGGTACTGGGCTGTAGTTTTAATCTGTAATGAGTGTTTGCCAAAAGTACAAGACTATTATTGATATGTTGACTTTAAATAGTATTAGTGCTTTGAAATGTGGCATCAATGCTATTTAGCAATGTGCAAGAGTGGTATTTATATCTGTAGTATTCCCACCACAAATGCACGGGGTGAAGATATGCAAATCCTTATCAAGTGCTTGCAACTGAATAGTAATTTCTTCGCTTTAGCATACAATCTTTAGCATGCGTTCATTATCACAATATCATAGGATATTAGTTATTTAGCCACTCTGCCTCACTTATTATCCAGGTCCTGTTGTTGAATTCAGTCTGACCAATTATGATCTTTTTCCTAACCCAGATCAATATCCCTTCCCCTACTATCTGCTGAATCAGAAACTGATCCAGTTCTCTTCTAAGGGGGAAAAATTGGATTGATTTGCACCTCTCATTAGCACCCCTGGGGGACACTGATGGGGCGCAAATCCCCGAGCACCCGGCGCGGCGCAGCTAACGCCTCCTGCGAAATTCAACGGGAGGTTAGCAGCGATGGTAGCCGGTAGCGCCCTGTGCCGCCGGCGATGACATAATCGCCGTGCGCAGCACCCCGATCGCGCCCCAGCCACAACCTTGGGTTGCGCCCCCTGACCTATCGCCGGACGATATGTCCGACAGGATCAGGGGGCGTTTTTGCAGCCGCGGAGGCGCTACTTAAAGGGCAGGTGTCGGGCAGGCCATTTTTTTGGCCGACTGCCAGCACCTGCCCCCCTTTCACTTTTTTCTTCGGGGTGCTGGCTGCGATCGCTCAGCCCAGCTCTCATTGAGTGCCGGGCTGTTTTCACAGCACCCACTCCCCTGGTGCGTGCCGCGCTAGGCCCCTCCCCTTTAATCAGGGGAGGGAGGCCTGCAATGACGCGGTGCTACGTGCCGACGCGCGTGGCGCTGTTGCACATAGCGCCGCGAAATTCACTGGTAGCGCCCCAAGAAGGAGGGGGGAACGCTTCCAGTAGCGCCCCGCCTCCTGCTTGGGGCACCACTACTGAATTTACGGAGCAGGGTGCTAACTTTTTCGGGGCGTCACCGAATTTTTCCCCCCAAGTGCTTTAAACAGGGCCAGTATTTACTACACTGGCAGCAGCCTATTCCATAAGTCAATGTAGTAGATTTTTATCTATACCACCTGGGTGTAAAGTATTGCCTGACAGGAAGATAAATTGGGTTGGGCGGATCATACACTCAAAATAAAGCCTACCCAATTTTCCTTCCATTTAAATTTTTATCGTCTTTGGGTTTGTGCCAATGCACCTACAGAACTCTAAAAAAAAAACAGCACTTTTATTGCAATCCAGTTCATAACATTTACTACTGGTAATTGTTGTTTCACTACTTGCTGCACGTTAGTAACTTTTTCAGTGCAATATACGGAGAACATTCAATTGCAACAATGTAAGTTTCCATTTTCACCGGCACAAGTTAAGCCAATCACTTTGATTGCTTAATTTCACAAATTGTGTGAAACCCGTCCACAAGCAGTTAAATTCAAAATGGAGGTGACAAAAAGAGGCTTCCAGCTTCATTACAATATTTAAATTACTTTAAAAAACTCAAAAGGGGAAAGTACAGCAAGTAGCAGTAGGGACTTAGTGATCGTTATCTCAGTTGTGAATTTATTGTCATCACTTCATTGATTAGTGATCTACCTATGTAATTATGGCATCAACATTGATAGTTGGAGAATAAATTCCCTTTGTGCATAAAAAGATACAATGCACTCTGGCCGATGTCATTTGTTTTCTATTTATTAACTGTATAATAAGAGTAAAAAAGTTTGATGTACAGGACAAGATTCAACCTATCTTATTAACATGGGCATTATTGCCAATGTAAATAGAGAACACGAGAGACTGGTGACATAACCACTCCACTATGTTACCTCAAAATTCCAGTATCGACTTTGTGATCTATCAGAAGCTTATTTATTTGTATTCACTAAATTATCACATTATGTGTCAATTTTTTCTCATCATAAAATAGTAGATTATATTCAGATAAGGCGGCATCAACTGGCTGAAGCGTTTGACTTCCAGTAATTTTATTCTAAAAGAAAGATGAGAATTGCATTACATTGCAGTGGCAGTTAATAACCTAGCAATGGCTTACAAAGTCTATTTTTTAAAATTTGTTCACAGGATGTGGGCGTCGCTGGCAAGGTCAGCATTTATTGCCCATCCCTAGTTGCTCTTGAGAAGGTGGTGGTGAGCCGCCTTCTTGAACTGCTGCAGTCTGTGTGTTGAAGGTACTCCCAGCAGTGCTGTTAGGGACGGAGTTCCAGGGTTTTGACCCAGCGACGATGAAGGAACGGCGATATATTTCCAAGTCAGGATGGTGTGTGACTTGGAGGGGAACTTGGAGGTGGTGGTGTTCCCATGCACCTGCTGCCCTTGTCCTTCTAGGTGGTAGAGGTCATGGGTTTGGGAGGTGCTGCCGAAGAAGCCTTGGCGAGTTGCTACAATGCATCTTGTAGATTCCACCCATATTTCAGGATTCTTGTACATATCTTGTAAGCCAAGGTGCAAAAAGCAAGGGAGCATGGTGATCAGGTAGAACATGCGCAGAAGTTATTGGAGTCTAACATTCAAAAAGAGTTTGCTCATTACAGATGGCCTGCAAGCCAAGTGAAATCCAGAAGAAAGATGTTCAGAAAGGGCAGAGTAAAATTTCTCATTAAGCTAATATTTTCTCTCCATTGGAGCTGCAGCATTAATTCCAACATCAACAGTTATAATTACAGGAGCTGTGGGCTAAACCAACCAAAAGCTCAGTTAAAAGAAAACTTGTACATCATTCTCTAGGAGTGAAAAGATATAACACTGGATTGGAAGAAGTTACATTGGCCAGAATTTTCCCATAAAAACAGGGTGGGTTTGGAGCGTGGGGGCAGATAGTTTGTTAAAAATGGGATTCCCGACCTGATCCCGCCTCCAACTCGCCCATTTCCGGTTTTGCCGGAGGCGAGACAGGGGGGCGGGCAGTCAACCCGCTCCCAGGGGGCGTTACCTTAATTCAAATATTGTAATGAACCTGGAAGCCTCTTTTTTCACCTCTATTTTGAATTTAACTGCCTGTGGACGGGTTTCGCACAATTCGTGAAACCCGGCAGTTAAACCGAGGCGGGGACTGCTGCATCCAGGAGGTAAGTGGTTTTATATCTACCTCCTGGATCCAGAGTCCCTACCTAACCCATCCCTGCGATCGGAGGCCCAACCGCAAGGCCTTCGATCACCTTCCCAGGCCTCCCCCCCGACCAGGCCTCCCCCCGCCCCGCCCCCCGCAATGAGCAGAGCAGGCTCGAAGGGCCGAATGGCCTACTCCTGCTCCTATTTATGATGAGGCCGGCCATGATCCTCCGGCACCCTGCCGATAGTCTGCCCGCACCCCCCCTATCCCTGGCCAACCCCTCCGCCCACCAATCCCTAGCCAACCACCCCCCCACGATCCCTGCCGATCCTCTCTCCCCCCCCATCCCGATTGCTGACACCCCGCCCGCCCGCTGATCCCCGATGCCCCCGCCGATCCTGACCCCACTCCCGCCGATTGCCAACTCTCTTCCCGCAATCCCTCCCCCAGACCAACCCCTCGCAACCGAGGCCTACCCGCCTGCAGTCAGCCTCTCAAACTCGCTGGCTACGGGCGGAAAACCCAGGCCTCACATTCAAATTAGGCCCTGCCGGCTAAATCGGCAAGGCCTGCGGGAAACCCGGCCTCAGAATGCACCCTCCCCCGCCCCCAACCCGCCTCCCCGAATAAAATTCCGGCCATTGAGTAGGGAGACAGGTGAATTTCACCTTTCAATTTGCGTTGAGTGGACATCACACTACAGTATTTTAAAATATTTTGGGCTCTGTAAATTACCTCAGTATTAATTTATTCATAATTGTTCTAACTGTTGAACCTACAAATAGATGCATAACCTTTCCAAGTATGGAAGCTGGAGTATCTGCTCTTAGTGGACCATTGATTTGAATGGAAATAAAAACCGGGAGAGATGTAAAGCAGGTGGCCGATTCACTAACACCTGTTTTACACTATCGTACAAAGTCAAAATTAGCCCCAATAAATGATTTAAGAATGATAATGAAGGAGGCAAACAGAGGAAGCATGTACCAGGGAAGGAGGAGGGACATTTCTTGCAGCTATTAACTGAGAAGTATTGTCTGAAGCCTAGAAATGGATCCTTTACTGACTGTACTGGCCGCAATGATTGATTTCCTACAGCATGAGGGGGTTGGGTTTTGTAACTTCCACCACAAAGACTCAAAGAATCAATTGAAAAGAATTACAAGAATTTGTGATGATCTTTTCTTGTTTCAGACTGGGGATAATTTTCTGACTTCAAACCATTATAATCTGACAGCATGGTATTTTCCACATTTTAAAGGAAATAGGAAAATGTAGGCCTTTGGTATGATTGTCACTCCACCATATACCATCCTGGGCACACTATCTCAGACACAGCATAAGAAGGGCACGTTTCAGATTATAGGTGACTCGATCTATTAATGGAAACAGCCTTTTTGCCATGAACAAAACCAAAAGTGTTGGGGTAAAGCCTGACTCGCAACCCCCATTAGCCCCAATTTATTTTGCTGTACCCCTAACCAACATCACAAACGACATTCTCTCTGACTGTGACCGTGGTGGATTATCCCTCCTAATTCTCCTTGATATCTCTGCAGCCTTTAACACGGTTGACCACAGCATCCTATTCCAATGCTTCTCCTCCACTGTCTAGCTCAATATCATCTTCACTTGGTTCCACTCTTACCTATCCAATCATAGCCAAGCATCTCGACCAAAAGCTTCTCTTCCCAGCCTGCACCATCACCTTGGCACTCCCGCCCATGGATCCCTCCTTTTCCTCATCTACATACTGTCCCTTGGTGACATCGCATGCACATTGATGATACCCAGCTCCATCTTTCCTCCATGTCTCTCAACTTCTCCACTACCTCTTTACTGGCAGTTTGCTTGTCCGACATTAATTCTTGGATGATTTGTAATTTCCTCCAATTAAATATTGGGAAGACCAAAGCCATTGTCTTCAGCCCATCACAAACTCTGTACTCACGTCATCGACTTCATCCCCCTTCTCAGCCACTGTAGCAGGCTGAACCAGACTGTTCACAATCGGTGTCATATATGATCCAATCTAAGATTCTGAACCCATAATCCTCTCTATCACAAAGACCACTTACTTCCACCTCTCACATTGCATACTTCCATCTCTATCTCAGCCTATCTGCCATTAAAACCCTCATCCATGCCTTGAGACTTGACTATTCCAATGTTCTCTCGGCTGGCCTCCCATCCTCTACCTTCCATAAACTTCAGCTCATCCAAAACTCTGCTGTCCATATCCTATCCAACACCAAGTCCCACTTGCCCATCACCTTTGTCATAACTGATCTACATTGGCGCGAGGTCTCCCAATGCCTCAGATTTAAAATTCACATCCTTGTGTTTAAATCTCTCCATGGTCTTGCACCTCCCTTACTGTAACCACCTTGAACACTCTGTGCCTCTGAATCAGGCCTCTTGTGCATCAGCCCCTCTTTTTGTCCCACCATTGGTAGTGTGGTTTCAGCTGCTGAGGCCCCACACTGGAATTCCCTTCCTAATCCTCTTTGCATCTTCACCTCCTTCTCCTCCTTTAAAACCCATGTCAAAATCCACCTCTTTGACTAAGTTTTGTTACCCCTCCTAATATCTCCTCCTTTAGCTCAGCATACATTTTTTTCTCTCACTCCTCTGTACCTTGGAATTTTTTTTACATTAGAGGTGCTATATAAACACAAGTTTTTGTTGTTACTGTACTTTTCATTATAGACGTGAAAAACAAAAATCATGGATGGAATTTTCTTCGGGGAAGTGGGTTGGGGCTGGGGGAGGTGGGGTGGGTCCGAGGCGGGAAGGAAACCCGGGAGGCCAAGTTTCCCGCAGGCCCTGCCAATTTTACCGGCAGGGCCTAATTTGCATGCGAGGCCTCGGTTTCCCGCCCACAGCCGACCAGCTTGAGAGGCTGTCAGGCTGCGGGCGGGTAGGCCTCAGTTGCGAGGGGTCGGTCCGGGGAAGGGATCACGGGAGGGAGGTCGGGGTTCAGTGGAAGGTGGGGGGCGGGGGAAAAAAAAATAAAAAAATCGGGAATAGGGAGGGGAGGTCGGGAATCGGGAATCGCGAGGGGGGTTGGCAATCGGGAGTGGAAGAGAAGATTGGCGGGGGGAGGGTTTGTAGGATTGGCTGGGGATCGGCAGGCGATGGGGGGTGGGGGATCGCGGGGGGGGGCGGGGAAATCAGCCAGGGATCGGCGGGAGGGCGGAGGATCGGCGGGGGGTAGAGAGGATCGTGGCCGGCCTCATCATCATAATCGTTGGGGGGGCGGGGGGGAGAGGAGGCCTGGGATTGCGATCAGAGGCCTCGTGGTGGGGTCTCCGATCGCGAGGGTGGGTTAGGCAGGGACCCTGGATCCAGGAGGTTTTGACAAGAAATACATTTTAGAATCATAGAATGATACAGCAAAGAAGGAGGCCATTCAGCCCATCGTTTGTGTGTCGGCTCTTTGAAAGAGCTAACAAATTAATCCCACTCCCTTTCCCCATTGAACTGCCAAATTCTTTCCATTCAAATATTTATCCAACTCCCTTTTGAAAGCGATCATTGAATCTGCTTCCACCACCCTTTCAGGCAGTGGATTCCAGATCATAACAACTCGCTGCGGAAAAAAAATCTCCTCATCGCGTCTCTGGTTCTTTTGCCAATGACCTTAAATCCGTGTCCTCGGATTATCAACCCTTCTGCTACTGCAAACAGTTTTGAAGGATACTGGTAAAATGCTACACAATAACTGGCCGGCCCATTTGATATTACTTTCAATTAAAAGAAATTACGTGGTTAAAAAAAAATCCATTGCTTGTCATTATCTTAGAATTTTTTTTGTAAATCTTATTACTTCTCAAAGGATGATGTTGAAACAACTTGGATTTTCAATTGTAATACTCATTCCTCTTTGTTGTAAAAATTTCCAATTATCCACACACAATATTATTTCCCTGATGTACGGCTAATATGAAAAATTTTCTTAATTAAAGTCCTAATTAGGATTTTTTTTTTATGGGCTAATAACTCATCATTTCCGATGAAACATTCAGACGAAAGCTCCTCTGCAAAAACCACAGATGGTATGTTGACCTACCTTTCTCTGGCATTTAGACAACATTTTCTCGAAAAATAAAGGTTTACATAGATTCAAGCCCTTTTAAACCTCTTCATACTCTTAGGAGTTGGTTCTTTAGAAGTCAACACATAAGCCAACACGACACAACACTTGTTATGCTGAACCTCTATAAAGCGCTGGTTAGGCCACAACTGGAATATTGCGTCCAGTTCTGGTCACCACACTTTAGGAAGGATGTGAAGGCCCTTGAGAGGGTGCAGAGGAGATTTACCAGAATGGTTCCAGGGATGGGAGATCTTAGCTACAAGGACAGGTTGGAAAAGCTGGATTTGTTTTCATTAGAGCAAAGGAGGTTGAGGGGTGACTTGATAGAGGTGTACAAGATTATGACAGGGTTGGATAGGCAAGATGGGGAAAGGCTGTTCCCACTAGTTGATGGTACAAGGACTAGGGGACACAGATTTAAGGTTTTGGGCAAGAGATACAGGGGGATGTGAGGAAAAACTTTTTTGCGCAGTAAGTGGTGAGGACCTGGAACTCACAGCCGACAGAAGTGGTGGAAACGGAGACACTCAATGTTTTCAAGGGGAGACTAGATGGGCACTTGAAGGAAATAAACTTGCAGGGCTACGGGGATAGAGCGGGAGAATGGGACTGACTGGATTGCTCCACAGAGAGCCGGCACGGACTCGATGGGCCGAATGGCCTCCTTCTGTGCCGTTATTATTCTATGGCTCTCTGACTTCACAAATCACAGGGGATATTTTGGAAAATTGGGAACTTACCAAAGGAAACGTTAAAATTTAATGGGATATAGCCAGAAGGTTGTAATAAAAGTATTGTGTAAGTTTTCTGATCCTGCACTCTGAGCAGGCTCATCTTGCTTTGTAAAAGGGACAGAATGGACATTATAGGGCTGCAATATATAGTACTGAGTCTCTGACCCACATTACCTTCAAGCACAGCTTATCACTGGGAGTATAGGATCAGTGAATTTATCCCCCAATTCAGCCTTGGCAAAAATGTGACAAAATAAATATATGAGACAGGAAATGGAGTCTATGGGCAAGTGATGGAGTGCCACAACACCCAAACCCTTGATGCTGGCAAAGTGGAGGTGTTACTATATAAGGTGGATGTGAGGAAGTGTTTCAGGACCTGCAGATATGATTTGTGGCGTAGCACGAGATGTGAACAATCTGGCTCTGGTACTTATTGATCTTCCTTGTTCTTCCAACCTTCTTTCATCGTCTACCATTTCAACCATGAAATAATGTATTTGTGATACTTCAAAAACCAACCCCAATCAATACTTAACTTCCAGACTTCCACGGTAATCTTCACTTCAATACCTTGTCATTCGCTAAGGCCCCGTGAAAGTTGTATCTCAAGAGTCCATTATCATGCTCTCTTTTTTGAGCTATCTCTGTTCTATGAAAGTCTTTGAAAATGTTCACACTCCAGCAGATTTCAGATAATATCACATCCCTGATGTGAAGATTGCCATTGCACTATTCAAAGAACAGATAGTCAACATTTCTTTCCTAGCCAACACTAGAAAGCCAGATTAACCAGTTGTCCATCTCATGTTCTGTTTATGGGACCTTGCTGGGTGCATTTGGCTGCCATATTTGCCAACATAAGAACAATGACTTCTAACACTTCAAAAATAATTAATTGGTTGGGGCCAATATACAACAGCTTACATTTATATAGCACCTTTAATGTAGAAAAATGCAACAAGGCTCTTCACCGAGGCAGAAGGAAAAAAAGTGACATTCTTGATAAAAAATTAATGTCAGTTGACAGTAATGTCCTGTCACTGAGCGAGTGAGGGCATAGCCTAGCTAGGCTGTCGCAGATGTGTTTTGCAGAGCTGTGTCTGGCCGCTGAATGATGGATTCTATTAGGCTACAAGGCCAAGGCAAAGATGACAGCTAAGCGTGCTGTAAAACATTGGAGAAGTGAGGTAAAATCACAGGGCCTGGCCACAGCTACCTGTTTCTCTGCTATGTTGCTGTTTTGGGGGTGGGGGGGGGGTGGGAAGATGGTGGTGGTGAGGAGGTGGAAAGTGCATTTAAAACCCTGCAGCAATTTGGACAGTGGGAGAAGCAATTCACCTTGACTGGCAGATGTGTGGCTTTAAAGCACGAGGCTGAGTGAGGTTTATATAGGCTGCAGTTCTCATCTCATTGTTGCTGCTTGGGAATGGCAGTTTCATATAGAGCTTATTATTTAATTTGTTCCTGAAAAATGAAATGCTTTGGGAGCATAGGAAACAGGGAGCAAACAGACCATAGAAGCTATTTGCCTGATATTCGTGCAAGTGCAAAAGACATTCAGCTGAGAGAAAAGGAATAATGATATCCCATTACACATGCTCTTTCTTGCGGGCATTGGTAAAATTGGGCCTCAACTGGGTGGTCTCCACTGGAAGTATTGGGGAATGCTTAGGGTACACAAGAGGTCTGGCAAATTGCATGGGGCTTCTGTATCCATGAGAAGGCAACTGGGCTATTGCAAGATAGGATGGGTTAATGACAAGCCAAGATTTTATCGGAATTGTTGAATTTTTGTGTGTTTATTATTTTTAAATGTTATTTTTAAGGCTGCATAGTAGTGTGGATGAGCAACTGTCATGGCAACTGGATCTAGGAGATTTTTTTTTAAACTGTAATGTGAGTGGGAAGAATTCTCTTTTGCTAGTACAAAAGCAAAATACTGCGGATGCTGGAAATCTGAAATAAGAACAGAAAATGCTGGAAATACTCAGCAGGTCAGGCAGCATCTGTAGAGAGAGAAACAGAGTTAACGTTTCAGTTCTGACGAAGGGTCATCGACCTGAAACGTTAACTCTGTTTCTCTCTCTACAAATGCTGCCTGACCTGCTGAGTATTTCCAGCATTTTCTGGTCTTATTTCTTTTTTGATTTGATCGGCACAGAAACTTTACTCTTAAGATTTGCTGGAATTCACAGGGTAGTTTCATGCAGCTTTCAGTCTAATGGGAGAAATTGTTCTGAGTGATCCTGCCCAAAATAGACAGGATCGCAGCAGAGAATGTGACAAAATTCAGCTGGAGAGGTCTACCAGCACTGCACTGACCCAAATGGGATTTCCCTCCCCCAGCCCCTGCCAGGACAGCCTGCCGTTTCCCCACCTGCTGCATGTAAATGGTGGCGGGGGAGTCAGGCTCAGGTTTCCAATGCATTTTCCTTCTTTCTGCCCCACTTACTGCCGCTTCCTAGGGCTAACCAGGCTCTTACTGGGAGCCTGTTGTGCATCTATAATGAGTCCTGACCCAGGAGAATGCGTCAGAGCTGGAGTGGACGCGGAAGAGAGGATGGAAGTAATGCCCCACCGAAACTCAGCCCCAAAGAGGAGAAAGTCCCCCTCAGTTTTTGCAATTAGTGGACATCATGGCAGATACTAATGGACGATGCACTGTACATCATTGAAATATGTAGCACAATCATACTCCAACACCAAGAGATTCTTGAGAGATAATGCACAGTTGATCATTAGGCAATAATCTGCTCATTAAATATTTGAAAGTGCATTTCAACAGATGCAATAGGATAACAAAAAGTTAACCATCTGTTTGTACTAAGTCAACTACAGTTTACACACACAAAACCTTTACTTTAGCAAATGTAGGTTTTAAGCTTGTCTAAGTGGTGATGATCTCAGAAATGACAATTTCACACGGACAATCTCTGTTAACAAGCATCTGGGTGTGAATAGGTTAATGCTGCACGGAATATTTTGTAGACATGATTACTTTTGAGCACCAAGTTTCACTTAGTACATTTTTATAAAATAAGCAATTTTCCAGTTTACCCAAGCATTGTAGTGATATTAATCAGAAAGGTTTGTGATGCCTGTGCCCTTTTCAGTATAATGTTTAAGATGACAGAGTGGATTCTGAAGAAATAGAAAAGCTCCAACAGCACCAAATACTCCTGTAATCATGGATCAAAACACATTCCACAATAATCTTACTCCATCAAAAATAAGTGAGCACAACATATAATTACAAAAAGCAAAATAAAGCAATATATAATTAGGTCCGTTATCATCCGTAAAGAGAAAAGGCAGGTTATGACATTACGGGTGTGTACCCCTCATTATCTGTTCTGTTGTAGGGTACACATCCTTTTCTCCTAACAGATGCAAACTGAAATGTTGTTTATTTCCAGCTTTTAATTTCAGATTTCCAGCATTTGCAGGTTCTCCTTTTTTAATTTACAGTTATCTAATTAAACGTATTGGCACGTGGTTTGTTCCCATCACTTCATACAACAGTTAATTTTCAGGACCAGACTATTCAACAGATTTGGAATTTATAGACAACACGTTTTGTTAATGTAGACAGTGGTGCAGAACTTCTGCTAATCTAACCTCTTGCTTAATGGAACATACAATACAAACCACGTAAATTGCATTATTAAGATTCAATTTTCATTACTTTTCCAAATAGGATCAATAATACATTACCCGAGCAAGACCCCGGACTGCCACTCTTCATCAGTCACACGCTGTCATAACAGCAAGAAAACAATATGGCTTGTGCATTCGAGATTAATGAACCAACAAAGTGCAGCAGAAATGGAAACATTCCAGAAAAATATCTTGAGCTTATACCCAATAATAATTTGTGTTTCAGAAGCATAATTGGCATTCATGTCTTTTTATTTACAAGCAGGCTTTGCTTCATTAACTTGCTGCAACAAATACAACACAGTTATATCCACACTCCAGTGCCTCCCCAGGAGGGCAAAAGTACCACCCAGGCAGGACGGCCGAATTGGAGTAATATTATTATTTTAACCATATTCGCTTATCTGGAGTGGGATTTGGATTTAATGCAGCGATGCACAATTTAATTCACATTTCACCCAGCCTCTAAAGTGGTGCAATGGCACAACACGGTGTACTTGACATTTTGCCTATGACTGTGTTTGAGATCGCAGCTGTGTCGTTGGAGGTGAAGGCTGAGTATTGCGGAGGCCTGGTGTTTTCAAACATGAAGGAGCGAGCGGGCGGGGGGGGGGGGGAGAACGACTGAAGGATCGTCACCCTTGGCTCCTCTTACACACACTCTAACAATCAGATCATGAGTGGCAGAAGCCTGGGAGGAGGGAGCCTACTGACCCTCTCAGAATGGGTGTGGTAGGTGGTTTGTGCAAGTATGTAAGGGCAGGACAATATAATTAAAATAGCAAAGAAAAAATCAGCACCAATCTTTTGCTTTGAAATGCAACTTTATTTTGAGTGCTATTTGAATGGCAGTGTAAAGAAGTAGAGGATATGCTATTGGATAAGTTATTTAGCCAAGATAAAAGCAAGAGATTTGTTAAATAAAGCCCTGTCCTTATACTATAATTCACCATTTTGTTTTAAAGTAATGTTGTCTTTTAAAGTTAATTATATTTTTAGGTATATGTTGTGTTTGTGATGCATAGACTATATGGAACAAAGCGTGGAAGAAGGCCTATGATATTCCGGTGATATAACAGGTGGGAAAAGAGGAATGGAGTGGTAATGCAAGGAACAAGTGCTGTATGCTGGAGTGACAGGAACCAATAAATCAATCAATCAATCAGGATGCCTAAATTAGTCTTCCAGTGATTCACACGATTAAAACAGTGCCAAAGTTTGAATCTAATTGGTGCAATTATAATGGATTTAGACACCCTGATCTATGGCGTGAACTTAGCTCTTTAATTTTTGACTATACTCTAAGAAGTCTCTGCATCAGTTCAGTCTCCCCATGTGTGATTGCACATGCATCACTGTTTTAAAGAGCAACCAGCTTTCCCTGGCTATGCAGTGGTTTGACTTCATATTACTCAAAGCTGCTATGGCACAAATGCCCTTTGGTGCCTTCTCAACATGCAATTTTTAAAATCCATTATGTGTTTTTAATCTAAGGCGTGCACCTCTCTGCTGCTGAGAGGGTAGGCTGCCTGTCCCCAGACTGCCACAAATGCTCTTGGGCTGGCTGTTAGGAAGACATGGCACTGCCCAAACAAGATATCCCAGTCTGATTTTGCCTCTTCCTCCATCCCACAGGACATATTATAGCCTCTAAATAACAACAGAAAATGCTGGAAGCACTCAGCAGGCCAGGCAGCATCCGTGGAGAGAGAAACAGATGAAGGGTCCCAGAGCTGAAACGTTAACTCTGTTTCTCTCTCCACGGATGCTGCCTGGCCCGCTGAGTGCTTCCAGCATTTTCTGTTGTTGTTTGAGATTTCCAGCATCCGGCAGTATTTTGCTATTATATTATAGCCTCTGCCCAATTCAGAGCTGGAATCGAGTAGAATGTGGGGATGAACTTGTGACCTTTCCACTCAATGGTACCGATTGTTTTATTCCATGTTATTCCTCCAGATATGTATCATTTTTGAAGCACTTGACCCACTTCCATTTGGCCTACTAGCAGAGACAGCACTCTTTTTACCCCTCGTCATCCCTGTAACAGCTGTACGGAGAAAAATATAGGGGACATTTTGGTCTCACAATCGTCCCCTTTTTTCACCCTGAATGGGACGGTAGCAAGACAGATTTTCTTTTAATAATTTACCACAGATTTGCTGCCCGAGACCCACCTGATGCGCTTTAGGTGACCAGCATGCCCATCCGAAACAAAGTATTTAGGACCCTGATGCAATTCTGATCTTCTGCCCAGTGGAACTGAATGTAACCAGCAGTCCCTAATAGGACCACTGGTGGCCCACTGAAAACATTAAAGGTAAATTACTCTCCTTCCACTTCCATAAGTAATTTCCTTCATGAAAGTGGCCAGTCAATCCACTGTGGGCCATGTAAACTGAGCTCTGTAGTCAGCATTTAAAGATGTAGAAGAGTCGATTCTATCTCCAGTTTTCCCTCCTTTCCTGTGGAGGGGGTGCCTTTTCTTTTTACGTGGGTCTCGTCCGACACATCAGCTGAGATCAACAAATCATGATGCAAACCCACTTCCCACTGATCCATGTCAAAATGTGTTGATTAATGCAATTCTTATACCAATACTCTGCTTCACAGGGCCTCTGCTTGTAAGTACATTCACGCATGTCAGTGTATGAAAGCCAATTTAAGTTTGTATCAGAATGCGCCTCAAAAGTCATTTTTCGCGTCGTGAATGAAGCACTTTAACTCGAGACTGCCAGCAGGTGGTGCGAACATCCAGGCTCCCCGTGTTGGTCATTTGTAAAGGTCTCACAAAGCATGACATTGAAACGTGTCAGCCAACATCCACCAATTTGTAACTTCCTCAAAACAATTGACTAAATTGGAGAGACAGAACAGTGATAGGTCATGTTGTTGGGCTTTATACAAGTTAAACAAACAACTTTTGGCCCTTCAGGTAAAATCTGAATATTATATTATTCTTACAATCTCCAGAGTCTTTTCTTTCTGGAGTTGGCAAGACTGTACATTCTGCTTTGTGTATTGATTTTTATTTAAGGCAAGGTGTAAAACATTTTTTTGGTGGGGAGAGGGAACATTAGTAGTTCGCAGTTGAGCGATGGACTACAATACTTATTCTGAATTAACCTCAGCATATTTTATAGCATTGTGTCAGTATTAAAGAGATGCTAGCAGTGATATTTATGATGGGTGATTGTTCAGAGATCAAAAACCCATTTAAGCAAAGGGAGCTGTGTTTATTTTTCATTGTCACACGCATGTAAATGGGTTATATTGGCCCGGATTTTGCTGTGAACGGCGAAGGAACATCGTGTCCAGTTGCCCAGAGACTTTGTGGGCCTGTCAGCGGAGAGTTCTAGTTTTTGGGTGTCTGATCCAAAGCAGTGCCCTCTACAGGGGATCCATGCCGTCTGTGAGCAAAACAAGCAGCAGGGAGGATTTTCAACCAATCAGCTTGAAGAATCCTCAGAGTTTCTAGAGGTGGTCACCCCGCAGCTTAAGAGTGGGGGGGGGGGGGGAGGGGGAGGAAAAAGAGTGGGAGAGCAATAGTGGTAGGGGATTCGATAGTGAGGGGAGCAGACAGGCATTTCTGCGGCCGTAGACGTGACTCCAGGATGGTATGTTGCCTCCCTGGTGCCAGGGTCAAGGATGTCACTGAGCGGCTGCAGGACACTCTGAGGGGGAAGAGTGAACAGCCAGAGGTCGTGGTCCATATCGGTACCAACGACATAGGCAGAAAGAGGGATGAGGTCCTGCAGGCAGAGTTTAGGGAGCTAGGAGAGAGATTAAAAAGCAGGACCTCAAAAGGTAGTAATCTCCGGATTACACCCAGTGCCACATGCTAGTCAGTACAGGAATAGGAGGATATATCAGATAAATGCGTGGCTGGAGAGATGGTGCAGGAGGGAGGGCTTTAGATTTCTGAGGCATTGGGACCGTTTCTGGGGAAGGTGGGACCTGTACAAGCCGGGCAGGTTACACCTCAACAGAGCCGGGACCAATATTCTCGCGGGGAGGTTTGTTAGTGCTGTTGGGGAGGGTTTAAACCAACTTGGCAGGGGGATGGGCACCAGCATATAGGAGTAGAAAAGAGGAATAAGGTGCATAAAAGAGTGAGTGTGTTGGATAGTACTAGAGAAGTTCTGATCACCACACTTTTTAACTCTACAATATTAATTTTCTTCTGATGGAATGAGACTCCACACTTGTAAAATTATTTTTTCAGAGCCAGAGAGGATGTTCAGCAGTAATTATCCCTTATTATGCTGTTAAAAACTCAGTTACTCCCAACTGAACAAGCCCTAACTTTTTCATCTGCCTTTAGTGTGAGAATAGTGGGTAATTAGCCTATGTTCACGCCATTAGAGTGATATCTATGCAGTTTCCATTGGCAAAGACTGCAACAGCACAGCCTGTGGAGGAGCAGGGTATCATTGACAGCAACTTTCAGATTTCCGCATTTAACTGCGCATGTGCAGACACCAGAAGTTGCTGTCAGTTTTACCCGGTAATAACAGCGAGCACTGACAGCCTTACCATTATTAGTACAGCAAAATCCAGGCCGACATCAAACCAAAAGAGTGAGCATTACTCCTAACGAGTGAGAATGCCAGGTTAATGACAATTACAACTAACCTTCACAATGAAGATCTCCAGAGTAAGATTGCCTTTGTTTGCTATTCGTAGCAAAATCATAAATGTGAGTACACTTACAAAAAAGAGGGAATATCCCCCATATGGAAAAAAACACATGCACAGGTAGACAACTGAGCTGCCAACAATTATTAATTTAGTAGTAAACATTAGTAACCTAGGGATAGTGTGAATTTTAGTCCTGTTTGAGAGGGATAGAAACAGTAGAGGCTTGGCCAGCATCACCCATCTGGGTTAATGTAATATACGATCCATTCACCAGTCCCCCATTTCTCATTACAGGACGAGATTAATTATAATTGTTCTTAATTTTGTTGCACACTTGGCATTTTAAGTTATTTTAAGATAATGCATAAAATACTGTATTAACAATTATGTGAGACACTTCTTCATCGACACTTTACAGTTCAGATCACCGAAACAAGCATTCATTAACTGAAAGCCACCTTCAAAGGCAGCGACGGAATTGTGTTGATGAAAGGAAAAGGTATAAATGATTTATAGAAGAGTCACAACATAGAAACGATCAATGCTGTGTTACTTTTAATCGTTGCAGCATAAACATCAACACCTTTTAGATCTTTCGTATTATGAAAAGTGGCACATACCTACAGCCTGAGGAGCAATGATCTGGACAAATCCTGCTGAGAAGGTTATAAGAACAACAGGGTAAGTGACCCAGGCCAAGTACTGCAGCAAGACGTTGTGCTCTAGGCCACCGTACATCCATTTCTGAGCTGTGGAAACAAGCAATTATAATTAATGTTAAACTGAAGTCCAGGGAGTCCTAAGTGCATGCATCTTTATATCTGTTCACCTTACTTGTTTAGTATGCTTTGAAATACATCATCACTAATTTGTGACAATTTCATGAAAAAAATGCACATTAAGAAGGCCTTTTTTGCTGTCCCGTTTGGCATGCTCAAAGAAATTGCTCAGTTGATCTGTCAGCAACTACTTATGTAAGCAGTCTTATTTTCACTTATTAATTGAACAATTATTTAATTCTCAACGTAAATTTAAGTTCACGTTTCTAATGAATAGTGTCATGACATTGATTAACTGCTTTATTTGAATATTAAAGGCCCGGTTTTAACTCTAGTCTAAATTTGTATAGGATATACAACAGCCCACAGTACCTCTAATACCCCATTATCAATTTTTTGCAGGTATTGATCCACCGCTGTCTTGAATTTACTGGTGCAGTCTGGGACATGCGTCCCTGCCACTCCCACAAAATGTAAATTTTGACACTTCATTTGGTGCAGTTTCCAGTTTTTTGGTGCCTCCTGTAATTCTACCTTTACAAGACAAACTTCCTTTATCGTGGAAAGGCTACAGATATTTTAAGTATGAAAATAAAAGTAGCTGCAGGAACATCAATACAACTTTACCGCATCTGGTTCTTTTTATTGGGAATCTAGCCCCAGACATCATGTTAATTTATGAACTGAAACTTTTTAAAACACACACCTACAATAATCCCAACCACCAGTGCAATTTACACTCAGCAGTAAACTGGCTCATTATCACATCTACCCCTGTCCCGCACGAATGGCAGGCTGGATTATCTGGATGGAAGTTATGCTGATTTAACTTTTAAACAAACACCATGGGCCATAATTAGCTGTCAAAATAACAGTGAGGCGAATGGCCCTCGCCATTATCTATGCACAAATGGTACAGCAACTTTAGGCAAGGGGCAGATGCGCCATTAAACTCAAAAAATCAAAGGTTGCTGTGCGAGCCGCGCACTCCGCATTTAGCTTTGTGAAAACGGCATCTCGCTGCCTGCCTCACCATTGAAATGCATTGAATGATGTGACGTTGCTGTATCTGCGCAGTAGATATGAACTAAACTCGCCACAGAAAGTTAACGCTTTTCCAATTCAGTCGAAGTACCCTTCTAACCATGTGATAAGTGATACTGCCAAACAACCTCTCTGGCACTGAAAAGTAACTGAAAAGTGTGGAGTCTCATTACTTCAGGTTTTAATTGCTGTTGGCGATTTAAAAATGTAAAACTAAAAAAAATTACATTTATTTTTACTTTTCCTTTGTCTCCTCTCTCTTAATCCAACCTTTCTTTCCCTCTCTTTATTTCTCTTTCTGTAGCTGATTTGACATTGAATTCACCCACTCTAATTTACACTTCCCTCTCAGTCCTTGCGCTGTTAATTTCACAATCCTTCAATCTGATTGGTTAGGGAGATACACAGTTGCTTGCCCTGTTCGCTCAGGCCCTAGATGTCCGGTTTCCCTCGCTGCGATATTATTAGCAACTTACCACGCAAAAAAATTTAAAACCTAAATATGCAAGGGCAAGTCTAACTAACGGCAGATGTTGTTAGATGCCCTGCTATGGCAAATCATGGCCGCATATATTTGAAGTAGCTTCAAGAAGGACAAGGGCGAGTTGAAATCATTGAAACAAAAGCTTAGAATTGAATATTGATAAAAGGTCAGACCCTCACATTAATCTGTCATTTCTTCTTTTAGATGCTGATCAACCTGCTGTGCATTTCAAACATTTTCTGTGTTTAAAACCTTAAAACACATTGATGATAATCACAGATGTTTAATGCTCTCATGTGACATTCCTTGATCTGATATTTTAACAGAAGCATTAACCTAATTAAAATAAAAAGTTGCTATGATTGGTTTCGATAGCCTCCGGTCTTGCCCTCCAACTGATTTCTTTGGCTGATGACCTCCAATCCCAATGGAAAAGAAGCTAATTTTTCCGGTGAAATGCTGACAGGCTGACGCATGGATCGAAATGCTACTGTCAACTTGAAAAACTGATAGTTGGCATGTAGGAGGTAGAGAGCCTAGTCTGCTGTAGTGGATGAGTCACTGATTTATGCACTGCAGCCAGAGAAGGTACTTTGTTCACAACTTAAAATATTAGATTTTAATTTTTATGACAAGTGCCTCTCACCTTCAGATTCTTTGCAGCAGAGTGGGACAGGTGATTAAAGTGACCAGCTCTGGTGCGCGGCTCTAAAACTGCAATAGGTCAGTGCGTGGTCCTTACATGGAAATACAGGCTGGGGAAATGCCGAGGTTGTGAGTTCAAGCCTCACCTAGAACTAATAATCCTTTAAGACACGTGATCGGCTCTGTGGTGCAATGGATAGCGCATTGAACTTCTAAATAATGGTTAAAAAGACATTCAAAGGAGGTGGGTTCGACTCACATCAGAGTCGCCCATTTAGGTCAGGGTTTGGCGGTGAAATTTAGAGTGCTTTGATGAAGTAACAGAGAGGGTTAATGAATGTAATGCAGTAGATGATATATATATATATATATAGACTTTCAAAAGATATTTGATAAAGTTCCACGTAGCAGACTTATTCAGAAAATAGAATCACATGGTGTTAAAGGGGCGGTGGTAACTTGGGTACACATTTGGCTAAGGGATAGGTGGCAGAGAGTAGTGGTGAACAGATGTTTTTCTGACTGGAGAGAAGTATGCAGTGGGATTCCCCGGAGTCGGTATTAGGACAATTGCTTTTCTTGTTATATATAAATGACCTGGACTTGAGTAAAGGGAGTACAATTTCTAAGTTTGCAGATGATACAAAACTTGGCAACGTAGTAAATAGTGAGCAGGATTGTAGCAGACTTTAGCAGGACTTAGACTGGTGAAATGGGCAGACACACGGCAGATGCAATTTAATGCGGATAAGTGTGAAGTGATGCACTTTGGAAGAAACATGGAGAGGCAGTATAATCTAAATGGTACAATTTTGAGGGGGTTGCAAGAACAGAGGGACCCTGGGGGTACATATTCACAAATCCTTGAAGGTGCCAGAGGAAGTTGATAAGGCAGTTAGGAAAGCATATGGGATACCTGGCTTTGTAAATAGGGGCATTGAAAACAAAAACAAGTCATGCTAAACCTTTACAAATTACTGGTTAGGCCTCAGGTGGAGTATTGTGTATAATTATGGGCACCACACTTTAGGAAGAATGTGAAGGCTTTAGAGAGGGTACAGAGGAGGTTTACTAGGATGATACCAGGGTTGAGGGACTTCAGTTATGTGGAGAAATTGGAGAAGTTGGGATTGTTCTCCTTAGAGCAGAGGTGGTTATGGGGAGACCTAATAGAGTTATTCAAAATTATGAAGGGTTTTGATAGAGCAAGTAAGGAAAAACTGTTTCCTCTGGCAAGAGGGTCAATAACCAGAGGTCATAGATTTAAAATCATTGGCAAAAGAACGAGAAGGAAACGGAGGAGAAATTATTTCACACAGAGGGTTGTTATGATCTGGATCACACTACCTGAAAGGGTGGTGGAATCAAATTCCATAGGAACTTTCAAAAGGCAGTTGGACATGCACTTGAAGAGAACGAATTTGCAGGGTTATGGGGAGAAAGCTGGGGTGTGGGGCTAATTGGAGAGCTCTTTCAAAGAGCCAGCATAGGCACGATGGGCCGAATAGCTCCCTTATGTGCTGTATGATTCTATGATTCTATAACTGAAACATGTAAAAGTATCTAGAATTTCAGGTTTACAGAGCAACGTCCCAGAGGGGGAACAAGGCAACAACAGCTATAATCCTGTCATATTTCCTTAACAGAAAAGGAAAACAAAAAGAGAAAAAAACATTTCACTGGAGCAAGAACCAAGTACTCCCAACTTGCATTACTTAAATAATGCAAAAACTGATCACCTGCTTTGCAGGAGATGTGCGTTTCTTAAATAATGTAAAGAATACTTTGTACCAAAAATACTGCCCCTCCTTTATGAAACTTGAAAGACATAATGGGCCGGATATTCCGATCCCTACGGGTGTGTACGCACTGTGTACCCACCCGTAGGGACATTGGAAATGCCGGTTTCAGGCATGCACTGCGCATGCGCTGGAAACCGGCATTTCTGATCTGTCAAGAAAGCTCTTGACAGATCCTCCGGCTGCCCGGGAGCAGGGCCTCTGCGGGCGGATAGTTCTGCTTTTTGGAGACCCTCCGCCTGCAGAAAACACTTACAATTCTTGTGCCTGGATAAGAGTTGAAAAAAAGTTGAAAAAAAATTTCCACTGATTTATCATTTAAAAATACTTTAAAGAAAGGTAAGTTTATTTTTAGCCCTGTTAAAAACTTTAATTATTTTTTTCTAAATTTAAATTTTTGTTTAAAATAGTTAATTTATGTAATTTCAAGAAAATTTGATTTTAAAAAAATTTTTTTGAAGTTTTCCTATGTTTTGAGGGTGATTTCCATTCATATATTTGACAGATCTTCCTGTCAAATGTATGAAGGGAGATTCCCTTCTCTGATTGGCTTCCCATGGCTCACGTGATCCCAGGGACGCTGCGAACTACCTGCGCCTCTGGGATACGTGGGCCCTGCGCACCGGCAGTTTGGAGAGGCCCAGCAGCGGAACTGTGCGCCTCCCGGGAGCCCTCAGGTAAGGGCACAAATTTTTCCAGATCGCAGCCCTCCGCCCGCGGGAGGCCTGCGATCGGAATATCTGGGCCAATATACTATTGCAGATAGCAGGTGTAGTAATTGGACACAAGTTGTATATACAAATTGAATTCATTAGAAAATAATCTTCCCACTTGAAAGCCAACACCCATCAATCCAACTTATGTAAAACTGGAGAGATATGGGTAAATGATCTAGCCCAAGAAAATATTAGACAGCAGTACAAGATTTCAGTCCTGCAAATGCTGTAGTTCATTAAATTAACTTTTTATACAGCACATCACTGTCAGAGAGAATCTAAATAATGGTTACATGGCATCACAACATTCCTGCTAATTTTATTATAACCAGACATGTCTCAATATGGCATCCTGTGATCTTTTGTATTTATCTTGTGATTCTGTGTAGCCTTTTTCAAATAGATGAGCTCAGACAGGCTGAATGTCTGTCTCCCTCCATATTTATTTTATGATCTGAGCTAAACATTCATTTATAAGGAAAATACATTTTGATCAGAGTCACTACCTCCATGATCCATGGGAAAATTGTTTTCACTCATCCTGTAAGTACAATATTAACCTGATCAGCCCCAAATAACTGATTTGGTAAAGCTATAAGGCTATATATAACAAGTTTTATTAAAAAAAAACTATTTTATGATTTATAACAAAAATGGATGGAGATTTATATTTATGTCTACGGTTGTATATATGACTCTTGAGCTGTCTGACATAAATCAGCTCAAATAAAAATAAAAGAAAAAGAAAAATATTGTAGATGCTGGAATACTGGAAATCTGAAATAAAAACAGAAAATGTTGGGCACGCTCAGCAGGTTAGGCAACATCTGAGGAGAGAGGAAGGCAGGATTAGCATTTCAGGTCTATGACTCTTGGTCAGAATCGGAAGATGTTTATAAGAAGGAATAAAAGATCCAGTCACAGCCTGACCTTTACACAGAATGCAACAGAATGAAGTGCTCTGTAATATTCTTCTATCCAGGCTCATGTTTTTCCTAACTTGTAGCTATCCTTGCACATACTTAAACTCTCAGGCTATATTTCTTAAGCTTGTACTAACTTATACTTCTGAGTTAACTATTGGATTAGACCCCACTCTACATTACATACTTCTGCTTCTCCTTACCTTCTTCAAACCTCAGAATTAATCTTCATATTTCTAGCATTCTTCACACCAGCATTAGTGCAGGCAGTCTGACTAATTATTCCATTAAGATTAGGTTGGCAATTAAAACTTGCAGAAACATATACATAAAAT
Organism: Squalus acanthias; assembly: GCA_030390025.1. Lineage (NCBI taxonomy): Eukaryota > Metazoa > Chordata > Chondrichthyes > Squaliformes > Squalidae > Squalus > Squalus acanthias. Next base: position 34,653,625 of record CM059429.1, read on the forward strand.
TTAATTGTCCAACCAATTACACTTTGGAAGATTCTTCACATCTACACATCATTAAACGTTAACAAGGTATATATTATTATTACCATATTGTCCCCAAGACTTGTGTCCACATGCCCACTAGTGTCAATCTGAACATAGAAAGAAAAAGGTCCTGTGTCTGTTTTATCTTTTTCTTATCAGTGGTTGGTTTAGGCCATCAGATTAGGTGTACCAGCAGGTTAGGGCATCAACATCTTGTCGTGAAGTTAACCCCATAGTGTCAGATTTGTTTCAGCTTTACCGACACACGGCCTATTATTTGATTCACATAACAGACTCTTGAAATCAAAACAAAAAATGGTATTGCTGAAGATTTTTATACCTTTTATGTATAATGATCAATTTAACAAACACTATATCAAATTGCACCACAATTGCTCAAATAATTTATAAAAAAAGTCAGTTTCAGCTATGCCAATTATGGTCAGCTGCTGTAAACCTAATCCACATCTGAATCTAAAAGCAGTCATCGTGACAATGCCTCGTGTATTCATTTCATAATGGAGGCCTGGTGAAGAGGACTTGTAAATTAGCAGATAAAAGACCGAGTAAAAAACACAGGGTGCTTTGTAAAGCCTGATTGTGTAAGCAGCAGTTTTGGAGGTCCCTGCTCTCTATCCAAATTATAAAAACAAGAGGTATAGGTTAAAAGGACTATATCATCAATAAAACAAACGACACTAGGAAATTGCTCACTGATTCGTAGCAACCATAGAGAAGTTGATAATATTCATATAATTAGATATATCTCTACTATATCTTGAATAATGATATTCACCATATCTCCATCAAACAGCAGCAACTACTTCCTCACAGAATAAAATAGATTGAATTTTCAAAGCAACCATTTAAAAAAAAAATGATGCCATCTATAATGGTAGATGCTGATAACCAATTATCAGATGAGAAATAAAGATCTGTCAAACTGGTGTATTAAGATTAAAAGTAGCAGCATAGAGTAAAAAGAATTGCAACACAGAGGGGGCTAAATTCGATAGCCCCCGAATACAGGCGAGGGGATCGCAATCCGCGATTAACCCGTGCTCGTTGTTTCCGATACAGGCAGCATGTAAACTTCATGCTGCCTGCTAATTTAAATGATTGCAGCGATGAGGAAACGCTAAATGTGCTGTTGAGTGCCTCAGCAGGGGGCCAAGTTCGTGTGAGGTTAGTACCATTTAGCCTGCAATACTTAAAGCCAGCCTGCACCTCTTAAAGGGGAGGTGCATTCTGGCTGGAGCAGGTGCTGGAAGTGGCTGGGGAAGAGAGTCTGACCTGCAAGAACACGGACTAATGGCGTAACAGGGGAGAGAGCATGCTTCAAGGTTCTCAGATGTTGCACTGGAGGCCTTGGTGGAGGATGTGGAAAGGAAGAGGGAGGTCCTCTATCCTCAGGGGGGCAGGAGGCACTCCAGATAAACTCTCAGAAGGCAGTGGGAGCAGGTAGCCATGGCAGTCGATGCCAGAAGTCAAGCCCCGAGGACCTGGATGCAGTGCCTCAAAAAAGTTCAATGACCTCACACCAGTGGTTAAGGTCAGTGAATGCATCCCACCAACTGCACCACTAGCCTCAGCCACTGCTCAATGTACCACACCCCTATCACTCACCTACCAACAATCTCTATCAATCAAGACTCATACCTCACATTCACACGCTCCATCTCACCCTCACACACTGAGCACTGCTGCAAGCCTTAAACCCACATCTCACAGCTTGCACACACTGCCAGCTATTCAATCATGACAGCCACATCACCCACACACATTGCACCACACTCACTGACACACTTCCCTCTCTCTTGCAGGACAAGTTGGCACAACGGCAGCAGGAGCTCACCAGCAGGGTACAGGCACAGCTGCATGACCTTACCCCGATGGAGGAGACGGTGGTTGCCATCATTGGAGCGGCCATCACTGAGGCCGTGGCCAGCGGTGGGGCTGAAACAATTGAAGATGACAGTATCCTCCTTACCTAATCCTCCTTCTCACATGTAGGGAACGGTAGCATAGTGGTTATGCTACTGGAGAGGCCTGGACTAATGATCCAGAGACATGAGTTCAAATCCCACCATGGCAGCTGGGGAATTTAAATTCAGTTAATTAAATAAATCTGGAATAAAAAGCTAGTATCAGTAATGGTGACCATGAAACTATCGGATTATCGTAAAAAACCATCTGGTTCACTAACGTCCTTTAGGGAAGGAAATCTACCTGGTCTGGCCTATATGTGACTCCAGATCCACAGCAATGTGGTTGACTCTTAACTGCCTTCTGAAATGGCCTAGCAGTTGTAACAAACTGCTACAAAATACAAGACGACTAAAACCTGACGGACCATTCGGCACCGGCTACGGACACAATGGCCCACCCAGCGCGGTCGACCCTGCAAAGTCCTCCTCACCAACATATGGGGACTTGTGCCAAAATTGGGAGAGCTGTCATACTCACAGAATCATACCTTTCAGCCAATGTCCCAAACTCTTCCATTACCATCCTGGCAAGACAGACCCACCAGGGGTGGCGGCACAGTATACAGTCTGGAAGGAGTGGCCCTGGGAGTCCTCAACCTTGACTCTGGACCCCATGAAGTCTCATGGCTTCAGGCCAAGCATGGGCAAGGAAACCTCCTGCTGATTACCACCTACCTCAGCTGATGAATCAGTACTCCTCCATGTTGAACACCACTTGGAAGGAGCACTGAAGAAGCAAGGTCACAGAATGTACTCTGGGTGGGGGACTTCAATGTTTTCAAGAGTGGCGCAGGTAGCACCACTACTGACTGAGCTGGCCGAGTTCTGAAGGACATAGCTGCCAGTCTGGGCCTGCGACAGGTGGTGAGAGAACCAACACAAGGGAAAAACCTACTTGACCTCGTCCTCACCAATCTACCTGTCGCAGATGCATCTGTCCATGACAGCATTGGTAGCAGTGACCACCGCACAGTCATTGTGAAGACGAAGTTATGTGGCACTACCACTGTGCTAAATGGGATAGATTCAGAACAGATCTAGCAGCTCAAAACTGGGCATCCATGAGGCACTGTGGACCATCAGCAGCAGCAGAATTGTATTCCACCACAATCTGTAAACTTATGGCCTGGCATATCCCTTACTCTACTATTACCATCAAGCCATGGGACCAACCTGGTTCAATAAGGAGTGTAGAAGAGCATGCCAGGAGCAACACCAGGCGTACCTAAAAATAAGATGCAAACCTGGGGAAGCTGCAACACAGGACTACATGCATGCTAAAAAATGGAAGCAGCATGTTAGAGACAGGGCTAAGCGATCCCACAATCAACAGATCAGATCAAAGCTCTGCAGTCCTGCCAAATCCAGTCGTGAATGGTGGTGACCATTAAACAACTAATGGGAGGAGGAGGCTCCATGAATATTCCCATCCTCAATGATGGTGGAGCCCAGCACGAGTGCAAAAGACAAGGCTGAAGCATTTGCAACCATCTTCAGCAAGAAGTGCCGAGTGGATAATCCATATTGGCCTCCTTCCGAGGTCCCCACCATCACAGAAGCCAGTCTTCAGCCAATTCGATTCACTCCATGTGATATCAAGAAACGGCTGAACGCACTGGATACAGCAAAGGCTATGAGCCCCGACAACATCACGGCTGTCGTGCTGAAGACTTGTGCTCCAGAACTAGCCGTGCCTCTAGCCAAGCTGTTCCAGTACAGCTACAACACTGGCATCTACCCGACAATGTGAAAAACTGCCCAGGTATGTCCTGTCCACAAAAAGCAGGACAAATCCAATCCGACCAATTACCGCCCCATCAGTCTACTCTCAATCATCAGCAAAGTGATGGAATGTGTTGCTGAAAGTGCTATCAAGCGGCACTTACTCACCAATAACCTGCTCACTGATGCCCAGTTTGGGTTCCGCCAGGACCACTCGGCTCCAGACCTCATTACAGTCTTGGTCCAGACGTGGAAAAAGGAGCTGAATTCCAGAGGTGAGGTGAGAGTGACTGCCCTTGACATCAAGGCAGCATTTGACCGAGTGTGGCATCAAGGAGCCCTAGTAAAACTGAAGTCAATGGGAATCGGGGGGAAAACTCTCCACTGGCTGAAGTCATACCTAGCACAAAAGGAAGATGGCTGTGGTGGTTGGAGGTCAATCATCACAGCCCCAGGACATCGCTACAGGAGTTCCTCAGGGCAGTGTCCTAGGCCCAACCATCTTCAGCTGCTTTCATCAATGACCTTCCCTCCAATATAAGATCAGAAGTGGGGATGTTGGCTGATGACTGCACAGTGTTCAGTGCCATTCGCAACTCCTCAGATAATGAAGCAGTCCATGCCCGCATGCAACAAGACCTGGACAACGTTCAGGCTTGGGCTGATAAGTGGCAGGTAGCATTCGCACCACAGAAGTGCCAGGCAATGACTATCTCCAACAAGTGAGAGTCTAACCACCGCCCCTTGACATTCAACGGCATTACCATCGCCAAATCTCCCACCATCAACATCCTGGGGGTCACCATCGACCAGAAACTTAACTGGACCAGCCACATAAATACTGTGGCAACAAGAGCAGGTCAGAGGCTAGGAATTCTGCAGCAGGAGTCTCACCTCCTGACTCCCCAAAGTCTTTCCACCATCTACAAGGCACAAGTCAGGAGTGTGATGGAATACTCTCCACTTGCCTGGATGAGTGCAGCTCCAACAACACTCAAGAAGCTCGACACCATCCAGGACAAAGCAGCCCGCTTGATTGGCACCCCATTCACCACCTTATACATTCACTCCCTCCACCACCGGCGTACCGTGGCTGCAGTGCGTACCATCTACAAGATGCACTGCAGCAACTCGCCAAGGCTTCTTCGGCAGCACCTCCCAAACCCTCGACCTCTAGCACCTAGAAGGACAAGGGCAGCAGGCGCATGGGAACACCACCACCTGCAAGTTTTCCTCCAAGTCACACACTATCCTGACTTGGAAGTATATCGCCGTTCCTTCATTGTCGCTGGGTCAAAATCCTGGAACTCCCTCCCTAACAGCACTGTGGGAGTACCTTCACCACACGGACTGCAGTGCTTCAGGAAGGCGGCTCACCACCACCTTCTCTAGGGCAATTAAGGTGGGCAATAAATGCTGGCCTTGCCAGCAACGGCCAGATCCCATGAATGAATAAAAAAAAAATCCCACTTCCACCTCATCCCACAATCTCTTCTGACTTACAAGCTGCACACGGTGTAAGCATGCACCTCTTGCATCCCCACCTCCCCTCACCACAACCCTACCCTTGTGCCTTTCTCCTGTCAGATACCCAAGAACGCAACCTGGCCAGGCACTGGTGGAGGAACAAGAACTGGAAGAGGAAGAAGGCAGTGATGCTGAAGACACAGCACCATCACTCGATTTCACACTCGCAGCCACCAGCTCAGATACTGACACTTTGCGTAACTTAAAGGATAGCTTAGACGCAGGATCTGCATGTGGTGAGACACCGGGCACGAGTGGCCTGCAGCCAGGGCAGCGGTCAACGGTATGGCAGGTGACAGCTCCCCAGAGGGTGAGGCCGCACATGAGTTCTGCTGCAGAGGACTCAGATGAACACTTTGTTGGGGCAGGCTGCAGAAGAAGACTGATGGGTGCACAATGAAATCCTTGGCGCATTGGCAGGCCTGCCAGGAAACCTACGTGCAATGTCAAAGAGCATGGAGGAGCCCGGCACCAACTTGGCACAGGGCCTTGCACAAAGCTTGGAGCCCATCTTTCCAGGATGGAAGTGATAGCCAACTCCATTAGCACACCCGCAGACCAAACCAGGATGCAGCGTCTGATGGCCGATGTCTCAGCTTCTATTGTAGCACAAGCAGAAGCCACCCAATGTCTGAGTGCTGCAGTGGAAGCTCAGACTTCTGTCATGTAAGCTCAGCTTGCTGCCACGCAAGCTCAGACTGCTGCCATTGTGGCTGTGATTACCAGTGTTCAAAGGGACTTGCAGGTTGTCACAGCAGTTCAGCAATCTGTCCTGCAACAGATTACTAGGATTGCTGAGGCGTGCCCCGGGGGAGTGGCAGTGGCTCCGTGGAGCACGAACCTGCTGACCTCTCTCAGGATGACAGCATTCGTCCTCCCACCCCTACCACTCCGCCAGTGCCCTTGCTGTTGCCCGTCAGCCAGCCAGCCCAGACTGCTGCCGCTCATGCAGAGATGGTGTAGTCTGAAGTCGGATCTTCAGCACCTGTCACACCACTCCCTGTAGACTTTAGCAGCTTGAAATAACTGTACAAACCACCAATCACTTCTACAAACTCAGCAACAGCCAATAGAAATCAATCAGCAAATAACTGGCGCCGGTGGGGGGTCCTTCCTGCTACTGAACGCATGTTCAGCAGTGCGAGCTTCAACAGTGCGAGCTTAAGTTAGCTCGAGCGTTCAGCACCAAGATGGCAGCGTCCAAACAAAGGGCGCTATGGAGCCGACTTTAGCAGCCAGAAGTGCTATAAGGACCCCCTGAATAACACCAAGTACAAATAGAGCATCCGACCGTTGACATGCATTACCAGTTAAACTTAAATTGGTCCATTTGGTGCCTGCTGATGCCAAAGTCTGAGGGCAAGAGGTGGAAAACAACGCTGATAAATCATAGAAAAACTCACTGCTTCCTCCTGTTTTTATGGGAAACTGCAAACTGCAATTGATGCTCTTGAAATGAATCAATCTCAAGACCAACTCGGATTTTCTGTGCTGGAAGAATTTCTCTATCACCTGGAGTGTTGGTACAATCAACTGGACTGCAGGGCTTGTTCCAAAGACTAAGTTCCAATAGATGAGAGTACATTGAGTGAAAGATTTTAAGCAAAAGCCAAATGACAGGATATGCAAAATGTGAAGCCCGGTGCAGACATATAGCACAGCACTTTTAATATGAACAAAAATAACAACATGCTCCAAAAGGGATATTTAATCAATATTAAAAACAAGTCAAGGCAAGAATGGTACACAAAGCTTCTCAGGCTAGAATGAGGCAGTTCAGAAACAGAAAATTATTTGATAAGAAAAAAAATTATCGGGGAGTTACAGCATACTGCTGATGAAAAAAAGAAAGAATTGAAGACTGGTCTGTGACACCCCTTTAAGATATATCCAAGGACAACGTTGGAGGAAGCCGGTGAACGAGGAAGAAAATAAACATTTTTTTCAGCAAAATAACCATTGGAAAACTTTGTGATGACATAATTCAGTTATGTTATTCTAATTTACTCGATATTCAGGAAAGCTAATCTGAAAGGCAATTTAAGGGTTAAACAGTCTGATTGATGGCACACTGCAATGCTTGAGGCTAGGCAGACCACAAATATTGACTGGAATGTTTTAAAATAAATAAACTAATTATCACAACCCTGCAGGGCTGATTTATAAAATGCATTTGTTCTGCAAATAATTCTCGTGTAGGAACTTTCCCTTCAAACAATCTTCAGAACTCTGGGCTACACATCATCCAAGTTTTCTCCAGAAGGGTGTGGAGTGCAAACAATAAGAGATTTTTAGGTGCATTGTACCACTACAGCTTGTCCCACATTCTTCTATCGCTCTCCTCCTTCCACCTACTCCATTGGGCCCATTGTTTCTGCTCTTTGAAAGAGCTTCCCAACGTATCCATTTACATGTGGGAAAATTTCTGGTTTTGGCTTTGTAACAATAGCTTTACAACTATCGAAATAAGAATTGTTAAGTTTAGAAACTATTAACACCAAGGGGGCCTGAGTGCAGCAGTAGGTTAGACCATTATCCTTCTGAATGTATGACTTGGGTTCAAATTCAGCCCAGAGATATAAAACAAAAGTAATTTATCAATCTCACTTAATGAGGTGTTAGTGATGTGACAAATAACACTATCCTTCCACCTCTAGAACCTGGGATGAAATTTCAGTCCAGAATAAAATGTCATCTGGCAAACTGTGAGGTACTAAACGTCCATCCATAATTGTTCATTTCTACTACAGTAGGTTTAATATTGCAGGGTCGATGGAGGGAGTTGTTGTACATCATTTTTCCAATGTGCATTTTGTAGTGAAGCTAAATAAAGTTTTCAAACTCATGCACAAAGTATGACAATTATGGATGGCTTGTAAATGAAATTAATTTGGGGCAATCTGAATCTGGTCCCAGTGGATAGAAGTTCAAAGCACAAGATTATTCATAATTCAGAACTAATTTGTCAATCTTACTCAGTGGCCGTAAAGGTTAGGCGAAACAACAAATGGAAATGTCATGCTTGTCCAATACTGATGCATTTCTGAGGTTGAGGGCTGAAGCCCATTAATATAGCAGTGCTTAGTACATCTGACTTGTCCAAAACCTGAATTGAGAATGCTTGATGCAATCGCTGGTTGCAGACTGAAAGCACGGGTTTGTTCCGCTCCCCAGCACAGACAACCCTTGTCTTTTAATTAGCATGTAAACTACCCCTGAAATAAACTGATTAAATTTCAAGAGCATCACAGTTCTGTACTCTTAGTACATGAAATATATATATAAAAAATGTAAACTAAATGGGCCAACATTTGCGATCGGAGGCTTCCCGCGGGCGGACACCTCCTACCTGCAAAATTTCTAAGAAAGTACCTGGTTGCCCGGGAAGAATGGCGGCTTGCGATCCTGGGCCTCTCCGGGTCCGCGCGGACAGAGCCCCACGGATCCCAGGGATGCCTGTGGTTGGTAGGCGCTCCTGGGATCACGTGGGCTGGCCCAACCAATAAAAGAAAGGAATCCCCATTCATACTTTTGACAGGTCCGTACGTACAGAACTGGCAAAAGTCTGAATGGGGATCACTTAAAAAATACACCAACACATTAAATACATTTTTTTTTTAAATTACATATTTAAAATTAATTAAAATGCCATTTAAATATTTGAAACAAAAATGTAATTTTTGGGGGGGGAAATTAAATGTTTTTACGGGACTAAAAATAAACTTACATTTTTGAAGAATATTTTTAACTTACATTTTTGAAGAATATTTTAAATTTATAAATGAGTGATAACATTTTATTTTATTTTTCTAATTTTTAAAACTCTTATGCTGGTAAGAATTTGACGGCCTTTCAGCGGGTGGAAGTTGTGCAAAAAGCGCAACTCTCCACCCACAGAGGCCCTTTTCTTGGGCATGCGGAGGATCTGTCAAGAGAATTCTTGACAGATCGCAAGTGCCGGGTTTCAGCACATGCGCTTCGCATGCCTAAACCCGGCATTTGCGCGGCCCCTACGGGCACGTACACACCTCGTAGGCACCCGTAGGGGTCACAAAATACGGCCCAATATATTTGTTAGCTTTAGGTTATGTTGCAAGTTCCTCCTCCCTCAAAAGAATCCTTGCCTCAGATCAACACCTACATCTCCAGTACTGTCACAGAGAGCTCCATCCAAACTGTCCTACTGCTGCCTTTCTCAGAAGCGCGGAGTCCAGAGTGAAATTACAGATCTTCATAATGATTCAAAGGAACATCAGAGCGAAAAAAAATTGCACAGAACCAATTTCTGGGGAGGCAGGGGAATAAGATTGAGAAGTGGAGGCAAAAGCCTTGACATTTCACTGTAGGGATATTAGTATATGAATGTTGAAGTACTCCTCTTGACCTCCTTCAAAGCTTCATTTTATTCAAAATACCAGTGAAGTGCAAAAATCTGGGGGATGAAATTGGGTATCGGCCCGTTTGGGGTGCTAACTTTTGAAATGTTTTAAAATTTAGCGCCAGGCGCTAAGGATTCTGAAATTCTACTAAATTGGGTGTTAGTGCCCCAGGAACGAAGTGGGGCGCTAAATCAAGCGCTAATGACCTCAGTGGGGCACTACAGGGGCGCTACCAGCAGAGTGCTAATGAATTTCAGGTGCAATGCATTCAGCAATGATCCTTCACACTGGTTCGTTCCAGCTCTTAAAGGGGAGGTTGTATCATTGTGCAGATGCTCATTTTCAGCATTGCTGGCTTTGAGGTGACCTGCGAGCAAGTGAATCCCCTGATGGCTATGGCTGTTCCCACTCTCAGGAGGAGAGCTCGTCGGTTCACAGACGTGGCATTGGTGGCTGGAGTGGAGCGAAGGAGGGCAGTGCTGTTCCCGGCCACTGGAAGGAGGCCATCGCCTCAGGTGTTCAGGGCAATGTGGAGGGAAGTGGCCCAGGAGGTCTCGGCCAGTAGTGTGTTGGAACGCAGCCTGACACAGTGCCGCAAGAAATTCAACAACCTCAGTTGGGTGGTCAAGGTGAGTCCATGCTTCAACAGCTCCTACAGACCAGCATCTGAACCTCAGTCTGTGTACACTGCACAAAGAACCACACCACCACCACTCATCTTCACCTACTCAAACTCACATCTCACGCCTTGCCTACAATCACAGCTATTCAACGATGGCAGGCATATCTTCCAAACACATAGCTGGATTCAGACACATTTGTTTCTCTTGCAGGCCATGATGGCCCACAATAGGAGGGAGCAGCAGAGAACAGGCGGGGGTGATGCGCAGCTCCAGCAGCTCTCAGACCTTGAGGAGCGAGTGCTGCGACTCATTGGGCAGCAGGTGGTGGGCGCCATGGCCCAGAGCTGGTCGAGGGCGTCCTGCAAGGCCATCGGTCATCTCTGGCACCGACACTCAGCAGCCTTTAACCAGCCCTGCTGCAGCCACTGGGGAGACACTACGTAGGAGCACTAGATTAGGAAAGGAGGCTGTAAAGAGAGGAGGCAAGGGTGATTAGTCAATATTGTTGTTGTATATATGTGGTTAATGGTTTTCGATAAATTTATTACTGGAATGTTGCAGATTTGGTGCTGTGTCTCATTTCAGTTTTGGGGTGTGGTATGGAATCACTAAGTGCTGGAATGATGGCGACATACTCAGCAACCGGAAAGAGGACTCGAAGTCACTGGAAACAAAGTCTGATGAAGCGGTCACGGACCAACCTTGCAGAACGCCGGTTGAGTGACTGCCTCCTCCATTGCTGCTGTTCGTCTTCCTGCTTCTCCTCTTCCTCCTCCTCCTCATCATCGTCCTCCTCCTGAGGTGGTGCGGCTATGCCTGGTAGCAATGGCTGGGCCCTCATGATGGCCAAGTTGTGGAGCATGCAGCAGACAACGACAAAAAGTGATGCCCGCTCAGCCGAGTACTAGAGGGCTCCTCCTGAGCGGTCAAGGCAGCGGAACTGTTGCTTAAGCACTTTGATGGTCTGCTCAATGACGTTCCTGGTGGCAGCATGGCTCTCATTATAAGAGTGATGGCCAGGGGTGTTGGGGTTGTGGAGGGGAGTCATGAGCCAGGTGGAGAGCGGATAGCCCTCGTCTCCCAGCAGCCAGCCGCAAGCATGATATGGTGGCTGGAATAGAGTTGGCACACCGGTCTGGCGCACGATGAAGGCATCATGGTTGCTGCCAGGATAGCGGGCATGGACGGTCAGGATTCACCGTGTGTGGTCGCACACCAACTGCACAGTAAGTGAGTGGTAGCCTTTGCGGTTACGAATACCTCAGGATTGTTATGAGGTGCCCAGAAAGTGACGTGGGTGCAGTCAATAGCGCCCTGCACCATGGGGAAGCCCGCTATCCTGGCAAAGCCACATGCACGCTCGTGCTGCTTCTCTCTGGTCATGGGGAAGGAAATGTAGTCCCTTCTCCTTCTGTACAGAGCATCTGTGACCTCGCAGATGGAACAATGGACGACAAACTGGGAGATGTTGGAGATGTCGCCTGTCGCACACTGGAATGATCCGCTGGCGTAGAAATTGAGGGCGACGGTGACCTTGACTGCCACTGAGAGAGCCGTGGTCGCCCTGATCTGAGGCTCGAGGTCTGGCTGCAGGAGGTGGCAGAGCTCTGTGACCACGTTCTTGCTGAAGCAGAGCCTTCTAACACACTGGTCCTCAGTGAAATTCATGTAGGAGAACTGCTGCCGGAATACCCTGGGTGGGTAAGGCCTCCTGTTGAGAGCCCTGTTGGCCCCTCCTACCTCTGGCCACATTTTGCACTCTTTCTCTGTGCTTCAGTTGCCTCCGACGTTGATGCTGGAGGGCGAGGTCCAGTGCCAGTACAGCCCCCATGAAAGGATCCAAATATTACACTTTCAAATCTCCCCTCAATGAAACTGAAGAATCTTTATGTGCCAGAACACTCGTTAAAATGCAAAACGCTCAAATCGGTCAAAAGGCCTTTTTGCCTATGTGACGCTAACAACGCAGCATTGTTGGCTGACGAAAACTAAACCGGATGTGGACGCCTTTAAATAGCGCTCCTCCAGCGGACATCCAACTGAAAGCCGACTCCTCTACCTGTCGTTGTTAATGGCAGGCGCACAAGCAGGGGGCAAGGGGGAATTTTTCATCCGGGGTGCTGCGCACGGCAATGACGTCACGATCTCCGGGTGCAGGAGATCAGGGCGCAATGTCTTACCGCCGCCACAAAACTCCCGCCGAAATAAGCGGGAGGCGTCGATATCGCCGCGCCCAGTCGCAAATCCATTTGCGCCCTGTTAGCGCCCCCCCGAGGCACTAATGGGAGGTGCAAAGGAGCCCAATTTCTAGCCCCTGAAGTATTACAGTAAATTAATCGGAAAGTTTTTTCTCCGAAAGAACAGATGAACTGAGTCACCACGATGACGACGACATGCGACTTTTGCTTCCAGTCTTTCTCCCCAGAAGATTCGAAATTAAATCATTTTAATGCAGCAGTGGCTTAAGGCAGAACAACAACTGTACTCCAAACATAAATGAATGTCATGTTTAAAATGACTTATCACCTAAAATACAAAGGCTTTGCTAAGAACTTTATAGCTTGCATACTTTTGGGTAACCACAGTGAAGATTTATTTATAAACCAGGACTATGAATGCTAAAAGAGAAATAAAACAAGTCAGGCCAGTTATAGACAGTCAGTTTACACAGTGCTACAATGCAGCTGTTTACTGGACTGTTACTGGCACTTGACAATAAAATCGAGATTTTCTATGCTTTGATGCCTTAATTGGACTTGAGGCTTTATTAGCAGAAAGTTGTCTTTCATTTCCATTACATTTTCAATGCCATGTAGAAGCACCACAGAGGAACACTAATGGAAGTTTCAGAACAATATCAAAACTCAGCTTAAAACCAGATTCAGTGTTACAAAGAGCAAGTGCAGCTTGCTGTCAAAACCAAGAATGAACCTATCACTCCATCAGGGCTTTCAGATTTAAAGAGGAAAAATAAATTTTACAATATATTCCAATTTTCCAAGGAGATACACTGTGCGAAATAGGTTTTTAACACAGTTGTAAAATATTTGTGAATGAGCAGCAGGAGATACAAGTGTCTCACAGTACAGACAAATTGTGTCTGTTGATCAAAACATGCTGAGCTTTATAAGGCAAAGTCTCATTCATTGTTTTATTTCCGTTTTAGTTATTCTAATGCTTTTGAAAGCCTCTTTACTGTACTGTCTTCCTTCAGATGAGAAGATGGGAGATACCAAGCCATGAATTTCTCTACCATCCATGTTGCAGCAGACTGCAGAGAGAATGGCGTCGACATTAACCCCCCAGTGATGGATGGAGAGGGTCAGGGGGCAGGTGGGGGTTAAAAATTAAAAATCGGATAATGCTTCCCCATCCTCCAATTAAGCGCCTGCCGCCATTTTTACGGTGGTGGGTAGTGTGGCGTGTGTGCGTGTCCCGTCTTGGAGAGGTGGGAGCACGCCTTGTGGGTCAGGAGGACTGAGTACCCCCCCTCTAATCCCTGGTCTCCAGCCTGCCCTACAATTGGCCAACACCCACAACCAGCCCCCTCCACCCCAACTCTTTGGCCTACCCCAAGATCGGCAGACCCCACCCCCACCCAAACCCCAATTTCCCGCCTGCCCCATGATTGGCCGACGACCCCCCTCCACTGACAATATGGCCGGCTGCCAGGTGGGAAATGGAAGAAGAAAATGATAATGAGGTCCTGCCGTTAAATTCAGCAGGACCTCCGCGTCCCCGGGATTTCCAGGATTCCCACCTGCTGCCACCCTCCCACGCACCCTCCCCTCCCTGTAAATATCAGGGCCAATGTGTCTTTGAAGAGCAACGCAAGCCATGCTGTCGGCTTTCTGTCCTCTCCCTCTCCCTCTGTCTGGTGCCTTAAAGTGAAATGCTTTGCTCCCAAGAGGTTAACATTTGCCTTTCTGGCTTAAACAAGTCAAACCAGGATTCAGTGTTCTTTCACTTTTTGGCATTCATTGTACCACATAACCCTGACCATGTGCAATCATTATAACAGTGGCCGAGAACTTTGATAACCTTGACACGTGCACCAATATCCCAGTAATTAATGTTTGTACAGTCTCTTTCCTGGGGAGAGTGCAACCAATTCTTTATCATTTTAGTCTACTTATCCATACTGATTCCCAGTGTCTGAAAGGTATAAGGAAAAGCTGGATAAGCTAGGGCTATCCAGCCTCAAAAAGACAGAGCACATTGAAATGTGTAAAGTTGAACAGTTTAATTATTTTTAAAAGCAAAAGAAGTATTCAGAGACTGAAGATGTGCATTTTACTGAGGAAGAATGAAGGAACATGATCCGAAAGCTTGTAAAATTAAATAAATCTGTTGGACTATAACCTGGTGTTGTGCGACTTCTCATTTTTGTCCACCCCAGTCCAACGCCGGCATCTCCACATCATGATATATGTGTGTCATCTGAAGTCCAAACTGAGTCAAACTTGGCAGATTCAGAAAGGTTTGAAAACAGCTAAAATGGCCTGATTTTGGTAAAATTTCAGAAGTAGCCCAATTTTTCCAGGCTATTTTAGTAGTTGCTGCGTCTATTCCAAACTAACCAACCAACCAGCCACTGACAAAAGTGCACAGAAAGCCTACCCTCTTTCCAACTGCAAGGAAGCAGACACTTATTGATTACTGTGAATTGTGGTGGGATAACAGCTGCAGATACATCAAAGTCATCAGAACAAGCCAGGTGGTGGAAGGTTGGCAGCAGTTTTAGGTGAATGTGTTTCTGTGGAGCTCAATATTTTCGTTCATCATTAGCAATGTTCTAATCTTACCTTGCAAGCACATAGCGATAGCAAAGTCCATGGCCCAGCTGACCAAGGCCATCAACAATCCCAGCAGAATCAGGAAAATCCAGTCTTCCCCCACTTTCGAGATGAGGAATGTCTGACATCGCACACTACATACTGCAGACAAAAAAATGGAAATTATTATAGAAAACAGTGGATTATCAATGAGACAATTTGCAACTACTGATTTAATAGGTGGCCTGCCAACCAAGCAACAAGTAATAAAGTCTTTATTAATTGTCTACACATTCAGTAGGGAACAGCTTCACAAGCTTCCATATTGTTTTCTACAGGCTGAGTGCAAAATTCCCTCATTTTCAACATATGCATGGCCATTATTTAATGGGACAGCGTCGTCATGGCGACATGTCCAGCAAGACACTTACCAAATATAAATGGAGAAAGGTGTCAGGAATACAAAGTTGCCAATGGGGCATTAATCAAATACGAGTATGCCTTTTTATTACAACTAAGATTTTTTTTTTATAAAAGTACAGCTAATCTATTATCTGCAATAGCAAAGTTTTCAGACCAGACAATCTACCTGTTCTAGGAACTAAACCTGCTGAAAACTCCGAGTTGATAATATGCTTTAAACATCCAGATATCAAGAAACGGCTGAGCGCACTGGATACAGCAAAGGCCATGGGCCCCGACAACATCCCGGCTATCGTGCTGAAGACTTGTGCTCCAGAACTAGATACAACACTGGCATCTATCCAACAATGTGGAAAACTGCCCAAGTATGTCCTGTCCACAAAAAGCAGGACAAATCCAATCCGGCTAATTACTGCCCCATCAGTCTACTCTCAATCATCAGCAAAGTGATGGAAGGGGTTATTGACAGTGCTATCAAGTGGCACTTACTCACCAATAACCTGCTCACTGATGCCCAGTTTGGGTTCCGCCAAGACCACTCGGCTCCCGACCTCATTACAGCCTTGGTCCAAACATGGACAAAGGAGCTAAATTCCAGAGGTGAGGTGAGAGTGACTGCCCTGGACATCAAGGCAGCATTTGACCAAGTGTGGCATCAAGGAGCCCTAGTAAAATTGAAGTCAATGGGAATCAGGGGGAAAACTCTCCACTGGCTGAAGTCATACCTAGCACAAAGGAAGATGGTTGTGGTGATTGAAGGTCAATCATCACAGCCGCAGGACATCGTTGCAGGAGTTCCTCAGGGCAGTGTCCTAGGCCCAACCATCTTCAGCTGCTTCATCAACAACCTTCCCTCCAACATAAGGTCAGAAATGGGGATGTTCGCTGATGACTGCACAGTGTTCAGCGCCATTCACAACTCCTCAGATAATGAAACAGTCCATGCCCGCATGCAACAAGACCTGGACGACGTTCAGGCTTGGGCTGAGAAGTGGCAGGTTACATTCGCGCCACAGAAGTGTCAGGCAATGACTATCTCCAACAAACGAGAGTCTAACCACCTCCCCTTGACATTCAACGGCATTACCATTGCCGAATCCCTCACTATCAACATCCTGGGGGTCACCATTGACCAGAAACTTAACTGGACCAGCCACATAATACTGTGGCAACAAGAGCAGGTCAGAGGCTGGGTATTCTGTGGTGAGTGTCTCATCTCCTGACTCCCCAAAGTCTTTCCACCATCTACAAGGCACAAGTAAGGAGTGTGATGGAATACTCTCCACTTGCTTGGATGAGTGCAGCTCCAACAACACTCAAGAAGCTCGACACCATCCAGGACAAAGCAGCCCGCTTGATTGGCACCCCATCCACCACCTTAAACATTCACTCCCTCCACCACCGGCGTACTGTGGCTGCAGTGTGTACCATCTACAAGATGCACTGCAGCAACTCGCCAAGGTTTCTTGTGAAAGAATATGCCATATTTCAGAAAAATATACCATCCTATGAAAGAATTCTGACTTTATTAAACATGACCTACTGGGCTTGGAAATCTGAAAGCCTCAACAAGGAAAAGCTGTAAACAGAATACAGGCTTTTGAGATAAGATAAGTTGTTGACACTGAAACAATAGCCCTATTGAAGCAGAGGGTTAGAGCTTCCAGAAAGTCTGAAGTTTTGGAAAGAGCACAATGGTATAATGTTAAGTGTTTTAAACCAACACTTTGAAATGAATTACATAAATTAAAGAAACATACGCCTTTGTAAATATGACATCAAATGAAAGATAGGAGACATAATTCTTAATACAACCAACTGAGGTAGCTAAGAAGACAATGAGACACTCGGTTGAGGTGTT
Organism: Squalus acanthias; assembly: GCA_030390025.1. Classification (NCBI taxonomy): domain Eukaryota; kingdom Metazoa; phylum Chordata; class Chondrichthyes; order Squaliformes; family Squalidae; genus Squalus; species Squalus acanthias. The sequence goes on from CM059429.1 coordinate 34,670,944, forward strand.
TTCAATTTACATGTTGTAAAAAGATACAAACAGAAGACTTTCACAAATATGACATCAATAGATGAACTTGGAACACCTAGGAGACACGAAGTCTGGGTTGCAACCAGCTGAGGTGACTTAAGAATTGAATAGAAGACCTTGCTAAGAATGGCATCAAATAGATACATCTGCTCCATATTGTTTTTATGATAAGTTTTGAACACCTAAAGGTAGAGACACAATTCTGCAAGTTAACAGCTGAACTAATTGTAAGAATAGCAGGGGTCAACAGACAAATTACTAGAGATAATTAGCTTACATCGGCAGAAAACTTCAAAGGATATACCACTGAGAAAGAGTATAAAGATTGGATTTTCAAATAGGAAGACAGAATTCGCTGGAAGGGGCAAAGCGGTTCTCAGTCTTCAGAGGCAAGCTCTGTAAGTTTTCAATTCTTTAAGACTCGGGTATCAAAGGTATTTGATTTTGGTGAATATTCTGGAATAAGACTAAGTAAGAAATGTAAAAATGTAACTAAGTTAAGATTTGAGAATAAGGATCTCTGATAAGAATTGTAAGCTTTTTGTATTTTGCACTGTTAATGTTGCGACTGAATCACCAACTGTAAACTGCATGTCGGTTCTTTAATAAATCTATATTTTTTTTAGAATTGTCTCAAATAGTACTTCTGCATCAAACTCGCGAACTCAATCTCTGTACACTCTTTGGTGAGCAGTTGCAGAATTCTGGAGGAGTTTTCCGGACCCTCATAATATCCAGAAGGTTACAGTCTAGCTAAAACTTATTAAAAGTGCTATCTGGAGGACGGTAACATCTTCAGGTCGTTCCTTTCCTTTAGGACGAGATAGTCTGGACCTTTATACCCAATTAAGCGTCTTTAGGATCCGGCTACCTCTAACTTTAGTTGAAGGTGAACGTCTGGGGAATACGCCTGATCCGGGGTAGCCCAAAAGGGCTAGGACTAGTAATAATCCTTTCATTCTTCGACAGCACCTCCCAAACCCGCGACCTCTTCCACCTAGAAGGACAAGGGCAGCAGGCGCATGGGAACACCACCACCTCCAAGTTCCCCTCCAAGTCACACACCATCCTGACTTAGAAGTATATCGCCGATCCTTCATCGTCGCTGGGTCAAAATCTTGGAACTCCCTCCCTAACAGCACTGTGGGAGTACCTTCACCACACGGGCTGCAACGGTTCAAGGCGGCGGCTCACCACCACCTTCTCAAGGGCAATTAGGGATGGGCAATAAATGCTGGCCTTGCCAGCGACGCCTACATCCCATAAATGAATAAAAAAGAAATTTACATTGGAATCTACAGCACTGGCGCAGAACAATGACAGATTGGGAAATTGAACTGAACTGGAAGCAGATTACTTAATTCTCTCCATGATCTCTGCTCATAATCCAATGCCCTTTTTGCAGTAAAGTTTTGGCACTGGGTATATGGTGCTAGAAATTGCGGTCGGAGGCGTACCTCTGGAGTAAGCCTTCAACCCGCAAGAGGATTACGAAAGTGCCTGCTGGCGGCCAGGCTGCGAAAACATGCGGTCTCAGGCCTCGAGGCGGAGGGCAGCGTAATGGCCCACGGTTCCCAGGGACACAGGCGGTGTGGAAGCATACCTGGGATCATGTGGGCCTGGTCCTCCAATCAATAAGCAGAATTCCATTTCAATCACGGCCAGGCTGCGAAAACATGCGGTCTCAGGCCTCGAGGCGGAGGGCAGCGTAATGGCCCACGGTTCCCAGGGACACAGGCGGTGTGGAAGCATACCTGGGATCATGTGGGCCTGGTCCTCCAATCAATAAGCAGAATTCCATTTCAATCACTTACAAAGGGAATCCCCTAATGAGATGCAATGGAATCTCAAAATCTAATAATTATACAATTTACAGAAATGGAATTTTATTCGTAATTACCTTCATTCCACCAACCTCACTAAAAATTAAATTCTTTGATAATTTTATACATCATTAAAACTGTAATCTGGGCCAATATTTACATAAATACATTTCATACAGTGTATGTGCATAATTTAGGATATGAAAATGTTTAATTAATGGCTTAAATATCCCCTTATGCCGATACAAACAGGCCCCGTGCCGCTTGCATCGACCGTAAAACTTCCGCGCGCAATGGCTGGCCAGTCGGTGGGCAAATAGCCCAACACTGGGCCAGCGATTGCTTTTTCGTGGCCCCCGCGGATGACCTGCCAACGCATACCCCTTCCTCCATTGTCTTCAACAGGTTACAAAACTAATTGATCCCCATGGCATCATTCATGGACAAAATACGCAGGATCAGAATAACAGACCTGAAGCCATAAATTAATAAATTCAGATAGAATTCATTCCCAGTTCTATTGTGAATTGTCACCAATTTATAAAATATACTGTAGTAATTTAATTATCAAATGCAGGCAGTTATTTAATAAATGTAATGGGTAACTTGATTATTAATATATGCAGTAATGTCATTATTAAATGTAATCACTGAACTACTGAATTATAAAATTTAATGACCAATTTAATAAATTATAAAATTTAGACACCGGCTTACTGAATTATAAAATTAGGCCTGTCAAGCGATTAAAAGAATTAATCATGATTAATTTCACGATTAAAAATTTTAATCTCAGTTAATCTTGGTAGCAATGGCACAGAACGTACTCTGGGTGGGGGACTTCAATGTGGCACCACTACTGACCGAGCCCTGACACAGCTGCCAGGTTGGGCCTGTGGCAGGTGGTGAGAGAAGCAACACGAGGGGGAAACCTATTTGACCTCATCCTCACCAATCTACCTTTCACAGATGCATCTGTCCATGACAGCACTGTACAGTCCTTTACACTGAGGATTACCTCCATCGTGTTGTGTGGCACTACCACTGTGCTAAATGGGATAGATTCAGAACAGATGTAGCAGCTCAAAACTGGGCATGCATGAGGCGCTGTGGACCATCAGCAACAGCAGAATTGTATTCCACCACAATCTGTAACCTCATGGCCCGGCATATCCCTCACTCTACCATTACTATCAAGCCACGGGACCCTGCTTCATCGAGGAGTGTAGAAGAGCATGCCAGGAGCAGCACCAGGCGTACCTGAAAATGAGGTGCCAACCTGGTAAAGCTACAACACAGGACTACATGCATGCTAAACAGCGGAAGCAGCATGCTGTAGACAGGGCTAAGTGATCCCACAACCAAAGGATCAGATCAAAGCTCTACCGTCCTGCCACATCCAGTTGTGAATGGTGGTGAACAATTAAACAACTAACGGGAGGAGGAGGCTCCATGAACATCCCCATCCTCAATGATGGCGGAGCCCAGCAAGTGATTGCAAAAGACAAGGCTGAAGCGTTTGCAACAATCTTCAGCCAGAAGTGCCGAGTGGATGATCCATATCGGCCTCCTCCTGAGGCCCCCACCATCACAGAAGCCAGTCTTCAGCCAATTCGATTCACTCCATGTGATATCAAGAAATGGCTGAGCTCATTGGATATAGGAAAGGCTATGGGCCCCGACAATATCCCGGCTGTAGTGCTGAAGGCTTGTGCTTCAGAACTAGCCATGCCTTGAGCCAAGCTGTTCCAGTACATCTACAACACTGGCATCTATCTGAAAGTGGAAAACTGCCCAGGTATGTCCTGTCCACAAAAAGCAGGACAATTACCACCCCATCAGTCGACTCTCAATCAGCAAAGTGATGGAAGGTGTTGTCGACAGTGTTAGCAAGCAACGCTTACTCACCAAAAACCTGATCACTGATGCTCAGTTTGGGTTCTGCCAGGACCACTCGGCTTCAGACCTCATTACAGCCTTGATCCAAACATGGACAAAGGAGCTGAATTCCAGAGGTGAGGTGAGAGTAACTGCCCTTGACATCAAGGCAGCATCAAGACTGAGTGCGGCATCAAGGAGCCCTAGTAAAACTGAAGTCAATGGGAATCGGGGGAAAAAACTCTCCACTGGCTGGAGTCATACCTAGCACAAAGGAAGATGGTTGTGGTTGTTGGAGGCCAATCATCTCAGCCCCAGGACATCGCTGTAGGAGTTCCTCAGGGCAGTGTCCTAGGCCCAACCATCTTCAGCTGCTTCATCAATGACCTTCTCCCCATCATAAAGTCAGAAGTGGGGACGTTTGCTGATGATTGCACAGTGTTCAGTTACATTTGCAACTCCTCAGATAATGAGGCATTTTGTGCCTGCAAGCAGCAAGACCTGGACAACATTCAAGCATGGGCTGGTAAGTGGCAAGTGACATTCACGCCACATAAGTGCCAGGCAATGACTATCTCCAACAAGAGAAAGTTTAACCATCTCCCTTTGACATTCAATGGCATTACCATCGTCAAATCCCCCACCATCAACATCCTGGGAATCACCTACGGCTACAAGAGCTAGTCAGGGGCTGGGTATTCTGTGGCAAGTGGCTCACCTCCTGACTCCCCAAAGTCTTTCCACCATCTATAAGGCACAAGTCAGAGTGTGATGGAATACTCTCCACCTGCCTGGGTGAATGCAGCTCCAACAATCTCAAGAAGCTAGACACCATTCAGGGCAAAGCAGCCCACTTGGTCGGCACCCCAATCACCACCTTAAACATTCACTCCCTCCACCACCAGCGCACCGTATCTGCAGTGTGTACCATCTACAAGATGCACTGCAGCAACTCACTAAGGCTTCTTCGACAACAACTCCCAAACCCGCAACCTCTACCACCTAGAAGGACAAGGGCAGCAGGCATATGGGAACACCACCACCTACAAGTTGCCCTCCAAGTCACAAACCATTCTGACTTGGAAATATATCACCGATCCTTCATCATTGCGGAGTCAAAATCCTGGAACTCCCTCCCTAACAGCACTGTGGGAGTACCTTCACCACATGGACTGCAGCAGTTCAAGAAGGCGGCTCACCACCACCTTCTCAAGGGCAATTAGGAATGGGCAATAAATGCTGGCCTTGCCAGTGACGACCACATCCTGTGAATGAATAAAACAATGAAAATATATTGCACACTAAATTGTTACAACTACTGCATCCATGTCATTTAAGTTTGTTTCATAACTGATGCCATTATCATCATCCATAAAACATCCCAGCATAAAAACTCTTTTTTCCCTTCTCTGGATTCCTATTGTTGGTTCCTCTTTATCGTTTCATATTTATTTACACGGAATTAGAGAAACTCATAAACTGAACTTTTTATTGCAAGAGATCATAAACTTTAGAGTCATCATGTCTAAAAGTATAAATTAAAAAGGAAAATTTCTCAGCTTTACATAGCTACAGGCAACAACAAAAAATGCAACATAGTCTAAAAAGAACTTCAGTTCTATTTCTTGCTGTCATTTAGCCAGTTGCTTAGACCGACAAAACTGATTACATTTTCAGGCAATAATACTGCTTGCTGCTTATTTACAAACTGGCTGGAAAGTGAGAAAAGTTATTCGCATGGGACTGTTGTCGCTAGCATTGTCAAGTATTTACATGTCTGCTTTGGTAAACTTTGGTCATGATGCGGAGATGCCGGTGTTGGACTGGGGTGGACAAAAATGAGAAGTCGCACAACACCAGGTTATAGTCCAACAGATTTATTTAAAATTACAAGCTTTCGGAGCTGTCGCCCCTTCGTCAGGTAAAGTTACTGTGAGATTCTCTCACAGTAACTTTACCTGACGAAGGGGCGACAGCTCCGAAAGCTTGTAATTTTAAATAAATCTGTAGGACTATAACCTGGTGTTGTGCGACTTCTCATTTTTGGTAAACTTTGATAGGCAGCAACACGCTTCGCCCACCATTCCAAAGAACAATCTTCCATGTTGATAACTGGTTCTGCTTTATAACGATCCAAAGTTTATTCCTTCGGTTTGTCCTCTGAATCAGATGCCGCTCAGAGGTCATTTTCTTTTGTGGTGGTTCAGTTTCTGTGTGACGCTTCTGACAACAGTAAGATACGAATTAACTTCCACACCTCATCCCTCTTGCATTTTGGAAGGCACTTCAGATTCTTAAACCTTGGGTGCAGCGCTGTCGCTATCTTTATCCATGTGAGACTGGTGCTTTCTTTGTGTTTAGTTAAGTCTGCAGTGAAAGAGTTCTTAAACCAAACAGCATACACTGGGTCATCGACCTGAAACGTTAACTCTGTTTCTCTCTCCACAGATGCTGCCTGACCTGCTGAGTATTTCCAGCACTTTTTGTGGGTCATCATCTGAGACAGCTATAACACAAAATAAATGGCAACATGCATGTAAAACCAGAGTAGGAAACATGCATCTCTCCCCCAAAGAGCTCAGTCACATACCTCAGGGCTCTGGAGTTGGTCAAATTCTGCAGGAGTGGGCAATGCTAGATTGTGCTTCTGAAGAGCTAACGCGGCTGTGACAACAAATCTATTGCTAAGCAGTTGCTGAACCATCTGCAATGTGGAGTTTCATTTAGTTGAACCATCTTGTATAAGAGATTCTTGTTTCTGTCCATTTGCGGCCTGTTGTATTTCTAGTCCTGCACTATTAGCTGGACTATGTTTGAAATGACCTATGAATTTTCTACATGTTTCCAGTAAGTGTTTGAACCTGGCAGCAATAAGCGCTACTGTGATCGATCGCTGTAGACTGTGAGCAAGGCATGGCATATGTTCAAATGGTAAAAGGTTGGCTGCTGCTATCATATTGTGTGCACTGTCGGTACCAATGGTTGTCACCTTGCCATGCATATCCCATTCTTTTGCCACATGTAAGATATGCTCTGCACATGTTTCAACAAAGTGCCTTTACTGAGAGCGCAGAAGACTCTACTGTCCAAACAGCAACAATCATCAATGCAGAGGGGAGCCACTAATGTCAGAGAACTGAGTTATATGGAAAGACTGGAGAGAACATCGTTTTCAACCTTTAAAATAGCGCAAAAAAAAGAGTACCAAGGCAATTTACAAGACTGACATAAATGAGATGGAAGTGCGAGACAAGCTGAAAAGGTTTGAAACAAATAAATCCCTCGGGTTAAATGGTATTTATTCTGGAGTGTTGAAAGATCTGACACTGACAATCATTATAAGGGAGATAGTGGGCACTGGAAAGATACCAGTAGATTGGAAACTGCCTAATGTGATGCCCATATTCAAAAGGGTGGCAAAGCAAACACAGGTAACTACAGATCCAGTAGTCTTACTTCCATTCCATGTAAAATAATGACATTTATCATCAGGATGTGGAGATGCCGGCGTTGGACTGGGGTGGACAAAAATGAGAAGTCGCACAACACCAGGTTATAGTCCAACAGATTTATTTAATTTTACAAGCTTTCGGAGCTGTCGCTCCTTCCTCAGGTAAGTTAGCAGTGAGAGAATCTCCCAGAATTTAAATTGTGAATTCTGGGAGATTCTCTCACTGCTAACTTACCTGAGGAAGGAGCGACAGCTCCGAAAGCTTGTAAAATTAAATAAATCTGTTGGACTATAACCTGGTGTTGTGCGACTTCTCATTTATTATCAGGAGCAATGTTCCCGTTAAGCTGCGAGGCCGTGCAGCAGTCTGGAGGTCCCGCGCAGGCCACTTGCCAGCTTCTAAATGGAAAAAAATGTGCATGTGCGATAATTTGAATGGGCTGCAGAGCCTGTTAAAGGGGTCATGCACCCAAAAAAAATTAGTGGGAGCATTGATGAGGAGTAAACTTGAAGATTATCTGTACAACAACAACCTAGAAAACAGCAGTCAACATGTCTTTAGACAGGGACAATCCTGCCTGACCAACCTCATTGACTTCTTGAGGAAGTGACAACCCAAGTGGACAGTGGTAAACCCTGCAATGTTATGTACTTAAAACTTCTAAAAACCATTTGTTAAAGTTTCACACAAAAGGATTCTAGTTAAACTCAATACTGAGAGGATTCAGGGTGTGAAGAACTAGGGAATGGATAAGAAATCGGCTGAAGGGTGGAAAACAATGGGCACTGACTAGAGAAATAACCTCAGGGGATGTCCCAAGTGGGGTACCCCACAGCACAGTGTTGGGACCACTGCAGTTTCTAATTTATATCAACGACGTGGATTCAAAAATCCAATGCAAATTGGTCAAACATGCAGACAATACCAAACTAGGAGAGGCAGTGGAATCAAAGGAGGCAGCCAGAAATAGCAGAACGACGTAAACAAAATGTGTAATTGGGCTGATCAATGGCAGATGAAATTTTAATGTAGCCAAGTGTAAAACACTGCACATAGGAAGGGAAAATGGCAAACATACACACTCCATGAATGTGTTGAAATATCTAAGAATGAAGTTGAAAGAAATCTAGGAGTCTGAGTAGACGCAACACTAAGCATGTCCAACCAATGGAGTGCAGCAATCAATTAAACCAATAGAACATTGAACTATATAGCCAAAACAGTAGAGTACAAGTCAGAGGAGGTCTTGATCAAACTGTACTCATGTACAAATCGGCCAGCAACTTGTGGCAAGGGAGAGATACCCCGTGAATTGCGAATCGCCAGAAGTTGCTGACTGATTTGCACCTGGTTAAAATGCCATCGGGATCTTATTGACATTACAGGACCCCGACCATCTTATATGCGTGAGGCTCCCGCCCGAGTCCAGTGGGCACCCCATCCGCCGCCAAAACTAACAGTGTTAAAATCAGAGATCGGCGGGTATTTGAACAAGAACTGGAGCAACTCCATTTTAATTGCTTCTTCGCTCCATTCCCAGCAAGCGGGGAAGAGTTAAAATTCCCCTCAAAGTTTCTCCAGTCTTTCCTCATAACTCAGACCCCTGACATCAGCCTCATGGCGATTCTCTGCACTTCCTTCAATACTTGTTTAGTCTGAGTTTACTGATCGTTTACACGCCGGTATTTTTTTCAGCAAATTCTGGACCAATGAGCGATCAACATTTGGACTGGATTTTAGGACATTGTGGGGGAGGCGAAAACCCTGGAATCATTTTTTAAAAATAATTAGATGCAGCAATGGTGTGGGGGAGGGGTGGGGATGTAGCGTTGTTCTGAATGGATGAATTCTGATGCAATGGCCTTCCTCATCCGCACGTGTCTTATGAAGACAGGTCTATCACTTCCACTTGGATAATATATTAATATTCTGTCATGTATCCAATGTTGAATTAATAATACATACCCTAGGGGATATTTAGTATAAATCACCAAAAATGATCTAGATACAGTAATCAGTTGACCCTCGCATACCTTATTAAGGGAGGCATGAATAAAAGTAGGTATATCTGTGGCATCCAACTGCAGGCTTCACCTTTTTAAAAAAAAATTATGAAGACATTTGACTTATATTGGGAACTGGAATGTTGTGCACTCAGAACAGTTGGCATCACCAAGTACACCTTTAACCCCAATGACTGGTTCAGAGAAACTCCCATCTCCTTGGGCTGACTGGTTTTGTTTTCAGCTCAGACATTGCAGTGCCAAATATATCAAAATTACAGTAATAAAGCAACAGAAATAGCTTTATTACTGTAATATTAACTATTTCTGTAATATTAACCTTGAATTAACAAGTTAAATGTCAAAACACAATCTTGCATTAAAAATAAACACTTTACTTGTACTCGGTCCTTTTTTCAATTTATCTCACCCATGGGCATTCTCGCTCTGCAATTTTTTATTTTTATAATACCTTTTTTCCAACTGTTATGCTCCATTTTTCAAATTTAGCATCTATAAATTACTTTTTTGAACCTCCCTGTTCCTGCTTTCCATTTTGGAGAGCAGGTTTTTTGGTCTATTTGTATTAGGAGTGAGCAAGTCTGCTTAAGAAAACAGCAATCTACCAACATTGAATCTGGTCAGCTGCGTGTCTTTTCAGAATGACGTCTTTTCAGTATTTTCAAAGCAGCTTCTTAGTGATTAATGAATAGGAACTAGCTCTATATATCAAAATAGTATAAATTTCCCTCTCTCCATTGTATGCTTTCACTGTGGCTAAGCAATACACTTTGCATCCATGATTTATGATGGGATATTCAGGGTGATGAACTTGAGAACAGAGGAAAGCTGTAAAAACTTCTGTTATGGCTTTACGCTCAATCAATTTCATTCTCCTACAAATTTATCACGATAAACACATACTTATATCCATTTTATTAAAAAAAAAACATTTTTCATTTATTAGTATTTCTCCATGTTGTTGAATAACTTAGAAAACTCACTCCAGAATTGATTCAATCTTGGTCGCCCTGGGAACATTAACAGCAATTACTACAGTTAGTGCCTATCTCAAACCCAAAGTCGACAAGATTATTTCTTGTTTCATCAATTCATTAGTTGCCAAGTGCTCCTCTTCCATCTGCCTACTAAATGTGCTAGACTTTCAACAACAAAAAATCCAAATGAAAAAGGCAATGTTCTCCTGGAAATTTCGCTCCCCGCAAAAAGAAAACGTCAACTTGTCACTGAAACTTGTGGGAAATGTTAATATTCTATGCAAGGTGGAGGCAGAAAAGAAAGCAGCAAAAAATACAAAAACAAGTTATTGAAGAAAACAAATGTTGCTATCAGCAGTAAAATCAGAGAAAAAAACTTAGCTGAATGCACAACACCGTTGCGAGAATATTGACACTCAGTTGTGACATGCCTCTATCACTGCTGCAGTTAGTAATGGGTATCAGATGTAGAGGGCTGGAGAATTGGGCACCAGGTTGATTTCAACCCAGAATGGGTTGCGGGCGAGCGGGGGCAAGGTGATTGTGAAATGCACTTACTGGTCTTAATGCCCGTGGTATTTTAACTCCTGGGCCTCAATCAACTGCCGCCGGTCCACTTCCTGCTCAGAACGGATGTGAGAAGGGCCTAGATCGGCAGCTGGCCGGCGAAGATCGAGCAACCTTTAGCTTGCAGAAGGCAAGGGCGGGGGGGAGACCAGGGCAGTGGAGGCTGCGACGTACCCGACAGGGCCTGTTCGGTCTTCAGAACTGCTGCTGCCTGGCGGTAAAACCGCTGCAGCTTGTCAACTCAGGCCCCGGTTAATACTGCATCAGAATCCTACTGACAGAATGGTGCAGAAATTCCGATCCCTACGGGTGTGTACGCGCTGCGTACTCACCCATAGGGACATTGGAAATGCTGGTTTCAGGCATGCACTGCAAACCGGCATTTCTGATCTGTCAAGAAAGCTCGTGACAGATCCTCTGCCTGCCCGGGAGAAGGGCCGCTGCGGGTGGAAAGTTGTTTTTTGGAGACCCTCCGCCCGCAGAAAACACTTACAATTCTTGCGTCTGGTAAAAGCAGGCGTAAGGCCTGCTTTTACCAGGATAAGAGTTGAAAAAAAGTTTTTTTTAAAATTTCACTGATTTATCATTTAAAAATACTTTAAAGAAAGGTAAGTTTATTTTTAGCCCCGTTAAAAACTTGAATTATTTTTTTCAAAAAATAAAATTGTTTAAAGTACTTAATTTATTGTAATTTAATGTCTTTTTAAAAATGTGATTTTTTTTTTTTAATTTATTTGAAGTTTTACTATGTTTTGGGGGTGATCTCTATTCATATATTTGACAGGTCTTCCTGTCAAATGTATGAAGGGAGATTCCCTTCTCTGATTGGCTCCCCATGGCCCACGTGATCCCAGGGATGCTGCGAACCGCCTGCGCCTCTGGGATACGTGGGCCCTGCACACCGGCAGTTTGGAGAGGCCCAGCAGCGGAACTCTGTGCCTCCCGGTCTTGGCGCAGATTTTTCCAGATCGCAGCCCTCCGTCCGCGGGAGGCCTGCGATCGGAATTTCTGGGCCAATAGGATCCCGGTTTGCGTAAATTTATGAGGCTGCCGCCTGCTTTAGATGGGCATCTCAACCGCCTGCAAAACCTTGCAGATTAAAATGTGGAATGGTCGGGTTCTGAGCAGGTAAGTAATCTACTCGTTTTTAACTGCCACTCTGCCCAGTTTCCACTGGACGGGTAGGGCTAAAATCAACCCCCAATTTAATGATCAGGTACCTTTCTGCTGGCAGTAATACATGGCTTGCAGTGATTGTGCTTGCAAATTGGACATTACACAATTAGATCTAGGCTTGGAGCAGCTATGTAGGCAATAATCAGCCATCCACATGAGTTTACGGTTTCCCAGACAATCACTAGATTATATTACTTTCGCACACAACATAACAACAACAACTTGTATTTTTTTAGCGACGTTAGCGTAGTAAAACATCCCAAGCCACTTCACAGGAGCATTACAAAACAAAATTTGACACTGAGCCACACAAGGAGATATTAGGGTAGATGACCAAAAGCTTGATCAAAGAGGTAGGTTTAAGGAACGTCTTAATGGAGGAAAGAGAGGTGGAGAGGTTTAGGGAGGGATTTCCAAAGCTTTTGGGCTCGGCAGTTGAAGGCACGGCACCTATAGTGGAGCGACTGAAATCGGGGATGTTCAAGAGGCCAGTATTAGAGGAGCGCAGATATCTGAGAGGGTTGTGGGGCTGGAGGAGATTACAGAGATAGGAAGGTTTGAGGTCATGGGGGTATTTGAAAACAAGGATGAGAATTTTGAAATCGAGGCGTTGCTTAACCGGGAGCCAGTGTAGATCAGCGAGCACAGGGGTGATGGGCGAACGGGACTTGGGATGTGGCTACCCAAGAGGCAGTCTTAGACAGTTCAGGACATGGGATGATGTAGAAAGGGAGAAATGAGTGACCATTTAGAGGAGCATCAGAGGAAAAAGGGACTCAGGGGTGCAAGGAATTGGAGAATTATGTATAATATCCATTAGATACTTAGGGACAAGTTAAACATTCAAACACCAAAGCTTGGTGGAAATGACCCTGCCATCGTCATCGAAACAATAATATGCAACTAGCTCTGAGCATTCTCTTCATGCTTTAGTTCATTTATATACATTTAGCACCATTTTTGAATGTCTCTTCCTCGTTTCTTTTTCTGCCTCTTTACAGAACGCTTATCTCGACTGATTGGGTTATTTTCCTTGGCCTTTATTTTTGATCTGGCTGCTGCTCATACTTGCTTTATTAATTTATAACTGTTTAGTGTCAAAAGAAGAGCAAAGAAATTTCAGGGATTTTTAGTTCATGGAATAGGCAGGAACAATCTTCTTGAAAAATAAGTTTGAAGCTGGCAGTTTGGTTGCTATCCTACATTTACACTGCAGCAGATCCAGAAGCTAGTTCAAAATATTTTTCTTTCTTCAACTTTTCAATAGTTTCCAATTTCAGTTCATCATTTTTGTGACCATTGTGACACTGCTTTAGTTTATGATTTTTGACTATCTCTACTCTGATAATCTGATCCACCACAAAAAAAACTGTCGATACCCCTGACTACAGTCTCCCACTACTACCACTCGCTTATTTTTGTAGTCTAACCACCTCTCAGTAGCAGTAGACAGGGCTTTAAACTAATGAAGGGGGTTGGGAGGATTCACAAAAGAGTAAATTTAAAAGCAGCGAGAGAAATGTCAAGGCTCTAGAGCACAGTAGAATTTTGGGTAAGAATAAGCAGAGTGCGTCAGGAAGGGACTGTGAGAGTAACAAAGGTAAGAAGGCATCAGTGACTAAGGTCACATCAGGGAAAAATAGAAATAAGTCAAAGCTAAAGGCACTATATCTGAATGCGTGAAGCATTCACAACAAAATAGATGAATTAATAGCGCAGATAGGAATCAACAGGTTTGATCTAATAGCCATAATGGAGACGTGGTTGCAAAGTGGCCAAGGTTGGGAACTAAATATTCCAGGATACTTAACTTTTAGAAGAGAAAGGCAAAATGGAAAGAGAAGAGGTAGTCCTGATAATAAAGGATGGGATAAAGACAGTAGAGAGAAAGGATCTTAGCTCTGAAAATCAAGAAGTAGAATCAGTTTGGGTGGAGCTAAGAAACAGCAAGGGGCAGAAAACATTGGTGGGAGTTGTTTATAGGCCCCCAAATAGTAGTTGTAATGTAGGGAAGAGTATAAATCAGGAAATTAGAGGCGCATGTAACAAGGGTAATACAGTAATCATGGGGGACTTTAACCTACATACAGATTGGGCAAACCAAATTTGCAGTAATAGTGTGGAGGACGAATTCATGGAATGTGTACAAGATAGTTTTCTAGATCAGTATGTTGAGGAACCAACTAGGGAATAGGTTATTTTAGATCTAGTATTGTGCAATGAGAAAGGGTTAATTAATAACCTTGTAGTAAAAGGGCCTTTAGGGAAGAGTGACCATAATATGGAATTTTATATTGAATTTGAAAGTGATTTAGTTAAATCCGAAACTAGGGTCTTAAATCTAAACAAAGCAAACTACGTTGGTATGAGGGGCGAGTTGGCTAAGGTAGATTGGGAAACTACATTAAAAAAGTATGATGGTAGATAAGCAATGGCTAGCATTTAGAGAATTAATACATAATTTACAACAAATATACATTCCTTTAAGGCACAAAAACCCCACAGGAAAAGTGGTCCAACCGTGGCTAACAAGAGAAGTTAAAGATAGTATTAAATCAAAGGAAGAGGCTTATAATGTTGCCAGAAAGAGTAGTAAGCCTGAGGATTGGAAGGATTTTAGAATTCAGCAAAGAAAGGGAAAATAGAACATGAGAGTAAACTAGCGAGACATATAAAAACAGACTGTAAAAGCTTCTATAGGTATGTAAAAAGGAAAAGATTAATGAAAGTAAATGTGGGTCCCTTACAGGCTGAGACAGGAGAAATTATAAATGGGGAATAAGGAAATGCCAGAGAAATTAAACAAATGCTTTGGGCTGGATTTTATCAATGGAGACGTGTTGGAGGTGGGACTGCTGCTTGCCCGGTTTCAGTCCCGCCTCCATCAGCCTCTGGCCAACCAACGGGATCTTCCCCTGATTGACCTTGTTAAGACCGCCCGGCGGGCTCAGCAGGCCAATTAGGGGGAAGTCAGTGACAGAGCACGTCAACGTATGACGTGTTATCTGTCAAGAATTTTTGAAAGAAGAAATGTCATCGTTTGACAGCTCTGTGAAGCTGTCAAACACTGACATTCTGTGTCGTTTGATGAGTCCTTGTGTTCAGGACCCATCAAACCTTTCTACTTTGCAGAAATCAGATGACTGTTGGATCGGAGGAAGCAACAGCCAGTCTGTGATATCTACAATGGAGATGTCGGGCCTCCAGCTCTACAGCAGCTAAAGGCTGTAGGCAGAAAAAAAGGTAAGTTAACATTTTCTAACACTTTACACTCACCTCACATACTTACCACACCACACTTGCACCCATCACTCACCTCTACATCTCACTTTCAGACCTCTCCGACCCCCGCAGACCTCCTACTCGGCTCCTACACTTTGGTGGGGTCCCCCAGGTCGGGAAGCCCGCACTTCAGAACGAAAAATGGGGATAATCCTATTTTCTGCCTGTTAACTACCTGTTAAATTCAGCGGGAGGTTAGTGGCTGCGGTAGCGGGTAGCGCCTGCGGCGATGATGAAATCGGCATGCGCAGCGCCCCGGCCGCAAACTTCAGTTGCGCCCCCTGACCTACCGCTGGACAATATGTCCGACAGGGTTAGGGTGGCATTTTTGCAGCCGCGGCAGCGCAAATTAAAGGGCAGGTGCCGGGCGGCCATTTTTTTGGGCCACTTGCCAGCACCTGTTCCCTTTCGCTTCCTCATGCGGGGTGCCGGCCGCAATGGGTCAGCCTGGCACCCCGCTCCCCAATGGTCCAGCAGGGCCCCAGTGCGTGCTGCGCTCGGCCCCTCCACGTAGTGCCGCGATATTGAATGGTAGCGCCCCAGGAAGGAGGGGGAGCGCTTCCATAGCGCCCCACCTCTTGCTTGGGGCGCTATCACTCAATTCACGGCGCAGGTGCGCTAAATTTTTTGGGGCGCGACCGAATTTTCCCCCCCTAACAGTCTGTGGGTTATGACAAATGTGAAAATTGCAATTATGTATAATAAGTACTTTATCATGCTGGTTTTACTTAAAAATAGTTTCTATTTGTATTGGCAAGGTGACATTGAGCCATTACTAGTGAGGAACCTGCACCATAGAGTATTTGCTTATGGATGGAAACTAAATGAAAAACAACTAGAGAATGCTAATAAACATTTTCATAAGGCATTGACGATTTAAGATAGTTTATTAAATTTCAAAAGTCAATATAAAGTTTACACAAGCTCTGAAGGAGCACGGATATCAACTAAGTTGAAGCCAGATTCATAATTATTAGGCAGGGACTTTATTGCTGTTTGTCACCTCTAGCAACATTTGACTTGGGCCTCACTCCTTATTTGCTAACTGTCAGGCTGGTACACTGGAGTTGTTCCAACTCTTCATTTTTCAGTGGAAGTTTTTATTTGATTAAATTTATAGATCTGCGAGAACGAACATCATCTGCGTTCAGAGTGTCCATTGTAACTCATGAAGTGCTATGTACGAAAGATTATCTTGGACTTCACAACACAACTGGATAACCAGAGTAGAATATCAATTCAGAAAATTGCTCGATCACTTTCCCCCCCCACCCCCCACCAAAAAATTAAATTGTGAAAAGCAGTACAATTCCTGAATCTCTGAAACCCATCTTTGGTTTTTGAGCAATTGGTCAGATCCAGTTCTTAGAAGAAATCTAGTTGTTTGTTCCAAACTTTTTAATCCCTCTCCACCAACTGAGCACTCGCTCCATCTCACTCTGTCCCCCTCCATTCAAACTTACTGGTGAAGGTTGATCTACCATTGCTTCTCAAGGTCACCATACCAAGAAATGATGTAATCCTGAGTGGCCATTTTAAATTGACAAAATACAACTGTTTCTTGTAACCCTACCCATGCTCCTTAGTATAGTTGAAATCATGTCAGTAATACATTAGCAGTTTAAAAAAAAACTGTTCTTTGGGGGGAACTCTGCAAATATTGACACACTCACAGGGATACCCAGTCCTAACATCTAATGTCAACTAGAATCATAGAATGGTTACAGCACAGAAGGAGGTCATTCAGCCTGTCGATCCCATGCCGGCTCTCTGCAAGAGCACTTCAGCTAGTCCCACTCACTCGCCCTTTCCTTGTAGCCCTGCAAATTTTTTCCTTCAGATACTTATCCAATTCCCTTTTGAAATCCACGATTGAATCTGCCTCCACCTCCACCACCCTTTCAGGTAGTGCATTCCAGATCCTAACCACTCACTGCGTAAAAAAGTTTTTCCTCATGTCGCCTTTGGTTCTTCTGCCAATCACCTTAAATGTGTGTCTTCTGGTTCTCGACCCTTCCACCAATGGGAACAGTTTCTCTCTATCTACTCTGTCTGGACCCCTTGTGATTTTGAACACCTCTATCAAATCTCCTCTCAACCTTTTCTGCTCTAAGGAGAACAACCCCAGCTTCTCCAATCTATCCACATAACTGAAGTCCCTCATCCCTGGAACCATTCTTGTAAATCTTTTCTACATCCTTCCTAAAGTGCGGTGCCCAGAATTGGACACAATACTCCAGTTGAGGGCGACCAGTGTTTTATAAAGGTTCATCATAACTTCATTGCTTTTGTACTCGATACCTCTATTATGAAGCCCAGGATCCCATAAGCTTTTTTAACCACTTTCTCAACCTGCCCTGCCACCTTCAACGATTTGTGCACATATACCCCTAGGTCTCTCTGTTCATGCACACCTTTTAGAATTATACCCTTTAGTTTATATTGCCTCTCCTCGTTTTTCCTACCAAAATGTATCACTTCGCACTCATCTGCGTTAAATTTCATCAGCCACATGTCCGTCCATTCCACCAGCCTGTCTATGTGCTCTTAAAGTCTATCACTATCCTCCTCACTGTTCACTATACTTCCAAGTTTTGTGTCATCTGAAAATTTTTAAATTGTGCCCTGTACACCCACGTCCAAGTCATTAATATATATCAAGAAAACCAGTGGTCCTAGTACCTACCCCTGGGGAACACCACTGTGTACCTTCCTCCAGTCCGAAAAACAACCGTTCACCACTACTCTCTGTTTCCTGTCACTTAGCCAATTTCATGCCTATGCTGCCATTGTCCCTTTTATTCCATGGGCTTCAACTTTGCTGGCAAGCCCATTATGTGGCACTTTGTCAAATGCCTTTTGGAAGCCCATGTACACCACATCAACCACATTGCCCTCATCAACCCTCTCTTTTACCTCATCAAAAAATTCAATCAAGTTAGTTAAACACGATTTGCCTTTAACAAATCTGTGCTGGCTTTCCTTAATTAATTCACACTTGTCCAAGTTACTATTAATTTTGTCCCTGATTATCGTTTCCAAAAACTTCCCCACTACCAAGGTTAAACTGACTGGCCTGTAGTTGCTGGGTTTATCCTTACACCCTTTTTTGAACAAGGGTGTAACATTTGCAATTCTCCAGTCCTCTGGCACCACCCTCTTATCTAAGGAGGATTGGAAGATTATGGCCAGTACCTCCGCAATTTCCACCTTTACTTCTCTCAGCATCCTAGGATGCATCCCATCCGGTTCTGGTGACTTATCTACTTTAAGTACAGCCAGCCTTTCGATTACCTCCTCTTTATTAATTTTTCTCCAACTACCCAAGGCAAAAGAGATACAATTGCAGATGTCAAGTAGTACAGAAATCAGATGACAGAAGGACAGAACTCTCGTGACCTATTATGTGGCATATTATGTTATATATTAACTGATTCATCCTTTGTTCAATAAATGTGCTTAATAGTTAATGCCTGAATTAAGGTCTGATGTTCTGATGCACTATCCCTTCTCGAAGACAAAAGAAAGGTCCTGTGGAGGCAGTTCCAGTAGCTGAATCAATTGATAGACAAAGGTTTTTTATTTGTTATCCAGCCATGTTACCAAAAAAAATGTCCAGATATCAGGACCAGTTGAAACCAGAGAGAGCTAAGACTTAGTTCTGAGAGGAATATTAGGAAAATAGGAACAGGAGTGGGCCATTCAGCCCATCAAGCTTGTTCTGCCATTTTAGTTCGATCATGGCTGATCTGTATCTTAACCCCATCGACCCACCTTGTTTCCGTAACCCTTAATACCTTTGCCTGACAAAATATACCAATCTCACTTTTGAAGTTTTCAAATGACTTAGCCTCAAAAGCTTTTTGGGGGACAGAGTTGCAGATTTCCACTACCCTTTGTGTGAAGAAGTGCTTCTTGACGTCACCTCTGAACAGCCTAGCTCTAATTTCAAGGTTATGCCCCCTTGTTCTGGACTTCCCATCTCCCCTATCAAATCGTTTAGTCATCTAAAAAACCTCAAATAGTTCACCCCTTAATCTTCTATAGTCAAGGGAATACAAGCCTAATCTATGCAACCTGTCTTCATAATTTAACCCTTTTAGCCCCAGTATCATTCTGGTGAATTTGCGCTCCACACCTTCAAAGGCCAATATATCCTTCCGGAGGAGCGGTGCCAAGAACTGAATGTAGTACTCTATATGGGGTCTAACCAAAGCTTTATAAAACTGTAACATAACTTCTACCCCTTTGTATTCCAGCCCACTTGAGATAAAGGTCAACATTCCATTGGCCTTTTAAATTATTTTTTGTACCTGTCCACTAGCTTGTGGTGATTTCTGTACTGGGACCTCTAAATCTATCTACTCCTTCACAGTTCCTAGCTTCTCAACATTTAGAAAATACTCTGATCGATCTTTCTTGGGTCCAAAGTGGATGACAGCATTAGAATACAGAAAGATAAAAATGTAGAGTGAGAGAGGTAGAAAAGACTCCAAAACACAAGTGCTTTATTGCGTCTATCAGAAGTGCAAGCCTTGTGATTTATGAAGGCAACTGGGTTGTGTGAAAGTGCCCCAAGAGCACGTGTGTGTAGTCAATGACACCCTTGATTTAGAAGAAGCCGGCAATATGTGTGAACCTCAGAGCCTATCCTGCTCGTTCCATTTATCCATGGGGAAAGTGATAAAATTGCTTGCTCAATCATCTGCTTAATGAAAACATGAACTGCAGGCTGATGTTACTAATATTCCCTGTGGCAGCCTGGAAGGAGCCAGAGGCAAAGTTGCTCAGGGCTGCAGCAGACAATGCTGTGCTAGCTGTGGCAGTTGGTTGCAGGTCTTGTTGCAGGAGTTGACACAACGTTATGACAGCCTCCCTAGAGAAGCACAGGCTCCTTAGGCACTGCTTCTCAGAGAACTGCATGTACATTGCTCTGGGCCTACAAATTCTGTTGGAAGGATAAAGATTCCCGTGAGCAGGTTTCCTTCTATTTTCTCTATATAACAGACCACAACATTCTTCTTCTTCTTACAATGTACTCAGTCCAGCTCACCCATCACCTGTCCTTTCTTACCTGTCCTTTCTTACCTACATTGGCTCCCTGTCCGCCAATGCCTTAAACTTAGTCATTAGCCATGAAATTCCTGGGCCTGGAGGGCAGAAAGAAAATTTAAGTCCGGGGGAGCAGAAAATGTAGTTTGGGTTCTGCCGAGTCTCTGCTCCTTTTGTTTTAATATTTGAAAAATTCTGATGTTAGGTGTTGGGCACATTTTGCACTCATCTCCTCGTCTTGTGATGAGGAGGTCCCCCCCCACCAGTCTCACCTTTACTAGGATCAATTTAAAGTACATCTGTACGAAGTAAGCATACCTGCTTTATGAATGTGGTAGCAGTGGCCCAATGCTAACTTCCCAGCAGCAGCTGCAATTTAATCTTTAATATTGACTTTTTTTGGCTGTAATGCCCTAACCTTCTACTGGAGTGGCAGGTCCTGGCTTCCACTGAAGGCTGGATGTCCAGAGAGCACCATAACTGGTGCAGGCAATTGCCCCTTTTATGTTGATGTCCTCTCCCACAGATTTGGGATGGATAGCATGTCTGGGCACACTTTTGACTGCTGAGATTTTGGCAATCTGGTCTTTAAATCTCTCCATGGCCTTGCCCGATCCTATCAGACTCCAGACTGTTTTGAATCCCCTTCCCTTCACCTCACAATAGGCGGCAGGGTCTTCAGCCTGCTGGGTCCTACCATCTGGAATTCCCTTCCTCAGACTCTCCATCACTCTCATGCCTAAAAAAAACTCCTCAAAATCCGTCACCCCTTTCTAATCGCTCCTTTCCTGGCTTGATGTCCATTTTCCAGGAGACACCTAGTTAAGGCATTTTATAGTAAAGGTGTTAGAGAAATGAAACTTGTTGTATTCTCCTGGAATTCTTGCAGTCAATTTTAAATTACAGCAATTATGTGTGACATGGCTAATTCAGTCAGCGTATTTGCACAATTTAGTTTATCAAATTAGTTATATTGGTAGTTCTAGAACTGCCATGTGTGTATGAACGCTAAATAATTGAGAATGGAGTTGAACACCAAAGCATATACAAAATATTAAACATTTTCTTTTGGAAACCTTTCCATATTCTGGGAAACTGAATATTTTTCTATCTTTGTCGCTCATTATCAGCATCAAGCACTCCCAGGCTAACATGCCTCATTCCCAATCCTAGAAATACAATATATTTCCCATACCAACCACTTCTTTAGCATTTCTGAAAGAGATTGGTAAATTTAGAGGCAATTTTGTATGATGTGAGCCCAGGGCCCATACCTAATACTCCCAAACAGTTTTTTTTTAAATTGTTCTTGGGATGTGGGTGATACTGGCAAGGTAGTATTATTTATTGTTAATTCCTATTTGCCTTGAAGCATTAAAAATCAACTATGTAATGCGGGACTGGAGTCACATGTTGGCCAGATCAGTTGTGGGGTAGCAGGTCCTTCCCTGATTAGTGAAACAGTTCGATTTATTCAGGCAATTCGGCAGCTTCACAGTTATTTGGTGCCAGCCCACAAGTAAGGAGAAAGAGCAGACTTTCATCTCACCACACAGGGTTGGATTCAGAGCCAGAGCCAGACACATCCTAGGTTGCTGAGGGAAGTAAGGGTGGAGGTAGTGGAGGCTTTGGCCACAATCTTTCAATCCTCCTTGGATATGGGAGTGGTGCTGGATGAGTGGAGGGTTGCAAGTAATACACTTCTGTTCAAAAAAGGGTAGAGAGATAAACCAGGCAACTACAGGCCAGTCACCCTAATGTCGGTGGTGGGAAAATTTTTAGAGACCATAATCCTGGACAAAATAAATCATCGCTTGAAATAACAAGGGTTAATAAATGATAGCCAACATGGATTTGTTAAAGGTAAATCGTGTCTGACAAAGTTGATTGAGTTTGTCAATGAAATAATGGAGAGGGTTGATGAAGGTAATACAGTTGATGTATGTATGTTATGGACTTTCAGAAGGCATTTGATAAAGTGCCACATAATAGACTTGTTAGCAAGATTGAAGCCCATGGGATTAAAGGGGCTGTATGGATTTAAAATTGGCTAAGAGACAGAAAGCAGAGAGTAATGGTGAACGGTTGTTCATCAGACTGGAGGGAAGTACACAGTGGTGTCTCCAGGGGTCGGTATTGGGACCACTGCTCTTTTCGATATACATCAATGACCTAGACTTGGGTTTAGAGGGCATAATTTCAAAGTTTGTAGATGATACAAAGATTGGAAATGTAGTAAACAGTGAGGAGGATAGTAGTAGACTTTTTAAAAATTAGTTTATGGGATGCGGGCGTCGCTGGCAAGGTCAGCATTTATTGCCCATCCCTAATTGCCCTTGAGAAGGTGGTGGTGAGCCACCTTCTTGAACCGTTGCAGTCCGTGTGGTGAAGATACTCCCACAGTGCTGTTAGGTAGGGAGTTCCAGAATTTTGACCCAGCGACGAAGGATCGGCGATATACTTCTAATTCAGGATGGTGTGTGACTTGAAGGGGAACTTGGAGGTGGTGGTGTTACCATGCGCCTGCTGCCCTTGTCCTTCTAGGTGGAAGAGGTTTGGGAGGTGCTGCCGAAGAAGCCTTGGTGAGTTGCTGCAGTGCATCTTGTAGATGGTACACACTGCAGCCACGGTACGCCGGTGATGGAGGGAGAGAATGTTTTTTAAGGTGGTGGATGGGGTGCCAGTCAAGCAGGCTGCTTTGTCCTGGATAGTGTCAAGCTTCTCGAGTGTTGTTGGAGCTGCACTCATCCAGGTAAGTGGAGAGTATTCCATCACACTCCTTACTTGTGCCTTGTAGATGGTGGAAAGGCTTTGGGGAGTCAGGTGGTGAGACACTCGCCGCAGAATACCTAGCCTTTGACCTGCTCTTGTTGCCACAGTATTTATGTGGCTGGTCCAGTTAAGTTTCTGGTCAATGGTGACCCCCAGGATGTTGATGGAGGAGGATTCGGCAATGGTAATGCCGTTGAATGTCAAGGGGCAGTGGTTAGACTCTCACTTGTTGGAGATAGTCATTGCCTGGCACTTCTGTGGCGCGAATGTAACCTGCCACTTATCAGCCCAAGCCCGAACGTCGTCCAGGTCTTGTTGTATGTGAGCATGGACTGCTTCATTATCTGAAGAGTTGTGAATGGCGCTGAACACTGTGCAGTCATCAGCGAACATCCCCATTTCTGACCTTATGTTGGAGGGAAGGTCATTGATGAAGTAGCTGAAGATGGTTGGGCTTAGGACACTGCCCTGAGAAACTCCTGCAGCGATGTCCTGGGGCTGTGATGATTGACCTTCAATCACCACAACCATCTTCCTTTGTGCTAGGTATGACTCCAGCCAGTGGAGAGTTCTCCCCCGCCCCCCCCAATTCTCATTGACTTCAGTTTTACTAGGGCTCCTTGATGCCACACTCGGTCAAATGCTGCCTTGATGTCAAGGGCAGTCACTCTCACCTCACCTCTGGAATTCAGCTCCTTTGTCCATGTTTGGACCAAGGCTGTAATGAGGTCGGGAGCCGAGTGGTCTTGGCGGAACCCAAACTGGGCATCAGGAGGACGTAGACAGACTGGTGAAATGGGAAGACACATGGCAGATGAAATTTAATGCAGAGAAATCTGAAGTGATTCATTTTGGGAGGAAGAATGAGGAGAAGCAATATAAACTAAATGGTACAATTTTAAAGGGGTGCAGGAATAGGGAGAGCTGAGGGTTCACATGCACAGATCTTTGAAGGTGGCAGGAGAAGTTAAGAAAGCTGTTAAACGAGCATGTGGGGTCCATGGCTTTATAAATAGAGGCATAGAGTACAAAAGCAAGGAGGTTAGGGTAAACCTTTATAAGTCACTGGTTAGGCCTCAGCTAGAGTATTGTGTTCAATTCTGGGCACCATACATTAAGGAGGATGTCAAGGCCTTAGAAAGGGTACAGAAGAGACTTACTAGAATGCAACCAGGAATGAGGGACTTCAGTTAAGTGGAAAGACTGGAGAAGCTGGAATTGTTCTCCTTAGAGTAGAGAAGTTTAAGGGGAGATTTAATAGAGGTGTTCAAAATTATGAGGGATTTTGATAGAGTAGATTGCAACAAATTGTTTCCACTGGCAGGATGACTGGTAACTAGAGGACACAGATTTAAGATAATTGGCAGAAAATTCAGGGGGAAAATAAGAAACGTTTTAACACAGCGAGTTGTTATGATCTGGAATGGATTACTTGAAAAGGTGGTGGAAGCAGATTCAATAGTAATTTTCAAAAGGGAATTGGATATATACTTGAAAAGGAGAAATGTACAGGGCTATGAGGAAAGAGCAAGGGAGTGGAACTAATTGGATAGCTGTTTCAAAGAGCCGACACAGGCACGATGGCCAAATGGCCGCCTTCTATGCTGTAGGATTCTATGAAGATCCAGAGGTGAAACAAGAGTATTAAACAACTGCACAACAGTACATTAAAATATGTGTCTGCACATGTACCATTCTTTTACTGTGCATCATTGTTTGTTTTTCTCATTAGCTCTATAAATGGCTTAGAAGCTTATAGAAGGCAGTTACTGCCAAATCACATCTCTTCTTGGGTATTAATTTGCAGTACCTTTTAGTATTAACCATGTGTATTGTGGGCCAATGGCCCATTATACTCTAATCAACAAGGCGTCGCCAACAACTGCCCCACACTCTTTGAATAATTTCCTAATGCACTGGAGTCAGTACTGGGGTTAACTCCTGCTGCTATAAGCTAACTTCCTTTACAGTCCATAATGATAGAGTGAAGAGCCGAGAGCTCTGCAGTGCCACTCTCTGGCAGTGCTACATCATGCAGAACCTAAACTCAAATTGGATTACACAGAGAGATTGGTCGTAAATGAAGAGTAAAACTAGAAGCAACAAATAGATTCATTTATTTGTTGATACATTATAAAACCATGGTTGGTCTGAAAGATTTGTTAAATGAATCAGACATATGGCTCAATATTTAGTATTTATAGAGCACCCTTCACATTTTGCAGATGCAATAGATTCCAAAAAAATTGATAGTTCAGTAAAAATTAAAACAATTTTAGAGTGGCGTGGTTAGCAATGCAATGCCATCACATTGCACGCTCCAAGTAAAGGTTCTTTAGTTTCGGAATTTCTTTCACAAACATCAATACGGCATACAACTTAGTACATCAAACTTTCTTTGATAGAATTGCCAGTGCGTTTCAGTGGGCAGTAGCTGAGCTCCATTCCTTAAGGGTTTTTTCTGCCTGTAATAGCAACCAACAGGCAAGGCCATTTTCCCAATGAAGCAACAATGGCGTATTGTTCCTTTTCGGCATATAGACAAATCTGTGGAGTCTCCACCCACGCCCGATTCAACAATGACATTGGCAAAACAGCATCAGCTGCCTTTTTTATATAAACAAGGGCTGGAATTACGCCCTTGGATAGTTGTGCATTTATGTTTTAATGAAATCACATTTTTCTTTCTTGCCCGCACTTTGCTAATGCACCAGACCTTCCCTTTCAACCATGCTTCATTTCTGTACAAGAATGTCAGATATTGTTTTTCGTAAGGCCATACTGCTAGCAGATAATGTAACAATTTCATGTAAGCACTATTAGTGTAAAATAAATAATAAAAACCACCATCCCTGGCTGCCATGTACCCAGCCAACTGGAATCACTCATTTTTGTTCACACGCCCTGGCTGAAGAAGCACTTCAGTGGACAGGATTTAAGTCCTTGCATCCTTCTGCTAAACAGGCCAAAAAAATAGCACCTCAAACATTTTCTTAATATCAGTCAGAGCAAGCAGGAGCAGGGAAACCCATCGAGAGGGCTATACGGGTATGCTGCTGGTTACCAGGGATTACCCATGAGGGAGACAGGCAGGTAGCATGTTGAAGCATCAGGGTAATCCTCTGAAGGTCCATAATAATGAAAAATAGTAGCTTCAAAAACTGTACCAGCTGGGGAAAACTATTTCCAGCATGCAACATAAGCAAAGTGAGAAACACAAACTATAGATGCAAAATCATATAATCTGTGATTATTTTTAAATAAGATAATAAAACAAAATAAATTATATTTCTGGTGTAATTTAATAGAATCCTTTATGAAAGATATATAAATAGAATGGTTATTCAGTAATAAGATTGGATAAATAGGAATTGTGAAAACATAGACAGGTTTAGAAATGGTCTTTTTTTGAAACCGCATAGCGCATTTCCATTTAGCTGGCGGTTTAATGATTTGGAATAAATTTTATAATTTGTACCACGTCGAACTGACAGCAGTGTTTCTGTCTGTATTCTCATCATAGTCTTTTCACATAGAATTATTTATGTTCTAATCACAAAATAAAACACCACTTAAAAAGTGAAGGCCGGGAGTTTTATTTCGAATATGCAAACTCTAACGAACATAAAAGTCAGGGATGAGAACAAGTCATTCAGCCCCTCAAAGCTCATCATTCTTGTATATTAATTCAATTTTCTTTGCCTCGATTACCTTGCTTTGTAGATTATTTCAGCCAACTTGTGAAACAATCAGCCACTTAGAACACATTAAATCCGATACTGGATGACAACAGTTGTGCAAACACAGGCATTGTTCACTACTCTTAAGAGGTCTGAGGACTTCCTAAGTCTCATGTTGGCTCCTGATTCTGACTATACGTTGTTCCATGGTAGTGGGGTTATCAGCATGTAGACATAGAGAAGGAAGTCAGAACTATGGAGTCAAGTATTTCTCCAGTCAAAGATCCAAGACCTACTTTTTGGATCTGAAAATCGGTGTCTAACGTTTACCTGCCTGATGGAAATGGTGTATTGTGTTGCAAGATTTTAATAATTCAGTTTCTGCCAATAAGAAATATTAATTACCTATGTAGAGTTTATCTAGTTAAGGATGGCAATCTGTATAATTGATCTCTATACCAAAACATTGTGAAATAGTCAGATTCCAGACATGTAGGGCTGGATTTTGTCTTGGGGTCGTGTAATCCGCATTTCGTGATTCCCCCCCGACTCCAGATTAATGTGGATGCCTGATGCAATTGTCACTTAATTGGGCAATTGAGTTGCAGCATGTGGGAACCCATGAACTAATTAGTGGTTTCAATCTGAAACCCGCCTCTGATGATGTCATCATTGCTGACTGCCTGCTCTCAGAGATTGTCTGGCTACTGGTGAGAGAGGACCTGTCTGCATTGCTCCTGATGTGAGTGGACCTGGATGCAAATATATATATATATATATTATATATATATATATATATAGATATAGATATAGATATAGATATATAATAGAGAGAGCTTTTATTTGCATCCAATTCCTCTTACACCAAATGCCATGACATTGAATGTAGCAGTATCAGAGGCGACTTTCACACCTAATACTACTACTACCTTCATCACATCTCCGTTGTAATGGTGGACTTGCACCCGATAGTCAGCTATCCATAGTGATCGCGCCAGGTTTCACTGGAGTGTTTCACACTAGGCGTGCTTCACGTCAGAAAAGGGTTAAACTAACTACAACGTTTCAAAATAGCATTACAGACCCAATTTAGGGCTTGTTAAGTGCTTTAATGGCCTCTCCCGCCTCTTGGAGGCGGGACGGAGTCAGGAACCCCGCGACTGATTTTGTCAAAATTGCGTGGAGGCGGGATGGAGTCGGGATGGGGTCGGAAACCCCGACCTCGCAAATTTAACCCCCCACACGCCTCCAAACCCGACTCCATGGGTCATTCAAAATCCAGCCCGTATACTCAGTTGAGCACATGCATGAGAAAAGGTAATTTCCAGGAAGGTTTATTTGATTCACTGTAGCTTAATCTTGTTTGAAGGTAATAGTTTTGGCATCTTGTTTTGCACAGAAATATTTTTTAAAGCAAAAGCTGTGTTTCTATTTTCTACTGAAGTTGTGCTCAGTCTGGATTTACAACTTTCACCAGATTTTCGTTAAATCTGTCAATGAGCAGAACAGTGGCAGATGGAATTTAATATAGACAAATGCAAGGTTATGCACATTGCAAGGGAAATGAGAATTACATGCAGACTATGGATGGTTTAGAACTAATTGAAAGTGATCTGGGGGCATTAGACAAAGCTTAGCATGCTAAATCATTGCAGAGCAGCAATAAAAAACATGAATTGAATGCTGAACTATATTGCTAAATGAGTAAAACATATGTTGCAGGATGTAGTGCTAAACCTGTTCTGTGCTCAGATCAGAATGCATCCCAAGTGTTTTGTCCAGTTTTGGTCATCAAGGCACAAGGGAAACATTCAAGCCCTGCAGGTGGTTCGGAGAAGAACCACAAGTTGATGCCTAGTATCAGATTATGAAGTTGAGAAGAGTAGAGAAATTGGGGCTCATCCGATCTTTAGTTGACTAACAGGATAATTTAGAGCAGATATATATAAGATATTAAATGATATGGAAGTAGTAAACCATGACAGTAGAAAAAGGTGGCATTAGCTAAGGCAGGCGAAAGGCCAATTTAGGACTGATGTGAGCAAGAATTATTTCACACTAAAAGTAACCAACATTTGAAATGGTCTCCTGGTAGGGAAGTGAAGGTGAAAACTGAAGATCCAGTTGGATGATGTGTTGGCTGGGAGGGGAGGGTGAAGAGGTGGTAAACTATTTGTTTTTTCCCCCTAGACAGATCAGCTAAAATGGTCTCTCTCATTTGTATTTTTCTTATGATGTTGCAATCGACCATCTTAATTCTCTGCTACTCTCTGCTCAGTGATCTACTGAGTATGGATACCGAGTGATCCATCATACAGAATGCATAATAATGCTGAGCATAAATCAACCAAGAAAAGTAAGAAAATTCCAATCAATCATACAGTTGCCATTCTTCAAAATTGCAAATGTATTTTCTAACAACCTGCATCAGGAGGCTAATGGCTTACATCACTGCCATGAAAATGTAATGGTACCTTTTCCAGAATTTGCTTACATTTTACTTGGAACCCACAAAACATGTGCATTTGATCCCATACCAGGAAAACTTAAGCACATAGCAGCTGGAGTCTATGTTGAGCAATACTTGTTTACTTGGAACATGGCACGTAAGATATACCAATTTTATTCCCTTTTAAATCCATTCCATTAATCTCATTTGCAGAACATCATTTGCACTAATCTTCTCAAAAGTATTTGGGCATATGGTATTTTCACTGATTCCTCTACTCTATCCTCTTTATTGCCCATTCATCTTCCTTTATGAAGAATCTGAAGTCTCTTGTGTTTTCAGCTTACTTTTTGGATCTGAAAATCGGTGTCTAACATTTAACTGCCTGATGGAAATGGTGTATTGTGTTGCAAGATTTTAATATTCAGTTTCTGCCAATAAGAAATATTAATTACCTAAGAAGGGAAGTAGGACTAAAGTACATTGAAGATCCATAATACTGCTTTTCTTGGTTCAGTTTTTCTTTTGATCTCTTGTACTGGACATTCGCAGGAGAACTAGAAATTAGCAGTGGTACAATAAGCAACCTGCTGCCTTTATCCCTAGTCCTGCCATGTTAGATTCTCCATTCGCCTTTCTATTGCTCGATCCCATGGTGACTCAGAATGACAAGACTCAGTGAATGAGAGTTTCATTGCAGTGCAGATAATGGCCTGGATTTTGCGGTCAGCAGCAAATTTATATTTACACTTGCCCACAGACTTTCTATGGGCTTTTTCTCCGGAAGTTGCGGTGATTAGAAATCCAAAACAACGCAGCGCCCCCTACAGGGGATCTGGGACTGTGTGAACAAAGCAAGCAACTGTGTATCTCCTTAACCAATCAGATTGAAGATTCTTACTGAGGCATGCAGAGTCTGAACCATGAAGTGTAAGTTAGAATATTTAATTCAATGTCAAATCATGTACAGAAAGCAAAATAAAGAGGGGGAAAGAAAGATGAGATTAAGAGAGATAAAGAGACAGAAAGAAAAAGATTTAAAAAAATTATTTACTTTTTTATCTTTTTAAATCTCCAACAATAATTCAAATCTGAAGGAATGAGACTCTACATTTGTTAAAGTTAATTTTCAGTGCCAGAGAGGTTGTTTGGCAGTAATTAAGACTTACCACACCCAACTTGTCCAAATCATACTGGAGTTTCTCTGCATCCTCCTCACAACACACACGCCCACCCAGCTTTGTGTCGTCTGCAAACTTGGAGATATTACATCTAGTTCCCTCATCTAGATCATTAATATATATTGTGAATAGCTGGGGTCCTAGCATCGATCCCTGCGGTACCCCACTAGTCACTGCCTGCCACTCGGAAAAAGACTCGTTTATTCCAACTCTTTGCTTCCTGTCTGCCAACCAGTTCTCTATCCAAGTCAGTACCTTACCCCCAATCCCATGTGCTTTAACTTTGCACGCCAATCTCTTATGCGGGACCTTGTCGAAAGCCTTCTGAAAGTCCAAATACACCACATCCACTGGTTCTCCCTTATCTATTCTACCAGTTACATCCTCAAAAAATTCTAGTAGATTAGTCAAGCATGAGTTACCTTTTGTAAATCCATGTTGACTTTGTCCGATCCGATCACTGTTTTCCAAGTGCTCTGCGATTACATCTTTTATAATGGACTCTAGCATTTTCCCCCATTACCGATGTCAGGCTTACCGGTCTATAATTCCCCGTTTTCTCTCTCCCACCTTTTTTAAATAGTGGGGTTACATTAGCTACCCTCCAATCCATGGGAACTGTTCCAGAGTCTATAGAATTTTGGAAGATGACCAGCAATGCATGTATGTCACACGTAAGTACAGTAACTTCATGCATTCCATGTGTTTCAATGCTGAGTCTCTCGCCGAGATACCTGTATAGTGAAGCTTCTGGAGGAGCAGGGCAACTCGGACAAAAAAAACTGCCTGATTTCCGCGGTTAACTGCATGTGTGCGGTCGCCGGAAGTTGCTGTCCCATTTATACTTTAACAACAGTGAGCCTCACCATTACATTTACTGCATTTATCGGGCCATTGTGAATTAGCTGTACTATCTGTGCCCATCATCAGTAAAGGGAATTAACAGACCACTACACAGTACCTCACTAGACATAAGTTGTTCAGATGGTTCCCAAGGATTCTGCTAGATATTTGGCCCAGAAATTCCGATCGCAGGCCTCCCGCGGGCGGAGGGTTGCGATCTGGAAAAATCTGCGCCAAGATCGGAGAGCTCCCGGGAGGCACAGAGTTCTGCTGCTGGGCCTCTCCAAACTGACGGTGTGCAGGGCCCACGTATCCCAGAGGCGCAGGCGGTTCGCAGCATCCCTTGGATCATGTGGGCCATGGGGAGCCAATCAGAGAAGGGAATCTCCCTTCATACATTTGACAGGAAGACCTGTCAAATATATGAATACAGATCACCCCCAAAACATAGTAAAACTTTAAATAAATTTTTTAAAAAATCACATTTTTAAAATGACTTTAAATCACAATAAGTTAAGTATTTTAAACAAAAATTTTATTTTTTGAAAAAAATAATTGAAGTTTTTAACGGGGCTAAAAATAAACTTACTTTCTTTAAAGTATTTTTAAATGATAAACCAATGGAAAATTTTTTTTTAAACTTTTTTCAACTCTTATCCTGGTAAAAGCAGGCCTTATGCCTTCTTTTACCAGGCACAAGAATTGTAAGTGTTTTCTGCGGGTGGAGGGTCTCCAAAAACAGAACTCTCCACCCGCAGAGGCCCTGCTCCCGGGCAGGTGGAGGATCTGTTAAGAGCTTTCTTGACAGATCGGAAATGCCGGTTTCCAGCGCATGCGCAGTGCATGCCTAAAATCGGCATTTCCGATGTCCCTACGGGTAGGTACACAGCACGTACACACCCGTAGGGATCGGAATTTCTGCACCAATGATTGTCTTTTTTGAAGTGAATGAAAGGTTCCGACTTCAGCACAAACTCCCGAAGGAGTCCAGGGTGATGAAATTAGATTTGAAACAAGATCTTTGTTGACTAGGCAAGTGCAAAACACAGTAACACAGCAAAATCTGTTTAAAAATAGATTTTTCCAACCGGACCAAAAATAAAAAGCAAAAAAAGTGCTCTAAATTGGAACCTCAGCCTTACTGGGACTTCACCTATCCCAGTAATTCCAACAGATATAAAAACTGGATTCTAGAGGTAAACTGGTCCTCAGACTAGTACATTTATACAAAGTCATAAGAAAATATTATGTAATTAGAAATTTTACCGCTGAGGCAAACTAACAAATTCAATCACGCACACAAGCTGTGAAAATGGAGTCTCCAGAATCAACATTCAACACTTACCAGTTCCGTTTTCTTTACTGCCAAGAATTTTCTCCGATGGCAGACGCAAGATGATAATGTGTCTGTTTTTTGTGTTCCTTTTCTAGTATCATTTCACTTACTAGTATTCTTGGCGTCTACAAACATGAGAAAAAGTGCTGCCAGAAAAGCCTGAAAGAACACAGCTTATATCGGCTGTTAGGAATAGTCCATAAGCACATTCAGAGGCTTCTGATACATGGCAATGGATTGTTATTGGGTCACAGTGTAACAGATTTATGGAACAAAAGGTAGAAGTCACCATAGATCACTACGGTCAATAGTATAGACCTTCTGCCCAAGAGAAAAAAGGCTAAATACTCTAGGCAGTCCATAATAATCGTTGCAATATTGAGGGAATACAAAGAACAGTTGTAATGCCTACTGGACACTTGTTATTCTTTATTATACGTACCAGATAATGTTAAGAAATCTGATTTGAGATACCATTGTATTTTTTTGTCGTGGCACGGTTTGTCCTCCATCGCAGAACGAAACCCATAAACAATGTAGGTGATGGGGCAACATGGATAAAAGTTGCAAAGCTGAAGGTATATAGCAAGATATAACTAGAACTATAACAATAGCAGTTTTCTTGTAGTTGCAGAATGCAAGGTGATATATTTGAGGATCAATTGTCATTCTGTGCACTGGGTGTGGAGGTAAATCAACTCTGTACTCTTGTGAAAAAGATGGAAGTTATGAATGGCACTTACATTTTATTGAAAGTTAGTCACCAAAATGAATGCCTGTTTTAAAGTGGAGTGTTCCATTCAAAAAGACAGTGATAGTCAGCCAAAAATGCATAAAATTTCACAATGTGCATTAAAGCATTTAAGTACACAAGTAACCTGCAAGACCACGTTTACCCAAAGTGAACAGAATGTATTAATTCATCAAACTAATAGTTGTCTCTCTGGTACTTCACAAGTACCTCATGTAAAATACTGTTCACCCAAATATCACAGAGTGTTAGAAATGGTGATTGTAATGCTCAGCAAATTTATAATGCAGCAACCCTTTTATCCGCTGAGCTCAAGCATGAAAAACAGTCGACTGTGATTAGCCTGATTTCCCTGGAGCATCTGCTTTTGTTGCCATGGAGACTGAACATCTATTGCTTAGTATTAGTCTTTGCATAGACTCCCATTCCCACAGCAGCGGCAGACATCAACATTAAGTTGCCACAATCACCTCAACTCAAGTGTGGCAGACTGGGATCATTTCTTTAAATCTCTAAAAAAGAGATAGCTCCTATGGACATCCCTCTCCCTGGCAACTACTTCAGTTGCCATAGGGATGACCTTTTAATAAAGCGCCTCCACATATTAAACCTTGCTGTTAATTTAGTGATGCCTTGTAACTTGTACAGTTCTCTGCCAAGACAACAGGCCAGATGAACAAACGAAAGGAAATGCATAAAATAAAGAAAATTAAAAGAT
This sequence comes from Squalus acanthias, assembly GCA_030390025.1. Lineage (NCBI taxonomy): Eukaryota > Metazoa > Chordata > Chondrichthyes > Squaliformes > Squalidae > Squalus > Squalus acanthias. The sequence goes on from CM059429.1 coordinate 34,704,926, forward strand.
GTCTATAAATGGCACATGATGCTAATAGGCGAAAATCCCTATTGAAGACAAAGGCCAGCTTTGGCCACAGATGAATTGTAAACTATACAAGAGCATGCTGCTTGCCTCTTATGGAACTTGTTTTGTAAATCTCTTCTGGCGTGAATTTCTCCTCAGGACTTGCGCTGGCCTAGATTGCAATCACTACTCATTATAGAAGGTGCACATTATAGACTAAGGCCAGAGTCACATGACAAGCTGTAGTGGCTGCAATCTGTTCAGCCGGCGCTCATTTATTGAACTTTTTAGGCCGATAGATACACTAGAGAGCCTGTTGCAGCAAGCAGAGACAACATGATGAATTACACCATTCCGATTCCATTTGCTTCCAGATCAAACATGTACAGTACAGGGGAATGAGGGGCATATACCCATAATGTACACAACCGTGATCTGCAGCATCCAGACTATTAAACATATTTGCTTTCAACAAAACAGAGGGAGAAAGTGTACCTAGCCTATATTACACAGCTAAAGTCAAACCTGCATCACCTTTGATGGAATTGCTTTGGAAATGCTGTATCACACTTAAAAATCAATAGCAGTTGCAATAATTTGCTTGCTGTATGTCCAAAGTTTTCAAATGACACTAGCAATTCTGCACCAAAGTTAAAATTATTTTAAAAATTAGCGACTTTTGGATTATTCCACAGTTCTGTGCAGCTCTATCCATATTATACAATATTAGAAGCTCACAGATGTGGATGCTGCAGCATGAAAGAAAATTGTGCGCATGTTGATATCTGACAAGGTCTTTCATTATCCAGGTGGTTGATACAAGGTACGTATAGCAGAGCCCTCACGACCACTTACAATTCGTCAGAAAGAGATGGAAAGGATCCTAAGCAGATTTGATTTAAGACAGAGGTTAATATTGGTTTTTTTTAAAGATAGGTTGATATTGTTGTGATTTGCTGCATGCTGTTTCACCACCACCACCACCACCACCACGTTAATCCTTTGAATAATGCACTTGTGCCCAAAAATATAAGCGAGAGGCAACAACAATATATACGTTACACAAACACAATGGCCCAGAACTTGCAGTCAGCGGTGAAGCGACGGCGCTCGCCACTGACCTCGAAGAAAGCTGCCCACAAGGATCTCGCGGTCTCAGTGGCGTGAATTTCACTTCTCCCGACGTTAGTTTGAATCTGGTGCCAAATCAAGCGAATCTCCAGCATCCAGAAACAGTGATGCCATCAAGCAGGCTAAGCAGCCAATCACATTGAAGAATTTTCACAAACCAGTAAAATGCACAGATTGTAATTTATTTTTTATAAATTTTACAGAGTGAAATAAAGATTGAGACATTCATATAGGATTACGGTAGAAGCTGAAATATCAAAAACAAATTTTAAAAAAATATGAAAAACCATGTAATTCTTATCATATTAATGGAAAAAATTTGACATTCCACAAATATAAAATTAGTTTTTCAGGACGGGAACGGTTGTTCAGCAGTCAATACGCTGTTAAACCCAGTTACACCTCTTTCAATAAGGCTTAATTTTTTTTTTTAAAACAGCGATATTCCAGCATAACAGGGGACGTTTTCGTCAGGAACTACATTTCACTGTGATTTAAATTAATTGCCGACTCGGAGGAGTTCCACAGCGCAACCCGTGGAGAAGCATAGAAGCACTAACAGCAACCTCTGGATTTCCACATTTATCTGCGCATGCGCTGACTCCAAAAGCTGTCACTTTCAGAGGAGTAATGACAGCGAACGCTGACTGTTTTGGTGTCATTACCGCCGCAAAATCTGGGCCAATATCTATGGCATCAATGAACTGATCATTGTAAAAAAAAAGGCAAGACAGAGAGACTTACAGATAAAACTTGTGTTTATATAGCACCTTTCAGATTGAAATGTCTCAAAATGCTTCACACAATTAATGGCTTTAAGAAGTGCAGTTTTCAAATATGTCACTAAACCCCGAGGCACGGTCACTTTCTGGTTCAACCACGGGGCAGAAGCTGCAGAAGACAGTGGGTCGTATTTTCCGATCGGAGGCTTCCTGCGTGTGGAGGCCTCCGATCTGGAAAAAAATCTACGGACTTACCCGAGGGCTCCCGAGGTGCGTATACTTCCGTTCCTGGGCCTCTCCAACTCGAAATGCGCAGGGCCCACGTATCCCAGAGGCACATGCGGTTCGCAAGCGTCCCTGAGATCACGTGGGCCATGGGGAGCCAATAGGAGAAGAGAATCTCCCTTCATACACTTGACAGATAGACCTGTCAAATATATGAATGGAGATCACCCCAAAAACACACCTGAAGTCACCTGACGAAGGAGCAGCGCTCCGAAAGCTTGTGATTTCAAAAAGAGCATTCTTGACAGATCGGAAATACCGGTTTTCAGCGCATGTGCTTGGCATGCCTGAAACCGGCATTTCCAATGTCCCTACAGGTATGTACACAGCCCGTACACACCCGTAGGGATCGGAATATACGGCCCAGTATTTTAGCATATTTAAAAATATTGAGTCAAGTGTTCTAACATTTCCTAATTCTGCCTAATAATTTTCATTAACAAAAATAAACCATGTTGCCGCTCAGCATTCGCCAACCCCCCACAACTCTCTCCGCCCCACATCATTTCCACATTTATATTACATAGATCCTACAGCATAGAAACAGGCCATTCGGCCCAACTGGTCTATGCCAGTGTTTATACTCCACACGAATCTCCTCTCACTCTAATTACCCCTTCTCACCCTTCCCCCTCCCACCCCCCTCATATTTCTCTATTCCCTCATCCCTCAAATATGCTTCAAGGCTCCCTTAAATACGTCATTGCTATCTGCTTCAATCACACTATGTGGCAGCAAGTTCCACATTCTCACCATAAAATCTACTTATCCTTGCTGTTTCAGACTTTCACTCCTTTCCTTCTTTGCAGTATTGATTTTTTTGATGTTATGGCTTCATGCAGGCATACTTTACATTGGCTACAGAAAAGGCAGAACTGAGGAGGTGGTGGGGGGGGGGGGGGGGGGTGGGGGGTGCGGTGAAGACGTCATCCAGCCAGTTCCACCTTTCTTGCACCTGCCTCCTCCTGTCAGGACCTTTAGTGACCATGCACCCACACCATAACCCCCACCCTGCTAGTTCGACTTGTGTCATTGTACCACTCTCCCACGTCCAGGAATTTTGGAACCATTACGTACATCAACGATAGAAGCTTGTTAAAAGTTTCAAAGGCAGAAAATTTATATTGTGTAATAGAAGAAGAATTTAAACCTAATTTTTTATTCCAATGTATTTATTTTTCAATGTTCGCATAAACTCCCACTGCCTGGATGGCTGCCAGGATGCCACCAGCATACTGCAACTCACAAAGATCATCTTTACATACATTTAAATTGTAGATGGGGAACAGTCAGATTCCAAATGTAACTGCTGCTCTCAGGTTGGTATTTGGAATAATTTAAACCCATCACCAAAAGCATGTGCTAGTTTATTTTGAAACACCTTTGAAACTAGTCAATGTTAAGTGTTCTGCCAGCAAGATGTTGGCAGTAGTTCAAAGCCTGACTTCTGTACTTAAGGGGTCAAACGTGGCTCAAGTGAAAACATTCTCACCTCAAGTCAAAAGGTCTAAGCTGCCACCTCAGACTATACTGAGTGAGTGTTTTATTGTTGGAGATGGTGCCCTTCAGGTGAGACATCAAACTCAGGCCCCATTTGCCTCTTCTGATGGATGTTAAAAATCCCTGGCCACTATGCAAAGAACGGGGAGGAGTTTGCTTGATCCATCCCCCTGCCACAGGACTCAATAGCTAATCCCCACAGGACGCACTGCAGCATTTCACCAAGGTTACTTCAACAGCACCTCCATTCCTATGCGACCTCTGCCACCAAGATAGACAAGAGCAGCAATGTTGTGGGAAAATTCATCACCTCCCAGTTGCACACCATCTTGACTTTGACATACATTGTAGCTCCTTCATCATTGCCGGATCAGAATCCTGGAATTCCCTACCTAACATCATTGTGGGAGCACCAATCACCACAAGGACTGCAGCAGTTCAAGAAGGTCCATCACCAGCTTCTCATGACAACTTGGGAAAGGCAATAAATGTGGTTTTGCCAGCATCACCTACATCCCGAGAACAAATAAAAATCCAGTCTAATCATTTTGCAAGATACAGCCTCTAAAATGTGATTATTGGGCAACATCTATTCCCCATTTCACCAATTAAGTTAATTCTGAGAAATGTGCTACTATTAATTTGTTTTGGAATTAGTGTAGTTTATCTATAAAAATTGTTTTATTAAATTTCATTAAGAACCATTGGCATTGATATGATTTGCACAGTCAAATCCATTCTGTGGAATGCATCTCTTGTGTTACAGATGAAAAATACCTTCATTTGCCCAGAACTCAAAACAGAATGAATCAAAGTAGCTTAGAACACTGTGCTGATTGTTGCTGTCCATGGCAAAGGAATCCTCAGATTTCTAAAAGCTGTTATCATTTTACTAGCAGAAGTTCAAACTTGGTGCAAGGTTACACATGCAAGATTCAAAATAAAGATCAATTGGATCTTGAACCATTTCTTTCGGAAGTATGCATGTTTTTGTACAAACCCGGGCGTAAGCCCAACCAGAAGTAGCACCTGCACGACCCACGCAGATTTCAGGGGTCAGCATCACTTGCATAATGGAGGTGAACTCCCAGTGTGAACAACGCCCATTAGAAGGTGGTGATTCAAGTGCTGCTGCAGTAGCTTAAAGAGGTAGGCATTGTGGTTAGTAAGGCAGCACCACTGTATTTGGAAACATGTCTGCAAGTACTTCAGAGTGCCCCATTTCTCCAATAGAACATGACAATTCTGATGGAAGATGTGAGACACAGGAGGATGCCTCTCTTTGGGACAGAATATGCTGGCGTCCAGGCAAGCTACTCAACAAGAACAGCAGGGATGGCAACCAGTGTATATGCCAAGAAGAATATACTGTGTACCCGGAAGCAATGTAGGAAGAAGTTTAGTGATCTTACTAGGGCAACTAAAGTAAAAGGAAACACTTCCATGGCAATAATTCAGTGTACACTCACACAAGGAAACACTTCCATGGCAATAATTCAGTGTGCACTCACACTATCTTAAAGTATTTTTAATGCTTGCTGTGAATGCCCATTAAATATAAGATGCACTTAGTACCACCAGCCTTCCCATGAAAGCATTCCTTCACTTATATCCGTGTATGCATTCAGGCAAAAGTACTCATCCCATCTAATGTAATTGCATAATGCGTGCACATGTAATCATGCCCACTGTGAATAGCATGCCTACCCCTACTCTCGATTAGCTGCAAACTTTTTTCAAGTAACAAACATTCAGCTCCTTTGCAAAGGAAGCTAGAAAAGCTAGAAGAATAGTGAGAATCCTTAAAAAAAAAACACTCCGCTGGTCAGCAGCATCAATCTCAGTGTTCTACAAAACTATACATCTAGCCAGTGATTAAATATTGGAGCCCTATTTAGCAGGCTGCTTGCTCCTATGTTCAGTACAATCCAAAATCATACAGTTCAGTGGACTTGATGAGGCCAACCTACCATATGCTACAGTCCACCCACTACAACATTGTAGAGATGAGGCCAGACCATCAATTCTCTACAATGAAGTATTTCTAAACTTTCCACGTCTCTGCCAAGAACAGAAGAATTTTTACTAAAGCTATACCTCAAAACTCTTAATCAATACAAAAAGAACAGTAGCATTAACATTTCAGACTCCATTTCTGCTGCCAGTGTCCTAGAACCCTGTGCCTTGTGTGCAGAAATTCAAATACAGGAGTTAACTTGCTGATCATGCACTAGGATATGAGAAATGTGGCTTGCCAGTTGCACCCCCTGTACAATTTCTCTAAATATCTCTGTGTTCTCAGCAGCCAAGCGGGTCAAATGTGTTAGACATCTGTCCCGGTTACAGTTACTTCCGTATGCTCCCTGTTGTTATGCCATCTGAAGTACATTAAAAAAAAAATCTGTTACTAATGTTGTTTAGCAACATGCAAAAAGCAATGTATTTCATCCCTCTGCCTCCCTCATTGGCAGCAATACAGGATTTTCACACTGAGCTGCTATTAAAGGGGCAGGGTGAGTCAGCTACGGAACTGCAGATGGCACAAATTGCCTCCACCTGGCTCAGTCTGAGACTGTATACCAGAGATCAAAGCTGATAGTTTACATTGCATATCATCCCCAAGGAACAGGAATGGGTCCTTTTAATATGATACAGGAATCAGCGCTGCATAGGCCTCCACTATCAACACTGATAAGCCCACCCTAGGAGGTGGCACAGTGGTGTGGTTGCATTTAACAGTTTTACTGACTGAAGTAACACCAAGATTGGATAGAGATCCCAAAAGTAATATATGGCAACTCCTCCCACAAATGAACCTATTTTTTCCCCTAAAATGAACCTAGCTGGGGTTGGTGATTTTAAACAATGGCATTCTCTGTGGCCATTTCTCCCCAGCATTCCAGGACAGCAACAGTAACACTAAAACGCAACAGAAGTAGACTTTTAATGAAGATTTAATTATTCATCTGGTGGTGCAGAATTCCACATCATGCTAGTCTAAAATACATTAAAAATAAGATCTTGCTCTACTTCTCTCAGCAGCTGAGCCATAGAGAAAGGTTGGATATCTTCCAGGGCATCAGACACCAAGTCTAGTGATGAGTGAACATTCAGATATCCAACTCTGCTGAAACATGTGAAGTTCAGATTATTCAAACTGAGCCAAAACAGGCAAAATGAAAAATATTTCAAAAGTGTCTGTGCTCCCTCCCCACTAAAGGATTTTTTTTATATTTTTTATTTTTTTTTTTTAAGTATAAAGTCCCACAAATGCATCAAGATTATGTACCTGTACTCTTGAAAAATGTACTTTTTCTAATGCTTTGATTTCCAGAAAGTTATCAGGTCAGTTTACAAAGGGGATACAAATCAAACCTCATGGGTTCTTAATGTGTCCTTGATGTCCATCTCCTTTCATTGTCCCTTCCCTTTCCTTCACCACCCACCCACACCCCCTTGAAAAGAAACACAACTAAGTATTTCTGGGGATTTGCACACATGCAGTTGCAATTTAAGATTGTTGTGGAATATTCTATTCATCAATAAACTGTTTTGCAGCCTCCCAATTTGTTGTTATGTTGTGGTTTTTTTGGGATCATCACCGTGCATGTGCAGGTCATCACATTTACAAGTCTATTCTTGGCTAGGTGTTTTGGTACAATTCAGTTGAAACAAACAAGTTTCAGTGGGTTTAGTTCTCTGTCCTGGATTTACACTCTATATCCATTCAGGCACCACTTTGGTTGAAGAGGACTGTGTGCAAAGATACTTATAAGAGCAGGAGAGAGGGAGGAATTGTATTACTGATTCTGCATGCATAGATTGGAACATACAAGGCTTGTTTGAAAATTATTTCTATTTACAGCTGAAATCACAGGCTATTGTAGACATGTGATTATGTTTGTTTGTCATGAAAAGTGATGCAGGACAAAGGAAGACATTCCTGAACCACGTGTCACAGTTGTATAAGATGCTTCCTGATTTGTTCCTTTTTGAGGAGCTGCATGAGCTTACTTGATTGTCTTCGGGGGTCAAAGAAGAATTTCCAGAGTTTTTTTTTCCTAAATTGGCCTTAGGTTTTTTTCAATTTTCTCAGGAGATTTCATGACTTGAAAGAGGCGGGGGTTGGTGGTGCATGCAGGCTGCATCATGTTTGGTTGGAATGGGCTTGATGGACCGGTTGGTCTTTTCCCATCCTTCATTTTTGTATATTCGTAAGGCAGGTAAGTGATGGATCTTGGTATTCCAAGTGGCCTTTCCACACTTTTCAACAAAAAAACCCTCTGGTCTATCTTGTTCCATTGGCTTGTTGATACTGATCTGTAATTCTAGCAGTATCGCGTAAGAAGCAGCCCTTACTGACGAGCTTGTTTATTTATTAGCCCTTTAGCATCTATGGCTAACTGCCTGAAAAGGATAAGTCAAATTTCAGACATGAAGAAGTTTCCCTGAAATGCAGATGGTTTGGACAGTTTTAGGTAATCAAGCTGTCTGTGTTAAAGATTTAATTTAATAATAAAGACAGACACATTAGAGTCACATAGCTGTTTACATTGCCAGTGCAATTTAGAGCACCCAGATTGTGAGAAAGAGATCAAATCATATCAACAGCAGATTAAAGTTTTAGGTTGGGAATTAATAAGCAAAAAACCCTAGGGCCTCTGAGTGACAACATGACATGATAAATGAAAATGTAAAGAATTACTTGAAATACAAAAAGCCTGAGGGAGTGATATTCTTAATGCAAGAATAATAGAAGATGAAAGGAAACTGTTGAAGAAACATATGTGTAGATGGATTTTTGATTAATGATTAATGAGCAGACATTAATTAGCTTATAACTCGTGAAGAGCTCTGAAGAATCGGTGTGGAAGGGATGGCCACCAGTGCCCTTCTGAGACTTTGGGTCAGATTTTGGCACAATCATGAACTCAACCACATTCAACTATCACAGAATCACAGAATCCCCACAGTGCAGATAGAGGCCATTTCAGCCCACTATCATGCCTCTGTTGTATTTGAATGCTAACAAGTGATTTTCATCTCTGAAACCAAGACCGGTGCTAGAGCAGTATGTAAATTAGATGACGACCAGTGCAATTCTATGCACAACATTCAAACGCATGTGGTATCAGCACAAGTGAAGTATTTAATGACATAGTACTTACTGACTAAATTGTTACTTTAAAGGATCTTAAGAGTTTGGGGGAAGGTGGATTTTTATCGTAGAACTTTTGTACTTTCAGGAACACTAGGAGTTGCTTTATTTGTGTTTGGAATCATTTGTACATTTGTGGCGTCAAAGCTACATCGCACAGCATCTGCAAGCATTCTGCAGTTAATCTACTTTAGTTGCATTAGTAACCAATTGCAGACGGTATCAATGCACTAAAGATTACAACAGGTGCCAGTGATGCGAGCTGCACCAATTTAACACAAATCCTGCGAGCGCTCTCTGCCAAGTGTGCTATAGTGGTGTAGTCCAATTTTTGAAACAGCTACTGTATTGCAAAGCTATTTTCAATTTCCAACTCAGCATCTCAATAGTGTTTAATCACAAACCAATTTTCAAATGTCAGCTGCAACGTTTTGAAGTTTGGGGGTTGCAATGTGGCAAACTACTGTTTTTAATCCATACAACTGTGCTGAAGATAACTGTGTGACCTAAAAGCTCTGGCACTTTCAACAAAATACAAAGGATTGTCAAAAGCAAATAATGATCAAGCTGCCTACGTGAGAAGCTCAACTGCTGCTGAACCTCTCATCCAAGCCTTTGTTCCATCTAGACTTGAATATTTCAGTGCTCTCCTGGCCGGCCTCCTACCTTGCGCCCTCAGTAAACTTCAGATCATCCAAAACTCAGCTGCCCGTATCCTAACTCGCACCAAGTCCCGTTCACCCATCACCACTGGGCTTGCTGATCTACGATGGTTCCCAGTCCAGCAACATCTCAATTTTAAAATTCTCATCCTGGTTTTCAAATCCCTCCATGGCCTTGCCCTTCCCTATCTCTGTAATCTCCTCCAGCCCTACAACCCTCTGAGATTTCTGCACTCCAATTCTGGCCTCTTGCTCGTCCCCAATTTTAAATCGCTCCATCACTGGGGGCCGTGCCTTCAGCTGCCTAGGCCCTAAGCTCCGCAATTCCCTCTTAAACCTCTCTCTTCTCCTTTAAGACGCTCCCTAAAACCTACCTCTTTGATAAAGCTTTTGGTCACCTGTCCTAATATCTCCTCATATGGCTCGATGTCAACTTTTGTTTGATATCGCTCCTGTGAAGCGCCTTGGGACATTTTACTACATTAAAGGTGCTATATAAATGCATCACTGTTGTATTCGTAATTCCCAAGGCAACTCTATGCTGCTTCAGTGGCCTGTCCCAAGAAAGAAACAAAGAAAGATTTTCATTTATATCGTGCCTTTCACGGCCACCGGACGTCCCAATGCACTTTACAGCCAATGAAGTACTTTTTGAAGTGTAGTCACTGTTGTAATGTTGGAAACATGGCAGCCAATTTGCGCACAGCAAGCTCCCACAAACAGCAATGTGATAATGACCAGATAATCTGTTATTAGTGATGTTGATTGAGGGATAAATATTGGCCAGGACACTGGGGATAACTCCCCTACTCTTCTTCAAAATAGTGCCACGGGATCTTTTACGTCCACCTGAGAGGGCAGACAGGGCCTCGGTTTTACGTCTCGCCCAAAAGACAGAACCCTCCTTCAGTACTGCTCTGGCGTGCCAGCCTTAGATTTTTGTGCTCAAGTCTCTGGAGTGGGGCTTGAATCCACAACCTTCAGAGGCGAGGGTGCTACCAACTGAACCACGGCTGACACACAATACATGTTCTTAATATATTTCACTGGAGTCTCTGAATTGCAGATTTCACAATTCGCTAACATGTTTTCAGCCTCCTTATGCTTGTTCTTGATATTGTGGATGCTGTATTCCATCATTACTAATTGTCAATATGTGACTGTCCAACTGTTACAAGTGCATTCAAAAAAGAATCAGACTTTCAAAAAGTCCTCATATTGTCCTCATCAGAAATGCACCAGAGAAGCACAGGTCCTGATTTTAACCAGGAGTGGGATTCTAGGGGGCATTGAAATGCGCACCAATGCCCCCCACCCCCATCTTGGCAGCATGGGGCCTGGACAACTTTAACTCCCGGGCCTCATCTGCATGCTGCCGACAGCTGGCCAGCAGGTGGGAGCAGACTTTTTGGGAAGCAGGAGGCCACTGGCTGACACTAAAGGAACGGTTGCTAGCAACAAGGTAAGTCACAGGGAGGGGGTTACGGGTGGGTCTCACAGGAAGCAAGTGGGGAGGCCGGGATAAGAGAGGCCTAAACTTTCCTTGTGGGGCCCGTAGAAGCACTTCTGTAATTTGTATAATCGCATTATAGGTGTCCTTAAATATACAAAGCTGCTAAGACGTCTGCCCCCAATAGTTCAGTGAGTAAATGCACCACATAGTATAAAGAGTAGGAAGGCACCTAGATTTGATCCATAGATTGTGTTGAGTTAGTGGGTCTTGGCTGGCCAGTAGTACAAATTGGCCTGACAGATCACCGGTTAAGCAGAAAAAAAAAAGCATAGTTCTCATTCTCTTTCGTGATGTGACAAACTCTTTTAGAACTGAGCATGTGTAGACACTGAGTAAGCACAGCAATGTGCTCAGCTGTATTGGCCATAACAAGCAAATAGCCTGTCATTCAGAATGGCCACTTGGACGGGATACCAACAGTGTCACCACCATCCAAAGAACCATATGACACTAAGTTAGGTAGCAAAGTAGGAAGCATAGATGGCAGCAGAAAGTTGCAAAGGGACATTGATAGATTAAGTGAGTGGGCAAAATTGTGGCAGATGGAGCTCAATGTGGGGAAGTGCGAGGTCATCCACTTTGCACTCAAGATAGATCAGAGCATTTTCTAAATGGTGAGAAGCTAGCAACTGTGGAGGAGCAGAGAGAATCAGGGGTCCATTTACAGAAATCACTAAAAACTAATGGGCAGGTACAAAAAATAATTTAAAAAGCTAATGGAATGTTAGCCTTCATCTCAAGGAGGCTGGAAGTTATTCTACAGTTGTATAAAGCTCTGGTTAGACTGCATCAGGAGTACTGTGTTCAGTTCTGGACACTGTACCTCAGGAAGAATATATTGGCCTTGGAGGGGGTGCAATGCAGATTCACTAGAATGATACCAGGGCTAAAAGGGTTAAATTATGAGGACAGGTTGCATAGACTAGGCTTGTATTCCCTTGCGTATAGAAGATTAAGTGGTGATCTAATTGGGGTGTTTAAGACGATTAAAGAATTTGAAAGGATAGAGAGAGAGAAACTATTTCCCCTGGTGGGTGAAGTCTAGAGCAAGGGTCTAACCTTAAAATTAGAGTTAGGCCGCTCAGGGGTAATGTTAGGAAGCACTTCTTCACACAAAGGGTAGTGGAAATCTGGAAAGCTGTTGAGGCTAGGTCAATTGAAAATTTCAAAACTGAGATTGATATATTTTTGCTAGGCAAATGTATTAAGGGATATGGAACCAAGGTGGTTAAAAATGGAGTTAAGATACAGATCAGCCATGATCTAAATGAATGGTGGAACAGGCTCAAGGGGCTGAATGGCCTAATCCTATTCCTATGTTACTCTGACAATGTCCCTGAAGTTGCAAAGTTGAATGACGCTGGCCCCAGCTCTCATATTTAGACCATGGACCTGTTAATCTAATAAAATTTGCTTCACTTTTGCTCAACATTAGAAAAGGCCTGGAATTAATTGAAAGCCCAACTGAGCTAAAATTATTTACAGTTACAAATAGATACAAACTATTAACATTAAAGTATCAGTTTTAACTGAAAGTATCAGGAATCATCTATGGAGTGACAGAAAGTACAATGGCCATTGGGTGTGCTGCTTGTGGTTCATCGATATGCTCACTGCGGTGTAAGCTAATCAGTTATCCAGCAAATTCTGGCGTAAGTTTGTCACTGGTGAACCGGGATGCACAGCGAACTAACTTATGGCACTCATCGCCAATATAGCTGTTGCAGGAAATTCCGGGCCAATATTTTGATGCTGTGCTAGATAAATGCATAATAGCCACAAAGATGCTGTTACTTACAGAATTAAATTATGGGAGTTTAATAAACTGGCTTTCAGTAAGGGCTTGATCCTTGACGTTCATCACTTATATCAGCTCCCATTTAGAAGATTACATTAGAAGTGTTTAGATACTTGCCAAGTCAATATTCACACCACCAGTGGCTGCAATATTCGTATCAATAAAGCATAATGCATATGTTGGCAGTGTTGCTGTTTATTTTGTAGAAGAACTTAATATAACAGGTCAACTAATAGGTGGGACAAGGTTATTCTAGTTTGCAAGTAACTGCATAAAATGGCATGAACCCAATTTAAATGAGAAATTGATGACTATTAATCTTTAATGGTGTGCGCAAAAATAACTGCAACAGCCAGACATTACTTTTAATATTCTTTAAGGAATTTCAATAGAATAAAAGGCCTTTAACAAAAAACTCAAGCAAAGACTGCTTACAATATATAGTTCAACCACAGCAGTGACACTACTGGACTAGGTACATGTTGTACAGCATCTGCCTAGTCCAGTAGTAAGAAATGCTTGTTTTGAATTTTTTAAACTCCATTTTTATTGCTCACTGCAGTTCTGATCTTCCCACTTTTCACTGTGTTGCTATTTTCCTGGATCACAGGAAATACACACCAAGACAAATAAAAGGCCAGGTTTCTTTACTCCTGTAATTTCCGGCGTACCAGTGACTACATTTCAAAAACAGTTAATTGAATGCAAAACACCGTGGATATCCTGAGGAAGTGATAAGGGTTCTATAAGTGCAAGTTCGTTCTTTCTTTTCCCCCTTACACCTCTTCCCCAAGGTAGACCATGCAACCAGTTACTCCAGTTAGTAAAGTAGATCCGTCGTAGATGCAACTCTGTGGAGGACACAATGCTACCATTGATCACTGGAAGTTTCCCTGAGCAGAACGCGGCGGCATCTACTGAGACAAATAAAACTCTTTCAGGAAAAGCTGAAGCACAAATCTGTTAAGACAGGTTTCAAGGCAGCTTTCCCCATCAAGAGTCCAGGTTCTAGGGTAGCTGTGATATCTTGGGACACAGCATATATATACAACTGCACAACGTGGCTTCAGGTAAGAACTGTACTGCCCATGTGCTTTATTATTATATACATCAGTAATCACCAGATGGTGCTATTACAGTAGTAACCGCCTATCTGTCTTGATCAAGCTTTTCATTTGAGTCTCCTCCCTCCCTCAACCTCTTTGCCTCTCCATCTCTCTCTTTCCTCCTCTCAGACACTCCTTAAAACCTACCCTCTTTGACCTGTCTAATGTCTCCTTCTTTGGTTCGGTGTAAATGTTTTGGTCTGATTACATCCTGTAAAGCACCTTGGAACATTTTACTCCATTAAGTGCGCTATATAAATACAAGTAGCTGTTGTTGTAATTAGTAACCTACCCAGATGATGTTAAAGTAAGCATCTAGGTGCTATTTAACTTCTGAAACCTGTACCCGTTCCTTTTGCTGGGAAAAGTTACACAATACCTAAAAGGACATTTGCATTTGTCAGTAGTATCACTGAAGATTTTTTGGCCTCAACCAAGTTTAAGTTCAATTTATATCTGAGCTGTTTTGAATCTGCAGCTAAGTTGCACTTGTGTGATCAATTGTAAATGCTCAGATTTGTTTACTCGGACAAGATTTCAGAATGAAAGCTCCTGCTGCTTGACCTCATAATTGAGAAAAACTGAAGCAGGAGTTTCATATCAAACAGATAGCCAAGGCTGGTGTGAATATTCTGCCCTTTTCTGTACAGAAAGCAAATATGAATAAATGAGTCAGACCAATAACATAATACAACCCCGAGCATGCACTTTTATGTGCAGCCTCAGTATCAACCCCGTGAGGTCATGTCCCATTCGGATCAGCTTGATGTGAATTGAATGTGATTTTTTACAGGAGTTTCAATATAAACAAGGTGGGGTGGGAGTGAAACCAGGATTCATTTTTAATAATCCCGTTGTTACAGTTCAGGCCTTCTCTTCACACTTTTGCAGACCAATGTGTACAGGTCAAAACTAAATGTCACATTTATTTACATGGGGAAACAAAGACACGGCAGGATATAAATATTACTACAATTTGAAAACAAAGATAGAACAAGTCGTCAAGAAATCAAAATACCCCTTTTAAGGTGTAACATTTTACACAGCTTTTAAGTGAAAGAGTCTTTTATAGACCTTCATGCGGGCAGCAAAATTCCAGTTACCCCCTCAAGTTCAGATCTTTAGTCAGAAGTAAAGCCTATGGATAGTAATCCCAATACAAATTAATAATGACTACAGCTCCAAAATGACACAATATTGCCAATTTTGCGAATGCCGTCTCACCGGCTGGAAATACACGTCAGGAAATTGCAGGATTGCTCCTCATGACCTTCCATCCATTATGGCAAAACATTGCACCAGGAATGCACATGTGGAATATCAGCTACAATATTTAATAACCGTAACAAATAATGGGGGCAATTTTAGGAAATATATAGCCAAAATTTACTGCGTTATATTAATGTTTGATATGAATATTTAACACATTTTAACAATAGCTATTTAACTCAGCCGTTAATCCATGCGAAATGGGTTGACATCTCTACTAAAATAACAGGCCAAGTAGTGTCTTAGGAACATGTTAAGTGTCCTTTCATTAACATCACCAAGAGTCATTTCTAGGCTTTTTAAAAGTCTAGCTAGCAATTTTAATATTCAGACTGAAAGGTTGCATTTTTGGTACCTTCATTCTATCAGCCATTTATCTGGATTTTATCAATAAAGATAAAGGTTTCCATATTTGCAAAGCTTTTCCCTTCAACATGCTGTTGCTAGGTTGAAGGATTCCAGCACGAGTCTGATTCCAGAAATGCCTTCTTAATCTTACCAAAAGCAAACAGAATATTACCCTGCTGAAGGGACCCAATTTTGTCACAGAGCTAAATGCTGAAGTGCACATTATTCAGCAGCCTTTGAATTCTTATCATCAGTGCTAGCAGCAGCTTTGATTTTTAGAGAGCCGTCCAGCTCTCTGGAGCCTGAACTTGTGCCGAGATTGTCCTGTGAATAAATATTTTGTTCTACTACATTTCTGTACAAGTCCTGATGGGGATAGAGAACATACGTCATCACATTAACTTGTTTGGACATTTTCACACCAGCTCCAGGAGAACCACTATGTAACGGCGTTGCCAAACATCTGTCCTCTGATAGGTCTCCCTGAATATCGTCGCATGATTAGCTGAGCACTTTGGCTGCCATCTACATATTGAGGGTGATCTTGTCCTAGGGTTGAAGCAGTGGAGATGTCTTACATCTGGAGTTTGCAGATGCATCATGAGGAAAATATATTTCCTTTTGTCAACCATTTGGTGGCTGCACACATTCAGAATGCACTGTGAAGCCAAGCACGCAACACAGAATCTTTTTCCAGCTCAGTTTTTAGTTTCAGTTTTTCCATTCTGGTCAGATTTCTGCTTTTGCAGTACTACAGGAGATTCTGAACACTCAACAATTCTGCCTATGACTCCCGGTTTTCTTTTTTATGTTGCCTTTCAGATGAAAACATGGTTGCTTCTAACAGAACCAAGTACATTGGAATTCCCTTTGAAATAATCACCTAAATTTTGTTACCCAAAACTCATTCATATCATTACATGCTTCTTTTCCCCCCTTCAGTTACACTAATCAGCACAAGTCAGTTATACTTTTCTGCCAGAAAGAAGGAAGAATCCTCTGTTAAAGAACAATAACTAAACAATAAATTCAAATGTAAGAGGATTCCCTGTTTTTAGCACTGCACATTAGCACTTCAACACCCAAGAAACGCTGAGAGCAGGAACACCCGTTGCATTTGAATTTAACTTTTTGGCGTTCTTCCTTCTTCATTAACATTTACCATTCGTTCAGCTGACTTTAATTAAATGATACGGATCTTTTTCTTTAGGAAAGTATTTTGGAAAGTGTACCATTAGTTTAAGGATTGCAATTGCCATTCAAACTACTCAGCTGCCATCTTTGGATACAGTGATCATTCAGTTGCATTGATCATTTGCAGACCTGTCCCAATTGATTAGAAATTCATTAAAACCCTGTATAGTAATACACAAAATCACAGATGAGTCCATACACAACTGATCTACTAAGCTATTCCCAATTAAATCTTCTTTCCTGGCCCCCAAGCTAGCTGACATTGTAAATGTTTCTCTCTCCTCAGACACTGTCACCCTTCCCTTCACTATCCACTGAAAACCAACGCCCTCCTCAAAGATCCATCTTCGACCCCTCTGTCCACACCAACTATCGCCCCATCACTAAGGGTCTTGAACATGTTGTTGCCTCCAACAGGTCCATTTGAATCCTGCCCTAATCCTCCTTGGAATCATCAGCAAAGTGATGGAAAAAAGTAATCAGTAGTACCATCAAGGGACATCCACTCATCAATGTTCAGTTTGAGTTCCACCAGAACTACTGCTGTATATCTACTTACACAATAGTGTAATCCGGAGTGCAACACTAAACACCCCTTTATGACCTGAACCAGATATTGATATCTTTCACATATGTAGTTCTTCAATCTCTCCAAAGGCAGACCAGGCAAATACTTGGTGAGTCGAGGTCTGATATGAATGCAAGATGAATGTACAGAGCAACAGTTATGATCAGACTCACCTATTTCACACAGAAAACCTATTGTCGGGTAGTGATACAAAATAAAGAACATGCATGCTTCCCTAAATCAGTGGATCATCTTACTTGACTTAAACAAGATGTATCCTAAGTTCTACTCCAGCAGTTCTGACTTTCTTAACCTGCATAAAGTATTTGCAGCTCTATCCAACAACCTGCCTGCTTTGTAACCTTCCTGTTTGGAAAAAAAAAGTGTCTCTCTCTCTTTACCTGTGTCCCTGTCTCAGTTTTTAGCTCCCTCTTCAAAAACAGACAGACATCAAAGGATTTCCCAACACAATAGGAGAGAGGTGTTTTTCAACAAATTGTGTTTTGTTTAGACTCTGGGGGAAACAACTTCCATTTAGCATATTTCTACCACGCACTTTTTTCCAAAACTTGTGAGTATGCATTTTGCTTAAAAAATAACATTGAATCCCTTCTGTGGAAAAATGGTCAAAAAAGATTGAAATGTGACTGACACACACTTTGCATGTTTGATGCTTTCAAATGTGACATATATTATCTCACTCTCTACAACTACATGTTATGTGCAAAACTTCGAGATGGATGGGTATAGATTGATAGACAGACAGACAGATAGGCCGTGATTTCGCCTACCGAGGCGGGTCTGGTGCGGCCGGGGTGCGACCCCGGTGCTGGCTCCAGCCCGCTCTGTGGACTGATCTTACGTTGATTGGTCTTGTAAAGCCCGCCCAGTGCGTTTCCCGGCAAAGTGAAGGAAGTGGGTCTGATGACGTCACTTGATGACGTGTCATCAGCCGCTTTCCTTAAAGGGACCATGCGCAAATTGATCGACAGTTCTGCTGTCAGTATTCTACAGCACTGAGGTACTGCAAACACTGACAAGCACAGAGGTGCACGGCTGCACCCAGGCTCTCCCATGACTCCCACCATATGCTTATGGAGGGAGTCACAGCACGCAGGGAGGTCCTCTTCCCTTCCCATGGGCGGAAAAGACCTCCCCAGGAGATCAACACAGCCTGGTTGCACATTGCACAGGAGGACACAAGCGGGGATGTGGTCAGGAGGACCAGGCTGCAGTGGCACAAACCTTTCAATGATCACAGTAGATCACGAAACATTACTGCAAAGCCACACTCAACCTCATCCTGCTGTGCCACTCATCACATCTCCATCACTCTGCCTTCCCTACCCTACCCCTGCACATCCTTACTCACACCAACTTACCTTGCAACTCCACTCATTACTCTATCTACATTATCACTTCCCCATCTCACTAGCCACCCCTCACACTCACCCTCATCCTAGTCCAATCATACCAACTAACAACACACAAGGGTAGGCACTTGGGTGTTTTAGCCAATGGTCATGTGAAGTTTCTGTTAATGTGCTGTCAAACATTGAAATCTTTATTTTCAACACTTTGCGTTCTTGGGCAGATTTGTGTGCACCTTTGGAAGTGGCTTAGTGAGTTGCAGTGAAAGGTGAGACATAACGGTACCCCCCCGCAACGGCAATGAGCGTGAAAGGAATGGCTTGGGCATTGTAGGGATGCTTTATGGTGTTGTTGTGGGGTGGTACCAACCTGGCGCATCATGTGGCAGCCAGGGTGTACAGCATCAAGTGAAGTAAATCTGGCCATGGTGAGGCCATCCCTGGTCTCCTGGGCAGCAATGTGGTCGGGTGCTGATGCCCTGTGTCGCACCAGCTGATTGCAGAGAAGGTTGGTGTTGTTGTTGTTGGTGCTGCTGGTGTGCCTGGTGCTGCTGGTGTTGGGGCTGATCGTGGTGGGATTCTGAGGACCAAGGTGAGATTTTTTCAAGGGCACCGATGCTGATGGAATAGATGGCAGGTGAAGTTGAGATGACAGAAGCGATCTGTCAATGGTGAGAGAGGTTGTTCCAATGAGGTGACACTGGATGGAGAGTTTGCTCCAAACACGCCCAAGCTGCGTAAAGCTCAATCTGTCTTCCAAACGCAGTAAGCAACAACTTCTTACCTTGGAAAGTGAACAGCTATGAAATGGGAGCTTTTACAGACCATTTGCAGCTGTCAAGTTAAGAAATCATCCCATGCTGACACATCACCCGACCTCCTTACCTGACGTGATCCCCGAACAGCGGGGAAGCCGTTGGCGAACTCTAAAAATCTAAAGGTAAGCTTAAAATAGTTTTTAAGTACCTGTTAACAAGCTCTTAATAATCTAAATTGTCTCCCCCGCCACTTGGTGTCGAGTCTGTTCAGCGATGACCGACCTGACATCTGGGAGACTCGCGTGGAGGTGGGTTGACCGTGGGTTCCTTACCCGCTGTCAAAAAAAAATCTTCCCCGCCGACCCGCCACCCCCCCGAAAAATTCCCCCATAGACTCTGTTACCAGTGTTTAAGTTTTACATGGATAGTTCTGCATTGTAGCTACAAGACAAGAATTACTAACAAGCAAAGTTGAGAGACATTTTATACTTCTTGGCAGGTAAAAGTTTTTTCACAAAATTCAAGTTGAAACAATCTGACCAAACTAATATTTCAATATATGGTACTGCCTTAAATTTAATGACAGCTTTACTAACTGCTGAAGTACCATCTATTTTAAGCCGAGAACTTCACACAGAATGAAAAATTAGAAGTTAGTTCGACTAAGTATTCTGCTTCAACACAGCTACATTTTAGTGGTCTTTCTCTGTGGGGAGCTGCCTAGTCTTCACTCCTCAACTGCCTTTGACAACCCGACTATAATCAAGGGCTCACCATGTGGGGAAATACTGGATACAAAGCCATGAAGCAGCATTTTGGTAGTCCAACCACTTCCAGTTAACAGTTAGACTTTAAAACAGATGCAACATGTCGTATCTTACTTGGATAGACGAAAGGTCCACGCAAGATACATGCAAGACACTACATGAAACATTGGCCCGGAATCTGTAGTTGTAATAATGGCGAAACTGTCAGCGTTCGCTGTCATTACTCTGTAAAACGGACAGCAACTTCTGGAATCTGCACATGTGCATGTAAATGCGGAAATCCTGAAGTTGCTGTTAGTGATACCCTGCTCCTCTACAGGTTGTGCTGTTGCAATCCTCGCAGATGGAAATCTTAGAAATCACTTGAATTAATGTGAACTTCAGCTTTTTACGCTCTATTCACACTGTAAAAACCCTTTAAAAAGTTAAGCCTTATTGAATGATGTGTAACTGAATTTTAACGGCGTACTAAAACATAATTACTGCTGAACAACCTCTCTGGCCCAGAAAACTAATTTTATATTTATGGAATGTCTAATTTCTCCACTATGATAAAAATTCCTATATTTTTAAAATAATTTTTTTTTAATTTTAAATTTGTTTACGATATTGGAACAGATGTATGTTCCAATCTTTATTTTGCTCTCTGTAAAATGATTAAAAGGTGAAGGATAATCAGTGACTTTTACTTCCTGGTTTGCAATCTGTGAGAATTCTTCAATTAGCCTGCTTGATGACATCGCTGTTGCTGGATGCTGGAGAGCCCCTATAGGTGACGCCAGAATGAAATTAACATTGGGAAAAGTGAAATCCACACCACACAGATTGCTAGATTTTTGTGGACCGCTCTCTTCAAGGTCAGCGGTAATCACTTTCACTTTGCCGCTGACTGCAAAATTCGAGCCATTAACTCGGTTTCTCTCTCCACAGGTGCTGCCTGACCTGCTGAGTATTTCCAGCATTTTCTGTTTTTATTTCAGATTTCCAGCATTCACAGTATTTTGCTTTTGTGTTGATATACATTCAGTCCACTCATCAACATGTTTTGCCCCACAGATCAGTATTGTCATCAGGTCTACCAAAACTCACTCATTTGACGTGAGACTCAATTCATTTGGACAGGCCTCCCGGCAACACGACCAAAAATGACCCTGGGAGAAAATTCACCCCAGAGTAAAGAATCTGGACAAACTGCACACTTCACTACAATCATGTGAATGCTCTGAATGAGACTAGCCTGGAGTATGCACAGATAATACTTAAACCATGTAAATGGCCCATACATATTAGCTAACTTCACAGAAACTTAGGACAGGCACAAGTAAACAGTGTTACTGCACAGGTGAGTCAACACAATTATTGATGTACTCTGTACACACGAGCACATTGATAGTAAATAACCAGAAAGCTCACTTTAAAATAACCTTGAACGAGCTTTGTGCCAGTCACATAGCCTCCGCTTTGTATTTTCTTAAACACATAGTTCAACCTAGTAAACTAGCAAATGTTGCCCAACATCTTTAGAACAAAATCAATCATGGTCCTCCAAAATAATTAAGCCTCAAAAACATGTGTGAGTAATGACACAATGAAGACAAGGACATTAGTGAGTGGGACACAGGATTGTCATAACTAAAAGGACATTAGAGAACCAGCTGGGTTTTTGTGACAATCTGATAGCTTCATTGTCAGCAGATTTTATTCCAGATGTTTTTTTTTTTTTTTAAATTGAATTTAAATTCTCAAACTGCCATGGTGGTATTTGAACTCATAATCTCCAGATTATTAGTCTAGACCTCTGGATCACTAGTCCATTCACATAACCATTATAATATTGTACCGTACCCTGTACAATTGTGGCAGTCTCCAGACCTGCCTTCTAAATTATCTGTGATTGACAGCCTCTAATCCCAGTGAATAAAATTGATTTTCCTTGTAAAATAGTGTACGGTAATGTAGTGGTTATAGTATTGGACAAGGAATCAAGAGGTTGCGAGTTGAAATCTCACCATGACAAGCTGTGAAAGTGAATTCAACAAATCTACTAATCTGTGGGCTAGCACCAGAAAGAATGACCATGAAAGCTGCCAGATTGTCATACAACCCAACTGGTTCACTAATGTCCTTTCGAGAAGGGAACTTGCCCCACTTACCTGGTCTGATCTATATGTAAATCCACACCACATCATGTGATTGACACTTAATTCCCTCAGAGAAATTAGAGCTCGGCAATAAATGTTGCCTTCCCAGAATTGCCCACATCCCAAGAACAAATTCAAAAAAGGCTGATGTTAGGGTTGAAATGCTGACCGTCACCTTAAAAAGCAGGCGATTGACTTTTGTATGTTTACACCGCAAAAACTCATTTGTACATCAGAACACAAGTTTCCAAGTAATTCATACATTCAATTATGTCACTAGACACCTGACATTTTTTGTGCATAAAACATTTATGTTAGCAAATATAGGAGAACACCTGATGATACACTGAATTATCCAACTGCTTTGTAACTCCCATCTATTATCAGAAAGAAGTTCCACTTCAGAAACAGTGATTGGAAATGATTATAACAGTCTTGAACAACTTTTACTGTTTTTCCTTTAGGTCCAATGCATAACACACTAAACAATCCTTTGCCTCTCAATTTCTTTCTTGCTGCTTGACAACAGGACATAGAAAGGCTAGCAGAATGGGCAGACAAGTGGCAGATGGGATTCAATACAGGGGTGATGCATTTTGGCAGAAGGAACAGGGAGAGGCAATATACACTTAATGGCACAGTTTTAAAGAGTGTGCAGGGACAGAGGGACCTGGGAGTTAATGTGCATAAGGTCCCTGAAGGTGGCAGGACATATTGAGAGAGTGGTTAGCAAAGCATATGGGATCTTGGGCTTCATAAATAGAGGTATAGAGTACAAAAGTAGAGAAGTTATGTTGAACCTTTATAAGGTGCTGGTTAGACCACAACTGGAGTATTGCATCCAGTTCTGGTCACCACACTTTAGGAAGGATGTGAAGGCCATTGAGAGGGTGCAGAGGAGATTTACCAGAATGGTTCCAGGGATGGGGGGTCTTAGCTTAGGACAGGTTGGAGAAGCTGGATTTGTTTTCATTAGAGCAAAGGAGGTTGAGAGGTGAATTGATAGAGGTGTACAAGATTATGACGGGTTTGGATAGGCTAGACGGGGAAAGGCTGTTCCCACTAGTTGATGGTACAAGGACTAGGGGACACAGATTTAAGGTTCTGGGCAAGAGATACAGGGGGGGTGTGAGGAAAAACTTTTTTACGCAGCGAGTGGTGACGACCTGGAACTCGCTGCCGACGGAAGTGGTGGAAGTGGAGCCACTCAATGCTTTCAAGGGGAGACTGGATAGGCACTTGAGGGAAATAAACTTGCAGGGCTATGGGGATAGAGCGGGGGAATGGGACTGACTGGATTGCTCTACAGAGAGCCGACACAGACTCAATGGGCTGAATGGCCTCCTTCTGTGCCGTTATGACTCTATGACAAAGCTCAGTGGACATGCAATTGGTCCAAACACGTTTTTGGTCGGTAGGATTTAAAACCACAGACAAAATATTGAAGTCTGATTGATTGAAGAAAAGTCTCAAGACTGCACAAACAGCCTGCTGGCACTTGCTATCAAGGCTCACACATGGCTGCTATCAAGGCTCACACACGGCTGCTATATGATTATAAGTGATTGGTTCAAGAAAGTATAATAGTCAATTATCGCATTATAAATCCGCAACTAACTAACTTCATTTTCTACAGAGATTTTTTCATCCCGGTAAAAATGCCAAGCTAGTGATCTTGGACTACCTTGAAAAATATATAGAAATGTTCTTGAAACATTGCACCAAAACAGTTTACAGGTGCATCATTATGGTGAAACTATGCAAGGTGGTGTTCAGACAGGTCACCTATACATGTATCATGAGTAATATGCCAATTTTGACTGTTGCACTATGCTCATCTTATGCAGGTGAAGGTTAGAAACCTTATTAGGACTTTTGCCCATGTAAAGAAGCATGAGTAAGAAATCTATAAAATGCACACTATGTGGACAAATACAACATACAATTTTCACAGCAGACTTTAAATTCGGTGACAAGTTTTACAACCACAGAATCCCAGAAGCCTTCATAATAATAGTGTGACATGCCTTAGCTTCTGTTTGTGTCACAAGAGTAAAGCTGCTGGGGTGATAAATTGCATGGCAGAGGTTTCTGAACACAAAAGGTAATAATATACTTTTTGTTTTTCCTCTTTGGAGCTATTCCCGACATAACTTTTGCAACACATCCTGTGGTGTGTGCTTAACTTTTGAACAGTGCAGTTTACTATTTTGGTCATTTCCAGAATAAACTTTATTTCTGCACTTTTGTATGAAGAAACAGTGCATTTCAAGAGCAAGGACAAAAGCATTATACAGCACCTTTAACATAGTAAAACATTCCAAAGCTGAAAAGAGATGCTGAGGAGATGGATTAGGGGAGGGGACTAAAGACACAGTCAAACAGATAGGGTTTGAGGAGCTTTTTGAAGGAGGGAAGAGACATAGCAAGACAGCGGGGTTTCGGAAGATTATTCCAGAATGTGTGGCTGAGGGCTGTGGCACTGAAAGTGGAACAGAACGTGAGGCAATCAAAGGAAGCCAGGGTCAGAAAAATGGATGACTTAGTATTCAGTGAGCAGTCAGAAAGCACAGTGGTAGTTAGAAAGTTGACAGCAATGTCAGAGAATAGAGCTGGGTGTCTTCGACACACTTATGGGAAATTGCCACATGCCTCTGTGTGATGGCTTCATGATGCTCCTTGGTGACAAGAAAGAGAAAGCAATTTGGGGGTAATCCCAAGGTGACTGTGCAAGTATGGGAGGAGAAGCCATTCATACATGACAGCCTACAAAATTCAGAAAACCTAAAAACAGGTACAAATAAAGCTGACAAATCATTAAACATACAATTGAAAAAAAGCCCTGAATACTTTTTTGTGCAATTTCCAGCATTTGAAAGTGTACTGTGATTTAGCCTTTGAAGTCAAAAATTATTTATTCTTCAATGATTTATCATATATAATTAAACAATCTCCCATGACATTACACCCGGGGAGTGAAGACCATGTGTAGTCTTCAGGTGAAGCGAGGTCAGAGGGCAGGGGATAATTGGACCAGCGTACAGATGTAATTCAGTCCCCATTTTAAAGTCATTTATTCTGTCCACTGAGGGTGACTGATGTAATTGTAGCCTGACAGGCTTTACAGAGACAGTTTTCATTCTAAATGTAGATATAGAAATTTATAATGAAAAAAATTGTAAGATTTTTTAATATGCTTGCAGTGCAGCGAGCTAGCTCAACCCACAGTTAGAGAGAAATATTTCCAACAGGACAAGAACTGCACACTAGGACCCGCAGCTGTTGCCATTAAGCAACAGATAACAAATAGCCCTCTAGAACCTCTCACAGGGTCAAATCAATTAAACTAAAAAAAATTGTGATAAACTTGCCGCTGGATATATTTTAGCCTGGTTTACAGAGCACGAGGCTAGCTTAAACCACAGACACAAGAACTATTTCCAACAGTTTTTAAACAGAGCACAGTGGGTCTGATGGCCACCCATGTTAAGCACCAGGTAGCACAACATTTAGAGAGTCTTCAGAGGCTCTCCTCACAAGTTAAGACAATTAAATTACCCTCATCCATGCCTTTGTTACCTCTAGACTTGACTATGCCAATGCACTCCTGGCTGGCCTCCCACGTTCTACCCTCCGTAACCTTGAGGTCATCCAAAAATCTGCTGCCAGTGTCTTAACTCGCACCAAGTCCCATTCACCCATCATCCCTGTGCTCGCTGACCTACACTGGCTCCCGGTTAAGCAACGCCTTGATTTTAAAATTCTCATCCTTGTTTTCAAATCCCTCCATGGCCTCGCCCCCTCCCTATCTCTGTAATCTCCTCCAGCCCCACAACCCTCCACGATATCTGCACTCTTCTAATTCTGGCCTCTTGAGCATCCCTGATTTTAATCGTTCCAGGATTGGTGGCCGTGTCTTCAGCTGCAAAGGCCCTAAGCTTTGGAATTTGCTCCCTAAACCTCTCCGCCTCTCTACCTCTCTTTCCTCCTTTAAGACGCTCCTTAAAACCTACCTCTTTTGGTCATGTGCCCTAATATCTCCTTCTGTGGCTCAGTGTCAAATTTTGTTTTATAATGCTCCTGTGAAGCGTTAAAGGTGCTATATAAATACAAGTTGTTGTTGAAGTTGTTGTAGCTTCCTCCATAGGTTTTAGCTCGGTTTCCAGTTCAGCGGTCAGTTCAACCCACATACATAGAAATATTTTCTATATGACTGAAACAAGATGTACCAGTGAAGCTCTCCCTGACTTTAAGCAGAGGAATTTAATGTTAATAAAGAATATGAAGTAAGGAAGTACAGCAACAAGTCAGAAATGATCAGGTGCAGCAATAGCCGAGGAAGAAGGGACGTAGTAGTGATGGTAGGAAGCACATACTCGCTATCGCTTTTCCTTTGAGCAGTCCCATCATATTGCATTTTTCAAATGTCTATTAGTGAAAGAAAGGTATAACCAGGTGTCAGAGAAAGTAATGGGTTGATGGTATCAGCCATCTAATATCCTTCACTCTATTTTCTTTTACATGGAGCAGTTGAAGCAAATAGCACAGATGCATTTAAGGGGAAGCTAGATAAATCACATGAGGGAGGAAGGTTATGCTGATAGGGTTAGACAAAGAAGGGTGGGAGGAGGCTCATATGGAGCATAAACACCGACAGGGACCTGTTGGGCCAAATAACCTGTTTCTGTGCTGTACATTCTATGTAAATCAAGAATATAAAAATACTGTAAAAGAAAACCCCCAAATTTTTAAGAACAATTATAGGGCTGATGATAGACAAAAAAAAAGTAAAACATTTACTGCTTTAAATTCAAACATCTTTTCCTCATACCCAATGATTTTCACCTCTTACTGTACTTCACAATGCTTCCAAAGAGCACTTTAATCTACACAACAGCCCTACATGTAACAGTGGGGGGTCCCACTTTAGTTAATGAGTCACATAACATGATTATCACAGCAACACCTACAGGGCCACACCAACAGAATATTGTAATGATTCACCATTTTTAATGATAAATATTAAAATAAAAGTAGGTATGAGTTACAATTAACAATTTTTACACCATTTGAAAGTAATACTCGAGTATAACATAGCAGGCCTATGTGAATGTAGATCATAATTAAATTAATAATGGTCTGTAGGTTTACTGATATTATAAAAATTATTGAAATTGCTGTGACCAATAGAATATTTTTAATGCAAAACGCATCGATGTAAAGAACATAATAACAATACGTATTTCCATAGCACTCCTCAAATACAGGAAGACATCACATTGCACTTTAAATTGAGGAAAAATCAAAACAATAAATTATGGTACAGGAGCACAAAGTAAACTTTAAATGTTTTCAACAGTCATTCTCCCACATCCAACCTACTACCCCCCCATTCACAAATGCACTCTATCCCCGCCAGACCAGTTCATAGTGACACTGTGCCCATGCAATTCCCCCCTTCGCTGCCATCTACTCCCCTCGCCATTTCCCCTCTCCCCTTATCTCCCAATCTATTTTCCCCTCATCACACATTCTGGCTCCTCTCCTTTGCATTCTGACCCAACCCTTCCCTTCCATTATTCCCCTTTGCCACATCATACATTATCCCCACTCCCCTTAGCATATAAGCTGCCTCTCTGCCTGCTCCTACTGGAGCCCTGTGGCTAATGCACCAAAAAGCCAGTCCCTCCCTGTAGGCTTCCTCCACTAATGACCCAGACTGCTGCCTCTGGATACTGCAGGTAGGAACTCCCATTCTTGCAAGAATCTTTCCTTCCAAATTATAGATGTGGCAAACGGGACCATTAGATTTGGAGGTTGCACCTGTTTGGTGCATTAGGACTTTGCTGGGAGGGGGCGATGGGAATAGTTTGAATTCCGCAGACATTGGGGAATAGAATGAAATGGAGAGAGAAGGTGAAATGTGACCTGAGAGGCTAGTCCTAAGCTTAATGCTCGATTTGTAGTCTGCATGATTTTGTATTCATTAAAATTAATTGATGGAAACTTGAGCTGACCTCCACGTTCAAACTTCTGATCGCACCTCCCACTGCATGAAGCACTGTGATGGGAGAGCTAAATCATAAAATTTACCCTATATGTTTAAGGAGTTTCGCAGAATTAATATGTGCTTTCTTTCCCTCACACTGTACACTGAAGTGAGAAGGCCTCCATTCAGTAATAGTACTTAAAACGAGAAGATTGCGATGGTCTGGGCATATGAGCCATATTGTCAGAAGGTGATGGAAAAGGTCCCAGCTGGGAAATCTCGTGTGGAAAACTAAGTTGGTGGGACTGTGAGATTTGAATGGAAAAGTGCCAATAGGCAACAGTTATGGGAACTAGTAGAAGAGAGATAGAAGAGAGAACATGAAGGAGAACTGTGGCACCTACAGTTAGCCTGGTTATGATGATTGATTGACAGAATCACTGAGGCACTAGCTTGCAAGGCATACTGAGCCCAACACTGTCATGGAAACTGAACTAACACAAATATATTGCTGAAGCACCCTCAATCAATGATTGTTTCCCAACTGATTCTATTTCAGCTCCTTTGCACTGTAATTCCATAACTGAAAACTATCCACTTTTTCCAGATGGACAGACAGCATTTTTGGAGCACTATCTACCTGTCCATGTTGACAGAGGATGTCAGCACTGCTCCCAGCTCAAACCATCAGCACCACTCCCAGCTCCTCCTGATGACAGGAGTTCCCATGGGATCAGAAATTTCCACCCATGGCAAGTAGCAGTTGGGAGCAGCCAAGAGCCGTGCTGGATAAGAGGGGAAAGGAGAGTGGTGTAGGGGGTAAGAGGAGGGCCTGCATGAAATGGAAAGGGAAAAGACCAGTGTCAGCATAAACTGGGCGAAGAGAAACGAGTGGCAACGTGAACGGAGTGCACCACTCTCCATCTGAAACAGTGAACATAGACTAGAGTGGGAGGAGGAAAGCAGAATGCCAGCATAAACTGAGGGGAAAGGATGAAAAGTGCCAGCATGAACAAGGAGGGTGGAGATGAAGAGAGCTATAGTGATAGGGGAATAGACAGGCGTTTCTGCGGCCGCAAACGAGACTCCAGGATGGTATGTTACCTCCCTGGTGCAAGGGTCAAGGATGTCTCGGAGCGGCTGCAGGGTATTCTGGAGGGGGAGGGTGAACAGCCAGTTGTCGTGGTGCATATAGGTACCAACGATATAGGTAAAAAATGGGATGAGCTCCTAAAAGCTGAATATAGGGAGTTAGGACCTCAAAGGTAGTAATCTCAGGATTGCTACCAGTGCCACGTGCTAGTCAGAGTAGAAATAGCAGGATATTTCAGATGAATACGTGGCTAGAGGAATGGTGCAAGGGGGAGGGATTCAAATTCCTGGGACATTGGAACCGGTTCTCAGGGAGGTGGGACCAGTACAAACTGGACGGTTTGCACCTGGGCAGGACCGGGACCGATGTCCTAGGGGGGAGTGTTTGCTAGTGCTGTTGGGGAGGGTTGAAACTAAAATGGCAGGGGGTTGGGAACCTGTGCAGGGAGACAGAGAAAAGGGAAACAAGGATAGAAGCAAAAGATAGGAAGGAGAAAAGCAAAAGTGGAAGGCAGAGAAATCAAGGGTGTAAATCAAACAGGGCCACAGTTAAAAATAATTCTAAAAGGACTAAGAGTGTTAAAAAAAGAAGCCTGAAGGCTTTGTGTCTTAATACGAGGAGCATTCGTAATAAGGTGGATGAATTAGCTGCGCAAATAGATGTAAACGGATACGATATAACTGGGATTACGGAGACATGGCTCCAGGGTGACCAAGGCTGGGAACTCAACATCCAGGGGTATTCAATATTCAGGAAGGACAGGCAAAAAGGAAAAGGAGGTGGGGTAGCGTTGCTGGTTAAAGAGGAGATTAACACAATAGTAAGGAAGGATATTAGCTCGGATGATGTGGAATCTGTATGGGTAGAGATGCAAAATACCAAGGGGCATAACACGTTAGTGGGAGTTGTATACAGACCCCCAAACAGTAGTGGTGAGGTTGGGGATGGCATTAAACAGGAAATTAGAGACGCGTGCAATATGGGCACAGCAGTTATCATGGGTGACTTTAATTTGCATATAGATTGGGCTAACCAAATTAGTAAAAATACTGTGGAGGAGGAATTCCTAGAGTGTATATGGGATGGTTTCCTGGACCAATATGTCCAGGAACCAACTAGAGATCAGGCCATCTTAGACTGGGTATTATGTAATGAGAAAGGATTAATTAGCAATCTTGTTGTGAGAGGTCCCTTGGGGAAGAGTGATCATAATATGAAAGAATTCTTCATTAAGATGGAGAGTGAAGTAGTTGACTCAGAAACTAGGGTCCTGAATTTAAATAAAGGAAACTACGATGGTATGAGGCGCGAGTTAGCTAGGATGATTTGGGGAACGTTACTTAAAGGGTTGACGGTGGATAGGCAATGGCAAACATTTAAAGATCGCATGGATGAACTACAGAATTTTTCATCCCTGTCTGGCATAAAAATAAAACAGGAAAGGTGGCTCAACTGTGGCTAACAAGGAAATTAGGGATAGCATAAGATCCAAGGAGCAGACATATAAATTGGCCAGAAAAAGCAGCAAACCTGAGGATTGGGAGCAGTTTAGGATTCAGCAAAGGAGGACAAAGGGATTAATTAAGAGGGGGGAAATAGAGTATGAGAGTAAGCTTGCAGGGAACATAAAAACTGACTGTAAAAGCTTCTATAGATATGTGAAGAGAAAAAGATTAGTGAAGTCAAGTGTAGATCCCTTGCAGTCAGAATCAGGGGAATTTATAATGGGGAACAAAGAAATGGCAGACCAATTAAATACATACTTTGGTTCTGTCTTCACAAAGGAGGACACAAATAACCTCCCAGAGAGGTCGGGGAACATAGGGTCTAATGAGAGGGAGGAACTGAATGAAATCAGTATTTGTAGGGAAATGGTGTTAGGGAAATTGACGGGATTGAGGGCCGATAAATCTCCAGGGCCTGATAATCTACATCCCAGGGTACTTAAGGAAGTGGCCCTAGAAATAGTAGATGCATTGCTGGTCATCTTCCAAAATTCTATAGATTCTGGAACAGTTCCCGTGGATTGGAGGGTAGCTAATTTAACCCCACTATTTAAAAAAGGTGGGGGAGAGAAAATGGGGAATTATAGACGGGTTAGCCGGACATCGGTAGTGGGGAAAATGCTAGAGTCTATTATAAAAGATGTAATAGCAGAGCACTTGGAAAACAGTGACAGGATCGGACAAAGTCGACATGGATTTACAAAAGGTAAATCATGCTTGACAAATCTACTGGAATTTTTTGAGGCTGTAACTGGTAGAATTGATAAGGGAGAACCAGTGGATGTGGTGTATTTGGACTTTCAGAAGGCTTTCGACAAGGTCCCGCATAAGAGATTAGCATGCAAAGTTAAAGCACATGGGATTGGGGGTAAGGTACTGACTTGGATAGAGAACTGGTTGGCAGACAGGAAACAAAGAGTTGGAATAAATGGGTCTTTTTCCAACCCCAGCTATTCACAATATATATTAATGATTTAGATGAGGGAACTAGATGTAATATCTCCAAGTTTGCAGACGACACAAAGCTGGGTGGGCGTGTGTGCTGTGAGGAGGATGCAGAGAAACTCCAGTATGATTTGAACAGGTTGGGTGATTGGGCAGATGCATGGCAGATGCAGTATAATGTGGATAAATGTGAGGTTATCCACTTTGGTGGCAAAAACAGGAAGGCAGATTATTATCTGAACGGCAATAGATTGGGAAAAGGGGAGGTGCAGCGAGACCTGGGTGTCCTTGTGCACCAGTCGCTGAAGGTAAGCATGCAGGTGCAGCAGGCGGTTAAGAAGGCAAATGGTATGTTGGCCTTCATAGCGAGAGGATTCGAGGACAGGAGCAAGGATGTCTTGCTGCAGTTGTACAGGGCCTTGGTGAGACCACACCTTGAGTATTGTGTGCAGTTTTGGTCACCTTATCTGAGGAAGGATGTTCTTGCCATGGAGGGAGTGCAGCGAAGACTCACCAGACTGATACCTGGGATGGCAGGGATGACGTATGACGATGTCGATTAGGCTTATATTTGCTAGAGTTTAGAAGAATAAGAGGGGATCTCATTGAAACTTATAAAATTCTAACAGGACTAGACAGACTAGATGCAGGAAGGATGTTCCCGATGGCGGGTGAGTCCAGAACCAGGGGTCACAGTCTAAGGATAAGGGGTAAGCCATTTAGGACTGAGATGAGGAGGAATTTCTTCACCCAGAGAGTGGTGAACCTGTGGAATTCTCTACCACAGAAGGCAGTTGAGGCCAAATCATTAAATATATTCAAGAAGGAGTTAGATATATTTCTAAAGGCTAAAGGGATCAAGGGATATGGGGAGAAAGCAGGGACAGGGTACTGAATTTGGATGATCAGCCATGATCTCATTGAATGGCGGAGCAGGCTTGAAGGGCCGAATGGCCTACTCCTGCTCCTATCTTCTATGTTTCTATGTAAGAGTGCGTCAGTGAGCTGGGGGAAGGGAGAAAAGTGTGCCTCCATGTCACTGGAACAACCATATCAATAATTTTTGAACTATCTGATTTAGTGCAAGTACCAAACATATTCACAATAGCTCACATTTTCTCCACTAGAAATGAGGAAAGATTCTGACATTAATTTGTCACATTCTTCCACTGTAAAGGTGATAAGCCCATGGCCCGTTGTGTTTACAATGCAACTGGGTTATACACTGTTTATGAATTTCTGCTTATTTGAAATGTTAGTGAGTTTCCCAGTATGGAAATCATTCACATCATTACCACCAATAACAACACTAGGCTACACAGACAGAAATAAGGCAGAGCAAAATAAAAAGTTAGCATTAATCAAAATTCTTATTAAAATTCTGATTTTTAAAATGGAAAAAGTCCTTCCTTAAATAAATATTTACTATTGCAAGTTAACATGAGTCCTATCACCAGTGAAAGAATATAGAAAAGTATTGTACAGCCCTGTACTGATTGTTCTTCAAATCACCTCATATATAAATAATGACTGGCTCATACCTTGCTGTTTAAATCTACATTGTAACACTCCTGCATATGTAGATTATAGCAAATATCAAACTGCTGTGGGTAAAGATTTACAATTCAGGCACACTAGACTTTGGTTGTATTATATGTTTACAGCATGTGTGATTTTCAGCCTCACATCACACTTAATTTGGCTGTTCTTTTGGAGATGCAAATGTAGTGAATTAGTTCTGAAGCAAACAGTCACTGACTATAATGTAATAAAATGCAACAGAGGGTTTCGGAGATGTGCTAGACCGAATTATCACGTAGGCACTGTCACCATTTGTACCTGGCATACATGCAATTTGAGGTTAGTATAATGCCAGAAAATCATTTTGCTAATACTGGTGCTAGGAAATGAGCATTGCGTAATTTTAGAAGGAGCACTGAATTTTTTAAAAAAGGCTGGGCGAGGGAGAACAAGGTAACTAAATTCGCCAAGCGGCTACTGCTATCTTGACTGTGTCACTGTCACAGACTGGTTCACTGATGCCAGCTAGTTCAGTTTCTTTGTGGCATGGGCCAGAATGCAATAAGACAAAAAAGTATAATTCAAAAGGGAGAAATCTGGAAACAGACTCCTGTCTCCAAGGGAGAAAAAAAAATCAAAATCAAAATTTAAAAGAAAAATTAGAACAATAAAGTGTTCCCTGTAATTGGTCCTCCAACATGGCACAGCGTACTGCTATTCATATGTTTCATTTGCTTACACGCAAATTCACTTCTGCACAAATGGAAAAATCCAGCACTTTGGCAAGTGGGTATAACTACGCTGGAAACTGTAGCTGTGCTTAGGGACAGTTACCCTTTATATTGAAGTTAGCAAATGCACCAGGTTTCAACTAGTAGCAGGAACAAGGATCTCCCACTCCTGCACAACACATACATCATTAAATATTTAGAACAACAGCCAAGAATTGCACATCCTCATTATCTCTAATCATTTTTTAAAAATGAATTCTATTAATATTTAAATTTACCAAAAACCATGTTGAAGAAACTGTCAGCAATATTCACGTCGGACACAGCGACAAACAGATTTTCAGCCTAAATAATCAATTAGTCATTTTACATCTGCGTTAAAATGCTGGATTCATGTCTTTACTTGTGGTTAAAAGATTAAGCAGGGACATTGACTGCCTAATTACACTATGCCATGCACCGACAGGAATTCCTTGTCTGTGAGGATCCCACAATGAGATTAATGAATTACTGTCCAATTCGGGGCAGTTAGTTGTGTGTCAATGACTCATCAAGGTTCATAGAATATTAGCGAAATGGATGTGCAGAAGAAAAGGAATGTTGTAAAATTTCAGATAAAAGCAAGGATCTAGCAGTTTGGAGTCGCTGATTTAGCTTGATGGCAGATTGGGTTGTAATATCATTAAATGATGGTAGCAACTAGCTTTCTTAGGGAAGCTGCAACAAAATGTAAAAGACAGAATTCATTTGTTTGAAAGGAATTGGAATTAGTGAAGTTCTAAAATTACTGACGGATCAAAAATATGTAGCTCAACATTTCGACACACAAAATATTTTTGATTGGTAGAGAAGTAATTATAATGCACTGACTTATCATCCAAAAGCTATTTTGAGGCAATTTGAGAGAGGTGGACTTCATGTTACCCATGGCAGGCACAATCCAAACATGATGTAGCTCAGAGAGACATACATCATTCTGATGAAGCACAGAACGGAAATACAGGTGACATGGCAAACTTCATAGTAAGTTATATATTTTTTATTGAAATTTGAAAGTATCTTGTGGAATATTCCTTTGACCTAGCTTAAAAATATGGTCAGAATTTCATATAGATGATGGCAAAAAAGCCTTTATATGGGTTATCCCAACAATTTTATCAACCTAGCTATAATAATTGATCTACTCCTTAAATACTTTCAATTATAAACATTCCACGATATTAGAGGGCAAGTCCCAATTTTGGGGCATAACATAGATGTTACCCATCAGAAAAAGGGGGGGGGAAGAGGGCAGAGAATAAAAGATCAGGCTTACTGGGCCTCCAAATATTTTGAACATTTCAAGTTCTGGGTTCCACGGATACAGTAAGCGCCCATCCGAAACAGACAGCAACTTAATTGTAATATTGAAATGAAATCCTCATGACATCAAATAGAAGGCAACATGATTTTCCAGAATGGCCACTCAGGTAAGTCCTGAATCATGTTCCACGCATTGAAAATGTAAATGCGCACCTCTGGTTGCTAGGGAGAGAAAAATATGGCAATGGATTTTGAGAGTCTTTTTACAGTTCTGTAACTAAACAGAATTATTATTTTATACTTGTTCAGAGCGCCTTGTTAGTAGGTGGTCAGATTAGTCACAAAACATGAGAGTACTGAAATTGCCAGTGTCAAGTCACTATATCACCTAGTTAATTATACCAACTGCTAGAAGTATTAGATCATCGTCAGATAGGAATGGAAGAATAATGAAGTATAAGGGCCTTCATGACCTTACCCTTCCATATTGTAACCTCTCCAGCCCTGACTGCACCCCCCACCACCACCACATTGTTCCTCCAACTCTGTCCTCTAGTGCAGACCCAACCCCACCCCCGCCCCATTTCTTCACCTCACCATTGGTAGCTGTGCCTTCAGCTGTCTAGTCCGCATACTCTGGAATTCCCTCCCTAAATGTCTCTGCCTCCCTTTCCTCCTTAAGACCCTCCTTAAAACCCACCTTGACCAAGTTTTTGGCCACACTTCCTATTATCTCCTGCTTTGGCTCGGGTCCATTTTTGTCTGATTTTGCCTCTGTGAAGCACTTTGGAACATTTTTCTACATTAAAGGTGCTAAATAAATGCAAGTTGTTATTGTATTCGTTAAGCTGAAAGCAAATGCTTACAATCTTCTATTAATCGGAACTGATGGATTGGAGAGCATCAGCAATTTGTAAAACAAATATTCAAACATTCCCCGAGGGTACCTGCTGAAAGAATTGCAGTAATTGCCAGCGCACCAATGAATAGCAGTGGGCTTGTCGTTTATTTAAATATGCTTTATTTTATATTGATCTTGACATACATATCAAATCTTTAGTAAATCTGATCAAGAGATCTCTTTTTCGGATTTGCATTCGTTACAACTAAAGCTTTTTTAAACTCACTGTAAACATATGTGCCTTGAAATATAACTGACGGAAATTCTTCCAAAGCTTAGGAGAACTCTTACTTCATGGGATTGTGCCAACAACAGCTTGCATTTATATAGTGCTTTAAAACCTCCCAAGGCACTTAATCTTTGGTGGTCAAGTCAGGTCGAGCGATAATGACCACTGAGGATTATTCGGTCGTTCAGTTTGTAGAGCAACATCGGGATGGTAGAGGAGGGAGTGGTTTATCAACTGCCGAACTGTGGTTTAGTTTCTTTTGTGCATGAAATTAGAAAAGTGGTTGGTGAGATGTCTCAAGGCAATGCCAGTGAGCCATTACATTTCAGTATCACTCATATAGATAATGGCAGTCACCTCTTTCAATAATTCATAATGTTGAGGATGTTTCTAACAAGTAACACACAATCCTACTGATTTCTTGAGTAGAAGTGACAGTGCTCGGCGATGCAGGCTCAAAATCCAAGTATTTATGAAGCTAAATCTGAACCAGACAAGTGCAATCAGTTTGAGTTGTGTTCCTTGGGCCAGACAGATGCCTTGTTACGTCAAAGCTGTATGTTAACTATAAGACAATAAGAGGTCCTATAGTCTCATGTAAAATTACCTCCTTAAATCACGGTTTCAATTTAATTGGTGGGAAAATTAAGAAAGCTCAAATTAGATCAGGCTCTGTGATTTTTAATTCCTTTTATCAAAAACCCAGAGCTTTCTGAACTCCGCATCATGAGTAAATTTTCACATTCCCAATAGAAGCATAACTTCATGAAACAAACTCTTAATTAGCACTTGCACTGCACCACACAGGGCCCAGTGGTAAAGGTCTGTGCAGTTTTGCACTGACAGCTTTGGCCATCACTACACATGTACAAGCAGCTTATCTGAGCTTTTTATTGAATCTTCTGGGGCTCCGTACAACACCGTTCAATAGAATCAATAAAGTTAAAGCTATGAGGCTATACACTCAAGAATTTAAATCTGTTTGGGCAACAATCAATTGGATCTCCAAACAAGAATTTATTAAGTATACAAAGTAAGTGAGGTATTTTTAAGCAATATGGGGTAGAAATTCATCCGGGCGCAGGCAGCGTGCCTGAAATCCGGGCGCAGGCAGCTAGCCCGAAATTGTGCCTCAGGCCTCATTTCAATAATTTATGCGAGCTGCCAACACCTGTCGCGCCTTCACAGGCAATTCGCCCATTTCAGCAGTTGAATTCCGAGCCGCTTGCCTCACTGGAAGTGGCTCTTCGGTTTGTCCCAGAGAGGGGAGGAAGGAGAACGGGAGGGGCACTGATTGCAGGTCGGCAGTGACACTTGGGAGTGGCGTGGAACAGGGAGAAGCAATCCTGCTCCTCCTGGCTCCACATCAAAGTTAGAATAAAATATTTGCCTACCTTTTTGGTGGCGGCCACTTGCTAGGTAGCATCCACGCCCAGAAAACCTGAACGAGGCAGGCCCAACATCCGTTCAAGGCGGCACAATTTCTCGGAGAGGATCTAAAACAGGTGTTAGGCCCTTCACAAATGCTAATGAGGGCCCTGTTTTACGTGGCTGCCTGAAAATCAGCCATGGCCAATATAGCATTGGATGATTTTCAGGCACCTTTGGGCACAGGGAATAGCCTCATAAAATTGGTTATTTTTGCCCCAGCAATGAAGAATTTCTGCCCCTTTTTTTGGAAATTCGGGGAGGCCCAGATGCTCTGGAACAAGATTTTAATCTGGGTCAATTAGAAATGTGAAAGTCATTTTCTTACCGATATAAGAAACCTAGAAAGGAAACATGGGGATTGAGGTATCATGCCAGAATAAGTGGTGATGCTTTTCTGCATCTTTTATTTTGAGATTGTAAGTGGTTTGGCTTCCATACCATATTTGTCTGACAACTGTGTTAAGACTCTACCACCTGGCTCCAACAGGAGGGGTAAAAAATGATGCTGCTTAATCTGAATTTTATTTTTGATTGTTTTAACTAAAAAGTTATAAATTAAAAATGTATAATTAATGACGCTAAACTTTAAATAAGGGCAGCAAAATTCAGGTAAGAAGTGAACATTTGCACACAAAAACCTAGAATTGATTTTATAACGATTTGAATTACACAAATTGAAGTGCATTGTACGTCATTGCGCCAGCTAATTGCCATAAAGAGTCCCGATACAGCAGATTTATGGCTATTTCAGGTACAGGGGAAGAAATAGTTTGGTTTCAACACTAACACCTATGTAGGATAGATTTTGTGTTCTGAGAACAGGGTTTATTCATACATGATAAAAACATTCCTGTGCAATTTAGCAACTGAATTCCACACATTGATTAGTCATAGGCAATCAGATAGTTTAACCCCTCTGTTCTTTCAGATCTTCCATCTCCACAGCAAGGTCAATGCCGCTGCTGGCTGTGACAGACATGCTTAGGCTGCCTATTTCAAACTTCAAACACACAAAACACTATGACGGACACACTGCACACCATAATGAAATGAAGGGAAAGAAAATCATAAATATTTACAACTTGTGTGAAAGTAATGGCTGCCCAGTAACATTTCTTTTTATAAATTGGCAGCTGACAAATTAATCACACTTGGACCTTGTCATCAAGTCCTTTTAGTTGCTATGGAGACCATGACTACTGCCTGTGTCTTTTTCCCCCCTCTCCAAAGTGGCTTCAATCTCTGGCACCTTAATTAACTGTGGGGCACAGAAGTTGCCATGGTTGCATCAGATTCCATGTTGCTTTATTAATGACATTAGGCCTGCAGAAAAAGTTTCACCTGCCAAAGAATTGCAACCTGTTCACATGGACAACTGGCAGAGCCATATATCAGCACAAGTTGCATCTCTTCCAAGGTTAATTTAATCCTAAACATTAAAGAAATGGCAGCTAAACAACAGCAAACAGTGATTTACTGAGGAATAAAGCACTCTCTTTTCAAGATCAGTAACTAGACATTCTTGACTCAAGGTAGTTTATTCTAGGATGGTAAGAGGCGTTCTCACTGATTTTCCTCTATGTTGCAGCAACAGTATTGAGAATAGAAACATGTTGTTCTACAAACCTAGCTATACGATAGCAGGAATCCATCCCGCATTAACAAATTAATTAGCTAACTAAAGTCGCACAATGTTTTCTATTTGTTTTTAAATGTTGATATTGAATATTCCATTGTAAATGATGTTCCATCAAATCCCTTTGTTTTTTGTGCTTTAAGGGAATTCTTTGGAAGTGATCCTTTGCAAATTGTAACTGATGTCTCAAAAGTTCTGAAAGCAAACCTGACAGGTGGTATCATAAAGCCTCTGCAAAAT
This sequence comes from Squalus acanthias, assembly GCA_030390025.1. NCBI lineage: Eukaryota > Metazoa > Chordata > Chondrichthyes > Squaliformes > Squalidae > Squalus > Squalus acanthias. Next base: position 34,744,736 of record CM059429.1, read on the forward strand.
CTACTTTAATTTATCAATAATCATTACATTACATTACATTACATGATGTACACTACTGCCTGCAAAATGACATGAATGAAATTCATCCAAGTCCATTAAAATGCACCAAAAGCACATACATATAGAACAGCGACAGAGGACATTTAATAACATGAGAAACATATTCTTTTATAAAGGCTTTCAATCCTTCTGTTCTATATAAGCTACATTTTTTCGAACAAGATTTCCCATTGAGGGACGGAGAAATGTACAAACCAACCTATTTGCGTTGACGTGCTGGGTTTCATTAAGAAACCAATCGTCCACCTATCAATAGGGCTGTAAGTTCTGTTCTTCTTTGTCTGACATAGTGATGAAGTGAGAGTTTGCAGAAAGAGCAGTTTGCCTTCACTAAACACCCATACCTAGCCTTCAGTGAAACTTTTCTCCCCCAAATTTTTGCATTTATTAATATTATGGTCTGTATATTTCTTTAACTCTTCTTTATGATCTTGAATATTAAATAGTTAGACAAAAATTATTTGGCAAAATAATGGACTTGGACTTGTGGCTCCCACTAATGTTAATACTTTAAAAAAAAAATAACTTTGCAGCTCCTCTCAGTTAGAAACATGCTGTAGCTTTAAGCAGTGACATTTTAATTTTCAAACGAGAGAATAGAAGGGTACTTTCCGTGTTCCCGCACTCCCAGCGGGGAATCGCACTCAGAGAGCATTGTAGCCATTCAAGTCCCGTTTCCCTGCTGAGAGTACAGGATCAGGGAACTTGCCCTGTATTGAGGCCTCTGTTACTGAAGCCAATTTTCAAGTTGCATAGGGGAAGACTAGCTGGGAGGGATGGGATTTTTATTATAAAATGTATTGTTCCTTCAATTGGCCAATTATGCTGCAGATTTTATGTTGATTCAATGTAGTTTTTGTGTTACATTAAATCTGGAGCAACTGAAGGCAACCAGTCCGAGAGCAAATCAATTCAGTAGAAGTGACCTTGGGACCATCCGTCAGAAGGTAGCCTCACACCATTTCAGCTTTGCCACAGCTGGAGCATAACATATGAGAAAAGGACAGGAAAAGAGCTGGCCCATCTAGGCTGTCCTATCAGGAACGCAGCGCGAACCAGCGACCGCCATTTTAACAACCCGCCCACCCCGTTCGCGCTGGGTTAAAATCCGAGGCCAGTGATTTTCTTAGAATTATCGCAAAACTTGAGCACCCAAATGGTTTAGCTGAACTTAGATTCCAATTACTGTACACCTGTCGAAGCTGCCAGTTCACTAACATCTGGTGCTGAGCAATGTAAATGTAAAAGAAAATTAACAATCTCTACTCATTTAAGTGAAAGTGCTCCAGTAATACTCATTATGAAGCTTCCCACAGGGATGAGTGTTATTTACCTTACTTTTATATTAATGTTGGCCCTGAATGCAGTTAATAATGTTATTAATTAAGGTCTGCAGCTCTGGAGAAAAAAGTTAGTTGCTGATGCTCTGAGGAATTCAGTTCATCTATTTGCAGTACTGGAATCTTCAACAAGAGGTAGATTTTCCCCCGCCCCCCAGACACAGGGCATCTGTCAACATTTATACGTTTAGAAAGGTAGAACCCCGCACAATACTGGTCTTGAATAATTATCTCTTGCCTTATGCACAGCCATTTCAGAACTTAAAACCTTTTTTCAAAATCAGCACTTCTTTTCATGCTCTGTTTTACGATGATGATTTTGCAAACCCAAACAATATGGAATTAATGCCACTTTTCACAGATTAACATTTTATATTAAATCCATCTTGGCTCTGGTGTACAATGCAAATGGTCATTAATGTGTGTTTCAATTGTAAAGATATCTCCTGCTCTCACTTGGGAAATATATTTAGAAAGAGAGAGCATGAAATGAAACCCCTGTCCAGACATAAGCAATGAAGGAGTGTAATAAATAAATAATGTAACACACTCGTCATGCTGACACTTCCTGGAGCACGCATACTAAAATTTGTTTCTTAGTGAATAAGAATCTCAATCGACAAAAATACATTCCTTTCAGCATTTCTAAAATAATCCCACACACCAAGTTATTCACAACAAAAGCTCCATTTTGTGTGATTTAACATAACTGCTGAGCTTCCTCTAATCTGCATCACAAATTGGGAGGATGAGGTCTATGACTAAGAACCAATATTGTAGGCATTTATTTTTTAATATGGTAGATTATTGAGTTCATCAAGAGAGTGCTGGAGAATGGAACATATTCCCATTTTTGGCACCAGTGACAGAACCCAGTTCTCCCAAATCAGACTACTGGCATCAACATATCCACAGTAAAGTTCCCTTTACTCTGCTCGCAAAATGAGCCTCAAGTTTAACTTCAGAAGATCATTTTCATTTCCCACATCCTTAGGGAGATTGCCAGCTTAGTGAAATCTGTGTTGATAGTTGTCAGTTTGGGGTTCTGGGCCCATGCCTGTTATTAACTGTCCTAATTAATTTCAATTCGGACCTATACATCTGGCAGAAATATGGGAATTTCAACAAACAAGGCTGGGTCCAAAAGATAAGAGGACAGTTGCATCACTCGGTTTCTTGCTAAATTTCAACTCGGAGAAAATCCCCAAATGCTGGTAGTCAGAAACAAAAGCTTAGAATTCTGGAAACACACAGCATCTTTGAAGAGAACAGACAAGTGAACGTTTTGGGTGTATATTTTTCCAGTTCTGATGAAAAGTGAGAATGAATAACATTCAAAGAGGATCAGAACAAAGGGAAAGGGGAGGGCGGGCGAAAACTCACACACGTACGAGAGAAAGAGAGGACATAAGGGTGAAAGAGCTTGTAATGTGCATCAAAGAAAAGCAGGAGATTGTGGGATGGGACAGAAGATATTTTATGATTTTACAGAGATCATGATTACATCACCCATTTAGAGGAAGCTGTAAATACTTATAACTGTTGTAAAAATAATGGACATGCAAGAATAGATCCTACATAAAAGAGACAATAAACAGAGGTAGTCGGTAAAGAATTGCTGGCATCAAAAGTACTGCGACTGGAGGGGAAAATGACAATTCAAAAGGGACAAGAGGACAATACAAGAAAACCACTGTATTGTGGTCTGTTACACACACACACAATCTAACAGGTAACTAAAGTGTGGGCAATTTTAAAGAAAAAAAGGGAGTAAATTTACTGTGTATTCAAAAATTCCCTTTCTAAAATCATTGGGGGAAGAACATCTGTTCTTAGGCATGCCCAGACACAGTACCTTCTTCCATATCCCTTTGTTTCCACATGGACTATTGGTTAGATCGTATTTTTCATCATGACCTGTAACTGTAAAAGTACGAGTGCACACTGGTCATGTGACTTTATCAGGGTGAAAGTCACCCCAGCAGCAAGCCACGTGTTCATCAAACTCCTTTCATTTAATGAACCTTTCCAATTGCTTATTTTCCCTCCAGTGTCAGCTGTTGGCTTAGTGCGTTGCACACTCGCCTCTAAATCAGAAGGTTAGGGGTTCAAGTCCCACTGTCGGAGATGCCGTCTTTCGGACGAGACGTTAAACCGAGGCCCTATCTGCTCTCTCAGGTGGACGTAAAAGATCCCATGGCACTATTTCGAAGAGGAGCAGGGGAGTTATCCCCGGTGTCCTGGCCAATATTTATCTCTCAATCAACATAACAAAAACAGATTATCTAGGCATTATCACATTGCTGTTTGTGGGGGCTTGCTGTGCGCAAATTGACATTTCCCACATTACAACAGTGACAACACTCCAAAAGTACTTCATTGGCTGTAAAGCACTATGAGACATCCGGTGGTCATGAAAGGCGCTATGTAAATGCAAGTCTTTCTTTCTCTGTGCATTACTTCTGCTTTTCATTATTCTGCACATACTTTTCCCTTCACTGTTTCTTTACTTCATCCATTAGTGAAAGTAGTTGTTAATCATGGCATAGATTTTCAACTTGAAAATGAAAATCGGGTGGTTTCTAGAATGGGCAGCCAATCAGCAATGCCAGTTTTATACCCAGGCAACAAATTGAAAATCTACCCCCATGCTCCTTAGCATAGGGGGAAATGGTGTCTAAGGCTGCAATTTTCTGGGGTGTCAGCGGACGGGATCGGTGGCAGGTCAGGTGGGAAAGTGTTTTTTTTTACATCAGGTCAGGAACCCGCTGTCAACCCACCTTTCCCAAAGTCGGGTCTGTCAGCGCTGAGCAGGCAGTGGCGGGCGACCCAATTAAAATTATAATGTGCTTACCCTTTTTTACCTTACTTTTTAACTTTAACTTCATCGCCATGGGAACCACGCTGTTCCGTGACCACCTCTGTCAACCTGAGGCGGGAGTTCAGTGGCCATTGCCCCAGCTGATTACTTGACAGCTTCAAATGTACAGTAAAGGCTTCCACCTGACAGAGATCACTTTCCTCAGCCACAAACTGTTTCTCACTGCATTTCCACAACAGATTCAGAATGCTGCAAAGGTCTTTCCACAAGTCTCCATCCAGTCTCACCTCATTACCTCTCTCACCATTGACAGATTGCTTCTGTCATCTATACTTCACCTGCCATCTATTCCACCAGCATGGGTGCCATTTATACGGTCTCATCTTGGTCCTCAGAATCCGACCATGATGAGCCCCAACACCAGCAGCACCAACAACAACAGCAACCTTCTCCGCAATCACCTGATGCTGTACAGGACAGAGGGCATCAGTACCTGAGCACATTGCTGCCCGGGAGGCCAGGGATGGCTTCATCATGGCCAGATTTACATAACTTTATGCTGTACACCCTGGCTGCCACATGATGCACCAGGTTGGCACCACCCCACACCAACACCATAAATCATCCCTACAATGTCCAAGCCATTCCTTTCACACTCATCACCATTGCGGGGGGGAGTGGGGGGCGGGGGGGGAAAGAGAGGGGGTACCGTTATGTCTCATCATTCACTAAGCCACTTCCAAAGGTGCACACATATCTGTCCAAGAACCCAAAGTGTTGAAAATAAAGATTTCAATGTTTGACAGCACATTAATAGAAATTTTACGTAAACATTGGATAAAACACCCAAGTGGCTACCCTTGCGTGTTGTTAGTTGGTATGATTGCACTAGGATGAGGGTTAGTGTGAGGGGTGGCTAGTGAGATGGGAATGTGATAATGTAGATAGAGGGGGATGGGTGGAGGTGCAAGGCAAGTTGGTGTGAGTAAGGATGTGCAGGAGTAGGATAGGGAAGGCAGAGTGATGGGGATCTGATGAGAGGCACAGCAGGATGAGGTTGAGTGTAGCTTTGTACTAACGTTTTGTGATCTAATGAGATCACTGAAACGTTTGCGCCACTGCAGCCAAGTCCTCCTGATCACATCCCTGCTTGTTTCCTCCTGTGCAATGTGCAACCAGGCTGCATTGGTCTCCTGGGGAGGTGTCTTCCGCCCATCAGAAGGGAAGAGGACCTCCCTATATGCTCTGACTCCCTCCATAAGCATATGGAGGGAGTCATGGGAGAGCCTGGGTGCAGTCCTCTGCCTCTGTGCAGTCATTGTCAGTGTTTGCAGCACCTCAATGCTGTAGAACACGGACAGCACGAATGTCAAAAGAAAGTTGGCCATGGTCCCTTTAAGGAAACCGGCTGCTAACGCAACATGAATGACGCCACCAGACTCGCTTCCTCTAATTGGGCCGGGGATCACGCTGAGTGGGCTTAACAAGCCCTAGCAATGTAAATTAATTTTAGGCAGTGGGATGGAGCCAGCAGCGGGGCCGCGACCCGTCACCAACATCGCCCGCTCCGGACCCGCGAGGTGAGCAAAATCCCGGCGAAGTTTCACCTGTATTAAGTAACTTGTGCAAAAACCATTATAGTTTGGAATTTCACATTATTTCTTTGAGCACAATCCCGGCACCAATGCAGACAGAATGTCACCAATAGCAACCTACAACAGATATGAAAAATGTAAAAGATCAGCATTGGAGTGTTTTAAAATCTACACAGAAAATAATGGGCCGAAAATTGATCCCGGGACGCGAGAGTACGCACTGCATACTCTCGCGTATTCCCACTCCAATTGCCGGTTTTCTGCATGCCCTGCGCATGCGCTGAAAACCGGCAATTGCTCTTCCGAAAAGGGGGCGGGGCCGGAGTGCATCGCGTGCGCGCTACAGGCTGCGCGCACGCTGTGCACTTCATGCTTTGGACGCGCAGGTAAGTACTGAAGATTTTGGAAATGTAAAAAGGAGTAAGACCCGCTTTTAAGAAGGTAAGTAGTGAATTAAGTATTTTTTTGAATTTTTTTTTTTACAGGTATATCTTTTTTATAGACTTTAAAGACAGGTAAGTTTATTTTTATAACTTTTTAAAAGATTTTAAATTTTTTCAAAAATTTAATTTTTTATTAAAATGGTTAATTTAATTAACTATACTTATTTTATTAATGTGATGGGTTTTTTTTAAAATTTAATTGAGGTTTAGCTGTTATTTTGGGGGGGTGTAAGATTCATAAGTCTCTCAGCCATGCTGTGAGACTTATGAATGGAAGATGGTGTGCTGCCATTGGCTCTAACTGAGTCACGTGATCCCACAGCTCGCACGAATTAACTACGCCGCTGGGATACGCAAGCCCAGCACAGCTGATGTCTGGAACATCAATTTCGTGCGAGCTGGATCAGAAAAAGCATAAGCGAGGTGAGACATCGCGGGAAAGGCTTACCCCCGCGGGAACAGAGCGAGATCAATTTCTGGGCCAATGAACCTACATAACATTCTTATAAATCGCAAACAACGTTTATCACTAAATCTGTGCAACTGATCTTTCGATTCCCACCTGCTGAAATATAATGGCCCGTATTTTCCGATCGCAGGCCTCCCGCGGGCGGAGGACTGCGATCTGGAAAAATCTACACCCTTACCCGAGGGCTCCCGGGAGGCGCACACTTCCGATCCTGGGCCTTTACAAACTCCAAGTGTGCAGGGCCCACGTATCCCAGAGGCGCATGCAGTTCGCAGTGTCCCTGGGATCACGTGGGTCATGGGGAGCCAATCAAAGAAGGGAATCTCCCTTCATACACTTGACAGGAACCTGTCAAATATATGAATGGAGATCACCCCAAAAATATAGTAAAACTTTAAATACATTTTTTAAAAAACCATCCCATTTTTAAAATGACTTGAAATTACAATAAATTAAATATTTTGAACAAAAGTTTAAATTTTTGAAAAAAATAATTAAAGTTATTTACAGGGCTAAAAATAAACTTAACTTTTTTTAAAGTATTTTTAAATGTTAAATCAGTGAAAAAAATATATTTTTAAAACTTTTTTTTAACTCTTATCCTGGTAAAAGCAGGCCTTACGCTTTTACCAGGCGTAAGAATTGTAAGGGTTTTCTGCGGGCGGAGCGTCTCCAAAAAGCGGAACTATCCGCCCACAGAGGCCCTTCTCCAGGGCAGCCGGAGGATCTGTCAAGAGCATTCTTGACAGATCGGAAATGCCGGTTTTCAGCGCATGCGCAGTGCATGCCTGAAACCGGCATTTCTGACGTCCCTACGGGTGAATACACAGCGCATACACACCCGTAGGCATCGGAATATCTGGGCCATAAATCTGGAACTTGCTGATAAAATAATGGCATGTTAATGACCCCGCCGTTATTAATGTGCAAATTGGTCAGCAAGTTCAGGGGATTAAGAGATACGCCATGAGTTGCGAATCTCCAGAACCTGCCGGTCGATTTACACTGCTCCGCCATTTGCTTCGCACAAACAGCATCTCGCCCTTAGTCTCCCCATTATTTTTAAGAATTGCTGCATTTGTACATTAATTACCCATTAAACTCACCTCGGAAAGTTAATTCGAGTAATTAATAGCGTAAGTACCTTTTTAACGGTGTGATGACTGCCAGTCAACCTCTCTGGCCCAGATTGTGAACAATTTAAACTGTTTCTTCAGGTAGCAAATTGATGTTGGAGATTTTAAAAATGTCAATTTTAATTTTTTTTCATACTTTTCCTTTCTGTTTCTATTTTCTCTCTTAATCCAATCTTTCTTCCCTTTGCTGTATTTATTTTTCTGTACCTGATTTGACTCTAATTCACCCATTCTAATTCACCCTCCCTCTCAATTGTTCCTGGTTTTTTTTCAATCCTTCACTCTCATGGGTTAAGGAGATACACTGTTGGTCCCGCCGTTCGCTGAGGTCCCAGATGCATTCTGTTGCCCTCGCCGCGCCGTTATCAACTCGCACTTCCAGCAAAAGTTGGGGCACAAAACAATTTTGAGCTGAAGGGTGCAAGAAAAAGCCTAACGGCATATAATCAAGGTTTGTAGGCGCTGAAGTCACAACATGGATTATGTACAATTCCTACCATTTGGAAAAAAAAGCAATTTAACAAACACTTCAACACTAATATAAAGCCAACACAAATACCATAAATATTCGTGGATGTCTAAAGTGGCAGGAAATACAGGATGTTCTCGGCCATGCCCAAATAACTATAAGGAAATTTGTGCAGGCAGCAGCTAGAAAAAATATTCAGCCTCCGGAGAAAATCGAATCAATGACTTCAGTACATGTAATGTGTAAAAGACTAATTGCACCTCCTGCTGGAATATATGGGTATTATTATCCTGCCCAGCTATAATGCAAGTTTGTCAAGATTTATTCTCTCAAGGTTAAAAATAAATGCAGAAATTAACAAATTACATCAAAACTTAAAATTATATTTGAGTAAAAAGTCAGGTCATTGCATTCATATTAACTTGTTAGAAAGTGGTTAGCTGTAGATTAAAAGTAAAAATAGACACTGACGCACAATAGCTTTCAATCTTCAACATGCCACATATCACTTTCATTAATTCAAAATCAAACCGCTTGTGATGACAATTTTTTTAAACAAAATTCCAGTCCAAAGGCGGCTTTGGAAAAGGATCACTGCAACTTTCAAGAGACTATTGATCAATAACCTGAATAATCGGAAATACTGCAAACTTGTAAGGGTCCCAGACTTCTGTCGAAGGAGTCTCATTTCATTCACAACTCCGACCTGCTGCTTAGTTTGATGGTGGGCTACATCTATTGCATCTCGCACGCTTTCATTGTGTCACACCTCAAAAAGTGTCACATCTCAGGGCAACACACATCCATAGGGCAAAAATAGTGATTCGCTCTAATAGCTTTTTGTCTGGAGCCGGGGGCTCAGGTTGGTATTTTCACCTCGGCTTGAGTGCTGTTGTCAAATTGTGCGTGTCTACATACACAGTGCAAGAAAGGAAGCACGTGCAAGAACGGAAGCACATGCAAATTGTTTTCACCTTGCTCCTGTGGCACTGCAACAGTTGAACAAGAAAGAAAGATAATTGCATCTTAAGCAAAGGCAGTCTAATCTTCATTGTTTAATTTAATTCAGATGTTTTAAGCACTAAATTCTTACTTTTATGCATTATGGATACTGGATATTCAAATTTTTTAGTAAGAAAAATGATTTTTACTGATCAAGATGGCAGTATAACAAGTACAGGTTCAGGTCCGGGTGAGAGGCTAACAGCCCGGACAACTCAAAAGAAGGCAAGCCATTTTATCCGAACATCTCACAATCTGAGTTCAAAAAAGCACTGCAGGGATCCAACTGGCTAGTTAAGGTCATTTTAAATCATCTAACAGGATAAAGTGAATGTCATTTTATTTTCATTTTAGGATCTAACTGAATCCAGTGTAAATCCTATAGGTATCATATTTATTTTAATAAGCAGAATTTGTAGCATTTATTTAAATACTTTGCTTGGAAAAACAATTATCCGACTATAGATTTCCTGGCCAATTTGATTTTAAACACCTGAAGGAGTTTTAATAAACCACTGGTTTCTTTGGTACAAATACCAGTTCATTATCAGATATCACATGATTCAAATAAGAATCATTAGTTAGGCCAAATTATCCTTGTACTATTATTTGTATTACAAGTAGAAAGGCCAGATTTGCACAGTTTGCAGTTTTAAAGTACATATCCACATTGGACAAAGTAGAAATGTGTTTTACAGAACTAAAATATGGTATTTAGTAAAAGATTTGTCTTATATTTCTGACCATCCAATTACTGATGGCCAGTAACAAGGCAACATTTTTTTTAAACTGAGCATGTGAACACAATTATATCATACGAAAATGTAAATTATGCAGTGAAGGTTGTCATAAAAATTGCTGCAAGGGTAACCCACCAATAATTCACAGCTAAAATTCTACAGCGGTTCCAGTGGGATTTATTTTAATTGGATTGTGCGAGACTAATGAAACAAAGTAATATATTGCAGGATCAAATCTAACTCGTAATTTTTGCTAAGTGTGTACAACCCACATTTCCGTATTTTTAAACCATGGCTGACGCATGCTTGCACATGTTTCCCCTGATAAGGATTGTGCCAGTGTACTTACAGTAATGCTCAATCGTTTACCTTTTAGCCCTGAATGTTCAAAGTATGCTGTAATCAAGTGTGAATCAATTTGAAAAGGAGAGTGAACAGAAATAGGATTTTGGAATTCCTGTGCCACTTTCAACACGGCTTCCCCATATTATATCTGCAAAAATTAATTTCTGCAATAATCCTGATTAGCACTATAAAGAAGAAGGGGGTGAATACAGAACCAAAAATAATTCTTTCCACTGGCTTTTTTGTCTGAGTAAACTGCGAGTTTTTGGGTTTGTAAAAATGGCAGCATGGAGTTTAAAGGGTTAACTATTACCATGCTGTTTCTTTCAATAGAGGAAGCCTGTCAGTCACTAATTCTCCATTAAGCATGGAAATCACTCCCACAGACACATGAAAGTGTATCCAGTAAGCAGTCATTCCACGCTGAAATGCATCTTCAGCTGGTGAAAGGGCAATATGACACATACAATAAAGATTACAATTAGAGGCTAAATAAAGACTCATCAAGGCTAATACTAGACATTTCACTTAAATGCCAAGTTTTAAAATAGGAGAGAATATAAAGAGCAAAGACATAATAGTGACTGCTGCATCTGTATGAGATTCTAAAAGTCAATGGAGGCAAAATTCATCTTGGATAGTAGAACACATCGGGCGATAGTGAATCAGTCGCCCGTTTTACACTCCAATCTGTTTTCTTTTCCATTGGCTTCAAGATTAATTTAACCCTCAGTACACCCGAATAAGGAATCTGAAACTACATCACATTTCATGATTTTTTAAAAATTCTATTTTGATATACTTCCACTACTGCTCCCCCTAAGTTATCTTTTCATTTTTGAAAATACAAAGTACTTTGCCTTTTAACACGTTAGATACTGTGCTCCCTTTCTGTAAACTGGTGGGCAGTCAATGGGATTGTGGGAATAGCAAACCGGTGGGCAGTCAATGGGATTGTGGGAATAGCATAGAACAATCTATACTGGTTCCTTTGTCGTGGTATCCAGACAGGTCTAGCAAAGATGGTGGTAGAGTTGGTGTCCATAATAAGAATCTTTGGGCAATCTCTTCCACCAGCATTTCCAACCACATTCACCATTTACATTCCTCATAAAGATGTGATTACCAGGTCTGGGAGCTGATTGTTTTAAGCGGAATAAAGCTTCCAACCACCACAGTGATGCAACCACCAACAATGATTGGGATGCATGATGTCCTGTCCACATGCCAGATAGGTTCATCGGAAACATACCGTTGCATACTGGCTCTAAGTTTCAGGGAGCTGTAATCAATTGGTTGCAAGGACAACAGTTAGTCTTGCAAAAGGAAAACATCTGGGTAAATATGATCAGTGAATTAAGGTTTCTGCAGCATGGGAGGGCTGCAAAATCAAGCTGGTGCTGAATGGCACAGAATCGAAGACAGATTTATAAGTAAACATTTCACGTGATGGAATAGTAGTTATATATAAGAGAGACTTTGTAAGATAAAAAAAGGGAGTTATACTGATCTTGTTAGCCAAATGGAAAAAAGAGCTGGTTAGGAAGGAAATCAGCTTTTTAAACTGAAGGAATTGATATGGTATAGATCCAATTAAATTCTCCTTATGCAAAGTTGTATTTTAACTTTTGATATAATCATGTAATGTAGAAATGTGTAAACTGTCACATAGTAGGGGTGAGACAAGAAACCTGAGAAAGTGGAAAGCAAGATGTTTACATCTTCACCCATGTCAATCAATAGAAGTGTTGTAAAATTACCCATTAGTCACGACTCTGCAGTTTAAGGATGTAAAGCTATACATGTGAACAAGACGTGATCAGGTCTGTGTAGCTTGCCATATATGGACATTTTGATAAGGCACTTGTAGCTCACAAAAAGGTATAAAAAGTAGCAGACTGTAATAAGATTTGGATTTGTAGGGTTTGATCAACCAGAATACTGAACTCAAAACTGTAATGCATTTGAGTCCCCAGCCCTCAGGTATGGTTGTACATGCTATATGTTAAGTGTATGCCTCAGTGCCATTGCATGTACTGTATGCTTAATAAAGCTGTGAACACTTGACCACAACAATTAAAGAACCTTATTGATTTTGAGGAATAGACAGAACATTTAATCATATATAAAAAACATCCTTTAACATTCATAAATTACTTGTTAAATGCAGTTATTGTCTATGTACAATTTTAAAGGTAATTTAATTAAAAAAATTAATTTGTTGTTATATTGGGTTAAGATTACAAAACAGTGTAAAAAATTAGTGGCAAAATATGAATGTACAAAATAGTTACTTAGTATTTCACGAATGACTATAATACGACATACGAAAATGAACAGGAACAAACCTACTGGTCCATCCAGCCTGTCCCACACAATTGCACTTACTTGTGCATCATAATACATACTCTCCCACCAATCCCAAAGCCACAAAATCTCCTGGGAGAGGCAAAAAACAGATAGAAGCCCAGGCCAATTAGAGGGCGGGGGGGGCGAAGATAAAAATGGAAAATTCCTCTCCGACCCCCTTAGGCGATCAAAACCAGTCCAGGAGATCACATTGGCCCTGACGTACATTAAAGAATGCCCTGTTAGTGGGAACACTTATAAATTCACATATTCTGGAAAAACATATTTCTTTATAAGTATATTTTATAGCATTGGTTTCAAGTTGAATAAAGATGTTGAGCTTGCCCAAGGCTGTTCTGATCAAGAGGTTTCCAGTTTAACAAGTTAACAGCCTATTAATAGATAATTACATCACAAATTAAAGTGTTATTGGAAATGTATGTTTTCTATTACATATAATTTTCCATTACAGTAATAAATGCGAAATTAAGTCATTGAAATAATACAAAAAATTGAGAGAAAAAGCAGTGACAATCATAATGAAAAAGCTATGCAAGTCATGTTGAATTCAGTGAGGAAATTATATAATTCAGATTAAAAAGCTTGTTATTTGGTTTTACCAGCATATTCATTTTTGTTACTTACTTCACAATAGGACACCGAGATGAAATGGTTGTGCTCTTTATTATTTTCTTGAAAAGGCTATAGTTGGAAAAGCAGGCCAAGCCAACAGTTTTGAAATAACCTGCTTTCTTCAAAAGAGTCAGCAGTAGTTTAATGAACTATCATAGCTTCAGTGATTCGTTTGTTTAGTACTATTGCCACCTTCTTCAGTTAAATTCTTTATACTGCATATTGGTAACGTGGGAACAAGAAAATAGATTCTGTCTTTTGCCACACAAAGGCCCCTGGCACCACTGACAAATCTGAACAGCAAGCAGCAAGGCACATGATTGCCATGACCAAACCCACCCCACAAAAAACGGACAAGTAGCAGACATTGGCAAAGCAGAGCGGGAAATGTTGGTTGGAATTTTTCCAACTTATGGTTGTGCTGCAGAGAACGGAAGTGGGTGACAACGCCATTGTTAACCTTCATCCACAAAGTTATTAACTTTATTAAAATACTTCACTTCTTGCCCAACATCCATTCTGCCAATGCTTGCCTGTGGTTATTTGGTTGTCACTTGTTACCGAGGTGATCAATTAGCTTTAAAGCACAGAAATCCAATGTACTGATAAATCTTCATGTGTTCGTATTTGAAAAAAAACCGAAAGGATATCAGGAAATCACTTGTGAAGTTATACAAAAAAAATTAAGTACAGAATAACCCTGATCAGATGAGACTCAGAACAGGATATAAAACAAAGTGATTCTAATATATTCATCTTCCATTACTCAGGTGGGTGAGGATCAAATGGGGCAGGCAGCATTTATGATGCAAAAAGGGAGGATATTAACCAAATCAGACCTCATCCGGTTTTGACTCCCAGAGTTTTTCTGAGGCGATTTTGCTTTTTCATGTGAACAGGACACAGGGACAATTCCAAGGAATCACATTTTCAAAAGGAACGGAGCATTCAGTGAGGAAATACACCAATACTAAGGAGGATGAATTAATTCTCATGGGCAGACAGAATCACAGAGTGATAATGCAAATGTTGATGAAGCTTTTTTGTATTCTTCAGTGAATCACTACAGACATCACAAAAACAATAAATAAATAAAAGAATAAAACATGCATTCTGATCCAAAGAAATCATTTTGATTCATTGTGCTCTCTTTTTATCCTTACATATCTGGCTTAATAAATGAATGTTGATACATTCTATGCAATAGCCAAGGCACATAAAAACTTGCACAAAAAACATTATTTGTTTTCAAGCTCATAACACCCGAGCTAGAGGAAGCCCCCAAATCTCTGACCTTTCACCCAATGAGGAGGGGGAACCTATCCTGGGGAGATGGGGAGACTAGACAATGTTAAAGATAAGCCAAGTAGGAAGGCATGCTATGGGTTCATGACAAACTTTTGCTTCTCTTCCTTTTTTATCATATTATACCCCACGTTAACTCTCAGCAAACCATATCATGAATCCCTCAGATCACTGCTTTTATGTTAAGTTACATGTGAACTCTCATCAGGACATTAAAAAAAACCTCTCCTCCTCTCCTAGATCTGGCTGAGGAGGCCACTCTGCATTGGATGCTGTCAGCAATTCACACCACATGCGGGTTGCAGACCTGCTGCACTTTAAGAGAGTGCAATCCTTTCCTGTTGACATAGGTTGTGGTATTGAAATATGGAGCACATAAGATCACATGGGTGCAATACAGAACTCTTCGGTCCTTGAAGAATAATGACGGCCTTTTTTATACTTTGAAGTGTAACATCTGATGTCTGAAGTGTGATGGACACTTTCAAAACCTTTATATGCAATAAACAGATATAAATATCCTGATATGTTTAAACTATAAAATGTAACAGACTATTTCACCAGGATTTTAATCTGCATCCCAAAACCATTTTTTTCTCATTTTTCTCCATGAGCAACATCACACAGCTCAAGGAGTGCAGGCTAGGAAAGGCTGCCCCCATGGCTTTGTAAGACATAAAGGAAGGTCCCAGGTTCAATCCTCGACTGGGGCCGAGCATTTCCACTAGTTTGCGGTGGTTTTATTAGCACAATTGGGCTGAACTCCACCAAACCAGCACAAAAGATCACCGAATTTTAAATATGTTGCGTCGTGTAAATCGAGTTTCCTTTGGTTTAAAAAACATTGCGCTGGAAGCCAACCCCATCCACAAAACTGGCCACGCCCCCAGATCAAAATAATGAGCACGGCGGGTTTCCGCCAATTGCGCCCGTTCAAGAAAGCTCTTCAAAGTGAGTTTGTAGTTTTTTTGGCACATAGGAACCAGTCACCATGTTTTAAAAGTTTTTAAATATTAAAAAATATTTAATTTACTAAGAAACTGACTAGTGTACACCAATGAAACTAGTAAATGGTTCAGTGTAGTTTTTTTTTCCCCAAAGTCATTTTCAGTGATTTTAAATCAGGTTACTCACAGGTGGTGGACTTGACACTCTTATTAAAAAGGCTCATTTTTTGAGATAAACCCATTTTCAGCAGTATTAATAAACTGCACCAAGTTACCACTCTTAAATACATCAATGAATGATTTTTAACGCAAAGAAAATAATAAACAATTACGTTCTATTACACTGACCGATTGCACTGGTTCATGGAAGATTTTACATTTGTGATTATGCAAACGAGTTTGAGTGGAAACCTGAACCATAACTTCACCTCAGAAAAACAATTTCAAGCGCAATTTACACCCAATTTGCTGATAGTGCCCAAAGTGGAAACTCTACCCCTGGGAATCATTTCAAATGCAGCAGGGTCAAGCATTTTGAGTATCTTTCTGGTCTAAACACTATTTATTTAAAGGCATTATAGATGAAGTTAAATGGAGATAGCGGAACAGCAGGTAACCTGTAACATAGCAGCATAGCTCATAAAATATGACAGCACTTTCCAACAGCAGTTGCTTTATTACAAACCAGAGATCCATGAATGTCACCAACTATCTTTATTCCATATTCAAAGCTTATTGGTTTCTCGACTTGAAGAAGTAGGTTGCATAGCTACAAACATGCAATAGATCTGTAAAGCACAGAGGACCCGCTATTAATAATGAATTATTAAGTGTCAGGCTTCCCTCTGCTTGTGCCTTGTCCCACATTTATTACAGAAGGACCATACTCTGAGTATGTAACATTTTGCATCTTTTGTGCAGTTGTACAATGAATGGAAAGTAACGCTTCACAGTGTTTACTATTCATGAGTGAGGTATCCAATACCTGTGTGAATTCCTTCAACCTCTATGAATTTTTAACATTTAGCAAAGCATCCTTCCGAGCTTACATTTAACCCTCAGGATTCTGCGGTGATAGAGTTACATTATTGACTTTCACATGTCAAAACCCATTAGCTCAGCATAATTGTCGATGTATTCAGAAACTCTTCTCCACAAACACAAGAAAAGTCAATAGCACAGTGACAACATTGATAAACCTCAAAACATGAAAACACACTTCAAAGCAATAATGCGCCAATGTAATATATTCTATCAAATAAATATTTCAGTTGTTTCTCTCCCTTATGCATCCATAACCATATCATGGAAGCAGTTTGCTGATGCAAAGGGATTCCCCAAGTGCTGGGTATGCACTGGGGGTGAGTATAGAAGGAACAGGAAGAACCAATAATAAACAAACATTACAATGTGGGGAGGGGGTTACATTGCTTTTTGATATTATTCAGGACATACTTTCACATTTTTCTCCAAAATGCTGCAATGAAATGTTGTCGTTTGTGGATTAATCAGAACTCCATTTTTAATTACAGTCTTCCAACTCATTTCTAGTTATCTATTATTCTATGCCTTCCCCCCCATCCCAACCAATCCCATCACCCTCACGCACGTACACTCTCTGAAAATTAGACACTGCAAGGTGCATGCTGTTAGTTTATGGATACTAATTTTCCTTTAATTAAAATCCACTGCCTTTTTCCCCACCCATTGCTTGGCTATGCCTCCCTCGTGATATTTTCCCCCTTCTTTGTTGCATGGCTGTCCCTCAATCCAACCATGGATCTACCTCATCACATAGTAAACTTTTTAATTATATAACACAAGATAAAGAGGGTGTTACAGAGGTGTATAAAGCCCTTTGGTTGTTTCAGGACCTGTAGGTATCTCAAAGCTATATATATGCTAGTAATGGCCCATCAGGATTCTCCCCTTTAGTCTTCATCAATTATTTTAGCTTAATTTCACATTAAGAACAGTGAAAACATGAAACAGGATGAACTGAATTTAGTTTATATTATTCCTAAATTGCTTGCTGAATGCACAGTCACTATGCAAGATAAACCGTCACCATTGCAAATCATGTAACTGGTGCCAGCAAATCACAAGTTCTTGACACTGAGCAAGACAAGAACATGTGTTACAAGATGTGCTGGTTGAGTAATTGGCATAGACAAAGGTTCCTAAACAGCAATTCCACTTCTGACTTCCACAAGGGCAACCTGTGCCCGATATCAGTAACCTGTGCCCGATATCAGTAACCTGTGCCCGATATCAGTAACCTGTGCCCGATATCAGTAACCTGTGCCCGATATCAGTAACCTGTGCCCGATATCTTCTGTATTTTCAGCTTGCAAAAGATTAGGAGCCAGGCTAAAAAAAACTTTGGAAAGCTAATTAAAACTCTAATGCCAAGGCTACTACTCTGTCAACACTGTAACACAAGGTTCTACCAATCAAACTGCTAAGTTATATCCTTCTATATCAACATATATATCATCTACCCATTCCCCTTTCAAAAGAAAAAAAGCTCTTCCATAATCTTTGTCATGGCTTTGTCATAAATTCAACAATTACTTACTGACCCACAGCAAGACATTTTCATCCAATCTCTCATCTAAAACAACAAAAGCAATGTCCTTCAACTGAATCTCAGGATTAGTAATGTCATTCAGGATGTGGGTGACACTGGCAAGACTGCATTTATTACCCAACCCTAGTTACACGGAGAAGCTGGTGGTGGGCATTCTCTTCGAACCGCTGCGTCCGCGTGGTAATGATGGTGCTCCTGTGAGCTGTGTTGAGGTGGCGCTCCTTCTTCTGTTGCATCCTTGCCTTCACCGTGGTCTTCCTCGTCGGAGGAGGCTGCTGCTCTGCCTCCTCCAACTGCAGGCCTCTCTGTACGGCAAGGTTGTGCAGCATGCAGCACACCATTATGATCCGAGACACATTTTGTGGGGACTGTTTGTCGGCAGCCTCCAAGCCTGTTGAGACACCTGAACATTTGTTTGAGGTAGCCTATTGTGTGCTCAATTATGATCCTGGTGGTCCACTGGCTTTGATTATACCCGTGTTGCTTATGCATAGCGGGGTTGTGATGGGGCATCATGAGCCATGTATGCAGTGGGTATTCCTTGTCCCCCCAGCATCCATACTATCATGTTCCTGGAAAGCCCGGATAGTGAGGGCATTGTTGAGTGTCGCACGATAAAAGCATCATGACAGCTGCTTGGAAACATTGCATTAACCTGTTTCTGTGATCAGAGATTACCTGGACATTAAGGGAATGGTGGCCTTTCCTATTCACAAAGGCTACTGGCTGGTGTTCTAGTGCCCTGATGGCAACATCAGAATAGCAAGTGGCTAGTCACCTGGAAGGAGAGGAAGAGGCAGGCAGTGCAGGAATCCTCCGGGAGTATGACACTCTCAAAACAATATTCTGGTGAGGCTGGCGAGACCGCAAAGGAGAGCAGTCCCAAGCCTGGCATCATGAGGCAAAGGACTGCACCGGGGACTGCAGCAAAGTGTAGGAATGCAGTAGTAATTGGGGATTCAGTAGTCAGGGGGACAGACAGGCAGTTCTGCTACAATTGGCATGAGACCCGTATAATATGTTGCCTCCCTGGTGCCAGGGTAAGGGACATTACTGAGAGGGTGCAGAACATTCTGCGGGGGGAAGGGGAAGAGCCAGATGTCGTGGTCCATGTTGGAACCAACGACATAGGGAAGAAGAGAGTTGAGGTCCTGCAGTCAGAGTTTAAGGAGCTAGGGAGGAAGTTAAAAAGCAGGACCTCAAAGGTAATAATCTCTGGATTACTCCCAGTGCCACACGCTAGTGAAAGTAGAAACTGGGAGAATAGGCAGGTTAATACATGGCTAGAGACATGGTGCAGGAGGGTTGGCTTCACATTCCTAGGACATTGGGACCAGTTCTATGGCAGGAGGGACCTGTTCAAGATGGGCTGGTTGCACCTGAACAGAGCTGGGACCAATATCCTTGCAGGCAGGTTAACTAGTGCTGTGGGGGGTGGGTGGGGGTAGCAGTTTTGATCAAGGAAAATATTAGAGTGCTAGAAATAGAGAATGTCCTTAGAGTTGAGAAACAATAAAGGAGCTCTTACACTACTTGATGAATTTTATAGGCCACCAAATAGTGGGAAGGAGATAGAGGAGCAGATTTGCAGGCAAAACTGTAATGAAACAATGGGCTGCCTTTAAAGAGGAAATAGTTCAGGTACATTTGAGTACTTTGCATCTGTCTTCACCAAGGAAGAGGATGCTGCCATAGACATAGTGAAGGAGGAGGTAGTGGAGATACTTGATAGGATAAAAATTGATAAAGAGGAGGTATTAGAAAGGCTGGCTGTACTTAAAGTAGATAAATCACCAGGAGCGGATGGGATGCATCCTAGGATGCTGAGGGAATTGAGGGAGGAAATCGCAGAGGTACTGGCCATAATATTCCAATCCTCCTTAGATACGGGGGTGGTGCCAGAGGACTGGAGAACTGCAAATGTTACACCATTGTTCAAAAAAGGGTGTAAAAATAAACCCAGCAATTACAGGTCAGTCAGTTTGACCTCGGTAGTGGGGAAACTTTTAGAAACAGTAATCAGGGACAAAATTAACAGTCGCTTGGACAAGTGTGGATTAATTGAGGAAAGCCAGCACGGATTTGTTAAAGGCAAATCGTGTTTAACTAACTTGATTGAGTACTTTGATGAGGTAACAGAGAGGGTTGATGAGGGTAATGCAGTTGACGTAGTGTACATGGATTTCCAAAAGGCATTCGACAAAGTGCCACATAATGGGCTTGCCAGCAAAGTTGAAGCCCATGGAATAAAAGGGACAGTGGCAGCATGGATACAGAATTGGCTAAGTGATAGGAAACAGAGAGTAGTGGTGAATGGTTGTTTTTTGGACTGGAGGAAGGTATACAGTGGTGTTCTCCAGGGGTCGGTTCTAGGACCACTGCTTTTCTTGATATATATTAATGGCTTGGACGTGGGTGTACAGGGCACAATTTCAAAATTTGAAGATGACATAAAACTTGGAAGTATAGTGAACAGTGAGGAGGAGAGTGATAGACTTCAGGAAGACAGACAGGCTGGTGAAATGGGCAGACACATGGCAGATGAAATTTAATGCAGAAAAGTGTGAAGTGATACATTTTGGTAGTAAGAATGAGGAGAGGACGTATAAACTAAAGGGTACAATCCTGAAGTGGGTGCACGAACAAAGAGACCTGGGGGTATGTGTGCACAAATCGTTGAAGGTGGCAGGGCAGGTTGAGAAACCAGTTAAAAGGCTTACGGGATCCTGGGCTTCATGAATAGAGGTAGAAGTAGAGAGTACAGAAGTGTGGAAATTTTGATGAACCTGTATAAAACACTGGTTTGGCCCCAACTGGATACTGTGTCTAATTCTGGGCACCACACTTTAGGAAGGATGTGAAGGCCTTAGAGAAGGTGCAGAAAAGATTTACGAGAATGATTCCAGGAATGAGAGACTTCAGTTACGTTGATAGACTGGAGAAACTGGGATTGTTCTCCTTGGAGCAGAGAAGATTGAGAGGAGATTTGATAGAGGTGTTCAAAATCATGAGGGGACTGGACAGAATAGAAAGAGGGAAACTGTTCCCATTGGCAGAAGGGTCGAGAATCAGAGGACACAGATTTAAGGTGATTGGCAAAAGAACCAAAGGCGACGTAAGAAAAAACTTTTTTACGCAGCGAGTGGTTAAGATCTGGAATGCACTGCCCAAAAGGGTGGTGAAGGCAGATTCAATCATGGCTTTCAAAAAGGGAATTGGATAAGCATCTGAAGGAAAGAAATTTGCAGGACTACGGGGAAAGGGCGGGGGAGTGGGACTAGCTGAAGTGCTATTGCAGAGAGCTGGCATGGGCTCGATGGGCCGAATGGCCTTCTTCCATGCTGTAACCATTCTATGATTCTAAATCATGTTTGACAAACTTCATTGAGTTTTTTGATGAGGTAACAGAGGGTGGATGAGGGCAGTGCAGTTGATGTGTATATGGACTTTCAAAAGCTGTTTGATAAAGTACCACATATTAAGCTTGTTAGCAAAATTGAAGCCCATGGGATAAAACGGACAGTAGCTGCATGGATACAAAATTGGCTAAGGGATAGAAAACAGAGATTTGGTGAATCGCTGTTTTTCAGACTGACGTTCCCCAAGCTTCAGTACTAGGACCACTGCTGTTTTTGATGTTAATTTTGACATTAATGACTTCGACCTGAGGGTACAGGGCACAATTTCGAAATTTGCAGATGACACAAAACTTGGAAGTGTAGTAAACAGTGAGGAGGATAGTAATAGACTTTAAGAAGACACAGACGGAGTGGGTGGGCAGATGAAATTCAACGCAGAGAAGTGTGCGGTGATACATTTTGGAGGAGAGACCATAGATACTAAATGGTACAATCCTGAAGGGGATGCAAGAACAGAGAGACCTGGGGGTGTTTGTGCACAAATCTTTGAAGGTGGCAGGACAGGTTAACAAAGCAGTTAATAAAGCATACAGGATCCTGGGCTTTATAAATAGAGGCACAGAGTACAAAAGCCAGGAAGTTATGCTAAACCTACATAAAACACTCGTTCGGCCCCAGCTGAAGTATTGTGTCCAATTCTGGGCACCACACTTTAGGAAGGATGTGAAGGCTTTAGAGAGGGTACAGAAGAGATTCACTAGAATGGTTCCAGGGAAGAGGGATTGCAGTTTCATGAATAGACTGGAGAAGCTGAGGTTGATCTCCTTGGAGCAGAGAAGGCTAAGAGGAGATTTGATAGAGGTGTTTAAAATCATGAAGGGTTTAGACAGAGTAAATAAAGAGAAGCGGTTTCCAATGGCTGAACGGGCAATGACCAGAGAGCATAGATTTAATGCGCTTGGTCAATTGGTAGGTTTTAAGGAGTGTCTTAAAGGAGGAAAGGGAGGTAAAGAGGCAGAGAGAGAGATTTAGGGAGGGAATTCCAGAGCTTAGGGCCTTGGCAGCTGAAGGCAAGGCCGCCAACGGCGGAACGATTAAAATCGGGGATGCTCAAGAGGCCAGAATTGGAGAAGCATGGAGATCTTCGAGGGTTGTAGTGCTGGAGGAGATTACAGAGATAGGGAGGGGCGAGGCCATGGAAGGATTTGAAAACAAGGATGAGAATTTTAAAGTCGAATGTTGCTTAACCGGGAGCAAATGTAGGTCAGCGAGCACAGGGGTGATGGGTGAACGGATCTTGGTGCGAGTTAGGACACAGGCAGCAGAGTTTTGGATGACCTCAAGTTTACGGAGGGTAGAAAGTGGGAGGCTGGTCAGGAACGTGTTGGAATAGTCAAGTCTAGAGGTAACAAAGGCATGGAGGAGGATCTCAGCAGATGAACTGAGGCAGGGGTGGAATCGGGTGATGTTACGGAGGTGGAAATAGGCAGTCTTAGCGATGGCATGGATGCATGGTCGGAAGCTCATCTCTGGGCGAAATACGACACAAAGGTTGCCAACAGTGTGGTTCAGCCTCGGACAGTTGCCAGGGATAGAGATGGAGTCGGTGGCTCGGGAACGGAGTTTGTGGCGGGGACCAAAGACAATGGCTTTGATCTTCCCAATATTTATAGTTGGCGGAAATTTCTGCTCATCCAGTACTGGATGTCGGACAAGCAGTCTGACAATTTAGAGACACAGTGGAGGGGTCGTTGGAGGTGGTGGTGAGGTAGAGCTGGGTGTCGTCAGCGTATATGTGGAAACTGACGCTGTGTTTTCAGATGATGTCACCAAGGAGCAGCATGTAGATAAGAAATAAGAGGGGACCAAGGATAGATCCTTGAGAGACACTAGAGGTAATGGTGCAGGACCGGGAAGAGAAGCCATTGCAGGTGATTCTCTGGCTACGACTGGATAGATAAGAATGGAACCAGGTCAGTGCAGTCCCACCCAGCTGGACAATGGTGGCGAGGCGCTGGAGCAGGATGGTGTGGTCAACCGTGTCAGAGGCTGCAGACAGGTCGAGAGGATGAGGAGGGATAGTTTACCATGGTCACAGTCACATAGAATGTCACTTGTGACTTTGAGAAGAGCCATTTCGGTACTGTGGCAGGGCGGAAACCTGATTGGAGGGATTAAAACATGGAGTTCCGGGAAAGATGAGCACGGATTTGGGAGGTGACAGCACGTTCAAAGACTTGAGAGGAAGGGAGCTTGGAAATGGGGTGGTAGTTTGTACAGGGTTTGGCCTCCTACAAACAGCTCCCTCACCTGCTGACTGCGAATAGGCCCAGCTGCTGTTTGCTGAGACTGCTCCTGCTCCTGCTCCTCTTGCTCCACCTTGTCATCCATCCCAATGAAACTAACAATAATAGCACCCATGATAAGTAGATAGACCGTACTGAGGGTAAGTGGGCAAAAAATATCAGAAAGAAGCAATCAGGAAACTGGAAACATTCCTGGCAATCCAAACGGGGCAATTCTGGTGTCAGCCTTGGCTCAATGGCAGCACTCTCGCCTCTGAGTCAGAAGGTTGTGGATTCAAGTTCCACTCCGGAGACTTGAGCACATAATCCAAGCTGACAATTCAGTGCAGTACTGTGGGAGTGCCGCACTGTCAGAGGTGCCATCTTTCGGATGATACAGTAAACCGAGGCCCTATCTGCCCTCTCAGGTGGACGTAAAAGATCCCATGACTATATTCAAAGAAGAGCAGGGGAGTTCTCCACAGAGTCCTGGCCAATATTTATTTCTCAATCAACAACACTAAAAAAAAGATCTGGTCATTACCACATTGCTGTTTGTGGGACCTTGCTGTGCACAAATTGCTGACATGTTTCCTACATTACAACAGTGACTATACTTCAAAAAGTACCTGATTGGCTGTAAAGCACTTTGGGGCGTCCTGAGGTCGTGAAAGGTGCTATATAAATTCATGTATTTTATTTCTTCTTTCTTTCTATGGCACACAGATCCTATGATCCAATTACCTGCAGCTGAGTGACCCTTTAAATACCACTTCCATCACTCAGAGACCAATCCCACTAGGTTTTACTGGCGGGCTGGATCCCGATTTGCAAGTATTAATGAGGCCCCCGCATCGGCCGACTAAAAAATAAACTGTGCAGTTAAAATGGTTGTGGGCGGGAACAGAGTGGCAAATACTCTGCAGTGATTTTAATTGTCTACCAGCCTCGTTTCAGCTGCGTGGGGTGGGTTAAAATCTGCCGCTAATATCTTTGACGTTGCCCCACATATTACTGAAACCCAGGTGGTACTACACTAGGAGCCGAACATGGAACAGGCAAGAGACAATCATGTCCACTGAACAAAACATCAAATTAGTGTCAGAGGAAGTTCTGGGCAGTTTTCTCAGTGACAACCAAAACAACAAAAAAAATGACTTGACACTCTCCAGTGCATGAGAACAGACTGACGCACACAATACCTCGCAAAAGAAAATCCTCCATAAAAACTGCGACACTATAGAGTGTGAACCTACCAAACTACAATCCATTTTACGAAGGACGTGTAGCACTTTGATGGCTCAGTAGGTAAATGCACTACATTGTGTGGTACTGGGCCGCACGGACAAGATCCTCCCAGGTTCAACTCACTGAACTAGTTGATTCTTGCTGGGATAGCAGTGGGTTGCTGCAACTGATCATCACATCCCCCAAGCTGGAAATGAGGGGAAGAGAATCTGTCAGGGTTCCCACTCTTGATCATTACCCAGCAGCATCTACTGGAACCATGGATATGTGGATGTCAGGTGAAGAGACGATTAGGCCACCATGGAAAAACAGCCCACTGGCACTCACATGTGACTATATGGGGAATGTACTAAAAGGTCAGCACTGCCTATGGAATCACACTTCAGCATAAGTCCCCACCTTCAAGAGCAGAGGGAAAAGGGAA
Organism: Squalus acanthias; assembly: GCA_030390025.1. Lineage (NCBI taxonomy): Eukaryota > Metazoa > Chordata > Chondrichthyes > Squaliformes > Squalidae > Squalus > Squalus acanthias. The sequence goes on from CM059429.1 coordinate 34,770,296, forward strand.
GGACAACAGAATTTGGAGGGAAAAGAATAGAAATAGCGCATGCACAAAGAACAAATGTACAACTTCAATGTAACCCTTGCATTTCTAAATGCTTAAATCAAAACAGAAACTAGAACAAATGGGGGAAAAGAATATGACCAAACAACCCTTAATGTTACAGGTCAATAATAGACAAACTATAATAAACAGGGAAAACTTAGACATGACAATCTACAAGCACTACTCAACAATGTGATTAAATATCATGCTATACAAGTGATCAAAGAATACCACAATCTTTCAGAAGGGTGATGAAAATGAACAGCCAAGCACAAGTCCAAAAGACACAGAAAACTTTCATGGTCGCATGCATGGGAAAACTATACCCAAAATAAATGCCCGCTCTTAACCAAGGCCTTGTAGTTATGTTGTGTGAATATCACTGTATGAATGCTTAACACATTCGTGTGAAATTCCTCTGTCTGATATTTTAATTGAAGGCATTAACCAGTTTAATTTCGAGGCCTAAAATCCTAAACCTAGATAATGCTGGCATAAGACAAAAACATTGAACAAAATAAAAATCAGTAATTTAATGAAGATATTGATAGTAAACTCGGAACACAAAAGGTTAACAAAGCACATAGTTCTCCAAAACCACATGGCTGAAAAAAAAACTAAAGACGGTGAAATTCCTCCAAACTAAATTGTTCAGATTACTGGACACAAACATTTACAAAACATAAAGCCATTCAACAAAGTAAAGCAAAGGAAAATATCGACATACTTTAGGATTACCTGAACATTTGAAAAATAAGTTATCCTAAGTATTTCAAATGTGAAACTTCCTGAATCTAACGTGAACCAAATTATTTCTAATTATGTAGTCACTAACAGAACATTTAATGTATGGACCTACCAAAGAAAACTAAACAATCAACTCTAACCAAACAGCCATGAATAAGAGGATCATATATTTTACTTTCTTTCTTAACAGAGGACAATTAACGCATCAAACTAAAAAAAACGTATTCCAATGTCTCCTGGTTAACCAAGAAAAAACAATGTTCCTGCTTCTTACAGGTTATTTTCCCACTTACTTGTGTATATTTTGAAAATGTGATAATATTTCCTCAAATATGCCATCATCTTGATTTTCCCTGTACTCTCATGCTCTGCAACCTCACTGTTCAAGCTTCCGCTTCAAACTGATGCCGAAAAAACAAGCAAGACCAGTTCACGTGACCTCAATGTATGCATCATTCCATAAATAAATAGTAAGGGTATACAAAATCTACAATGAAAAGTAACCATAGAGAGCAACCAAAAATGGTGCATTGCATATCCCAATCATATATACACGGGAAACCAAAGGTTAATGTAAAATAAAAGAATATCAGACAATATAATTATTTATTCTTCATACACCTCTAGTCAATGACTTGTTTCTCTATTATACCTGACACATACCAAATTGTAGCAGAAGAATGTACAGCTTGGAGTAATGTTGTCTGCTCGGTCAGGATTTTCTAACTGAATATAAATAAATAGTTTATTCAATACCAGAAAGAGAAACATCGATTATGTGGGTTAAAGTACTTCCCAGATTAGACTTTCAAACAGCCAGCATCCACATTGTAATTATTGGTTTAATTAGGACGTCCGGTTCTTAGAGTATTTTGAAAGCTAACTGAAAGGACAATTGAATACTCAAATTAGTTAATACATTAAAAGAATTGGACTGAAGAAGGTCGTTTATTGTATGTTTTCCCCATTCTGCAGATTCTAAAAACTGCAGTTCAGCTAAGGGAACAGAACTAAGAATGGACACTGGAAAATACCGAAGTCAGGAGGTTCCTTTTCATGGCAATTTGTGCTGATATCTGCCGAAGGGAACAGGAAAGCAGCATCATCAATACGCAAGTAGTGCAGGATGAAAGAGGGTCTTTTCAGTGAGTAAGACAGATGACAGAGGGAAGATCAGCCCAGCAAGACTGCTACTTACACTAGTTTACTTGTACACAATTAGATCAAGCTCTTAGCTTTGGGTGGAAAATATCAAGTGCTAGATTAAAGAAACTGCATTTGCCCTTAAACATTAAAACAATGCGTTGGATTGTCACAAAGATTGAAATGGAGGATTGTTCCAAAGTAGCTATAGAGTTACATTTATTTAAGCTGTCATAGCTTCATATTAAGGGCCATTTTCCTAATGAAAGAGTGTTTGGAGCAATTTTTTTTTGTAATACTGGCAGATCTCCCAAGGTGCAACTTGTGGTGAGTTTGAAAGTTATGACATTGCAATGGGGAGTACTGGAGTGTAGGAGTGAGCGAGGGCTGACATGGCAGCTGAAAGGATTGCAAAAAAATTGGCGAGAGATGTGTTCCTGGAAAATTTGAGCTAATCAGGATTTCATGTGATTTCATGAGACATTTGTCACGTTCAATTAACAGCGCTAGTTACAGAAATATCCATGCACATTATATATAAACATATAGCATTAACACACACACACTGATCTGCTGGGGCATTGCTCACTGTACATTGGACAATACACTTGTCTTAGGAATATTCCATCATGTAAACACAGTTGTATTCTTATGTTGCTAGGGATTAAGCTGCTTGTCCTACTTAAGGCTAGAACGTCTAATTTCTATTAGTAAAGACAGTGTGAGGTCAGAGTTTAATATAGATGTAATTTTTAGGATCTTAATATGATAGATCTTTCTATCAGTCACAGATGGCATGGTTTTCAGGGGGAGGCCAGGTAATGTGGGGCGGGGGAGAGTGGTGGCCAGGAGGAGCACTCCTGTTCCTCTTGGCTCCACATTCAGGTAAGCATGGTTGGGCTGCTGTGCGTCTAAGAAAACTAACCGCAGCATGCACGGCGAATGCTGTGGTCAGTCACGACCCAATTTCACAAAGGGGCTTGAAACACGCATTAGACCCAGTGCTCAGGAGTGAGAGGAGGAGAAATTTCTACCCCAGAGGGCTGTGGATATTCAGTCGATGACTATATTCAAGACTGAGATCGATAAATTTTTGGGCACTAATGGAATCAAGGGATATGGGGATAGTACGGGAAAGTGAAATTGATGTAGAAGTTCAGCCATGATCTTATTGAATGGCGCAGCAGGCTTGATGGGCCGTGTGGCCTACTCCTGCTCCTATTGCTAATGTTCTTATGTTCCTATGCAACTCAGGTACCTAGGTGCTGCTGGACCCAATATGACATGCAACATGAGCGTGCTCAGTCTGCACTGGAAGTGTACCACACGCCATATTGGTTAGGGTGCCCTGTAGTTGCCCAGGGTACCTAGCGCTAGTTTCAGGCGGGCACCTTGACAGATCATCCGCTGCGACTGTCAAATGCTCATTGTTGGCACAGAGTTGAGCTAATTGCCCACCAACTGCGCAGCAAAATTTTATGGCTGGTGTAAACAGGCGTAGGAGCCTGTTTGCACAGCGTAAAGGGGTTGGGGGAGGGTAGTTGTCCATACTGTTTTAATATTAGACGTAGCTTTGTATTGCTATACAAACACTGCCATTACTTTGTATTGTTCTCACTCTGCTGTCCATCACTCTGATTACGAACTATTCCCAGCCACCAGACTTTTTGCATAATAAAGCACTTGGATATTATTGAAACAAGATTTGCTGCCTAATATTTCTTTGCTGTACCTCGCTTTGAATAATTGTTGTTTTTATTCATTTCACTCTATGTAAGTAAACCTGACAGATCCTCCAAAAAGGATCCATGTTTGTTTTACAAAAAATATTCCTGGTCAGTTTAGCTTGAATGCTATAATGATTATTATTATTTACAGTGGGAGTAATAAGTCATCAATTCAAATCAATATTCACACCATTTAATTTAAAATTTGATTGATGTCGGGCATCGGAGATTTCTGTTTCCAGCTTGCAGCACCAGGCCCACGTGATCCCAGGTGCGCCCCTGGGATCTGTGGGCCACTATGCTGTGCACATCTTCACAGCAAAATAACTCAAGTTTTTGAAGGAGGCCTCGCACCAGGTAAGTGCGGATTTCTTTCGGAGGTCGGCGGCGCACTCTTTAGCTACGCCACCGACCGCAATTTCAGACCAGTGTTGTGATATGGAAACCTAAAGTAATATAGATCACAATTTAAATGTACAGGCATGAATCAGGCTCAAAAATAGATCAACTAAAACGTCAATCAAAAGCATAGTCTACAATGAGAAAAAGATTTTAAAATCTTACTTAAAAAATAATGAAGTGGAATTATTGTGCAGTCTTGCCATGTTGAATATATTATCACATAAATATTTAAATCGTTCAGTAATTTATTTGTTTTAGAAACAAACTGATAAGTTTTGCAAGATACTTAATTTTGTAGATTGTTTAAAAGGAATCTACTGAATGGCTTACATTTAAAACGTGCAGCATTTCCCCAATATCTAAACCCTATCACCAAACTTACATTTCACTTACGGTGAAAAACAGATATCAAAGTGATGTCTACAGGCAGCCATTAGCTGTGTTGGGGAGATTGTTAGAAACATTTTATTCCCAGACAGCATCAAGGGTTCAAGATGCTGCAATAAACGAGAAGCCAGAAAGCTACATCTTTTCAATTTTTTCCCCATCTCAGTGAATTGCAGGATCTTTGGATTAATAACGAACATACCCCTTTCTCGGAGATGTCCCATTTTAAAACGCCCCTTACGATGATACATTTTCCCCCGCACATTCTCCCCCGCACATTCTTCGGCTAGCAGCAGCAAGCAGTGGAACATTAATATGGTGCCAAAAAATTGCCAACAGCATGCATGCAAAGTTGGAAAGGCTGACAAACAGTTTCAAAAAAGCTGACAGCACCCAAAAACTCTGACAACTCCAAAAACAAAGTACAACCAAAAAGCAGCCCTGAATAAAGGCCTATGAACAATGCCACTGCTTCAAGATTTTTGTTTGTCCTAGTACATTTATGCCTGCTTTTTGGAATAGAGCAGCAGTGACTCTTAGTAACATTGGATTACTTGGCAGGCTGGGGAGCTGATGCACAGGGAAACATGGCGAAGCAGGTTGGTGTGTGTAGTGCAGTTAAGTATCTAAAATGGGAGATTAGCTCAAGTTGAGAGAAAAGTAAATTTTGTGGTCCCAGTTCCCACTCCTGCAGCCAGACACTTCGCTCAGTGCTGCAAAAGCAGAATATCATCTTGCAAAGTAACATATTATCTCACAAAAATCAAGAAATCCTGCATCTGCAGCACATAGTTTGTTGTATGGTTGTGAAAGCTCGAGTAGGAGCAGGTGTGGAAACAGGTGAGGAACTATGATATTGGGCTGGGACATCCCTTACAAGGGGGTGGGCAGATGGATGGAATTGCTATGTATTGTGCTGGAAATCCCCTTTCTTCTGTTGGGTCTTCCAGGTATTGAACATTTCATTTGTCAAGTCTCTTCTTGGATTACAGAAGCTGGGAGAAAGTGACAGACTCAAACATCATGGATTGGTCCACAAATTAACAGCATCATTAATCCACAAATGGGAGCAGCTTGCGATTGGATCTCACATACATTACTGCCTTCCAGCTGGAGTGTCCTGCTGTTTGCTAGTTTAAAAAAACTGTATTCTCTGTTTTTTGGTTTGCACAATGCCTGACCAAGAGAGTTGTCGAGCAATCAGCTGTCAGTTTCTGAGCAAAGGCAGCTAATGCCCAAGGGTGGCATGTTTGCACTCATCTGTTTTTGCATCCTTCATGGAGGAAGTGATTCCCCTGTCTTCAGCACATCCCATAATGTATTGGAGATCAAGATCAGAGTGTGTGAAATCATGAGCATAAACACATGCCCCAACACTCCATGGCATAAAATACTGGCATATAAATGAACAGTACCAACTGGTCAATTCTGCTGCTTTTCTCTCTAAGCTTTTACTTTTGTCTTCCTTATGTGTATTGCATCGATTAATTTTGTCCGTGGGTTTTCTTCCCCCACCCACCCACAAATCGGCAGTGTTACCCATCACTGTTCTACGTGAAGAGTTCATGGCTGTTTTCCCTGCCTTGTATTTTGTTACGGCTCACTGGTCTCCATTCTCTGGTTAGCTGCACTGCAGGTATTACTGTCGTCGTGAGCTGCTCGGATGTACATGACTGATGTTGGGTGCACAGCAGTGAGCCAGTGTCACTTAGATAAAGAAAGAACACATCAAGACATTCCAGGTCAGCATTTACAGGATGCGGTCATGCAGCATTATGGAGAGATTGCAGGTATGTTCAATGGCAATTTCCATTCAGAGAGTGGGTTGTTGTTTTTGTTCAAGCACATGCATAACAAGTTCACCAAAAAGTACAGGACTGACAATTGCTACGAATGCAGCATATACTTTTCCGCATAAAAGGCTGTCTCGCTCTCTCTGACCTTTATCTAGCAAAGCAGAACATGATTTATGTCAAAGGGATTGAAAGGACAACCTTTGGTCAATAAAATACAAATGAAAAGTGAATTATGAAAAGTGAACAAACAAACTTTTTTTAAAACCGAAATAAAGGCAAGTATTTTTAACTGATTATTGAAATGTAGATGGAAGGTATTGCGGTATTATTCTTTAGTGAAACTTTAGTATATATTAATAATCATAAAATGCCAGAAAGCCATTCTTACTTTTTAAACTTTCTCTGGTAATGCTGACAAAGATAATCCGGTCAGGTTTTGTGATGTTTGAGTGGTGCATGACAAAAATAAATTAACTTAAACAGCCAATCAGAGAACCCAACAGTCTCAACAACAGCAACTGCATCATATCAGTGCAAGCTATTGATGTCCTCACAGCCAATTGAAACATTAATCTTTATTTGCACATTAGAAAAGATTAGAAATGACCAATTAAATACCAAACTTTATTTAATATGCAAGTAATTGGATATTACTACAGATACTGTAATAGGCAGGGATAGCTAGGGAGCTTAGTTTAAGACCAGCACATTGGTTCAGCACAATGTAGCTTGACCATTCTGGGAACTTGGCTGTGGCTCAATCTTAACCATGCTGTTACCTGGAGGTGTCAGCACAGGCCAAACCCTGTTTTGCGAAGTGGGGGGAGGGGGGAAGTGGGGGGAGGTGGGGGAAAGGGGGGAGGGGGGAAAGTGGGGAAAGGGGGGAGGTGGGGGAAAGGGGGAGGTGGGGAAAAGGGGGAGGGAGGGGGAAAGGGGGAGGGAAGGGGGAAAGGGGGAGGTGGGGGAAAAGGGGGAGGGGGGAAAGGGGGAGGGGGAAAGGGGGAGGGGGGAAAGGGGGAGGGGGAAAGGGGGAGGGGGGAAAGGGGGAGGGGGGAAAGGGGGAGGGGGGAAAGGGGGAGGGGGGAAGGGGGAGGGGGGAAAGGGGGAGGGGGGAAAGGGGGAGGGGGAAAGGGGGAGGGGGGAAAGGGGGAGGGGGGGAAGGGGAGAGGGGGGAAAGGGGGGGGGGGAAAGGGGGAGGGGGGGGAAAGGGGGAGGGGGGGAAAGGGGGAGGGGGGAAAGGGGGAGGGGGGAAAGGGGGAGGGGGGAAAGGGGGAGGGGGAAAGGGGGAGGGGGGAAAGGGGGAGGGGGGAAAGGAAAGGGGGAGGGGGGAAAGGGGGAGGGGGGAAAGGGGGAGGGGGGAAAGGGGGAGGGGGGAAAGGGGGAGGGGGGAAAGGGGGAGGGGGGAAAGGGGGAGGGAGGAAAGGGGGAGGGAGGAAAGGGGGAGGGAGGAAAGGGGGAGGGAGGAAAGGGGGAGGGAGGAAAGGGGGAGGGAGGAAAGGGGGAGGGAGGAAAGGGGGAGGGAGTGGCTTGACAGCACAAGTTAAAATTTAATCGCAAAGCAGAGATGGGACAGACACGGGTAGGGGTGTTCAAAAAAACTCTGGACAGTGGATATAGTTTTGAAAATGTCTCTTTATGAAGTCTTAACAATGGTGTCTCATTGATCCTCCTAAAATGGTGCATAATAGATTGGGGAGCACTTCTTTAAAATTAGATTGGACCAATCAGAGAGCGAGACAGTGTGAGATTTGCATTTCTATTTAAAGAAAATCTTGCCACATTGGCTTGGATGAATTGCCTAGCCTCAGAGAAGCACTGCAGGGCAGTTCCTACAATAATAATTCAGTCACATATATGATGTGCATCAGTGGCTGAATGGAATCACACACTTAGTAACTCTTAAAGGATAGGGATGTTGTGACAAACCGAGATCTATACGAGTGAATGGTATGAACTGGCCACAGGAAGGAAAACAAGAGAAAGTTTTTTTTTTCTAAAGGATCCAAAACTATATTGACTAAATATATAATACAAGAGACTAGAGAAAAACTTGAAATGGAGACGGGCATAAGTAACAGAATAGTTCTATATGGTCAGAAACAGTACTTAACTGAATAAGCAACTTGCCTATAAACCACAGTCTGGGGAAAAGGTTTGGACAGGAAGGCATTAGACAGTAAAGATTGAGATAAAGACTGAGAAGAAGCAGGGGGAAAAGGTTTTTTAGGAAAAATAGTCATAATGCTTCCAGTTTATGCCCGGAGCATTACCTGGATGTAGTCGGAAGCTAATAGATGCAAGTATAAATGTCATTAGACCAGAGAATGGCTAATGTTAAGCCAGCTCAGATGGTGTCACTCATGCACACGGTGGGTTCAGTCACAACTGAAGATCCAAGTAGAAGGGATAACCCTTCTGTCGAAAAGAGTCAACCATGCCGCTCGTAAAGACATGGTCGCGTAAGCTCTGAATATTGCTACTCACAGATTTGAGCTATTTCATAGACCAGCTGTTCAAAGCTGCCAACTTATCAGCTATCTAAGGAATTACTCTTAAAGTAATCTCACCAATTTATAACCTCAAACTCTGGTCACTGCAAGTGATGACTTAGTGATACACTGAATTGCCTGCGTAACCTTTGCTACACATTTTGTTTAGTAACTGTCCATTGATGATTTGCTACTCAACTACTTGGTAACTCGGATTATACTGATGCATGCCGATGAAGCGTTCGTGTGGTCGACTTTAAATTTAAATTGTGATTTGTAACCAATAAATAGCGTTCAGTTGATGACTTGTGGTCTGGCTTCTTCCTCGATGATTTGGCTTCTTCCTCGATGATTTGGCAAGAGTTATTGCACTCATTCCGCAGCTTGAGGGCAACCAAAGCAAGGGTTAGTAAACTACATTCATTATGATCCGAAATGGGTTACTTATAAGACAATTTGGAGAGCCAAGTCAGGCATCATTCATCCCTAGACCTCTGCCAGGAGGTAAAATCCAAAATAATTCCTTAGAAAGGTGTTACAGGAGGGAATTAAGAATTCATCTGCTTCCTCAGCATATACTTGTCAGGATACCGAAACCCAGCTTTCGTGCAGCACATTCACCTGGCCAGTTCTGTTAATTGGAGTAGATGCGACTCACATAATGATCAGGGTTGTTGGTATAAAAAGGCATGTGTCCCCTGAAAGTGGCATCAAAAGATTTAAACCAAATTAAAATTGGATTTCTTTTTAACATCAATGTTCGCTCGCTCAATGTTACATCTTCCATTATTTATAAAGGAGGAGTTGGATAACTTTCTCTTCCGCCACTCAAAACCAACCAAAATAGGACCGCCGCTGATTTTTATTTCCGAAGCTCAGCCTCGCACTGAGATTTTCAACATCACAGAGCAGTGCTCAGTCAGGTTTGAAAAGTTTTCCACTTCAATGCTCCCCGAGAAAAGGAAAATGTCAATATACAGCAACATGATTACAAGTCAGTTCCCGGCGAACAATGTGCCAAATCTATTTCAATTCAAGCAGCTAATTACTTTATGAACATTTAATTATCGACTAATGAAATTAAAAACCCTTCACTGCCACTGTCTCTGGTCGTTTTAATTACATGTTTTTTACTTGTTTGCAATCGCTGCTGCTGACAGCCAAGATATTCTGTTTCCTACAAGTCAAATCATCAGGTATTTTTCTTTTGAGCAGGACACCCAAATTAAGAGAGAATCCCTCAATTGGACCTTCTTTTCCTATTAGTGCTCATCTGAAATGCAGAATCTGTCAAACACAAGTAACTTCCCATCAGGACAGACGTACAAATCAGTTATACTGCACGGCTTGCATTGGTCAAATGGTTTTCACACTGCACCAATCAAAAATGACTGGGTGAAACCACCTGGATGTGGTGATATACCTGCAGCATGACCGCAATCATGACAAGTCAAAGTTTACAATTTTTAATATTAAAGACAGTTTTGACGACTCCCTGGATTCTTTTAAAGATTCTAAAGGTCGAAAGAGCCGACAACGTACTCTATCCTTCACTCATTTTTTTTTAAAGTTTCACCAAAAGTTGGGTTCCAGTGAACAGAGCTCGGTGCTTGCATTTAAGCATACGTGTGGAATTCTGCTTTTTCTGATTCAGGAGGAGTGCAAGTGCTCAGTATTACTCTGTTCAGTCCCTCACATGGCTCCAAAAATAGCATCGGTATCATGCCAGAATCAACAATACCCTTAATAATCTGGCCGACTTCAACAGCTAAAAAGGCACAGCTTTTATGAAGGTACAGTGTTGCACACTTTATCCATTCAAAGATAGCTGCAATGTGTTACATCATGTACAAAAATAAAGCAAGATTACAATCACTAGTTCACTATAGATTACATGACAGAGGTGAGGGGTTCACTGTGTTTTTATCTTTTATTCTCACAGTGCTCTCCAATACTATAAGTAGTTTTTTTAAGCACTATACTGATTTAAAAATCAACTGTATAAATATTAGCCCTTCAGTGATAAAGCCATTCAGATCTCAAAAAAAGCAAGAAAATAGCAGTAAAAAGCCAGAGTTTTTCCTTCTATGCACATGCACTGGACATACACAGGTAGAACAGATAGGCCAATGTTGTTTATTGTCTTAAATATTCAGCACGTTAGTTGCAAAAGAATAATTGTGTAAATATTTTAGAACTGAAAACTTTACTGTGCTGGATAGTACATTAGTACTTAATATTGCTGCAGTAATAGCAGTCAGCCAGCTGGTGGCAGGATATACACAGCCTTCACCAGCAATGAGGAGGCACTTGGTTTTATCCATGAATAAATCCATCAGTATATGGAATAAGGAACTGTCACATCATATGGTTCAGCCTTCAAACAGACAGTGTATAAATTGTACTGTACTATTATGGAAGGTTGAGGATGAGCACTTTCATAGCAAAGCACTGTCTGCTGTCAGATTGTTTTTCAAGAAACTAAAAAGCACCAGATGGAATTATTATGGGAGAGAGAAATGTTCAATGAATTCTTCACAAATGAAGTCACAAACAGACAAATTGCAGATCCAGTTGGAACTGGCTTGGGAATCTATGAGAGACAGAGAAAAGTCAGTATGAAAAACAAAACTCAATGAATTAAACATATACAGGACATCAGAACCCCCAAGGAACCAGCAAAGAGATAGACACAGCTGGAATTACAAAAGCACAAGGACTAGGGGATAGAAAAATGGTATTCTGATCTTCAAAAAGGAAAATAACAAGAATTAGGGAACTATAGTCCAACATCTGTAGTGGGGAAAGTGCTCAAGGCCACTTTCCAGGACACTATTGCCACTAATCTAATGAGAGCAGAAGCTTGACCCAATACTTCATGCTTCACCAATCTACTGGACGTTTTTGAGGAGATAACTGAAATGGTAGCTAAGAGCTATCCAATGCTATCCAACTTACTTGGTTTGTCAGAAAGCAATTGAGTAATTTCTAAACGCAAGACCTTTAGCTGGATTGGATTCGAAGTATAAACAAGTTATTGTAAATATGTATAAATCATCTGTGAAGTTATAATTGAGAACAAAGGGTATGAATTTGTCCCAATCCCTCTGAATGCTATCCATTGCCCTCATGCTCATCACCTGGGCACATAGCTTTAGGGTGATGGTTTCCAAACTTCTCTGTGTATGGGTGTGCCCCCTTGCAAATATAGACACACTCCCGGAAATACCTGTGTCCTAACTTCCAAAAGACAAAGTCTGCTTAACATAAGGAAAGCAATCCTTATTGTGGAAACTACAATATAAACAACATTAGTTCCTTAACAAATACACTAAGAAATATAGAGTACAGAATTCTCAAGACTCTGCGTTCATTGGTTCATTGCATGCAGTGTATCCGTCCCACAGCAGAATGAAAGAAATCTGATGACCTTGCAAGCACCCTGTATTTTCAAGCCTATGGCTTCAGATGATCACACTATCCATATCATAAAAGTTTATGAGCAGCAGAGAACCCAGAACAGAATCTTGCAGAACTATCTACTCAACAAAGCATGTTCATTTATTATCATCTTTGCTTTCTATTGACAAGCTTATTTTCCGGTTTACAAGCCTTCTACTTGCACATGGAAGTTCAACTAATGAGGAAACATAAATAAATACGCTGACACAGTCTGTTTGTTGTCATTGTCCAAACGGTAAATCTTCCTCTGCTGAGGGTGAAGAGTTGGCTTTTGGATTAATTAAGATGAATTGGTTAGATTCTGAAGTGTAAACATCCAGTAGTTTTGCAGAAATAATTTTTATGTAATCTCATACCAAGGATAAGGGGCTTCAGTTATGTAGAGAGATTAGATAAACTGGGATTGTTCTCCTTAGAGCAGAGAAAGTTAAGGGGAGGTTTAATAGAGGTGTTCAAAATTATGAGGGGTTTTGATAGAGTAAATAAGGAGCAACTGTTGCCACTGGCAGGAGGGTTGGTAACCAGATGACACAGAGTTAAAGAACTGGACAAAAGAACCAGAGGCGAGATAGGGAGAATGTTTTTTACGCAGCGAGTTATGATCTAGAATGCACTACTTGAAAGGGCAGTGGAAGAAGGTTCAATAATAACATTTGAAAGGAAATTGGATATGTGCATGAAAAGGAAACATTTTCAGGGCTATGGGGAAAGAGCAGGGAAGTAGGACTAATTAGTTAGCTCTTTCAAAGAGCCAGCACAGGCACGATGGGCCGAATGCCCTCCTTCTGTGCTGCATCATTCTAGAATTCTAGGAATCCAGTTTCTGACAGATACAACTTAATGAGAAAGTTGTAAAGCAGATTACCATTACTTGTTCAACTACCCAAGTGCAGCAGACACAAAAGTAGCAGTTGGGTATGTGGATTAGACAGATAATTACATACATACCTGATGCACTTCAGATTCAGCAGGAGTCAGATTGGGTTGGGTCAGGTCGGTCAGGTCAGATTGGGTCGGTCAGGTCAGATTGGGTTGGGTCAGGTCAGGTCAGATTGGGTTGGGTCAGGTCACGTAAGCCAGGTTTGAGCTCACAATGGGAGTCAGGTTAATAATGGAATGCAGCCATATCCCCTAAATTTGCCACTCCCTTTGAAGTTTCTCAGATGGTATCCTCAGCCATGAAGTTTTCTATGCATTTCAATAATGCAATTTAATAGGAGCTCCATGTCCAGGTCTCTAAAATGAGCTTCGCAAAAATTGTTGTTGTGCTATTTCAGTTAATCTTTGTGCACTTGAACACTGGATGTATGAAATTGGTTATGTGCAAATTTAAGTGCTTGAGCTGTGTGAAAACAACAACAACTTGTGTTTATATAGTGCGTTTAACATAGTAAAACGTCCCAAGGCGCTTCACAGGAGTGTTATAAGACAAAGAAAATTGACACCGAGCCACATAAGGAGAAATTAGGGCAGGTGACCAAAAACTTGGTCAAACAGCATCATTACAGGCTGGTCCTGAATGGCCAACAGTTTCCATCTGCTAATACCAACAGGTTCAGGTTCGATAGAAACTTTGGAAATATATATATATATATTTATATTTATATTGAGAAGAGAAATATATATCCAAGTGAGAAACTATAACAGAAAAGGGCGCAATGCTCTCCCTTCCTACAAGCAGAAAATTAACACAATGGTGAATTCAGACAAATTTTTAGAGTCTCTACTTAGCGAAGTAAAACAAAATAAAACAGGCCATGTTATTCTTTTTTTTTTTATAAACGGGACCTCTAGGTTAAAATTAATATGGAATGCCATTCTTAAATACCCCTGGAAACATGTCGGACAGAGTTATCTTCTTATGGTTACTTCTAATGGTCAATGCCTGTCAAACACGATAAGCAGCCAGGTTTTTATTACTGTTAATCAAATGGATTTAGACCAGCAGTTTATCATTCATCTCAGTGAAACCGAAACAGCTGTAAAAACAACAGGAAAACCCCTATTAGGAGCTACTTCTCATTACTTTTTAAACCCATGTTCGATCCAAAAGACTACTTCCGTAAACAAGCACGTGCTTCCTGTGAACTGAAACTTGGCCTTGTGCACAATGTATGTAGGATAGCAGGCCTCAGGGTAAACAAAGCCTGAGATGTGCACTGGAAATGGTATGGGGTTACACATTGCTTGCTCCTCAAAAATCAGTGGAAATCAGCACACCCAGAGGCCGGTTCAGATTAAAAACTAAATTGTTTCTATTAAAAGACAGAAATGACAAAAAACGCAAAATGGTTCAATTAGCAGCGTAATTCACAGCACTGAAACAGCCCTAATTATAATCGCAAATGACACCCTCAGTGGCTGTGACCATGGCGCATTATCCGCCTTTGTCCTCCTTGACCTCTCTGCAGTCTTTGACATGGTCAACCACACCATTCTCCCCCAACATCTCTCTTTCGTTGTCTGGATCAGCAGGACTGCCCTCGCTTGGTTCCACTCCCATCGAGCCGATCGTAGCCAGGGCATCTCTAGCAATGGGTTGCCTTCCTACCCCTGCACTATTAACTCTGGAGTGCCCCAAGGATTTATTCTCCCCCTCCCCCACCGACCTCACCCCCCATCCCCGCTTCCTCATCGATATGCTGCCCCTTGGTGACATGATCCGAAAACATGGGTCAAATTCCACATGTACGCCAACAACATCTAGCTGTACCTCTCCACCACCTCTCGCGACCCCTCCGCTGTCTCTGTACTGCTAGACTGCTTGTCTGACATCAGTCTTGCTGAGTCTCGACGACCTCCAGTTAAACATTGGGAAGACTGAGGCCAAAATCATGGGTCCCTGCCACAGACTCCATCCCCCTCCGTGGACATCGTCTTAGGTTGAATCCGATACTGCACATTCTCGATATCCTATTTGACTTCGAGTTGACTTTTTTGACTCTATATCCTCTCCATCACAAGGACCACCTACTTCCACCTCTAACATTGCCTGTCTCTGCCCCTACCTTAGCTCATCCAACATTGAGACCCTCTTTCATGGCTTCATCACCTCCAGACTCGATTACTCCAATGCTCTCCTGGATGTCCTCCCATCCTCCATAAACTTCTACTCGTCCAAAACATTGCTACTCATACCTTGTCCCACACGACAGTACTGCTCGCCGTTCATCCTTGTCCTTGTGGTCCCTCAATGTCTCAAATTTAAAATGCTCTTCCTTTTAACCTTCCATAACCTTACCCCTTCCCTATTTCTGTAACCTCCTCCAGCCATACCACATTTCAAACTCCTAGTTCCTTTGACTCCAGTCTTTTGCGCATCCTGACCCTTCACCCCACCATTGCTGACCTTGCCTTCAGCCGCTTCCGCCCCACCCTCTAGAATTCCCTGCCCAAACCCCTCTGCCTCTCCACTTCTCTCGGGCCCTCTTTAAAACTAAGCTTTTTGGCCACGCTTTTGGTTACCCCCCTCCTAATCGCTACTTCTTTGGCTCAGTGTCTGTTTCTCACACAAAGTGTTTTAGGACATTGTCTACATTAAAGGTGATTCATGAATGCACGATGTTGGCGTTAACAGCTCGATCCTAGATCATCGTATTTATCTTCGATAACCAGGAAATGCTGAATCTCATCCGACGTGCAGCTAGTTGGCTTTTAAAATAATAGCATCACCTCTCAGTAGCAACCTGACTTATGTTACCATGTCACAAGCCTGGGGTGTCTGTGAACTGCTGGTTTATTTGGAAAATCTCAAGATTCGTTCCCCAATTGCATATGGGATTGCCATCACCACTAGCAGCTTAGAAGCAATGTGATTCAGACTCCCAATCATCCACAAACTTTAAAAATTGATGCATTGCATGACCATCCCAATTCCTAGAGCAGTAGGTAGCCAACATCATCTTTGGATGGTTACTGAGAGTTCTCAGGTGTCTGTCTCCCTTCGCCTATAACAACCCTCACTGCCCTGAAAGTCAAGCACACACAAGTTTCATACTCCTGAAATTTGAAATCAGAGAAAACACAGTGCTACATTTTACGTGACTATCCAAGGTAGGGAATCCTCGGTGATAAAGTTATAAGTCCTGCTGCTGATATTGACCTCGCCAAATTTCCAGACAACTGAAACTAAGGCTTGATTTTAACCCTGCCCGCCCAGCGGGAACGGGGCGGGTAGATGGCTAAAATGGCAGTTGGGCGCATCCCGCTGGGTTCCTGACGTACTCCCGCCCGCCACCATTTTAACTGCTGTGTTTTCAGCAGCGTCTGGGCCGCCCACCACAGGCAGGCAGGGGCCTCGTTAATATTAAAATATCAAAGTCTTTTGGTGCAATTAGGACCGCGATGCGATTTTAACTGACGATCCCGGCAGTCATGCACAGTGCTGGACTCACCTGTGAAACCTGGTGAGGAGCAGGATCTGGGCCAAAAAAAGGGAGTAAAATTAAGTTTGTTTTGTTTCCTTGTGAGTTGGGAGGAGCAGCAGTGTACCTCCAGGCCCCACAATGATATCTTGGGCCTCCCCTAACCTCAGCTTCCCTCCCCCTCCCCGACCCCATTTGCCTCTGGATCCTGCCCTTGGGTGGGAATACGACGGGTCTCACGCAGCACCACACTCTTCCGTCACACGCCACAAGTTAAAATCAGGACATAAGCTTCAAAAAGAGACAAATTACACAGGTTATATACCTTGTAGCATCTTCATTCTTATAATATGCATTCTCCACACACAGTTGGAGTAAAGCTTAGCTTGATTGGTTCTGGAGAAACAACATGCCTGCAATGCACATAAAAATGTCAATGACATTTTTGATGGGTGATAACTTGCTTTATAAATGCAAATTCTATCTTTCTTTATATAACCACATATGATCTCTTATTCCCATCCCGTATAAAGTCCAAGAGCCGGAGCCATTGCATCAGTTTATTTTGATTTGGAACTCAAAGTAATTTTAAAATGGATGGAATGTTCACAACCTAAAATGGACCAATTAATAACTCTTCAGCCCACACCCATATGCTGCTACAGGGCCTGAGGAGACAGGTGGATGGGACTGCTGCATGCCGAGGATGCATGTCAGTCAAAGAATGAAGACAACCTTACAAGATGGATAATCTATGATCAATCTCTCTTCTTCGTGAAGCATACCTCACATAGCTTAGGAGTACACCAAAGTAGTACAACTCAGGAGGGCACAGGCACCTGTAGCAGACCCATAACACCAGCTGCCACGACAGATCTGCCAAAGGTATAATTGTGTACAACTGTCAAATCCAGACAGTAATGGTTGTAAACTTGTAAAGGATTAATCCACACACTATCAACTGGAATCCAGGATGTAGACGCCAAGGAAGCAACTGTGGAACAGGTGGCATAACTGAGCTTTAAACTGACTTTGAAAAATGCTGAAGACACTCTAGAATGTGAGACAAATAGATGAACAGCACACATCACAAAAAATTAAAGGCCCTGTTATTTGCACATCCTGCAGACACTGATCACTGAGTCCACTACCAAAAGTTCTATCAGCCATCGATAACCAGGCCATCAAACAAACTATTTTCAGGTTTGGATGCAATATTGTAGCCCTCACCCAGCTCCACACTGACAGGAGATCTCTCCTGGAAGGCAATGGAAATCTGTTTCTTGCTCATTCTCAAGATGTCGAAGCAGTAAGTTTTGAAGCCAGCATTGCATCACCTGAATAACTTTCGCCCTCTCTTCTATCTTTTGAATTAATCATGAGATCAGGGAATGGAGGAAATATGCACCAAGATCACTGGAAAGGAAGGGCCCTCCAGCCTTCAGGCCATCTCTGTCCTCAAGCAAAAATGTGAGCATTGATTGTTGTAAACAGAATCCACTTGTAACGACTACAAGGGCTATCGAATGTATCCTACTTTTCCCTCTTTTTCAAGAGTCCCAACTTCATCCACAGCAGCTGACCATCAGCTTACCTGAAGCCACTGGGTGAGCACTACTAGAAGTAGCAGAGTGAATAAACCTTTTAGAAATGGCACTATGGGCTGACACCTGGGTGATTAATAATTTGAAGCAACTGATGGTTTTAATATGCACCCAAATGCATTCATCACTTTTAGAACTTTGGTCTGCAGTGTGTTATGAGCCTGCCTTGTCAGTAGGTTAAACATTCATTCCCTCCACCACCAGACTACCGTGGCTGCAGTGTTTACTATCTACAGGATGCACTGCAGCGAGTCACGATCTCCACCATCTAGATGGACAAGGACAGCAGGTGCATGGGAACACCATCGCCTCCAAGTTCCGCTCCAAGTCACACATCATCCCATCTTGGCCAGTCCCTCATTGTCGCTGGGCCAAAATCCTAACAGGACTGTGGGAGTACCCTCACCACACGGACTTCAGTGGGTCAAGAAGACGACTCACCACCACCTTCTCAAGGGCAAATAGGGGTGGACAATTAATCCCAACCTTGCCAGAATTAATTATTTTATTTATTTATTTTATTTTTTTTTAAAGTTGCCCGAATGGTTTCAATGTTATATAATGCAGGAGTAAGAGTGGTGACTGGGGTACCGAGGTAACCAGGACTGCTACTGCATAGGAGATTGGTTTCAATTTTCATGGTAGGGAAATGAGCACATCATCTGAAGCATTGAGCAATTAATGTATCGCTTCCATTTCTACCTGCAAAGCGCTGTGGTGGCCTTCCTTCCTCTGCTTCTCCCTCTCCATCATCTACCTGTTCCTCATTAGATGAAAACTCCTTGCCGATCTGCTTCTTCCAGCTGCAATTCTCTCTGGATTGTGCAGCAGGTCACAAGGATGCAGGAGACTCTCTCCGGAGCATACTGCAGGGAGACCCCCGGACCTATCAAGGCACCTGAATCTTTGCTTTAGGAGTCTGATGGTGAGCTCGATGACGCTCCTCGTGGAGCCATGTTAGAAGGGGATGGCTCTTGTCCCCAAGCAGCCATCCTCGAAAACTCCTGGCAAGTTGGAAAACTAGGGGGTCTATCTGACTGCTGCAAGGTGAATGTGTCGTGACAGCTGCCTGGAAACCGAGCACAGACTTGCACCATCATTTTGTTTTGTTTGCTGCACATTAATTGAGAGAAGCCCCTTGGGGTTTACAAAGCCTCCTGGCTGGTCTTGTGGTGCCCTGACGACAACATGAGTGCAGTCAATAGCACTAGCCATTGGCGTGAACCCCAAAACTCTCTCATTTTGACTGTTGTCATGAATCAGAAAGGACATGTACTGGTCCACCTTGGTAAATAGTGCATTGGTCACCTCCTTGACGCACTTGTGGACCACCGACTGCAAGATGCGCGAGATGTTCCCAGTAGTACCCTGGAACGACCCTGAGGTGAAGTAGTTCAGGGCGGTTGTCCCCTTTACTGCCACTGGCATGGCTTAGCCCCCGACACAGCAGGCACCAGGTGTTCCTGCAGGAGGCTGCAGAGGTGAGAAACAGCCTGCCTTGATAAACATAGCCTATTCAGACAGATCTAGAAAAGTCATCCCTGGCCTATGGACCCCGTCGGTTGGGTAAGGCATTCTGCGAGCTGTCCCCCCTCACCTGCTGTCTTCTCAGAAGCCCACCAGCAGCTCTTCCTGCATGTGGAGACCTCTGCTCTTGTTGTTGCTGCTGCTCTTCCTCCTCCTCCTCCTCCTGCACCACCCAGTACAGTGCACCAAGTACACCACCAATCATAAGCTTTCACTGTTTACTGAGGACGAGTAAGCAATATATAATAGAACAAATAAGCAATATTGAAAGTGCCAAATCACTCCAACAAGCTCACTAGCATGCAGGTGCCAATGATCTGCGTGCCTGGAGCACATGTCATCTTTAAATCCTGCGGCCCGTTGTCTCTGGAATCAATCCCGTTAGGCTTTGCCAAGCGGGTCAGGCAATTGGCAGAACTTCCGATTCTTTTGGTTAATATCATGTTGGGGTTCTAATTTCCTCATCGGATTCCAATTTGCATGCCATTCATGAGGCTCCCGCCTGCCTGTAGCGGAAGTCTCGGCCACCTGGAAACCAAATCAAAAGGACCGTTCTCTGTACTAGCACCACGTGCCCATCACTTGTGCTCTGAGCAAGGCATCAAATACATCAACACTTTTCAGCCTTTGTGCTAAACTACTGAAATTGACAAAATACTTTTTTTCTTTAAAACTTCTCCCTCATCTATGCACCAGTGGCACTCTTGATATGATGTTTAAAGCCATTTCCCACCTTTTCCATAGAGTGTCCACAGAAGGAGTATGTAAAAACATGGCCAAGTGCCGAGGGCTCCAAAATCAATGGCCTTGACTGTGTGAACTTTAGAACAGTCACCTTAGGGGACCAACGGCAGCCTGTAGTATCTGAAAGCTGCAGCCAAAGTAAAACCCTTTGCAGAACGACGGCATGTTTCCTCAAAAGAAAATCATCGCCTGGAGTTTCCGCTCAATTGCGCTGCTTTTTTCGGCACAATTCGCCCAAAACCGGAGAAACCAGCGCACAGGATCGCGGAATTTTAAGTGTAAATTACGTTCAGCGCAAATCAAGTTTCCACGATCTTTTGCGCTAGTTGAAAAAACATCACGCTAGAAGCTGGCCCCGCCCACAAAACTGGCCAGGCCCCCAGATCAAATTAGTCACCATTGGGAGTTTCCGCTAATTGTGCTCGGATGTGGGCCTTTGAGGAGGCTCGAAAAATTAAGGTTTTTTTTTTTTTTTAAAGGCACGTTTTAAAAGCTTCTGAATTTTTTTTTAAATTTACCAAGAAACTGACTACTGTACACTTATATAACTAGCAAATGGTTCGGTATAGTTTTTTAAAAAGTAATTTTCAGTTATTTAAAATCGGGTTACTCACAGGTGGTGGACTGGACTCTCTGATTAAAATGCTTATTTTTTGTGATAAACCCATTTTCAGCTGTACTAATCAAACTGCGCCAAGTTACCACTCTTAAATATATCAAGGAATATTTTCTTAAAAGCAACATTTTTTTTTTAAATTACGTTCTAAAATGCTGCCCAACTGCGCTGGTTCATGGCAGATTTTATGTTCGGCGATATGCAAATGATTTGAGCAGAAACACGAGACAAAAAAAAACACACTTCTCAAAACTAGCGCAGAATTTGCGCCCAGATCGCCCATTGTGCTCAAAGCAGAATCTCTACCCCTCATTCTCTGTCTTATCAGCTACCTAGGTTGCTGTAGAGCAATTTCTGGCATAATTCACCATGAACAAAGTCAGGATATATAGGAAAGCACTTGAGGCACAGATTGTGATCCATGGTAGGAAATGCCAGGGTATCATAAAAATCAAAGTTTTCATAAAATACCTGAAGTTTGAATTAATTGATTTCAAAAGTAAGTTTAGCTTACAGAGGAAAAATATCTTGAAAAGGCACATAAAAATTACCAAAATGTGAGAAGAGTAAATAATGATAAATTGCAAGGAGATGCAATACAAAAATGTTTGGTAAGGAATAGTCACATTGTGGAGGGAAAAAAAAATCTCTTCCATTCACAGGGATTGTCCCATCCTTCCGGTTTGGATTTCCTCATTATTCACTTAACTTTCGCATAGGATGGATAAATCACTTTCCTTCCTTTCCCACTTCCCTTTGATAGTGAAAATGGTCCATGGCCAGATTAAACAACAAATAAATTCCCCCCTCCCCCCCGCAAAAAAATCCATTAATATTGTGTCAAAAAAATATTTTTAAAACGATGCATCTTTACTTTCTGGTTTAGGACAGGTTTCAATTACCGCAAATAACAGGTGTCTGCTTAGAAACTGGGTGAACCTTCCTCCGGTAAACATTTTGTATTATTACCTTAAGCTCAGGTAAGACAAAAAAAAACCACTCACACTGACTGCCTGTTAAAAACTTTATACATGGACTTCTTTACTACGGCATAACTGCTGAAAGATCTATGCCAGAGCAGGACACACCAATGAGCACCCCTATTAAACGTCAAACAATTACTTTTTAACAATGAAACCCTCATATAGTGAAAAAGCGTAATAATCAAATTTTGTCTACAGTAACATTTTTTAAATATTCAACACAATTAATGGAACTGTTGTCGCCCAATCCTCTAGCAATGAAATATTAAGGCAAACGGTAGTTCAGTTTAAGAGCTTTCATTGTGTTACATGGTTGCCAGCCAAATAATCTGTACCAAATATTAATATTTGTTGCTGTATTCTAGTTAGTCTACCACACGGCCACATATATATGGTTTAAAATGACTTACTTCTACATCTAGCGCAACGACCTCGATCATACTCTATCAACTCAGCACGCTTAACTTGCTCTCTTGAAAATACCCTTACGTGGTCCTTTTCTTGGCGCAAACGAGCCGCTTCTTCTTTGGCAAATACACCCAAGTCCTGGGTATATCTGCCATACATCTAGTAATAAAATGGAAAAACAGAATCAAGTAAATAACATAAACAAGAGAGGCATTGTTAACATTATAATAATGAAGGGCCACGTTTCAATCCTAAATTCAAAATTCTGTTCATCTTCATCACCTCTGTTGATTTGACAAGCATTCAACCAAGTCAACTTCCTTCTACAATGGAACCAACTGCAGATAGTTTCTCAAAGAGGGATGCCTAGAATTACTAGCTGGCTGCATTTGCTGTTGACAGATGTAGCTGAGATGCATGATTATAGTTACATTACCACTGTACTTTTGGCACATTTTGTGGACTGAAATGATCACTTTTTGTGACAAAACACCAGTTAGCTACCAGGACAAACCCAGTTTTAATTCTCATTTACTTTGATAAAAATGCATACCCTAGCTGTTGCGAATAAACAAGTTAATGGGTGGGAACTACAAATAATAAAATGGTTTTTATAGAGGCGGAGAGGGTTCTGCACACAAGAAAAGTATTATGTTGCAATCAATGCCAGACAATGTGTGAGGAGGGGAAGGAGTGCAGAGCATTAGAATATTATCCAGTGATATTCACAATTCTAGGTTGTGTTGGCTCAGTGGTAACATCTCTCACCTGAGGCAGAAGATCATGGGTTCAAGTCCCATTCCGGAGACTTGAACAAATAATTTAGGTTGATAAAGGTTATCTGGTCATTTATCTCAATGCTGTTTGTGTGAACTTGCTGTGTGCAAATTGGCTGCCGCAATTCCCTACATTACAACTATGACTACACTTCAAAACTACTTGATGCACTTTGGGAAGTCATGAGCACCTGAAAGGCACTATATAAATGCAAGCTCTCTTTTTTTTTCAGTAATATCAGGTTTGCAAGCAATCCACTTGATGGTTGAACTCCCATCATCAATCACAAAGTCAAAGTCATTTATCTGAACAGAAATGTGTTTCTTTTAAAAAGTTGCTGTCATTGCAGTGGGGAAGGGGGAAAGAGAAGAATGGAACAGCAGGTTATTTTCAATGCTATGATGTCACATGTAAGTGGCTGGATAACATTTCCATGGCATAATAATATGTTTCAATGTGATCTGCACCATCATGTTACAGCATTTGACAAACAGAAAAAAGCATGCTCGTTTCTCAAAATGCATTGTTCATTTAAATTTTAGTGAGAACACTGAATTAAACAAAATAAAACACCAAAAAAACTTCATTCATTTTCAAAACCAACTATATTATAACCTGTGCAGCAAACAGTCACTGCTTGCTGTTGCCGGGTCTCTTCTGTGGTGGAGATAGAGGTACTCAAGATGGACTTGACCTCTTGCAGTGTGAAGGATTTATCGTGGAGATCCACTATGACTGGACTGAGAGACTGTCAAAAAGATAGATCAATGGGAGCTTACTACTCCACAGCCTCTCCAAGACTGATCACACAACCACAAGATGTCAAATATAACTGTGCTGGCATGTAGCAGGTATGAAGAAGAATTTTCAGTTGCCCCGCCTGCATTCAGAACTGTAGACCAAGAAGCCTTCCAATCCTCATTAGCTCCCTTACCTTTAAGTTCCAGAAACCTAGAAAGATATTTAATCAGGTCTTAAACTACTACTGTTCACTTTTCTGGCTTGCTCGGGTTATCTGATGATGTAGTTATATGCTTAGTCTCAGCGTGATACCAATACCATTTTTGAAGCAGTTGAATGGGCAGCATGGAGTTGTACTGTCTATGTACAATGCTCGAGGAGTGGCAAAGATCACCTATCCATGAGTCCTGTGTACACATGGTCAATTGCACATAACATACATTGACACATACATGCATGTTAAAATGATGCATTATAATCAGAGTGTAGTGCTGGTGGTGTAAAGTCATGTATTCCAGGTGATATTGCTATGAGGACTATTCTTCAGCTTGCTAAGAAACCAGTGCTAAACTGCTCTTCAATCGTAGTTTGGTACAGAAGATAGGATTGCGCATATATATTGAAAACAGTAAGTTCCAATGATATATTTAGGATATGCACCTGCAATGGTCACTGCATTACAGAAGGAGGGGTGTGCCAGTAATGTAACCTGGGTTATTAACAATTGAATTCAGCTGCTTCAAACTTCTAGGGCATGCCTTGCCATCAGTATGTCCAATGAGGTTATAGGTGCTCTTAACAAAAATATTAAAATAAAATCTAGAAAATTATTGAACTTTAAAATCAGCAACACCAATACTACAGTACAGTCTAAGAAAACAATCGGATACTCTGCACAAACATTCTTATGAGGAAATGTATGCTCCTCAGGTAATTAAACAAGGAATTGATAAGAATGAGCAAAAGCAGCCATCTAGTTATCAAGCTACATTCACTGAATGATGGCTGGGACAGACACAACTGGTTACCACAGACAGGTGGCCTTCAACACATCTCTCACTATACATAATTGGCTTGTCTTCTAGATTGCATAACCCCATTGCTCTCAAATTGGTCATCAAACAAATGTTAATGTTGCTGAACTACTGAAACTTTCCCGGTGAATGCATCTACTCTCTTTTGGAAAATTATATAAATCAGCACAACATTGCAAAAAGGCCACTTCACAAATCAAGAGGCAAAAAGAAGCAATCTATTTATCCAGTTATTCACTTTACAACAACATGGACCATTTTATATCACACTGTAACGACAGTAAGCATTCTTTTCCTGTTGTGTGATGCACTAGCATAGGTAGAGTACCCTCACTGCTGTTAAACACCAGGTAAATGATACAAATAAATCTGCAACAGATTCAAGCAGAACATTGCAAGCACATTAATCAGACAGAAAAGGTTCCCCCAACTGCAAAGAGTGTGTGAATATCATATTATTTCAAATCCCAACAAAAGATAATTTTGGCTCCATTGTATTTCAAACTTTTTGCCTATATTATGGGCTAGAAACATTAAGAATATTCCCCGTACGTACAGCATTTCAAAATAAAAATGACATGGTCATCATGTATGGCCCACAATGCCAGCATTCTGGCGATAGCTCAATCAGGTCACCCCTCGCTTTCACGGATTAAAACACCATTGGAATCCTTGGATTGTACTGCACCCTTATAACACACAGCTAATCTTTTCTCTGGTTATTACTTACCGTGCTTACGCCCACTGCCGGCAGTGGCTTGATGGCAACTACATCCCAGAAAACCATCTGTCCTCAAAAAATCAATCCGCATATCTTAATGCATGTTATAAAGTCACTGCACAGAACCAACAGACAAGGCAAACTATGTAAATACAGAGGGGGGAAAAGCACCATGGTTGATGGAATACATTTACAACAGTGAGGACATCATTAGGGATTTCCAACCATGAACAGTTTGAATTACTATTATGTTCAAATGATTAACAAGTCAAACCTAGACGACAACATATTTGGTTACTTCCTGTAGATAGTGCATGAGCAATGATAATCACTAATCTCATTTCCTAGTGCACGTTTATAATTCTAAATAAAATACAGCCTTTTGTGTGGAGCAATTTACTTTGGCCCAAGAACAATGAATGTACATTGGGTCCCCAGGGCAATATATTTATCTGAAATTTAAACCTCTGGTTTGAAAAGCTTTGGCTTAAATAATAAAAGACTCCAGAGATCAGAAAAAAGGTCCACCCACAATTAACCTACTGCCCTGCATTATACAACCATGAGCAAAAATAAAACAATTATTACTACTTGGCATGGCATATTTTTCTAAAGGTTGCTTAAAAGTATATCATGGATGAAGAGGCACACAGTCACTGTAGATGCATTTCATTTTTTCCCCCATTAACTTAAGGTTCAGGGTTCTAAAATAAAGACTTCTATTTATACAGCGCCTTTCACGACCACCTGACGTCCCAAAGTGCTTTACAGCCATGTATGTTTTGAAGTGGAGTCACTGTTGTAATGTAGGAAACGCGGCAGCCAATTTGCGCACAGCAAGCTCCCACAAACAGCAATGTAATAATGACCAGATAATCTGTTTGTGATGTTGATTGAGGGACAAATATTGGCCAGACACAGGGGATAACTCCCCTGCTCTTCTTCAAATTAGTGCCATGGGATCTTTTACGTCCACTTGAGAGAGCAGACAGGGTCTCGGTTTAACATCTCATCTGAAAGACGGCACCTCCAACAGTGCAGCACTCCCTCAGCACTGCACTGGAGCGTCAGCCTAGATTTGTGTGCTCAAGTCCCTGGAGTGGGACTTGAACGCACAACCTTCTGACTCAGAGGCGAGAATGCTACCCACTGAGCCACAGCTGACACTAGAACTAAAAGCTTTGCATTAGACTCTAGTACATGTATTTACTGTTAGCATGGATGTACATTTAAACTTGAATTGCTTTAAGGTTAACGAGGAGGTATCGAAGTCTTCCATGAATGTCCCAGATTAATTTTTCATTTGTACATGGATTAAATACTAGAGACTGACTGATGTGAATAGAAAGGCAATGTTAGTAAAATGTAAATGAATGCAGAGACACCAGCAAAACACAAAATAATTAATGAACAAACTTGCATTTAGATAGCACCTTTCATAGCCTCAGATTGTCCCAAAACACTTTAGAGCCAATGAAGCATGTTGATCCGAACTATATCAATGAGATACAGGAAAAAGTAACACAGGTACTTCCACCTCCACATGCACACACCTTCTCACACACACACACCTACACCCACCCACACACCCACACAGAGAATGTTGGGAACATCCAAGACCAAAACAAAAAGTGCCAAGAGTCAGACTTCCCCAGCACCAAACAAGTCCACAGCTAACCCTCGTCTAAATCCTGAACCCTACTAAAAAAATAGGGCTATATTTTGGCCATGCCAAACTCACAACTTCAAGGTCACTGTTGGGTAAAAATGCCACACCAGTGTGTCAATGATGCATGTATAGGTCAGGCGCTGAGGAGCAGAAAATTGGGGCCAGAGGTCTTGCGGCAGATACATGCTATGGACACGCTGCCCAGGGTTTTCTGGCCGGGCAGTGCGGAGGAAGCAGGCGGCTTGTGCTGCTCCAGGGCACAAGCCTCATTAAACCTTCAAAACCTATTTAAATTAAGTGATGGCTTCCCTGCCACACAGTTTCCAGTGGGTTGTTCCACCAGCATTAAGTTGGCAAGTACTTCTGTATAAACAGGAGCATGGTGCCGCTCAGCAAGCGCAAGGTCACTGCAACTGACTTCCTGTTCCTCTTAAAGCTGCATCTCCCGAGGTTTGGTCAATACCTTGCTTATGTATTTTTAGCTTTTTTGGTTTTATTTTACTTAACTTATTTAGAAGCAGTTTTTAAATTACATTTCAGTTTAATCCAATCTTTTCTTTTCCTCCTTTCCTACCAGTCAGAGGAGTTTCACAGTGATTTGCAGCAGCACTTGCTGGTAGGATGGGCTTTCTAGAAACTGAAGGACAAGGAGGATTTCTGGACGATTCATCAGAGAGAGAGTTCTCCCTACACTTGAGGTGAATAGCGCAAATACCCCATGACCCTGATAGGCTGGTTCAAAGATCCTGCTAAAGCAGCTTGGGCATGTCAGAGGAGACTTGACAAGGGTATTCTTTCTCCAGGTTGGGATTGCGCCCTTGAGATGCCATCTTGTTGTATCACCAGAAAAGGAGACCAAGTTGAACATTGATAGAAATGTGCTAGTGTTTACAAAAGAGTATTGGGGAGGAGGGAAATGCTGACTTGGTTAAAAGCGAGATATTATAATAAATAAAAGAGAAGTATTAGAGAAGTTATTTAAGCTAAAGGGAAACAAAGTTCTGGGACATGATGTGATACATCCATGGACCCAAAAGAAAAATAGGGGGGAAAAAACAGCACAGACTTTATAAATTATATTTCAGACTTCTAGTAAGAGTGAAGTGGCCAATGTAACATCCATTTTCAAAAAGAGAAACAGAGCTGACCCGGATAATTACAGGCCTGTTTAACATGAATAGTGGGGAGAATTCTCGAATCTTTCATTAAAATTTACTAAATACCTGGATGAACAAAAAATTGTTAGAAGCAGCGAACACAGATTTCAGGAGGGAAGATGGTGTTTGTCAAACCGGATAAAGTTCTTTGAGGAAGCAACAGATATGGTGGATGAAGGAGATGCAGTGCACATGGATTTTCAGAAAGCCTTTGACAAGGTACCACACAGGAGACAATAGAGAAGTCAAGATGTAATGGTAAATCTACATAAAACCTTAGTAAAACCACAGTTGGAGTAGTGTGTGCAGTTCTGGTCTCCATGCTATAGGAAGGATATTGAAGTGAGAGAGAGGGCACAGTACAGATTTGCTAGGATACTGCCTGGGTGAAGAAATACAAATACAAAGCAAGAATTCAAAAATAGGGAATGTTTTCATTACAGCAGAGGCGATTACAGGGTGTTTTGTGAGGGATAAGGTAGATGAAAACAGACTGTTCCCAGTGTTTGAGAACAAGAGGACATGATTATAAGATTAAATGTAAGAGATTTAGGACAGAGAGCAGGAGAAACATTTTTTAAACAGAGGGTTGTGAGGCTGTAGAATACACTACTGGAGTTAATGATTGAAGCACAGACCAGGTCAACATTTAAGAAAAGTTCAGATATATGGTTGAAGGAAAGGGAGATAATGAGAAATGGGAACAAGGTGGACACATGGGATTAGGACCACTGCCGTGTGGAGGATAAACATCAACATGGACTGGTTGGGTTGTTTATTTGTTGCAATTTCTATGTAATTCTATGTAATCAGCACACCAACTTGGATGTTAATAAGTGATTGTGCATCACGTAGCTAGGTTGCTTCACCGCAAGATAAGATGTTATGGTCTTGGAAGATGAATGTAGCTAGCTTTTCAATTGTACATTGCATTGTGAAGTGTGCTCTCCTGAGGTACAAGTATTCATGAGATGCAAAGTATGAGTTGTACAGTTGGGCTTGGCAGGAATGAGGAGTACATGTGAAATAGGCAACAAGTATGTTTTCATTCTTTTTTTGGTGAATTTGTGCTCATTATGAAGGCCGGCACCACTGGGGAATGCAACACGATTCCATTTTGTTCATCCATACCAAGTGTTCAGAAGTCATAAAATTACTAGCCTTACACTTCACTGCAGTAACGGGTAGTGTTGCATTGCTGGTGGTGCTGTCTTTTGAGATGAAACATTAACACCGAGGCCCTGTCTGCTCTCTCAGGTGAACATAAAAGTTCCCATGGCACTATTCAAAGTTCTCCCAAGGTCCTCACCAACACCAACAGATCAGCTGGTCATTTATCTCAATGTTGTTTGTGGGACTTTGCTGTGCACAAATTGGCTGCAGCATTTGCCTAATTAACAACTGTGACTATATTTTAAAAGTAATTAATTAGCTGTTTAGGGCTGTCCGCTGTCCTGAGAATATGAAAGGTGCTGTATAAATGTAAGTTCATTCTTTCTTAGTAAGAAGCAGGATAAAGCTCCCACTATATTCCTCTAATTTCAGCTACATCAGGTTTGACTTTCCCCATACCAACGAATCTCAGGCTGTCAACTTATTGCCAAATCATGGGCAATTGTATGCTGTGATCTCACTCCTGATAGAAATTAAAGAGAGAGACAAAAAGCAAGATCTCAGAGGTGAGTAAACTGTATTCTAACCTGTTCCACTAGCCAGTTCCTTAAAACAAAACTCACTTTATTGATTCAATCCACAATGTAATACTGCAGGACAGCACATAGATCTTAGAACAAAGCTTACTCCAACAGAAGTGCATTTACAGGACTTACATTTTACAGCCAGTAAGTGCTGCTGGAATTGCAGGTATTTTTGGAAAGGTTCAATAATTATTTTTAATGAGCGTGATATATCTATCTAGTTGATCTTTAATGTACTGCAGTAATGCAATACATCATTGTAATCAATTGCTCCACTGCAACAAGACAAGTTAATGAAAATGATGGGGACTTTGTTCTAAGGTTAGAACTTTAATCAAATAAACAACTTGTCAAATAAAATCGGCAAGTATAGATCTGGAATCAGAAAAGTTAAAGGGCACTTCTGTGGCTTAGGCAGGAGATTACAACATGTCACTTTGATAACCATTTCCATGCCAGCACTACTCTGGTGATGGCTATGAAGCAAGTAAGTTAGCATTACACAGATCAAAAATATCAGAAAATAAAGGAATGAAACAATCTCAGCATGCCTCCTCAGGAGAACCACAACAAAAGCACAAAATTTTAGTTGATAACTAGAAACTGGAATTTGGTTATCTCGCCACCAGTTGAAAAATATTGACGATTAAAACCAAATGTCCAGCCATTATTATTAATTAAAAACAATAACATGCATTAATATAGTGCCTTTGCAATAGCAAACCATCCCAAGGCACATCACAATTAGAGGTCAAACCTGGATGGAGGGTGGGATTGGGGGTGTAGTTTAGCTGAAGTAGCCAAAGGCACTATTAAAACAATAATATTTAAGGAGGATCTTATGACAGCAAGACAAAGAGATATGGAGGGAGTGCCAGGGTGTGATGGAAGTTAGCGGAGGGCTCTGCCACTGACGGTAGAGTGGAGGGAAAGAAAGGGAATACACAGTTGCCCACAGCTGAAACAATGGAAGGTGTGGGCAGGGATGTAGGGTTGGGGAAGATTGCAAAGACAGGAAGAAATGAAGCCACGGAAGGATTTGAAGACAAACAAGGGATTTTGATATCAATACAATAGGGAACAGGGAGCCAATAGCAAGGATTAGTGTGCTAGGTGAATGACATTTTGTGTACAGGAGTCAAGACCAAGTGCAGCCTTTAAGTGAAGCAGAGCTAATTGGACTAGGGTGCGCAGGATATAATTCAGTAAACATTTTAAAATCATAGGCCCATAAAATCTGTGGAGGCGCATATTAGCATAAGTGCTGAGATGCACCCACTTGGGACCTTTGCTGCTGGCCCCATGGGAACACTAGTAGGCCATTTAGCCCCTGGAGCCTATTCCATCATTCAATGAGATCATGGCTGATCTGTGACCTAACTCCATATACCTGCCTTTGCCCCATATCCCTTTATACCTTTGGTTAACAAAAATCTATCAATCTCAGATTTAAAATTAACAATTGACCCAGCATCAACTGCCGTTTCCTGAAGAGAGTTCCAAACTTCTACCACCCTTTGTGTGTAGAAGTGTTTCCTAACTTCACTCCTGAAAGGCCTGGCTCTAATTTTTAGGTGATGTCCCATAGTCCTAGAATCCCCAACCAACGGACATAGTTTCTCTCTATCTACCCTATCAGTTCCCATTAACATCTTGAAAAATTCAATCAAATCTCCCCTTAATCTTCTCAATTGCAGGGAATACAACCCTAGTTTGGTAATCTCTCCTTGAAATTTAACCTTTGGAGTTTGAGTGTCATTCTAGTAAATCGATGCTACACTACCTCCAAGGCCAATATATATTTTTTATTCATTCATGGCATATGGGCGCCGCTGGCAAGGCCAGCATTTATTGCCCATCTCGAATTGCCCTTGAAAAGGTGGTGGTGAGCCACCTTCTTGAATCGCTGCAGTCCGTGAGATGAAGGTACTCCCACAGTGCCGTTAGGGAGGGAGTTCCAGGATTTTGACCCAGCGACGATGAAGGATCGGCGATATACTTCCAAGTCAGGGTGGTGTGTGACTTGGAGGGGAACTTGCAGGTGGTGGTGTTCCCATGCGCCTACTGCCCTTGTCCTTCTGGGTGGTAGAGGTCGCGGGTTTGGGAGGTGCTGCCGAAGAAGCCTTGGCGAGTTACAGTGCATCTTGTAGATGGTACACACTGTTGCCATGGTGCACCAGTGGTGGAGGGAATGAATGCGTAAGGTGGTGGATGGGGTGCCAATCAAGTGGGCTGCTTTTTCCTGGATGTTGTCGAGCTTCTTGAGTGTTGTTGGAGCTGCAATCATGGAGAGTATTCCATCACACTCCTGACTTGTGCCTTGTCAATGGTGGAAAGGCTTTCAGGAGTCAGGAGGTGAGTCCCTCACCAGAGAATACCCACCTATGAACAGCTCTTGTAGCCACACTATTTATGTGGCCAGTCCAGTTAAGTTTCTGGTCAATGATGACCCTCAGGACATTCATGGTGGGGGATTCGACAATGGTAATCCCATTCAATGTCAAGGGGAGGTGGCAAGACTCTCTCTTGTTGGAGATGGTCATTACCTGGCACTTGTGTGGTGCGAATGATACTTGCCACTTATCAGCCCAAGCTTGAATGTTGTCCAGGTCTTGCTGCATGCAGGCATGGACTGCTTCAGTATCTGAGGAGTTGTGATTGGAACTGAACACTGCAGTCATCAGTGACCATCCCCACTTCTGACGGAAGGAAGGTCATTGATGAAGCAGCTGAAGATGGTTGGACATACGACACTGCCCTGAGGAACTCCTGCAGCGATGTCCTGGGGCTGAGATGATTGGCCTCCAACAACCACAACCATCTTCCTTTGTGCTCGGTATGACTCCAGCTAGTGGAGAGTACTCCCCCGGATTCCCATTGACTTCAATTTTACTAGGACTGCTTGATGGCAGCATAATGCTGCCTTGATGTCAAGGACAGTCACTCTCACCTCACCTCCGTCCTAAGCTGTGGTGCCCAGAACTGAACACTGTACTCCAGGTGTGGTCTAACCAGGGTTTTGTATAGCTGCAGCATAACTTCAACCCTTTGTATTCTAGTCCTCTAGGTATAAAGGCCAGCATTCCAATAGCCTTTTTGATTATTTTCTGTACCTGTCCAGGACATTTTAACGGTCTATATACATGGACCCCTAAATCTCTTTGGACCTCCACTATTTCCAGCTTTTCACCATTTAGAACGTACTCTGATTTTGGTCCAAATTGGATGACCTCACATTTGCCTACATTGAAATCCATTTGCCAGAATTTTGCCCATTCACTTAAACTATTAATATCTCTTCATAATGTTATGCTTCCATCTAAACTGCTTACAATGCCGCCTATCTTCATGTCATCGGCAAACTTGGCTATGTGGCTCTCTATCCTGTCATCTATGTTGTTAATAAATACAGTGAATAGTTGAGGCTCCAACACAGATCCCTGTGGGACACCACTGGGCACATTCTGCCAATTAGAGTACTTGTCCATTGTCCCTACTCGCTGTCTCCTGCCGCTCAGCCAATTTCCTAACCAGGTCAATAATTTGCCCTCAATTCTATGAGCTTCAACTTTAGCTAACAGTCCCTTATGAGGACTTTATCGAATGCCATCTGGAAGTCCATATAAATAATATCCATAAACATTCCCCTGTCCACTACTTTAGTCACCTCTTCAGAAAATTCAGTCAGGTTCAGCAGACATGACGTACCCTTTACACATCCATGCTGGCTCACTCTGATCAGCTGAAAATTTTCAAGGTGTTCAGTCACTATCCTTAATTATAGGCTCTAGCAATTTCCTGACAATAGATGTTAGGCTAACTAGTCTATAATTCCCTGGTTTTCCTCTCTCACCTTTCTTAAAATAGCAGAGTTACATGTGCAATTTTCTAATCTAAAGGAACAGTTCCTGAATCGAGAGAACTGGAAGATTATAGTTAGGGCATCTGCAATGTTCTCGCCTACTTCCTTTAAAACCCTGGGATGGAAACCATCTGGTCTTGGGGATTTGTCACTCTTTAGTGCTATTATTTTCTTCATTACTCTTAATTTGCTTAAGTTAATAATGGTGAGTCCCCGTCCCCGATTCAAAATTAGTTTCCTTGGGGTGTCCGGCGTACTATCCCCTTCCTCTACTCTAAAATACTGACGCAAAGCAATTATTTAACATGTCCGCCATTTCCTTATTTTTATTTACAATATCAGTTTTTAAGGGACCCACATTGCTCTTGACTACCCTCTTTTTCCATATAATTGTAAAAAATTGTATTGAATTTGATATCCCTTACAAGTTTCTTTTCATACTCCCTTTTTGAAGCTCTTACTGTTTTGACAGCCTTTACTGTTCTTTGTATCTCTCCCATTCGCCAGGATCTATGCTAGTTTTTGCATTTGTGTATGCTTTTTCTTTTATGTTGTCCCTTACCTCTGTCGTCCATGGCAGGTTTTTTTGGCAAGTAGAGCTCTTGCCCCTTAGGAGTATGAACTGGTTCTGTATCATGTTAAATTCTTTTTTGAACACCGCCCACTCATCTGTTGTTTTACCCATTAACAGATTTGCCCAGTCTACTGTGGACAGTCTCTGTCGCATCCCGTTGAAGTCAGCCTTACCTAAATCTAAAATCTTAGTAGCCGTTTCACATTACTCCCTTTCAAACACAACATTGAACTTAATCATATTATGGTCGCGATTAGATAAATGTTCACACACCGTTAAATTAATCTGGCTCCTTGCTCATTATTAAATCTAATATGGCCTGTCCCCAGGGGTTCTCAACCGGGAAGATTTCAGAAGGGTTTGCCGGTTGGTTTGTCCCATCAATATACAGGTGATACTACTGATGATTATGGCATTTAACTATTAAATAAAATAGTGGAAGTTATAACTTCTCTTCCGGGGGATTAAAACCGGAGTTGGGGGGGAGGAAATCCTCGAGTTAGCCCGGCGTGTGTAGCGCGAGCCTTCCTGTCAACCCTTTTCTTTCCCCTTGTGCGGAGCCGCCTGTGGCGGTTGGAAGCCACTTACGCGTTTGAAAAGAGCGCTGTCAATGGAGAGAGTGCTTCCACAAAGCCATCCCAGAATGTTCGCCATAAGGCTGGGAGCTAATGCATCTGTGTCACTGCCTAAATTCCAGCTGCTGTGGTACTCTCGTCAGATTTAGTGGGAGTACGCTAGAATGGCTGCAGATTGCTGGGCCCATACGTTTCCTTCATGGTCATATTTCCACAACAAACTTGATGTTTAATTCAGATTATAAACTGACCATGTAAATCATATCAAAGTCAGGAACACAAACTATTGGAAAATGTACAGAAATGGAAATACAAAAATTAAAAGGACAGAATGTATGATTTTAAAATGGGGAAGGAATTACATTTGCCTGCTCTGCTCCAATTATTCCTCGTCCTCTAATCCCACTCCACCTAAAGCCTAAGAACATAAGAATTAGGAGCAGGAGTAGGCCATAAGGTCCCTCGAGCCTGCTCCACCACTCAATAAGATCATGACTGATCTTCGACCTCTACTCCACTTTCCTGCCCGCTCTCCATATCCCTTGATTCCTCTGGAGTCCAAAAATCTATCTATCTCAGCCTTGAATATACTCAACGACTGAGTATCCACAGCACTTTGAGGCAGAGAATTCCAAAGATTCACAACCCTCAGTGAAGAAAGTCCTCCCCATCTCAGTCATAAAAGGCTGGCCCCTTATCCTGAGACTATGCCCCCTAGTTCTAGACTCTCCAGCCAGGGGAAACAATCTCTCAGCATCTACCCTGTCAATCACCTTGAGAATCTTATCATCACCTCTCATTCTTCTGAACTCCAGAGAGTATAGGCCCAATCTACTCAATCTCTCCTCATTAGGACAACCTTCTCATCCCAGGGATCAATCTAGTGAACCTTCGTTACACCGCCTCTAAGGCAAATATATCCTTCCTTAAATAAGGAGATCAAAACTGTGCACAGTACTCCAGCCCTGGGTGACTGTCTGTGTGGAGTTTGCACATTCTCCCCGTGTCTGCGTGGGTTTCCTCCGGGTGCTCCGGTTTCCTCCCACAGTCCAAAAATGTGCGGGTTAGGTTGATTTGGCTATGATAAAATTGACCCTTAGTGTTAGGGGGGGATTAAATATGTGGGGTTACGGGGATAGGATGGGATATGTTAGGGGGAATTAAATACGTGGGGTTACGGGGATAGGGTGGGATATGTGTCGGTGCAGGCTCGATGGGGATTCTGTGTGAGGAAGCAGGGATAGGGTACTGGATTTGGATGATCAGCCATGATCGTATTGAATGGTGGAGCAGGCTCGATGGGCCGAATGGCCTACTCCTGCTCCTAGTTTCTATGTTTCTATGTTCCAGGTGTGGTCTCACCAAAGCCCTGTACAATTGTAGCAAGACTTCCTTACTCTTGTACCCCAACCCTCTAGCAATAAAGGCCAACATGCCATTTGCCTTCCTAATTGCTTGCTGTACCTACATGCTAACTCTGTGTTTTTGTACTAAGACACCCAAAACGCTCTGAACACCAAAATTTAACAGTTTTACACCATTTAAAAAATATTCTGTTTCTCTATTCTTCCTACCAAAGTGAATAACCTCACATTTCCCCACATTATACTGCATCTGCCACCTTATTGCCCACTCACTTAACCTGTCCATATCCCTTTGCAGGCTCTTTGTGTCCTCCTCACATCTTACTTTTCCACCTAACTTTGTATCGTCAGTAAACTTGGATACATTGCACTCGATCCCTTCATCCAAGTTATTAATATAGATTGCAAATAGCTAAGGCCCAAGCACTGATCCTTGCGGCACCCCACTAGTTACAGCCTGCCAATCTGAAAATGACCCGTTTATCCCTACTCTCTGTTTTCTGTCTGTTAACCAAGCCTTTATCCATGCTAATACCTTACCCCAACCCCATGTGCCCTTATCTTGCTTAACAACCTTTTATGTGGCACCTTATTGAATGCCTTTTAGAAATCCAAATATACTACATCCACTGGTTTCCCCATTATCTACCCTGTTAGTTACATCCTCAAAAAACTCTAATAAATTTGTCAAACATGATTTACCTTACATAAAACTATGTTGACTCTGCCTAACCATATTATGATTTTCTAAGTGCCAGGTTATCACTTCCTTAATAATGGATTCCAGCAACTGAGGTCAGGCTAACTGGCCTGTTTTTCCCGGTTTTCTTTTTCCCTCCTTTCTTGAATAGTGGAGTTACATTTGCTACCTTCCAATCCACTGGGACCTTTCCTGAATCTAGGGAATCTACACCTGGTCTCGACTCCCTGTGCACAATGCCTGGGAAATCACCTAGTATATTATTAAAAATTTTACATCTGCAAGCATGTCCTGTCAACTTTTTCCATTATAACCTCCTATGACCACATTTATACTGGAAACTAGATAAACTTTCACAATATAATTACACCCTCCCATACAGTATCACCACTGGTAAAAGGGTTTAATTACAGTGCTCAACGTTCACATAAGCAGTTTCCATTATAAATGTGGATATAAGAATTTATAATGAAAAAAGTTGACAGGAAGTGCATGTAGATGTGAGATCTTTAAGATAATGGCCCGGATTTTCCAGCAGAAATAACGGTGAGCCTATCAGCACTCACGGTTATTAAAGAGTAAATCGGACAGCAACTTCCAACGACCGCATGTGCGCATTTAAATGCAGAAATCAGGAAGCTGCTGTCCGAGCTGCCCTACTCCAGAGGCTCACCGAGACTCGGCATTCAAATACATGGACCGGCGTGAGGTTGCGGTACTTACGTGATAGATACCCACTAAACTCGCCAGAAAAAGTTAGGGCTTGTTAGTTCCCGTGTAAGTAAATCTTTAACAACGTGACAAGTCTTAATTACTGCCAAACAACCTCTCTGGCACTGAAAATTAACTTTTACAAGCGTGGCGTCTCATTCCTTCAGGTTTTAATCATTGTTGAAGATTAACGTTTCAGGTCGATGACCTTTTGTCTGACGAAAGGTCATCGACCTGAAACGTTAACTGTTTCTCTCTTCACAGATGCTGCCTGACCTGCTGAGTATCTCCAGCATTTTCTGTTTTTATTTCAGTCTATCTTAGACTTCCTGGTTCAGACTCTGCATGTCTAATTAAGGATTCGTCAATCTGATTGGTTAAGGAGACACACCATTGCTTGCCCTGTTCGCACAGATCCCAGATCCCCTGTAGAGGGCGCCGTGCTGTTTTGTATTTCTAATAACTGCCAGTTCCAGTGCAAAAGCCCATAGAAAGTCTGTGGGCATGGGCAAGTGTAACGAACAGGTGGCGCCAGTCATTCGCCGCGGAGAGCAAAATCCGGGCCATTATATATATTTATCTCAAGGACGGCCACTTGAGCGAAGGCTGCCTGTGATTATGGCACCATACCCAGTAAGAGTCAGCACTTTCAAGAGAAGGAAGAAAGTTGGAAAAAAATAACAAACCCAGAAAGTAAGACCAGTTCAGTACTATATTTTCTCCCTCATGCATAGCAAGGTTACAGTTTATTCAGAGAAACTAGGAACAGGCAAATGTTCCGCAATTCTGTACATTTTCAAATAGTGAATGACAATGGACAGCTTGAGGATCAATTAACTTGTTTTAATTCTCCACACCCCACCGTCTCGAGGGAGACGTTTCTTCTCAGTATCTTTGGAAGTTCTTGACCTTTGCACAATTTGCACTAAAAACAGGTTGCTCTGCAGACATCAGAAACTTTCTTTTTTCTTCCAAAGGAATGAATGTTACTCAATTATGTTATATAAAATTGCTGACAGTTAAAGTGTGTTATTTCTGGTCCAAATAAAAGACAAAAGACATCAACACTTAAAGGGGAAATCCAAACACTCCAGGAGGCATTTATTCACCCTGGACTGTATGTTCAGTACTCAAAAGGGTTAAAGATCATGTGTCAGAGATTTCCAGTTTGCATGCCAAAACCCAGCATTTACAAAACATTCATTATATGGTGACATTAGGGCTCACCGAGCTGCCAGGTCACTAATATCAAAAGAAATAGAAGAGAAATGAATGTGAAAATCCCAATGGAATTAGCTGTTGCTATTTCTTTTGCTAATAAAGTGACGGCTCTTTAACCACAAAATTATATTCTTCAACTGCTGCACGAGTTGCCTGCTTACAAATCGGAGGGCACATGGGGAGGGTGTGATGTGCAGATCTACCATCTGGAGCAGGTTTGCAAAATTAGCATAAAATCAGGCACCCAAGAATAGTGTCCAGTAAAAAGTCTCAGAATATTTATTACTAAAGCATTTCATGACAACCGAAAAGCTACAACTCACACCTTTACAAAATTTGGTGAATTAAGATAGGAAAAATAACCACAAAAATATAACTTATACCCATTCTTCATAAAGTTAGTTCAATTCTGACGAAGGGTTCAACCTAAAATGTGCGTGCAGTTTCCAGCATTCATAGCTTTTCTTTTTATCTTTGTTACAAATTCTCCAATTGTATTTTAGTCCACCCATGCGGCAAATACTCAAGTTTAACAATTATTATAAAAGAAAAAGGAGTCTGGCATTAGGATTTTTTATTTTTTTTTTAAAGTATCTGCTGTTTCAGTTAGTCAGTTATGAAAACCAATCTTCAGTTTCATGACACAGAACAGCAGAAATAAAACATGTTGCTAATGTGGCAATTGCATAAAACAAAATGTAAAACCGTACTTAGGAAACAAGTTTACTTTTTGGCAAATGTCAGTTTAAACATTGCACTGCCTGCAACATTTTAGTACTTGTTTGAAGACTGGCACAGTTTGATGATGTCTACGGAATTTGAAGTTCTAAAAGTCCTCCTGTGTCTTGTTGAATACCTCATGCGGTAACAGATTTAGGTGTCTGCGTTCAGGCGAGCTCAGTCTTTCATTGTTGTCTGATTCACTTTACTGAGCAAGTGTTCCACATCAGCACTCTTGTGTAGCAACACAATCAACCCGAAATTAGACTTGGGTAATAAGGAGGGGGAAAGGGAGTGTTTTGATTCCTGGGATTGTTTTTACAAGTGTGGGCCAGAGTTTCCATTACGTTATCAAAATCTTTTCTCCAAGGCTCTCACCTCTTAACATTTTTCCACTGCTGCTGTTGTGAATGGGGCGGGGGGGATATCTGCCTGATGCCTTGCATGCTCGAACGAACTCAGGAGTAAAACAACACTGTCATCACCAAAGGAAAAGCCTGAAAAATGGCAGTCTATTTTCTTTAACTCGGCTGGTGATGCCCATCAGTTCTGGCAGTATGTCTATTCTGATTTGATGGTAAGCCAGTTTCCAAAGATCTTAAAAATTTAAGCGGGAGTAGGACCATTTTGTTTGCAACAATAAATAGGTCAGAAACCCATTATATAGCAAAATCTCCATACAGGCAAGCCTTTTTGTTTTTCTTGCATAAGAACAGGAGCAGAACATGGCTGATCTGAACCTCAACCCCATTTACCTGCCTTTGTTCCATTTCCCATGATGCCCTTAACAATCAAAAATCTATCAATCTCAGTCTTGAAAGCTTCAATTGACCTAGCATTCACAGCCTTTTGGGGAAGAGAGTTACAGGATTTCCACTAACCTTTGTGTGAAGAACTGCTTTGTGATTTCACTCCTGAATGACCTGGCTCTAATTTTAAGATTACGCCCTCTTGTTCTGGATTCCCCTACCACACGATATAGATTCTCTGTATCTACCCTATCAAATCCCTTAATAATTTTAAACATCTCGATTAGATCACCCTCAATGTTCTATACTCAAGGGAATAGAAGCTAGGTTTATGCAACTGGTTCTCAATTTAATCCTTTAAACCCCAGTATCATTCTGGTGAATCTGCATTGCACCCCCTCAAAGGCCAATATATCCTTCCGGAGGTACGGTGCTCAGAACTGAATATAGTACTCCATATTTGGTGCAACCAGAGCTTTCTACAACTGTAGCACAACTTCCACCCCTTTGTATTCCAGCCCCTTGAGATAAAAGCTAACATTCCATTAGCCTTTTAAATTATTTTTTGTATCTGTCCACTAGTTTTTAAGTGATGTGTGTGCATGAACACCCAAATCTTTTTGCTCCTCCACAGCTCCTAGTTTCTCACCATTTAGAAAATACATGGTGAATGTTGGCGCTCATGCAATGAATTCTGGTGCTAATCAACCATTCATATTTCAGCACTTTGTCCTTCTCCATTAGCTCGGATCGAGTCGGATTGCCCTGTTATACTAGGAAACAGTAAAAGGTTAGTGGGGTAGGGGCAGAAACTTCTCTTAAAATGGTCCCTTTACTGGAGGGAAGGTGTGAATATTGTGTCTCTTGTCGAAGACAGGCAGATTGTTCCAAAAAGTTATTCACAAAATGCTACATAAAGCTTGAGCTACTGGGTTAGAAAAATTCCTATCTCTTGCTCCTAGATGGTTGGAGATGGATAGCTGGAGGGATGTGAGATTCAGTGACCATGTTGTTTTGATAGTGTAGAAGGATAGGGACATACGTTATCTCTTATTTGCTCCAAAATGTAACGTTAGAAAGGTTAAAGCTCAAAAGTGTGGTGATGAGGTAATTTATCTGGAACAGTGTTAATATCAGTCAGCATATTATCTGTACAATCAGCAACGAGATGCTCTTTTACTTTCAGAGAATTAATTTTTTTTTAAGTTTGATAAAAAAGTTAATGCTTACAAAATGTATACTTGGGATCTTTAGCAATGTAGGATGTTAATGTAATATCAAACTTTGAAATAATTTTAAAGAGCTAAGATGTAACAGAAAAAAGTGATAAATTATCTTTGCAATTTGAGGTAACTACTTGGAGAAAAGAAGAAAAGTATTAATGTACGTCGCTGTACTTACTGCATCAAAACTGAGAAATTCATCTTTGGACATTTAGGAGGAAAAATTTGGTTGCTTTGCGCCTCCCATTAGGGCGCTAATGGGGCGCAAAGCAACTAGCACCCGGGCGCGGTGATGTTTGCGCCGCTCGCGAAATTGACCAGACATTTTGCGGCGGCGCTAAACACGACCGCCAGTGCCCCGCAGATCGTGACATCAGTCGAGCATACAACGCCCCGGACCAGATATTGAGTGGCGCCCCCTGCCTTTCCGTCTGCCGCTAGCAACGACGGGTTGAGGGGAACGTTTTGCAGTCAGGAATGGACTGGGGGAGCGCTATTTAAAGGCGGCCGCTTCCTTCCTTTTTTTGTCAGCGACATTTTTGCACCACGCATTCTGAGAGAGAGAGAGAGAGAGAGAGAGAGAGAGAGAGAGAGAGAGAGAGAGAGAGAGAGAGAGAGAGAGAGAGAGAGAGAGAGAGAGAGACTGACTTCTGGAGGGATTCAACGCTGTGTGAAGGGGTTTTGGGTACTGAGCAGCACTTTGCAGGTTCATTTTGATTTGACCTTCCTTGCATCGATTTAGAAGACTATGGGGGCTGCACTCTGAGCTCTTTCCCTGGGCCTCTCCATTGTTCTTTCCAGCAGAATTGATGTACAGGTCTCTCCAGGCCGAGATTCAAGGCTGCAATGAGCAGGGTGTGGATGGAGAGCAAGATCGACCCTCCCCTTTAAGAACTGGCCGGCGCCAGTGTGTCTGTGTTCCATTGCTGACTGACATCACATGAGCTTCGCCAGCGCTCTGAGGTAGCGCCTCGCTCCTCAGCGTTAGCACCTTAAGAGAGGTGTGTAGCGCCTGATTTAGCGCTCCAATCACCTTCAGGGGCAATAGAAGCCAAGTTTGCAGTCGGAGGCGATAATTAGCGCCAGGCACTAAACGTTGCGCCCGGCAAATAATTGCGCCCCAAATGGGGCGATACCGAATTTCTCCCCCTTAACCTTTGAAAGGAAAGGAAGGATGTAATGTACCAAGACTATATAGAGCAATTGCATTAGTATCCATCAGAGGGAGCAGGTTATAGAGCTAAAGCAGTATTTCATGCAGTAAACTCTTGGCTGATACATCAGCAAGTTAGAGAATGTACTGCAGCAGCAAGAATAAGAGACTATAAAGTAAAATTTCTCCTTCAGTTTATTCAGAATCTACCCCCTACACAAGACGCACGCACCCCCAAATGCATTAGTAACATTTTTGTTCCATTTTCCTCACCAGCCATACTTGTGGGCTATGGGTGGGAATTTATTTATCAGGTAAAATAAAATATCAGAGTTCAATATATTTAAAAAGAGACACAAGTACAAAATTAGAGATACAAAATTAAAATCAATTCTGCCTCCCATCAGAATATTTGATATTTTGATGTGTAATAGACTCCCATCAAAGCAGTTGATGTTCTGTAAATCAATTCCTTTAAAAATAAACTGGATTATTGTTTACGAATAGGACTAAACCCATTGAAGATAAGATGTAGCTGATCAGATGTTCTGTGGGATCCTGTGCTTCTGAGATCATGGAAACATCACTTGTGGAATGCAACTGATCAGGGTTGACCGATCTACATTGTAATGTTGGGTTGATAGCCTGGAAGTTTCACAACATTGCCTTGAAGGTTGGGAAAAATTTCACATAGCTTTATTTACTCTGAAGTTTTATCTATGCCTTGTCATCTCCCTCAGGCGATTAAATAAATTGAGGAGAACAAGAGTACAAATTAAAACAGGATCTGTTTTGAAGAAGCTTGATGGCACAAATACCCTTTTGTAATTCCATGTTTTTATATTTTAGTCACTTTCCACAGAAACACAGCTAAATGCTTAAAACCCCAAACAAGCAATGCTTTCCAAATTTTGTACCTCACCAATACCATATACACCAGACCACATATAGTGTGCTGACATCCAGGACATTACTACATAAAAGCTCTAGTTCCCCAAGCTCCTGGAATACCATCAGATTTACAATCAAAGTAATTGAACTGAGGTCAAGTGCTGACAAGACTGACAATATCATCAAGGCTGTGCATTCTCTTGGATCCAATTAACCAACAGATAGTCTTTTGTAATCTCACTTTCAAAAACTCATATTGAATTATTTGAGTTTGGCCACAATTAAGTACTGATTAGCAGAAACTTCGACACGTACAAAATAGACAGGAAAGAAAAGGCTCAAATAACCTCATTATTTCCAAAACTCATGTCATATTGGATGTTCTCTGAAGATAATACATTACTCAACTCAGACTTCTGCAATTTTAATTAGAGCCCCAAGTAGTTTCAACCATTGTAATTTTTTTTTTTAATTAGTTTATGGGATGTGGGCGTCGCCAGCAAGGCCAACATTTATTGCCCATCCCTAATTGCCCTTGGGAAGGTGGTGGTGAGCTGCCTTCTTGAACTGCTGCATTCCGTGTGGTGAAGGTACTCCCACAGTGCTGTTAGGTAGGGAGTTCCAGGATTTTGACCCAGCAACGATGAAGGATCGGCGATATACTAAGTCAGGATGGTGTGTGACTTGGAAGGGGTGGTGTTGCCATGCACCTGCTGCCCTTATCCTTCTAGGTGGAAGAGGTTGCGGGTTTGGGAGGTGCTGCTGAAGAAGCCTTGGCGAGTTGCTGCAGTGCATCTTG
Source organism: Squalus acanthias (assembly GCA_030390025.1). Taxonomy (NCBI): domain Eukaryota; kingdom Metazoa; phylum Chordata; class Chondrichthyes; order Squaliformes; family Squalidae; genus Squalus; species Squalus acanthias. Next base: position 34,815,072 of record CM059429.1, read on the forward strand.
TAGATGGTACACACTGCAGCCACGGTACGCCGGTGGTGGAGGGAGTGAATGTTTAAGGTGGTGGATGAGGTGCCAATCAAGCGGGCTGCTTTGTCTTGGATGGTGTCGAGCTTCTTGAGTGTTGTTGGAGCTGCACTCATCCAGGCAAGTGGAGAGTATTCCATCACACTCCTTACTTGTGCCTTGTAGATGGTAGAAAGGCTTTGGGGAGTCAGGAGGTGAGACACTCGCCGAAGAATACCTAGCCTTTGACCTGCTCTTGTTGCCACAGTATTTATGTGGCTGGTCCAGTTAAGTTTCTGGTCAATGGTGACCCCCAGGATGTTGATGGTGGAGGATTCGGCGATGGTAATGCCGTTGAATGTCAAGGGGAGGTGGTTAGACTCTCGCTTGTTGGAGATAGTCATTGCCTGGCACTTCTGTGGCCTGTGGCATGAATGTTACCTGCCACTTATCAGCCCAAGCCTGAACGTTGTCCAGGTCTTGTTGCATGCGGGCATGGACTGCTTCATTATCTGAGGAGTTAAGAATGGCGCTGAACACTGTGCAGTCATCAGCAAACATCCCCATTTCTGACCTTATGTTGGAGGGAAGGTCATTGATGAAGCAGCTGAAGATGGTTGGGCCTAGGACACTGCCCTGAGGAACTCCTGCAGCGATGTCCTGGGGCTGTGATGATTGACCTTCAACCACCATAGCCATCTTCCTTTGTGCTAGGTATGACTCCAGCCAGTGGAGCGTTTCCCCCCCCCCCCCCCGATTGCCATTGACTTCAGTATTACTAGAGCTCCTTGATGCCACACTCGGTCAAATGCTGCCTTGATGTCAAGGGCAGTCACTCTCACCTCACCTCTGGAATTCAGCTCCTTTGCCCATGTTTGGACCAAGGCTGTAATGAGGTCGGGAGCCGAGTGGTCTTGGCGGAACCCAAACTGGGCATCAGTGAGCAGGTTATTGGTGAGTAAGTGCCGCTTGATAGCACTGTCGGTGACACCTTCCATCACTTTGCTGATGATTGAGAGTAGACTGATGGGGCGGTAATTGGCCGGGTTGGATTTGTCCTGCTTTTTGTGGACAGGACTTACCTGGGCAGTTTTCCCACATTGTCAGTTAGATGTCAGTGTTGTAGCTGTACTGGAACAGTTTGGCTAGTGGCGCGGCTAGTTCTGGAGCACAAGTCTTTAGCACGATAGCCGGGATGTTGTCGGGGCCCATAGCCTTTGCTGTATCCAGTGTGCTCAGCCATTTCTTGATATCATGTGGAGTGAATCGCATTGGCTCAAGACTGGCTTCTGTGATGGTGGGAACCTCAGGAGTAGGCCGATATGGATCAGCCACTCGGCACTTCTGGCTGAAGATGATTGCAAACGCTTCAGCCTTGTCTTTTGCACTCACGTGCTGGGCTCCACCATCATTGAGGATGGGAGTATTCATGGAGCCTCCTCCTCCCGTTAGTTGTTTAATGGTCCACCACCATTCATGACTGGATGTGGCAGGACTGCAGAGCTTTGATGTGATCCATTGATTGTGGGATCGCTTAGTTCTGTCTATAGCATGCTGCTTCTGCTTTTTAGCATGCATGTAGTCTATCCAGCCCCCCCAAAAATCTTTAGCCTATATGGCTGGTATAGGTTGCTTAACATTGGGGTTGTCAATAGTAAAGCATTGGCTATATTCCACCAGTTTGCCATGCACAATGTGTATAGCATCATCTGATTCAGCACTGCAAACAGCATCAAATTGGGCTATTTTTATTGAAAATACAATAACTGCATTTCAACTAAAATAATATCTGGAAGCTGGTGCTTACAAGAGAGAATAAATATTCTAACACTCTTGTTTCTATTAAACATGATTATTTTTAGAGCGTTTGCTGGTGAATAAGGGGATCATTGTATCTCAAACATTCACCAAGCCCAACAATCAAATCAAAATTCAGAAAGATCGGAATTTGAGCCAATTTAGATCTTCTTGGATTTGAATGCACAGTTCCTGCTCCTTTTTTAAAAAAGGAGTCACACAAGGGAACAAAGATTTGCAGTGATCCATTTGAAACCAATTTAGTGTCCTGTCAAATAACATTCCTTTCCAAAAATGGTTATCATAAATGTCTGAGCTGCTGAAACAGCAATTGTTCAGTGCCCTAGTGGGTGTAGAATAATAATTAGGGCTTTGATAAACTAACAGGGCAGTGAATATATTCATAAATCCTTGGTGGCAATATAATTGGGTATGGTTGGGGCATGGGAGACATAGGACTGTCAGCTGGTAGTATAGGAAAAAAAAACCTTCTGTTCAACCACCAGCCTCAGGATTGAAACTACCGATCCTTTGGCTCTGAATAGATCTTAAATGATGTTCATAGTCTTTATTACATACCATAGCTAGGGCACCACCTGTTATTTGAACACAGTAATCTACAAGACTCTACAGCCCAGTTTGCATTGGCCTCCCAACTATGGTGGTGATAGTTCTCAAAGCAGAAAGTAACTCTACAGACATACATCATCTCGGACATGGAGGACTCTTCAGGCAAGTGCCCTCAGCTTAAAAAGACGGTTTTGGTTTCCTTCGCCCCACCATTGGCAGTCATACTTTCAGCTGCCTAGGCCCCAAGCTCTGGAATTCACTCCCTAACCCGCTCCGCCTTTCTACCTCTCTCTCCCCTCTATTAAGACACTACTTAAAACCTACCACCTATCCTAATATCTCCTTCTGTGGCTCGGTGTCAAATGGTGTCTGATAACGCTCCTGTGAAGCGCCTTGGGATGTTTTACTACATTAAAGCTACTATATAAATGCAAGTTGTTGTTGTTGGTTATCTATATTTAGAGTTTTCCTTCAATCTGGCAGATAGATGCATGGGGTATCAGCTGGGCTGAACCCCTTCAGTGTGCTTTCTCCAATCCTTTGGCAGTGTCAGACAGCAGTCCTGGTGGTGATGTAAACCTGAACTTATTCTCTCTCTCTCTCTCTCTCCCACCCCACCCCACCCCCCCCCCACACTGATCATATAGAATGAAACAGTTTTACAGGAGAGTCCTATAAATGAAAATGTCTACCAAAATAAAAGCTATCTCACCAATCCCAACTGCTGAGGAACTCTGTCCTGTACCTACTTCTGATGTGCTTACTGATAGACATACCTTTTCCCATTCTCATTTACCACAAAGTAAAAAGGAGCATAAAGGGTAATTTTTAAAAATTATTCAATAACAAAATAAATACCACCAGATCATTCTTTAGTTCACAAGTTCAGTGAATAGATTTAGTGATCACACCATGTCAAAAATAAAACTGTATTAACAAAGCCATTATTAATAGATGGAATCGCAAGATTGTTTGCTTTCAGAAAAGGAGGCATTTTATTATAGGGCTGGACACAAAACTTGTACAACTGGTTTTGCTCCTGCTAATTGCCCAGCTCGTTTCAGTGGAGCTTTACAAATACAAGACACAACACACAATTTTTCAACAAATAACCTGCCAAATTTTGCTTTTGAAGAGCCTTTAAGTGAGCAAAAAGTAGCTAGTGATAGGAACAGTGCTCCTTTCACACTGAAAGAGAGGGGGAAAGAAAGAAGAGGAGAGAGAAAAGATCAAGAAGAGAGAAAAAGGGGCAAGAGAAAGCATATAACAGATTACTTTGAAGAGATCATGCGTATGGGTTTGATATATGTTTATAATTTTAGTTTGTAAAACAAATTATTTGCCTATTGTTTGAGTTGGCAGCATCTACTAGTGTAACAAGAGTTTTTAAAGATGAGTCAGAATGAAGGTGAAAGGGTGAAATGAGGTCATGCTTCTTCCAGGCCCTCTGAACACTTAGCTTCCTAATGCTTTGTTTTTCTAGGAATTTTGCAGTAAACTAATTTGTCAGCAGAGAAATCCCTTCACACAGCTGTCCAATCCAAACCACCCAGACTGCGTCACTTCCATCACAACCCAATCAAAGTGGTGATCTGGCAGGGAAGCAACTTTCTGCAACCCCAGCTCAATACTAAGAGCAAACGCAATGTCCTGTAAATTAAAGGAGGTCAAGATGTAGAGAGAAAGAGTAAGAAGGGGGGGGGGGGAAAAAGAGAGGAGGAGGAGGAAAAAAAGAGTAAGAGTGCATAGAAAAAGAAAAGGAGACAAAAAGAGAGAAAAGGAGAGAGTGAGAGAGAAAGAGATAAACAAGGCGAGAAATTGGACTTGGTATTACGAATCCAAAATGGTGTCTGTGGCGCACATGCCACTTCAGAGGCAAAGCGTGCCGAACGCCATCTTGGTAAAGGCGTTAGCGCGCGCAGTTAACGTCCACTGGATGTATGCAGAGCAGGCAGATCATGAAGTCAATCAGCGTACAATGCTGATTTGACGCCAGCGCTGCCATGTTGAAGCTCCAGGCTCCAGCCAACGCCCTCTCAAACTCACAGATCTGTACACATGTTCAGCAGCAGGAAGGACCTCCCACCAGCACTATTTAAGAGGGATCATCAACTACTTACCAGGTTGGTTGCTGGTCGATTTCTTCTGGCTGTTGCACCAATTCTACATTCGACTATGCTTTCCATAGTTGTTTCAAATTTCAAAAGTCTACAGGGAGCCGGTGTGGCAGGCACTGAAGTACTTTTTGCTGACTTCAAGGCTTCTGCACAAACCAGTTGCTCCCAGATATTGGTGCACTAGTAGGCCTTCCTCTTGGAATCAAGCATGACTGGGAGAACGAACAGAGGCCACACAGAGTAGGACAAGTTGCTAGAAGAGGGAGGAGGAGCAGAGGGAAGAAGGGCTCTCAGCAGGAGGCCATATCTGCCCAGGGTGTTCAGGGAGCAATTCTCCTAACTCAGCCTCAGCAACGATCAATGTTTGAGACATCTGTGCTTCACTAAGGAGGTCCTCGATGAAATCTGTCAACTGCTGCAGCCACAACTCATCCTCAGAGCAGGGCGAAAACCACATTGCCAGTGGATGTGGAGAGTGGGGGGGCGGGGGGGAAAGAGAGCGGTGGGGTGCGGGGAAGAGTAATACGAGGCTATGAACTTTTATGCCTCTGGTTCCTTTCAGGCTGGTGCTGGAGATATTAGCAACATGAGGCTCTCTATTCAAAGAGAGATAACTTCATTTAATTCCCTCTTGCCAGAGAGAAGCAGGCGGAGCGAGCACGAAGGTTTGCAGGCTTCTCCATGGTGCAGAGTGCTATTGACCACACGCACATTGCTTTGTGGGTACCCCACGTCAACTCTGCCATGTGCCGGAACCGAAAGGGAATCCATTCCCTCAAAGTCCAGTTGGTGGGTGACCATAGGCAATGCACCATGCAGGTCAATGCCCAGTATCCTGGCAGCAGTCATGATGCCTCCATTCTGCGGCAGTCCACTGTGCCACCTGTATTTCAGCTACCGCGGTAAACCAAAGGGTGGCTACTGGACGACAGCAGCTATCCGCTGACAACATTAATCATGACTCCGGATCACAACCCCCGCACACAGCATGCATACAATGAGAGCCACGCTGCCACAAGAAATCGGAGAGCAGACCATTGGAGTGTTGAAGCAACTATTCCGCTGCCTGGACCACTCTGGAGAAGCCCTACAGTACTGGGTTGAGCAGGTCTCAAGATTTGTGGTGGTATGCTGCATGCTACACTACCTTGCCATCATGCGGGAACAGCCCTTGCCACCATCTATCAGGCAAGAAGCTGGTGAGCAGGAGCATGAGGAGGAGGAAGAGAGGCTGCAATCTAAGCAGCTCCTTTCTGCTTGTGAAGAACTAATTCATGAGCGATACCCCAATTCCCCATTCACCCACAGTCCCACACTCCTTGCCTTTCCTCTCTCACTGACCATCACATCATCCTCTTGGCCACAATGCTAAAATAAAAGCCAACACAAAATAAATATTCCAAACCAAATTTATCAATTAAATCATGCCATATTGCATACAAATGAAACTAATCACCCTTGCGCATTCCCTTAGTGCCTGTCTTCCGTGTGCCTTTGCCTGCCCTAGTGCTCCTACGAAGTGCTGCCCCCGTGGCTGCAGCATAGCTGGTGGAAGGCTGCTGACTTTCAGTGGAGGGGACGGCAGATGGCTTTGGAGGACGACCTCGAGCAGCTCTGGGCCTAAGAGGCCTGCTTCAGACTGTACCATCTCGGCATGGGCGGCAGCAGTCTGGGCACTGGCGGAGTGGCAGGTGTGGGATCACAAATGCGGTCATCGTGAGAAAGCAGGTTCATGCTCCAGGGAGCCACTGCCACTTTCCTGGGTCCGGGTCCGCGCCTCAGCAATCCTAGTAATCTGTTGGAGGACAGATCTGCTGCGACACCCTGCAAGCCCCTTTGAGCTTACATCAATTCAGTCTGAGGGTCCACTGCAGCACTCCGACTTTTGTTGGAAGCTGCTTGTGCTGCAATGGAACCAGAGACTTTGGCCTTCAGCCACCATCATGGTTGGGTTCACAAGTGTGTTTATGGAGTTGGCCACCAGTTCCATGCTGGAATGGATGGGCTCCAAGCTCTGCACAAAGCTCTGCGCCAAGTTGGTGCCAGACTGCTCCATGCTCCTTGATATTGAACGGAGGCTGTCCGACAGGCTTCCCAATGCACCAAGCATTTTGGTCTGTAGACCCATCAGCCTTCTTCTGTAGCCTGGCCCATCGAAGTCCTCATCCGAGTCCTCTGCAGCAGAATTCCAGCGAGCAGACACCTGCGCTATCCTTTCCCCGTCCTGCCTGCAGCGCACTTGTGCCCGGTGACTTGCCACGTGCAGATCCCACCTCTATGCTATCCTCTAAATTACACGCAGTGTCAGTATCTGAGCTGATGGCTGCGAGTGTAAAATCAAGTGACTGTGTGTCTTCTTGTTCTTCCTCCACTGCCTGGGCAGTTTGAAGTTCTTGGGTATCTGAAAGGAAAAAAGGGACAAGGGATGGGTTGTGGTGATGGGAGAAGGGAAAGTAAGAAGTGCATGCTTACAGCATCTGCTGCTTGTAAGTCAGAAGAGATTGTGGTGAGGAGGGGGAAGTGGGCTGCGAAAAGGAGCATTAGGTATGAGGATCCAGTCATCTCCAATGGATTCAGCCCCTCCGCTGGCCACGGCCATTCAGATAATGGCCAGCACCGTCTCCTCCATGGGGATTAGAACATGCAGGCGTGCCTGTCCCCCTAGTTCCTGCTGCCTGCAAGAGAGGGAAGTGCGTCAATGAGTGTTGTGCAATCCGTTTGGGTGATGCGGCTGTCATGGTTGACTAGCTGGCAGTGTGTGCAAGCTGTGAGATGTGGGTGTGAGGCTTGCAACCGTGCTAAGTGTGTAAGGGTGAGGAGAAGCATATGAAGGTATGGGTCCTGATTGAGAGAGATTGTTGGTAGGTGAGTGATGGGGGTGTGGTGAATTAAGCAGTGGCTGAAGCTAGTGGTGCAGTTGGTAGGATATGGCATTTGAAGGTGACCTTGACCACTTGTGTGAGGTCATTCTACTTCTTGTGGCACTGCATCCAGGTCCTCGGGGCTGCACTCCTAGCATTGACTTCCGTGGCTATCTACTCCCACTGCCTTTATCATCATGTATCTGGAGGGCCTCCTGCCCCCCTGCAGATACAGGGCATCTCTCCACCAAGGCCTCCAGTGCAGCATCTGATAACCTTGGTGCCCGCAGTCTTCCATGTTCAGCCATTCTTCTCTCTTTCCCAGGTCAGAGTCAGCTCACCAAAGACTCCCAGCACCTGCTCCAGCCACAATGCATCTCCTTTAAGCGGTGCAGGCTAGCTTTAACTAGTGCCAGCAAGTTACGATTTTGGGTCCCCTGCTGATGCGTGCAGCCACTCAACAGTGCGGTTAGTGCTGACTGCACACAGAAATCAGGATAGTGAGCAGGCAGCACGAAAATGCTATGCTGCCTGTATTACCTCGAACGGGCGCGGGGTAATCCAATTTAGCCCCTAAGTTGTCCAAATAACCATTCATATTGGTGTGCTATTAACTAACTACTTTTATGTCAGACTTTCTAGAATCTTGCCATCAAAGAATAACAAAAGCAATACAAGCAAGAGCTTGGAGTGTAATTGCTACAATGTACTTACTACCAGCAGGAGGCCATCTAGTGTTCTGTGCAAGTACTGCATGCATCACTTTCTCACTTCAGAACTACAAGGTGAAAATAATCATTTAAATGGAGAGAGATTACAAAATGCTACAGTTCAGAGGGACCTGGGGGTCCTTGTGCATGAAACACAAAAGTTAGCATGCAGGTACAGCAAGTACTCAAAAAGGCAAATGGAATGTTGGCTTTTATTTCAAAGGGGTTGGAGTATAAAAGCAGGAAAGTCCTGCTACAACTGTACAGGGTATTGGTGAGACCACACCTTGAGTACTGCATACAGTTTTGGTCTCCTTATTTAAGGAAGGATATACTTGCATTGGAGGCAGTTCAGAGACTATTCACTAGGTTGATTCCTCAGATGAGCGGGTTGACTTAAGAAAGGTTGAGCCTATACTCATTGGAATTTAGAAGAATGAGAGGTGATCTTATTGAAACATAAGATACTGAGGGGGCTCGACAAGGTAGATGCAGAGAGGATGTTTCCCCTCGTGGGGAAATCTAGAACTCGGGGACATAGTTTCAGAATAAAGGGTCACCCTTTTAAAACTGAGATGAGGAGGAATTTCTTCTCTCAGAGGGTCGTAAATCTGTGGAATTCTCTGCCCCAGAGAGCCGTGGAGGCTGGATCATTAAATACATTTAAGGTGGAGATAGACAGATTGTTGCAAGATAAGGGAGTGAAGGGTTATGCCGAGCGGGCAGGGAAGTGGCTTTGAGCCCAAGATCAGCCATGATCTTATTGAATGGCGGAGCAGGCTCGAGGGGCCAAGTAGCCTATTCCTGCTCCTATTTCTTATGTTCTTATCTCAAAGAATAAGCAAGTACCATACAGACAGACAGACAGACAGACAGACAGACAGACAGACAGACAGACAGACAGACAGAGAGAGAGAGAGAGAGAGAGAGGAGAGAGAGAGAGAGGAGAGACACACACAAAGAAGAAACACAGAAAAAAAGAGAAAAATAAATAGTGCCATGAGATCTTTCGTGTACGCCTAAATAGGTAGATGCGGCCTCAGTCTACCAATTATCCGAAGAGCGGCGCCGTCAGCAATACAGCACTGAAGTATCAGCCTGGATTATGTGCTCAAGTCTATAATGAGGCCTCAACTCATAACTTTCTAACTCAAAGGAGCGTGCTACCTACTGAGCCAAGCAATGATTTCCAAGACATAGTTTATACCTACCAGCATAAGTCCTATTTTTCAAGTTGGCAGATGATATGCCAACCAGTCAGCAAATATAATGTGCTGGTCAGGGCATAAGGGCTGTTGCGGCTTTCTGAAACTCACAGCATCACAGCACACGCACAGACAACGGGTTATACAGCTAATGGGTATGGGACTGTACAAGACAGGATTGATTTCATTACAATTTGATAAATCCAGAATTTTAATTTAACGAGGAATTTGTGGAGAGCATGAAGACTGCACTAAACTACTGAGAATGCAGCAACAGATCAATCGCTGTCCTATTAAATGTAGCAGCCTCAGAATATCAGACAGTCCTGAACTCAAACCCCATGACTTTTTTTTTTAATTCGTTCATGGGATGTGGGCATGGCTGGCAAGGTCAGCATTTATTGCCCATCCCCAATTGCCCTTGAGAAGGTGGTGGTGAGCCGCCTTCTTGAACCGCTGCAGTTCGTGTGGTGAAGGTACTCCCACAGTGCTGTTAGGGAGGGAGTTCCAGGATTTTGACCCAGCGACGACGAAGGAACGGTGATATATTTCCAAGTCAGGATGGTGTGTGACTTGGAGGTGGTGGTATTCCCATGCACCTGCTGCCCTTGTCTGGTGATAGAGGTTGCGGGTTTGGGAGGTGCTGTCAAAGAAGCCTTGGCGAGTTGCTGGAGTGCATCTTGTAGAGGGTACACACTACAGCCATGGTATGCTGGTGGTAGTAGAGGGAGTGAATGTTTAAGGTGGTGGATGGGGCGCCAATCAAGCGGGCTGCTTTGTCCTGGATAGTGTCGAGCTTCTTGAGTGTTGTTGGAGCTGCACTCATCCAGGCAAGTGGAGAGTATTCCATCACACTCCTTACTTCTGCCTTATCGATGGAGGAAAGGCTTTGGGGAGTCAGGTGGTGAGACACTCATCGCAAAATACCCAGCCTCTGACCTGCTCTTGTAGCCATAGTATGTGGCTGGTCCAGTTAAGTTTCTGGTCAATGGTGACCCCCAGGATGTTGATGGTGGGGGATTCGGCAATGGTAATGTCAAGGGGGCAGTGGTAAGACTCTCTCTTGTTGGAGATAGTCATTGCCTGGCACTTGTGTGGCATGAATGTTACTTACCACTTATCAGCTCAAGCCTGAATGTCATCCAGGTCTCACTGCATGCGGGCATGGACTGCTTCATTATCTGAGGAGTTGCGAATGGCACTGAACACTGTGCAGTCATCAGCAAACATCCCCACATCTGACCTTATGTTGGAGGGAAGATCATTGATGAAACAGCTGAAGATGGTTGGGCCTTGGACACTGCCCTGAGGAACTCCTGCAGCGATGTCCTGGGGCTGAGATGATTGGCCTCCAACAACCACAACCATCTTAGTTTGTGCTAGGTATGATTCCAGCCAGTGGAGAGTTTACCCCCCCGATTCCCATTGACTTCAATTTTACTAGGGCTCCTTGATGCCACACTCGGTCAAATGCTGCCTTGATGTCAAGGGTAGTCACTCTCACCTCACCTCTAGAATTCAGCTCTTTTGTCCATGTCTGGACCAAGGCTGTAATGAGGTCTGGAGCAGAGTGATCCTGGCGGAATCCAAACAGAGCATCAGTGAGCAGGTTATTGGTGAGTAACTGCCGCTAGATAGCACTGTCGATGACACCTTCCATCACTTTGCTGTTGATCGAGAGTAGACTGATGGACAGTAATTGGTTGGATTGGATTTGTCTTGCTTTTTGTGGGTAGGCTCATACCTGGGCAATTTTCCACTTTGTCAGGTAGATGCCAGTGTTGTAGCTGAACTGGAGCAGCGTGGCTAGTTCTGGAGCACAAGTCTTCAGCACGACATCTGGGATGTTGGCGGGACCCATAGCCTTTGCTGAATCCAGTGCACTCAGCCATTTTTGCTATCACGTGGAGTGAATCGAATTGGCTGAAGACTGGCTTCTGTGGTGGTGGGGACCTCAGGAGGAGGCAGAGAGCGATCATGCACTCGGCACTTCTGGCTGAAGATGGTTGCAGATGCTTCAGCCTCGTCTTTTGCACTCACATGCGCCACCATCATTGAGGATGGGGATGTTCATGGAGCCTCCTCCTCCCGTTAGTTGTTCAATTGTCCACCACCATTCACGACTGAATGTGGCAGGACTGCAGAGCTTTAATCTGATCCGTTGGTTGTGGGATCGCGTAGCCCTGTCTATAGCATTAATGTCGTCCTGTGTTGTAGCTTCACCAGGTTGGCACTTCATTTTTAGGTACGCCTGGTGTGGCTCCTGGCATGCTCTTCTACACTCCTTATTGAACTGGGATTGGTCCCCTGGCTTGATGGTAATGGTAGATGCCGGGATATGCCGGGCCATGAGGTTACAGATTGTGGTGGAATACAATTCTGCTGCTGCTGGTGGCCCAGCGTGCCTCATGGATGCCCAGTTTTGAGCTGCTAGATCTGTTCTGAATCTATCCCATTTAGCACGGTGGCAGTGTCACACAACACGATGGAGGGTGTCCTCAGTGTGAAGACGGGACTTCGTCTTTACAAGGACTGTGCAGTGGTCACTCCTACCAATACTGTCATGGACAGATGCATCTGTGACAGGTAGATTGGGGTGGACAAGGTCAAGAAGGTTTTTCCTTCGTGTTGGTTCTCTCACCACCTGCTGCAGGCCCAGTCTGGCAGCTATACCCTTTAGGACTCAGCCAGCTCGGTCAGTAGTGGTGCTACCAAGCCACTCTTGGTGATGGACATTGACGTCCATCCAGAGTAAATTCTGTGCCCTTGCAACCCTCAGTGCTTCTTCCAAGTGGTGGTCAACATGGGGAGTACTGATTCATCAGCTGAGGGAGGGTGGTAGGTGGTAATCAGCAGGAGGTTTCCTTGCCCAGGTCTGACCTGTTGCATGAGATTTCATGGGATCCGGAGTCAATGTTGAGAACTCCCGACTGTATATCATTGTGCCGCCACTTCTGGTGGGTCTGCCGGTGGGACAGGACATACCCAGGGATGGTGACGGAGGAGTCTGGGACATTAGCTGAAAGGTATGATTCTGCGAGTATGACTAGGTCAGGCTGTTGCTCGACTAGTCTGTGGGACAGCTCTCCCAATTTTGGCACAAGTCCCCAGATGTTAGTGAAGAGGATTTTGCAGGGTTGATTGAGCTGGGTGTGCCTTTGTCGTGTCCAGTGCCTAGGTTGGTGCCAGGTAGTCCATCCGGCTTTATTCTTCGTACACTTCTTTGTAGCGGTTTGGTACAACTGAGTGGCTTGCTAGGCCATTTCAGTGGGCAGTTAAGAGTCAACCACATTACTATGGGTCTGGAGTCACATATAGGCCAGGTAAGGAAGGCAGATTTCCTTCCCGAAAGAGCATTAGTGAACCAGATGGGTTTTTACGACAATCCGGTAGTTTCATGGTCACCATTATTAATGCTTTTTAATTCCAGAATTATTTAATTACGTGAATTTAAATTCCCCAGCTGCCGTGGTGGGATTTGAACTCATGTGTCCGGTCCATTGGTCCAGGCCTCTGGATTACTAGTCCAGTAACATAACCACATAACCACCCATGTCAAATGGCTGGCGGTTTCGAGCCAGCAACGTAGCTGCTCAGTTGTCTGCACCTCAATCCGTATTAATACTTGTAAAATCTTTGGGCAGAATTTTCAAAATTTCTAATTTATATCAAACTCTCTTTCTTTTCCCCACCTTGAAGTATGAGAGTATTTCCATCCTTCCACACCTAAAGACAGTAGGGAAGATTTGCATTTTACTGCCTGGGTGTTCAGCATTGCCTGAACAGATGCTAAAAGGAAGAGCTTTTGGATCTTTAGTGGAAGGTTCGTACGGTGGTAACTGAACATGTCGGAATTTTATTCCATTAAAATGAATGGAAGGAAAATCTGGCGGATTCTGTAAGAGGCGTCTGATCATCGCAACTGGATTCTTCTTCTTGCTCTCCGTCCAGGCAATGCTAATCGGCCAGGCAGTAAAGACAAAAGTCTAATGACTCGTGGAAACCCCTCCACTATCTCACTCAACTGGCTATTCTTCATGCATAAACCCAAACGATGAATGTCAGCCATTTGACCACAGGGAGCATTACTGCCAAATGTGATCCTGTCCCCAGCCAGTGACTGACCCACACACTTTTCAGTAATCAGTGGAAAGCAATCAGGAGTGGGAAATCTGGCTGATCTTTCCTCTTCCCTCGTCTCTTCCACACCCGAGGAAAGCCAAGACCAAGAATAGCACCCCTACTGCCGATCTGGCTAAAATCAGACCTCACACAGACCAGGAATCAAAGCGGTGAACTTCCTGATCTCTCGGACACAGTAGGAACAGAATCCAATGTATTTACCCACTGAACTATTCAAAGAACCTGGAGTGCATCTTTTCAACAAACTCACTGTGACTTACAAGCAGTTACATCTATGCAGCTCATTGCTATGCATAGTGGATATTAAAGACACAAATAGCACTGAAATACTTTTGGCAGGTGACGAATTTCACATAAATCAAGTCTAGCAAACCACTTAAGAATACACTCCCACCTCAGTCTTTCCAAGTGATGGCATAACTCATCTGGCAATGCTCACCCCCAACTGGAGCAAGAGATTCACTGCAATTTCTACATTTGTCAGGCTACGATGCATTTGGGCATTTTGATACCGGCACGGCAGATCTCCTGGTGTCCTGACCAAGAATTATCCCTCAACCAACACCACCACATCAGATTATCTGGTCATTTATCTCATTGCTGTTTGTGGGAGCTTGCCGTGCACAAATTGGCTGCCCAGTTGCCGTACATTACAATAGTGATGACATTTCATTACATTACAATAGTGATGACATTTCATTACATTACAATAGTGATGACATTTCAAAAGTACTACAACCGGCCGTGAAAAATGTCCTGAGGTCGTGAAAAGTGCTTTACAAATGCAAGTTCTTTCTCTGCCCTTTGCAACCAAAAAAATGTGTCCGTTGGCCTCAATCTTCAGTCGGCTTCAACAAAAAAGTGGTTACAAAGAAAGTTTACAACAGATTTCCAATTCAATCTCACAACATTACAACCTTTTGAAAATTGAATGAGACACAGCCATAATCAAAAAAGTAAATCTAGAAAACCATCAATCAGCTAAAGTCATGTGGAGATGGATAAAATTATAAAAAGAAAATGGGGTTAGTAAATATTATAGTTGCTACCTTGGGAATAAATAGTAGATGGATAAATGATGACTGGGAGGTGTTACCAAGGCTCAGATAAGATCATGAAGTGATAACAGAATGAAAGTAAAGCTTGAGTGACTCAGTGGGTAGCACTCTCACCTCTCTGAGTCAGGAGATAGTGGGTTCAAGTACCACGCCTGAGATTTGAGCACAAAAATCTAGGCTGACAATCCAGTGCAATGCTGAGGGAGCGCTGCACTGTCGGAGGTGCCGTCTTTCGGATGAGACTTTAAACCGAGGCCCCATCTGCTCTCTCAGGTGGACGTAAAAGATCCCATGGCACTATTTCAAAGAAGAGCAGGGGAGTTACCCCTGGTGTCCTCGCCAATACTTATCCCTTAATCAACACAACAAAAAAAAACCAGATCAAACAGCAAAATACTGCAGATGCTGGAAATCTGAAACAACAACAGAAAATGCTGGAAACACTCAGCAGGTCAGGCAGCATCGAGGAGAGAGAAACAGAGTTAACGTTTTGAGTCGGGGACCCTTAGAAGGTTTAAAATAAACAGATCACCTGGTCATTATCACTTTGCTGTTTATGGGAGCTTGCCTCGTTTCCTACATTATAAAAGAGTGACTGCACTTCAAAAGTACTTTATTGGCTGTAAAGCGCTTTGGGACATCCTGAGGTTGTGAAAGGCGCTATATAAATGCAAGCTCTTTCTTTCGACAGTTATTCAAAAACCTGAGCCTTAAACAATAGGGACACAGTTTATTTTATTTACCACTTTGAATTTTCCTACTTCAGGTTTTTGTGCAGTCTGCACCTTCCATTAATTACCATCACCACAGAGAGAGTATATTTCCACATCATCACAAAATAATTATGCATGAGGAAGGCCATTCAGCCCATCTTCGTTCATCCATCCAAAGGCACCTTACATTCCTCCCATTGCAACATTCATTTGGTTCCAGAATTGTATCCTTCATTTATCATCCGGCAGTCCATTCTATTTGCTGATCACTCTGTATGAAGTAGAATATCCTGATATCAATCCTAAATTTGCCTTTTACTAGTTTAAACCCATGTCCTACTCTTGCAATTTGCTGTAAAGTAACATTCTAGGTAGACCTTTTTCATACCCTTATTAACCTGTTTATGTCTAGAAGATCACCTTTTAGACACCTCCTTTCGAGAGGGAAGAGCCCAAGTTTCTCCTGCCTTTCCTCATAACTCCAACCTCTAGCACTGAGGTTTAACCTTGGGGCTAGGCGTACTGCTTTCAGCACTTGAAATGTCCCCCTGTACGGTGGTGATCAGAATTGGACGCAGTACACAGGGGCCTGGAGTTTCCGCTTGATTCCACGGGTTTCTTTCAGTGCAATTTGCCTGAAAAACCAGCGAAACCAGTGCAAAAGATTGTGGAATTTTAAGCGCAAATTACGTTCAGTACAACTCGTGTTTCCGCTAGTTTAAAAAACATCGCGCTAGAAGCCGGCCCCGCCCAGAAACCTGCCCACGTTCCCAGGATGAATTAATCACCATTGGGAGTTTCCACTAACTGCGCTCGTTTACAGGCCTTCGTGGAGGCTCCAAAAATGAAGCTTTATTTTTTGGGTGCAAGGACACCAATAGGAAAGTTTTAAAAGCTTTTGAATATAATTCTTTTTAATTTACGAAGAAACTGACTACTGTACACCAATATATTTTCAGTTATTTAAAATCAGATTAGACACTTGGATTGAAATGCATATTTTTATTTGTGATAAACCCATTTTCAGCTGTATGAGTCAAACTGCACCAAGTTACCACTCTTGAATACTTTGAAAGCAAAATTTTAATTTTTAAATAAATTATGTTCTAAAACGCTGCCCGATTGCGCTGGTTCATGGTAAATTTTGCATTCGGCAATATGCAAATGAGTTTGAGCAGACACTTGGGGGGGAAAAACCCATTTCTCAAAACTAGCGCAATTTGCACCCGATTGCTGATTGTACCCAACGCGGAAACTCTACCCCAGGATATGGCACGGACTCGATGGGCAGAATGGCCTCCTTCTGTGCTGTTATGACTCGATGACTCTATGACTTGAAACGTTAACTTGTCTGTCCTCTCCAGACACACTGCCTGAGTTGCTGTGTGTTTCCAGCATTTTCTGTTTTTGTTTCAGATTTCCAGCATCGGCAGTATCTCACTTTTTGTTCAAGAAAATTATTAAACAAGCCTCAGTTCCCAATAAGATGCCCTTTGGAATTTTATCACTCGAGTTCCAGCTCAGTAATGAGAAGAAGCTAATGATATATATGGGGAGACCAAACGCAGATTGGGTGACCGCTTTGCGGAACACCTCCGTTCAGTCCGTAAGGGGGACCCCGAGCTCCCGGTCGCCTGTCACTTTAATTCACCGCTTCACTCCCACTCTGACCTCACCATCCTCAGCCTATTACACTGTTCCACGGAAGTGCAGAGTAAGCTCGAGGAACAGCACCTCATCTTTCGTTTAGGCACGCTACAGCCCTCTGGACTCAATATCGAGTTCAACAATTTTAGATCATAACCTCAGCTCCAATCACATTTATATTTTATTTTTTCATCCACCCTTTTATTTGGCCCCCCCCCCACTTTTTTTTTCCTCCTAGAAGCTGGCAGCTGTCCTTCATTCTGCCAGTGGATTTCACACTTCTTTCAGCCTTAACCTGTCACATTAACACCACCTCTTGCCTTGCATATCTCTTAATGTCTCTTAATCTCCCCTTTTGTTCCTTTATCCCCTCCCCCTTTTCCCAGCTTTATCCTGGCCTTAAATCTATTTGATTTCCGGCTCTTTCCAGTTCTGACGAAAGGTCATCGACCTGAAACGTTAACTCTCTTTCTCTCTCCACGGATGTTGTCTGGCCTGCTGAGTTTTTCCAGCGTTTTCTGTTATTAATGATATCTCTATTGGCCAAATAAAATAGCTCTTCAGCATGTTCAGGAGTACAGATAAGCCTAGTTTATGATTGGAAAGATAGCACTCACTTCACAGGAGAGACAAGGAATTTGCCCAGCTACATAGCCCCAGGTGTGGGTGGCTATGGAAACAAAACATTAACAGGGCTCTCCAACATAGCACAAATGTAAACAAAGAGAGAATGGGTAATCAGGAAAAGAGAGCGGTTTGCAACGTCGTCAACTAAAAGAGAAATAAGATTTTTTTTTAAAGGTTTTTAATGTCTTTAGAATCTGTAATATTACAAAGTATTAAAGTACAAAGTATTACAGAATATTTACAGCACAGAAACAGGCCATTCAGCCCCACAGGTCCATGCCGGTGTTTATGCTCCACCTGAGCCTCCTCCCACCCTCTTTGTCTAACCCTCTTCCACATATCCTATTCTTTTCTCCCTCATTTACTTATCCAGCTTCCCCTTGAATGCATCCATGCTATTTGCCTCAACTACTCCCTGTGGTAGTGAGTTCCACATTCTAACCACTCTCTGGATAGAGAAGTTTCTCCTGGATTCCCTATTGGATTTATTAGTGACTATCTTATATTTGTGGTCCCTAGTTCTGGTCTCACCCGCAAGTCGAAACATCTTCTCTACGTCTACCCTATCAAACCCTTTCATAAGGATTGATAATGGAATGGTGGGTGGGGGGGGAAAAAAGGTGTGCCCCGGGATTGGCACTTCAGAAGTTCAATGCAAATAGGTCAAATTTGTGGACAAATCAAAATGGGGAGTAGAGAAGAGAAAGGGACAGTCAATGAACAGATAAGACAGTTGAGTGGTTGAGGAAATTCAATACAGATGAAGCATTGCACACTGGAAGAAAAATCAAATGATCGATGTACACCATAATGGGTCAAAATAGCTCAGTGTTTATTTGAAATATCTAGCGGTATTACGGTCAATGATTAACATATGCAATCAATGCAAAGGAGCAATCAATTAAGCAAATAGAATTCTGAATTATATAGCCAAATTAGTAGAATACAAGTCAGAGAAGGTCATGCTAAAACTGCATCATGCTTTAGTCAGACTGCATCTCGAATACCAAGTCCAGTTTAGGTCACTGAGACAGACATTCAAACTCCAGAGGCAGTGCAAAGAACCAAGAGGCTTATCCCTAGTATTACTGAATCATGAGAAAAGACAGAGGAAACTAAGGTTTTTCAGTCTTCATTGATAGTAACCTCAGCATATTAGAAAGTGCTGAATCATAAAAGACTCTGCAGTCTCTCTGGCCAGTCCCAAAAACAATATCTCAATTAGCCACTCCCTCAAATATCTATCCAATTCTCCCTTAATTTTCACACAGCCTCCCATGTCTTTGGGCAGTTCATTCCACAAATTCACCACCTTCTGTGCAAAGCAGTTAAATCTAAAGTATCTGTGCGCGTTCCTTCTTCTAAGCTTGAACCAGTGGCCCCCATGGTTGCGAAAATCTCAAACATATTATCAAGGTTTGATACATGTATTTCTCAAGTGTCTTTTAATATCTTGCCAGAGCCTTTGCTTCTCCAGAGTAAACAATCCAAACCACTTCAACCTGTCCTCATAGCTCACCCTTTTCTGCACCACCTGCAATGCACACAGTACTCTGGGTGCGGCCATGATATATGGAATAGAAAAGGTAAACCTGGAAAATGATTAAACCACAATAATAGGCAACACAGGTTCAAACTGGCAGAATGCAAATTTAGGATGGCTATCAGGAAGTTCTTTTAAAAAGAGAGCGCAACACATGAAATTGACTTCGACATAGTGCAGTGGAAGTAAAGGCCCTACAGTGACTCAAACAGTTGGACGCTGTGATGGGGGTGCAGACAAGAACTGCTTAATTGTTCTGGATAAATGAGCCAAGGTGGTTTGAAGTGCCTTCCTCATCTACAATAATCATGGCGATCTTCAATTATGGATACAGTGGTGTAGTGGCTGCATTACTGGACTAGTATCGAGAGCACTGAACTAATAATGCAGAGAATAGGAGATCAAATCCCACTATGGAAGTTTGAGAATTTGATTTCAGTTCAATAAAAAAACTGAAAATAAACTTATCCGATCCTTAGCTGGGCTGACCTACAAGTGAATCCAGTCCCACTATACCCTTAACTGGCCTAGTAAGCCACTCACTTGTATCAAACTGTACAGAAGGCCCACCACCACCTTCACGGGGCAACTAGGGATGGGAAATAAATGCCAGCAACACCCACATCCAGAACATGAATAATAAAATAAAACACTTTGTACAATTTAACAGTAATCACAGGCATAGCAAATCTTGAATCTTAAACATAGTTGGATTGCTCTTCGAAACAGCCAGCGTAGATTTGATGGGCCGAATGACCTCCTTCTGTGCTGTACTATTCTATGATTCTATAGAAGACATTACCAGAATTGGAAAGTCACTCCAGTATTCTGCCAATGGAAGTAGGGCAGGAGAAAGAGTCAGAAATATAGGATTATTTTTTGGGGCATACAATTTTGGAAAAGAGCCAAAAATACAACTGAAGAGAAATAGTGTTCCTCTGAATCTGCCAGTTCTTTTTCTAAAGAACAAATGGGAGTTTTCTTCTTTGAATAATAACTGTGACTTCTCCTCACAGAGCAATAGAAAGCAAATTATCTTTGACGAAATCCAATGCCCTCAGTTTCCTGAGTTCAATATCAAGATGACTTTTTTTGAGGAAAGAAAAACATAAAATAATCCACCTCTTTATAGGCTAGTTTTGTCCCTTAGCATTCTGTGTAACCAGATTGTACTCTCATTGTTAATAAGTGAATTAAATATAATTCCAAGATAACATTTAGGAATTTCACTACCATAAACAAAACCAGCCCATAAATTAGTCTTGAGAATACAATGCAACAACCAACCAGTGTGTGGAATAGCTTTACATAAATACAAAAAAATCACTGCTTAGAATCACTTACAAACAAATCATCCACTTCCCTGTGCAAAGTGACCACCCCATCACGCAAATATAGTCTGTCCTTGGGTCCCTAATAACGTACCACCTAACATTCCAACAAGAGGTCAAAAACAAACCAAGAGCATTGTACAAATAAAATAAAAACTCCAGCTTCAGCCCTATGTTGACAAGAGGTCATTCCCTCATAAGACAAACAAATAAAAACTTCTTCCACAAAGTTACAGTTAATCTCCAACCACTCCCCACCTAATGAGAACACTCATTACAACTATAGAGCTACAAAATCAGCATAATGCACCAAACATGAAGAAATTCCAATCTTAGGTTTTTTCTCTCCATTTGTTCTCACATTTATTGCCCATCCCTAGATTTTTTTTTTTAAAAAACAACTGAATGGCTTACTAGGCCACTTCAGAGGATGTCAAGAGTCATCCCGATAGTATGGGACTGAAGTCACATGTAATCTCGATCATGTAGGTGTGTCAGGTTCCCTTCCCTGAAGGACATTAGTGAACCAGTTGGGTTTTTAACCAACAATCCAGTAGCTTTCATGATGATGTTATTCTGGTGCCAGACCTCAAACCATCAGAATTAACAAATTTATTGTTGAATTATATTTGATAACTTGCCATGGTGGCATTTAAACTCTTGACCCCCTTGGTAACTAGTCTAGTATCATAACCACTACACTACTGTACCCAAATATTACTCAACTATAGCATATCTACTAAAAAGACAAACTACAAGTTCCTTATACAATATAGGAAATTTAAGGGCAAAATTCAGCAAAAAGCAGGAGGCCAAAAATTAAAAGGTTGTGTGGGAGTCTATTGCAAATTGCACTAGCTGAAGGGTCGTCTAAACCTTTTGCTGTCATAGGCCACATTGGCGAGTACTATGGAGCCGCTGGGGCCACGTACCTTAAGTGCAGACAGAACTCAATTGCCTGGACTTCATTGACTGGATTGTCACAGTTTGGATGCTGCTGACTTAAGAATTCCTGTGACTGAATAAACTGTTCTAGCTTTACTTGTGTGCTTTAGGTAGAATCTCAAGATTGTAGCACTTCCAGCTGATTGCTATTCTACACTGCATTATAAAATCCAGACATGGGGGTAGCCCAGTCCGACAGGTTGAACAGTAGAAAACCATATTGTCACAAGCTCAAATACTGGCCTTTACACCCACCTCTAAAGGAAGGTTTTGCAGTCCAGTTGTTACTACACAAAGCACTTCCCCTGTGATACAATGCAAAACTGTCAGAACCGGATGCCATGTTCACAGACCCTCAATGGTGGCGAATGGGGAGAAGCTCTACACCCAGGTCATCCTGCGCTGTTGGATGAAAAGCCGTGCTAGTAGGAGGCAGATATACTTAAAAAGGGAAAGAAAAATAAAATAATTGCAAAGTAAGAGGGAAAAGTATGGGTCTACTATACAAGTTGAGATAAATTTGCACTCAAAAGAATGAGATAATAGGATTTTGTTTTATTTAATCTTTCAGGATTAAACTAATTTTAAAAGCACAAGAGGTCTTTAATCTGCCTCGTCATGCCAGTAATCCGCAATTACAAACTTTACACATGGGGTGAAGCCAATTGTTTAAACAACTGAACCAGTTCACCTTTTCACATTTCCCACGGAGTAATTGATCACGGTTGTGACACGGTTCCCAACTGAGTACTTTCAGGGGTTTTAATGATCTCAAAGGTCAAAGGCAAGCTGTACTATTCAAATCCCCCTTTTCTCAGGTGATAAAAATATTCTCTTTAATGATGTGTAATGAAAGCATGTGTCCTTCACCATGCCACCGCCCACCCCCAACTGATGCAATAAACCATCTAGTATGTTGAACTTCCAGATTATGCTTTTCCATTCAATTTTTGTCCCATCAAATTTCTGAGCAAGACCAATGCAAAGGTTCCCAGAACTGGCACTGAACAGCAATGTAAACCATGGCAACTGCATGTCAACTTAGTTCTATGCAAATTAACTAAACAAAACTGAGAATCCAAATGACATTTTCCCACATTTTGTGCTACAGGAAGGAACACTCCAATACTAACCATCAAAGCACAAGTTTAACTCCCCACTCTCCTGGCAGTGCAAGAACAATTATCGTTAAATCTCCTTCAGAGGTGAAGTGCAAATGGAAAGAAAAAACAAGTTTATGTGGGGTTATTTATCTTACGGCTGATTTGCTAAAAGTTATATTGGGTTATGGGTAGTTACTGGAACACTGGACCAGACCAGAAGGCTACAGTTCAAATCTCAGTTTCTTGGGGTCTTTTCTAAAGAGAAAGCTATGCCAACTTCTGCTAGCAAATTAGTCAGGGAGTCCTCTTCACACTTCTCTCAAAAGGTCCAAGGAGTGAAACTGAAGTGTGTCTGGAAAAGTTATGGGCTGCACAGTACTGTACACTGACCAAATACAATATGGTGGAGGGAAATAACTTTTATTTTAAAATTGTGTTGTTACAAAACTCATGAAAAAGTATAAAATTGGTTTACACTGAAAAACCGAGCATCATTTCTATACAGAAAGCACTTGCTGAGAAACTGTGTTAAGTGCAATTATAAGTTACACAAACAGCCATCTTTATTACAGTATCTAATTTTCATTATTTCTATCCACAATAAACATGTTACATTACATGGTTTCCCCCGCCCGCCCCCCATACCCATTTGGGTTTCAGTTCCAAAGGGGAATACATTTCAAACTAAGGGAAAGTGAAGAATATTATCTGCAGCTGGTTGACTATTTGTGGTAACAGTTTTCTGTCATTCAAAACTCCCAGGTTTTTTTTCAGTAAAAGATGGTACATATAAGCAGAAGAAAATGAGCAGAGCCAAACACTTTTATTGTACAGGGCACCCATCATAAGTCACCTTGTTCAATAGATTGGATAGGAAAAAGGGACAAAATGGAAAGAAAGAAACAGATGAGCGTGTTTTCCTGCACTTCCTACTCACTGAGCCAAGATTGGTGGCATTCCGAGTTCTGACGAAGGGTCATCGACCTGAAACACTGACTCTGATTTTCCTCGCTCTACAGATGCTGCCTGACCTGCTGAGTATTTCCAGCATTTTCTGTTTTTATTTCAGATTTCCAGCATTCGCAGTATTTTGCTTTTGTATTGGTGGTATTCTTCATCATTTTCAAAATGGAAGCTTTTGTTTTCCAATATTTTTACTCACTCCATCCACCACAATTGACAAACATTTCTTTAAACAGCTTTTGACTTCTATTCGGCACGAATGAGCCGTTTGCTTCCATTATGTAGTGGAGACAAAATATTACATACATCACAATGATTATTGCCCCTTTTAAACATGCAATTTTTGCTGGGCTCTGACTTTGCACGATTAGGGAAACGCTGATGGTAAAAGATAGTATTAATCTGATACAGTCTGTTCCATATTATATTTCATCCTTTCTCTTTGAAGGCCCTCATCAAGCAAGTGGGATTCTGTATTGAGGAAGTGATATTTAGATTTTAACATATCCCCGTTCCTTCTCCACGTTTCGAAAGTGTAAACCAGCTGAGGTTGAAAAGTTTTAGCAAAACTGTATTCCAGGAGAGTTTAGAATATCTTGAATGAAGCCCACTTAAGCAATATTGTTCTGCTCTAGATATTGGTGTACAGTCCTGTGGTTGCTTTTGATTAAAATGATTTACAAAAGATGTCACCAGGGTGTCTGTGTGTGGCGGAGGGGGTGGAAGAGGAAGAATGTGTTTGTAGATCTATTATACCAAAGTGATCTTCAATTGTATAAAAATGATGGATTATTTTTAACTACCATACTTTATTGATGATGCGGAGATGCCGGTGTTGGACTGGGGTGGACAAATGTGAGAAGTTGCACAACACCAGGTTATGGTCCAACAGCTTTATTTGAAATCACAAGCTTTCGGAGCGCTGCTCCTTCGTCAGGTGAAGTCAGCAGCGCTCCGAAAGCTTGTGATTTCAAATAAAGCTGTTGGACTATAACCTGGTGTTGTGCGACTTCTCATACTTTATTGATTCCAGGTCATCAGTTTCAGCAACACAAAATCAGTTCTAATAAGTGAGTGAATGAGATATTTGGGGTTTTATATATTTTTTTTTTAAAAAAGGATTATTTTTAACTTTAGGAAACAGGTAAAAAAAAACCTGGTTGGCTCGGTAGATAGATGCATCATGGGAGGTGGCACTGAATCACATACTAGAAAAGGTCCTAAATTCAGTTCCCAAGAAAATCTCAGTTAGGGTGGCAGTCAGAGCATTCAACTGGCCTCAGTTTTTCCTGCCTTGGGAATGGAAAATTAGCCAGAGTTTCCACTCCTGATCATTATCTAGTGACATCTGTTTGAAAGTGCAATTAGAGACTTCTAGTGAAGACAGGAGCACGCAATTCTAGGAGGCTCCACGCCCCCACGAATGAATACTCTGCTGGCACTCACTGTTTTAAGCCCACTTGGGTGCTGGGGCCTGTGGAACTATTTCCTAGCATAAGTCGTGCCTGCAGGAGGGAAAAACTGTTAAAACAATTCTAACCTCAAAACATACACCTCATCAAGAAAAGTAGTTTCTGCATTCTATAAATAAAAGTAGCTTTCAACCAAAAAATGGTACAATGAGAATTAAACAACAGTCACTGTTTTAAGTCTTTGGCACTGAAGAACTAATTAGCAACTAAGGAGTGTCTGTGATAAGAAGAGAAACTAATCTATAGTTAATATGTAGTTTAACTAAAGGGGATTATCAAAAGGTTAAGGGTTGCGCAAGATTTTTTGTTTTTGTTCCTAGCCCTTTCTTGCTCTGACAGAGTCACAATGAAGAACCAGTGCCAAAATGCAGGGTTTCCTTTCGTCTAACTGCACATTCAACTTGTATAAAACAGCAACTTTGTGACAAGTCAAAAACAAGCAACTATTATGCTGGTAAAAATAAATTTTATTCAGCTTTCACATGCACTCAAGTGACACAATGACATTAAGAATGTACATAACAATCAGTGTCCAGCATCCTTCCCACACACTTCTACCCAAAGGTCAAGTTACAGATAGAACAAGTTTAGAAGCTGTGAGTGCAGTGCCACATTAAACCACCTCCACCAGTCCAACACAATTTGCCTTCAAAGTCTGTGTTCTAAACAGCGAACGGTTTGTTTCTGTATTTATTTAAACCCACTACTTCATTAGCTACTCAATGAACTAATTAGCAAGGGTTCAAACATTATTAAGTGGCTCTCATATCTCCATTGCTCAATAAAACCACATTCAATCTAATTTATCAAATTTAATTAGTCCATTACCTTCCAATATTTGCCAATAAAATTACAGACAAGAATGTGTGGCTTTGTCTAACACAATTACTGATCGGAAAGGCAGTGGAGACCAAATTGTTTTCTGGGCTGTACTATGCTCCTAAGGAATAGCTTATAGTTTGAATTATAAAACAGCAACCTGTCATTGTCCAACCTGCTCCGACCACCTTCCTACTTACAGGTCTAAGCATCCCTCACTGTCCAAACAGTGTTCATCATTAGCCTGTTCGATTATAAGAAGCATCAGAGCCAAGGCCAATCATCTTGTCTTCACCCGACATCCATGCACATACCAAGCCTGGATGATTTTACCTTCCCTACCAAGGGAAGGGCAAATTATAGCAACCCTGTTACAGTCCCAACAAAGATCAACTAATCCCGTACAGCCCAGAGGCTGGATCTAAAGCCTTTCTTGTCTATACAGCCGCTACTCACTAGATAAACTCACTATGCCATCAGGGGATCTTTAAAGAGATGTTTTTCTATTCCTCTCTGTCTGTATTCTTTGTGCACGAGAGAGAGTGTGCCAGTGAGAGACTAGAGATGTAGTGATATCACAGTCTGGCTCAAATTAGAATTCTTTCCATTATATCAAGAAATATAATTTGTTTGGTATCTACACAAAGTAGCATTTGGGGCCCCTGGGTACAATAACATTTTTCAGTTGTGAAGAAAAGTCTATCCCCGAAATGTCAACTTGTTTGTTCTCTCCACAATTGCCGATGGACCTGCGGTGTTTTAGATTTCCAGCATCTACAGTTTTTTTGCTTTTTACTTGTACAATTGAATGCATTGGGCCAGAAATTCGGGTCTCCACGGGTGAGTACGCGCAGTGTACTCACCCGTAGACCCAACGAAAGTGCCGGTTTCGCGCATGCGCTGGAAACCAGAACTTCCGTTCCCTTGAAGGAAGGGGTTCGGAGGTCAAACGCGTGCGCCGGAGAGGCAGCGCGTAGACCTGGAACTTCCGGTTTTTTTTTCCAGGTTTCTCCGTGAGGGCAAGTCCCTGGCAGCTGCGCGTTGAAAAAGCAGGCGCAAGGCCTGCTTTTAACAAGGTAAGTGGTGAATTAAGTAAAATTTAAAGATTTTTTCCACAGGTTTATCTTTTTTAAATACTTTAAAGAAAGGTAAGTTTATTTTTAGCCCCGTTAAAAACTGTAATAAATTTTCAAAAATTTAAATTTTTGTTTAAAATAGTTAATTTATGTAATTTATAGTTATTTTTAAAATGTGATTTTTAAAAAATGTATTTGAAGTTTTAGTGAGGTTTTGGGGCCGATCTCTATTCATAGATTTGACAGGTCTTCTGTCAAATCTATGAATGGAGATTCCCTGCTCCGATTGGCTCTCCATGGCCCACGTGATCCCAGGGGACGCTTCGAACTAACTGCGCCCCTGAGATACGCGAGCACTGCGCGCCAGCAGCTGGAGGAGGCCCAGGATCGGAATCCCACGCGGGCCCACAGCACAACAGCAGGCGTGCTAGGTAAGTGCAGGTCGGAGCCTTGCACCCGCGGGAAGCCTCCGACCCGAATTTCTGGCCCAATATATTCAACAGCACAAGGTGCAGATTTGTATCACTAATAAAAATCACACTAATGTAAACATGTTGCGGACTCACTTATGCCTACACACCGAGAAGGAAATGGTCTCAAAGCACAGGAATTTTAAGTCTTTGTAAAACTACCATACATACTAGATGTCCGATGTACTTCTAGCTTTATTTAACAAACGCCAGAGCCCTGTACAGTACATTAGGCTCAGAGTTTTACTACCTCAATTATGTGCACTCTCACCTCGGAGTTAGAAGGTTGTGCGTTCAAGCCCCACTCCATGACTTGACTACATAATCTAGGCAGACACTTCAGTACAGTACTGAAAGAGCATTGTATTTCCAAAAGGTGCCACTTTTCAAGTGAGACATTAAACCAGGGAATATATATATATTTTGTTTTTTTAAAAACATGGAAAAATTAAATGAGGTTAGTGGATTTCTTGTGGTTTGAGCTGCCTTGCCTTCTTTGGCATTGGTCTCCATCTCGTGCAGACAGTTACAAATCCAAATGTAGAACAGAGCTTCCAAAGCAAATTCTGATTTTTTTTTTTAATTAGTATTTTTTATTCAAAGCTACCATAGACTAAAGTTGTAAAAATATATTTTACTCAAATCACAGATGATGTGATTAAGATATTCAGGTTTTCAAATTGCATTTTTTCCCCTCCTGATTTATACAAGTAGGATCTAAAGATTCCTTGTTTCTTAAACCATTTAAACATTTATTAATGAAGGCATCCGGGTAAACGGCAAATTAATTGGCAAATTAATTTCAATTTAGACAAGTGTGAGGTTATGCATTTTGGTAGGAAGAATAAGGAAGCCACATACTCCTTGGAAAATAAGAGTCTAAATAGGGTAGAGGAGCAAAGGGATCTAGGGGTACAGATTCCACAAATCATTAAAAAGTAGCAATGCAGGTTTACAAGGTCATGAAACACAGCAAACCAAGCACTGGGGTTCATTTCCCGAGGGATAGAATTGAAAAGCAAAGTTATGTTAAACTTGTATAGAAACTTGGTTAGACCATACTTGGAGTACTGTGCACAGTTCGGTTCTCCATATTATAAAAAGATATATAGGAGGCACTGGAGAAGGTGCAAAAAAGATTTACAAGGATGTAATCAGAACGGAGAGGTTATACCCAGTTAGGAAAGATTGAACAGATTGGGGCTCTTTTCTTTAGAAAAGAGAAGGCTGAGGGGTGACCGGATAGCAGGTCTTTTAAGATTATGAAAAGGTTTGATAAAGTAGACAGAGATGTTTCCACTTGTGGGGGAGACCAAAACTAAGGACCATAAATATAAGATAGTCACTAATAAATCCAACAGGAAATTCAGAAGAAGTTTCTTTACCCAGTGGTTAGAATGTGAAACTCGTTATCTCAAGGTGTATTTGAGGCAAATAGCATAGATGCAGTTAAGGGAAAGCGGGATAAACACATGAGGGAGAAAGGAATAGAAGGTTACGGTGACAGAGGTCGATGAAGAGGGGTGGGAGGAGACTGGTGTGGAGCACAAACACTGGGCTGAATGGCCCATTTCTGTGCTGTAAATTCTACGCAAGTTCTTCTCGTACCCTGGCCAAGATTCGGCCCTCAACCACCACCAAGCAAATTTATTGGTCATTCATTTCATTTCTATCTGTGGGACCTTGCTTTGTGCAAATTGGCTGCTGCATTTGCCTACAAAACAATAACTACACTTCAAAAAGTAATTAAGTGGCTGTGAAGCACTTTCCAATATTCCAACGATGTGAAAAGTACTTATACAAAAGCAAGTTCTTTCACTCTTAATTAACCGTACCGGATTATCCACAACAATGTTTGTGGGGGTCAGTTTTGCATAAGCAATTGAGCATTTTTAATTGATTTTTCACAGTTCTGAGTTCTTGATCCAGCAGGATAAGTAGTTATTATCTGGCTATCCTGTACCTGGTAGAGCACTTCAAGTCAGGCGTACAGCAGTCATTGAAATCCAGGACACCATTCGGAGCCAGACTGCCAACATTTTTCCAAGAATCTCATTTTTAAAATGGAAGTGAGAGTCTTTTCGTCACGTGCTGGGAATGCGATTCGGTAATCGAAATAGACCAATCAGAAGCTTAAAGACTCCGTCAGACTGAATATAGAGAGACTCTTGATTTGCCACCGATTTCTACTATCTGCCAGAGGGCTCTCCATATGGTGGATAATTGAGGTTCCATTCTAAACCACAACAATGATCAAGTTAGCAATGTCCTGTGAGTCATTTGGCAGCTTCATCCTGCGTGTCTACCAACAATATCACAAAAGTCTCTGTGATGTGAGCTAAAGACAGACATGAAATCCTTAAATATTTTACCTCAGTTTAAATAATTACACAGCAAGTTTATTGCAGAGTCAAGGGGCTTCAGAAGCTAGATTACAGTGAACTTTAAATTTCTTTATACCATGGCAGCAGATCAGTCAATTAGAACAAAAGTTTTCAAAATTATGAAAGATTTTGGGAATGTAAATAATAAAAAATTCTCCCCATTCATTGGTGATTCAGTAACAAGGCTCACACAGTCAGAATTATTTCTAGAAGAACAAAGGTGAATGATACTACAATATTTTTAATTTATTAGAAAATGCAATGCTTTACCACAAGTGCCTATTAAGGCAAAAGCTACATCATTTAAAAGGGAATCAGATAATTATTTGAAAAAGAATATCGAAAGGTATGGAAATAGGATTAGAGTAGACAGTTCTAGTTAAAGAACTTAACACACGCACAATGGGCTGAATGGCCTCCCTCTATGGTGTAATTTTTGTCATTCTATGGTAATAGTCATTCAACTATAGGTTATTCTTAGAGTAGAGCAAGTGGGAAGCATAGAGCAGAAAGATCAGGGACCACAGGAGGGTCTGCAGTCCTGTGAACCTGCTGCCCTTGTAGGTGGTAGAGGTCACGGATTTGGGAGGTGCTGTCGAAGAAGCCTTGACGAGTTGCTGCAGTGCATCTTGTAGATGGTACACACTGCAGCCACAGTACACCGGTGGTGGAGGGAGTGATTGTTTAAGGTGGTGGATGGGGTGCCAATCAAGCGGGTTGCTTTGTCCTGGATGGTGTCGAGCTTCTTGAGCGTGTTGTTGGAGCTGCAATCATCCAGGCAAGTGGAGGAGTATTCCATCAAGTTTATCAGCTTGGTATCAGACTTGACTCAGTTTAATACTCTCACCAGAAGCTTCTGGGTTCAAGTTCCACTTCAGAGACAGATGTTAAACGGAGGCCCAGTTTGCCCCCTCAGGTGAACTTGGGTCCCATGGCACTATTCAAGGAAGAGCAAGGGAGTCCTCATGGTGTCCCAGTCAACAGTTATGCCTCAACCAATATCACAAACAGATTATCTGGTCATTTATCTCACTGCTGTTTTTGGTACCTGGCTTCCACATAAATGCAAGTTCATTCTTTCTTTATCAGCTCGAGAACATTTCTATTAGCTCAATTATCAAGAAAACCTTTGAAATGACCATCATCAAGATGTACCAGTTTATTAAATATAAAAAACGGCACGCTGCAAAAATTCTGAACAGCAAACCAGCCCCCATTCAACTTGGAGGTCATTTTGAGCCATCTGATCCTGTCCTATCCCAACACTAACCCAAACCCTGAACATTGGGGCTGCAGTCAGTCAGTAGTACTGGGAAACCCAAGGTCACCTCCCACATTTGATTTTTTTTCTCAGATTTCAGTTCTTTTTTTCTTTAATTTCAGGGAAACTTATGAAATCATTCTATTTTCACCCCAGTTCTTAGTCTCCCTAATCCTTGCACCACAGGTTTTGAATGGACTAGGTGGAGGGTGGGGGAAGGCAAGGAGAGTATAAAATGAACTTGCTGACCTAGATTTCAAGCCCAGGGTATTTTAACTCCTGTCATGGAGTCATACAGCACAGAAAGAGGCCCTTCGGCCCATCGTGTCCGCGCCGGCCATCAAGCCCCGTCTATTCTAATCCCTGGTGGCCACCTCCAGCATTTCGATGTTTTTTAATGTACGGTTAAGGGAATGGTGAAAGGGGTTACAAGGACCGTTAATGCAGAGCAGATTTGTGTAACTTGTTCAGGGGAGGGGAATGAGCAGGTCGCCAGAAGCACTGTTTATCAGCTGATCTCTGGCTGCAATGCATTGTGCTCACCTTCCTTCTTCTGTTTCTCTTCACCTTCATCCAATTTTTCCTCATCAGATGATGACTCTTCCTGTTGCTCGGCCTCCTCCAACTCCAATCCTCTCTGAATTGCCATGTTGTGTAACATGCAGCACACAACAATGGTGCAACAGACTTTATGTGAGACATATTATCTGGAACACCCTGGACATGAGGGGAAGTCAGACACTGCTGCAAATCCCAGAGCTCCCTCATATGGAGTGCTGGAGTCCATGGGAAAAGCAATATATTGATTGGGCCTGGCAAATAGGGCATTGGTGACCCGCTTGATGAAGCGGTGCACTGCAGACTGGGAGATGCAGGTGATGTCCCGTGCAACAGCCTGGAAGGAGCCCGAGGCAAAAAAGTTAAAGGCAACGGTGACTTTGACAGCCACTGGCAAAGCATGGCCACCTGGGCCGGCAGACAGCAGATCCTGTTGCAGGAGGCTGCATAGATGAGGAACTACCTGCCTGGTGAAGCACAGTCTTTTGATGCTGTGCTCCCCAGTCAAATCCAGGAAAGTGCCGATAGCCCTTGTGGGCTGGGTAAGGCCTTCTACGAGCAGCCCCCCTTCACCTGCTGTCCTCTAACAGACTCACCTGCTGGTTGTGGAGGCTGCGGCTACTTCTTTACCTCCATCTGTTCCTCTATCCAAAACAATGAAGTAAAAAATGGCACCCATAATAAACTGTGAAAGCTTAATCAGGGTGAGTAAGGCAAAAAAAAGACATCTTCAAGCTCAAAAGTCCCTTGGAAATCTACTAAGCGCAATAGCATACAGATCCCTATAATCAGAGTGCCTGGTGCCTCTTTAAATAGTGCTTCCAGTCACAGTGCCTGAAAACAAATCGGCAAGATTTTACTCAGCAGGTTGGCTGCTGGCCGGGGCTTCTGTCTCACCCAGTTAAAAATCACATCAGAGTCCAAATTACATCGTAGGATCCCAATTTGTATGCATCTGTCTGCTTCTGGCAGGTCCCTCAGCCACCTTGCAGTACATCTCGGCCCTGCTTCAGTCCTTCATCATGAAACCACTGGGATAAGACGACACACAAGTCTCACAGTAGACACTCTGCCTGGAGTTCAAGCTGATTCATGAGTTACAGTCTGGATCACAAATGATTATTATTGCATTCACACAGACTGTACTCATGACATATGATTGGAATCCCCATGATTAAACTGGCCCAATGATGTTAGCATAAAACCAGCATCTACGTTGTTTGTTGTCTCCTACACGCCACAAATTGGAGTTCAAATTATTGTTCAATATCAGTGCCTGCAGAAGGATCAGATAATGACAGTCTGACTGCATACCCAGTCACTTAGAACATGCCATTGGGTATTAGAGACTGTACACAGAAACAACACAGCTTTTCTGAAGTATATGCCAGGAGTGATATGATGCAGGTTTGTGCCTGCAATTTTCCAAATTCTGATTGTAGTTGTATCATTTAGGAGGGGCACAGTTAAAGTGGGGTTCTTTCTTGAGAGGAGATTTCTCAGCTGCTCTCATGCACGGGTCAGCTCAAGAGTGCAACTATGGATGATTCAGGATATTCCTCTCTGGGGCCTGGGTATAAATCCCACCCGGACCATGTGATGAAAATCTCTCAATGCCAGCTGTTAAGCAGACTAAAGTTTGGGCCAGTCTCATCCCAGGTTCTAGTGTGTACACGAGTCCACAATACAAAACTGCCCAGAGCTCTTTAACTGCCGAGCGGTGTGCCAGCTTTGCTTAGTTGATAACTCAGTCTTCTTGGGGCCAGAAGGTTGTGGGCTTGAGCTCAATCTAGGTTGCCACTCCTGTGCACTACTGAGGGGTTGCTGTTGTGTCAATATAGTTCTTTGAACAAGACGTTAAGTCAATGTCCTGTTTGCCTGTTCTGGAGAATGTCAAGAGGCTCCATGGCACTATTCAAAGCAGAGCAGGAAGCTCTGGTGGTATTCTGCCTAATATTCCTTCCTCCAACAATATCCTGAATAAGCAAATTAACTGGTCATTCATCGCAGGACTGTTTTATGTTGTTGTTGCTGGCACAAATGGCTGCCGCATTTGTCTACATGACAATCACAATTGAAAAGTAATTTATTGAGCAGTGGTGTTTGGTGATGTATTGACTTGGTGGTAATACCTGCATTTATAAAGCACATTATAATCTATAGAAATAAAATCTATAGAAATAAAATAACTTCACACTGGTTCAGTTAAAAAGGTCCTCCTCCATTTGGTGGGAAAAATAGACAGAATCAGTATCATTCTGCAAGTGGCCCTACTGTATCTGGGACTGATTAATGTTAACAGGCAGTGTCCCAAATGGGTATGGCTTCTCTCACATTGACTGATGGATGAAATATTGAGTCCTCTTTCACAGGAATGCTTTCCATTGTTCCGGATATTGCACATCGGCATGCACTTCAAAAGGTCAGATCGGATCTGCAATTAGTCCTCACACGCTATCTCGCATTTGTTTCAGTTTGTATGTTCCAAATTAGTGCTGGTACAAGAGTTCACATCAAGTAATTCAAACACACAGCAATAAAATCCAGCAGCAAAGCAGAGGCTAGCAATGCAGCCATATCGTTCATCTCACGTTGCTGCAAAGCAGTTACAGTGCTGCAGCAACAAAAGAGCAGCAGCATTGCTGCAGGCAAAGCCATGTCAGTTCAGGGTTTTGCATTGCTGCAAAACTAACTTATTTTTTTTTAACTAATTTAAAAAGTTTGAGAATGGCCCAGGTCACCCCCCAAGAACATCTTTTAAGTTTCGAATGTTCAAAAAGAGCCGACAGAAAAAAAAAGTTCGCAGGACAGTCAGCTCGATTCTAAAATTAGAAAATTCACTATCTGACAGTGCAGCTCTCCACAGACCAGGAAATTTGAATCCACTACAAAATACAGATAAACTGTCAGGACATTCCAACAATGAGACAACCTGAGCAAAGCAAAGCTAATCACCTCGGAGAACCACAGTGACCGATGGGATAACTCCCTGGATTGCAGGAAATTGAAATCTGTTGATGTAAAAAAGACTTGCATTTATGTAGCGCCTTTCACAACCACCGGACGTCTCAAAGCGCTTTAGTCAATGAAGTACCTTTGGAGTGTAGTCACTGTTGTAATGTGGGAAATCGCAAATTTGCGCACAGCAAGCTCCCACAAACTGCAATGTGATAATGACCAGATAATCTGTTTTTGTTATGTTGATTGAGGGATAAATATTGGCCAGGACATCGGGGATAACTCCCCTACTCTTCTTCAAAATAGTGCCATAGGATCTTTTGCGTCCACTTGAGAGCAGACAGGGCCTCGGTTTAATGTCTCATCCGAAAGACGGCACCTCGAACAGTGCACTGCTCCCTCAAGCAAATTCTGTCAATGAGCCCACACCAAGCAAAGCAAAGGCAGCCACCTCAGATTGGGGGTGTGCAGCGCTCTGCTTTGCCTAAAGAGAGTAATGAGAGTGCGGCCACATAACACTGTGCAGTCTATTCACACCACTCTAATTACTCCCAACGTCAAACCAGACCACCCTCCACTTCTAAATCACAGTTCTGTCTACAAGTCTTTCCCATTACAAATGCTTCAAACACAAAAAAAACTCTGGAAATTGCTTGCTCTTGTATTGAATGGAAAGTTTTAGCTGTGAAGTTGTCTTCCTCACTGTCCCCCAATGGATATACATGGTGAAACCAGGGCTGCTCCATACAATCTACTCCAACAGATTCAACACACCGAGCCCCAATTATACCTCCAGATTTCTGTGTAACCTTCTCACGCTAGAGAAATGATAAGCACACCTCTACCACATGGCTAAGTGTCAAAGGATTCTGTAAATTTCCAACACTAGGATGTCCAAGTTCAGCTCATATTGCAACTTCTCTTTTGGTCGAACGAGCAGCTCAGATTTTTTAATCCAAAAACAGAATTGCTCTGCATCTGATCTGCTCTCCGTACAGAGCCACAGGCAAGGAATGTGAACGCTATTAATGGACAGCACGGTTGGTTCTCAGTGGAAATGCACATATTCTTCCCACTTCCAGCACTTTTCAGGGAGAGAGAAAGAGGAAGAGAGAAAGAAAAGTATGGGAAAAAGAAAAAAAAAACAAATGAAGGAGCTGGGAGAAAGAGATAAAGAAAGATGAAACAGAAGAAATGAAGGAGTGAAGGTAGAAGTAAAAGGAACTGGGGAAGGGGAAAAAAGAAAGCAGCAGAAAGATAGAGCAGAGGGAATGGAAGGCAAGAGAGAAAGGAAAAAACTCTAAAGTGAAGGAGCAAAAAGAGAGAAGAGGAAAGACAAGAGAGGCAGGAGAGGAATAGTTTGGTTACAACAAAACATGTCTGTGACTGTTCCGGATTAGGATTTCTATGGCTATGACATTTTTTAAAAAATCATGTCTGATTCACTATTTTGCTGTTGTACTCTAAGGATTGGGGTCTTTAGGCTCCAGATTACTGAAGGACTAAAGTCAATACCTATCTGGACAATGTGATTTGCACAGCTGGAAACAGTACAAACGAATGCAGAATGCCTATCTGCACTTTCTTCCATTGGAAATAGACAATCTTTTATTATCACAGCCATTCAGGGTTGGGGATTCAAAAGGGATTTGGGTGGCCATGTACACAAACCTCAAAGCTAGTGCACAGGTACAAAAAGTAATCAGAAAGACTAATGGAATGTTGGCCTTTATGTTAAAGGGGTTGGAATACAAACAGTTGAGAAAGTTGTACAGTGCCTTAATCAGAATCCATCTGGAGAACTGTGTTCAGATTTGGCACTGAACCTCAGGAAATATATATTGATCTTGGAGGGGGTACAGTGCAGATTCACCAGAATAATACCAAGAATTCAAAGGTTAAATTACAAGGACAAGTTGAAGGAATACAAGCCAAGTTTCTGCAAGTGTAGAAATTTCAGGGGTGATCGAATCAAGGTGTTTAAAATGATAAAGGGATTTGACAGGGTAGATAGAGAGAAACTATTACTTTGGGTGGGGGAATCCAAAACAAGGGGGAAATAATCTTAAAATTAAAGCTAGGCCATTTAGGAGTGAAATCAGGAAGCATTTTTGCAAAGGGTAGTAGAAACCAGGAACTCTCCCTCAAAAGGCTATGGATGCTGGGTTAATTGAAATTGTCATGACTGAAATGGATAAATGTGTGTTAGGAAAGGGTATCAAGGAATCGGGAACATAGGCGGGTAAATGGAGTTGAGGTACAGATCAGGCAAGATCTAACTGAATGGCGGAACAGGCTCGAGGGATTGAGTGGACTACTCCTACTCCGAAGTGAGGGCAGTCCCACTCAGCTGAACAACGGAGGAGAGGCATTGGAGGTGGATGGTGTGGTCGGCCATGTCAAAGGCTGCAGAGCAGTCGAAGAGGGATAGTGTGCCAGTGTCATTTTTGGGTGGCAGCACTCCTGCCAAAGAGAAGTACATTTCTCCATTGCTAGATTATCATACTCCAACTCTTTGGTAGTCTTGTCTAGTGGAAATGTATGGTCCAAGGACTACAAGAAACACAAAATAAGTTAGGAGTTGGATGCAAGGTTAAATTATGCGTCTTCCTGACTGATGTGATTTAATCACACATATCCCACTCGCTAGTTGTCACACACAGATCTGGGCCATCTCCCCAAACTGAACCCTTCCCTAATACAGCTGTCTATTTCAGATGTTTCATGTCATCAAGCAAATATCTCATTAACATTTGGGGGTGTCAAGGTCCCACAGTGCCAAGGCCTGCAGGAGGTAGAAGTTATCACCATGTAAAGGGAGATCAAGCAGTAGGCAGGTCTGTTCTGGAACATATGGATAGATTTAAACCTCAAGTCTTCAGAAGGCAAGAGATCAGGTTTATTTTAATTTCTCAATCTTTCACAGCTTTTCAAATGCCATTTGGATTCAGTAATTTAAATACAAAATTGTATATAAAATACATTGGGAAATTTTCTTAAACAAATCTCACTTTGTAATCACATGGCTGCAGAAAACAAAGGGAACCTCTGTGTGGCTTCAACACCACCCATTAATCTGAAGCCATCTTTCAACATGCTGAAGGGGCTCTGTTGGCTCTGCATTTCCACCAACATACAGCATTAATCTGTATTTAGTGGAACGTTCTGTGCCAAGGCATTCACAGGAAGCCTTTTACACCAAAGCATAAAAGGTTTTTTTCTACAGAGATGCAGTAAAGCCAAATCCTTAAAACAAACAAAACGGCGAAAAATCAAGTGTTGCAAAAAATAAACACATTTGTGTACAAGCTCTGAAGACGTCAATTATAGAAATCGCAGAACAGAGAAACTATATTAAGGGAAGGAGATTCTACATAAGTTCATTAGATATTCAATGTGTAACCACCTAAATTCTTACCCTTTCTATGATATTTTCTACAAAAAAACACATTTAATCAGCATTTCACCAGTTAAATTTACTGGAACCACAAACTGATAAGAGCGTCTCACCCTATTTCTGAAATACTAAGCAATAAAAATGGAAATGTGACAGTGGCATAAAAGTCATGGTCCAAAAGTCATGGTCCTTCGAAGAGAAAATACCAACTATAAAACGCTACTAAAAATATTTTTATTTAAGCAAGGGCATAAAAGATTGATATGGCTTGGAAATTCTCCTTATTGGAATGAAAGCTGCATGTCCCTGTAAATCACTGTCTTCTGGAAAGTGCAGCAAGTCCTTGAGTTGGGCAGAGATTGTGCAAATGTCTTTGACTTTCTGTTCATCTACACAGTCTTAAACTACCTCAGAATCCAAACAAGGAACATCACTGAAGATAAAATTTAGGTTAACAAGAAAACGTTACACTGCTTCCAGCAGATTGGGAAAAATAGTTTGGAACACATGCAATAACCGGAATCCAAACAGTGTCAAACTATCAAAAACGGACAGATACTTGTTCCGAGTTACCAGACACGGATCTCGCTGGCAGCTCGCCAGCTCAAGCAGTGAAGCACTAGACTCCCAACCACAAGGTCATGTGTTTGATTCCCAGGGCTGCTTGGCACTGGATGTCACAGTTGGGAGAGTTAGTCAATTCTTGGCTGGAACTTCAACTGGCTTTGGGGGCGGGGGGGGGGGGGGGGGGCGCGGTTGGATAAACTGACATTGCATAACTCAACAAGCTTACAATCAGGATTCGTTGGTCAACCATTAAACCACTATGGCAAAATAAGTCCACAACAAAAACAATCACATCTGTTAATCTGAAGGAAATCACTGATGCAAAAAGTACCAAGTATTTTTTTTTTTAAATTGTCTTTTGAGTGACCTCCAGTTATGATGCTGGAATAATACAATGTTGCAGTGGGATAGTTGATGGGTACAGGCAGATGAGCTGCAAAAAAAGGAAAATACTTGCAAAATTTCTGGCACAGATGATAGTACTGTGGAGCTATTTTTCTAAAGTAAAGTTCAAATGTGATTTAAAAAACAAAAACAAACAAACAAACGATTAAACTATAAGACACAAGTTTCAGCTTTGATTTTTAGAATCAACTCAAGGTAAACGTTGCAATAGTCAAACTTTTAAAACGCATAAATCATTCACCCAAGGTCCTCTCCATTCATGTGGACAACAAAAATATATTCCCACAAAAATTCTTACTTGAATTTAGGAGAAGACTACAAAATGTGGGGGTGACCATCGTGACTTCAGCAAACAGTAAAATGCCAAATGTCAGCTCAAAGGCTTGCACGGAACACCCCAAAGACCCACAAATTCTAGCCCTTTCTGTGACAAGTGCAGAAACAATTTTTTTTTAAATTTGCTCATGGAATGTGGGCGTCGCTGGCAAGGTCAACATTTATTGCCCATCCCTAATTGCCATAGAGAAGGTGGTGGTGAGCCGGTCTCTTGAACCGCTGCAGTCCGTGTGGTGAAGGTACTCCCACAGTGCTGTTCCAGGATTTTGACACAGCAACGATGAAAGAACGGTGATCTACTTCCAAGTCAGGATGGTGTGCAACTTGGAGGGGAACTGGGAGGTGATGGTATTCCCATGCATCTGCTGCCCTTGTCTTTCTAGGTGGTCGAGGTCATGGGTTTGGGAGGTGCAGCCGAAGAAGCCTTGGCGAGTTGCTGCAGTGCATCTTGTAGATGGTACACACTGCAGCCACGGTGGAGGGAGTGAATGTTTAAGATGGTGGATGGGGTGCCAATCAAGCGGGCTGCTTTGTCTTGGATGGTGTTGAGCTTCTTGAGTGTTGTTGGAGCTGCACTCATCCAGGCAAGTGAAGAGTATTCCATCACACTCCTTACTTGTGCCTTGTAGATGGTGGAAAGGCTTCAGGGAGTCAGGAGGGGAAACACTCGTCACAGAATACCCAGCCTCTGACCTGCTCTTATTGCCACAGTATTTATGTGGCTGGTCCAGTTAAGTTTCTGGTCAATGGTGACCCCCAGGATGTTGATGGTAGGGGATTCGGCGATGGTAATGCTGTTGAATGTCAAGAGGCGGTGGTTAGATTCTCGCTTGTTGGAGATAATCATTGCCTAGCACTTGTGTGGCACGAATATTACCTGCCACTTATCAGCCCAAGCCTGAATGTCATCCAGGTCTTGCTGCATGCAGGCATGAACTGCTTCATTATCTGGGAAGTTGTGAATAGAACTGAACACTGTGCAACCATCAGCAAACATCCCGACTTCTGACCTTGTGATGGAGGGAAGGTCATTGATGAAGCAGCTGAAGATGGTTGGGCCAAGGACACTGCCCTGAGGAACTTCTGCAGCAATGTCCTGGGGCTGAGATGATTGGCCCCCAACATCCACAACCATCTTCCTTTGTGCTAGGTATGACTCCAGCCAGTGGAGAGTTTTCCCCCCCGATTCCCATTGACTTCAATTTTATTAGGGCTCCTTGATCCCACACTCGGTCAAATGCTGCCTTGATGTCAAGGACAGTCACTTTCACCTCACTTCTGGAATTCAGCTCTTTTGTCCATTTTTGGACCAAGGCTGTAATGCTGTCTAGAGCCAAGTGGTATGGCAGAACCCAAACTGTGCATCGATGAGCAAGTTATTGGTGAGTAAGTGCGGCTTGATAGCACTGCCGACGACACCTTCCATCACTTGGCTGATGATTGAGAGTAGACTGATGGGGCGGTAATTGGCCGGATTGGATTTGTCCTGTTTTTTGTGAACAGGACATACCTGGGCTGTTTTCCACATTGTTGGACAGATGTCAGTGTTGTAGCTGTACTGGAACAGCTTGGCTAGAGGCGCCTCTAGCTCTGGAGCTCAAGTCTTCAGCACGACAGCCGGGATGTTGTCAGGGCCCGTAGCCTTTGTTGTATCCAGTGCACTCAGCCGTTTCTTGATATCACGTGGAGTGAATCAAATTGGTTGAAGACTGGCTTCTGTGATGGTGGGGACCACAGGAGGAGGCCGATATGGATCATCCACTCGGTACTTCTAGCTGAAGATGGTTGCAAATGCTTCAGCCTTGTCTTTTGCACTTGCGTGCTGGGCTCCATTGAGGATGGGGATATTCATGGAGCCTCCTCCTCCCGTTAGTCCACCACCGTTCACGACTGGATGTACAGAAGAACATAAGAAGTAGGAGCAGGAGTAGGCCACACGACCCTTCGGGCCTGCTCCGCCATTCAATAGGATCATGGCTGATCCGAACCTAGACTCACGTCCATTTCCCTGCCCGCTCCCCATAACCCTTAATTCCCTTATCAGCTAGGAAACTGTCTATCTCCGTTTTAAATTTATTTAATGTCGCAGCTTCCACAGCTCTCTGAGGTAGCAAATTCCATAGATTTACTACCCTCTGAGTGAAGAAGTTTCTCCTCATCTCAGTTTTGAAACGGCAGCCCCTTATTCTAAGATTATGCCCCCTAGTTCTAGTCTCACCCATCAGTGGAAACATCCTCCCCGCCTCCACCCGATCAAGCCCCCTCACAATCTTATATGTTTCGATAAGATTGCCTCTCATTCTTGTGGCAGGACTGCAGAGCTTTGATCTGATTCGTTGATTGTGGGATCGCTTAGCTCTGTCTATAGCATGCTGCTTCCGCTGTTTAGCATGCATGTAGTCCTGTGTTGCTGCTTCCCCAGGTTGGCACCTCATTTTTAGGTACGCCTGGTGCTGTTCCTGGCATGCTCTTCTGCACTTCATTGAACCAGGGTTGGTCCCCTGGCTTGATGTTAATGGTAGAGTGAGGGATATGCCGGGCCATGAGTTTACAGATTGCGGTGGAATACAATTCTGCTGCTGCTGTTGATGGCCCACAGCGCCTCATGGATGCCCAGTTTTGAGCTGCTAGATCTGTTCTGAATCTATCCCGTTTAGCACAGTGGTAGTGCCACACAACACAATGGAGGGTGTCCTCAGTGTGAAGACGGGACTTGGTCTCCACAATGACTGTATGGTGGTCACTGCTACCAATGCTGTCATGGACAGATGCATCGGTGACAGGCAGATTGGCGAGGACGAGATCAAGTAGGTTTTTCCCCATCGTGTTGGTTCTCTCACCACCAGATGCAGGCCCTGTCTGGCAGCTCCGTCCTTCAGGACTCAGCCGGGTTCTGCTTAATCACGGACAATCACGAAAATACTGTCTATGCCCGTATCAAATTATGTAAAGGTAAGCACGAGGATTATTGTCCGTATTTTAACCTCATCTTTTAAAAGCTTCACAAAAAAAGCCTTTGCTAATCTGAAGTTATTGCAAAGCGAGAAGAACCAGAAGAACAGTGCAGCATTTTTGTCATTAATGACAAGGTGATCCAGAGACAGAACTTGAATTGTATCATGTTTGTAATCAAAAAGGTCTGTCCAGACTTTGCTACCAGCAATGGTAGCAGTACGGGCACTAAAACTGGCCTTCGCACTCCAGCCAGTAATGAGAAGGAGGTTGGGTTGGGAACAAAAATCAGCCAGGCTTCCAATTCCTGCTGGATGTCCAGTAACTCCTGCTCAGGGGTGTGTGCGGTAATCAGGCGAAGACAGAATCAGGTTCAGCTGTGATGCCTCCACAGAGGAAGAGCCAGCCAACATTCACAGTCTAAAACTACCAGATGAAAAATGGTCACTCAAACATTTTTCAGGAACTCAGTGCCCCTTTTAAAAATCAAATTTTGACCAGTAGTTTCACAAAACAGCACACAACTTCCTTCGAAGAAGCGCTTGACCTCTTGGAGTCACAGCCTGTGGAGAATTGCATTTATTTTTCTGTGACAACTGATTAAAAGTAATGCAAACCAGCGACCATCTCCAACATTCCATGAGCAAGTTTATGGCTACTTACTCAGGAATTTACTCTTAAGCTTTATCTGGAAGAAATCTAGCAAGCTCTTAAACCAATTAAGAAGTAGTTAGTTCATAAAAGCTAGAGCTTAAACCATAACTTGTGATAGCAGCCAGCTTTTTATATCTTTCTTTTAATAGATGTGATCAAATTCCATCCAGTCAGAAAGGGGGCGAAATTGGGCCTGAGTGGGGAAGCAAAACAGGTAGAATCACATTTTCCGCCTGTTATAGGACACGCCCGCTTATGGAGTTCGATGGAAGCCAACGGAACTCAGTATGGGGCAGAGCATCCAATGGGCGACAAGATGCGATATCGCCCGTTTTACACCCCGCCCAAGCCCAATTTAACCCCCCCCCCCAACCTTTCTTTGCACATTACATGCACAGTGCTGACACTCTGAAAAGACTAATCAAGAAGGCCTTTTAAATATCTGCTGCAAATACAAATGTTGCATTAAAGTGTGAACTGAAAGCTTAACAACTTTTAAAGACATCTAGACACACCAGCCTCAACTTTAAACCGCCCCCACCCTCTCCCCAGACAGGCAGGAAAGGGTCGGGCTAGAGGTTAGAATTTTGAAATTCAAAGTCCCGCCTCCAACCACCCCCCCACCCCCCCAAATCCCCACGTTCCCAGCTGCCATAACGGCAGCAATTCAGGTCCTGACGAGGCTCCCGCTGAAAGCAGGCAGGGGACCTACTCAAGATGCAGAAGAAGTCACAGCCCAATGATGTCATCCGCAACATAATATTAACGTCAAGGGAGTCCCGCACTGCCTGCAACAGAAACATGGTGGGAGGAGCCAACTAGCCAGAAAAGGCCATGGTAAGTTTGAAAAACTTCCTTCTCTTTGAACTCATGGGCCAGGAGGAGCAGGAGTGCTCCTGCTGGGCCTTCAAGAAGTCCTTGGGCCTCTCCAGCCTCCCCCCGCCACCTCCACCTCCCAATCCTTAATGAGAGGGGAATCCCCAGCCCTCCCCAATCCGATTGCAATTGCACTGGAACCCATCCACCCACTGACTACTGGGGACTTTTCCCCTGGGTCCCAGGGTGCAATCTCCAGCGGTCAAATTCCCACTCCCGCCCACTGGCCAGGTGTCATGAGAGAGTCCGGGAAGTTTTACTTAAATAAGGCCCTGCTGTTAAGATTGGCAGGAACTCTATGTCCCCGACCTGTCTACATAATGACATGCCATAATTTTAATTTTAAATGCATTTTACTTTGCTTTTAATATTTATCGATCAAGGTGATGGTTGTCACCTCTGGAAAGTCATATGCTCCATTTGGTTTTAGCATCAAGTACTACAAATCATGGGCCAAAATGTAGCGTAAAGCGGCTTTTATATTGCAGTCTAGATCTCGAGGAGAGCAAACTAACTGTGCTATTGTCACATTTAGTTGTGGGAGCTGGTCTTCCTGTAAATCGGTGGCATCGTGTGGCTTGCTACTGCATTCACGTGCAGATTGACCATGATGCTTTAGTCATGCCCTTGCACAAAGTACAGAAGTCATGATGCTACGATAGAGAGAATATAAAATGTGTGATGATATCTTGATGTCACATCATGACGTCACTATGGTAACGTGCTGCTGACACGGAAATAGCACATTCACTGGCCTCAGAAAGACTGGCAGGA
This sequence comes from Squalus acanthias, assembly GCA_030390025.1. NCBI lineage: Eukaryota > Metazoa > Chordata > Chondrichthyes > Squaliformes > Squalidae > Squalus > Squalus acanthias. The sequence goes on from CM059429.1 coordinate 34,859,367, forward strand.
GCCAGGTAGATACGGTAAAAAGTAGGTCTTAAAATATCCACCATATTTATTCTCACATTGCCATCAGATATGCAAGAGCTGCAGTAAGTGAGCCCGTGGCTGAAGACCAATACAAAAGCTAATAAAAGTTAATGTTAAAATAATACAAATTGGCAGAACTACTGCAGACTTCAGAATTAATTGCAGATCATGGGAACACCAGCCTATTGCCAGTTAAATTATTTGGAGATAACAAAGTCCAAAAGAAAAGTTTTTGAAAACTGCAATATATTAAATGCTTTAAGTTTGGTACTGTATAAAAAGTTAACTAGTGCAAGTCCAAAAAAATAAAGATTTAAGATGTCTGTAAGTGGTATTTTGTGCTGATATATGCCATGTAGTTTGAGCTGGAGCACAATCAGCATTAATCAAGGGTTCCAGCATTTTGCAGCAAGCAATGAGACGGTGTAGATCTATGGGCTGTGTTTATCTCCTGATGAGATTATCAGAAGCTATTCCAATTTTGCCAATCATGAGACACCCAAAAAGTCACAACAAGGCACCCAATAGTTAATAGCACATTGTGACCAAGCAGTAAATACTTAGTGAAAAACAATCATAAAGGAAATGCATTTCATTGCTACTGATGTAAACAGTCACACGGCTACAATAAATAATATCCAGCATCTCTGAACATATAGCTCCACTGGTTTCAAATTGAGCACTTGGCTATAAAATTCACTCTAATTGGCACATTTGTTTGGCAAGGTTATTAAGTATTAACTTTCATTTGTACTGATGGTATAAGTTTAAAAGAGTCTTGCACACATTAAATGTCAAGGCCACAGGACGATTAAACGTCATATACAGTACTAAATTAATCTCTGAAAAGAATGGAGTGGTGCTGAAGTCCAGAGGGTTAGCTTCCACAAATAAGATACAAGATTAGACCGAGGGAATTGTGCTGTTGGTCCCCTTGTAACAATAATGGAGTGAGTTATCCAATATTAAAATGATTAGAGACTGAAAGTTGAAATCTGAAAAGATGTCGGACTTAAAGAAACAAAATATGAATACGGTGTAAAAGTAAAAACAACAGTACATTAAAAAAGCTGATGAAAGTTTTATTGCTGTAATGAAAAGGGCCCAAGTACTTCAAATGTAGAGCTATTGCCTTGTTTAAGTTTAAAGTGTAATTAGATAACGTATACATAAAAGAAACAGCTGTTCCGTTGTCAGTGTATTAATTGTCCTTATTGATGAATAGTAAAAAATTACCTAGTGGTTATTAACAAAACCCATTTAGAAAGCAGTTGCAAGCATTACAGCCATGTAATGAACTATTTCTCTTTCCCTCTCAAGAACCATGACTCTCATGTAGTTCTTTTTCCTTTCAACTTACATTTTGCTTCCACCTCCTATTTAAAAATCAGTCCCCCGCCCCCACACATTTTTTTCTTTATCCATGTAATCTTTCCCCTAGTTTGTTCTGTCAGTTGGTTTCAACTTAGCTTCTTCCTCAAAACTTTCAATTTTTTTTGCGTTATACCTTTATTTTATCTTGGTCTTAAATTTTAATCTTGCAACTTTTTTTATTTAAAAAAAAATCCATCTTTCTTGTTCTGAACTTTACTAGGCAACAAAATATGTGATAGAGAACAAGATCAGTCGCACGGAGTTACAACAAACTTAAGTGACACAGTAACATTTCTATTCTTCAAAAACTCCCAGTCTTTGGTAAGCTAAAACAATTTGCTTGAACTTTTTTCCTTGCGGATACAGAAATGCACACTGCATGCAGTACACTGAGATCTGCTTTTTTTTGAAGAAATTAAAAATGTCAACAGTTGCGCAGGTCTGGTAAAATACACCAGTCCATTCACAGAATGTATTTTCCTATATAGTCTAGAGCACCCCATTCACCAGTCCATCACAGAATGTGCTTTCCTATAGTGTAGAGTACGCCAGTCACAGAATACATTTTCCTATAGTGTAGAGTACCCATTCAAATAATAGAGCATGAGTACCCCATTCAAATGATAGAGTTAATGAAACCTAAAAAGTGTGAAGGTGTAGAATTGGAGGAATATTCCAAGATAGCTGAGAAAAAAAAAAATCATATTTATGGTCCCATCTTTATGAAATGCCAAATACAAACATAAAAGTAGCCAAATCCATTTTACCATTTTTTCAGCTATTACCCCATTATTAGGTTCATTCAGACAGCAATGTACTGTTCTGACAAAGAGTCTAAATTGCATTAAAGACAAAGACGTTTCACAGTCCATCAAATGCTCCCTCCTAATCATTAGGTTAAGGTCAAGTGGAGACTCGCTTTTACAAAAATAAGCCTGACATTAAATACAGATACTGACTACATGCAATTGTACTGGTTTTGTACTTTTCTTATATCAAGGTTAAACTGTAGCAAAAGGTAGTGTGAAGGAAACAGAGCTCCATCTCATTTCTAATTATAAAATTTCTGTACATCTTTCCATATGAAGATTTAGATAGACCAGTATATTACCAATTTAAAAAGGTGACTCCAATTAGCTACGTTCTTAGAAAGAGTTCCTTTGTCTATTTGGGCGAAGAATCTGTCTGCAGATTAATTTATTGGGAAGGCAGTCAACCATTGGTGGTTTCACTGCCTATAATCAGATCCTTAAATGAAGTCAAATTTGTTTAGCTAGTACCTCACGTTTGGATGTATGCAAGTTTCCAACTGTGGGAGAAGACAGAACTCGTTGGGCAGAACTTCAGTGGGGGCATAAAACTGGCAATATCGGATTGGCCGCCCGTTATGCACCTTGCTCAATTTTCCTTTGTATTGACTTGAATGGAAAGTAAAAATCAGACGGGGTGTATAATGGACAGCCAATCAGACATTGGCTGTTTTACGTCCCACCAACATTGAAAGTTCAGGCGGTTATCTGTAATTGCTGCAGCTGTTAAATAAGTGTCACGCTAAAAGAAATTCCAATGAGCTCTGTCCCAGGACTTGGCCAAGTAAGTGACTCAGGTCAGCCAGGGGCTGCTGTTCCTATTCTATCTACCTGACGGTATATCTAATGGGAAAAGACTGCTTTTAGTTGGGGTTTCTGAAAAGAAGTCACCCTTCACCTCAAAAAAAAATCCAAGAATATATGTAGAGAACTGGTCTAGGATGTTCAGATCACCATTTGACTGCCAGTTTCTACATGGGAAGTGCTCCATGAAGTTGGAAGATTTGCAGATTCAGTTAAAAGATTCTAAAAAGGATACTAAAATGTTCAGGACAATTTAAAGTGTTATGCAAGTTAAGCATGGTTTTGCCATTTATTTGCTGGTTTTTTCCCCCCAGTGTAATCATATTTCTGAAAATAAATTTAACACCTAGTTTTAGCTCTTACAGCCTTTCAGAGTGGGCAAGAGTGCATGTTTGTAACCTACATGGGCTGCCAGTGCTCAACAGTATGGCAGAGTAACTGTTAATCCTGTAACACACTCGCAACCGGCGTAATGTTGCAAGTTTGAGATCACAGAAGTTGTAGGTCTGTTTTTTGAAGATACCTATTTTCTGTAAGCATGAGTTAAAAAAATTGCTGGGAGAAAGCCAAAATTGTAGCAGGTAGGCTCAAACACAACCAAATAAATGGGTGTAAATCAGAACAGGCTGAACCATCAGAAGTCGATTACAATTGTTGTCTGAATACTCCAAATGCAGCTTTGAAACTTGTTACCATGTTATAGGACTGTGAAAGGGCTGAGACATCAGCCAAGGATTTATTAGTGAGAGCCAAGAAGGTAAGATGCCAAAAAAAATGAAGGGCTCAAACTGGGTCTATGGATTATGACTATCATCTTGCTAAATTCATTTGCAACTGGATAACAGTGATGCAATAATCTGTGAAGCTGCTTTAAAAAAGTACATGCAAGTCCCAAAATATCATGAAAATCAGCAATAAAAAAAGATTAAAATGAAGCACTTTAAACTGAGTCTGCAGTAGGTAGCTATTTGATGAATGATAAGATGGCTGAGTAGGTGTTATAACGTGAACATATTAGAGGCGTTCAGAGATCATAAACATAAACTTCAGCAATTTATTTTCTGAACCCCAGGCACAAGTCACAGGAAGATTGGGAACAGGATTAGGCCCGTCGAGCCTGCTCTGCCATTCAGTTAGATCATGGCTGATCTGCACCTCAACTTCCTTTACCCATCTTTGCTCCATATCCCACGAAACATAACAAAAATGCATATCAGTGTCTTGAAAGCACCAATTGTCCCAGGATCCACAGCCTTTTGAGGGTGAGAGTTCCAGATTTCTACTACCATTTGTGTGGAACAATGCTTCCTGATTTTACTCCTGAATGACCTAGCTCTAATTTTAAGATTATGTTCCCTTGTTCTTGTTACCTCCACCAGAGGAAGCAGTTTCTATGTATCTTACATCGAGTGTACAGCACAGAAACAGGCCATTCAGCCCAACTGGTCTATGCTTCACATGAGCCTCCTCCCACCCAACTTCATCAACTTATCCTTCTCTCTCTCTCTCTCTCCGGCCCCCCCCCCCCCCCCCCCCCACCAAATGGCTTTATAAACCTGTGTCTCTACATTTAACAATGTGTCTTTCTGGAGCCCCAGATCCCTCGGTTCCTCTACCCCATTTAGACTATTATCCAAGCAGTATATGGCCTCTTTATTCTTCCAACCAAAATGCACCATCTCACACTTATCTATATTGAAATTCATTTGCCAATTACATGTCCATTCTGAAAGCTTATTAATGTTGTCACTATTTTGTTATGTTCTTCCTTTGTATTAACTACACCTCCCAATTTGGTGTCATCCACAAATTTTTAAATTGTACTTCCGATTCGAATCAAAATCATTGAACGTAAATTGTGAATAAGTGGTCTCAGCACCTATCCCTGTGGAACACCACTTCCCACCTTTTGCCAGTCTGCGTAGCTACCCTTAACCCCACTCTGTTTTCGAGCCAGTTTGCTTTCCATTCTGCTATCTGTCCCCTGACTCCACATGTGCTGACCTTAGTCATGAGTCATGCGGTACCTTATCGAAGGCCTTTTGAAAATCCAAATCTATTACATTTTCTACATTAACCTTGTCTACTCTGTTACTTCTTCAATAAGGTTGGTCAAGCAAATTCCTCTTTGAAATCCATGGTGACTGCTCTTTAATATATTTTTGGTTTCTAGATGATTTTCTATTACATCTTTGAGAAAAATTTCCAATATCTTTTCTACCACTGATGTTAAGCTAACTGGTCTATAGTTCCCGGGACTTGTTCTATCTCCCTTTTTAAATATAGGAATATTAGCTACCCTACCAAATCCTTTTAACATTTTAAACACCTCATTCACATCACTCCTCCAGCTGCTACACTCAAATTTAACCCCCTAAGCCCCGGTACAATTCTGGTGAATCTGCGCTGCACTGCCTCCAAGGTCAATATATTCTTCCTGAGATGCGGTGCCCAAACTGAACACAGTACTGCAGATGGGGTCTGACCAAGGCTCAAATGAAGCACATCTTTCCCCTTGCATTCCAGCCCCCTTGAGATAAAGGCCAACACTCCATTAGCCTTCTTGATTGCTTTTTGTACCTGTCTACTAGCTTTTAATGATTTTTGAATCTGGACTCCCAAATCTCTGCTCCTCTGCAGTTCCTACTGTCTCGCCATTTATAAAATACTCCGATTTGTCTTTCTTGGGTCCAAAGTGGATGGCTTCACACTTGCCCACATTGAACTCCATTTGCCATAGTTTTACCCACTCACTTAATCGGTCAGTGTCCCTTTGCAACTTCCTGGTCCCATCTGCACTAATTATTGTGCCTCCTATCTTAGTGTGATCTGCAAACTTGGATATACAACATTCGGAGCAGAGGGGGAAGGAGGAGAGAGCGAGAGGAGCGACCAGAGATAAAGGTAGGCCCACGAGCCCGGAGGGAGCGCATGTGTCAGGGAGCGATGTAAATGACATCAGCACAAGGGAAGGAGCTGAAAAGAGGAAAAAAAAATTGGTGTGTAGCTGGTGATTTAAAAAAAAAAAAAAGAGGCATGGCAGGGCACCTCAGTCCCTTGGATTGCACATCTTGTGCCATGTGGGAACTCCAGGACACTTCAAGTGTCCTGGACGACCACATGTGCAGGAAGTGTCGTCAGCTGGAGGAGCTCAAGCTCTGAGTTTCGGAGCTTGAGCAGCAGCTAGCGTCACTGCGGAGCATCCGTGAGGCTGAGAGCCACGTGGATAGCACGTTTCAGGAGGTGGTCACCCCGCAGCGCAAGAGTGTGCAGGCAGAGAGAGAATGAGTGACTGCCAGACAGACAAGGAGGACCAGGCAGGTAGTGCAAGAGTCCCCTGAGTGCATCTCACTCTCTAACCGGTATTCAGTACATAGAAACATAGAAAATAGGTACAGGAGTAGACCATTCGGTCCTTCGAGCCTGCACCGCCATTCAATGCGTTCATGGCTGAACATGCTACCTCAGTACCCCATTCCTGCTTTCTCGCCATACCCCTTGATCCCCTTAGTTGTGAGTGTTATATCTAACTCCCTTTTGAATATATTTAGCGAACTGGCCTCAACGTACACTACGGGTGAGGTCGATGGTTCCTCTGGGGAGTACAGTCAGAGCCAAGTCCAAGGCACCATGGGTGGCTCAGCTGTACAAGGCGGGGGGGAGGGAAGAGAAAGATCGGGAAGGCAATAATGGTAGGGGATTCAATAGTTAGGGGAACAGACAGGCGTTTCTGCGGCCGCAGATGTGATTCCAGGATGGTATGTTGCCTCCCTGGTGCCAGGGTCAAGGATGTCACGGAGTGGCTGCAGAACAATCTGAAGGGGGAGGGTGAGCAGCCAGAGGTCGTGGGCCATATTGGTATCAACAACATAGGTAGAAAGAGGGATAAGTTCCTGCAGACAGATTTTAGGGAGCTAGGAAAGAGATTAAAAAGCAGGACCTCAAAAGGTAGTAATCTCTGGAGTGGGACTTGCACCCACAATCTTCTGACTCTCAGGTGAGGGTGCTACCAACTGAGCCACAGCTGACACTGATAGGGAAGGAAAGAAAGGAGGTGGGGTGGCAGTACTGATTAAGGAGAATATTACAGTGCTGGAGAGAGAGGGGTCAAGGACAGAATCTATTTGGTTAGAGTTAAGAAACAATAGAGGTGCCATTACACTACTAGGTGTATGCTATAGGCCACCAACTAGTCGGAAGGATATAGAGGATCAAATTTGCAGGGAAATTACAGAGAGGTGCAAGAACTATAGAGTAGTGATCATGGGGGACTTCAATTATCCTAATATAGACTGGGATAGTAATAGTGTAAAAGGCAGAGATGGGGAAGAATTTCTGAATTGTGTTCAGGAGAACTTTCGTGATCAGTAAGTTTCCGGTCCAACAAGGAAGGAGACATTACGGGATCTGGTTCTGGGGAATGAGGTAGGTCAAGTGGAGCAAGTGTCAATAGGGAACAGTGATCATAGTATCATAAGGTTTAGATTAGCTATGGAAAAGGACAATGAGCAATCTAGAGTAAAAGTACTTAATTAGAGGAGGGCCAATTTCAGTGGGTTGAGAACGGATCTGGCCCAGGTAAATTGGAATCAAAGATTGGCAGGCAAAACTGTAATTCGAACAATGGGCTGCCTTTAAAGAGGAGATGGTTTGGGTACAGTCGAGGTACATTCCCACGAGGGAGAAAGGTAGGGCAACCAAAGCCAGAGCTCCCTGGATGACGAAAGGGATAGCGAGTAAAATGAAGCATAAAAAGGGGGCATATGACATGGCAGGTTGAGAATACAAGTGAGAACCAGGCTGAATATAGAAAGTTCAGAGGGGAAGTGAAAAAGGAAATAAGAGGGGCAAAGAGAGAGTATGAGAATAGATTGGCAGCTAACATAAAAGGGAATCCAAAAGTCTTCTATAGGCATATAAATAGTAAACGGGTAGTAAGAGGAGAGGTGGGGTCGATTAGGGACCAAAATGGAGACCTATGTATAGAGGCAGAGGGCATGGCGGAGGTACTAAATGAGTACTTTGCATCTGTCTTTACCAAGGAAGAAGATGGAGGTAGTTGAGATATGACTGTATGGGATAAAAATTGATAAAGAGGAGGTACTGGAAAGGCTGGCTGTACTTAAAGTAAATAAGTCACCAAGACCGGATGGGATGTATCCTCGGATGCTGAGGGAGGTAAAGGTGGAAATTGCAGAGGTACTGGCCATAATCTTCCAGTCCTCCTTAGATACAGGGGTGGCGCCAGAGGACTAGAGAATTGCAAATGTTACACCCTTGTTCAAAAAAGGGTGCAAGGATAAACCCAGCAACTACAGACCAGTCAGTTTAACCTCGGTAATAGGGAAGCTTTTAGAAACGATAATCAGGGACAAAATTAACAGTCACTTGGACAAGTGTGGATTAATTAAGGAAAGCCAGCACGGATTTGTTAAAGGCAAATCCGTGCTTAACTAAAAGTTTTTTGATGAGGCAACAGAGAGGGTTGATGAGGGCAATGTGGTTGATGTGGTGTACATGGACTTCCAAAAGGCATTTGATAAAGTGTCACATAATAGGCTTGCCAGCAAAGTTGAAGGCCATGGAATAAAAGGGACAGTGGCACCGAAATTGGCTAAGTGATAGGAAACAGAGAGTAGTGGTGAACAGGTTGTTTTTCAGACTGGAGAAAGGTATACAATGCTGTTCTCCAGGGGTGGGTACTAGAACCACTGCTTTTCTTGATATATATTAATGACTTGGACTTGGGTGTACAGGGCACAATTTCAAAATTTGCAGAGAACACAAAACTTGGAAGTACAGTGAACAGTGTGGAGGATAGTGATAGTCTTCAAGAGGACATAGACGGGCTGGTGGATTGGGCGGACACGTGGCAGATGAAATTTAACGCAGAAAAGTGCAAAGTGATACATTTTGGTAGGAAGAATGAGGAGAGGCAATATAAACTAAAGGGTACAATTCTAAAGGGGAACGCAGGAACGGAGAGACCTGGGAGTATGTATGCACAAATCATTGAAGGTGGCAGGGCAGGCTGAGAAAGCAGTTAAAAAAGCATACGGGATCCTGGGCTTCATAAATAGAGGCATACTGGGCTTCATAAATAGGAGGCATAGAGTACAAAAGCAAGGAAGTTATGATGAACCTTTATAAAACACTGGTTCGGCCTCAACTGGAGTATTGTGTCCAATTCTGGGCACCACACTTTAGGAAGGATGTGAAGGCCTTGTGAGGGTGCAGAAAAGATTTACAAGAATAGTTCCAGGGATGAGGGACTTCAGTTACGTGGGTAGACTGGAGAAGCTGGGGTTGTTCTCCTTAGAGCAGAGAAGGTTGAGAGGAGATTTGATAGAAGTGTTCAAAATCATGAGGAGTCTGGACCTAGTATATAGGAGAGAAACTATTCCCATTGGCAGAAGGGTCGAGAACCAGAGGACACAGATTTAAGGTGATTGGCAAAAGAACCAAAGGTGACATGAGGAAAAACTTTTTTTATGCAGCGAGAAGTACCTGAAGGAAAAAAATATGCACGGCTACAGGGAAAGGGGCTAGCTGAAGTGCTTGTGCAGAGAGCCGGCACGAGCTCGACGGGCAGAATGGCCTCCTTCTGTGCTGTAACCATTCTATGATTCTAACTCTCTATTCCTTCATCTGAGTCATTAACAAATATGGTGAAAAGTTGAGACCTCAGAACAGATCCCTGCGGAACACCACTTGTCACATCCAGCCAATTAGAGTTCGTACTCTTTATCCCCACTCTCTGTCTCCTACCACCCAGCCAATTTCCAACCCGAGTTAAAAGGCTACCTCCAATTCTGTGCATTCCCATCATCTTCAACATGCTCCCAGTCAAGGCATTTACCAAAAAAAAGCTTCACTTTACATAAATACTTGATTCCTTGCACCATCACCAGCCAGCTGAAGGCCAGCAAATTATTTGCTCAGAGAATTTTGCCCACTCTAAACAGTCACCAGGAAGCATACAAAAGCACCTTCAATTTTCCCCTTTCCCTGAATGTCTGGCATCTGATGATGACTAGGCCAAGAGCAAGAACTCACCATCTCGTAAATTGCAGGTGCAGGCTGTTATCCTATTCTCCAAGGCACAGCATATTGAAGCTCCAATGTCCCCGCACCGCCCCAGTCCCCCGCACCGCCCCAGCCCCCCGCACCGCCCCAGCCCCAGCCCCCCGCACCGCCCCAGCCCCCCGCACCGCCCCAGCCCCCCGCACCGCCCCAGCCCCCAGCCCCCTGCACCGCCCCAACCCCCCGCACCGCCCCAGCCCCCCGCCCCGCACCGCACCGCCCCAGCACCCTGCACCGCCCCAACCCCCCGCACCTCCCCAGCCCCCCGCCCCGCAGTCATTTCTGGGCTTTCTCAGTCATGTTTTACATCTCCATTTACAGCCACTAGTTTTCACGTGCTGTCATTAACAACCATTCTAAAAAAAGAAGAGAAGAAAGAAGAAGGGCGAGGAGAGAAGAAGGGCGAAGAGAAATAGCGAAAAGCAAAGAGAGGAAACATTCACTGTAGGTGAATAATCGTGCCAGTTATTGTGCAACGCTTTCTTTTTTATTCATAGCACAATTATTTTGAGATCAAAAATACATAATTGAAATTCCCAAACACCTCTCGCTCTTAGAATTGTTAAATGTTTGCCTCAAAGGCCTCACCCAATGCCCAACTAGGCTGAATCGATGGGACCTCTTCTGAGTAATTCATGATTACACAACCCCAGACCTGTGCTGGGTTTGGAACTTTCCCCAGTACTTCTATTTATTAGCTCTGCACCCTATTGTCATTTTATGAGATGCAACAGTTTCAAATGCTGACGGGCATTGTGATTGGTGAAATAAGACATTATCTGGAAAGGAAATGGACAGATTGGTAAAGTGCCTGCGCCCCTAAATTATAGACCGAGGAACACCCGAGTGTACAGAGATCGCAATGCCCATGGGAGAGTGTCTTTTCAAGAAGAAAGCTTTGGAGTGTCTCAAAAACAGGATTCTTCAACTGAAACATTTATGAGAAGCAACAGTTTAAAGTGTTGACAGACATTGTAATTTGGTGAAATAAGACATTATCTGGAAAGTATGCATCCCCAGGCATCTTACAATCTGAAACTAGGGCCCTGTATTTGTTTAATGAACTCGAAAGAAAATCCACGGTGAAGTGGATAAATGCATTATGTAATGTGGTAATGAACCATATAGGCAAAGAACATCACAAAGTTCCAACGACTGATTGTGTCTAGTTAGCTGATCTCAGCTGGAATAGCAGTGCATTGCTACAATTGCCTGTGAAAGGGAAAAAACACTCATGGGTTCCCTGCTCCTAAATGGTGAGCCTTGCTGGAAAGTGCCCATCCGTAGAGATCAGGCGCGGGAAGAATTGGGATTGTTGGCAATGCTGCTGCAATTTTCTCTATTATTTTTGAGTCACCAAGAGGGAAAAAACTAACAGTAACCTTTCCATATTGAGTGGCCATAAATGAGTAACAAGGCGGCCCTATCAGTACAGGAAAAATCCTTACTACACAGGAAACAATAAATGAAGTTAAAGCAATAGTAAACTGTGGCCAGGCATTAATGAGTGGCATCACTGAATGAGACCCAGTTCACAGGAGAACCAAAACTGGAAGCAAAGAAAGTCAAATGTGCATGCTACAATAATTCTAAGTACTGTATTAGGAATTTAAACAAAACTCTTTATATTTTAAAACAAAAGTTAAAAACTGAAACCTGGACAATCTGGGCCCTATTCCTAGCCCAATCTGGTCCCCATTCCTACTTCCCATTCAATCCAAAATAGATGATTTATCAGAGACCCATTGGCACAAGCAAAACACACCAGGCACTGACACGGTGGTGAGCACAGCAGCATGCACTAGTTCCATTGGCACTACCAGGAACTGGTCCCCACGATCACCCGCAACTCATACTCACTATTACAATCCACCATGCATAACATACTATGCACAATGTGTATTGTGACTGTAATGGATGTCACTGTGTTGCATCCAAAGAACAAATGCAACAAAACTAAAACCCTTCTGTCATTATATTTGAGGATGTTGCAGTTGAAGAATCCTGTTTCTGAGACACTCCAAAGCTTTCTTCTTGAAAAGACACTCTCCCATGGGCATTGCGATCCCTGTACACTCCAGGTGTTCCTCGGTCTATAATTTAGGGGTGCAGGCACTTTACCAATCTGTCCATTTCCTTTCCAGATAATGTCTCATTTTACCAAATCACAATGCCCGTCAGCATTTGAAACTGTTGCATCTCATAAAATGACAATGGGTGCAGAGCTAATAAATAGAAAGTACTGGGGAAAGTTCCAAACCCAGCACAGGTCTGGGGTTGTGTAATCATGAATTGCTCAGAAGAGGTCCCATCGATTCAGCCTAGTGACACTAGCGGTTGCTGGCATTGGGTGAGGCCTTTGAGACAAACATTTAACAATTCTAAGAGCGAGAGCTGTTTGGAGAGTTGCAATTATGTAGTTTTGATCTCAAAATAAATTTTGCTTTGAATGAAAAACAGCGTTGGACAATTTGTTGTGAATGGCGCGATTATTCGCCTACACTTCGCTACCAAGAAATTATTCCAGAATAGCACAACACAAAATATCTATATTTCTGTGTGCTTGCTATATGTTAACTCTTGCATCAAGGCCGGATTGTATTGGAGCAAGAGCACGCGTTCTCAACACATTATGAGCGGTGCTTACATCTGACAAAATAGCAGTTCTTTCACTGATAGTGTCCCATCTGTACGTTGAACACTAAAGCGCTACATTACTGCAGCGAAACTCTCCCCAGCGAGTAGGATTGGACGTGTCAACCGAAGTAAACTTAAAGCGACAGGGAAACGCTGAGCCTGAGCCGACGCGAGTCGCCCAGCAGCCTGACGGCGAGATGCTGAAACGGTTAATTACATGTATATTTAAAAAAGTTCTTACCAAAGTTTGCTCGTAGTGGAGCGCCCCCCGGTTTGCTTCGACTCCAGCCATGTCTGCATCTGCCGGCGCGGCGCAGCCCGCACTGTGTCAATTTCAGCCCTGGAGCGCACCACTTGCCGCAGCGAGAGGGGGGGAATCGCTGCTTGTCAGCCGCACCAACACACGGCCCCACCAGTGCACCGAGCCGGGGGGAGACCCTCTGCTGTTCAATGTTGACCTTCTTTCACACCGGGCGGCGCAAATAGCTGCTGGCGCGAGTTCGTTTGTGATTGTGAGCGATTTGGAATCACCCTTCCTCACCCACACCCTTTGTTGGGTAACAATGCACAACACCACTTGTAAGGGAGCTGAGTTCCGGATATTTATTGCCATCGCCGGAGGAGGGACGCGTCGAGTTCATATTTTTTTCACTGGACAGAAGCACTTAATTCACCAAACCATGTCACAGGCAATACTGTGCAGATGTGCTTGTAATCACATTGTAATGATACCAATGTATGCAACATTAAAACTCTTGTCATTTTGTCATATTATTGTTGTATCATGCGACTACCGGGATGGTACAAGGCGAACTCTATCTGGACCCTGGTCTTTTATTCGTCTAGCAATTCCGATGTTCCTGTGTTTTTACATTTCTCCACAGTTCATCGTACAGCTTTTTATGTCAATTGTGTTTCCTTTCGTCGGATCATACAGGAGAGTCGATGGGTCAATTCCTATGAAATTGATCATTAGTTTCCTTATTTTGTTTAGTATTCAGTGTCAATGCTCTCACATTCTGATCAAATTCTTTCTGTACCTCGCAACTTTTCCCACGTACTTTCACAAGGCAGGTAAAGGTAGAGTTTGTTTTTCTCTATTCGCTGCATCAAGCCAGGTACAGCAGTGGCCGGATACCGAATAACCTTCCCTCCACTGTGCTAAAAAAAAAATATTGTGATTTAAAGTGGGCAATAAGGTCAAAGGAAAGGGGCTAATTTTAAAATGGACAAAAATCCCCGAAGACCTACTGTGGGGGGTGGGGGGGGAGGGGTGGCGGTCATATTTCAAATCATAGAAAACTACATTTTTCAATATGGGATCTTGGTAATCACTACTTTGGTTGCTGCAGATTTGCGCAGGAATTCCCTAAGGTGTTCTCCCGATTGGCCACCGTAACGTTGGGAAAAGGTCGGGCAGGGACGCCGGACAGAAGCGGCTTTCCGCCCTCGGTTTCCTGACATTGAGGACCGATTTTAACCCTAACCGCCCGGTCGAATCCAGACAGGCGGGCAGTTAGAATCGGCCGGGTGACTTATCCATCAACATCACGCACTGATCCAGCTGTCTTCTATTTGAATCTGCTCATCTAAGCAGGCAGCAAGGAAACCCGCCTGAAGCCGGCAGTGTCTGAAACTGTGGCCTGAGACTGGAAACAGCTGTGGCTTTCCCAGAAGGTGGACAGCGGGAAGAGAATCCAGGGCCAGCAGAGACCCAATTAAGTACTTTCTTTCACAAAAGCAAAATACTGCGGATGCTGGAAATCTGAAATGAAAACAGAAAATGCTGGAAACACTCAGCAGGTCAGGCAGCATCTGTGGAGAGAGAAACAGAGTTAAGGTTTCAGGTCGATGACCCTTGGTCAGAACTAGAAAAAGCTGGAGATGGAACAGATTTTTAAGCAAGTCCAGGGGCAGGAAGAGGGGAAGGGGAGGAAAGAACAAAAGGGAAGGTCTGTGATAGGATGGAAGGCAGGAGAGATTAAGAGACATTAAGAGATGGTGCAAGGCAAAAGGAGATGGTAATGGGACAAGTTAAGAAACGAAAGATGGCTCTAGATGAAGTGTAAATGGCACTGGCAGAATGAAAGACAGCTGCCATGTGGGAGAGATAAAAAAATTAAATAAATGGAAAAAAAGGATAGGGGCAGAGGTTATGGTCTGAAATTGTTGAACTCTATGTTGAGTCCAGAAGACTGTAAAGTGCCTAATCGAAAGATGAGGTGCTGTTCCTTGAGCTTACATTGAGCTTCAGTGGAACAGTGTAAGAGGCCGAGGACAGTGAGGTCTGAGTGGGAGTGGAGCGGAGAATTAAAGTGACAGGCGACCAGAAGCTCAGGGTCACCCTTACGGACTGAACGAAGGTGTTCCGCAAAGCGATCACCCAATCTGCATTTGGTCTCCCCAATGTAGAGGAGACCGCATCGTGAGCAGCGAATACAGTATACTAAATTGCAAGAAGTACAAGTAAATCGCTGTTTCACCTGGAAGGAGTGTTTGGGGCCCTGGACAGTGGGAAGGGTGGAGGTAAAAGGGCATGTGTTGCATCTCCTGCGCTTGCACGGGAAGGTGCCGGGGGAAGGGGTGTTGGGGGTGATAGAGGAGTGGACCAGGGTGTCGCGGAGGGAGCAGTCCCTTCGGAATGCTGAAAGGGGAGGTGAGGGGAAGATGTGTTTGGTGGTGGGATCACGCTGGAGGTGGCAGAAATGGCGGAGGATGATCCGTTGAATGTGGAGGCTGGTGGGGTGAAAGGTGAGGACAAGGGGAACCCTATCGTGGTTCTGGGAGGGAGGGGAGGGGGTGAGAGCAGAAGTGCAGGAAATAAAACGGACACGGTCGAGGGCCGTGTTGACCACAGTAGAGGGGAATCCTCGGTTGAGGAAAAAGGAAGACATGTCGGAAGCACTAGTATGGAAGGTGGCATCGTCAGAACAGATGCGGTGGAGACGGAGAAACTGGGAGAATGGAATAGTGTCCTTACAGGAAGCAGGGTGGAAGGAAGTGTAGTCCAGGTAGCTGTGGGAGTCAGTGGGCTTGTAGTAAATGTTTGTCAATAGCCTATCCCCAGAGATGGAGACAGAGAAGTCGAGGAAGGGAAGGGAAGAGTCAGAGATGGACCATGTGAAGGTGAGGGAAGGGTGGAAATTGGAAGCAAAGTGAATGAAATTTTCTAGTTCAGGGCGAGAGCAGGAAACAGCACCGATACAAACCTGTTCGATCTCCAGCTTTTTCCAGTTCTGACCAAGGGTCATCGACCTGAAACGTTAACTCTGTTTCTCTCTCCACAGATGCTGCCTGACCTGCTGAGTATTTCCAGCATTTTCTGTTTTTATTTTAAGTACTTTCTTTACTTTCCTTGTGAAGCCAGGAGAAGGAGTGCTACTCTGGCCCCACGAGAAAAGTTTAGGCCTCCTCCTGCCCCGGGCTTCCCCCTTTCCCTCCCACGAGACCTTCCTGAAACCTCCACCCCGTGATGTACCTTGTTACCAGTGACTGTACTTTTGGTACTGGCTGGTGACCTCCTGCTGCCTGAAATGCCTCTCCTGCCCACTGGCCAGCAGCCACTACCTGCCTGTTTCAGGTGAGCAGCAGACTGGGGGGCATGCAGATAAGGCCCGGGAGTTAAAATCGTCCGGGCCTCACACTGCTGAGGTCAGGGATGGTATGGCATTCACCTCACTACCAACAGCCCCCCCCAACCCCCCCCCCCCCCCCCCCCGCCCAACCTCCGCCGCCCCTCCACCCCAATACCCATTCCTGCTTGAAATTGGGGTTTTGGTTTCTCTGGGGTAAGTTGAACCAAACCCGCCCAGCGGGAAACGGACTGAATCGGATCGGCCACCTGAAGTCAATGGAAAGTAAAATCAGGCAGCGTGTAAAACAGGTGGCTGAACCAATCCCGTCAGTTTCCCGCTGCGCAGGGTAGGTTACAATTACTGTGTTGGGAGAGAATCCACATTCCCATGTGTGACTGGAAATACCACAATGTGTCATTTACCTTTGGTTCAGGAAGGAGTCTGGAAGCTCACTTCAACTGTTTTGATTGTTTATACAAATCTCTTCAAGCTTTTAATAGCATGTTTTAGGTTGGGATGCTACCGACTCATACCATAATTCCTAATAACTGGAATATATTTGTTTCTCAAAATAAGTCGGCCAGGTGCCATTGTATTTTTTAATTTGATGTTGCAATCTCAAGTGCCTGAAAAACATGATCTCAAGTAACCTGGTTCTCACGTCAGGTGATGTCCATAGGGTTTCTCTGGGCGGGAAGGGACTGATTGTCAGCTCCATGCCCAAGCAGAGAAGATATGTTGTTTTTTTCCTCAGCTCATCAGTTCTTGTTCTATTGATGTAGAAGTGAACACATGAATGCTCTGTGAGGGTAAACTTTACCTCATGTATACGTTTTGTCTTAAGACACTGGTCTGTCACTGACACTGTCCAGGTTCAGGATAAATAGAAGAGTTAATGATGATCCATGTCTTTAATTATTTTGTAAATTGAGGAGTTGTAAGTTAAATGTTGTAACCGAGTGAAATTTGTTTGTTGATAATTTGTTTCACTTTTACTTTTAATAAACCTGATTTGTACATTGAAAGAAAGAAAGACTTGCATTTATATGGCACCTTTCACGACCACCGGACGTCTCAAAGCACTTTACAGCCAATGAAGTACTTTTGAAGTGTAGTCACTGTTGTAATGTAGGAAACGCGGCAGCCAATTTGCGCACAGCAAGCTCCCACAAACAGCAATGTGATAATGACTGGATAATCTCTTTTAGTGATGTTGATTGAGGGATAAATATTGGCCAGGACACCGGGGAGAACTCCCCTGCTCTTCTTCGAAATAGTGCCATGGGATCTTTTACGTCCACCTGAGGGAGCAGACGGGGCCTCGGTTTAACATCTCATCTGAAAGACGGCACCTCCGACAGTGCAGCACTCCCTCAGCACTGTACTGGAGCGTCAGCCTAGATTTGTGTGCTCAAGTCCCTGGAGCGGGACTTGAACCTACAACCTTCTGACTCAGAGGCGAGAGTGCTACCCACTGAGCCACAGCTGACACAGCATTGTAGAAAAGAGTGATATTTCTTCTGTTAGCCAAAGAACCCAAAACACACGAGGGTTTGTGTCATTCCCAGTGAGTAGTGTACAGTAACAAAGAAGTTCCTTTTGATCCTGCGCAATGCTATATCATGTGTGTATAAGGACACACAATGTGTGTATAAGGACATTCTTCAGTTCACAGGGAGTAAGTGTTCCTTGGTGTTGAGCAAATATATGGTAAGAGGCCAAAGATCATAACAGTGGTGGCACCAAAGTGAGGTAAGAATATCACTTGGAGACCAGAGTGTTCACATTTTAATTCTGATGTAGTAAATAGCAGCACCTTAAAATGATTACAAGGAGCCCAGTTTGTGAACTAGAACTGGCCCAACTAAGAGTGGAGGTGAAGGACAAAGAATGGGTGTACCAATTAGAAGTGCTTAAACTCAGGTCACAAAGGAGCAGTACAAATTTGAGGAGGAGAAAGAACTTCACATGTTTAAAACGAAAGAAAAAGGGAACAGTGAGAGCACGTAAAGGCTCTGCACAAATATAACACAGAAGAAAAGGAGAAGTAGTGACAGCCACTGAACCCATGATCAGCCATGATGAGTTTATTCTGTCAAATTGAAACAAATTGAGATCAAGCGAGTAGGATACAATCAATTGAGGCCATAATCTGATACATGATAAACATAGTAAATCTAATTGAATCCCAAAATGTAATGTTCTGGATGACATCAATTTTCTTTGCGTGCATTTGAATTGCTGGCAGACCAGCAAAATAGGACCATGGAACATTGACAAAGAGACTTGTGCCATCACTCAGTGAGAAAGCCTTAAATACTGACTGTAATATTGTGAAAAGTATGATCCTTAATAGTTTTAACAGCACACATGGAGCTCATAGGAATGAATTGAAGATTCTGTGTAAAGTGTCTAATCATTCACACAGGAAATTAACACTGGAGATGCAGGTATGAAAGCTATGGTTGGAAGCGGAGAACACACTGTAGAGAGAAGAGATGTAATCTTATGCTAAGGAACTAGTTTCTAACGATTGCTCCAGAAGATCTATGATTTCAGTTACTGGACAGTAAATATAAAACCCAAAACTAATTGGCTGGAACACAGATTATTTTGTGGCCTCACAAGTGCAGGGATACTAACAAGCAGGTGGAAAGAAAGATACTCCACACCAACCATCCTGAGCTAGTTAATCAGACTGTAACATGTGAACATGTGCTGGTGCAACCGAGCAGATCGCAGAAAGGCAATCCTAGTTTTAAATGTAATAAGTTGGGACACATCTCAGCTAACATCTGATCCAAGAAAGGTAGGCAGTACAGACTGGGAAACCATATCTGAACATGAAATATGAGATTGCTGGTTAATAATGGAATTTCTATTCCATTATTAATTGACAAATTCTTAATTGTGGTCACGACAACCATCACCATGTAGGTTAATTTAGAAAGAAAAGAACGTGCATCAATGTAATGCCTTTTGCGTCCTCAGTATGTTTCAAAGCACTTCACAGCCAATTAAGTACTTTTGAATTGTAGCCACTGTTGTATTGTAGGGAAATATGACAGCCAATTTGAATGCAGCAAGGTCCCTCACATAGCAATGAGATAAACGACTAGATAATTTGTTTTAGTAGTGTTGGTTGAGGGAGAAATGTTGGCCAGGACATTAAAAAACTCCCTTGCTCTTCTTCGAATAAAGCAGTGGGATTTTTTTATGTCCACCTGAGAGGGAAGCGAGGCCTTGTTTTAACATTTCATCCAAAAGACAACACCCACATCAATGTATGTGCTCCCTTGGTAATTCACTGAAGTGTAAGCCTAGATTTTGTGCTCAAGCCTCTGGAGGGATGGGGTTGAGCTCACATACTTCTGACCCAGAGGTGAGAATGCTACTACTAAGCCAAGCCTGACACTGCAATGATTCTGAGTGCCATTTCTTAAAATGTTCCACTCAAAACACTGCTTACCCAGGAAATTCTTTTCACCGGGAGAGATCACTTGGATACAGTGCTTAATCTCTTCCTCTAATGTGTTGCATTTTTTTGGTCAATCATTTGCTTTTGTAGGTATGCAAAAGGGGAATTTAGAAAAAATCTATCTATTGGAGTCACGTATGCATGTCTTTGACCTGCTTTTAGTATTCTATTAAGCATGGTTGATAATTCACTGCTCATGGGATTGATATTTCACGTGAGGGTTAACACTTGACAATCAGCAATCAAACACAATGTTGAATAGCTAGCTGGCACTCAATATCTAGGCTCACACACGAAGAATGGCCACTTGGAGGAGTGCTGGTGTCCATTGAAGTGTTCCTCAGGAAGAGACAGCTCCTTTAGGAGAGTCCCATCAACTAAACAGAGGGTGACAAAGCACATTTGTCTGAGGGCCCCTGATAAGTACTGCAATAAGAATGCAGGCATCCATTTATCACAACCGAATGTTTGTGTACTGTTGTTTAGTAATGATCTCTGTGCCAGAACCATTATTGTGTATCATATTTAATTATTATTGATGCAAGAGCAATGAACATGCAATTTTTGAATTTGTAATGAGGTTGTACAAAACGATGTCAAATGTTTAAAATTTGAAATTTTATTGGCATTTCCTCTTCAGTCAATAGTTGAAATCTGACGTTATTAACAAGTTTATTTTAAGTTTCTGTTGGTGGGGTGATGTTGACGTAGTTGGCATAGACACAATGGCCCAAGGAGAACTGCAATCTTCCATTGTCGGGTGTGTCACCTTGGAGTCAATTTGTTGGCAGTTTTCAGGATTTATGGGTTGGCCACAGTGGTGCAAGAACTCCATGATTAAGTACCGATAGGTTCCAAATATTTCATACATGTAACTGTAATCACATTTAAAATGTTAAAACCATGCAGATTGTTATCTATTATATTCTTTCACATTCATTGTAGCTGAAATTAAAGCTGATCCCGACTTTCAAAGTGGTTACAGTATCAGCTATAGGGGTAAAACCAGAAAATGCTGGAAATACACATCAGGTCAGTCAGAATCTGTAAAGATTATAAAGTTTTAGACGTGTATCCTTCATCAGAACTGTTCGGTTAAAGTGTTCACACGCAAAACATCATAACCTGTCATTCCTCTTCACAAATGCTGACTGACTGACGGTGTATTTCCAACATTTTATGTTTTAATTTCATATTCCCCGCATTTGTAGTTTTTCCTTTTTATTTTATTTTTCTCAGTTAAAGAAGCACTTTGTTTCAATGGAGGGTTTTCAGGCAATAGAAAAAAGACATTAACAAACTAACTTCTTTAATTCGATAGGTTGGCTGCCATTTTTCAGTTTTCAAATACAGACAATGCTCGCAGACAAGCCTGGATGCCCCTGTGGTACAGAAGCTTCAAAATGAAAAATGTGTCCATTTAAGATATTAACAGAAACTAAAATTAGCGTTGTACGTACTGTAGCCCACAATGAAGAGGCTACAGTTCACAATAAACAAGACCAGAGAAAATGTTTAATTTTTGTTCCAATAATTTACCTGCTGGGAATATCCTCGTAAGGTGGTCCTTAGTGTACATTTTTCACAAATCTTGTTTCATTTTTTCTGGCGGAAAATGTGGAAATACCCAAACCTTGATTCCAGGAATAAATCTGCAAAAGCTGATAGATAGAGACAAGTTTTAAAAAAACAGTTAGCAGTCAAAGGTCTGGTGGGGATGAATAAAATAAAAATACCCTTTGCTTCTTACCAAATTTGATCACCTGCTTTAATCTAACAACGCCTAGTATTATTTAATCACATTATCTGCTTTATTGGCTTGAGTATTTTGCAAGAATTTGCTTGTGTAATCATTCTTTGGGTTTACAGTTATTGGATGGGTAATTATGGAAGATTATATAGCTAATATTAGCTATACAACGCTGAACTCTACATGACATCCTATTTCCTGGACCTTTCTTACAGAAAATGAAAAGATGGTAGTTATTTTCTGATAACTGTGATGATATAAATGGTTTAATAGTGTAGTTATTTATTTGAGAAAGTTTTCCAAATTATTCAAAATACTCAAAGCGCACTTTAGTGCCTAGCAACACACAGCTAAAAATCTGGGGCTGCGATTTTGCCGGCGCTCAGAGTGGGTTTGGAGGCAGGTCCGCTGTCAAAATCGAAATGATTGACAGCGGGTTGGGAACCCACTCTGAACCCGCCTCCATGTAAGTTTCCAAAGTGTTGGGTCTGCGATTTCAGAACAGAACCGACACCAAGCGGCGAGGGAAGCATTTAAGATAGTTAAACATTTGTTAAACACTTGTTAACTACTATTTTGCCAGCCTATTTCTATTTTCCCACTTTTTTAACAGGGTTCACGTCAGGTAAGTAGGTCATGTTCTCTATGTCTCCACATTGCTGTGAATAGGTGACAGCTGCAAAAGTGGCATGAAAGCTACCATTTCACAGCTGGTCACTTTCCAATGTCAGAAGCTTGAGCCTTCAGGAGTTGGAAGACACTTTTGAGCTTTATGCAGTTTGGAAGGGCTGGATTTTCAATGACCCGTGGAGTCGGGTTTGGAGGCGTGTGGGGGGTTAAAGTTGCAGATTCGGGGGTCCCGACCCCATCCCGCCTCCACGCAATTTTGATAAAATCGGTCGCGGGGTCTCTCTCTCTTTCTCTCTCTCTCTCACAGCAAAGGCCAGACAATCTCTGAGACCAGGCAGTCTCTGACCTGCAATGATAACATCATCAGAGGCGACTTTCAGACTGAAACCACTAATTAGTTCATGGGTTCCCACATGCTGGAACTCAATTGCCCAATTAAGTGAAAATTGCATCAATCTCCCACATCCAATTTCAGGCGGGTGGATAACACGAAATGCGGATGACATGACCCCAACCCGTCCCCAGTATCAAAATCCAGCCCGAAGTGTTTGGAGTAAACTCTTTATCCACTGTCACCTCCTTGGAGCAAGCTCTCTCACCATTTATAGATCGCTTCTGTCATCTCAACTTCAGCTGCCATCTATTCCAGCAACAAGGTGTCCTTGGTTCTCTGAATCCCTCCACGATCAGCCCCAGCACCAACATCACCAGGCACAGCAACATCACCAACAATAATACCAACCTTCTCCGCACTCACCTGATGCTGCACAGGACACAGGGCATCAGCATCCGACCACATTGCTGCCCGGAAGGCCAGTGATGGTATCACCTTGGCCAGATTTACTTCACTTGATGCTGTACACCCTGGTTGCCACATGATGCGCCAGGTTGACACCACCCCACACCAGCACCATAAAGCATCCCTACAATGTCCAAGCCATTCCTTTCAGACTCATCACAATTGGGGGGGGCGAGGGGAGGAAGTTATGTCTCACCATTCACTGGAACGCACTAAGACATTTCCAAAGGTGAGCACAGATCTGTCCAACAAGGTAAAGTGTTGAAAATATAGATTTCAATGTTTGATACCACATTAACAGAAACTTCACATGAACATTGGCTAAACCACCCAGGTGCCTACCCTTGTGTGTTGTTACTTGGTATGCTTGCAGTAGGTTGAGGGTGAGTGTGAGGGGTGGCTAGTGAGATGGGGAAGTGATAATGTAAATAGAGAGGGATGGGTGGAGGTGCAAGGTAAGTTGGTGTGAGTAAGGATGTGCAGGGGTAGGATAGGGAAGGCAGAGTGATGGGGATGCGATGAGTGGCACAGCAGGATGAGGTTGAGTATGGCTTGGCAGTAACGTTTCGTGATCTGCTCAGATCATTGTAAGGTTTGTGCCACTGCAGCCTGGTCCTCCTGACGATATCCCTGCTTGTGTCCTCCTGTGCAATGTGCAACCAGGCTGCGTTGATCTCCTGGGGAGGTCTCTTCCGCCTATGGGAAGGGAAGAGAACCTCCCTGCGTGCTGTGACTCCCTCCATAAGCATATGGAGGGAGTCATGGGAGAGCCTAGGTGCAGCCATGCACGTTTGTGCAGTGCTTGTCTGTGTTTGCTGCACCTCAATGCTGTAGAACACCGACCGCAGAACTGACAAGATCAATTTGGACATGGCCCCTTTAAGGATACCGGCTGATGATGCCTCAACAAATGACATCATCGTACCCGCTTCCTATTAATTGGCCGGGAACCTTGCAGGGTGAGCTTAACAAGCCCAATCAGCGAAGAATCGCTTGGAGAGTGTAGGCTGCAATAGGCAGCGGGCTGGGACCGCGACACCAACCCCGGCCACCCAGGACCCGCCTCAGTCGGCAAAATCATGGCCTGGCAGTCATATTTATATACAAATAATTTTGAGGGCCAACTTTTACCAAGTCAAAACAAAACTTACCATGGTTAGGTGTCTAGTAAAACGCTTTGAATTGTAAGTCAAAAACTATGAAAACAATGGCATTTTATTTCTGCATAGGAGACTGTTTAATGTAAACGGATGTACATTTTTGAATGTCAATAAAAGACCAGAAACAACTCTGCAATCCAGCAAGAGTGGGATCGGGAAAGAACTGTCCTAATTGATTCCACTCTCTTTCAATTCAATGTGTAGGGCCATCAAGTTGCTCCAGTTTGGAAGAGCTGCATATCAGAGATCATTTCTGTTAGATGTTAGGTAACAAGGTATTAGTTATTCTACTCCCCAAATAGTTCACCTTTGATATTAAACTGCTTGAGTTGTTTCAAGTAATCACATTCATTTCTGGAAATTAAAATAACATCTTGTCCATTATCTGCTCCTGTTTAACTTCAGCTTTTTGTCATATATTGTGCACAGAATTCACCTAGCATCAGCATCCATTCCAGTAAGCAGCAATAGCTGTGAAATTCCCGCTGCTATTAAGGGTAATGATGGTGCAGTAAAATCGGGAATGTTCCCAAATTGTTTTAAAGGTGCAGAAATGTGCACTCCTGGTGCATTAGTGTAATTATTGCCAGCATAATTGATCATTATTGGAGAAAGCACACCCAGTTGCAATGCTCTTGCAAAGCACATGCGTTGTGTTCCTATTGCCCATGTCAATCAGGTTGTACAGCTGAGCCAGCAAATCGGTTGGGAGAATTGACGAAGAAACTGATGCGCTTTGAAGTTTCAGAACACAAAATGTTCATTACAATGGAGTCTGCATTCAGTGTTCGCCTAGCATTTCACTTGGCCAAGGAAGACCAGCAAGAAAGCAGGAAAGGCTGACAGAGTGTGACCACAAAGATGCTACGGGCTGGATTTTCAATGACCCGTGGAGTCGGGTTTGGAGGCGGGGGGGGGGGGGGGGGTTAAAGTTGCAGATTCGGGGGTCCCGACCCCATCCCGACTCCAACCCGCCTCCATGCCAGTTTCTCTGGCGGCGGGTACCCGACCTGTGCTGAGACCCGACTCCCCGAGGCGGGAAGGGATTACTGACAATTAACTGCCTGTTAACAGGTAGTTAACAGGCAGTTTTTTGGATAATCCCTATTTTTATTGCTGAAATGTGGGCTTCCCGACAGGTGGCAACCACGCCAAGTTATCGGGGCGGGCCGTGGGTCTGCAGGGGTTGGAGGGGTCGATATGTCCGGTGGGCAGGTGAGTGATGGGTGCATGTGTGCAGAGGTAAGTGTGTAAGGTAAGTGCTAAGTGTTGGAAAAAGTTTACTTACCTTAACTTCCTCCTGCAGGTGTCAGCCCTTCAGTTCTCGGGAGTTAGAAATCTCACCAGCACAGAAAGCAGGAAAGCCGTGGTTCTGTCAAAAACTGCAGCCTTCTGTTTTCTGTGCTGGAATGATTTCTAACTCAGCCTGAGAGGAAGGACTGAAGTTAGAAATCATATTGTGAGTGTTTGACAGCTTCACAGAGCTGTCAAACGCTGATATTTCATCTGTCAAAAGCTCTTGACAGATGAAATGTCAATCTGTGACGTCACCTGTTGCCGGGTAGCCCTTAATTGGCCTGCTGAGCCCACTGGGCGGGCTCAACAAGGTCAATCAAGGGAAAATACAGTGGGTTGGCCACATCTCGATGGAGGCGGGTTCACAAACCAGAATGTGTGATTCCCGACACCAACCCGACCCCAGATTCAAAATCCAGCCCGTACAGTCTGGAATCTCTGTTACACCATCCATCCCAAGCACAACTGCCAGCGATTCACTGAAGAATAATGCCTTAGGAGGCTCGCGATATGTCTCCTCCTACAGGAAGATCTCCAGACAAGAGGGGTGAATCCAAGAGTTGGTGCTCCCAGCGAGGAGTGGCGTTAACAGGGAGAACATTTCAGAAAATTCCAGGAGTACACCCATGATTTTTTTTTCAACCACTAAAATTAACGGATGGGAAATTACAGACTGTGCATCAGTGATTTCCCAAAATGTACTTCCTACAAGCACCGGTTTTCACTGGGACAACCTGATCGAAGAGTCTGCGCTGCCAGTCACCATGTCAGGGTCACCATGCCCTTCATTTTTTGCGTGTGAGACTCCTTCCATAAGCACTAGGGATACTTGCAGCATTCCCCAGTTTACTGCACATGGATGTATCAAGCGCTGACAATGCATTATTCAGCACATTTGTCATGCAACAGAAGAGGGCTGCCTATTTCTACCAAGGTTGCTGGGTTTCCACCAGTACAGGATCATGCATGCCAAATGCTGGCTTTTCTAGGAATTCCCACAATGCTTTCATTTTACACCAATTATCTATGACGGTCTTATTTGAAATGGAACTAAGAGTGGAAGCACGCCTCTTGGGAGTTCAAATCTACCCAAGCAGCTGTGCCTAATGATACTGTTACGGCAACTAGAGACACAACAGAGTGTAAACACAAAGAGGATCATGCTACCACCGGGATTAATACAGAACAAACAATTGCCATCTTGAAGCAGCACTTCCGATGTCTCAACAGATCAGGGGTCACAATGCAGTACAACTCTCCCAGTGTCTCCAGAATCATTATCATCTACTGCATATTGAATGACTTTTTTCTGCAGAGACCTCACCATGGAGCAAGAAGCCATGCCAGAACACCAGGGTGGCAATGATATTGAGGAAGTAGCTGCCTAAAGACCACACAGCCTGAAAGACTGGTACACTAGGCACTAATATAAGATACATTCCTATCAGCGCCACAGCTCCACCATTTCTTAAAGCTGTAAAGTAACGGTGCCCAAACCACCTTCAACAAGCGAAAGCCCAGCCATCTCCCCCTTACTTTCAATGGTATCACCATTTTCAAGTCCCCCACTATCAACATCCTTGAAGTTCCTATTAACCAGAAGCTTAACTGAGATGAGTTTTAGCAATAGCTTGGAAGTGTTCAGCAGGTCAGGCAGCATCGTGGAGAGAGAAACAGAGTTAACCTTTTGTCAGAACTGGAAAAAGTTAGAGATGTAACAGATTTTAAGCAAATGCAGGGGCAGGGAAAGGGGGAGGGAAGGAAAGAACAAAAGGGAAGGTCTGTGATAGGATGGAAGGCAGGAGTGATTAAATGACAAAAGGGATGATAGTACAAAGCAAAGGGAGATGCTAATGGGACAAGTAAAGAAACAAAAGATGAGTCTAGATTTATTGTCCCATTACCATGAGGAAGCCTGCAATCCTAGGTGCTTGTTCCACCTGTTGTTCTCTGACAAGAGAGAATGAAATGTAATCAGCTGTCTTTGAATACAGAGCCTCAGTGATCTCCTCTACGCAACAGTGGACAGCAAACTGTGAGATGTTGCAAATATCTCCAGCTCCTGCCTGGAAGGAGCCTGACGCATAAAAATTCATGGCCACCGTCACCTTCACAGCCACTGGAAATGCAGTCCTCGCCCTGCTCTGAGGTTGCAATTGTGGCTGCAGAAGATGGCAGATTTCAGTGAGGATGTCCTCACTGAAGCACAGACGTCTCACACATTGTTCTTTGCTGAGGTTCAGGTAGGAGAACTGCTCCTTGAACACCCTGGGCAGATATGGCCTCCTGCTGAGAGCCCGTCTCCCCCTCCTCCTCCCTCATCCAGCAGCTTGTCCTGCTCTGCTCATCCTACAAGTCATGCTGTATTCTGAGGGGAATTCCTACTCGTGCACCCATGTCTGGGAATAACTGGACTGTGCAGAAGCCTTGAAATCAGGACAAAGTCCTTCAGCATCTGCCACACCACTCCCTGTAGACTTTAGCAACTTTAAAGAACTCTAGAAAGCACCAAACACATGTACAATCGTGCAATTAACCTGAAAGGCAGTGATGATCCCTTTAAATAGCATTGGTGGGTGGTCCTTCCTGCTGCTGAACGCATGTTCAGCTGTATGAGGCTAAGAGAGGGCGTTAGCTGGAGTGTTGAGCTCCAAAATGGCACCGCTGGCGTCAAATCAGTGTTGCACGCTGATTGACGTCATGATCTGCTTACTCTGTATAGTTGCAGTGGACGTTAACTGCGCGATCCCTAATGCCCTCACCAATATAGCGCCCGGCACAACTCAAACCAGAAGTGTGTGTGCGCGCCACGGACGCCAATTTGGACCTCTAAAGGCACTCTTTGCGCCCAAAATACGGGCGCTACATATCCAAATTTTACACCCACCTTCCCTTCACTATTTAAAAAAAATATTGCGTGCATGTTTATCTACTGACAGTGAGGGAAATACTGGACTCTCCTCTCACAGAAACAGAATGTACCGTAAGGAATCTTATATGATAAGCCAACATATTTCAACATGTACAATAAAGTGAAGCTCATTTTCTCTTTACATAGCCATAGCTCTAGTGCTAATCTTGGTGCTCACACAATTTTAATTATGCTGGCACCTTTGTACCATTTATCAATTTTACTTTGTGATGCAAGTCAGTTTAATCATTTGTTATTGATTGGTACCGGCTGCTACTATTATCTGAGCCAGAAAAAAAGTTATTAGTGGCTGAGTGCACAACAAAGAACTAGCAGCTAGAAATTCGGCTCTGTGTAAGATTGTGGAAGTGTTTGATGCTTTCCAGAGTTGTTTAACGTTGGTGAGATGACAGGGAGTGGTACTGCAAGTGGAGAAGGCCTTGGAGGGGGTGCAGCGGCGATTCACCAGGCTGATACCAGGAATGGCGGGATTGACCTATGAGGAGAGACTATGTAGTTTAGGGATGTACACACTGGAGTTTAGAAGATTGAGAGGGGACCTCATAGAAGTGTATAAAATTCTGACAGGTCTAGACAGACTAGATGCAGAAGGAATGTTTCCCTTGGCGGGTGAGAACAGAACTAGAGGACATAATTTAAGGATAAGGGCTAAACCATTTAGGACAGAAATGAGGGGGAATTTCTTCACTCAGAGGCTGGTGAACCTGTGGAACTCATTGCCACAGAGGGCAGTGTACGCCAGCTCATTAAATATATTTAAGAGGGAATTAGATATATTTCTACAGGCAAAAGGGGTTAAGGGTTACGGAGAGAAGGCGGGGACGGGATACTGAATTGGAGGATCAGCCATGATCTCATTAAATGGCGGAGCAGGCTCGAAGGGCCGGATGGCCTACTCCTGCTCCTATCTTCTATGTATCTATGTATCTATGTATCTATGGTTCTGACTTCAAAGGGTTCTGGTCAGACCATTTGCTCCCAGTCATGGGTGCTGTAGTTGCCATCCCCCTTGGCCTGCAGCATGACAGGGAGATGGAGCAGAGGCAGCAAAGAGAACAAGGTGCTCGCAGAGGGAGAAGGAAGAGGAGGAGGAGGAGGAAGAGGAGGAGCAAGAGGAAGGGAACAGACAACCAGCACATCCCACCTCTGGCCAGACTGTCCGTGATCGCCTCATTCGACTACGGTTCCACTGAATGCAACCCTAAATCGCCATTGTACAACAGTCACACACCTTACTATCCCTCTGCTCTGGACCATCACAGCATCCTCTTAGCCACAATGCTGAAATAAAAGCCACCACAAAAGAAACATTCCAAACCAACTTTAGACATCAATCCATCCAATATTACATAACAAAGTCAACTAATCACCCTTGTGCATTCCCTTAGTGCCTGTCTACCTGTGCTCCTATGAAGTGCTACCAGTGGCTGCAACATGGCTGGTGGAAGGCTGCTGACATTCAGTGGAGAAGGCTGCAGATGGCCTTGCAGGATAACCTCGAGCAGCTCTGGTCCTAGAAGGCCCGGCTTTAGACTGCACCACCTCGACATGGGTGGCTGACAGGCAAGAGCAAGACACTGGGGGAGTGGCAGTGGTGGGAGGACGACTGCTGTTAACCTGAGAGACGACAGCAGGTTCGTGCTCCATGGAGCCACTGCCACTCCCCTGGGGCGGCGCCTCAGCATTCCTAGTAATCTGTTGGAGGACAGATTGCTGGACTGGACTGGACTGTTATGACACCCTGCAAGCCCCTTTCCACACTGCTAAACACAACCACGATGGCAGCAGTCTGAGCTTGTGTGGGAGCAAGCTGAACCTGCATGAGAGCAGTCTGAGCTTACATGAGAGCAGTCTGAGCTTCCACTGCAGCACTCAGATGTTGAGTGGCTGCTGCTTGTGCCGCAATGGAAGCTGAGGCATCGGCCATCAGATGCTGCATCATGGTTAGGTTCACAATTGTGCTAATGGAGTTGGCCATCATTTCCATGTTAGAAATCATGGGCTCCAAGCTCTGCGCAAAGCCCTGTGCAAGTTGGTGTCAGACTCCTTCATTGTAAGGGTTTTTGTCTCTCAGCCTGTGAGATTCGTGTGGCTCTGTGCAGCCCGGATGCTAGTGCGGGTTTAGGCCTTGTTGCCTGTTCTGGTCTCCAGCCAGCCTGGGAGCACTAGACACCTGTGAGTGGTTCGACCCACTCGCCCTTACGGTTCTAGACACTGGACTTAGATGCGAGAGCAGTAATGGAGATGAAACTCAGGTAGACTCGGTTGAATGGTACGAAATGGAAAATCTTTATTGCATATCATTTAAGATTACGAAATACATGTCATAAGCACAGATTAATGACAGTACAATCTTACACGCAGTTATGTAACTAATTTCAGGGAAACGAGGAACGAACGACACATCGTAAATGGGGGCACACATTACAATTATCCTTAATACTTAAAACCCTCCCCTATCAATGTCTGTCCTAAGCTAGATTCGTAGGTTTCGAGACTCATGCTCACCACTCGTAATAACTCGGAGAATTCCGAAAACTCTGATCGGATGTTTTTCACCGCAGCACCCACGTGTCGATCAGGGGGTCTCCTGGCCCCACTTGTTTACTCGTTTCTGCTCCGGCTAGCAGGCTGGAACGTCTGCTGTCATGAAGATCTGTGTTGTCCTCGGAGTTCCGACACTGCTCAAAGAAGAGTCTTCCTGTGCCCTTGCACAGGTACGATAAAATTCGAAGAATAATCTTCCTGGCAAGGAAAATGTCTATTCGACCTACAGGCGCGGTCGGAGCTTACTGACCGTGGCGATAAGTATGGTCTTCTTTTCTTCTCATCTCATCTCATCTCATCTCATCTCATCTCGGGCCTTCGGTTCCAACACCGTTTACCGACTTATCGGGATTGTGCGCCCGCTTCAAGGCTTCAGAGCCCAGTTCATCAAACAGGAACAAGACGGCGAGTCAAGAGCAGCCACGAGGATAAAAGTCAATCGAATAAGAGTCAAGAGTCAAGAGAGAGATGGACGGTTTGGAGCTTGTAATTATAGTGCAAAATCTTCCGTTTCCCGCCCAACCTTAATGTCTTTTCTTTTGTTAGGGTTTGGCGCTCAAATGTCTTGTATAGGGTGATCTCCGTTTTAATGGGTTTCGGGGCTACTCGTAATTGTCTGAGTACCTGTTAATATTTCTCCCATTGTTTAATCGGTCGGTGTTCTCCCTGGAGGGGTTTTGGGGCTTCCAAATGTTTTCTGTAACTACCCGCTAACGGCTCTCTCATCGTAGAGTCGTTGGGATTTTACATATTAATGTCTTTGGATGGGTTCTTAATTACTTGGTACAATAGCCCTTATTCGCACCTGGGAGACCGATTTCAGTATTTATGTGTATACTGTAAACCCATGATGTCTCGTGTATTATCTTAAATGTGCTGAGTCTTAATCGATCTCGCACAAATGTTTATTGGAACGCCATCTTGTCTGCCTGTCGAAAAGTCTAGAATGTTCTGCCACGAGGCGTGGCGGCCATTTTACAAGCTGCTTGTGTCCACTTTGAAAACCTGACAGCATTCTGCTGAAATAAAAGCTGTTTGAACGAAACTCTGTGTTCTTCTCCTTATTAATAAAATCGCGATATATTGCGAATTCTACACATGCACCTTGACATTGAGCTCAGGCTTTCTGGCAAGTCTGCCAATGCACCAAGCATTTCATTGTGCATACCCATCAGCCTTCTTCTGTAGGCTATCCCATCGAAGTCCTCATCTGAGTCCTCTGCAGCAGAACTTGTGTGCGAACTCGCCCTCCGGGGAGCTGGCACCTGCCCTACCCTTTCCCCCTGCCCTGGCTGCAGGCCACTCATGCCCGGTCTCTCACCACGTGCAGACCCACCTCTAACCTATCCTGTAAAGTACGCGGAGTGTCAGTATCTGAGCTGGTGGCTGGGAGTGTGAAATCGAGTAACGGTGCTGTGTCTTCTGCATCACTGCCTTCTTCCTCTTCGATTTCCTGATCCTCCACCAGTGCCTGGCCAGGTGGCAGTTCTTGGTTATTTGAAAGGAGAAAGGCACAAGGGTAAGGTTGTGGTGAGGGGGGGTGGTGGGGTGGGGGGGAGGCGGGAAGCAAGGGGTGCATGCTTACACCATATGCAGCTTGTAAATCAGAAGAGATTGTGGGATGAGGAGGAAGTGGGATGTGAGAAGAAGGATTACATATGAGGATATGGTCTCCTTGTATTGTTTCAGCCCCGACGCTGGCCACAGGCTCAGTGATGGCCCTCCCAAAAATGGCCCACACCGTCTCCTCCATCAGGGTAAAGTTATGCAGACACGCCTGTCCCCTGCCGGTTAGGTCCTGCCTCCGGTTGTGAGCCAACTTGTCCTGCAAGTGAAAGGGAAGTGTGTCAGTGAGTGTGGAGCAATGTGTCTGGGCGATGTGCCTGTCATGGTAGAATAGCTGGCAGTGTGTGCAAGCTGTGAGATGTTGGTGTGAAGCTTGCAACAGTAGTAAGTTCGTGAGGGCGAGGTGAAGCTATGAATGTGATGTATGAGTCATGTTTGGTAGAGATTATTGTTCGATGAGTGATGGGGGTGTGGTGCATTGATCAGTGTGTGAGTCTAGTGGTGCAGATGGTGGGATATGGCATTTGAAGATGAATTCACTGACCATGACCACTTGTGTGAGGTCATTAAACTTCTTCCTGCACTGTGTCCAGGTCTTTGAGGCTACACTGCTGGCATTGACCATGACGACTCTCTGCTCCCACTGCCTTGTTTGTCAGGAGGGCATCCTGGCCCCCTGTGGAAACAAGACCTCTCTCCTCCTGTCCACCTCCTGCATCAAGGTCTCCAGTGCTGTATCCAAGAGCCTTGGAGCACGCTCTCTCCTCTGTTGTGCCATCATTACTACTTCTTCCTGCTCACAATCTGTTGCCCAGCCAGTTGAATCACCTGCTGCAGCCAGAATGCACCTCCCCTTTAAGCGGTGCAGACTGACTTTAAGAAGTACAGGCTAGCTTTAGTTGGTGCCAGCTTCGCACAAATGTGGGACCCCTGCTGAGCGTGCAGCCACTCAGCAGCGCATTCAGCGCTGGGCTGCACGCCACAATCATGTTAATCAGCGGGCAGCACAAAGTTGGCGTGCTGCCTGCATTACTTTGAATGGGCGTGGGTTGATCCTGCATCGCGATCCATGCGCCCATTTTCAGGGCAATCGAATTTCTAGCCCTAGGTGTGTTTAGGAGTGTTTTATCTGCTGAATACTCATTGCACAATTTCCTTTGCATGTGAGTAAGCACAGAGGGGAAATTCCACAGATATTGAAAATTCAAACCCTTCATCTGGATCCTGTAATAACAGGAATAGAAACCTTGCTCCAGCCCACAAAGCATTAATGCAACTATTGTAAAGTAGTTGATTAAAATTCCTCCACAATATAGATTTTAAGGTTCTAGCTAAACTCCTTCATGAAAGAGTTAACCATTTAATGAACAATGACCAGACTCACTACATTCAGGGCCTGTGAATAGCAGGCAATGTCAGGTGATTTGTTCGGTTTGTGATGAAGGTCAGACAGTTAGCATTCCTTGTGATGAAGGCCAGATAATTTACATTCCTTCAGCAATTCCTTTATAAATTAAAAATGCACTAAAGTTTGAGCTAAAGCTGCATTAGTATTGATGTACATTGTTGTTGAGAAATATGGTATTTGTCCTTCCTTTTGTTATGGAATTTTTACATTAGCAATTACAAATTGGGATTCACTCAACTGCAGCTAAAGAAAAGGTGGCGGCAGGGTTGCCTATTATTTGGCTTTTGTTTGTGTTACCCTTGGATCCCATTGGTATTGGGTTTCATGCCTTTGTAGGCTTCGCAAAATCCCCCAGAAACTCGAATAGAACCCTAAAGGGGGTGATTTTTGGATCTTAACACAAATTTGGAATGGTGGGACCGAAATGAAGGAATTTGAGGTCAAAACCTCAGTTTTGAAGTACATTTTGAAAAGGATCAAGGAAGAAATAAAACCCTGAGGAAAATGACTTTGGATGATAAGACACCTTTTAAAAAGGGCCATTGGGTAAACCTGCAGTCACAGAAACACAGGCTGCGGGAAGCGGGTGTGGTGAGGCAATGGACTGCTTTTGGATTGCGGCACTGGAGCTGCGGATGGATGCATATTGGAGCATTCGCGACGCTGAGAACGGCGTGAATAACACGTTTAGCGAGTTGGTCACACCGCAGGCAAAGGGTGTACAGGCAGGAAGTGAATGGGTGACCACCAGGCAGAGTAAGAGGTACAGGCAGGTAGTGCAGGGGTCCCCTGTGGCCATCCCCCTCTCAAACAGATATACCTCTTTTGATGCTGTTGGGGGGGATGACTTATCAGGGGAAGGCGGCAGCAGCCAACTTCCTGGCACCATGGGTGGCTCTGCTGCACAGGCTGGGAGGAAAAAGTGTGGAAGAGCTATAGTGATAGGGGATTCAATTGTAAGGGGAATAGATAGGCGTTTCTGCGGCCGCAATCGAGACTCCAGGATGGTGTGTTGCCTCCCTGGTGCAAGGGTCAAGGACGTCTCGGAGCGGCTACAGAACATTTTGGAGGGGGAGGGCGAGCAGCCAGTTGTCGTGCTGCACATAGGCATCAACGATATAGGTAAAAAATGGGATGAGGTCCTAAAAGCAGAATATAGGGAGTTAGGAGGTAAATTAAAAAAGAGGACCTCAAAGGTAGTAATCTCAGGATTGCTACCAGTGCCACGTGCTAGTCAGAGTAGGAATAGGAGGATATTTCAAATGAATACGTGGCTAGAGGAATGGTGCAAGGGGGAGGGATTCAAATTCCTTGGACATTGGAACCGGTTCTGGGGGAGGTGGGACCAGTACAAATGGGACGGTCTGCACCTGGGCAGGGCCGGGACCGATGTCCTAGGGGGAGTGTTTGCTAGTGCTGTTGGGGAGGGTTTAAACTAAAGTGGCAGGGGGTTGGGAACCTGAGCAGGGAAAGGAAAACAAGGATAAAAGCTAAAGACAGGAAGGAGAAAAACAAAAGTAGAAGGCAAAGAACTCAACGGTTTAAATCAAACATGGTCACAGTAAATAATAATTCATATAGGTCTGAGAGCGTTAAAAAAACAAGCCTGAAGGCTTTGTGTCTTAATGCAAGGAGCATTCGGAACAAGGTGGATGAATTAGCTGCGCAAATAGAGGTAAATGAATACGATTTGATTGGGATTACAGAAACATGGCTCCAGGGTGGCCAAGGCTGGGAACTCAACATCCAGGGTTATTCAATATTTAGGAAAGATAGGCAAAAAAGAAAGGGAGGTGGAGTAGCATTGCTGGTTAAAGAGGGGATTAACACAATTGAAAGGAAGGATATTAGCTCTGATGATGCGGAATCTGTATGGGTAGAACTGAGAAATAACAAGGGGCAGAAAACGTTAGTGGGAGTGGTATATAGACCTCCAAACAGTAATACGGAGGTTGGGGACGGCATTAAAAGGGAAATTAGAGAAGCATGCAGTAAGGGCACAGCAGTCATCATGGGTGACTTTAATTTACATATAGATTGGGCTAACCAAATTAGTAAAAATACTGTGGAAGAGGAATTCCTAGAATGTTTACGAGATGGTTTTCTGGAACAATATGTCGAGGAACCAACCAGAGATCAGGCCATCTTAGACTGGGTATTATGTAACGAGAAAGGATTAATTAGCAATCTTGTTGTACGAGGCCCCTTGGGTCAGAGTGATCATAATATGATAGAATTCTTCATTAGGATGGAGAGTGAAGTCGTTGAATCAGAGACTAGGGTCCTGAATTTAAATAAAGGAAACTACGATGGTATGAGGCGCGAATTGGGTAGGATTGATTGGGGAATGTCACTCAAGGGGTTGACGGTGGATAGGCAATGGCAAACATTCAAAGACTGCATGGATGAACTACAGAATTTGTTCATCCCAGTATGGCATAAGGATAAAACAAAAAGGGTGACTCAACCGTGGCTAACAAGGGAAATTAGGGATAGCATAAGATCCAAGGAGAGGGCATATAAATTGGCCAGAAAAAGCAGGTAGCCCTGAGGATTGGGAGCAGTTTAGGATTCAACAAAGGAGGACAAAGGGATTAATTAAGAAGGGGAAAATAGAATATGAAAGGAAGCTTGCTGGGAACATAAAAACTGACTGTAAGAGCTTTTATAGATATGCGAAGAGAAAAAGATTAGTGAAATCAAGCGTAGGTCCCTTGCAGTCAGAAGCGGGGGAAGTTATAATGGGGAACAAAGAAATGGCAGACCAATTAAATGCATATTTTGGTTCTGTCTTCACAAAGGAGGACACAAATAACCTCCCAGAGATGTTGGAGAACATACGGTCTGATGAAAGGGAGGAACTGTAAGAAATCACTATTTGCAGGGAAATGGTGTTAGGGAAATTGACGGGATTGAAGGCCGATAAATCCCCAGGGCCTGATAATCTACATCCTAGGGTACTTAAGGAAGTGGCCCGAGAAATAGTAGATGCATTGCTGATCATCTTCCAACATTCGATGGAATGTGGAACTGTACCCATGGATTGGAGGGTAGCCAATGTTACCCCACTATTCAAAAAGGGTGGTAGAGAGAAAGCGGGGAATTACAGACCGGTAAGCCTGAAATCGGTATTGGGGAAAATGCTAGAGTCCATTATAAAGGATGTAATAGCTGAGCACTTGAAAAACAGTGACAGGATCGGACAAAGTCAACATGGATTTACAAAAGGTAAATCGTGCTTGACTAACCTACTGGAATTTTTTGAGGATGTAACTGGGAAAATAGATAAGGGAGAACCAGTAGATGTGGTGTATTTGGACTTTCAAAAGGCTTTCGATAAGGTCCCGCATAAGAGATTAGCGTGTAAAGTTAAGGCACATGGGATTGGGGGCAAGGTATTGACTTGGATAGAGAACTGGTTGGCGGACAGAAAGCAGAGAGTAGGAATTAATGGGTCTTTTTCCGAGTGGCAAGCAGTGACTAGTGGAGTACCGCAGGGATCGGTCCTTGGACCCCAGCTATTCACAATATACATTAATGATCTAGATAAGGGAACTAAATGTAATGGCCCAAAAATTAGTCCCGCGACGCGAGAGTACGCACTGCATACTCTCGCGTATTCTGTCACCAATTGCCGGTTTTCTGCATGCACTGCGCATGCGCTGAAAACCGGCACTTGGTTTTTGGAAAAGGGGGCAGTTCCTCGGTGCACCGCGTGCGCGCTACAGGCTGCGCGCACGCTGTGCACTTAGTGCTTTGGACGCGCAGGTAAGGACGGAAGATTTTAGAAATGAAAAAAGGAGGAGTAAGACCCACTTTTAACAAGGTAAGTAGTGAATTAAGTATTATTTTGAATTTTTTTTAACAGGTATATCTTTTTTAGAGACTTTAAAGACAGGTAAGTTTATTTTTATAACTTTTTAAAAGATTTTAAATTTTTTCAAAAATTTTATTTTTTATTTAAAATGGTTAATTTATTTAACTATACTTATTTTATTAATGTGATGGTTTTTTTTAATTTAATTGAGGTTTTGCTGTTATTTTGGGGGTGTGTAAGATTCATAGCTTTCACAGCACTTATGTGAAACTTATGAATGGAAGATGGTGTGCTGCCATTGGCTCTAACTGAGTCACGTGATCCCACAGCTCGCATGAATTCACTACGCCGGTGGGATACGCAAGCACTGCCCAGCTGATGTCTAGAACATCAAGTTCGTGCGAGCTGGATCTGAAAAAGCCAACGCGGAGTGAGAGATCGCGGGGAAGCCTTACCCCCGCGTCAACACTCAGTCTTTAATTTCTGGGCCATTATCTCCAAGTTTGCAGATGACACAAAGCTGGGTGGGAGTGTGTGCTGCGCGGAGGATACCGAGAAACTCCAGGATGATTTGGACAGGTTGGGTGAGTGGGCAGAAGCGTGGCAGATGCAATATAACGTGGATAAATGCGAGGTTATCCACTTTGGTGTCAAAAACAGAAAGGCAGACTATTATCTGAATGGCAATAGATTGGGAGAAGGGGAATCTCATCGAAACATATAAAATTCTGACAGGTCTGGACAAACTAGATGTAGGAAGAATGTTCCTGATGGTCGGAGAGTCCAGAACCAGGGGTCATAATCTAAGGATAACGGGTAAGCCATTTAGGACAGAAATGAGGAGGAATTTCTTCACCCAGAGAGTGGTGAACCTGTGGAGTTCTCTACCACAGAAGGTAGTTGAGGCCAAGTCATTAAATATATTCAAGAATGAGTTAGATATATTTCTTAAAGCTAAAGGTATTAAGGGATATGGGGAGAAGGCAGGTACAGGGTACTGAGTTTGGATGATCAGCCATGATCTCATCGAATGGCGGAGCAGGCTCGAGGGGCCGAATGGCCTACTCCTGCTCCTATCTTCTATGTTTCTATGTTTCTATGATATTGAGACCAAGTCAAGCTGTCTGGGAGATGTTTGCACTGCAATCCAACCAAGGAGGAAGAGCCTCATCCAAAACATCACAGACACATTCAAAAATGAATAAACCAAGACCCCTTTTGAAATCCCCAGGTCCAGACAGGATGCTGGAAGTCTGAAAACAATTCTTAACAATAAAACTTCCAGTACACAGTTTCATAGCCCATCATCCCATCAAAAACCGATCAGCCAAGTATCGACAGGAACAGTTTAACAAGCCCGCCAAAACCTAAGACAAAAGAAGCAAGATTTGGCGCGTAGATAGAGGCCCTGTCTCAATGGAAGACATCGGTAGCCATCAGGACAAGTTAACACAAAGTTAAAGTCATCAGACTTAACGAGCCCGCCAAAACCTAAGACAAAAGAAGCGAGATTTGGCGCGAAGATAAACAGGCCTCAACTGAAACCTAAATCACTTTAACGCGAAATCGATTAGTGAAGCAGTTCTGGCGCGAAAAACACAATAGACCTGAACAGTATAATTGGGGGCCTATTCCCCCAAGAAGCAAGCGAAGAAGAAGGGAGCGAAAAAAGAGAGCCAGACGGAAGCGAAGCAAAAGAAACTCCTACAGGCCAGACACAAGGAACCGGTGATGGCAACAAGGAACCCGAGAAACCTCGTGGTGGTGTTCGTTCAGACAGTGCATTTCGCTCCAGTACTAAAAGTTAGTTCAAGGCTGTCCAGAGAGGCAGTTTTGGTTAGTAACAATTAAAGCACGCAAGGAAAACACGCCACAACAGAAGGCCATCGACGGGCCAGGCTGGGAAAAGGGTTCCCAACACCTCGCGGTAACCGAGGCCCCACGAACCAACCAACAAAACATCACCGACCAACCGGGTGAGAATTGGGCCACCGCGACCACCGAAAGACCACCAGGAAAAACCGAAGACACGCAAGTTTCCACGCTACAAACTATTCCTGACTTACCCCTGGGTAAGATTTTTCCTCAAAAAACTCTAAACCCTACCTCTAACGAAGAAAAATTGGATACTCACCTGATATAATCCAATACACACCTTACCGCATCAGCGGACAGACCCAAATTGACCTGGAGTGCAGCTGAAGTCTTCTACCACGTCCGGGGTACGGCAGACCCCAACAACCAAAAACCCCAGTGAACCCCGAAATCGCGAAATACTTCAACTGTCAAGAACTGTCAAGGAGTGGTGAGCATTATCCCTGGTCCTCTGGAATCTAACCTAGCTAGGCAGTAGGATTGGGAGGGATAAGGGGTTTTGTATACTGTAATTCTCCCTCACCTGTACCGTGTGTTTCCCAACCTGTGTTTAAGTATTAAGTGTGTTTTAAGATTGTTTGTGTTGTATTTACTTTTTCTTGAATAAAAGTTAAAGTTCTTTCATCAAAACCTGTTGTCTACTGCACCTTTTGTTCATGACCCCCAAATAAGTGCAAGGTCTGGAACCAGGGGCGTGGGAGCGATTCGAACCGCTCACTGAAGTCAGAGGTGAAGCTGACCCTACCACACCACCCCCTATACCTTGTATATATGAACATAAAGGGTGAAGTCAGCATTCTATGTTCTACTTAACAAGGTTAATAAACAGCGCAAACAAAGTACTGGGGTTTATTTCTAGAGTAATAGAATACAAAAGCAAGGATGTAATGTGAAATTTACATTGAACCTTGGTTAGCCTGCACTTGGAGTACTGTGTGCAGTTCTGGTCTCCATAGTACAAAAAGTATATTGAAGCATTGGAGAAAGTGCAGAAAAGATTTACAGGAATGTTATTAGAATTGAGAGGATGCAACTATCAGGAAAGATTGAACCGACTGGGGCTCTTTGCTCTGGAAAAGAAACTAAGAGGAGACCTGATAGAGGTCTTTAAAATTATGAAGCGGTTCAATAGAGTGGACGTGAAGCAACTGTATCTACTTTTAGACGAGTCCAGAACAAGGAGAACAAGAATTTAAGTGGAATTTCTTTAGACAGGGATTGGTGAGAATTTGGGACATGCTGCCCCATGGAGTAGTTGATGCAGATAGCATTGATGCATTTAAGGGGAGACTGGAATCCAATGGCTCTATAACAGCTGTTTAAACATTCAAGTGAGAATCTCTGACTGTGCTTAGGACTTGTGCCATTGGGGGCTCTGCTGAAGATGCCCCTGGAGTTGCTACGCACCCCATGGTAGACTGCAGTGCAAACAACCTCTTCTGCATGACTGCACGTATATAAATGTGGCTTTGCCAGTGTCACCTACATTCTGAGAACAAATTTTCCAAAAGACAGCAATCTCTGTTTATAGGCAGGATCTATGAGGCCAAGATTTCCAGGCAGTACAGCTGAGGAAGGAACCAGGCTGGCCTCCAGATAGCAGGTGCCTGCTCCTCCTCTCTCACCACCACTTGCTCCATTTTATCTATGCACTGTATCTCAGCTGGTGCAACTTCTTTGAGCTTACTATCGACATCCTCTGGGTATATGTAACTGTGCTGGTGCTTATGAAAGTTGTTAGGAGTGATTACATAGGATATACGGCACAGAAACAGGCCATTCAGCCCAACCAGTCCATGCCGGCGTTTATGCTCCACTCGAGCCTCCTCCCGTCTTTCCTCATCTAAATCTATCAGCATAACCCTCTATTTCCTTCTCCCTCATATGCTTGTCTATCCTCCCCTTAAATGCATCTATACTTTTCGCTTCAACCACTCCCTGTGGTAGCGAGTTCCACATTCTCACCACTCTCTAGGTAAAGAGGTTTCTTCTGAATTCCCTATTGGATTTCTTGGTGACTATCTTATATTGATGGCCTCTAGTTATGCTCTTCCCCACAAGTGGAAACATTCTCTCTGTATCCACTCTATCAAAACCTTATAGGAGTGACGTAGGGTGCTTTAAGCTGTTGGCTTGCTCAGAGTCACTGGCAGCATTGGCAGGCAATTCTTTCAGGCCTATAACAAAAGAGGAATATATATCATAATGTTGGCTAAAACAGTCACTTTGACAGTGCTTACATCGCATTATATTGCGTGTGATGTTTTTGCGGTTGAATGCATGTCTGTGTGTCAGTGTTATCAAGGACATGACAAGAACAGGATGGTACTAGCCCTGAGCTTGTTGGGGGCGTGGAGGCGGGGAGGTGGTGGGGGTGGGGGGGTGGGTGGCAGGGGGTTGGGGAGGGAGGGGAAAAGAACTCTGGCTTTGCCCTGCCCTATTTCCTTTATGTTCTTATATCCAGGGTGATTTCTTCAAGGGAATCAAGTGCTTGTAATGTACAGGTCCTCCTTCAGTTTGGGTATGTTTCCTTTTATTAAATGCCATGTTGTACTGCAGGCAGAGAAGTAGGGGGCAATTTTGCCAGCCCTGGGGAGGCGAGTTTGGAGGCGGGACTGCTGGGAAAATGGCAGAATCTGGGGGCGGGTACCCATCCCGCCCCCAACCCGCCTCCGTGCCATCTTCCCAGGAGGCGGGTACCCAACCCGCGCTGGGTCCCGTCTCCTCGCGGCGGGAAGGGGATTAGTGCCAATTAACTGCCTGTTAACAGGTAGTTAACAGGCAGTTTTTTGGCTAATCCCTATTTTGAGCCCTGAATTGTGGGCTTCCCGACAGCTCCGAACCTCGCCAGGGTCAGCGAGGCGGGCCGTGGGTCTACGGGGGTCAGAGAGGCCGAGATGTCTGGTGTGCAGGTGAGTGATGGGTGCATTGTGCAGAGGTAAGTGTGTGAGGTGTGTGTAAAGTGTTTTAATAAGTTTTACTTACCTTTACTTCTTCCTGCAGGCTTCCTCCCTTCAGGTTTCGGGAGTCCCTCAGCTCACCGGCACAGAAAGCAGAATGGCCGCTGAACTGTCAAAAGCTGCAGCCTTCTGCTTTCTGCTCAGGAAGGCTTTCTAATTGAGTCTTGAGTAAAGACTCAACTTAGAAGACAGATTGTCAGTGTTTGACAGCTTCACAGAGCTGTCAAACGATGACATTTCATCTGTCAAAAGCTCTTGACAGATGAAACGTCACTCGCTGACGTCACCTGTAACCGGCTTTCCCTTAATTGGCCTGCTAAGCCCCCTGGGCGGGCTTAACAAGGTCAATCAAGGGAAAATAGCGTGGGTTGGCCACAAGTCGATGGAGGCGGGACTAAAACCCGACAAGTGGGAGTCCCGCCTCCAAAAGCTCCCCATTGACAAAATCCAGCCCGTAGTCTTGAGAGATTGCAGATTTAAAGAGTATATCCTGCAACCCATCCTGTTTGTGTCTATTAATGAACATGCATTATGCGTCTAGAAGGACATGCCTCTTTACATTTAAATTGCAACTTGTAAGGTCATAAATGGTAAGCATTCAGTGGGCTCTGATTGTATGAATGCTTTGTATGAGGCAGCAGAAAATAAGTAACATGTTATCAAGAAACAAGTTTGTGATATGCAAACTTGGGCCAGCCACTTGGCATACTAAGAAATAAGAGCAGGAGTAGGCCATTCGGCCCTTTGTACTGTTCTGTAGCTTTACCTTGGCAGCTTTCTTCGAGCCTGTCGTCTACTTTCATGTTTGAATCCAGGTTATCTGGGTAGTGCGGACAGCATGGGCCCCATCAACAATCTCCTGCCAGACTAGTTTTTGTGGCGTGTGCCTTTCAGTCCCATAGACAACACCCTCTCTTTCCTCACTTCCTGCAGCATCAACTCCAGTGCATCATCATCAAATCTGGCAGTCCATGGGCGAGAAGCCTCTATTTTCTTGTCATTTTCAATGACAAATACCTTCCCTGCTATCCCATGTGAAAATGCTGCAGTTTAAATGGCTGCTCACGACATTTAAATGTGTCACACCAATTCAAATTGTGCACGTTCCATGGGGCAGGAGCTGCCATGAAGTCCACGTACATGCAAATTATGAAAATTGAGACAACTGACAATGTGGTGTTTACACCAATTTATGCAGGAACAGGAATTTCCAATGACTGAAGGGTCGATAACCAGAGGGCACAGATTTAAGGCAATTGGCAAAAGAGCCAGAGGCAACATGAGGAAAAACTTTTTTATGCAACGAGTGGTTAGGATTTGGAATGCACTGCCTTATCAGGTGGTGGATATAGATTCAATAGTAGCCTTCAAAAGGGAATTGGATAAGTACTTGAAGCAGAAAAAATTGCAGCGATATGGGGAAAGAACGAGGGAGTGGAACTAATTAGATTGCTCTTCGAAAGAGCCGGCACAGACTCGATGGGCCGAATGGCCTTTTTCTGTGCTGTACTAGTCTATGATTCTATGATTCTATATGATTATAGCTTTGAAAAGAATGAATGTGAGACCTGATCAGGCAATTGAAAGAAGTCAAGAAGAAATATGATCTAAAACAACGTGAGACGAACAGGTAAATATATGAGCTGGCTGCTGACTTTCTCTATGAGCCTTTAGGGGCTGAAGTGGCCCTCATCTTACAGCAGCCAAATCCCGAGAGAAACCTACTACAAGCTGCATTGCTTCTTCTGCTACAAGGGCAGCTTGGCTCTGACTCCGTCCTTCCTCTCAAAGAGGA
Organism: Squalus acanthias; assembly: GCA_030390025.1. Lineage (NCBI taxonomy): Eukaryota > Metazoa > Chordata > Chondrichthyes > Squaliformes > Squalidae > Squalus > Squalus acanthias. The sequence goes on from CM059429.1 coordinate 34,903,683, forward strand.
AAATCTAGCTCCTGGTATCCATATAAAACATTCTCAGGTTAGGTATAGCACAGTTAAATGTAAAATAAAATTGTGCTGTGCCCCAGCTCAGCAGTGTGGATTTTTTGCATTTCCCACAGCAGTCACCCTGTGTCTTCTCTGAGTGAGGTTTTCCAATTTATGCCAAACTCGGGACAGTTCTGCCCTGGGGCCCATGCTCACTGGATACTTTATTGAGACAGAGACCTTTTCTGATTAGATAGAAGAATATGTTAGTGATTATGATGAAGCAGATAGAAGAGCGCAGTGGGGGAGCACATCATGCTGAACAGAGACTAGAAAATAGATCAGACAGCTGAGGAATATCAACACTATATAATCTCTCCACTGTCAAAGAAAAGGGAAAATATTGAATACAGAAGGAAATGTGGCATCTCTCTGATGTCTGCTGTCAATCATTAGGAAACATTGGCACTTATGATTCTGGAAAGAATCAGTCACAGCTGGACAGAGGAAAATTCTGAAAAAATTTGCAAATATAAAGTATTAGCATTCTGACTGTTAATTCAAAACTCTTCCGAGTTTCTCTTTTCAATTTTTGGGAACTTTATCACTTTCAAGGCTCCCTATTATTTTCATACAACACTGAAAAATCTAATTTCCTTTGGTAGCCTAGTGGATAAAGATTCCATCCAGTATAACACATAGGTATGGAGATCAGAAGATTCTAGGTATGATTCCCAGTCTGTGTTGAATTAGTTTATTTGCAGATATTATAAATAATGATTTCCTTACACAACATGTTAGGGAAGAAACTAGGGGCAATCAGGTACTGGTCCTAGTTTTTAGTAGTGATCCTGATACAGTATCAGACCTCCATGTGGGGGAACACCTGGGAAAAAGTGACCACAATATAATTTGATTCAATTGATCAGTCAAATTAAAGTTGCCAAAAATGTACTGCTAGTTCCAGATTTGAAGAGGGCTAAATTTGCAAAACTGGCAAAGGACGTGAATTAGGTGGATTGGGCAACCCGTCTAGGAGGGAAATTACCAACACAGAAGAAAAATGCAATACTTTTTAAACGATTCTGATGCAAAAGAAAGCCATGTATGCCCTTAGAAATTAGAAGAAGGGCACATGTAGAACAAAGCCAAAGTGACCAATTGGCCATTTGTAAAGACAAATCAGATCTAAGCAGAAATACTTGTACAGACTAAAGGAAACTAACTCTCAAGAGAACAGGGGTAGTTATCGAGCTCAGTTAAAGGCAACAAAAGCTATTATCAGAGTGGCCAAAAGGTAAATAGAACAGAAGATAGTAGATCACACAGAAAATCCCCACAGTGCAGATAGAGGCCATTTCGGCCCATCGAGCCTGCACCGACACATATCCCACCCTATCCCCGTAATCCCACGTATTTAATCCCCCTAACACTAAGGGGCAATTTATCATAGCCAAATCAACCTAACCCGCACATCTTTGGACTGTGGGAGGAAACCGGAGCACCCGGAGGAAACCCACGCAGACACAGGGAGAATGTGCAAACTCCACACAGACAGTTACCCGAGGCCGGATTCGAACCCGGGTCCCTGGCGCTGTGAGGCAACAGTGCTAACCACTATGCCACCATGCTGCCCTGTGGTAACTGTGGTAGCAATGGTAAAGTCCTTTTTAGCCAGGTTAGGATTCAAATGACAATAAAAGACTGCATAGGCCCATTAAAGGATTCCTCAGGGCAGAAAATTTGCAAATGTCAAAGTGGATGCAGATGTAATCCTGGAAAGAATAAGGGGTCTTAAATGAGGTGGGCTGCCAGTCCTGACAGCATTCACCCGCGGGTGCTCAGATAGGTGGAAACTGTGCTCAGTGAGCCTTTTTCTTGCTAGAATCTAGAATCATGGATTGTTCCCATGGACTGGAGGGAGGCTACTGTGCCAATATTCAAATATTCAAAAAGGGCAACAAAGTAGAACCAGGAAATTAGAGGCTCATTAGCTTGACTTCAGTTCTACGCAAGTTGCTAGAAGGGATCATTAGAGATACACAGTATGATCACCTGGATGGAGAAGGGATTATTAGAGACTAGTAACATGGTCTCTGGAAAATAAAGTCATGTCTTACCAACTTGGAATTTTTTGAGGAAGTTACTGGGTTGGTGGATGAAGGTAGCCCAGCCAACATAATATATTTGGATTTTCAAAAAGACTTTTTGACAAGCTGCCGCACAATAGGCTAATTGATAAGAAAAAGTCCTGTGGGATTGGAGGGCAGATGCTGGAGTGGATAAGGAATTGGTTGCATTTTTGCAGGCAGAGGACTGCTATTAATAGTAATGGTCCTGCGTGGTTGTTTCAAAGTCTGCTGTTTGCAAATATTTCCTACGGGAAAGCTGTCTTGCCTTATACCAGTGAGCAGGAATAAAACTAATTCATTATCCAGAATAGGGAGGCAGCAAACGCATGAGCACTTTAAACAACATCTAAAATGTGATCACCTTTGACAGCACTCTGCAGTCAGAGGCAGCTTTGTCATCAGAGGCATGAGTCCAAATTATCTCCTTTGGTGGTTTACACTATTTCCAGGAGCACTTGCACCATCTCATTTAATTCAATGGTTTTGCAAATGGAAAACTGCTTTGCGAGAGTAGAAGAAATGCTTGAACTCATCCCATCTGAGCAGCCAAGTATTTTGTTTGATAAAACATGTCTATTCATTTCTTTCTAAGAAAAGATCTCATCTAAAATGATCTGAATTGGAAGTCCCATCTGCTAAATTTTGAAGTGAGCAGACTGCAAACAGAATTACTGCTTCAATCCGCTAACATGTGATAATTATGATAATCCATGTAGAGGACACAGTGTGCATTGAATTTACAGTGGAAATTAGGTCACAGGAATTATTAAATTGGATGAAAATCAAAAAGTTATTGGTTGAGCTTTCAGCTCCTCAGGCTGGACAGTAATCAGAAAATAAACTGTAAAATGCTCAAGTAAAGAGATAGTAAACCCTGATAATAAATCACATGTTATGCTGGTCTGGAGGAAAATACTTTGCAAAAATTGTGAGAAAGTTAGTCCATGTATAATAATCAGCCTACATAATCAATCTTTCATCCCCTCCCCCATTTCCCAGCCCCTATACTTGCTTAAAAATCTGTTTCATTTCCTGCTTTTTTCCAGTTCTGACGAAAGGTCATCGACCTGAAACGTTAACTCTGTTTCTCTCTTCACAGATGCTGCCTGACCTGCTGAGTATCTCCAGCATTTTTCTGTTTTTATTTCAGATTTCCAGCATCTGCAGTATTTTCTTTTTGTATTACATAATCAATCTTCCTGGCCAGCATCCCTCCCTCAACCAACACCACCAAAAACAGATGAACTGGTCAATCATCTGGTTGCTGTTTGATCTTGCTATAATCCAATGACTGCTGCATTTGTCTACATAACAACAGTCACTGTGCTTCAAAGTAATTCATCGCATATGAAGTACTTTGAAACATCTGTGAGAGATGTGATTAGGTATTATATAAATGGAAGTCTTTCTTTTTTCAGTGTGGTGCACTGGCCTGAGACCAGTATCTGTAGTAATATGTTCCTAAATGGTCTACTTCTCTTTTCTGGATAATATGGTCTCAAGATCATATACAGTCATAGAGTCATAGGGCAGAATTTTCACTGGCCCGTGGAGGCGGGTTTGGAGGCGTGTGGGGTGGGAAAATAGCAGATTCAGGGGTCCCGAACCCATCCCGCCCCCAACCCGCCTCCATGCCAGTTTCACAGGAGGCGGGTACCTGACCTGTGCTGGGAGCCGCCTCCCCGAGGCGGGAAGGGGATTAGTGACAATTAACTGCCTGTTAACAGGCAGTTTGTTGCCTAATCCCTATTTTTAGCCCTGAAGTGTGGGCTACCCGATGGCTCCAAACCACGCCGTTTTAGTGAGGCGGACCGTGGGTCTGCAGGGGTTGGAGGGGTCGATATGTCCGGTGGGCAGGTGAGTGATGGGTGCATGTGTGCAGAGTGTGTAAGGTAAGTGTAAAGTGTGGAAAAAAGTTTTACTTACCTTAACTTCCTCCTGCAGGTGTCAGCCCTTCAGGTCTCGGGAGTCAGAAATCTCACCGGCACAGAAAGCAGAATGGCCGCTGAGCTGTCAAAAGCTGCAGTTCTGCTTTCTGTGCTGGATTGATTTCTAACTGAGTCTAAGTACAGGGACTCACGTTAGAAATCATATTGTCAGTGTTTGACAGCTTCACAGAGCTGTCAAACGCTGAAATTTCATCTGTCAAAAGCTCTTGACAGATGAAATTTCAATGGCTGACGTCACCTGTATCCAAGGGACCCTTGATTGGCCTGCTAAGCCCGCTTGGTTGGCCACAAGTCGATGGAGGCGGGACTACAACCCAAAAAGTGGGAGTCCCGCCTCCATCACATCCCCATTGACAAAATCCAGCCCATAGAGTCATAACGGCACAGAAGGAGGCCTTTCGGCCCATTGAGTCCGTGCCGGCTCTCTGTAGAGCAATCCAGTCAGTCCCATTCCCCCGCTCTATCCCCGTAGCCCTGCAAGTTTATTTCCCTCAAGTGCCTATCCAGTCTCCCCTTGAAAACACAGGGCTGGATTTTGTCTTGGGGTCGGGTTGGGGTTGTGTTACCCGCATTTCGTGTTGCCCCCCTGACTCCAGATTAATGTGGATGAATGATGCAATTTTCACTTAATTGAGCAATTGAGTTCCAGCATGTGGGAACCCATGAACCAATTAGTGATTTCAGTCTGAAAGTCGCCTCTGATGATGTCATCATTGCAGGTCAGAGACTGACTGCCTGGTCTCAGAGACTGCCTGGCCTTTGCTGTGAGTGGACCTGGATGCAAAATGAGCAGCAGCAGCTGAGAGAGAGAGAGAGAGAGAGAGAGAGAGAATGAATTTTTTTTCCATCCAGGTCCTCTCACAGCAAGGCCAGGCAGTCTCTGAAGACATTCAATGCAGCAGCATCAGAGGTGACCTAATACTACTACTACCTTCATCACAATACTACTACTACCTTCATCACATCTCCGTTGTAATAGTGGACCTGTAGCTGATAGTCAGCTATCCACTTGTGCTCCCGCCAGGTTTCACTGGAGTGTTTCACATCAGGCGTACTTCACATCGGAAAAGGGTTAAACTAGCTAAAACGTTTCAAAATCACATTACACAGCCAATTTAGGGCTTGTTAAGGGCTTTAATGGCCTCTCCCGCCTCTTGGAGGTGGGACGGAGTCGGGAACCCCGCGACTGATTTTGTCAAAATTGCGTGGAGGCGGGATGGAGTCGGGATGGGGTCGGGACCCCCGAATCTGCAACTTTAACCCCCCACACGCCTCCAAACCCGACTCCACGGGTCATTGAAAATGCAGCCCTTGAGTGTCTCCGCTTCCACCACGTCCGTCGGCAGTGAATTCCAGGTCATCACCACTCGCTGTGTAAAAATAGTTTTTCCTCACATTACCCTGTATCTCTTGCCCAAAACCTTAAATCTGTGTCCCCTAGTCCTTGTACCATCAACTAGTGGGAACAGCCTTTCCCTGTCTAGCCTATCCAAACCCATCATAATCTTGTACACCTCTATCAAATCACCCCTCAACCTCCTTTGCTCTAATGCAAACAAATCCAGCTTCTCCAACCTGTCCTTGTAGCTGGATTTGTTTTCATTAGAGCAAAGGAGGTTGAGGGGTGATTTGATAGAGGTGTACAAGATTATGATGGGTATGGTTAATAGAAGTATGTGATCATATAATCAGCTAACACACAGACATATTCACTGTTGTAGTAACAACCTATTACAGGCCCAACATCACTATCAGCAGTAATGCAGCGTACTGTGCTCAACTATCATAGCAATAACCGGTTACCACCAGAATGAGGCAGATGGCTGGCAGCCAGCTGGTTAAAATTGCACGGCCGGAGGCCGCCCACTGGTTGGAAGATGTGCTGGGGAGGGGGTTTCGACAGGTTCTCGTGGGTGGGAAGGTGGGGGGGGGGGGGGGGGGGATTACCCGGGGCCGCCTAAGTCGAAACTTTCCTTTTGTGGCTTCTTCAGTCTTCAGAGCTGCTTTCACTGAGTGGGGCTGCCACAGCGGGCACTCCACTCAGACCGCGGTTAAAAGGGTTATTGATATCAATAGGACCCCGATTTACATGCATGTATGAGGTTCTTGCCTCATTTAGGCAGGTGCCTCATCCGCCACCAAAAGAGTGGTGTTAGAACCCTCACAGAGCAAGAACGGGGCAGGTAATTGGCCCGCTACCTGCACTCCACCTGGTTTCCACTAGGCGGGGAGGAGTTTAAAATCCCCCCACCTTTATGAAAAAGTTCTTGGCAAAGGTTTTTCTTTGTTTACAAGCATGTGATCTAATGACATAAATTGAATTGAAATGCATCATTGCATGAGTTGTACACGCCATTATGATGATGATTCTTCTGGCTCTTCTCCATCCCTAAACAACAAACAAGGCTCCGAGCACTTTTTTCCCATAAAGGCAGTCCCACTTAACGGAATTAAAATTTACTGGAAGAAAACCTATTCTCCAAATCAAATAATTAGAGCATTATTCGGCACGTTGCATTGCATTATACATTAGGCTCATGAAGCTGAGAAATTTCTGAAATGACTGAAAGGATTAGATCTTTGTTTGTCGTATCAAGCACTGAGGTAAACTGTGGGTCCACCTTTAAAGTGTTAAGTTTAAACACAGAGCGTTGGGGTGGAAGTGAGGTGTAACTTTCTTCCATGCTGCAGACAGAATAACACTGGGCAGATCTTGGATCTGTTTTGAGAGAGGGAAAGATCTGTTTGATAATCTCCACTGAATTGTCCACTACAACAAAAATGTTCTGCCAACAGAAAAGTGAAAAGACAAGCGATCTGACCAGAATTCTTTTTACCGAAAAGTACCATCTTAACTACTGGAAGTATGCCACTTTTCGATGCAAATAACATTTCTCACTCTGCAGTGGTAGCAAGGAGTGGGAAATGGCATCAAAAGAAGAATGGGCAGAAACCTAAATTCTCCATAATAACCTTTAGGAATATTTAGAGTCATTACGACACAGAAGGAGGCCATTCGGCCCATCGAGTCCATGCCGGCTCTCTGTAGAGAAATCCAGTCCCATTCCCCCGCTCTATCCCCATAGTCCTGCAAGTTTATTTCCCTCAAGTGCCTATCCAATTTCCTTTTGAAATCATTGATCATCTCCGCTTCCACCACCCTCATCGGCAGCGAGTTCCAGGTCATTACCACTCGTTGCATAAAAAAAGTTCTTCCTCAGATCCCCCCTGTATCACTTGCCCAAAACCTTAAATCTGTGTCCCCTAGTCCTTGTACCATCAGCTAATGGGAACAGCCTTTCTCTGTCTACCTTATCCAAACCCGTCATAATCTTGTACACCTCTATCAAATCTCCCGTCAACCTCATTTGCTCCAAGGAGAACAACCCTAGCTTCTCCAACCCTAGCTTCTCCAAGCTAAAATCCCTCATCCCTGGAACCATTCTGGTAAATCTCCTCTGCACCCTCTCAAGGACCTTCACATCCTTCCAAAAATGTGGTGACCGAACTGGACGCAATACTCTAGTTGTCGCCTAACCAGAGCTTTATAAAGGTTCAGCATACCTTCCCTGCTTTTGTGCTCAATACCTCTATTTATGAAGCCCAAGTGCTTTGCTAACTACTCTCTCAATATGTCCTGCCACCTTCAAAGATCTATGCACATGAACCCCCAGGACCCTCTGTCCTTGCACACTCTTTAGAACTGTGTCATTAAGTCTATATTGCCTCTCCCTATCCCTTCTGCTAAAATGCATCATCTCACACTTCTCTGTATTAAATTCCATCTGCCACTTGTCTGCCCATTCTGCTAGCCTATCTATGTCCTGTTGCAGTCGATTGGTATCCTCCTCACTTGTTTATTAGATTAGTCAAACACGATCTGCCTTTTACAAATCCATGCTGGTTCTCCTTAATTAACTTAAACCTCTCCAAGTGCCTATTCATTTTTTCCCTGATTATTGTTTCTAAATTCTTACCGACCACTGATGTTAAACTGACCAGCCTGTAGTTACTAGGATTGTCCTTACACCCTTTCTTGAACAAGGGTGTCACATTTTCCACTTTCCAATCCTCTGGCACCTCCCCTGTATCTAGGGAAGATTGGAAGATTATGGCAAGCCCTTTCACTATCTCCATCCCCACTTCCCTTAGCAACCTGGAATGCAAGCCATCCGGACCAGGTGACTTATCCACTCTAAGCATATCCAGCTTTTCCAGTACATCCTGCCTATCAATTTTCACCTCTACCATCTCCGCTTCTACCGATATTTTGACAGCATCCTCTTCCTTAGTAAACACCGATACAAAGTACTCAAGTATTCTAGCCTTGCCCTGCGCCTCTAAGCAAATATCACCTTCTTTGTCCCTAATAGGCCCCACCCCGCCTCTTACTACCCGCTTACTATTTACATACCGGTAGAAGATTTTTGGGTTCCCTTTTATGTTAACTGCCATTCTATTCTCATATTCTCTCTTTGTCAGTCTTATTTTCCTCTTCACTTCCCCTCTCAACTTATTGTATTTGGCCTGGTTCTCACTTCAAGAATTCACCTGACATGCATCATACACCCTCTTTTTTTGTTTCATCATATTCTCTATCTCCCTCATCATCCAAGGAGCCCTGGCTTTGGTTGCCCTACCTTTTCCTCTTGTTGGAATGTACCTAGCCTGTACCTGAAACATCTCCTCCTTAAAGATCACACATTGTTCCATTACAGATTTCCTGTCAATCTTTGGTTCCATTTTACCCTGGCTAGATCCCCTCTCATCCCATTGAAGTTAGCACTCTTCCAATTTAGAAGTTCTGCTTTAGATTGTTCCTTGCTCTTCTCCATTACTAATCTAAACCTTATGATTCGATGATCACTCTTACCCAACTGTTCTCCCACAGACACTTGGTCAACCTGGCCCACCTCATTCCCCAGGACTAGATCCAGCAATGCCTCCCTCCTATTTGGGCCGAGAACATACTGGTCAAGTAAATTGTCCTGAACACATTTCAGAAATTCCTCCCCCTCCTTTTCCTTTACTCTAACATTATCCCAATCGATATTTGGGTAATTAAAGTCCCCCAGTATCACCACTCTATAGTTCTTGCACATCTTTGTGATTTCCCTGCAGATTTGCTCCTCTATCTCTCTCTCACTATTTGGAGGCCTATAGAATACACCCAATAGCGTGATCATACCCTTTTTGCTTCTCAACTCTTACCAAATGGATTCTGTCTTTGCCCCCTCTCTTTCCAACACTACAATGTCTTCCCTAATCAGTACTGCCACCCCACCTCCCTTTTTTCCTTCCCTATCTTTTCTGAACACCTTGTATCCGTGAATATTAAGCACCCAGTTCTCACCATTTTTAAGCCATGTTTCCGTTATTGCCACTACATCATATTCCCACACGGCTAATTGCACTTGTAGCTCACCAACCTTATTCACCATGCTTTGTGCATTTACAGTATGATTTGGACAGGTTGGGTGATTGGGCAGATGCATGGCAGATGCAGTATGATGTGGATAAATGCGAGGTTATCCACTTTGGTGGCAAAAACAGGAAGGCAGATTATTATCTGAACGGCAATAGATTGGGTAAAGGGGAAGTGCAACGAGACCTGGGTGTCTTTGTGCACCAGTCACTGAAGGTAAGCATGCAGGTGCAGCAGGCGGTTAAGAAGGCAAATGGTATGTTGGCCTTCATAGCGAAAGGATTCGAGTACAGGAGCAAGGATGTCTTGCTGCAGTTGTACAGGGCCTTGGTGAGACCACACCTTGAGTATTGTGTGCAGTTTTGGTCGCCTTATCTGAGGAAGGATGTTCTTCACATGGGGGGAGTGCAGCAAAGATTCACCAGACTGATACCTGGGATGGCAAGAATGACGTATGAACAGAGATTGGGTCGATTGGGCTTGTATTCGCTAGAGTTTAGAAGAATGAGAGGGGATCTCATTGAAACTTATAAAATTCTAACAGGACTAGACAGACTAGATGCAGGAAGGATGTTCCCGATGGCGGGGGAGTCCAGAACCAGTGGTCATAGTCTAAGGATAAGGGGTAAGCCATTTAGGACTGAGATGAGGAGGAATTTCTTCACCCAGAGAGTGGTGAACCTGTGGAATTCTCTACCACAGAAGGCAGTTGAGGCCAATTTATTAAATATATTCAAGAAGGAGATAGATATATTTCTAAAGGCTAAAGGGATCAAGGGATATGGGGAGAAAACAGGGACAGGGTACTGAATTTGGATGATCAGCCATGATCTCATTAAATGGCGGAACAGGCTCGAGGGGCCGAATGGCCTACTCCTGCTCCTATCTTCTATGTTTCTATGTTTACATACATGCATTCCAAACTGTCTTTGTATTCCTCGTGGTCCTTCTTAGTCTGCTCCCATCTAATATGGTACTACTTCCTTCTCTAGTACTATCTAACACTCTCCCTTCTTTATGCACCTTATTCCTCTTTTCTACTTCTATATGCTGGTGCCCACCCCCCTGCCAATTTAGTTTAAACCCTCCCCAACCACACTAATGAACCTCCCAGCGAGGACATTGGTCCCAGTCCTGTTGAGGTGCAACCCGTCCCTTTTGAATAGGTGCCTCCTGCCCCAGAACTGGTCCCAATGCTCCAAGAATCTGAAGCCCTCCCTCCTGCACCATACCTCAAGCCACACATTGATCCTCCCTATCTTCCTATTTCTACTCTCGCTGGTGCATGACACTGGGAGTAATCCAGAGAGGACTACCTTTGAGGTCCTACTTTTTAACTTCCTCCCTAGCTCCTGAAAGTCTGACTGTAGGACCTCAATACCTGCCCTCTCCATGTCATTGGTACCGATGTGTACCACAACTTCTGGCTCACTCACTTCCCCCTGCAGAATATTCTGCACCCTCTCCGTGATGTCCTTTACCCTGGCACCGGGGAGGCAACACACCATGCGGAACTCACGGTGACAGTTACAGAAACGCCTGTCTGTCCCCCTGACTATGGAGTCTCCTATAACGACTGCATTTCTACGCTTTGCTGTACCCCCTTTTTACTTTATAGAAGGCACAACAAGCAAAATACCTACCATAGAGGATTGTCAATATGGGGAAAATAATGAGAAGTTGATGCTGGATTCTAATGAAAAGAGAAGAAAGTTAGAGCTGAAAAGAATGGGTGGCGTAGATGTATATGGTGTGTGTGTGTGGGGGGGGGTGGGAGAGGGAGTGGAGGCAAGTGACAGAGATGAAGTGGACAGTAAAGTGCATATCATAACATCTGTACATTTTTTTCTTGCGATTTTCTGAAGATATGAGTCCTTGCTGGGGTACAGTTCCACAGGTGCTCATTACTCTCCAGTACCTCAACCAAGTGCTTGCTCTCCCAGTATAAGTCTTGACAGTGGGTGTTACAGGGTGTGTAGAGAGGGGCCTGGGGGAGGAATCATAGTTCAGCCCATTCCTGTCTTCATCTGATTTCCAGTAAAGTGCAGTTCTGGCAGGGGTCAGTCATGGGACAGTAATCAGCAGTGGGATATTCCCCCTCGAGCTCAGAAGTGCTAAGTGATAACTCAGCAAAGGTTGGGAATCAAACCTGGAATCTTTCTGTTGTGCATATGTCAGCTACTCACTGAGTAAACCTGCTGAGCTATTAGGGAGTAAGAACACGCGAAGCACTTATTGCTAATCAAGTGTTACAATGATCAGTTCTGTTGGATAGCTCCTTTAAGAAATGTTTTGATGTAGGATAATGTAAGTTTTTCTTTGGGATACTTGTATACAGCATTGACATTCAGTTTCTGTGTTGCATGCATAAATCAAACTATTAACGGTACTGTCCTTTATTCTACTTTGCTAACTGAATTGAAATTATATTTTGTTTCAAGGATTTGACTAAATTAAAAGATGCACAACATGAATGATCATTTTGAACATATTTCTGTACCATAACTATAGCTTTATTTATAAGTTCCCAACAAATTTATTTCAATCAGTATACATAATTATCTGTGCACAGCAGTTTGCCAGAAATAATCAAACTGACCACAGTACAATGTTGAAAATAGTTTTATCTAAAATGTTTAATTTTTATCTATTCTATTCCAAACTGACATTTGGCGTGCTTATTTTAAAAACAAATATTATTAAAGCTGCTTCTTAAAAGCCTACGGCAAAAGCTAGTATGTCTAGAAGGATTTCACAGTATCATTCTGGAGTAAAATATTTACACTGATACAGAATGAACTGTAATATATAAAAGCTGGAAGAATAGAAAGAGTAAGTGGACCATTTCCCAACTCCCTTATGATGCTGGTGCCTGTTTTCAGATCTGAGCATGTGACTCCAAAACAACAGTGCTACAGTTTACGACTAATTGTCCATTGTTCATATTGCAGACCAGCATGTGAAGACTGTGTGATGCATTCACTTTAGGCAAAGCCAAAACACTGCTAGGCTACTCTTGCCAGTTCTCCATGGTCATTGCTAGTTAGGTGTGTCAGATAAGGTTGGTGGCATAATACCAGGTGCAGCCATTCCACTTTGTGCCTGCTGTGCATGTCTTCCTTCATCTTGTGTCACTTAACTTCAACTTTGAACTACTGTTTTTCTGATGCTTCAAAACCAACCCGCATCATCAATTTAATCGCGACTTGCCAACTTTCATGGAACTCTTCACATAGATGCCTTGCTTCTCCCTGTGCTCCTGTGAGCGTTTGTATTGCAAGAGCTCCTTTTTTGTGTCCCCTATTGTTTTCAGCTCTTCCTGTTCTGCTGAATTCTTATAAATGCTCCAATTACAATGGCTTTCTGGCAAACTAGCAGACAATTCAGCTATTTTTGGTTCCACATAAACATATACTGCACCGATAGGAGAAAAAAATAAATTCTCAAAAACATTTTTGAAAAAAAATGCCAACAAGAATTAACAAAAACATACTGTAAAACCAGAAAATATAAAAATAGCTGAAAAGCTTCTCATCCTTTCAGAGTTCCATTGTCCATTGTGCTTCCCTTAGGCCTACTCCAGATGGGTAAAGAGAGTACAGGCCCAATCTCCTCCTAAACAGATGGGAAATCACACTTCATTTAAATTCCATGTATTATTTAAATGAAGCAATGGCTCCTTTTGGCAAGGTCACTTCAGGTCAGTCTAAAAGGCTGTGGAAGATTGTGCTATATGGATCTGAGCCACATTTTGAACTTCATCAGTGCCAATTTTGCTCCTGTGGCACCAACTACAAGACATGGAAAATATACCCTTAAGTTTAGTGTTTATCAATACACAGTTCTTGCACAATATTGTGAACTGATTTCAATGTATTCTACCCAGTAAAGATCGGTAATACTTTGATTGAGGACTCACATGATTTATAGTTGCTAACATTCCTGATCAGGTTTATCAATTTGTAAACTGCTGTATTTAAAAAGCCCATCAGCAACCTCTAGTGTCAATACATTGTACTGTGGCTTTTAATTATTAGTGTCTCTACATTTTCTCCAGGATTTCTTTGGAAAAATCCGATCTAAGATTTTTTCCCCTGACGAATTGAAACCTCCGAGTATTCCAGTGCCTCCAGATGTCTGTGTTGTTACTGCTTTGACATAGTTTGGCAACATTGCAGCATCTGAATGAGATAGGATATTAGTGTTTCAAATTGCCACAAGACAAATGGTTTTTAGATTTGGTTCAACGTGTCCTTCGATAAGTCAGCATTCCAATACTACTGATACAAAGCAGCTAAATGCTGCAGCCTTTTCAGGACGTCATGGAGAAAGACTGATTAACAATTTGTTTCTGGGTATAATAATCTTTTTTTTATTCGTTCATGGGATGTGGGCGTCGCTGGCAAGGCCAGCATTTATTGCCCATCCCTAGCTGCCCTCGAGAAGGTGGTCGTGAGCTGCCTTCTTGAACCGCTGCAGTCCATGTGGTGAAGGTACTCCCACAGTGCTGTTAGGGAGGGAGTTCCAGGATTTTGACCCAGCGACAGTGAAGGATCGGCGATATACTTCCAAGTCAGGATGGTGTGTGACTTGGAGGGGAACTTGGAGGTGATGGTGTTCCCATGCGCCTGCTGCCCTTGTCCTTCTAGGTGGAAGAGGTCGCGGGTTTGGGAGGTGCTGCCGAAGAAGCCTTGTCGAGTTGCTGCAGTGCATCTTGTACATGGTACACACTGCAGCCATGGTACGCTGGTGGTGGAGGGAGTGAATGTTTAAGGTGGTGGATGGAGTGCCAATCAATCGGGCAACTTTGTCTTGGATGGTGTCGAGCTTCTTGAGTGTTGTTGGAGCTGCACTCATCCAGGCAAGTGGAGAGTATTCCATCACGCTCCTTACTTGTGCCTTGTAGATGGTGGAAAGGCTTTGGGGAGTCAGGAGGTGAGACACTCGCCGCAGAATACCCAGCCTCTGACCTGCTCTTGTTGCCACAGTATTTATGTGGCTGGTCCAGTTAAGTTTCTGGTCAATGGTGACCGCCAGGATATTGATGGTGGGGGATTCGGTGATGGTAATCCCGTTCAATGTCAAGGGATGGTGGTTAGATGCTCGCTTGTTGGAGATAGTCATTGCCTGGCACTTGTGTGGCGCAAATGTTACCTGCCACTTATCAGCCCAAGCCTGAATGTCGTCCAGGTCTTGCTGCATGCGGGTACGGACTGCTTCATTACCTGAGGAGTTGCGAATGGCACTGAACTCTGTACAGTCATCAGCGAACATCCCAACTTCTGACCTTATGATGGAAGGAAGGTCATTGATGAAGCAGCTGAAGATGGTTGGGCCTAGGACACTGCCCTGAGGAACTCCTGCAACGATGTCCTGGGGCCGAGATGATTGACCTCCAACCACCACAACCATCTTCCTTTGTGCTAGGTATGACTCCAGCCAGAGTTTTCCCTCCGATTCCCATTGACTTTTCTCCCCTCTTCTCCTGGTGCCACTGACTCAGGTATGGTTCTATGGGCACCAGATGTTTTCCATGACCTTATCTAGTTACCCACTCCTCATGTGTGAGCCTAGACAATTAGTGCTGGCAGGCTGTCTGAACAATAAGCCCAAGCCTGTCTTCATCCTACATGCACATTTTCCAGCGAGGCTCACCGAAAGGAATAAAAAAGAACGGAAATAGAAACGGCCACTCTCACTGCGATGCAAACACATTTTCAAATTTCTCCTGTGTGCATTTGCTATAGGGGATATCATACTGCTGGCTATCTAATTTCTTCCAGGTCACATCGATCGCTATGTAGTTTCCTTGTGTTCTGGAGTTTTCTGTCATCGCATCATAGAATGATACAGCACAGAATGAGGCCATTTGGCCCATTGTGCTTGTGCTGGCTCTTTGAAAGAGCTATCCAATTAGTCCCAGCCCCGGCCCTTTCCCCACAGCCTGGAAATTTCCCCCCTTCAAGTATTTATCTAATTCCCTTTTGAAAGTTATTATTGAATCAGCTTCCACCACCCTTTCAAGCAGAGCATTCCAAATCATAACAACCCGCTGCGGAAAAAAATTCTCCTCATCTCGCCTCTGGTTCTTTTGCCAATTACCTTAAATCTGTGTCCCCTGGTTCCCGACCCTGTTTCTCCTTATTTATTCTATCAAAACCTTTCATGATTTTGATCACCTCTATTAAATCTCCCCTTAATCTTCTCTGCTCTAAGGAGAACAACCCCAGCTTCTCTAGTCTCTCCACGTAACTGAAGTCTCGCATCCCTGGTACCATTCTAGTAAATCTCCTCTGTGCCTTCTCTAAGGCCTTGACATCCTTCCTAAAGTGTGGTGATCAGAGTTGTACTCAATACTTCAGCTGGGGCCTAACCAGTGATTTATAAAGGTTTAGCCTAACTTTCTTGCTTTTGTACTCTATGGGCTCGATTGTCATAGGGCCGTTGAGGCGGGATTGGAGGCGTGTGGGGGGTTAAAATTGGAAAAAATGGCGGGCGGGCCCGATCCCGCACCCATCCCGCCTCCGCCGAATTTTCCCAGGTGTGCGTTTTCAGATCCATTTCCCGACCTTAAGGCCATTGACAAGCTCCTAATTGGCTCCATAATGCCATTTTCACAGGCATTTCGGATTTTTACCAGTTTTCCACGTGATGCACGCCTCCTCTGGAACATGACGGTGAAACCTGGCGGGTACACATTTGGCTTGCTGGCTTTCAGCTGCAGCTCCACCATTAAAGAGTAGTTTGGAGCAATCATCATTTGCAGGTGTCAGAACTTAATTGTTTCAGGTCTGGGGAAACTTTAGCAGGCCTACTCATTGTTGTGGAAGTTTGGAGCCTGACACCCATCTCCAGTGTGAGCTCCTGGAAAACCCCTCACCCCACCCTGACTCAGCGCTTCCTCAACTGAGGCATCTACCAGAAGAATGGGAACCATTTGGTTCCTTTCCCCCTGGACATCAGATGAGGACGAGGAGGAGGAGAGAGAAAACGAACATCTGGCAGAGGCGCATCAACCAGCGGCGGCAATATGCGAGACCATTGCTGGCCGGGATGCAAGGAACGCACTCATCTTGGCCAGATTTGCCTAGCCTAGCCAAGCAACCACTTGTGCCTCGCAGCTTCTTGCCACAGCGTCGTTAATGGCCAGGAACCATCGTCTTCCTAGAACTCTGACCATCATTCTGACAACTGCTACTCCTCCTAAGCCCGCAATGTGGAAGTCCCAATAGCGAGATGACACAGGCCACAACTGCAGCAGTAGCCATCAGATTTTTTATTTACAGGAAGCTACTGATGGCTTATCACAATTAAACATAACATTTCACCCAAGTGACAAACCTTGTGACTATTTGTGCAGTTTCTTTCTCTTACGCGTGCTTCTACGTGGTGGTTCCCCCTTGGCATCAGCAGATGTGGAGGCCCCTTGCTCACTCTGTTGCTGCTCCTGTCTCGACACCTTGAGCGGGCGTCCTCTGGGGTGCTGAGCCTGTGAGGGCTCGCCAACAGTCTGCTGCTCCTGCTGCTGTGCAGGGGTTGAGATGCCGATCTCAGTTGGGTGTGGACTCTGGTGGGGCTCTGACCGAGGACTTGTCAGTGGCATGGAAGTGTGAGCGCTTGGAGAGGAGCCCCCACTTTCTTGTTCTCTGCCACCATCATCCCTCTCATGGGTCAGGCCCACCTCAGCGCTTGCAAGTGGCTTGAGAGCACCTTGCTGCACATCAGGGGGGCCATGGGGACCCGTATCTACACTGGCAGTCCTGCTCAGAAGGACTTCCATGAAGGTCTGGTTTCTTTGTTCAATAGATGTCCATCGCTCCTCCAGAGATGTCATTCTATTCAGAACACTCACCATGTTTTCTGCACTCTGGCGACTTATCACCTCCATGGAGGTTGCCATCCTTTCCATAGTGATGCGTTCATGCGCCAATTACTCCACAAAGGCTCTGCTCATGTTCGCAATGGACTCCTCCATTCGCTCCACACTCGCAGCGACACTGGAGACAAAACCTGCCAGAGACTCCTGCATCTGTTCCTGGAGTTCCAGCACCGCTGTTCTTCTGGATGGACCTAGAGGCAGAGGGTCGACATGCAGCTCAGCCGAGCTGGGAGAGTCCTGCGCCCTCTAACGAGGACTCTCCACTGCTTTCCCTGTCTCCACCATCTGTTGAGGCTCACTTGTGAGCTGTGATATACCAGGTGACAACACTACTCTATCTCGCGAGGGTCCCACCGATGTGATTCTCTGCGCTGGTGCTGGCCTGGCTGAATTGTGCTGACGCTGCGCCCTCAGAGGTTTCAGCTTCCTCTGAGGAGTCTTGAGCCTCAGGCTGTTCATCCTGGATGGTGGGGACGGGTGCTTGCGATGGTCCTGTGGGGGAGTAAAGGAAAAAGTCAGAGATGTGAGGCCAAGGTGACATGCACAGTGCATATTGCAGAAAATCATAAGTCCAACTGTTAGAGCTTCAGAATCATTATCAGCGACTCATGCAATGTCAATGAGAGAGATGAACAACTATTCTGTCACCTGCTTGCTCTGCTGCGCCCGTCTGCCCGTCCCCCACTTGCGCATCGTCCTCGACTCCCACGATCTCCAGGGCCGCCTCCTCCCAGGTGGTGAGCTGGGCTACTGAGGGTGGCCCTCCTCCTGTCCTCGCTCTTTCACGCTTATTGTGAGCTCTCTTTTCCTGCAATGAGGAAGACAAGTGGAGTTTGAGTGAGAATGAAGGAGAGAGTTTATAGAATCCATCTCATAGATGCTTATAAGAAGGCAAAGATGGAGTGAGGTAGCAAGACCAAGGGCCCATCCTGTGTGTTGTAAGTTGTTTGCATAGCATGACAGTGATAGGGAGTGTGAGGGCTGCATAGTGGAATAGTTAGGTGAATGTGACCATAGAGAGAGAGGGAATGGGTAAGGGTGCAGGGATGTCAGTGTCAAGTGGGATGTGGAGGAAGAGGTTGCTAAAGCTGAGTGCTGGTGAGGAGAGGCAAAGGGCATCAGAGGGTGATGGGAAAGTCATACACACTTTTCCAGTGTGCACAAGGTCATGAAATCTTTTGCGGCATTGAATCCAAGATCTGTTGATCAAGGAGAGAGAAGTCACCTCCTGGGCCATGTGGAGCCACACAGCCTTTGTTTGCTGAGGAGGCTTCTTTCTCCCTGAAGAAGGGAAGAGCACCTCCTTATGATCTCTTGCTCCAGCTATCAGGGCTTGCAGGGTGGCGTCCTCGAATCTTGGAGCAGACTTGGGTTTGCTGGTACACATGATGCCTCCAGGTCAATGTAGGAACAAAGGCCAGAAGGTTGGCAGTCTGCAAAGGAAGCAAGGCCTCTTGCAGGCCTTAAAAGCAGCAGCAATGATGACGTCATCAGAGGCGACTTTCAGACTGGAAAAGCTAATTGGACCAGGGGTTCCCACACACTGGAGCTCAATTGCCCAATCAGGGGAAAATCGCGTTTGTTACATGAGAGTCGTGTGGATAACACGGAATTCGGATAACACGACCCCAACCCGCCCCAGTATCAAAATCCAGCCCTATGCCTCTATTTATAAAAGCCAAGGATCCTGTATGTTTTTTAATAGCTTTCTCAACTTGTCCTGCCACCTTCAAAGATTTGTGTACATACACCCCCAGGTGTCTCTGTTCCTGCACCCCCTTTAAAATTGTACCATTTAGTTTATATTTCCTCTCCTCATTCTTCCTACCAAAATAAATCACTTCAGACTTCCTTGCTTTAAATTTCATCTGCCTGTGTCCTCCTGGAGTCTATTACTATCCTCCTCGCTGTTTACTGAGTTTTGAGTTTTGTGTCATCTGCAAACTTTGAAATTATGCCCTGTATACGCAAGTCCAGGTCACTAATATATATCACAAGGAGCAGTGGTCCTAATACTGACCCCTGGGAGACACCACTGTATACTTCCCTCCGGTCTGAAAAAAAACAGCTCTCTGTTTTCTGTCTCTTAGCCAATTTTGTATCCCTGCTGTCACTGCCCCTTTAATCCCATGGGCTTCAATTTTTCTAAAAAATCTATTCTGTGGTACTTTATCAAATGCTTTTTGAAAGTCCATATACACAACATCAACCGCACTACCTTCATCAGCCCTTTCCGTTACTTCATCATAGAATTCAATCAAGTTAGTGAAAGACGATTTGCCTTTAACAAATCTGTGCTGCCTGTCATTTATTAACTTTTTTTTTCCAAGTGACAGTTAATTTTGTCTTGCATTATTGTCTCTAAAAGTTCCCCCACCACCAACAGTAGGCCATAGTTGCCATGTTTATCCCTCTCCCTTTTTTGAACAGGGGGGTAACATTTGCAATCCTCCAGTCCTCTGGCACTGCACCCATATTTAAGGAAGATTGTGGCCAGAGCCTCTGCTATCTCACCCTTACTTCCCTCAGCAATCTAGGATGCATCCCATCTGGACCGAGTGACTTTTCTACCTTGAGCGCTGCCAACCTGTTAAGTACCTCCTCTTTATTTTTATCCTATCCAATTTCTCTTTTACAACATCCTCCTTTACTGTGACATTGGCAGCATCCTCTTCTTTCGTGAAGACAGATGCAAAGTACTAATTTAGTACCTCTACCATGCCCTCTGCTTCCACAAGAAGATCTCCTTTTTGGCCCCTAATCAGCCCCACCCTTCCTTTGACTGCGATTACACTATTTGTTTGTTTATAAAAGACTTTTGGGTTCTCTTTTATGTTAGCTGCAAGTCTATTCTCATACACTCTCTTTGCCCCTCTTATTTTCTTTATCAGTTCTCCTCTGTACTTTCTACATCTTGGCTCTCTACTGCATTATGAGACTGACATTTATCATAAGGCTCCTTTTTCTGTCTCATTTTAATCTCTATGGCTGCGATTTCCCCTATCTCGGCAGGTCCGGTGCGGCCGGGGTCGGTGGTAGGCTGCTGGCTCCAGCCCGCTGTCCAAAGTGATCTTATGCTGATTGGGCTTGTTAAGTCCGCCCAGCGCCTTTCCCAGCCAATTGAAGGAAGCGGGTCTGATGACGTCACTTGATGACGCGTCATCAGCCGGTTTCCTTAAAGGGACCATGCGCAAATTGATTTTGACGTTTGTGTTGTCAGTGTCCTACAGCATTGAGGTGCTGCAAACACTGACAAGCACTGCACAGAGGTGCACGGCTGCACCCAGGCTCTCCCATGACTCCCTCCATATGCTTATGGAGGGAGTCACAGCATGCAGGGAGGTTCTCTTCCCTTCCCATGGGCGGAAGAGACCTCCCCAGGAGATCAACACAGCCTGGTTGCACATTGCACAGGAGGGCACAAGCAGGGATGTCATCAGGAGGACCAGGCTGCAGTGGCGCAAACCTTTCAATGATCTCAATAGATCACGAAACGTTACTGCAAAGCCACACTCAGCCGCATCCTGCTGAGCCACTCATCACATCCCCATCACTCTGCCTTCCCTATCCTACCCCTGCACATCCTTACTCACACCAACTTACCTTGCACCTCCACCCATCCCTCTCTATCTACATTATCACTTCCCCAGCTCACTAGCCACCCCTCACACTCACCCTCATCCTAGTCCAATCATATCAACTAACAACACACAAGGGTAGGCACTTGGGTGTTTTAGCTAATGTTCATGTGAGGTTTCTGTTAATGTGCTGTCAAACATTGAAATCTTTATTTCCAACACTTTGCGTTCTTGGACAGATTTGTGTGCACCTTTGGAAGTGGCTTAGTGAGTTGCAATGAATGGTGAGACATAACGGTACCCCCTAATGGTGATGAGTGTGAAGGGCATGGCTTGGGCATTGTAGGGATGCTTTATGGAGTTGGTGTGGGGTGGTGCCAACCTGGTGTATCATGTAGCAGCCAGGGTGTACAACGTCAAGTGAAGTAAATCTGGCCATGGTGAGGCCATCCCTGGTATCCCGGGCAGCAATGTGCTCGGGTCCTGATGAAATGGGAGCTTTTATAGACCATTTGCAGCTGTCAATAAGAATGATCCCTTGATGACAACACCCGACCTCTTTACCTGACGTGATCCCTGAACAGTGGGAAAGCAGTGGGCGAACTCTTAAAATCTAAAGGTGAGCTTAAAATAGTTTTTAAGTGCCTGTTAACAAGCTCTTAATTATCTAAATTGCCTCCCCCGCCGCTTGGTGTCGGGTCTGTTCAGCGATGACAGACCTGACATCTGGGAAACTGGTGTGGTGGCGGGTTGACAGCGGGTTCCCTACCTGCTGTCATAAAAAAAAAATTCCCACCCAACCCGCCATCAAATGCGCCTGATGACCCCCCGAAAAATTCCCCCCTATATCTTTAATCATCCAGGGAGCTCTAGCTTTGGACACCCTTCCTTTCCCCCTCGTGGGAATGTGCCTCGTCTCTACCCAAACTATCTCCTCTTTGATGGCCTCCCATTGCTCATTAACTGTTTTACCTGACAATTTTTGATTCCAATCCAGCTGGGCCAGATCCCCTTTCAACTCACTGAAATTAGCCCTCCTCCATTTGAATATTTTCACGTTTGATTGTTCCTTTTCCTGCTCCATACCTACTCCACACCTAATGTCCTTCTATTTCAACATAATCGTTTGCCAATTTAACATTTTAGTCTGTATTTGGTGTCCCATTGGCCATCTGGCATATTGGATATCAAACAGCGTTGCTTTTTAATTGCCATTCAGTGACAGTCTTTCCCCCAGCTGAGTGCTAATCACGAGGTTTCGATAGGGTGTAGGAGAATACTAATGTCTCTCTTCCCAAGGACGTGACTACCCCACTCTGACATTCTCAGTACGTATGGTTTAAGAGGTAGAATCCATGCTCGATCCAGGTCTTTGGAATCTACGAATGACTCGCCTCCTGTCTAAATGTTGGTGTCATCTGTATGGAACATCTAGTCAAAAGAAAACCCAAATTCTGGATCCTTCGTTCCTCTTTCAGTATACTGCAGACTAATGGAATGATTCAGACTCTTGATACTAATGTATATAAATCACTGCTCTTAAGTGTCAGTGGATTGTATTAGGTAGAATAATATGGGTAGCTTCTTATAATCTTCATAATGAGAGTGCAATTGACGCATCTCACCAGGCAATCCAGAGAGGACAGAAGTGGAGGCTCGCTATGAGATCCCAGTTGACGTTAACTATGTTAACATGCAGTATTCAGCAGGTAGGTAGGATGAGTATCATCAGGAGAACTCATTCCTTGAATTTTTCTAGAACCAGATTGACCACAATTACAGAGACTGACAAACCCTGTAGCTACAGTAAACATGTAAGTATGCATAGCATTCTATTCTTCACGTTTCTTCTGCTTATTGGTCATTTTTAAATGCAATTTAGAATTTAATAAACGTAACGGTAAAAAATCCTTTTTTAATGAAAGTAAGGAATGCAACTATTGTTCCCTAATTAATAATCCACTTTCGTGCTTCATTTTTCCAGACTTCATTTTCCTATGATTTCATTCATGGCACTGAAGTAGGCAAGCGTATGTTACTTTTTAAATTTTGTTAGATCATGGAGGAGTTATTTCATGATAGACAGACAGACATCAGCATAGTTTTACTACATCAGACACTTCTTTTCAGTTGAAGTTGGTGGGATTGACGGGGACTGCAGTGGATTATTGTTATCGTTTTAAATCTAGCAGTCCAACAGTTTGAGTGTGAAGTGAGAAATACCATTTAATTGCAAAATGATGCAGGTTTCCTTACTGAAGTATTCAAAAAGAACTGCTCTACAATGAAATCCTAACAAAATAAGTCAATTAATTTTTTGCTGTGACCCCCAGGATATAAGAAAAGGATCCACAGATCCTTCAGAAAACAGTGGCAGCAAAATATGGGAAAGGCAAATGCTGATTTCCCCCCTCCCCCAACCTGGCCAACCTGATCCACAATGACAAGCGATTGAACTTCACTGGATACCATGGGGGAAACATTGGGTTGGTTTGCGCCTCTCGTTAGCGCCTCTGGGGGGTGCTAACGGGGCGTGAATCCCCTAGCGCCCGGGCGCGGCACCGCTAACGCCTCCCGTGAAATTCAGTGGGAGATTAGCGGCAGCGGCGGTAGCTGTTAGCGCCCTGCGCTGCCGGCGATGATGTCATCGCCGTTCACAGTGCCCGCTTGCGCCCCGGCCGCAAACTTCCCTTGCGTCCCCTGACCTATCGCCGGACGATATGTCCGACAGGATCAGGGGGCGTTTTTGCAGTGGCGGCGGAGCTACTTAAAGGGCAGGTGTCGGGCGGCCATTTTTATTTTGGCCGACTGCCAGCACCTGCCCCCCTTTCACTTTTTTATGCGGGGTGCCAGCCGCGATCGCTCAGCCCGGTACCCCTCTTGAGTGCCGGGCTGTTTTCCCGGCACCCCGCTCCCCGGTGGTCCAGCAGCGCCCCGGTGCGTGCGGCGCTAGGCCCCTCCCCTTTAATCAGGGGAGGAGGCCTGGAATGACTTGGCGCTACATGCCGCCGCGCATGGCTTGCTGCACATAGCGCTGCGAAGTTCAGTAGTATCGCCCCAAGCAGGAGGTGGCGCGCTTTCCAGTAGTGCCCCACCTCCTACTTGGGGCGTTACTACTGAATTTATGGCGGAGGGGCGCTAACTTTTTCAGGGTGCTAAAATTAGCGCCCTGGTGACGTTAACGCCCCAAAATGGTCGCCACCCAATTTTTCCCCCCCCAAGTGCTTTGGCATAGCCTGAGGACATTTGCTATACAAACGCAGGTTCATTTCTTGCTGAAGCATGTAAAACTATACCAATGAACAAAATTATTGTGTCTGACTCATTATATCAGATTTATCCTCCTGTAATTGCTATACATTTTCTTTACGCAAGTGTATATAGGTAAGCCAGTGTACATATTTTTTATCTTTTAATAAAGGCAATACTGTAGATGTAATGAAACAATTCAAACCAACTTGTTTAGAGCACCACCTTGTGGTCACATCCAGTCCACATGTGGTGGATGAAAGCAAAGGCTAAGGAGGATAATCAGTAGAACTGAAGGACAGGCCTAGGCGCAGCTGAGGGTAGGTCTTCTCCAGCAATCAGTACAAATTATGTAATTCTGTTTGCCTGTCAGTAGATTTGATTCAGCTGCCATTGCCATGTCATTATAATTATCCCCTTCTCAAATAAGGTGCCAAATCTCCTTTTGGATAACTGGACAAGCTTGTGACAATCACATCCAATTAAACATTTACTCCACCTGCCTACAGTATACCAAGCTCTGCAATTTCTAACTAAGGCAAGTGCATGGAGTTGGAGTAAAACACATGTCATCATCATCGCCTCTCATCGAGTTTTGATTTAACTCTGCCACCATGATAACCCAGAACCACTCATCTCTGCCTGGTACAAGCTGCAGTCTCAGCTGTCAAACATCTGTTGTCCATCCGATTAAATCAAATGCTCGCTTGTACTGGATTCTGCAATTTCTGCCTTTAGCAACCATATGATTTCAGTGTTTATGCTATTGATACAGAGCCCGAAAGTTCGACCTACAGTACCTACTGCTGTCGTCACCATCATTATCTGTAGTCAGTGTTACAGTGTCTGCAAAGTGAAAGTTATTTGGACATTTTGTTTGGGCAATGAACCAAGATTTATGTCACTCATCACTATGTTTATTAACTTTTTCTATTGAAAAACAAAAGTGATAACGCTCAGGCAGGCTTTACCCCGACATTTGCTTTAAACCAGTCAGTCAACCTACAGTGCTGAGGGAGTGCTGCACTGTCGGAGGTACCGTCTTTCAGATGAAACGTTAAAACCGAGGCCCCGTCTGCTTTCTCAGGTGGACGTAAAAGATCCCATGGCACTATTTCGAAGAAGAGCAGGGGAGTTATCCCCGGTGTCCTGGCCAATATTTATCCCTCAACCAACATAACAAAAAAAACAGATCATCTGGTTATTAGCACATTGCTGTTTGTGGGAGCTTGCTGTGCGCAAATTGGTTGCCGCATTTCCCACATTACAACAGTGACTACACTTCAAAAGTACTTAATTGGCTGTAAAGCGCTTTGAGACATCCGGTGGTCGTGAAAGACGCTATATAAATGCAAGTCTTTCTTTCTTTTCCTGCCTGTACTGTATTTCAGGAAATACTGTATAGCTTTTCAATGAGGCAGACGAGTGTTTCAGCCCTTATTACTCTAAACAGAGGCTTTTGCCAAACCAAGTCAAAGGACTGCTTAAAGTCAATAAAATTGATGAAGTACAATTGTATCTTCCACTCAGTTGTGGAAATGTGAATAATTGATCACTCATGCTGTGGTCCTTTCTGAACCCTGCTTGTTTTCACAAGATCACTTTCACCTTGGCCACTAATCTTCATTGAATACATCAGGGAAACACTTGGCTGATCAATCTGATTCGCTTATAGTTGCATAGCTCATTCTATGCTTTTTGTAAATCGGTACAAATATCGCCCTTCCCCATTCCTCAGAACATTTTCACTTATTTTAGCTCAGTGGTAGCACTCTCGCTTCAGAGTCAGAAGATTGTAGGGTCAAGTCCCACCACAGAGACTTGAGCACCTCATCTAGGCTGACACTCCAGTGCAGTGCCGAGGAACTGCTGCACTGTTAGAGGTGCCATCTTTTGGATGTAACGTTAAACTGAGCTCTCGCCCGTCCTCTCAGGTGGACGTAAAAGATCCCATGGCACTATTTAGAAGAGCAAGGGAGTTCTCCCTGGTTTTCTGGCCAATATTTATCCTTCGACCAACATCACTAAAAAAAAACAGATTAGCTGGTCATTATCTCATGGCTGTTTGTGGTTCCTTGCTGTGCGCAAATTGGCTGTCACGTTTCCTACATTACAGCAGTGACTACACTTCAAAAGTACTTCATTGGTTGTAAAGTGCTTTGGGATGTCCTGAGGTTGTGAAAAGCGCGATATAGATGCAAGTTCTTTCTTTCTATAGAATTCAAATTTCATACATCACTTCTTCCATTCTCCTTCCAGAAGCATTTCTGCTACAATAGCATCTGTGCTGATAGCAGTTGTGTCATTACTCTTGCAACGTCTGCACTGACACTTTACAAGTCACAAGTGGGTTGTGTGCTGCTGTAGATATGGACTTTGATGAGTTAGACTCAAATAAACTTAACCAAGATGGACAATGTTCACCCAAAGACCATCTAAGTTGTGGAGTGTTTGTGCCCCTGTGTGTACAATGAGGATGGAAAATAGCATCAAAATTTTAACCTGCTCATATGTATCATATGAATTTATCAGTGTTCACACTTGAAGGCCTCGATTGCCTGAATAAATGTTTTTTCTGTGACCAGAGAGCCAAAGGTAAAATAGGCAAGAAACATTTTGTTTTCCGACGAAGGGTTTCGACGTGAAACGTTAACTCTCTTTCTCTCTCCACGGATGTTGCCTGGCCTGCTGAGTTTTTCCAGCGTTTTCTGTTGTTATTTCGGATTTCCAGCATCCGCAGTATTTTGCTATCGTATTTTGTTTTAGCTGTTTATTTATTAAAGAAAAGTACAGATGAAAATAAACCGGAGGAAAGAAATAGAACTGAGAAAGCGAGGAAGGAAAGAAAATTGGGGAAAGAGAGGTGTTGAGATATAAGATGTTAAAATATGATTTTTAAATAAAAGTACATTTCTGGAGTATTTCAGTAGTATACAATTAATATACTGGTAATAGAGCTACCAACATCAAAATAGCTTTATTAATGTAATATCGGTGTTAGTTTTAGTTTTATAGTGTGTGTGCTAGAAACATTTAGAAAAATAGCCAGCTCGGGGAAACTGGAGTTCCCCGAAGGGTTAAAACCTCAAAGTCGCGCAGCATTTGAGATGGATGCTTTTCAACTGTTTCCGTGATTTAAAATTTCCACAGCTGTCTAATAGATCAGCCACAGAGCGTAATGGTGATGGGTTTTAGCAGTACTTTATTGGTAATTATGTAAATACTTCATGGCAATTAATCTTGGGAGCACAGAGATTCAATATACAACAGGATAGCCTGCTGCTGCTTTAGCAATGAGCAACATTGCTGTCAAAATCATTGCAAAGTTCATACTTTATTTCAGGACTTGAGTCAGATTCTGTTCCTTTGATCTTACCCTGCTGTATATAGAGAAATGACTGAAACATATGTGCATCTATTGAACTGACCTAAATAGGAAAATGGGAAGCGATTGTTACATTATTATATTAAAGTTATATTTTGTTTTATTGTAAAGCCAAGGTTCATAGTGCAGGCCACTATCAAGGTTGAAAAGAGTAAATGAGAAGCTGAAATAAATCAGAAAGTATTGATTAGCTTTTAAAAGCCTGAAAGTTGTAGAAGGAAGGAAGGACCCAGGGAGAAAAGGAGATCCATAGGAAACCAAGCTTCTTGAAGGCAGCTTCAGCAATGGAGAAACATAGAAACATAGAAGATAGGAGCAGGAGTAGGCCATTCGACCCCTCGAGCCTGCTCCGCCATTCGATGAGATCATGGCTGATCATCCAAACTCAGTACCCTGTACCTGCCCTCTCCCCATATCCCTTGATACCCTCAGCTTTAAGAAATATATCTAACTCATTCTTGAATATATTTAATGACTTGGCCTCAACTACCTTCTGTGGTAGAGAATTCCACAGGTTCACCACTCTCTGGGTGAAGAGATTCTTCCTCATTTCTGTCCTAAATGGCTTACCCCTTATCCTTAGATTATGACCCCTGGTTCTGGACTCTCCGACCATCGGGAACATTCTTCCTGCATCTAGTTTGTCCAGACCTGTCAGAATTTTATATGTTTCGATGAGATCCCCTCTCATTCTTCTATACTCCAGCGAGTATAAGCCCAATCGACCCAATCTCTCCTCATATGTCATTCCTGCCATCCCAGGTATCAGCCTTGTGAATCTTCGCTGAACTCCCTCCATGGCAAGAACATCCTTCCTCAGATAAGGCGACCAAAACTGCACAGAGTACTCAAGGTGTGGTCTCACCAAGGCCCTGTACAACTGCAGCAGGACATCCCTGTTCCTATACTCAAACCCTTTCGCTATGAAGGCCAACATACCATTTGCCTTCTTCACCACCTGCTGCACCTGCATGCTTACCTTCAGCGACTGGTGCACAAGGACACCCAGGTCTCGTTGCACTTCCCCTTCTCCCAATCTATTGCCATTCAGATAATAGTCTGCCTTTCTGTTTTTGACACCAAAGTGGATAACCTCGCATTTATCCACGTTATATTGCATCTGCCACGCTTCTGCCCACTCACCCAACCTGTCCAAATCATCCTGGAGTTTCTCGGTATCCTCCGCGCAGCACACACTCCCACCCAGCTTTGTGTCATCTGCAAACTTGGAGATATTACATTTAGTTCCCTTATCTAGATCATTAATGTATATTGTGAATAGCTGGGGTCCAAGGACCGATCCCTGCAGTACCCCACTAGTCACTGCCTGCCACTCGGAAAAAGACCCATTAATTCCTACTCTCTGCTTTCTGTCCGTCAACCAGTTCTCTATCCAAGTCAATACCTTGCCCCCAATCCCATGTGCCTTAACTTTACACGCTAATCTCTTATGCGGGACCTTATCAAAAGCCTTTTGAAAGTCCAAATACACCACATCTACTGGTTCTCCCTTATCTATTTTCCCAGTTACATCCTCAAAAAATTCCAGTAGATTAGTCAGGCACGATTTACCTTTTGTAAAACCATGTTGACTTTGTCCGATCCTGTCACTGTTTTTCAAGTGCTCAGCTATTACATCCTTTATAATTAACTCTAGCATTTTCCCCACTACCGATGTTAGGCTTACTGGTCTGTAATTCCCCGCTTTCTCTCTACCACCCTTTTTGAATAGTGGGGTAATATTAGCTACCCTCCAATCCATGGGTACAGTTCTAGATTCCATCGAATGTTGGAAGATGATCAGCAATGCATCTACTATTTCTAGGACCACTTCCTTAAGTACCCTAGGATGTAGATTATCAGGCCCTGGGGATTTATCGGCCTTCAATCCCGTCAATTTCCCTAACACCATTTCCCTGCAAATACTGATTTCTTTCAGTTCCTCCCTTTCATCAGACCCTATGTTCTCCAACATCTCTGGGAGGTTATTTGTGTCCTCCTTTGTGAAGACAGAACTGGTCTGCCATTTCTTTGTTCCCCATTATAACTTCTCCCGCTTCTGACTGCAAGGGACCTACACTTGATTTCACGAATCTTTTTCTCTTATCATATCTATAAAAGCTCTTACAGTCAGTTTTTACGTTCCCTGCAAGCTTACTTTCATGTTCTATTTCCCCCTTCTTAATTAATCCCTTTGTCCTCCTTTGTTGAATCCTAAACTGCTCCCAATCCTCAGAGTTACTGCTTTTTCTGTCCAATTTCTGCCCTCTCCTTGGATCTTATGCTATCCCTAATTTCCCTTGTTAGCCACGGTTGAGTCACCCTTTTTGTTTTATTCTTATGCCACACTGGGATGAACAAATTCTGTAGTTCATCCATGCAGTCTTTGAATGTTTGCCATTGCCTATCCACCGTCAACCCTTTGAGTGACATTCCCCAATCAATCCTACCCAATTCGCGCCTCATACCATCGTAGTTTCCTTTATTTAAATTCTGGACCCTAGTCTCTGATTCAACTACTTCACTCTCCATCCTAATGAAGAATTCTATCATATTATGATCACTCTGACCCAAGGGGCCTCGTACAACAAGATTGCTAATTAATCCTTTCTTATTACATAATACCCAGTCTAAGATGGCCTGATCTCTGGTTGGTTCCTCG
Organism: Squalus acanthias; assembly: GCA_030390025.1. Lineage (NCBI taxonomy): Eukaryota > Metazoa > Chordata > Chondrichthyes > Squaliformes > Squalidae > Squalus > Squalus acanthias. Next base: position 34,933,927 of record CM059429.1, read on the forward strand.
ACATATTGTTCCAGAAAACCATCCCGTAAACATTCTAGGAATTCCTCCTCCACAGTATTTTTACTAATTTGGTTAGCCCAATCTATATGTAAATTAAAGTCACCCATGATGACTGCTGTGCCCTTACTGCATGCTTCTCTAATTTCCCTTTTAATGCCGTCCCGAACCTCCGTTTTACTGTTTGGAGGTCTATATACCACTCCCACTAACGTTTTCTGCCCCTTGTTATTTCTCAGTTCTACCCATACAGATTCCGCATCATCAGAACTAATATCCTTCCTTTCAATTGTGTTAATCCCCTCTTTAACCAGCAATGCTACCCCACCTCCCTTTCTTTTGTGCCTATCTTTCCTAAATATTGAATACCCCTGGATGTTGAGTTCCCAGCCTTGGCCACCCTAGAGCCATGCTTCTGTAATCCCAATCAAATCGTATTCATTTACCTCTATTTGCGCAGCTAATTCATCCACCTTGTTCCGAATGCTCCTTGCATTAAGACACAAAGGGGTAGAAATTAGGTCGCGCCCCATTTGGGGCGCAAATATCGTCCGCGCGCAAATATTAGCGCCTGGCGCTAATTATCGGCACTGACAGGAAACTTCACTTTTACCGCCCCGGGAGGTGAGTGGAGTGCAAAATTAGGCGCTGCACACCTCTCTTAAGGCGCAAAGGCCTAGGAGTGAGGCGCTACCTCAGCGCACGAGCGCAGCGCAGCTGCTGCCAGTTAGCGAGGGAACACAGACACACTGGCGCCGGACACTTCTTAAAGCGGGGGGGGCCACTTGCTCCCCAGCCACACCCTGCTCATTGCAGCCTTGAATCTCAGCCTGGAGAGACCTGTAATCCATTTTGCTGCCAAGCATGGAGAGGGTGAGAGAACGCGCTCATCGCTTCACCGAGCGGGCCTTGGATGCTCTGGTTGACGCAGTGGAGCGCAGACGATGCATGCTGTTCCCGGAGATTGGCAGGAGGCCTTTGCCACGCGAGTTCAGAAGAGTGTGGAGGGAGGTGGCTCAGAGCGTCTCCTCCAGGAGCATGGTGCCCAGGACCCATGTTCAGTGCCGCAAAAAGTTCAACGACCTCACTCGGGTCGTCAGGGTGAGTGGCTTTTTCTCAATACCTCTCCATCCCTCCATCTCAACCTCACTCTATGGCCAGAGGGTCTTAAAACCCCAATGCACAACACTCATGCAACACCTATGGCCCTTTCATCAAACACACACACACATTCCACACTTTGCATACAGTAAGGGCTATTCACCTATGGGAGGCACATCAGGCAAGACCATGGCTGCATATTGTAAGGGCTATTCACCTATGGGAGGCACATCAGGCAAGACCATGGCTGCATATTGACTCAGATGCTATCCTTTTTCTTGCAGGCTAAGCTGGCTCATAATCGGAGACAGCAGCAACGGACGGGTGGAGGGCGGCTTCAGCTGCAACCCCTCAGCGATCTGGAGGAGCGCGTCCACAGGATTGTGGCAAGCCGGGTGATCGGTCCCGTCGCCACTGGGGACGCCGACCCCGTTGTGGACAGCAATGGTAAGGTCATCACCTTTTTGTCCTCTGTCCTTCCACTTGTCCCTCACAATACCAGCCTTTGACACTTTCAATCCAACTTGCTAACTCGCTGCACTTATTCCTCCCTTACTGCCACCCTGTCCTCACGCTAAAGCCACTCTTGTACCTCCCTGCTTTCAGATGGTGATTCACCAGCTGAGGAGATGGTCCCTGAAGCTGCCACTGGGAGTGATGCTGCAGCTGAGGAGGAAGAGGAAGCCGGAGCATCAGTGCCACCCTCTCCCGAGGAAGCCCATGGCCACACTGGGAACACGCCTTCCCCAGAGGGGAGCAGGGGGGAAGGGGCTGATGATGGTGAAGTTCCAGGACCCAGCGGGCTGCAGCAACGCCATTGGGGGGGGAGGGAAGAACGGGGGAGCAGGGGGGAAGGGGCTGATGATGGTGAAGCTCCAGGACCCAGCGGGCTGCAGCCACGCCATGGGGGGGGGGGAGGGAAGAACGGGAGCCTTCTCCCCAGAGGGAGAGTATGCCAGACACTCCTAATGCAATGGACGCAGAGGAGGAGCGGCTGATTGCAGAAATGAACAGCCAGGCGGTGGGCATGCACACTGAGCTCATGGGTGCAGTGGGAAGGGTGCCCGAATGCATTGAGGCATTGGCAAGGAGTGTGGAGCACTTCGCTGTAGCACAGGCGGATGCCACACTAAAGCTTAGTGCTGCAATTCAGTCACTGGCTGCCAGGAACCCATCTGAGACTGCTCTCATGCAGACTCAGATTGAGGCCACGCGAGCACTGACTGCTGCCATCCTCGATGGTTCGTGCACATGTCCCCGGGGCTGTCACCGCGCCGCAGCAGGCCAGCAATCTGTTCTCCGGCAAATTGCTCCGGATGCTGAAGTGCTGCCCCGTGGGAGTGCCAGTGTGTCGGGCGAGCAGGGAGTTGCTGTCCTCTCTCACGATGACAGCATTCCTGCTGCCAACACTGTCAGTTCTCCACTGCACTTGCCACCGCCTGTAGGACAGACTGCTGCCGCCCATGCAGAGTTGGTGCAGTCTGCAGCCGGGCCCTCCAGGCCCAGAAGTGGTCGAGGCCGTCCTTCAGGGGCATCTGCAGTGTCAGGGTCTGACAAGCAGCAGCCTTCCACCAGCCTTGCTGCAGCCACTGAGGTCCCATTACGGAGGAGCAGTAGGGTTAGAAGGGGGGAAGTGCGCAAGGGAAGGAGATCACCCTCGAAGGGCAAAAAGTAGGAGGTGTGCCAAAATGCTGGTCATTTTTTTATTAAAGGCCGAGGTTCATGGCCCAACTTTTGTTTAGTGTTTTGGACATTATCTCCAGGTTGTGAGAACCAGTTATGTTATTGACTGTTTTTTTGTGTTTATTTCTATGAGTTTGTCATGAGGAATTGACACACACAGAGTTTGTACAATAAATAAGTTTCTGTATTCAAAATATACATGGCTGGTGGTTGGAATTATTGGTGCCTTGGCCGGCTTAGGGGTTGCGTGCTGGGTTGATTCGTGTTTGTAGCAATGGCAGGGGCCCTAGAAGCGGCTTGCTATTAGTCGTTGACGGACGGCCCTTGCAGTTTGACCATTGTGGGCCGCCCTCCTGCCTTGGTGCTGCTGCTGATCATCGTCCTCGGCCTGTTCCTCCTCTTCCTCCTCCTCCTCTTGTGGTGCTGCAAGGCCTGGTGGCATTGGCTGCGTCCTGAGGATTGCCATGTTGTGCAACATGCAGCACACCACTACGAATTTGGAAACTTGCTCAGGCGAGTACTGCAGGGCTCCTCCGGAATGGTCCAGACAGCGGAATCGTTGTTTGAGCACGCCGATTGTGCGCTCAATAATGTTCCTGGTTGCTTGTTGGCTTTCCTGGTACCGCAGCTCAGCAGGGGTGTTTGGCGCACGGAGCGGTGTCATCAGCCAGGTGCTCAATGCGTACCCCTTGTCCCCCAGAAGCCAACCAACTGGCTGATGCGGTGCCTCGAAAATTTCTGCCACAGTACTCTGGCGCAGGATGAAAGCATCGTGGCAGCTGCCCGGATAGTGGGCATTGACAGCGAGAATCACCTGTCTGTGGTCACAGACTAACTGCACATTCAAGGAATGGAACCCCTTTCTGTTCCGGAACTCCTCTGCATTCTCTCGCGGAGCACGCAAAGCCACATGCGTGCAGTCAATGGCGCCCTGCACCATGGGGAAGCCCGCTACCCTCGCAAAGCCCATAGCACGGTCATGCTGCTTGTCTGGGGTCATAGGGAAGGAGATGAAGTCTCGTCTCCTTGTGAAGAGGGCATTGGTGACCTGCCGGATGCAGCGATGCACCGCAAACTGGGAGATATTGGCGAGGTCCCCAACAGCAGCTTGGAATGAGCCAGTGGCGTAGAAGTTCAAAGCCACTGTGACCTTCACTGCCACCGACAGAGACGTCCTGGACCTCAGCTGAGGCTGCAGATCTGGCTGCAGCAGGTGGCAGAGCTCAGTGACCACCTCCTTGCTGAATCGCAGCCTTCGCAAACACAGCTCCTCGGACATGTGGATGTAGGAGAGCTGTTCACGATATACCCTGGGAGGGTAAGCTCTCCTGTACATGCGCCTGATGGCCCTCCTCCGTCTGGCCATCATTGCCACTCTCTGTCTGCGTCTCACTATCCTCCGATTGAGCTGGAGCAGGACGACGCCCCCAATCATTGCAGCCCCCATATTCTCTTTGCCAGAAAAGTAATGAGGTACAGCAACGAAAGTAGCAGCAAAGTTAGGATGAACTTGGCAAAACTACCTCACAAAGCATTGAGTCAATGTAGAAGTCTCTCTCTCTCTCTCTCTCCGAATCTCTCTCTCTCTCTCTCAGAACGAGTGGTGCATAAATGTCGACCACAGAAAAAGACAGGAAGAGGCCCCCTTTAAATAGCGCCCCCCCCCCAGCCCCACACCGATTGATAACGTTCCAGTCTTCCGGTCGTTGGAAGCGCCAGGCGGTAAGGCAGGGGGCGCCACTCAATTTCCGCTCCGGGGCGCCCCAAGGGCGTTGCACCACGGAATGACGTCACAATCTGCGCGCGCAGGTGGTCGCAGCGGTAAGTTTTAGCGCCGCCGCACAATCTCAAGTTAAGTTCTCGAGCGGCGCAAACAGCGCTGCGCCCGGGCGTTAGCGCCTTAACGCCCCATTAGCGCCCTTTTAAGGCGCTAACGGGAGGCGCAACCAACTGAATTTTTACCCCAAAGCCTTCAGGCTTGTTTTTTTAATGCTCTCAGACCTATATGAATTATTATTTACTGTGACCATGTTTGATTTAAACCATTGAGTTCTTTGCCTTCTACTTTTGTTTTTCTCCTTCCTGTCTTTTGCTTTTATCCTTGTTTCCCTTTCCTCTGTCTCCCTGCTCAGGTTCCCAACCCCTGCCACTTTAGTTTAAACCCTCCCCAACAGCACTAGCAAACACTCCCCCTAGGACATCAGTCCCGGCCCTGCCCAGGTGCAGACCGTCCCGTTTGTACTGGTCCCACCTCCCCCAGAACCGGTTCCAATGTCCAAGGAATTTGAATCCCTCCCCCTTGCACCATTCCTCTAGCCATGTATTCATTTGAAATATCCTCCTATTTCTACTCTGACTAGCACATGGCACTGGTAGCAATCCTGAGATTACTACCTTTGAGGTCCTCTTTTTTAATTTACCTCCTAACTCCCTATATTCTGCTTTTAGGACCTCATCACGTTTTTTACCTATATCGTTGATGCCTATGTGCACCACGACAACTGGCTGTTCGCCCTCTCCCTCCAAAATGTTCTGTAGCCGCTCCGAGACGTCCTTGACCCTTGCACCAGGAAGGCAACACACCATCCTGGAGTCTCGTTTGCGGCCGCAGAAACGCCTATCTATTCCCCTTACAATTGAGTCCCCTATCACTATAGCTCTTCCACACTTTTTCCTCCCAGCCTGTGCAGCAGAGCCACCCATGGTGCCAGGAAGTTGGCTGCTGCTGCCTTCCTCTGATAAGTCATCCCCCCCAACAGTATCCAAAGTGGTATATCTGTTTGAGAGGGGGATGGCCACAGGGGACCCTTGCACTACCTGCCTGCACCTCTTACTCTGCCTGGTGGTCACCCATTCACTTCCTGCCTGTACACCCTTTACCTGTGGTGTGACCAACTCGCTAAACGTGCTATCCATGACGTTCTCAGCGTCGCGAATGCTCCAATATACATCCATCCGCAGCTCCAGAGCCGCAATGCAGTCTATCAGTAGCTGCAGCTGGATACACTTCCCACACACATGGTCGTCAGGGACACAGGAAGCGTCCCTGATTTCCCACATATAGCAGGAGGAGCATATCATGGAGAAGATGCGGAAATTCTATTTGAAGCCAAAGAAGATACCAAGATGAAGAATACCGATAGGTGAAGAAGAACTAAGGGTAATCACATCAAAGTTAAGAAACTTTCTTTGAAGAATTTTTTTTTAAAATTAATTCCGCATTGAAGGTCACAGAGGCAATTGAGATGTAGCAATTCAGCCATTGCACTGAGAGCTGCGGAGGTGGTGAATATTGAAGAAATTAATTAATATAAAATAGAATAATCAGAAACAGAGTTGATAGTGTTGGATGATGACTGGAGCAGATCATTTATATTAAGAAGGAGCAGAGTGGGAGAGAGGATGTCTCTTAGGAACCCTTGAGTTAATGGGAAAAGAATCAGAGGATAAGCCATCAACTATAGCACTGATAAAGCGATTTGAGAGAAAATTAGATTGAATAAATGTAGCTTCTGGTGATACAATGTTAACTTGTTCAGAAGAATATAGTGCCAGACCTTGTCAAACATTTGAGGGAGGTCCAAGACAATTACAGGTGATTCATCAAAGCATCGAAAAGTGAACACCTGCAGATGTATAATATAAACAACCAGTTTGCCAGTAGATTTGCCATGCCAAAAACTATGCTGATGACCATGGATTAGGGCAGAACTTCCAATGCAATGGATAATTTGAAAGTTAACATAACTTTAGAAAATAATATTGTAACAGCAATAGGGCAGTAATTCGAAGGGTGAAAGGGATCATCATTCTTACAAATTGGATGAACGCAAGCAAATTTCCAAAGGAAAAGGAGAAGTGGACTGGGAATAAAATATAGTGGAGATACAAACATATGAAAAGAAGGGCAAGGAAAGACCACGAGACCCAACAAGCTCATCCCATCCAGTTGACGATGTAACCATGCATACAATCATCAGGACAGAGGTCTTACCAAAGTTCAACGAGCAGATGTTCTGACAGACCTGGTGAGGTTAAAATTTGACATCTGATAGAATTTACATGGCACTGGAAGAACTGGCACAAAAATCACAGGATTCCCATTATGATGATTTTTCCAGTTTTGGAACTTGGAGAGAGAAAACTGATTCGGGAGAAATCCCATTCTACATCATGCATCTGTTGCAGGGTTAACCATGGAACAGAAATGATCAAATGAGGGTGGGACCATCCTTCCTCCTACCTAACAACTGTGATGTAAATATAGAGGGGGCTAATCAGGAGAAAATAGAGGAAACCAACTATAAAAATACACATTTACACATGCGTAAATACACATTTTACATAATATATATATAAAATATATAGAGAGAGCAAACAATAGTTCAAACAGCAGGGTGGAAAACAGAATATAAATTTCAAACTGAAATGAAATCTCAATCATAGCTTGTAGATTCCCTGGCAAGGCAATTCATTCTGGTTAACCTTTATCATCCACGTTGTAACTTCTATGTAAGTATTGTTTCTAATTCCACTCTGTTTCTCTGTACTGATAAAAGGAACCTGTCCTTTAACTAAAGGTTTAATATTCCCATGCTTCCATTTATTGTTTTAGGATCCCTGATTCAGTAATTAGCTGTGTGCTAAAGAAAAGCAAGTAAATTTGAACAGCTGGGGCTATTGTTTCAATACATAAATCTGGGCATTTTGACGACTATTATAGAGAATGTTAACAATGATAATTACACTTTACAGTCAATGTCCAGAAAATAATTGCTTTTCAAGTAGTCTTGCATTCCCTGGGAATGCTTCTGTTGATTGACTTGTAAAACTGAAAATGTTTCCTTTCTCAGCTTCAGTTTTGTTCTTCCCTACTGTTTGGTGTTATGTTCTTTTCTTTAGGAATCTGCTTTGATTGTGAAATGAATGTGATAGCATTGAGCTCAAATTATTCCATTTTCCTTCACTTAAACATTACAGGGAGGATTATTGTGTCCGAGTCTGGCCCCTGTTAGGAACAGCAATGTTGGTATACGCTGAAAATTAAGTACCCACCGCCAGATTTTGAAGTGATCAGAATCATTGGTATAAGATTGGCTTTATCCAGAATGAGACTGCGGCATTTATTTTGTATTGGCATAGCAGTAACTAGATTTTATGCTTGGATTTTAAACAGATATTGTGGTTAACAGCCTCCTTACTCAATATTTAAGCCTCATTTAACAAATGGTAAAAGCTTTTGAATTGACAGTAGTTATATTTTCCTGCAACAAAAATCACAGCTTGCACTTAGAGAGCAATTTTAACGTAGCAAATATGCCAAGGTATTTCACCTGGGGCGGAGGTAGGTAAAGAAGGGGGCATACAAACACTGAGTTGGGAAAAGAGTTAGGGCAGGTGACTGAAGGCGTGGTTGAAGAGGTAGCCTTGGGGAGGCTTTGAAGGTGAGAGAGATGTAGTAAAAGGGTTGAGGAATAGAATTCCAGCATGGAGGGGTGTAATGCCCTATGGATCTGTCACTGATGGTGGAGCCGAGGGAGGGGAGACACACAGCAGCTGAAGGGCAGTGGGTGTGAGCTGGGATGTAGAGCTGGAGAAGGATGCAGAGATAGGGCAGAGTGAGGCATAGAGGCATTTGTAAATAAGAATAAGGATTCTGAAATTAACACACTGGGGGACAGGAAACCAGTGTAAGTCTGTGAAAATAGGGGAGATGGGTGAGCAGGAGTTAATACAGCAGGGGTCGAAGATATGGCTTGTGTACCAGATCCAGCCCAGGACCATCCACTACCGGGCCTGGGAAGCCTCTATCAGGTTTTCTTCTTTATGTACCTGTACATATAACCTTCTGCGGCTCGTTATCTTTAAACTGCAAAGGTCTGGGGGACTGTGAAGGCCTACGCCATGACTTATGGATTTAGAGCAATCAGGGATCTAGCAGTCCTATGGGCCGGGCGATTCAAAAAGCTTCTCTGTGTTAGTACTCAGAGAGATTGAGCATGGTGGCTGCAGGCAGCTGATAGAGGTAAAGTATGCAGCAAGTGATGGGGAACAAGTGACTTTGGAGCATGATGGGCGAGAAGCTGGCGAGGTGGAAGCAGACCGGCAATTTCTTTTGCAAATGAGGCTGGAATTTTTGTGCTGTGAAGGGGGTTACATTTTTTATGTATCACAGTTTAATTATTTTGTGTGTAAGTTTCAATGGGGAACAGCCCACTCAGAATTTATGAGTATTGAGAAGACTAACATTTTTGTATGCATTGGTCCCGAAATTCCTTGGGATGCAAACCCTGCAGTTATGCCGGGATCGCATACACCAGTAATTTCCAGTGCTGACCTCACTGAAGTTCGTGGGGTCAGTGGGAGGGCAGCTAATTTGCAAGCTCCATTATGGTTGCATCGCCAGCGCTTACCTTCCCCATGTGACCGTAAAATCTGTCACCCTTCCCACCACTGCCTCTGTGTAGTAAGATTGCTTGTCCAATATCCAGTCTTGGATGAGTTGCAATTTCCTCCAGTTAAACATCGGGAAGACTGAAACCATCGTCTCATCCCCCACCACATACTCTGTATGCTCACCACCAATTTCATCCCCCTCCCAAGCCATTGTCTCACGCTGAACCAAACTGCTCGCAATCTCAGCGTCCTATTCGACCCCGGGCTAAGTTTCTGACTCCCATATACATTTCATCGGAAAGACTGCCTCCTTCCACCTCCGGAACATCGCCCGCATCCACCCCTGCCTCAGCCCATCTACTACTGAAACCCTCCTCCATCACCTCCAGACTCGACCATTCCAATGCGCTCCTGGCGGCTTCCCATTCTCCACCCTCCATAAACTTTAGTTCATCCAAAACCCTGCTGCTCGTATCATATCCCGCACCATCCCACTCACCCATCACCTCTGTCCTTACTGACCTACATTGGCTCCCTGTCCCCCAATGCCTCAAATTTCAAATTCTCATCTTCATGTTTAAATCCCTTCATGGCTTCCTTCCTCACAATATTCCATTGGTGAACTTGACAGCTTTGTAAGCCTATAACAGAGATGGGTGTTGTTCACGACAAGAGTATGAAGTCCTGTACTATTCCATGCTCAGTACAGACACTTGGACAAAATTTTATAAAAGTTAATTCTACTATTTTTCTCCTTTACTTTCTTCAGCCACAGCTTATTGCCATACAGAACCCTGATAGGAACATCTGACTACTGGTCTTCCCCGCACACGTATACATCTGGGCTGAGAAGTGGTGCACTCACGGAAAGTCAGGGCAATTATTTGCAAATCTCTCTTTCTCTATGCCCTGCATTACTAAAAATAAGGTGCACAATATTTGGAACATGCTGTCATTTATTGAGTACTCTGAGGAATGTGGTCCTTTTATTCTCATATTTGATCAGATGTAGTCCACAAATGCTACTTGAAAACCTCAAGTTGAATTATAGCCGACGCCTATAATTAATATCAAGCCTAACCTGATTGTATTCAGGGTCAATAAATATTATTGTCACTGTCAGAATATTAAGTTAGAATAAAATAGAATATTTCATTTCTGGCTATATAATTCATGTCCTCAAAATAATTATCATATGAAATTGTTTAAAAGGAATATCCAGAACTTTGATTGATTACCAATTTATATTACTTGGCTAAAGGTTCAATTCCAATCATTATGAAAAGAACATTTAAATGAGGGGAAAATTACATTTGTCATAAAATCATTAAAGTATGAAGCCTTGTGAAAACCACTTTTAAGATTTTCAAATATTCTTAAATAAAAAGATGATAAAGACTTTATTTAGTGAAGTTTAACTAATTTTATAATGGATAATGACTACCATAGTCTAATGTTAAAAATAGCAGAAGTTAGTTCCATCTCCATTCTTTACTCTTGGACCCCTAGATGAATATGTGGGATAATAGTGTACAAACCCTTAATGCGTCTGTCTGAAATTTCTCTCTCAGCTGTTTTAATGGAGAAGTTTATTTTCAACAGATTAACTCCTCTGGCAAAGTAGCAGAGAGAGGAGGTGCAGACAAATGTATCAGGGCTAGTATGTTAAAAAATGAAAGAACTTGCATTTATGTAGCACCTTTCACATCTTGGGATGTCTTACTACGTTAAAGGCGCTATATAAATACAAGTTGTTGCTGTTGTAAGTCACCAGCTTTCAAGCAACACTGTATTTTTTTCCTCTCTGAGTTTCTCTCCTTACCCATCCTCTCCTGAACATGGTAACTCAAAGTGGGTTAGAGTTACACAGGTCACCAGTGGGCCCTTGGTTAGAGAGTCAAGAGTTATACAGCACAGAAAGAGGCCCTTCGGCCCATCGGCCCATCGTGTCCGCGCCGGCCATCAAGCCCTGTCTATTCTAATCCCATTTTCCAGCACTTGGTCCGTAGCCTATAGAGTCATAGAGTTGTCTGTCCTAGTAGCCTTTCTTCATGTGTGAAGTTATTTAGGGTATTCAAGTATCACAGCTCATCCTGATCCTCTCCTCCCTTGGCATCCACATATAGGTATTTTTTTTAGCAAGGATCACTGCATAATGATCAGGAACAGGAACTCTTATTTGATTTTTCTCCTCTTTAACTCAAGGATACTGAGGCCAATTACTTGTTAATCAAAGAACACTAATAAAGGAAGTGTGACAATGCTGGAGAACTCAACTCACCAAGTAATCAGATATTCTCTGGCTACGCTGTTCAGCGTAGACCAGGAGCAAACCTGGAACCTGCCTCATCCCTACGGTTCCTGCTTCATCCCTATGGTTCAGCACCACACCACTGTGTACATTTACCCACTGAACTATTGGCATGGGGGAAACCATCAGTGTGTTTAATCTTCGGTGTTCCATTTATCACTATTTCTTCATTATCATATTTGTTCCTCTGTTGCTTGTTGTGTCTCTTCCCTTTTTCACTGACAACCTCTGTCTCAAAACTAAAGGGAGATTTTTTTAATTTATGACTAATTGAAAGTAAAGGTTAACAAGCAGCAAGTAACCATTCAAACATGTTCCAGCACTGAGTTGTGATTTGTTTACTATTTTACTAACAAGTATATCATTGCATTCTTCTGTTAAATAGCAAAATATTGATGCAAACGATGAAAACTGAAGCACTTACATTATTTACATTCCACAACTTCACCTGCAGCAGACTCCAGGCTGTTTTTCACATTAACACAGCTACATACAGTACAGACAGGGAGGACATACTTCTATTTATACATTGTGATTTACAGTGAATGTTAGCAGGTGGTCCTCAGGCACAGTCCTGCACCCATCCTTCTTTTATTTTCACCGTACTCAATTTATTTCATAGTAAGACTTAAACCCCTCAACAAAAGCCTCCTTCCAGAGGTTTACAAATGAAGTCTATATGAGGAATTTATGAAGAATGCAGCTGGTGCTTGCTGATGGTATGCATGTGAATCACCTCGTACACATAATCTAACACATCAATTATCTGACACTTTCATCCCTGGGGTTTCACAAACGCAAATGGCAATCACAGAAGCAGCATCCCATTCACAGTGAGGATAAAAAAGGTCAATTGTAATGGAGATCAAGTCACGTGAAGCAAGCAGCTTCTCCCACTTGGAATTTGCAACAGAAACTTAACAGCAAATTGTTAAAAGAAAACGAAAGATATCATCTTCATTCATTCAGCTGTGTTCTGAGCTTCCTTCTCAGGAAGTCCCTCACTGGATGGAGTTCACACTTCCATGTGATTTTCTTGGCTTTAATAACATGATTGTGGATTTGCACTTCAAGAAACATTTAACATGTGGACGAGAAGCACAACGTTTAGTCATTTTAAAATAAAAATGTCTAACAATATGAAATAAATTCACTCCCCATGTCATCAATGTCCTTTGAATAGAAGAAAGAATTGGTGATAACGGTTCACCGAGCCTCTTTAGGAATGAATATGTCATCTTTAGCCTATCCATCCAACTTCTGAAAGCTCTTCAAACCTAGCCTTCATGTAACTGATAGGATTCTTGCAGGTTATGACGATCTTCCTTCACACCAGGACTGGAACACGAAGTACGCACTTAAGAATTCAGCACAAAGAGCAAATCACGGATTTGCCAATGGTGTTCAACATCTTTGTTTTTCTTTCATTAACTGCACCGAGTGCTGAATCTACTGAGTGCATTTAAATTAATGATTTTTCATCTATCTTTCAAATGAAGTTCTCAAAATCCCAGCTTGATGAACTGAAGAAGACATCATAGCATATATCACATGCATACTCTGTCCATTGCATGTGTGGAGTGCATTCATACAAATTCAGTCAGGTTATGGTTTAGAGCCCCAGCTGCTCTTCCCCTTCTTTTGGCCTTTTAATTTCTCTCCACCTTCATCATAATACGAAGTCAGATCTAAAGATATAAAAGGTATTTAGTGTTTTGGAACAACCCTGTTGGAGGCAATATTTTAAAGGTGCCTAAACAGAAACCATTAAGCACACCACCATTTATAACACATACAGAAGCAAACAGAGTTCATTGTTTGCACTTTAACTCTTTAAGAGGATTCCTTTCTTGTCTTCCACCCAATACGCCACCTTAAAAACTGCTGCCTCTTGCACTATTTTGATGATCATGCAACTTTGGTTGTTCACTAGTCGGAAGCATCCCTCTACTCGAAAGGTATATATGGATGGATAAGATGAATTGTCAGTCCTGGTCAGTCTACAAAACAACAGCTTAGATATCTCACATATAACCAAACTGAGAAATAGCAATGTGGTATATTCTGCAGGTAGTCTGCAAAGCTAACCTACAAGTTGCAACTAACCGTCGTTCCATTTCTTCCTTTGAACTTCTTCCTTCTATTCTAAGAAGCAAAATATTGTAAACTCAGCAATTAGCAAGATGACAGACCACCTCTGCAGTGTATTCTTAGATTTAGTAGCCTAGAAATCCGTTGGGCTATGCCTATTTCTGATGGACAGTGTATGTTGGGTACTATGGGGTACATTTTACTATGTTGCTGCTCCATAGGCTTCCAAGGCATGTGCCAGAACTATGTTGAACAATGATTAAAATATTTAAGTGAGGGCCCTATGCTCGTGTAGGTTCCTTTTGTGATATTGATCTGCCTCAGTGCCTCAATCAGCACGTAATAAACTCACTCAGCAACTTGTGATGCTAACAGGCAGGAAGGACCCTTCAGAGGCATTATTTAAATGGCTTATTCACTACATATAGGTTAGTTACTGGCTTATCCTTTTATGCTGCTTGTTAACTTCTGATGTTATTTGGCTTATATTCTGGCTTATAAAACTGAATTCTGACTTCTGAGAAAAAGTTTTTGCGGGACTGCTTTTGTCTGCCTTCACAACAGTTTGACTGCAGTCATGGGTGGTCTGGTAGAACTGCCTTTGGAGCTAGAGGACCAGGAGGAGCAACAAAGAAGAGAGGGGACAGCAGGAGCAGCTGGGAGAAGAGGCAGGAGGTGATGCCCACAGCGAGTCTCCAGGGAGCACTTCCTACATGAGCATCGCAGAGGAGCACTGTATCAAATACCTTCACTTCACAAAGGAGGCCATCGCTGAGCTATGTCATGCTGCAGCCACAACTTGAGCCTCAAGCCAGGGCATGGACAGCACTGCTTACGGCTGTCAAGGTCACTGTGGGCCCTTAATCTTATGCAACAGGCTCCCTCCAGGCTACAGCAGGTGAGATCAGTGACATCTCGCAGTTTGCAGTTCACCGCTGTTTCAGGGAGGTCACCGAAGCTCTCTATGCCAGGAGGAACCCATGCAAGACATTCCCCATTGAAAGAGTGGTGGATCAGGATGAGAGAGCACTAGCCTTTGCACGCATTGCAGGCTTCTCCAGGGTGCAAGGTGCCATAGACTGCACCCACATTGCCTTGCGTGCTCCCCACCACCAGCCTGGCACCTTCCTGAATCGAAAGGGATTCTACTCCCTCAACATCCAGCCTCAGAAATGTTTAACAGAACGCAATTGTTTTTAAATGTTTGAAATATGTCAGGAACTCTTAGCTAAGTTATTTTAAAGTAAATCTGCTGAGTTTTACCTTCACACTCTGGACAACACTTATGCTGTCGCTTCACAATGTTCTCACAGGTTAGTACTGGACACTTCTCTCGTTGACACTTTGTGGACCCTTCCTGAAATTTCAAATCAAAACACAATTATAGAAGTTGGCTACAGCATTCTTGCCCTGTTTGGTAAGTCACTGTTACATTCAGACTTTCCAATTTTATTCTTAGTTCCAATTCTAGCTAAATTGGTGTCAGCCTTGGCTCAGCAGTAGCACTCTTGCCTCTGAGTTGGAAAGTTGTGGGTTTAAGTCCCACTCCAGAGACTTGAACACATAATCTAGGCTGACAGTTCAGTGCAGTACTCAGGGAGTGCTGAACTGTTGGAGGTGCCGTCTTTTGGATAAGATGTTAATCTGAAGCCATGTCTGCCCTCTCAAGTGGACGTGAAAGATCCCATGGCACTATTCAAAGAAGAGTAACGGAGTTCTCCCCTGGTATCTTGGCCAATATTTATCCCTCAACCAACATCAGTAAATCAGATTAACTGGTCATTATCTCATTGCTGTTTGAGGGACCTTGCTGTGCGCAAATTGGCTGCTGCATTTCCCTATATTACAACAGTGACCACTTCAATAGTACTTCATTGGTTGTGAAGTGCTTTGAGCATCCAGAGGTCCTGAAAGGCACTATATATATGCAAGTTCTTTCTTTATATTCTTTCTAAATAAATCTCAAATATGATGTATAATGTATTACATTTTGACTATTTCATAAGCAGTCATACTTTTAGAGGGTAATTACCCTCTGGTTTTCTTTTCCCTCTTATTTTTCTTCCCTCTGATCTCCCGAAGATATACACCAGCTAAAGCCAAGAGGACAGGGGACCATACTTCTCCAAGGCTTCCACCAACACTGCTCTGAATCAGCTAGAAGGAGGTACAGGAGTGGCTCAGTCTCTGATTTCCCCTCCCTCTCAGTGAAGAGGCTCTGCTTTCTGTTAATGCCTCCTGACATCAATGTGGCTAAGCCCTGAAACTCAATAAAGTGAGGACTGAAACAGTGTCCCACCAATCCAGTCCGACACTGTGCACTGATGCTCTAATATGCCATGCCATATGGTGATACTTTCTTAAGTGAACTAACAAAAAAATACATTCATTACTTATTGTATGGAACTGTCAATATAATTATTCATAAATCTCACAGAAAACCTTAGAACTAGGCTTCACGTTCTTACTTTGCAAACCAGTTGAACAAATTATGCCTTTGATGGCAGCAACTTGGTAACTCCTTAAATAATAACATTTCAAGCAATATCAGCACTTTTGATGTGATCTGAGGTATATGATTCTTAATGTTAAATAGAATACCTACATCACACCAGCAAGTAATGCATTTCATTTCCCCAAACGGAGGAACTTCAGGATGCCATTTATTATTGTTCATGTATATATGACGCCCAAATTTGCAGGGCCTGGGCCCATCAGCCTGCATCATGTCTGCATGGTCAAAGGGGGTAATCTCTGTAACTGTGGTAAAAAAGCAAATTTCAGAAGCAAGTTCAGGGTATCTATCCACAACTATGTACAGTCTATTTCTGATGGGCAATGTACGTTGGGTACTCTGGGGTACATTTTGATATGTTGCTGTTGTTGCCTGACATTAATATTTGAGCAAATGCCCGTTCAGTATTTGCTAAACAATTTCAACTAATTAATTTGGACCTCAGTAGATAGATCCTTTAAAGATCTCCTACGTTACAACAGTGACTACTACTTCAAAAGTACCTCATTGGCTGTAAAGCGCTGTGGGACGTCCTGAGGTCATGAAAGACGCTATATAAATGCAAGTCTTTCTTTCTCTTACATACAAGATAGTAGAAAGTTAAAACAGTACAAATTACTAACCTGGGCATTCCTTGCAGCAGTTTGATGCATTCCTTCTAACAGGTTGGCTACAAGGCAGAAGAGGGCATTGAACTTTCTCACAGTGCACCTCCCCAGTTGCCCCCTATGAGTGAAATATAAGAAATGCCTTGATATTAAATTATACATAACCTAGTCATTGTAAACTATGACTACATATCGTATTGGAAATATTTATGCAATTGATAATTTTGCTGCTTTTCAGTAAAATTATTGCATTCGCTATGGTAATTTCATCCTTAATTAAAGACTCCAAAATTTTCCCTCCCACAGATGTTAAGTTAACTGGCCTGTAATTACCTAGAATAGCTCTGTCTCCCTTTTTAAAAATTGATACTGCATTGGCCACTCTCCAGTCCTCCAACACACATCACACATAATCAAGCCCCGAGATATAATTTCTCGGGCCTCTGCAATTCCTTCAACTCCTTCAGGATCCCAGGATGTATCCTGTCGGGTCCTGGCACTTTGTCTTCCCTTAGCTTAATTAACTTAACTAAAATGTTCCTTTTATCCATCACAATATCGCTCGTCTCACTCTCAACCTCTTCAGGATTCACTCATCACCGATATCCTTCACTTTCAGAAGAAGGCCGAACCCAATTTACACGTGTAAACGGAATTCCCGCCGCACTTCCGGAAAAGTTACGGCAGCAGAGCAGGAGCAGCTCCAAGGAACTTGCCGGCCATTATGTTCAGTAATTGGATGTTGCTGAAGTGAAAATAATTGTTCATTTTATTCACTTCCTCCTTCAAACTAACAGTAGAAATCACATTTTTCAAGAAAATGTTTATCAGATTCGAAAAGTTTAAAAGAGTCTGAAGGGGGTTCCTACCTTACAAGTGCACACTGCACATTTCACATAACCAAAGGGTGGTACAAATGGATGCCAGGTTGTCCCAGCAGGATGCCATTTCCTGTCCCCATCAAAATAGCAGCCTGAAATATAATGAGATGGATAGTTCATTAGAATAATTGTGGCTTCATTTGCTCTCCCCATGATCACTGCAAAACTGTATCCAATAATAACAGTTACTAATGCCTTACTATCCCAATGGTAGAATTCTAAAAAAAATCCTCCTAGAAATGGTTGCTGAAATTTTCTATAATGAATTTGAGATTCCTCTCCCATTTTTGTAATTGTATTTTACTTTCCCCTTTCTTGTACAGCATTCCCAGGGCCATGCGTCATACTTGGATGTAATGTCAGGCGTGTAACCTGTCCCCAGCCCTCTGTCAGTGATTAGGCCACTGGGAGAATGCTAGAGAGCATCCCAGGGTAATTTGCCCTTGGAGTCTTGCTCCTCGTCGCTCAGAGAGGATAGAGAAGGGGAAAAGAGTGGGCATTTGCACTGCACCTCCCCTGTTGGCATAGCTAAGGGACTCACCATCTAAGAAACTGCAGCCTAAATCCCCCAATCGACTAATCCATGGCACTGCGCTTTGGGAAATGTTGCACCTTTCTGCCACTTATTAATCTAAGATTATTTTTTCTTTTCTCTTTGATTGCTCATAGGTAAAATGTTTTCTTTTGAGTAATCATCAGAATTTTCTTTTTTTTTTAAATCAACAATGAAACCATCTCACAACAGAAGAAAATTGTAATGTTAGGAATTAGGAAGCTTAAATAATGAAAAAATAAGATCATATTGCAATTAATCATTCTTTTTGACCTAACTCGTGACATATGGCAAAATAATGCTTGTTTCCAAATCTGTGCTACACACCGAGTCTCCCTCAGTCAGTGTAGAGGAGAGTGCTGCCTGCGTGTGGCAGATGCTACACAAAGAAGCCATCTGCATGCACTGTCCTAATGTTATGAACCACAATGTGGATCAATAAGAATTGAATCAAATTACTTAATCTGATACAATCAACAAATTAAAACAGCACGTCAGAAACATATTCACTTTATCAAAACAAAAGAGTAAGGGAGAAAACTTCTGTTTGCCATTGAAAGTAAAATCAGAAACAAATGTCAAAGAACCATAGGAGTTTACAGAAGAGAAAGGGGCCATTTAGTCTATCGTACCTGTGCCAGCATTTTCAATAGAACAATTCAAAAACTAATCCCACTGACCCACCCTCCCCATAGCCCTGTATCTTTCTCTGCTTCAAAAATGTATCCTCATATTTATGATTCCGTTATAAATAGTAAACAGCTGAACTCTCCCCTCTAAATTGCCTATCAGAGTTTTGACCATTGCCTCGATAAATATTAAATATTTACTTCACAACAGCTCACCACTGATTGGACTATTAACAACATTATTTTCCAATGAAATTATATTATAAGCTTACCTTCAACCTGGTCTACTTCTGTTTTCTTTTCATTTTTTGCTTCTATTTTATCTGTTAAAATTGTATTCAAAATATCAAAAGCAAATAAAAATCAAAGTTAACAGTGCAGTAGGAAATACTTAAAAAAAATCTTTTCAGTGGCGATGAAATGAATTAGATGTTTTCTGTAATTGTCATCATTCTGTACTCATGTAGATTCCATACTTAGACCATATGTGAGTTGACTGGGACAGCAAATTATGTGGCATCACATACAGCAACTGAACGTTTGAAAACCAAATCGCAATAGTGTGCAATATAAACCATATAATGAACTTGTAATCTGGGGCTTTGCAGAGAAAGGAAACGAATACATGATTTAGAATCTAAGTAACCCACCAAATGGTCCATTTGTTTGATAAACCGTTCTTTCACTGACTTTCTGTTTGTTGTCCTGAGTGCATGATGATTGCTTCAGTACAAGCATGCAGCCTCTCTACTATTTCTCACAAAATATGTTATGACGCTTTATTTAAAATTATACAGCCTAACTAACTTTTTTTGGCAAATACAGTTCAGATTTGTTTTCTAAAATAATTTCACTTTCACTTAATATGTAATTTAAGCAAAGCACTAAATAAACCATTGCATTAAAAGGTTCTTGGAGTAACTAATGAAAAATCTCCATCAATTTGACTAATGGCTGTAGCAATCGATTAATATTTAAATAAATACAGGAAACTTTCGTTTATCCGGCACCCAAATATCCGGAATTCTCGCTTAACCGGCAAAAATCATCCTCCGAAAACTCCTCTCAAATAGATTACAAGAGTCCAGCTGCTTCATTTTCTCTACTGAGATCAGCAGGGATGGGTTTTGACAGTTCCTGTTATTTGCATTGCCCATCGCTTCCCACTGATTAAAAACATACCTTTGCAAACAGGGCAGCACTTATCTTCAACATAAACAATTTCTGAACAGTTCAGAGGGAGACATATGATAGGGTCGCATATTACGGTCCTTTTCTGAAACAGAAAGAAAATGTGCGGAATTTGAGTAAATCGGGTCATGCTAAAAAGAATGAGTGAAATAAATCCAACTAACACGTCTCATCACTCAGGCTGGCTTTCATTATGTCACCTGGCAACTACAGATGGAGCATTTCCGGTCATAGTCTGGTGCCCATCGAGACCCATGGGCTCTCTGTTGCCCTTCAAAGAAACAAGAATTTGGATCTTTCTTCAACTCCTCTGGATCAGGTTTAATTTCCTGCAAGAGACCGTCTTCATACTCGGGCTCTTTGGGTATAACAAATCCTTTCGACTCGCACTGGTTTTGAATCAGCACCTGAAGAGGATGACAGTTTTAATAAGACCAACAGTGATTTTGAATTCGGAGCCCTGTTAATAATGGATACTGTACAAAATCATAGCCTGCAAGGAACGGTTCAGCTACTTGGATTGATTACCTGGGCTTTATCCAGCTGAGTACTTCATTTAAATGCAGGTTTCCATGGTGAGATATTTCAATGACTATGTTATGAAACAGAGTATTTGTAAAACATTTCTGTAGTGCCTTATTACCCATCATTCACAAACCAGTGACTTTTTACAAATCCTATTAACCAAGATTCAAGTGAATTAGCGCCAAACAAAACAACAGTTTAGTACAGGAAAATGCTGAAGTTGAAGGAGCATTCAGCAGTTTGTTAAACATAGTGGCTATTTCTTTAACTGATCTTTCTCAATGCCCTTATTTACACTGTTCTACAAGAGAGCTTTCATTAATAAAGACACTTATACATACCGGCCCTCGTATCTCTCCTTTGGGATTAAGTTTTGTGCTAACTTGAAGAAATGCAGTTCCTCTGTTCAGATGTCTCAGAAGTTCTGTGCTGATATCCTTTAATATTCCTTGAGCCTAAAAGACCATTACAAAGTAAGTTCATTCGGCCTAATGTGAAAATCAAAATATCAGTGTATCATCAAAGGATGAACGATTTGCTGAGATATTATTGGAATTTTAAAAAAATCACTAATTAACTTTACAAGCCATAAGATTCCTGGAAGTATTATTTTGCAGAAAGCCAATGCAACTAATAACATTAGCTTGTTTAGTAATTGTTTAGTAGCCGACTGGCCTGCTCCTACTCCTATTTCTTATGTTCGTATGTTCTTAATCATTCATATCTCAGTCGAACACAATCACAGGGAGCCAGAAGTTTTGATCATTAAAATGGGGTGTGAAATGGAGTGAACATCCTGTTTGCATAGGGTAAAATACTACATGGAAATGGCCAGGACCAAAGGCTTTATAATTTTAGAGTCCCGAAAAAGTTAGCGCCCCCACCCCATAAATTCAGTAGTAACGCCCCAAGAAGGAGGTGGCGCGCTACTGGAAGCACACCACCTCCTACGTGGGGCGCTGCTACTCAATGTCGTGGCGCTATGTGCAGCAGCGCCACGCGTGTCAGCACGTAATGCCGCGTCATTGCAGGCCTCCTCCCCTGATTAAAAGGGAGGGGCCTAGCACTACGCACACCGGGGCCCTGCTGGACCACCGGGGAGCGGGGTGCCGTGGAAACAGCCCGGCACGCAAGAGGAGTGCCGGGTTGAACAATCGCGGCCGGCATCCCGCATACAAATGTGAAAGGGGGCAGGTGCTGGCCATCGGCCAAAATAAAAATGGCTGCCCAACACCTACCCTTTAAATTGTGCCGCCGCCCACTACCACCGCCCCTGATCCTGTCGCACATATCGCCCGGTGTTAGGTCAGGGGGTGCAAGGGAAGTTTGCGGCTGGGGCGCAAACGGGGCGCTGCGCATGGCGATGACATCATCATCGCCGGCGCAGCAAAGCGGGGTGCTACCGGCTACCGCTGCCGCTAACCTCCTGCTGAATTTCGCGGGAGGCGTTAGCAGTGCCGCGCCCCAGTGCTAGGGCATTTGCACCCCGTTAGCGCCCCCCGGGGGTGCTAACGAGAGGCACAAAGCAACCCAATTTCTAGCCCTTAGTGTTATAATGAGAATGGGGTATGCAGACATTTGTTTTTGAAGCAGAACAGTTAATGTTTTTTTATTCACATTTTCTCCCATCTTCTACTGAAGGTGTTGACTTCTTGCTGGGGTTCAATTCCTCAAGCACCTGCAGACCTTCAGATCCTCGATCTAGTGGTCATTCCTCATGTGAAAGCCTACATAGAGAGTGTTGGCAGGCTGTTTTAGCATGGAGGGCATCGCAGTCCAATCTGTTCTCACCCGACATCTACACATGAGCACTTTGCAGCCACTGGATTCAGTCTTGGAACCCCAGCTGATTTCCCTCTTCTCTAGTCCATCGATGCTCAGTCAATATTAACACCCCGACTGCTGCCCAAGATCAGCAAGCTCAGAACAGATCAGGAATCGAAGGAATAGTTTAACTTCTCAGTTGTGCAACAACATGTCAGTTGTTGTCGATAAATAACTTTCTGAAGGTGACCTCATGAAAATGCTGCCTCTAGTCGAATTCCCCCCGCCCATATGGTTGCAATGATTTTGCTTTAAAAATTGAAGTGCTATTTAAACAGCATCGTACCT
This sequence comes from Squalus acanthias, assembly GCA_030390025.1. Lineage (NCBI taxonomy): Eukaryota > Metazoa > Chordata > Chondrichthyes > Squaliformes > Squalidae > Squalus > Squalus acanthias. The sequence goes on from CM059429.1 coordinate 34,956,520, forward strand.
CTGATCCATAAAAGCCTTTAAGGAGGCGCTTGTGTTCCCCACTGTTATCATCCATTTCCCCAATCTCAGCAAATCCGTGGAGATGTGCATTAATGGTAATATCTTCAGCTTTGCTAAGCCCAGCCACAGCTATCTCATAATGCAGGTGGCAATGCTCATCCAAGGACACCCACGCATGCCCTGCTGAACCAGTCTTTATAGGGGGCACCACAAACTGTCCGGCTAGAGGGATTGGCAGCTCTGTGGAGGAGACATTTCTTGTGTTAGTATTTCATGTTGAGCTTAATCCCAAACAGGTTGAATTTTGCAGTTGTAATATAGAGCCCATGGCCTGTCACAAGAGTTAACAACAGGGGACGCAATCAGTAAGCACAACTACATAAAAGAGACAAAATGAAAACCAGAAAATGCTGGAACTACACCACGCGTTAGTCAGCATCTGAAAGAAAAACACAGCTAATGTTTTTGGCTGTGACCTCAATCAGAACTGATATGGTCAAGAGAACCCCTTTATAAGTCCATAAAGGGGCTCACATGACTGTCCTCTTTTAGGAGCTGGCTGAACCACTGTGCAACACAGTAATATTTTGAGCAGGAAAAGACGATATACTCAATGAGCTGTCATATCTTCTTATCTGGTTCCTTCCTGTGAACTAATAGTCCTGAAAACTATTTACTAACAAGAATTCATCCAGTCCTCTTTTTAATCGATCCTGTTGTTTTGTTGCACCACTGGTAATCTATTCCACATTTCTATCAGCTTCCAAATGAAAAATATTTTGCCTAAATTCCTTGTTTTCTTTTGATATCCTTAACTTTGAACTGTGCCCCAAAGTGTTCTGCCCAACAGAAGAACTTTTCTGGATTTAGTTTCTCCTTACCACTGAAAATTTTAAAGACCTCAAAAGACCCCCTTGCTCTCCACTTCTCAAAAGAGTAAAGTCTCAGGGCAGGCAATCATTTCTCATAACTTAGCCCTCTAAATTCAGGAATCAGTATTGTGGCCCTTCCCTGGATTACCTTTATTAACTTTATATTCATTCTGTAATACAGAGACCAAAACTGAACGCATTTTTCCATCTCACCAAGGACAGATATAACGTCAAAATCATCTCCTTTGATTTATAAGACCCCAGCTATAGAGCCCAACAGTTTCTTTGCTTTTTCTTGGAAAACTGAGCTGATAGTCAAGTGCCATATTTTGGGACATTTTTCTACATTAAAAGTGCTAGATAAATACAAGTTATTCTTTTTGTTGTTGTTTTAATGATCCAATCACCAAAGCCCCAAGTTCCCTTTCCTGTTCTGTTATTTGAAGCATGCTACCATTTAATGTGCAGTCCACATTCTCATTTCTTTTGCTCAATCTCATAATTTTACACTTATTTGTCTTGAACTCCTTCTGCCACCTCTCTGCCCATTTACCGAGCCGGCCCCGATCCCTTTGGATTATTGCTCATTGGTTAGTGTTACTGGCCACAGCACCGGATATCATGAGATCCGTAAACTTGGACAATACTCCATCCTCCAAGTTATTTATAAAAGTTATAAACAACAAATGCAGCAACACGGACCTATGGGACTCCTGTGGCAACTGGTTACCACTCTGATACCTCCCCATGTACCACCACCCTTTTGCTGTCTACCTTCCAGCCACTGCCATTCCAGCATAATACTTTGCCATGTACCCCGTGGGCACATAACATGAATTAGTATGTTATGTGGGATAGTGTAAAATGCATTTATGAAATCCAAATTGGTGGTAATAACAACCAGTACCTCATATTCAGCAGATTTGCAACCTCCTCCTAAGAAATCCAGTAAATTGGTCAAAGGCAATCTGCCCCTTCTGAACCCATGCTAACCAACCCCTGTCCTTCCATGTGATCCCTCATCAAAGTCTTGAACATTTTTCCCGTAATCGAAGGAAGACTCACAGCTCTCCAATTTGAGGGCACACTCCTTGCTACTTTTTTAAAAGATAGGAGTCACATTCAGAAGGTACCTGATTGCAGCATTTTCTGTTTTGATTGCATAAAATAAAATTGAACAAATGAAATCACAGAATTACTGCATTAAATATAATTTTGTATAAAATTTCTAACTGAATACATTTATCATTTTGGATCAATGGCAGCCATTAAATGGGCATCGAGCTCCCCACTCTCAGCTGAACAGTTGTCGACTTATTATAAGATATGACTCCATTTTCCTTACCATAGTATCTTGCTTGAAGGCCACTATAGAGTAAAGAACTGATTTGTCCTCTTAACTCTCCCTCTTCATACTCCTTTGTTGCAATATTGATAAAAAGCTCATTCTGCAGCAGCATATGAATGTCTCTGGCATTTAGCCTATCGCTAACTCCAATTGCCTACAATTACAAAAGAGAAAGTTAGAATTTAAAACACAAATAATTGTTTATCAATGGCTGTGCACTTTCTTTTCAGAAGAGATGCTCGTACTTACAAAATGATTCCTGTAGTCAGAAGTTATGTCGTGCAAAATATTCCGTCTGTTCCTGCGCCGAGGTTTAGTTTCAATTGTGAGTCCTATGACTTCACTGGCTGTGCCAGCTACTTGTACCTGTAGCAAAATAGCCATTTGCCATGATTATTTCCCAGTAATGTTTGCAATTGGCTATAATCAAATATTTAGAATCCTCTGCAATTACATTTCAAAGTATAAAATAAATGAATACAGATTCTGAAACATAGAGTTAGACAGACAATGCAGAAAATATGTTGTATATTAAAGAAAGAATCCATGTCATTAGATAAATGGTTTTTTAATGGTTCCTTGTGCAGTTTCTTACACAATAAACTGGTACAAAATGTAAAAGTTTTACCTGGAATTCTAGGGTGCCATTATCATGCAAAATAAATTTTGCTGAGCCAACAGCACCAGTTTTGGTTGGTGTAAGAGCGTTTCCACCTGATAGCACACTCTGAATAGCTAATGGAAGAAGGAAAATGAGCTTTGTAAATCAGATTTAATATATTCAACAAAGTTGGATTATATACAACAGTATTGCAGTAGAGGATTGGTTAAAAAAAACAGTGGGATAGTCTGAGTCATGGAAGAATATTAACATTAATGCCACTCAAGTATAACCAATAGTTGACGCACTTCTGTGAGGGAGGACTGTTTTTTCCAATTTTTGCTCTTCTGCCAACCCTCACCACATTCCTAAAGTGTTCGGTTCTGATAGAGAGATCCATCCAGCAATTTGGCCAAAAACTCGGCAAACTTTCCCAGAGGAAAGGAGTAAGATTTTGAATGACAATCAAAGCTAGGATTCAAGCTCAATAGTCACTTTTGCACTAATTGCCAGTTTGTTTGCCTGCAAAACAACAGTGACTACATTTAAAAAGTAATTCATTAGCTATGAAGCGCATTAGGATGTGAAAGGCACTATATAAATGCAAGTTTTTTCTTAGTGCTGGGCACACTACTTGACTTATTTTCTTTAAGGATGCATTTACATTGAAGCATTGGTGCATTTTTTTCTTTTTATTGGGTCATCTGGTGGGCAAATCCAGCAGGTATGCTCTGAAGTTAATGCCAGCTTGTGAAACAGACGCATCAGGAGCTGCTGACCCGAGTATCTCACTAAGTGCAATATTAAAGCAACTATTGTTGTAGTGCCAATCCAGAGGCAGGGCCCGGCCTAGTTCCGGTGAGAAGTCGTGCAAGACTCCCTTCATTGCAGAATCCTCACATATGAAAGTGAAACTCTGCAGAGTAAACAGAGGAGGATGACAAGAATGATATGAAATCTTACTGCTCTTCATTATAAGGACAGGCTCTGAGAGTTAGGGTTATTTACTCTAGAAAGGTTCAGACAGCGGGTTTTTTGATTGAGGTTTATTGATGGGATTGGTTCAGTCCAGTAGGTACACTATTTGAAATGGATAGGGATGGTAGGATGAGAGGTCATGCCTATTAAGTCCACAGGCAAAGAGTTAGGTTAGATGCCAAGAATGATTTCTTTTTCCAGACCTCTGGAACAAACTTCTGCAGAATATGGTGAGTATGCAATTGCTACAGTTCTTTGAAAGGGAACTTGAGAAGTTCCTGAAAGAAGAGGACATTGCAGTTTATAGGATGTAAGTGATTAGTTTACATTGTGATGTGTCATGAGCAATCAAGGTCTCCTGGAGTTTACTTGATTGCCTTAGAAAGTTGGAGCAGAATTTCTGAGAGTTTTCTCAAATTAGCCATAGGTTTTTGTCTCACTCCCAGGAGACAGCATTGCTCGGTGGGTGGTGGCTGGTGCACGAGGTTACACTAACTACTGGATTGAATAAGCTTGATGGGCCTGATGGTCTTTTCTCACCCTTCCTTTCAAGTGTTTGTATCAGCTCTGACTCCAAATTTATATTACAACATTTGCCATTAGTGCAAAGTGAAATAGCTTCAAACCCCTTTTACACTTGTAGTTTAAATAGTAATCTATGACGAAGGGGATTCTTTTGCTCGACTGCTGTAACTTCAACTGAAGAGCCTCAGAAACTCTGGGAAAATAGGGTAAATTGCATTTGCACCATTTTACCGGGGTTTTCATGGCTCTTCCGCCTAAGTTACAGTGGACAATCCCTGCGGAAATTCACCCCAAACTCTCATGTATTAAAGTAGTTTCCAGTTAACTAGATTTTCCACTTACTATCACATGTTTTCTTGCCTGTGATGATTCCTGAAATACGATCTGGATTTCTGCCCTCAGTCTCGAGGGCAATTTCTAACTGGCCACGTGAAAGCAAGAACATCTCCTTGTTATTCAGATCAGTCAGCACTTCAGCAAAATCAGAGTCCTGGGCAAAAGGTAAAAGGTATTTGTTCCAACTTCATATAAACTAATAACATCATTGTGTGTTAGGTCTTTGCTATTAAAAGGGATTAAGTTTATAAGTATCAGTAAAGTAGCAAAAGTTTTAAATATCTTGTCAGTTAAAAGTTCATATGAAAAATTACCTCATACAGTATTTGTTATCAAAGTTCGGATTCTGCCTGTGCAGTGCAGTGCTAGAACCAGGTTCAACCTCAGGGTAAATTTAGGGTTACAGAGTTAGGATTATGATTACAACAGTGAGAACAGTCATTAAAATCGAATTGGTGATGTGTCCAAAACCTCCAATGGGAGTGCAAGTACAGTGAAAAGCTTCTCAAGTGTATTAGGGCTCAGGCAAGGCATTTATAATTCGTGGGTTAACCCACCTTTGAGCCCAAGCCTTGCGTGTTTAGTTCTAACTGTACAACCTGCCGCACTGTAAAGTTTGGGAAAACAAAGTCTTACATGGGTGGTTATGTTGGCTCTGACTTCTCTCAGCGGTCGATTCCTGTACAGTAACTGCACTCGCACTGGGACCAGGCTGCGATCTGCAAGGGAACAACAGAACTGTGAGCAGGCAATGCACCACAAGGTTATGTGGAGATAAAGGGGGCGCTTGCACTGCGCTTTATCTATTAGCCAAAGCCACAACATGGAAAACTAGTAAATAAAATATATCTATCAAAACCTAAATAGAGTTCTGAAAATCTTAACATGTAGAGCATTACTGTCTTCAAAAACTGCAATAGTGTTGCCAGATATCACTTGTACATTATACCATGTTAGGATGCTATGATGTTGGATTATATTATGATGGAGGTTTATAAAGCCCCCTGTTAGTCTTTTTGAGCTAGTATTTGAATTCAATAAATAACCCAACAGTTTGGTAAATGGTTTTACCTTTTTCACTCTTCTTCAGCAACCCCTCAAACATAATGATGAAGTGCAAGTTATTTTCAACATCGCTGAGTGTCAGCATGGCAATACCACCCAGTCCTGAACGATCAAGGTCAGGCGAGGTCAGAACAGAACTGAATGTTTCTGGGAAAATAGAAATAGTTCAGCACACCAGGTCCCTCAGACTTGCCCATAGTTTGATTAAGTGCATGAAAGAGGTTTTTTTTGAATGTTATAAACTTACCAGCGAAAAGTGCCCTGTGTTTGACGATCTTGCCTTGGATGCCAGCATCTGGCCGGGGCTGTGTCATCAGAGCAACGTGGAGCTGATCAGACTTGAGGAGTTTGATGTAAGGTTTATGCACATTCCTCCACATGCCACAGATCTACAAATGAAGCCAGATGCACAAGTCAAAGAGTGAACATCAGAACATATAGTATCAATTTGGTAATAGGTGAAAGATGACATGTGGCTTACCAGGTTGTTTTGAGGTGAAGATGTCTTGTGGACTGGATGTTCAAATAAAACAGTACCATCACGGTCCCGAAAGCTTACCCTGATAGGACGGCTGAGTCTACAGGACAGAGAACAACAGATAATTTTCAGATTAATGGGGAGGATTTCCCCAACAACCAATTTTCTATCCATTAGTTAACAACAATATCATATTGACCTGGTTCCCCTAATCCCTACTGTTTTGCTTTTAGTCTGAGATACTGAGCCAAACCTTTAGAAATTAATGAAATACAAATTTGTACCCATCTCTGGAACATCAAATATAACTTTTTTTGGAAATGTTTATCCTTTTTAAACATGGATATGTATCAGGGGGTGTTACTGAACTCCTGATATTGTTTGAGGGACCCAATACACGAGATTACACTTTTTAAAATGACCAGATACTCAATGGTGGAATGTCTGCAAGACAGGCATGTGCTGAAGCACTTACTGAGAAATCAATGTTATTAAATTGAAAGCAAATGTAAAACATACACATTACTGCAAACAAACTCAAAGACCCTCAATACCCCGTTTGTATAGTATCCGGTTTACGGTCTACCCATTTCATCCAGTTTACACTGTAGGGCAAAACTGTAACAAATGCAAAATCTGTGCATGCAGAGCTGCTACAAATTCACATTTTCCGCTTCACCATTTTCTGTGTGGACTTTTCCCCCGTGTGGATCATCACATCATGGGCCTGTATAGACAGGCTGAGAGCTCTGGCTGGCAGCAGCCAGAATAAAATGCAAGCAAACAGCCTTTGTAACTGGAAGCACTTTACCTCCAGAGGCAGCGAATGAAGGATTTTGATTGAACAAATAGAGAAAGACTGCTTTCCTCTGATTGGGTAATGAAAAGTCATCAATTAAAAGCTAATTAAGAGAGTGAGGAGAGAGGTTAGGAGATATTTCTTTACACCGAGGCTTGATGGAGCATGGAATGTTTTGACACAGGGAATAGCATCTTTTAAGGGAAAATTGGATAAATATTTGAAGCAGCGTAAGATGCAGGGCTATGGGGAGGGAGCAGAGCAGTGGGATTAGTTTTGGATTGCTCACCAAAGAACCAGCACAGACATGATGGGCTGAATGGCCTCCTTCTGTGTGTAAACTTCTATGGTTCTGGGATTTGGGCAGGGACATATGGCTGGAGTGGATAACTCAAATAGTGGGGAGTAAGGCTGTGGAGCGATTTGAAAATTAGAACAAAGATATTGAAGTCAATTTGATGGAGCGCAGGGAGTCAATGGAGCTTGGCAAGAACAGGGATGATAGATGTGGGGGATTTAGTGCAAAGCGAGCAGGAATTGTGGAGGTCTGGATCTCCTGAAGCCCTTGTGAAAAGTGGAGTTGAGGAGGTCAGTGAAGAAAGCTCTTGACAAATAAATCCTGAGGGTGAAGAAGGTATGGATTAGGGTTTTGGCAGCAGAGGAGAGAGGAAGGCGCATAAGCAAACAGTGTGCTGGAGATGAATGAATGCTTAGTGATGGACTGGAAGCGGGGTGAAAAGCTAAGTTCTTGTCATTTGATTCACCCAGGAATTGATGTCAGGCAGGCAATTAAAAATGATAGTGATAGCCTTAGAGTCAATGGCACAAGGAGTGGGGTGGAGTTGAGTATCATCAGCATACATGTGGAAACTGAGCTTGTGCTTACCCTTACAGAAGTCCTTTCTTTCTACTGCTGTAATTGTGTCTTTTATCAATATTGCTAGTCCCCCTCCTTTTCCGATTTTCCTGTCCTTTTTAAAGATCATATAGCCTGAAATATTTAGTTCCTAATTATGCCCCGCTTATAGCCAGATTTCTGTAATGGCTACTACATCAGACCCTTTAAGTTTAATTTAAAGGGTAGTCTTCATACCCTTTAAGTTTAATTTGTGCATCAAACTCACTTGTTTAATTTCTTACACTATGTGCATTTGTGTACAGAACTCTTATTTGGGTAACTGTCCCCACCCTCCCTACATGTGATGCTGGGCTTTTCCTCAAACCTTTTGACATGATGAAGATTTTCCCCTCTCACTCCCTACTCACTCTGGGGATGAAATTGTTTGGGGCAATACCTTTAAAAGTCTGGAAAATTAGCGACAGGAGCTATGGTTTTCTAACTTTTGAAAAATTCGTTTTTCTCGCTGCAAGAAGGAAGCGGAGTGCTAAATCAAGAGCTCCACTTCCTTCTTGGCGCGCGATCGGCAGCCGGCGCGGCGGAAACTTCAGCAGCGCTGTACACTGGACCGTGCAGCGCTGCCGCGTTCAAAGGCTCCTTCCCTCCCTTAAAGGGAAGGGCCATCGCCGCAGGCTCTGCAAAAGAAAGGGCACCTAACTGGACCACCAATGGAGTGGCGAACCCGTGCGATCAGCCCGGCACGCACTCAGAGTGCCAGGCTGATCGATCGCAGGCAGGAACCCACGAAAAAAACGGATCAAAAAAGTTACTTTTTTTTACTTACCTCGGCCACCTCGCCTTTAAGCATCGCCCCCGAAGTGGCCGATTGCCCGATGCACGTCCCCTGAAGCTGGCGTTGTTTTCGCCCGGCGATGCTTCAGGAGGCGGAAATGAATTTCACTTCTGGGGCGGTACCGGGGTGATGCATGGCCGGATGATGTCACGATCTCCGGCCGCAGGCGGGCGTGGCGTTAGGGGTTACTGCCGCCGCAAACCGGCAGGTGAATTTCGCTGGCGGCCGTAACATCGCTGCTCCCGGACGGTAAGACCTTAGCACCCCATTATCGCGCCCTGGAGGCGTTAACGGGAGGCGCTAAGGCACCGAATTTCTCGCCCTCTTTTTCCTACTGCCTTATTTGCCCATTCAGTGAGCACAAAGGCTCCTCTCTCGTTAAGACCATCCCGTCTACACAGCCTTCCCTGGCCCCAGGGGTCCTGAGGTGGAAGTAAGCAGTCTTGGTGATGGACAAGTTGCTGGTTTTCAAGTCAGCTCTGAAATGAACAGAACGGAAAGGTTTTACATGGTCTAGTTGAGTCTGAGTAGTTAGCCAGGGAGGGGTTGGAGTCGGTGGAATGGGAGCAGAATCTATTGGCGGGAGGGTGGTGGAATGATGGCTTCAGTCTTCCCGATGTTCAGTTGGTTATGAGAAGTGAAAGAGCTACGTGCTGACCCATTGGACCATACAGTTCCCTCGTGTGTTCTTTTAGTGAGACTGATATCTGTATGACGCTATCTGCAGACCACAAACGCAAGTTCACGACCGAATACAGCCAGAAGGAGCTCGGCACATGCATGTTTGCACAGGTACCCAGCGCTCAGCTCCCTCGGCAGTTCGGTTTTAACGTTATGAGACGGGGAGGGAGGGGGGAGCATCCATTTATTCCTAACATTAAGAAGGTACCCTGCTAAGTTTTTTTTGAAGTACCTGGATCGGTCCAAGGACAGCCTAGGCACATTTTGCATTAATGTTGGCAGCCTGCGGAGTTACACCACATCTGTTGTGTGAGGCTGCCTACTGGAGGACAATTGTATCGTATCTTCCCTCGCTCTTTTATATAATATCCCGCTCTCTTCTCCCACCTCGTCCCCATTTAAAATACCTTTCATAGTGAATGGCGAATATGAGGTTGGATCTGACCAGAGTAAATCGAGCTTTGGCCACTCCTTTGGATGCTGACGATTGTACAGATGTTTCCGTGAGCAAGGCTACAAAATCTACACAGAAAGCACAAAGCCTGGTGAATCCTCCGCCACAAACATCAAGCGATTATTACACACAAGTGCTGTATTCTAAACATGAATGTTTAATGTGTACCTGTTCTGCTGTCGTCCATTGAAATGTCCTCGGAGCTGATGTAAGAGCGATCGTTGTGACTTTTCTGCAGATCGTCGTCTTTTTCAAGAGGAAAATATTCAAATCCATCGAATATGTGCTCGGGCTTCTTCTCTGAACTGCTGGCGTTCTCTACAAGTTAGAAAAGGGCGCTCTGTTAGACCTGTCTGGAAACTTAGGGCGTTGTATTAATTTTTTTTTAAGATTCGGGTAGTTGTAAATTGATCACCATCGCGAATTATCCTCACCTTTCGGGCAGGTTTTGCAGCAGTGTCCGGGCAGTAAGATGGGGGCACGACAGGGGGGCTCGGGACAGTCGTGTTTAATATTTCTGCAGCTTACTTTGCCATTAACTTTACCTCTTCGATTTTGTTGCTGTAAAGGGCGAAGATTTTTTTTAAATCTTATATTTCATGTTTGAAAGCAGATTAGAAATGTACAGAACATAAAGTAGCATCAATAGACTGAAATAAATCTGTTACAAATACTGAAATACTCGCAATATCTACTGACAGTGCCGTGTCGTTTGGCGAGATCCCACTGGACAACTATAGCATCCCCCCTCATGATCAAAAAGAGAAATTAGCCTTCCTTGCTTAACCAATGTCATCTAATAATTATTTTGTTTTCCTGTTCCAGAATTCAAGATGACAAGACTTACCCAACAGATAACTATCAGCCCTGATTAGCAGCAATACAGTAAACGTTCGTTCATCAAATACACACTTATCTTGGGAGAAAAATGCAATCAGACAGCACCTAATTAGCGAGGTGAGTGGAAATTGGAGAGGTGGGCGTCTTCCGAAAAACTGAAATGTGTATTGCTCTCGAACCAGCTCATAATCTCTTGCTAATGGGGAAATAATACATTGTGTAATTGTTTGTGGATAATTTGCAAGACTGGCCTGAAAGGTCGTTGAGTAAGATTGGCTTATGTTAAATGTAGTGGAAAATTAGGGCTTGTTAATTCGTGGCCTCGGCGGGGACATGGGCATGACTGTGGATAGTGGTTTAACCCTCTGACTACTGAACAACCTTCAAAATACCAACGTTTGTGTCACATGTTAACTACAGAAACGATCTACTGTAAAATCCTACAGTTGGACCTGCTAAAATAAAATGACAAAGGAACGTTCAGACCCATTATTACACTTCCTTCTGTTGATTCACAGAAAACTCAATCCAGGCACTTGACTTTTTTTTTCTAAGCGGACCCCATACCACGAATGCTGTGAAGCAGACTCCAGACCGCCCAGAATGAATCCCGTGAAGGGAATCTCTGAATACTGTAATGGAGACCTCATATCATAAATGTGAAAAAAAAACTCATAACATGAACACTGTGAAGGAGATTCCAGAGCAGGAATACCGTAAAATACTTATGAATCCTGTAAAGGAGATCTTGTAGCAATAAAGTAGACCCTATTGGATAAATATGGTAAAGGAGGCCCACAACTTAATGTGTTTTTTTTAGTCTTATAATACTCCTGTGCCGCTTGGGACGTTTTACTACGTTAAAGGCGCTCTATAAATACAAGTTGTTGTTGTAGTGACAGCTTCATAGAATGAATATTGTGAAGGAGATATCCTGATGGGAATACTCTGATGAAGACCCCAACATATTCTCTGGAGACAGTGCAATACGTGGACTGAATTCCCAGTTGGCGCAACACGCCGTAGAGGATCGCACTGGTTACATAAACTCAAGCAATGCATTTTTCTTCAAAGAAAATAAAGCCAAAATACAAACAAAATGGCACCAAGTTCTATTTTTTTAATATACAGGGGCCACGATAAACATACCGGTTCGCAGTGGCAAACGACACAATGCATGACTCCGAAGGGCTGTCCCAGGTCTGGGTGCCAGGTATCCTCGAGCGCGTACAGTTTCCCACCGAAAGAACAGCCTACAAAGAGACACAAAGCGAGCATCTGTAATCCCGGCCTTCCACTAACCTAAATACTTCCCACAAATCTCCAGAATGACTCCTCTTTCCTTTGAATACAAATGTAACAATTATTAGTTCGAATTCAGAGAGATTGGCTAAGAAAAGGTGCAAATGCTTTTAAAAAATAAACTTCAGGGTTACATTTGATGTTCGAGTATGGGGGATATTTCCTGGAGAGAGAAAAAAACGATCATTCGGAAAACAAACTGTGATTCGTTATTTTCTCTGCCCACCCCCCCCCCCCCCCCCCGAAGTGCCATGAAAGATGGCCAGGTACGAAACTATTTCAGTGAGGGAGAATTACCTGCAGCTCCTTTAGAAAGGACGAGGTCATCTTCTGCTTGAATGGGTAAAGAAGGAATCTTCGGTCGGAAACCGGCTGCTTCAGACATCAACTTAAAAATAAAAGCTAGCTGTAACACAGAAATCAGGTCAACTGTTTTCATTGTGTCTATTGTATCCAACGAAGTGACAATTCACTTTCTCACTGGGCAACGGTTCCTTCCAACTAACAACAGCCAGTTGAGAGGCCTTGGGAAGTTCTCCAAAGCCGCGTCAGTCTGTTGTGGCTACAAGAAATCCAACCCTTCCAATACTGCCCTGTGCACGGACTCTCTGTTTTTATATACTCTTAACAAAGCCCTGAACATGCATCAAAGTCAACAAAGCCTTAATCACTGGAATATTCAAATCGACTCATAGAAAGATGATTAGCAGACACAGCGTGTGACCCTCTTCAAACTCACTGGGAAAGTGTTAAAACAATGAAAAACAGACGTGGGTCGACTAGGAGCCGAGAACCAAGTGTGTATTTTAAAACTGAGAACTATCACTGTGAGATTGAATCAATTGAGCAGTGAAATACACTTTTACAAAGCCCTAGGCGGTGTTTGCATTTGTCTAAACCGGAGCAAGACTGGGTGAACACTGTAAATTGTCTGTGAAATCAAGTCCAGAAAGTTGCAAAGTACATTTTGTTTGATTGTGTTACTGTACAGGGTGTCTGCTCTTATCCTTGTAGCTTTTTCGATGTACCTGATGCTAAACAGGAAGAATTGGTACTCATGGGAAGGTGTCGAGTTTAGTCATTGACGTACAGACAACCATCCTGTTCTGGTTACATGTCCCTATGCTATTAGATCCGAATTTTAGTCTCCACGTCAGAGGATGGCCCATTGGCTAGACTACTATACAGTTTATTCAAAGTGTACGGTGGCAGAAATTTGAGTTCAGGCCTATTTTCGTATTCCTTTTTACTTGACTTAAGCTTAAATTAAGTCGTATTGTGCCGACGCTGTTGGGGGTTTCAGTCCCACAGAACAGATTCTTTCATTTTAAAATCAGTCCCTTCCGTTCTCGGAATATTACCCAATGTTATTTCGCCTGCTCAAATCTGTACGGTAGCGATGTGGGAGATATTTAGATATAAAATATTCTAGATTGGGACAAATATCAACTGCATCGACAAATATTTCCAATTAGAAATCTTTGTGAACCAGAGCTGAACCCAAGACAATAGCGAGTTGCAGTGGGATCAGATGGGCTGGACTCGGAGGCAATCAGATTGCAGGAGGTTTCTTCCTCAATCCAATCTTCCAAGCAACTCGAGCAAAGTAACATTTCCGCCTTCAGAAACTGTCCGCTCAGATAGTTACAAATAATCATTCTATACATTTAAACGAATTGTCAGTCAGTAGAAATTTATTACGATATGAAATGCATTGATTGACATCACAAAGAAATCCTAGGAATAATATGGGGTAAATTGCCCCCCAAAATCAAAAAACTAACTGGATTTATTACAAGTTTAACATAAGACGGCCGGCTATAATTCAAGTATCATATAAACTTATTTTTATTACCCTTTGTCATTTGTCTCAGGGAACCTTTTATATAATCAATGAACTTCAGCATTCCTTAAAAGTTATGTTGATTTAGTTCAATTTAAACACCATATTTTTCACTCCAAAATACCTGAACAGAATTCCAATCTTTGTCTCATCCCATCTTTGCTCACTGATGCCCAGGACTCCGAAAACGTGGAATTGGAGGGCAGCAGATCTCCAGCCCAGTATGACAAGAGCCAACTGTTGGATTATATAATCTCTGAATGTTATAAATAGATGAATCATAAATAATAATTCACCATAAGCACAAGGCTTGACATTTACCCGCAACCCAGCATCTTTTTGGAAACCTGCCTGGTCACGTGCCCGTTTTCAATCATAATTTTGATCAGTGCCAGTCATAACTTTATTCAGTCAGTTAATTCTTCAAAGGGAGATTGTGTCCCCCCCTCCCCGGACCATTTTCCTCTGCCAACGTCAGAATTGCAAGGCTGACAATTTAGGTCAGCCGTACAATTCTGAAGGCTGACATAAATTGTAACATTCCTGTAGCTCACTTCCACTTCTTCCCACGCGCAGTTACGCATTTTTGCATCGCATGCAAACGTGTCAGTCTTTAACTCGGGAGCCCCTTCAGCGGTCTGACCTCGGAGCCCATTACAGCTCGAGGAATCAAATCTCCCTTCTGTTGTCAGCTGGAGTCCATAGCTTGGAGAGCTCGAAGCAAAGGCAATGATATGGGAATTGTGATTAACCCCCCCACCCCGCCACCCCCCAAAAAAACGGGTCCAGTGTTTTATTTCGAGTTGTTACTATTACCCACTCCGCTGTGCCAGTCAATGTCCAGACGACAATTACACGCACATGGTCAGGAAGCCAGAAACAACTTCACAGCACCAAATAAATTCACCTGCGCAGAGAGATAGTCGGACGTCGGTCTATCCCACCTGTGCGCACAGTCTTAGATCAGCACCTGTAGCCTAACTGCACCCTTAGTCCCACAAGGCTGTGCCAGTTTACTGATATAGCTGCCAGACTCGTATCTGTAGCCCTCTCTCGTGCTGTCTGTCCTAACCAGTGGTTGGCCCTGCACTATGGCCTGACCCTTCACCCAGGTTCCTCAAGGACTAGATCAATCTGAGAATCTGAGGGACAATTAGATTTGGGGAGAAGAACCTCTTCCAAACGAATACTATAGTGCTTACTTCCAAGAACATTTTCAGGGTTTCCACTCAAACCAGATGTCATTTACAAACGCGCCAATGTCACTGTAACATGGCAGACTCTGTACACCTTGCACACTATCTTCAAATGTCACGTTTGACTGGCTCAGTCTATTTCCCTCTAACTCACCAACGACGCAAGATATCGTTTGTAAAGACAGTTTATATGTTTTCTCGATTGCCTACTTGTAACACTCTGGCCAAACGTGTATTACGGTGTATTGTTTAGAATTGTTTTAGGTCAATCGTGTCATCTTATGGGACTACAATGCCCCAAAATGCTATTTCAACCATTTGCCATTCGTCGACAACGGTGGACCTCATGTGGTTGTAATTATGGACCTTGCTGTAATATCAATGCAGATAGGAACTTGGGAACAGAGAAATGTCGAGGATATTACAGAGCGAACGCCTCTCCAGTATAACTGCCGCATGCAGGTAAAGGTCCTGGGAAGCAACGGTTAGCGGAACGGGCGCTGAGAAGCGGTTCATTAGATGGGAAATCCTGGTTCAGAGGATGCCGCAGCGCCCCTGTGATGGACGGGTCCCAAACACGAATCAGCCGGCTGAAAGGTTCTCCACACCAAAACACCTTCCTCCCAAAATCCACACGCTATTCGGCGATTCCCGCCAATATTTTAAATTATAATACGGATCATTATTTGTTAATTTAAAGAGATTTGTTTACAGCCGCTAAAGTGAAGGATAAGGACATCGCCGCAGACAGGCAGTGCCGAGAGCGCCTCCTGAACTGATAAATCTAACATTGCTGGGGGCCGTGTGAAGTGAGCACTTGGTGCCCAGTACATGGGCCATTCGCAGCACGGTGTGTGCGATTAAAGCAGTGGCAGAAATGAGATGTTTCATTAAAAGTTTGAATTGGTTTTAATTCGGTGTTATTTCTGGTGTCCAACAATATTTTTCCACTGTCGAATTGTTTTTTTTAAACATCCTGTTTAGTTACACACGCTCGAGTCCGCGCACACAATGCCAAGACTGTAGATGTGCGGAGGTGTAAATGAGAGTGTTTCCCGGGGTTCGGGGGTATTTGTGGCCAGCTGTGAGCCCCAGATGTGGGACACACAGCGCCACACAAGTAGACAGAGCGCGACGACAAATATTTGTTCCAGAACTTCACAGTACAGTGGCAGGAATCCACCCCGGCCTGACAACAGCACGACTTGCCTTCATCTTTTATGCTGAATTAGAAAGAGACGGCTCCTTTGTTTGAGACAAGCCCAGTCCAAGAAGCCACGATGACAAATCCGACCAGTGCTCTTTGAAATTCAGTTCCGAGGCTCCAGCGCTGTTTGTAAGAGCCTGTTAATAAATAATAGGGTGAAATTCTGCGTGCGATTCAATTCTCACATTGTTTTACAAACTGTACTCAAACATGTTCGACTTATAAGGTCACGAAGAGAAAACAGATGTTTTAAGGGTTGCATTTTCTCCGTCTATTAGTTGTTGCCACTTCGAGCCTGCTTTCAATATACAGATGTTATTGGGGCTCAGTTGCTGGCTTGAAATAAATGCAGAACACAAACCAGCTTTAAACCTTTCAAACATTAAATGATAACGTGTCCATCAAAGCGAGTGTCTATACATTATAAATGCGTCACTGAAGGCCTTCATTACAACACAAAGGACGATAGAAGCGCGTGTGGGTCAACCCAAGAGCTTAGAATACTTTAAAAAATACAATTATTCAGTAAAGTCTCTTAAGGCTATCACTGTTCCCTTCCCACACGAGGAATGGGGAAATAACATCTAGATAACGTGCAGTGAAATCATGTTAGACGCAAAAGATTAGACAAAGTTATTAAGAAACATTCCGATTACAGGGCTGATATCACTGATCTGTAAGAAGCAATAATTCTAACAACGAACCGAGACAGTTACAGGAATGGCTATTGTGAATTTGATGACTTATTGAATGTGTTTATTTTCATCCCCGCGTCTTTCCCCATAACATATTGCAGGCTTAGACAGCACATTTTGTTCTGTTCATTTTGTCCCTATACATTTTAAAGGTCTGTACTTAAATAAATGTTTACAAACTGTTCATCTGATACAAAAATATCGCACTCTATGTAACTGACGGAGATCTGTGGGTGAGCTGTTCAGGGCCAACACGAAAAGCAAGTCGACATCACATCTGTTATCTTACATATAACTTTGAAAGAGATGTTTTAAAATTCATAGGGCAGTTAGAAAAATAATTGAGCAGGGATGAGTGATTAACAAAAACAGGCTCCACGCTGTGCTCACATTTTGAAAATCATTTACAACAACTCCAGCTATAAGGTCAATATCCACCTCACAAACCTCGTGTACAGATTTGTGAAATTACAAAGATAACGATGTTAAAGAAATCCAGTTAATGGAAACATTGAAGAACTGCATTTTTATCCTTTACTGGTTGTGTGGAAACAAGCAGTTGTCCCGCTGGAAACTGTTGGAATCCAGACTGCTACCACGGCTCACCTGCACTCTCTCGATATAAGCATGACATTTTGGAGTTATTTTATTGTCACATTCCAGTTTAAATAATCAATGTAAAATCAACAAACGAGACGAATGCAGCCAATATTTCAAGGCTACATTGCAAAAAATCGGCTGAAAGCTTTGAACGGAATCTTCCGAGAAACGCAGGATTGTCTTCCTTAAATTACAAATATTTTAATTATCAATAATATTTGTAATGTGCCATGACAAGGTTGATACAACAATTATCTGGACTGTCTGTGCACGCTTTTTGTTATGTTATTTTCTCGCTTTATCGTCGAATTTATTACAATAAATTATCTGCTAATTCGGCAAAGACTGACACACGAACGAACGAGTCCCAAGCTATTAGCAAACCTTAAAACACATTTGTATTACATTTTCATTAAAAAAATGATCAACAGTAACATTTAATGTCCCAGATCATTCCTGTTTTGTAAAGTTTGCTGCTTGCAAAGTGGAACAGGATGGACTCGGCTTAAACTTGCAAATTAAATGTAAAACTTGTCTGAAAGCAAATATGTTCTACTAATAGATGTTTATTATTAATTTGCAAATGCTAAAAGCGACTCGTATTAGTAAAACGTGTGAATCGCTGACATACAACCGCCAATTACACATCTCCAAAATTAATTTCCTACAGCTGCCCTTCATTGTGTGAAGGGGCGATGCCGACACTTTCAACACTTTCCTTCAGGGTAACGAGGTGTTTATTGATTGTAATTAGGAATCATTTGTGGTTTGGTGCGCGTACTAGTTCGGGATGGGGGAGGGGAAATCACATTGGAGTTAGTCAAATCCACATTTAAAGGAACTGTCAACAAATGGCCAATATACTCATGATGTGGAGATGCCGGCGTTGGACTGGGGTGGACAAAAATGAGAAGTCGCACAACACCAGGTTATAGTCCAACAGATTTATTTAATTTTGTAAAATTAAGCTTGTAAAATTAAATAAATCTGTTGGACTATAACCTGGTGTTGTGCGACTTCTCAATATACTCATATTCTGATTAAACAATTCCATTCGATCCAAAGCCTTTATGACTAGTTGGTTATTATCTTTCCCCCTTTCCAACTAGAACGTGATGGACACAACACCCGGAACGATGGTATAGTGGTTATTTTACTAGACTAGTAATCCAGAAGCCTGGACTAATGATCTAGCGACTCCTGAGTTCAAATCCCACCCACAACAGCTGGGGAATTTATAATTCAGTTAATTAAATAAATCTGGAATTTAAAAAGCTACTATCAGTAATGATACCCAGATTGTTGTAAAAACCCATGTGGTTCACTAATGTCCTTTAAAGGAAGGATATCTGCCATCCTTACTAGTCTGGACCTATAATATGACTCCAGACCCACAGAAATGGTCCTAGCAAACTGCTACTGTGGGTGTACCTTCACCACAAGGTCTGCAGCAGTTCAGGAAGGTGGCAATGAATGCTGGCTTTGCCAGCAATGCCCACATCCCATGAACAAATAAAAAAATCTAATGGGTGAAAGGGAATAGAAAATGTATTTAAAAAGGAGTATCCAAAACTTTGTTCAGACTATTGATCATCGGCTCACTTGCCCTGTCGTTCAGCTGCTGCAATGTTCCCTAAATGCCTCACAGGAAGCCCCTTACAAAATTTAAGTCAATGGACCAGAAGCCACCTACAATCTGCTAATAGAACTCCTGCATAGCTTCAAAAGTGAAGCACGTCCTGCTTAAGCATTGTTCAGAGAGGAGCATCTTGCTCTGCAGATGTCTGTGTACCTGCAGGTGGGTGCCAAACGATTCTTATAATGCCTGGCAACCCTCAGTTCATCCTATTCTTCTTCTGAATAGCACAAATAGCGAGGGGAAGATTCAAAATACAAAAAAGGAAGGCCCAGAGCACAAGAAACAATGCTGAAACTTGCAGCAAGATTTTGATTTTAAACAAAAATACTCCCAGTAATTAGAAAGAAATAACTTGTGTTTATATAGCACCTTTCATGTCCTCAGAATGTCTCAATTGCCCTTCATAGCCAATGAATTATTTTGAAGCGTAGTCACTGTTTTGTAGGCAAACACAGCAGCCAATTTCTACTCAGCAATGAGATAAATGAGCAGTGAATCTGTTTCTTTATGGTGTCAGTTGATGGATGAATGTTGGTCAGGACACTGGGCAAATCCTGGTTCTTCTTCAAAAGTGCCGTGGAATCCTTTACATTCACCTGAACAGGAGATAGGGTCTGGTTTATCATCTCATGGGAAAAACAGCACTGCCGGCAATGCAACACTCAAGCAGTACACAGAAGTGTTACCTAGATAAGCGCCTGGAATTTCCATGGTTTTTTTTTCCCAATCATCCATCGTAAAGTCAACAGAAGATCGGCAGAAATGTCATTTTTCTCGGGTTTCCATTGATCTTCCATATAAGTTATGGCAAGAGATCAGGGAATTCCTGCAGAAATTCAACCTCCTGGTGGTTAATCCTGGAGTGGGCCTTGAACATAAGAACATAAGAAATAGAAGCAGGAGTAGGCCATACGGCCACTCGAGCCTGCTCTGCCATTCAATAAGATCATGGCTGATCTACATCAACTCCACATTCCCGCCCTATCCCCATATGCCTTGATTCCCTTAGTGCCCAAAAATCTACCAATCTCAGTCTTGAATATGTTCAATGACTGAGCATCCATAGCCTCCATAGGGCAGAGAATTCCAAAGATTCATAACCCTCTGAGTGAAGAAATTTCTCCTCATCTCAGTCCTAAATGGCCGACCCCTTATCCTGAGACTATGACCCCTAGTTCTAGACTCTCCAGCCAGGGGACTTACAACCTTCTCATTCAGAGGTGAAAATGCTATTACTGAGCCAAGCTGACATAGAAGAAAACATTTAGTAATTTAAAGATGTTAGGAGAGTTGCCCTTAAATATAATTTGCCTGTTGGCAGCCAGCTGCTAATGTTGAATACTTCACTGACCCATTTTCCTCTTCCAGCTACCCAGAAAATATTCAAAACTGGGCAGTCAAATGGAGGAAAATTCAGCATTATGTGTGGAAAAATAACATTGCCCACTGATGTTACTGTACAGTAACGGGCACCAGTACTCAGTACATGAGTACACAAATCCATGCACACAATTGGCATGGATCCATTGGGCTGCCAGGAATTTTTAAAAGTTTGCTTTGCACTAGTTGCAGTTATCCCATAGCTGGTGCAAAACTGAAGGGAAGTCAAACTATTTCCTAAAGGTGATTTCACACTACTTTCTGAAAGATGATCCCAGGAATTTCACTCTAAAATTATATTACACACTCTGTTGATGCAAAATGATTTCCACTTTGCGGTGTATCTGATTTACAATATACCCTGCAAAGCTGAAATCATTTCACATCAATGCAAAATGTGCAGCCTAATTGGTCCATTATACTTTTTTTTAATGAATGGCATATTAGGTCAATATTTAGTTCATTTCAGTAGTTTAAAGGGAAAAAGTAATTTGCCCAAGATTTATTGTTGATATTCATGTATTTAGTGTTAAGCCGGTTAGGAATGCAACTTTACTTAACATTCACTTCACAATCTGATTCATTTTTCTTTAACTGCGCAAAATATTTCTATGTTTTTTGGAATTAAAGGTTTGTATCCATTACTTCTTTGTTCTGTGATTTTTATTTTTCACCATTTTGACATCTCTTTCACTTTCATATAGAATGAATAGTTCAGCTGATATTGCAACTTAATATGCACCTGTTGAACACTCCCTGAGAATCATTGGCTGGAATTTTAATCTGGGGGTGGGTAGGGAGCGGGTGGGTGAGGAGGGGCGGGGGGGGCGCTAGAAAGCGGGCGGGAAACCCGGGAGAATGGTTTCCCGCAAGCCCTGCCGAATTTAACGGCAGGGCCTGATTAACATTTCAAAGCTCTGTTTCCCGCCCGCAGCCAGCCAGATGGAGAGGCTGGCTGGCCATCGGGCAGGTAGGCCTGCGGCACTAGGCCGCAGAGAGGAGGGAGGGAGGTATCGGTGGGGTGGGGGGTGGGGACGGGGTGAATCGGGGCTGGAGGAGGATCGGGAAGGGTGGTCGTGGGCCGGAGGAGGATCGGGACCAGAGGATTGGGGCTAGAGGATAGACACTGGAGGATCATTGGGGCTGGAGGCGGGAGGCCAGGAAGCCAATCAGGGGCCGGAGGGAGGAGGTCAGAAGGCCGGGAAGGCAATCGGGGGCTGGAGGGGGAGGTCAGAGGCTGGAGAGGGGATCTGAGACCTCGTTGGGGGAGATCGGAGGCCTCGGGGTGGGGGGGAGGTCGAAGGCCTCGGGGGGGTGGGGGAGGTCGGGGGGATAGCGGAAGTGTCAGGGGTTGTCCGATCGTGGAGGTGGGTGAGGCAGGGATGCTGGATCCAGGAGGTAAGTGGAAATGCACTTACCTCCTGGATCCAGCAGTCCTTGCCTCCCTTTATCTGACGGGTTCCCCGAGGCCCGGGAAACCCGACCAGCCAGAATTAAATTTGAAATGGTGGATCACCATGACGCATGCCAGCCTCATTATAATATTTAAATGGGCGACTCGCCTACTGGGAGCAGCTTGGCTGGCCACCCCCAGTCCCAACTCCATTAAAACCGGAAGTGGGCGGGTTGGAGGCGGGTTCTGGTCGGGATTCAATTCTTTAACTCTTTAACCTCCCACCCGACCCCAACTCACCCATTTTTGGGGGTTAAAATTCCCCCTATTAGTTCCATGTTTTATATTATTATTCTTTCTTCATCAATTTAGGGTTGGATTGTACCATTTTATAGGTATTTAGATTCTATCATACCTGTAAATTTGATAAATATGTCAAATCCTCGTAATGCAGTTATAAAGTAGTACTGACTTAAGATTTGGTATAAATTTCATCACTCAATTTATGAAATATTCTTTGGTTTACTATTTAATGAAAAGTTATAAAATGTATTCTACTATAAGTCTAATGCTAAATTTAAAAGAAAAAAATACATATTGTCTGTCTTGTAGAATGCTATAATTCCATTCATTGACCCTTAACCCTTAGAGCACTAAAGACAAAATGAAACTTCTCGGCCTCAATTGGCTGAAAACTGGTCTTCACAGCCAGCTTTAAGCCCTGGGCAATTTTTCCCACCAACGATTGTTCCACCTTCAAAATGGACAGAGAGACAGAGAGCAGAGATACAGTCAAGTGAGTGTCTGAGGTGTATATTGTCCTCCTTTCACTAATTTTAGTAAAACAATTGCTGATGTTTTCTGGATTTTAGTAGCATCTATATTTTTGCTAACATTAGCCAATGGAGGAGAATATAGTCCATCAACTTTAAAAAGAAGAGCGGGGTTGAAATTTCCATAGGGATTCTCCCAATCGTCCACCATACCTTCAGCGGAATATTGGCAGGGACCTTAGAGATGTGGCATAAGTGGCGTTTGAGCCATTTCTCCGAAGTTTCCACTGATCGTTTGCTGCAGTTATGACAGACAACTGAGAGAACCCTTGTGGAAATTCAACCCCAGTTAGAATAGGGTGTGTAATAAAATTGGTAAAATAACAAAATTAAAATTAAAAGATAGTGTGGAGGGAGAAGGGAAAACAGGGCAAACAGAAATCAATTTTATAAAATTCAATTTTAAAATGTTTCAGTTAAGTAGGTTTTTACTGTAATAAAGCTATTCCTGATACCCAAATAACTTTTATTGCAGTAGTATTTGGTGTTTGGTCCAGCATCACAGCATTCAAGTCAAAAACTTTAAGTCCAAAATTGCTAGCTGGGAGAGACTGGAATTCTCCAGTGCAGACAGCTGTTAAAGGGTTGATTGCAATCCCAGTTAAGGCTAGTAAATAGTTATACTGGAAAATGACAACCACAAAATTCATGAACATGTCCCTAATAATTGGCTAAATTGATGGTTTTTGAAGCTGCATGAGAAACATTTACTGGCCAACATGAGACTGGCTGGAAATCTGCCTAAATAGAATATCCATCCATCAGAACTAAGACTGAGAATTTACTGACATCTGGAAAAAAAACTATTCTGGTTTCCCTTTCCAGCTACTGTAGAACTTTGGCAAAAAAAAAAATTCATTCAATCAATTGTGATTTTCCTGTAATATACTATAAATATTTTCCCTCAAACTAACATAAGTAATGGATGAGTGCAGCTGCAACAACACTCAAGAAACTCGACACCATCCAGGACAAAGCAACCCGCTTGATTGGCACCCCATCCACCACCTTAAACATTCACTCCCTCCACCACCGGCATACCGTGGCTGCAGTGTGTACCATCTACAAGATGCACTGCAGCAACTCGCCAAGGCTTCTTCGGCTGCACCTCCCAAACCCACGACCTCTTCCACCTAGAAGAACAAGAGCAGCAGGCGCATGGGAACACCACCACCTCCAAGTTCCCTCCAAGTCACACACCATCCTGACTTAGAAGTATATCGCCGATCCCTCATCGTCGCTGGGTCACAATCCTGGAATTCCCTACCTAACAGCACTGTGGGAGTACCTTCACCACACGGACTGCAGCGGTTCAAGAAGGCAGCTCACCACCACCTTCTCAAGGGCAACTAGGGATGGGCAATAAATGCTGGCCTTGCCAGCGACGCCCAGATCCCATAAGCAAATTTAAAAAAAAATTATTTCAGAAATGTGCACGAAGCTGTCTGTAAATGTAATTTGTAATTTCAGATATCAGAATCCCCTGAAGCCACAGAAATATTAGAAATTGGACGGAAGCCTTTGTTATAACTTGGCATTTGGGAGCTAGTCTGATGTAACCTCTCGACTGTATAGATAGTGTTCAGAACTCTGTGGCTGGGAATTTCCTCGCGGCTTCTCCTGCTCCATCACCATAAGTTTGCCAGACGTGTGACGGAAACCTTGTTGATGGGTTATGTGCGTAAATAGGTTTTCCACCGAACTGCCAAAGTTAAGGCGGGGAGTGGAAGAGCTCCAGAGGATAATTCCGGCCAATAGGAAAATAGTGCCAACTTTGTGAAGTAAGTCTTACCTTTGGGTATATTTGATACTTGTGGGGGATGGGGACGGGGGAGCGAAAGAAAGCAGAGGGAAAGGAACTTAAAAAATTCAAATAAAACAGTGAAAAATTGGCACCAAAGTCCCGATATTTTGAATTCCAATTTTTTTTTTGAAGAGCTTGACTTTTCTGTCCAGAGAAACAATTCAGCCTGGTTTGTAGCTTCAAGAGCTAATAGGTTTAAAACTGAGAAGAAGTATGGTGTAGCTTTTTGTAAAAGTAAATTTGTCCAAATCAAAAATTGTGGCTTCTAAGCTACAAGAGATTTGCAGTGGGACACACAGTGGTGGATTTTGAAGTGACTGCTTCCATTGGTTAGAAGGGGGAATCAGTTGAACTTACGGTTTTACTGTGATGTGAATATTAAACAAAATTGCATTCTGTGCAAAAGAGAATAACCACAGAAAGACCCCACTGTAATAGAGATCATAGAATGTCATTGAGTATCAAAGCAAGGATATATGGGGCCGAAAATTGATCCCGGGACGCGAGAGTACGCACTGCGTACTCTCGCGTATTCCCACTCCAATTGCCGGTTTTCTGCATGCCCTGCGCATGCGCTGAAAACCGGCAATTGCTCTTCTGAAAAGGGGGCGGGTCCTCAGTGCATCGCGTGCGCGCTACAGGCTGCGCGCACGCTGTGCACTTCATGCTTTGGACGCGCAGGTAAGTACGGAAGATTTTGGAAATGTAAAAAGGAGGAGTAAGACCCACTTTTAAGAAGGTAAGTAGTGAATTAAGTATTTTTTTGAATTTTTTTTAACAGGTATATCTTTTTTAGAGACTTTAAAGACAGGTAAGTTTATTTTTATAACTTTTTAAAAGATTTTAAATTTTTTCAAAAATTTAATTTTTTATTTAAAATGGTTAATTTAATTAACTATACTTATTTTATTAATGTGATGGTTTTTTTTTAAATTTAATTGAGGTTTAGCTGTTATTTTGGGGGGTGTAAGATTCATAGATTTCACAGCCGTGCTGTGAAACTTATGAATGGAAGATGGTGTGCTGCCATTGGCTCTAACTGAGTCACGTGATCCCACAGCTCGCACGAATTCACTACGCCGCTGGGATACGCAAGCACTGCCCAGCTGATCTCTAGAACATGAAGTTCGTGCGAGCTGGATCTGAAAAAGCACAAGCGAGGTGAGAGATCGCGGGAAAGCCTTACCCCCGCGGGAACAGAGCGAGATCAATTTCTGGGCCATGAAATGATTTTTTCCCTTTTTTTCTCTCTCACACGGCAGCTGTTGATGATTCTGCCATTGCCATTTACACCTCATCTACAGTTATCTTTTGTTTCTTTACTTGTCCCATTACCATCTCCTTTTGCCTTGCACCATCTTCCCTTTTGTCTTTTAATCTCTCCTGCCTTCCAGCCTATCACAGACCTTCCCCTTGTTCCTTCCTCCCCCCCCCCTCCCTTTCCCTGCCCCACACTTAGTTAAAAATCTGTTACTTCTCTAAACTTTTCCAGTTCTGACGAAGGGTCATCGACCCGAAACGTTAACTCTGTTTCTCTCTCCACGATGCTGCCTGACCTGCTGAGTGTTTCCAGCATTTTCTGTTGTCATTTCTGATTTCCAGCATCTGCAGTATTTTGCTATTGTGCTAAATGTATTAAATGATACTGTTCTGAGGAGCAGCAATTCCAGGGCTGCCCAAAAATAAGGATATTTCCAGAGGAAAATCCAGGTCATCATTATCAGATGGTCTGAGGAGGCACTAAGGTAAACTTCGCTGATGGGTAACCTTTACCAATTAAGACCATATCATCCCACCAATCACACAACAGCCGCTACACCATACACTAGCATAATAATTGAATTTGTTCTTTGGGTACAAAGGGAAATTCAAATTGCCTTCCCCTTTTTACAGACCCAGACTCCCAAAATTAATTTTGCTAAGCATTTCTTACCATTTAGACTCCTGATCCATCTATTAGAACATAACAGATAACTGGTAATACGAACAATGGTGGACAGGAAAAGACCCTCTGGTCCATCCAGCCTGTCCCGCACAATTGTGATACCTTGTGCATCACTATATACACACGCCCCACCCCACTCAAAACCATGTGACCTCCCAGGAGAGGCGAAAAACCAGATAAAAACCCAGGCAAATTTTGGGGGGAAAAAATCTGGGAAATTCCTCCCGACCCCCTTCGGCAATCAAAACAAGTCCAGGAGATCATCTGGCTCTGATAATTCTATGCAGTATCTACCTTTTGTAGGAGGTGATTTCTGCCCCCAGCCAGAAACAGGTCCACCTCTCACTTGAAGGAATTCAGCAAATCAGCATCCACCATGCGAGCCAACAGCTTGTTCCAGAGGTCCACTATTCTCTGGGAAAAGAACCATCTCCTGACGTCTAACCTAGATCCGGCCTTATACAAATTGTGACCCCTGGTCCTCCCTAGCCTTTTTAATTGGAGCAAACTGTCAACTCAAACACAATTTATTCCTCTCATCATCTCATAAACCTTGATCAAATCACCCCAAAGTCTACCCTTCTCTAAAGTGTAGAGTCCCAGCTCTTTTAGCCTATCTTGATAACTAAGATGGTTCAAACTGGGAATTAATCTAGCGGCCTTTCTCTGCACCCTTTCCAAAGCCTCAATATCACCCACCATATGAGAAGACTAAATCTGGGCACAGTATTCTAACTGAGGCCTGACCAAGGTCTTGTACAAGGACAAAATAGTATGGGGGAAAAATTCAGTTGGTTGCGCCTCCCGTTAGCGCCTTAAGAGGGCGCTAATGGGGCGCAAAGCAACTTGCGCCCGGGCGCTGCGATGTTTGCGCCGCTCGCAAAATTAACTAGACATTTTGCGGCGCCGCTAAACAGTACCGCCACGATCTCCTGCGCCGGCAGATCGTGACGTCAGTCGAGTGCGCAATGCCCCGGTAGCGCCCCGGAGCGGATATTGAGTGGCGCCTCCTGCCTTACCACCTGCCGCTAGCAACGACAGGTTGAGGGGA
The DNA here is from genome assembly GCA_030390025.1 of Squalus acanthias. Lineage (NCBI taxonomy): Eukaryota > Metazoa > Chordata > Chondrichthyes > Squaliformes > Squalidae > Squalus > Squalus acanthias. The sequence continues at coordinate 34,984,076 of CM059429.1, forward strand.
GCGTTTTGCAGTCAGGAAGGGATAAGGGGAGCGCTATTTAAAGGCGACCGCTTTCTGCCTTTTTTTGTTGGCGACATTTTTGAACCACGCATTCTGAGAGAGAGAGAGAGAGAGAGAGAGAGACTTCTGGAGAGATTCAACGCTGTGTGAAGGAGTTTTGGGTACTGAGCAGCACTTTGCAGGTTCATTTTGATTTGCCCTTTAAAATTTAGAAGAGACTGTGGGGTTGCACTCTGAGCTCTTTCCCTGGGGCTCTCCATTGTTCTTTCCAGCAGATTTGATGTACAGGTCTCTCCAGGCCGAGATTCAAGGCTGCAATGAGCAGGATGTGGATGGAAAGCAAGATCAACCCTCCCCTTTAAGAACTGGCCGGCGCCATTGTGTCTGTGTTCCATTGCTGACTGACATCACATGAGCTTCGCCAGCACTCTGAGTTAGCGCCTCGCTCCTCGGCCTTTGCGCCTTAAGACAGATGTGTAGCGCCTGATTTAGCGCTCCAATCAACTCCAGGGGCGATAAAAGTCAAGTTTGCAGTCGGAGGCGATAATTAGCGCCAGGCGCTAATCTTTGCGCCCGGCCGATAATTGCGCCCCAAACGGGGCGATACTGAATTTTTCCCGCTATGCTTTGTCTTATAGTCAATTGTCCTATAAATGCACCCTAACAACCTACTCACTCTAGCTATCGCTTCATGGTTGTAACACAACCGTTACCTCATAGCTTGGTTGATTAACTTTTATTTTTGCTGCTCCTTAATTTGGCTTTTCCAGATCCTAACCCCAAATGATCAGGTATAAATTATTTGCTAGATATTGCAGTTTCATTAAAAAAATCGATATCAAGAGATATTTTCGACATTACCACTTCCAGCATATGCCATGAAATTGCAAACAACTAGCCTATGATTTTCCACTCATTAATTTTAATGGACAGATAATCACAAGCTAGGGTCTTCAATTTCCCAATATGAGCTCCTAGCATGTGCTGGGAATGCAGAAGCAGTAATTATCCCCATTATGCCTCATCACATCCTCACTATATCCCAAAGTGCTTCACAACCAATGAATTACTTTAGAAGTACAGTAACTGTTACGTGGGTAAATTCAGCAGCCATTTTTGCACACAGCAAAGTTGGACAAACAGCAAGTGAGATGAATAACCAGATAGCCTGCCTTTTGGTGATGTTGGTTGAGGGAAGAATGTTGACCAGGACACTGGAGAGCTTCTTGCTCTTCTTCAAATAGTGCCATGGGATTTTTCCACCCGAACAGCCAGATAGGATTTTGGTTTTACTTGTGTGGTGTTTGAACTTGCAACCTTGTGTGAGAAGGTGAGAGTGCATACAGCTGAGCCAAGCTGATACCTAACTGAAGAACCTTCTCCCTGCCTTCTCCCTATTACCCCATACCTTCCTCTGCTGCAAATGTTATTACCATTACTTTAAATGATACAATGACCTCTGCTTTACCTATTCCCCGTGGCAAAACATTCCATGCTCCAACAATTCCACTCATAGTTTCTCCTAACCTCTCTCCTCACTCTCTTAAGTGACAATTTTAAATTGACTCTCTTTCATCATTGACTCCTCAACCTCAGGAAATAGTCTTTCCCTTTTCACTCTATTAAAATCCTTCATAATTTTCAGAATCTTTAGTAAATCTCCTGTAAGCCTTCTCTGCTCCAATAGAAATAATTGCAGTATCTCAAGTCATAACAAGGTTGATTCCCATAAGGAATAGACAGATCCCTGAAGATGAGAAAAGTACAGATATAGCATGGTGGAGTTCATCTTCTCTAGGCTAATTTCAATCCTGTGCATCATAACCTGTTTAAATCCAGTTTCAATCCAGCTGTGAACAGACCACTGAATATATTTATATGGCAAATATGTGAGAGGAGCATCTGGGCATTCCATTATGTGGCATCAGAGAGGTTTTTGTCTTCTTCTTCTATCATTGTACTCTTCTCTCTTCTTATACATTGGACGGTGGGGGAAGCAATTTTCATCTGCCTACCACCCTGGTCACACTGAAAAACAGGGCAGTGGGCAGACAATTAAAAAATAGCACTTCCCACTGCCCGCCTGAGGCCCACACAACTCAATGTTCGAATGGGCCTCGAAATGGATGGTTAGCACTCGCACCTAAAACAGACAGGAGCTTTATTCTGTTCTCCCAGTTTCTCCGTCTCCGTCGCATCTGCTCTGATGATGCCACCTTCCATACTAGTGCTTCCGATATGTCTTCCTTTTTCCTCAACCGAGGATTCCCCTCTACCGTGGTTGACATGACCCTCAACCGTGTCCGTTCTATTTGCCGCACTTCTGCTCTCACCCCTTCCCCTCCCTCCCAGAACCATGATAGGGATCCCCGTGTCCTCACCCCACTAGCCTCCACATTCAATGGATCATCCTCCACCATTTCCGCCACCTCCAGCGTGATCCCACCACCAAACGCATCTCCCCTCCCCTCCCCATTCAGCATTCCAAAGGGACCGCTCCCTCCGCGACACCCTGGTCCACTCCTCAATCACCCCTAACAGCCCTTCCCCTTCGCCTGGCACCTTCCCGTGCAAGCGCAAGAGATGCAACACCTGCCCTTTTACCTCCTCCCTTCCCACTGTCCAGGGCCCCAAACACTCCTTCCAGGTGAAACAGCGATTTACTTGTACTTCTTGCAGTTTAGTATACTGTATTCGCTGCTCACGATGCGGTCTCCTCTACATTGGGGAGATCAAACGCAGATTGGGCGACCGCTTTGCGGAACACCTCCACTGAGTCCGTATGCATGACCCTGAGCTTCCGATCACTTGTCACTTTAATTCTCTGCTCCACTCCCACTCTGACCTCTCCATCCTCGGCCTCTTACACTGTTCCAACGAAGCGCAACGTAAACTTGAGGAACAGCACCTCATCTTTCGATTAGGCACTTTACAGCCTTCTGGACTCAACATCGAGTTCAACAATTTCAAACTATAACCTCAGCCCCCATTTTTTTTCACATGGCAGCTGTTGATGATTCTGCCATTCCTTTTTACACCTCATCTAGACTCATATTTTGTTTCTTAACTTGTCCCATTACCATCTCCTTTTGCCTTGCACCATCATCCCTTTTGTCTTTTAATCTCTCCTGCCTTCCATCTTATTGCAGACCTTCCCTTTTGTTCTTTCCTCCTGTCCTGTTGCAGCCGCACTGAAAATGGCAGAAGGAAATGCAATGTCACTGATGTTTGTGAGGCCAGGAGGAACACAATTGCTCTTTCTAGCCCCACAAAAACCTTGTCACCATTTCCCAGTTGATCAGTGGAAACCCCACCCCCCCCACCCCCCGCCCCCCAGGATTGCCTCCTTTAAGGGAATACTTCTGGCTCGGAATGCATTGACTGTTATTTAGGTAAATGCAGCAGCCATTCAATGCCAGAAATGATCCACAAGCAGTAATGGGGTTAATGACCAGTTGGTCTGATTTTTATGCTATCAGTCATGGGAGGAATATTGCCTGTGTACTCAGGAAAACTATCTGCTCTTCTTTCAAAAGCATTCTGGGATCTTTAACTTCCATCGAGGACCTTGGTTTAATCTTTCATCTAAAGGCTGGTGTTTTCGAAAATGCACACTCCTTCACCGCTGAACTGGAATGTCAATCTATATGGTCTCATAAGCAACAAAAAATCTTTGTGGAAGCAGTAATGAGCACCAAACATTAAATTTCTAAGCATTGTTTTGTTAGTTATTAAAGGGCGTAACAAGACATTGAACCTGAAATTGTGTCGGCCAACAATCCTGGCACTTATGCTGAGATTGAATCTGCTCGTGCTCACCACTGCTAACCCCACTGGAACATGCAGGGTCAAGGAAGGACCCCTAATTAGCATATGGGTGGGAGGTGCCCCCCTCACTCGGGTGCATCATGGGCACCCACAAATTCCGGGATGCTGCAAAGGCAGCCTCGGTGCCAAGCTAGGCGTGGCATTGCCGCCACCAACAGAAAGAATTAATGTGGTGCCCCCTTGGACCACTTACAATTAAAAAGTACAGAAACTTGCCCATTGTTTTTGGAGGGCTGGTCACTTCCCTGACCGAGATCCCCAAGATCGTCCTCCACTTCCACCAATCCTGAGACTGGTCTGCCTTTTTTATTCCAGGTGTATCAGCGTCTAAAGTTATATTATGCGTCTGAGAGGCTGAGGTCATGAAGCTCTTTTTCTTCTGACATTTCTGTCCTTGTAAGTGGTGACAAAGTTTCTAACCATTACAAAGCCCCAGAAATACTGGCAGCATAGAGTGAGACCCAGTGTATTCAGGCCCGGGCCTGTTTTGCAGAACTTTCGCTGCACTCGGTCCTGAATTACAGTGGGAGTTCGCCAGAAGGGCTGTGGAATTTTGTCCCCGGTTTTGAATGTAGACTCGAATGAATATCTCAATATTTATTTCCACCAGAGGGCAGTCACACATGCATTAACAAGGAATTGCCATACTGATAAAGCTGTCTGTAAATGTGGAAGACAGTAAAACAGTAAAACGACTAACTGCTCTGAATGAGTGGACAAACAGACAATAAAAGCCACTGAATTTCTGTCAAACTGATAACTATAATGCATTGGTGCACATGCTATATTATCCTGCAGCGAGAGATTGGGATTCTGGACAAAACAATTAATCTATGATCAGCAAGTTAACCACTGCTTGGAACAGAAACCCTGTTGAATAAGAATTATTAGTGCTGTGACAGATAGTTCTGTCAGGCAAATAATGAATGAGTTAATTTTAGGTGTGACATGATCGGAGATTCCAGCATATAGTGTATAGTACAATGAAAAGAAATCTGGGCAACACAAAACATATGTTCGAATAAATTTAAATAACTCTTAAAAAGTATTCGGCTTTACATTTTACAAAACGTTATTGGTGGGGACTGGGTGGCACAATGGGTTAAGCAGAGCATCTTTTCACCTTTGTACCCAGATTTGAATCAAACCCAATCCGATGCAGTGAAAGGATTCTTCCAGGAGCTGTAAAAGACCTCCATGAAAATGAAGCAGAAAGTCTCAATCTATTTCAAGTGAGCAAAACAAACTACTCATATATTGGCACTATCTTTGCAATCTCACTAATGCCAATTCTGCGATTCATGTTTCAAACCTCATCTGTTTTCTGGTTCTGAATTGAGAAAAACAGATTTCAGAAATTGGCCACATATGTGGATTGTCACACGATGTCACAAACCTGTGGACTTCTACTAAATCACTGCGTAATACACCACCACAAGTCATTACATCATTGCACAATGAATTCTCAGACAAGCGATCCAAACCTGGAAGCAGGTCTACAGCAACCAAAGGCTGGAGAACTAGATGGGCCCTTCAGATTTTCTGAAGTTGGGTGAAGGTACATTGTTGGGGCAGAATAGAGGGAACTTTATTCGGCAGGCTACACTACATAGAATCCAACAGTGGGTGTAAAATATGGAAAAGCTATTCCATTTCCCAGTAACTTGATGAACACAAAATATCAGCAGAATTGTATAATGAAAATTTGCACGCAGAATTTAAGTGAGACAGCGGCACAAAATACGTTTACTGTAATATTTTGAAGTCATCTCACAGATGCGGCTTGCTTTTATCCTATATTCTTCAAAGGGAGTTTAGAAAATGTTATATTCAATATATTTTCAAACAAAAACATACAGATCTGAAGCTAAGGCCATGATTTTGGTGGCGTTCAGAGCGCTTGTTAACTACCTGGATAATCCGATTTTGAGAGGCTCTTCCCATTTTGCAACATTTTCAGCATTTTGCATGTCGTGCGCCAAACATAGAAACATAGAAACATAGAAGATAGGAGCAAGAGTAGGCCATTCGGCCCCTCGAGCCAGCTCCGCCATTCAATGCGATCATGGCTGATCATCCAAATTCAGTACCCTATCCCTGCTTTCTCCCCATATCCCTTGATCCCCTTAGCCTTAAGAAATATATCTAACTCCTTCTTGAATATATTTAATGAATTGGCCTCAACTGCCTTCTGTGGCAGAGAATTCCACAGGTTCACCACTCTCTGGGTGAAGAAATTCCTCCTCATCTCAGTCCTAAATGGCTTACCCCTTATCTTTAGACTGTGACCCCTGGTTCTGGACTCCCCCGCCATCGGGAACATCCTTCCTGCATCTAGTCTGTCTAGTCCTGTTAGAATTTTATAAGTTTCAATGAGATCCCCTCTCATTCTTCTAAACTCTAGCGAATACAAGCCCAATCGACCCAATCTCTCTTCATACGTCATTCCTGCCATCCCAGGTATCAGTCTGGTGAATCTTCGCTGCACTCCCTCCATGGCAAGAACATCCTTCCTCAGATAAGGTGACCAAAACTGCACACAATACTCAAGGTGTGGTCTCACCAAGGCCCTGTACAACTGCAGCAAGACATCCTTGCTCCTGTACTCGAATCCTCTCGCTATGAAGGCCAACAGACCATTTGCCTTCTTAACTGCCTGCTGCACCTGCATGCTTACCTTCAGCGACTGGTGCACAAGGACACCCAAGTCTCGTTGCACTTCCCCTTTTCCCAATCTATTGCCGTTCAGATAATAATCTGCCTTCCTGTTTTTGCCACCAAAGTGGATAACCTCACATTTATCCACATTATACTGCATCTGCCATGCATCTGCCCAATCACCCAACCTGTCCAAATCATACTGGAGTTTCTCTGCATCCTCCTCACAGCACACACGCCCACCCAGCTTTGTGTCGTCTGCAAACTTGGAGATATTACATCTAGTTCCCTCGTCTAGATCATTAATATATATTGTGAATAACGCCAGCTGATTGTGTCGGGTTCAGCAACTAGCTGAATTCTTGACAGCTGCTCCTGCAGCATAAAAGCGGACCTGTAACATGGCTGACTTTCAGATGCCTGAACTTTCTGCTTTGAGGTTTTGGAACACATTTTGCAGGTCTATTGAGCTTGTAAGTGTTTAATCTGAGATCCATATGCACTGTAACCTCCTTGGAAAACCCTCTCCCCACATTGACTGAGCGCTTATAACATCTATTCCTCAACTGAGATATATACCAGTGGAATGGGAACCATTTATACCCTCTCATCCTGGTCCTCAAAATCGGCGGAAGAGCAGCCGCGGCAGCAGCAGAACCAGGCACAACAGCAGCAGCAACAACAGGAGCACCAACATTCTCCTCATCCACCTGATGCTGCACAGGGCAGAGGGAGTCAGCGCAGGGCTGCACCGCACCGCAGGAGATACCCCCAACACAGGGTTTACAGGCAGAGGATGAGCTTCCTCAACATGAGTGAGCAGCAGTGTCAAAAGAGGCTGAGACTTTCGCAAGAGATAGTTGCTGACATCTGCACAATGCTGCACCAACACCTGCAGCCCAGAGGAGCGGGTGGACATTCCTTACCAGTGGCTGTCAAAGTTACCACCGCCCTCTACTTCTTTGCTTCAGGGTCCTTCCAGGGATCAGCAGCAGACATAAGTGGCATCTCCCAGTCGACCGCACACAGTTGCATCATGCAGGTTACCGATGCCCTCTTTGCCAAGTCGCATAATTACATCCAGTTCTCCACAGATGAAGCAAGTGTTACCGTGCGTGCGGATGGCTTTGTAAATATGGCAGGCTTCCCAAGGATGCAGGGCATCGTAGACTGCACACATGTGGCCATTAGGGCACCCCATCACAATCCAGCTGTATTTATGAACAGCAAGAGCTTCCACTCCTTTAACGTCCAGCTGGTGTGTAACCACAGGAAGAATATTATGCATGTTTGCGCCAAGTTCCCTGGCCGTTGCCATGACTCGTTCATCCTGCGGCAGCCCACTGTGCCTCAGCTGTTCAATCCGCCAACCCAACTTTCTGGATGGCTCCTCGGAGACAAGGGCTATCCCCTGAAGACGTGGCTAATGACCCCGATGAGGAGATCATCAAATGAAGCTGAGGATCGCTACAATGTGAGCCACATTTTCACCAGAAGCATCACAGATCAAACCATCGGCTTGCTCAAAATGCGCTTCAGATGCCTCGACTGATCTGGTGGAGCCCTACAGCACGCACCAGCCAGGGTGTCCAGAATCATCGTGGTCTGCTGTGCCCTGCACAATATTGCACAGCGGCGTGGCTTACCACTGCCTGAGGAACAAGTGGCTCAGTGTACAGCCTCCGGAGGAGGAGGAAGAGGAGGAGGAGAAGGAGGAGGCGGCAGATGAGGGAGACCTTGCAGAAGTGGCTGTGCCAGTTCCACCAGCACATGAGCACATTGCTGGCCTTGAGGCAAGGGATGCACTAATCCATGCCAGATTCGTGTAAGTTTATGCAGCAAACACGTGTGGCTGGCACATGGAAATGAGTGTCTGCCCAACCTTCTTAACACACCAAACAGCATCTGCACAATAAACTGTGCTTTCCTATCTCTCTCCCCACCATCACTACAGATGAAAGGAGCCCTGACCCCTCACTGTGCAACTTCTATTCCTGAGCACACATAGGCCAACTCTTTGAATCTTTGACATCGCATTTCTTTAATACAATTGAAATAATGATCCAAACACCCAAGTGACTACCCTTGTGACTATTTGTGTGTTAACTTTCTCTTACGTGTGCTTCTACGTGGTGCTTCCCCTGTGGCTTCAGCAGATGTAGAGGCTTGCTCACTTCTATGCTGCGCCTGCTTAGACGCCTTTGGTGGGTGTCCTCTGGGTTTGGGAGCCTGGGAGGGCTCTACAACAGTCTGCTCTTCCTGTGGCTGTGCAGGGGCTGAGACAGCCATCTCAGTTTGGTGAGGAATCTGGGGCTCTGACCGGGGGCTCCGCAGTGGCAATGTCGTGTGAGCGCTTCAAGAGGAGCCCAGACTTCTTTGTTGTCGACCACCAACATCCCTCTCATGGGTCGCCCGCACTTCACTGCTAGCAAGTAGTTGGAGAGCACCTTGCTGCAAATCAGTCGGGCCATGAGGACCCATCTCTGTACTGACAGTCCTCATAACGGGGACGTCCATGTACCTCTGGTTCCTCTCCTCAATAGATGCCCATCTATCCTCCATAGCTTACCATCTATTTAGAAAAGTCACCATGATCATTTGCATCTGGCAAATTATGTCCTCCATGGAGGTTGCCATCCTTTCCATGGTGGCACCTACATTCGCCATTGAGGGCACCATGGCATTGCTCATGTTTGAGATGGACTCCTCCATTCTCTGCACACTCACAGTTACAGTGGTTGCAAACCCTGTCAGAGACTCCTGCACTTGTTGCTGAAGTTCCAGCACCTCTCTCTTTCTGGATGGCCCCAGAGGCATAGCGTCCACATGCAGCTGAGCAGAGCTAGGAGCGTCCAGTGCCCTCCGACAAGGACTCTCCTCTGCTATCGCTGTCTCCACCATCTGCTGATGCTCACTTGTGAGCTGTGATACACCAGGTGACAACACTAATCTATCTCACGAATGACCCACCGAGGTGTGTGTCTCTGCGCTGGTGCTGGGTGCGCTCATTTCTGCTGACGCTGCTCCCTCAGAGGCTGCAACTTCCTCTGTGGAGTTGTCCAGCTCTTCCTCCTGGGCAGTGGGGAGGGGGGCTCTCGATGGTCCTGTGGGGGAGCAAAGGCATGAGTTAGACATGTGATATTAACGTAGCAGACACATCCCATTGTGTAGATGATCAGAACTCAATCTGTATGAACATCAGATGCCATATCAGTTACTCATGAAATCTAAATGAGAGGGTTGCAAATCTATTCTGTCACCAGCTTGCTCTACTGTGCCCGTCTCTCCATCCCCCACTTCCAGCTCCTCTGCACCTCCGACGATCTCGATAGCAGCCTCCTCAGCGTTGGTTAAATGCGCCATGGAAGGTGGCCCTCCTCCTGTCCTCCCCCTCTCCCTCTTATTGTGGGCTCTCTTTTCCTGCAATGAGGGAGACAAGTGGAGTTTGAGCGAGAATGTTGGAGTGAGTGTAGAGAATCCATAGCATAGATGCTTAGAGGGAGACAAAGATGGAGTGAGGTGCCAATACCAAGGGCCCTCCCTGTGCATTGTTAGTTGTTGCCATTGCATAACAGTGAGAGCAAGTGTGAGGGGTGCATAGTAGAATGGTGGAGTGATACTGTACATAGAGAGAGAGGGATTGTTAAGGGTACAAGGGATGTAAGGGTAAGTGGGGATGTGCAGGAGTAGGTTGACAATGCAGAGTGCTGGTGATGAGAGGAGATGGGGAGCAGATTGAAGGTAAGTGTGATGTTATATTCACTTTTGCTGAGTGTAGCAGATCATTGAACCTTTTCCTGCACTGAACCCAGGTGCGTGAGCACAAAGACATCGCGCTCACCTCCTCAGCAATTTGCAGCCAGGCTGCCTTGGTTTGCTGAGGAGGCTACCTACGTCCATTGGAGGGAAACAGAACCTCCTTGCGCCCTCTCACTCCATCCACAAGAGCATGGAGGGAGTCATCATCAAATCGGGGAGAAGCCTTGGTTCTTGCAGCAGTCATCTCGCTATCAGTAACACTGAGAAGCAGCAGAAAGTGAATAAAACCCAAAGGCTATATGGACCCCTTAAATGCAGCTGGATCGAAGACGTCAGCAGAGGCAAGCAGCAGACCTGAACCCACTGATTGGGCCGGGTAACGCGCACGGCGGGCTTAATAAGCCCAGTTAACTCAAAATTTTCTCCCCATCTCTCCTCAGGGAGTTGCCTCCATTCTGGAATACGCTGTCACTCTTCATCTCACCCATATGACCATTATTCTCTTGTTAGCTTTGACAGTGGGTGAGCTGTCTGACCATCGAGGGGCATCACAACCGGGCCCTATCCTGACCTCACCAGATGTCCAGATATGTGCGCTTTCTCCAGGCATCACTGGGCAGCAATCCGTAGCAGAAATCCTGGCTAATTCCTTCCCTCCCCCCACCCCACCACACCTTGCCCAGGACCACTGAAGCCGGCTGCAGAAGCCTTATCATCACCTGGCTGAGCTGAGCTAATTCATCATAGTCTGGGCATCTAACCTGCCACCTTTCTAATCTGTATGGCTTTGCTACTCACCAGATAAAGCTATTGTGCGATCCAACAAGCATATTAAATTGTTTACATAAAATCGGCACTGCTGCAAAACTTCACATTAACGCAGCAGTTTGAAAAATCAGCTTTAAATATTTTTCAAAACATTATTCACACAATGATTGGATGAAAAAATTGGGGCTTCATAGAGTCATAGGGGGGAAAGTTCAGTATCGCCCCATTTGGGGCGCAATTATCGGCCGGGTGCAAAGATTAGCGCCTGGCGCTAATTATCGCCTCCGACTGCAAACTTGACTTTTATCGCCCCTGGAGGTGATTGGAGCACTAAATCAGGCGCTACACATCTGTCTTAAGGCGCAAAGGCTGAGGAGCGAGGCGCTAACTCAGAGCGCTGGCGAAGCCCATGTGATGTCAGTCAGCAATGGGACACAGACACAATGGCGCCGGCCAGTTCTTAAAGGAGAGGGTTGATCTTGCTTTCCATCCACATCCTGCTCATTGCAGCCTTGAATCTCGGCCTGGAGAGACCTGTACATCAAATCTGCTGGAAAGAACAATGGAGAGCCCCAGGGAAAGAGCTCAGAGTGCAGCCCCCACAATCTCTTCTAAATCGATACAAGGAAGGGCAAATCAAAATGAACCTGCAAAGTGCTGCTCAGTACCCAAAACTCCTTCACACAGCGTTGAATCTCTCCAGAAGTCTCTCTCTCTCTCTCTCTCTCAGAATGCGTGGTTCAAAAATGTCGCCAACAAGAAAAGGCAGGATGCGGTCACCTTTAAATAGCGCTCCCCCTGTCCCTTCCTGACTGCAAAACGCTCCCCTCAACCTGTCGTTGCTAGCGGCAGGCGGTAAGGCAGGGGGCGCCAATCAATATCTGCTCCGGGGCGCTACTGGGGCATTGCGCACTCGACTGACATCACGATCTGCCAGCGCAGGAGATCGTGGCGGTACTGTTTAGCGCCACCACAAAATGTCTAGTTAATTTCGCGAGCGGCGCAAACATCGCCGCGCCCGAGCACTAGTTGCTTTGCGCCCCATTAGTGCCCTCTTAAGGTGCTAATGGGAGGCGCAACCAACTGAATTTTTCCCCCATAGAGTCATACGGCACAGAAGGAGGCCATTCGGCCCATCTAGTCCGTGCCGGCTCTCTGTAGAGCAATCCAGTCAGTCCCATTCTCCCCCCTCTATCCCGGTAGCCCTGCAAGTTTATTTGCCTCAAGTGCCTATCCAGATTCCCCTTGAAAACATTGCGTGTCTCCGCTTCCACCATGTCTGTCGGCAGCGAATTCCAGGTCCTCACCACTCACTGCGTAAAAAAGATTTTCCTCACGCCCCCCCTGTATCTCTTACCCAGAACCTTAAATCTGAGTCCCCTAGTCCTTGTACCATCAACTAGTGGGAACAGCCTTTCCCCGTCTAGCCTATTCAAACCCGTCATAATCTTGTACACCTCTATCAAATCACTCCTCAACTTCCTTTGCTCTAATGAAAACAAATCCAACTTCTCCAACCTGTCCTTGTAGCTAGGATCCCCCATTCCCGGAACCATTCTGGTAAATCTCCTCTGCACCCTCTCAAGGCCCGTCACATCCTTCCTAAAGTGTGGTGACCAGAACTGGACGCAATACTCCAGTTGTGGCCTAACCAGTGCTTTATAAAGGCTCAGCATAACTTCTCTACTTTTGTACTCAATACCTCTATTGATGAAGCCCAAGATCCCATATGCTTTGCTAACCACTCTCTCAATATGTCCTGCCACCTTCAGGGACCAATGCACATTAACTCCCAGGTCCCTCTGTCCCTGCACACTCTTTAAAAATGTGCCATTAAGTGTATATTGCCTCTCCCTGTTCCTTCTGCCAAAATGCATCACCTCACACTTCTCTGTATTAAATTCAATCTGCCACTTGTCTGCCCATTCTGCTAGCCTTTCTATGTCCTGTGGCAGTCGATTGGTATCATCCTCACTGTTTGCCACACCCCCAAGTTTGGTGGCATCGGCAAATTTAGAAATTCTACTCTGTATTCCAATATCCAGGTCATTTATATATATCAAAAAAAGCAGTGGCCCCAGCACTGACCCTTGGGGAACACCACTGTCTACACTCCTCCAGTCTGAAAAACAGCCATTTACCACAACTCACTGTTTTCTGTCCTTAAGCCAATTCTTTATCCAAGCTGCCACTGACCCACCTATTCCATGAGCCTCAATTTTGTTAACCAGCCTTCTATGTGGTACTTTGTCAAGTGCCTTCCGAAAATCCATGTAGACAACATCCATTGCATTCCCTTCATCAATCCTCTCTGTTACTTCATCAAAAAATTCAATTAGATTAGTCAAACACAATCTGCCTTTTACAAATCCATGTTGGCTCTCCTTAATTAGCTTAAACTCTCCAAGTGCCCGTTAATTCTTTCCTTGATTATTGTTTATAAAACTTTAACCACCACTGATGTTAAATTGACCGGCCTGTAGTTACTAGGATTGTCCTTACACCCTTTCTTGAACAATGGTGTCACATTTGCTACTTTCCAATCCTCAGGCACCTCCCCCGCATCTAGGGAAGATTGGAAAATTATCAACTTGCACAGGATGTCCTCATTCTCAGCCAATTTCTTCAGAACATCAAAGGATTTTGGGATGGGTAGCGCCAAAAAATAACAAATACTCAATCGAAATTCATTAATTATATCTATTATTATGAGGGACTTTTTCAAGTAAAAACTGTACAATCATAAATAACCCATTTAATTAATTTCTGAGACAAAGGTAGAATTTCAGAAACACGTAGATATAAACAACTGGTTTGGAGAAGTAAATTTATGGCGGCCTGCCAAGCCACAAGAGCCAAAGGTCAGAGGCATAAAAGGTGTTTTAACATACCAACAGCCCTAGATGTGGGGAATAAATTATCAACACCACAACATAACATCTAATGCAAAACACATGAAACCCCCACATACATAGAAACAAAATAGTATGCATGTTGAACCCATCTTAAGTGTAAATCTTTTGCTCAATATCATATATGAACTTAATCCTGTAACTACATATAATCCAACCATAACCATTATTCTGAACATGCACATACTTGATTAATGCAGTCCAGTTTGTCCCTGGAAAATATAGAAATACACAAAAGTTACAGCAGGGAAACAAACCATTCAGCCCAATCAGTCGGCCTTGGCATTTACCCTCCATGTGAGCAACTAATCTTAAACACACCCTTACAACTCTCTGTGTAAAGATGTTTCTCTTGTGCATAATCAAGATCATTGGATTAACAAGACAAAACCAGGATATTTTCTTGTTCCACAACTCATTACCTGACGTTTTGCAGGTTCATCAAGGTTGGTTTTCTTTACCATGGCGCATTTCCTAGTTCAACTCAGAATTCAGCCATATATGAGGGATAACAATATGTTTAGAGAGTGCATGTCTACTCAATGGTGGAACCGATTTAATCAAGATTGAATTTTGTGGAATTGTGGAGATTTGTTTGATAAACCCCCATCAGCTATCATATTTTAAAAAATATATAAAATTAGACACATTTTGTGAAAGGAAAGGAAAATTAGAATCTCAATCACAGCAACACAGAGAGAGAAATCATTCAGAGAAATACTACTGCCAAGCTATAAAGCTGATGGCGGGGGAGGGGAAGCCGCATATAAGTCATTTCAAAATACCCAGAATCATAGATGCAAGGGGTGAATTACCCAAACCAGTAAATTTCACAGCATGCACTGCAATTGGAACTTCTGACGCAATGCCTGCACCACTTGATTTTGAATTAGGAAAGGAGATATTTCTGATATAAAGTACCCCATCAATTCTTCAACCATTCTTGTAAAATCAAAAGGAACACTGCATTCAAAAGCACCCCGCAATAAAAACTAGGATTTGCACACTTTGGCAAGTCTAATCCCAACCATGTGGTTTAAGTGATAAAGCCAAACAGAAGATGAAACAAAACCTGGAACTTTGGGAGACGAAACTACCCTGTATTCACTTAAAGAGGGCCAAAGTCATATAAGCAGGAAAAGTGAGGAATTCAGAAGGAGTTCCTACTCCTACACTAAATGGCGCTTGAATAATTGACTGGGAACATTGAACATAAATTATCAACTTTCTTTGAGAATCAAATCTTAAGAAATCCACTACTCCACCCAATAATATAAAGACTGTAACCAGGAAATACAATAAGGAATTCAGTAAAAAAAACGTCTTTACCCAAAGAGTGGTGAGAATGTGGAACTCGCTACCACAGGGAGTGGTTGAAGCAAAAAGTATAGATGCATTTAAGGGGAGGCTAGACAAGCATATGAGGGAGAAGGGAATAGAAGGTTACGCTGATAGATTTAGATGAGGAAAGAGGGGAGGAGGCTCGAGTGGAGCATAAACGCCGGCATGGACTGGTTGGGCCGAATGGCCTGTTTCTGTGCCCTATATCCTATGTAATCTTATCTAATCCTATGTAGTTAATACATTATATGTATTGTGATAGTGATTTGGACGCGAAAGGAACTTCCAACATTTACTTCACTCCTTACAAGAAGACAACAAAATGACCAGAGATCGCGGTGGATATCCCATCCTTAAATAGAACATTTGCATAATATTCAGATACTGACATACACTAGGCCTGGATTTTCCAATCTGGTCAGGTTGTAGTGTAACTCTGGACTCAGGTTGTAATTGTGTAGTTGAAGGCCAGGTTGTGAGGAGGACACAAAGGGCTGGATTTTACCAGCTCTGAGGAGGCAGGTTTGGAGGCGGGACTGCTGGGAAAATGGGAAAAATTGGGAGCGGGTCCCAACCCCGCTCCCAACCCGCCTCCAAACCATCTTCCCAGGAGGTGGGTCCCAACTCGCGCAGGGACCTGTCTCTTAGCGGCGGGGAGGGGATTAGAGCCAATTATCTACCTGTTAACTGTCTGACACTGGCTTTCTCTTAATTGGCCGGCAAGCCCGCAGGGCGGGATTAACAAGGCCAATCAGGGGAAAATAGCGTCAGGTCGTCAGACATCGCTGGGGGTGGGACTAGAACCCAGAAACCTGCAGTCCCGCCCCCAACGCGCCTCCTCAGATAAGATCCCGGCCAACGAGTCTGCAAAGGGATATAGACAGGTTAAGTGAGTGGGCAGTAAGGTGGCAGATGGAGTATAATGTGGGGAAATGTGAGGTTATTCACTTTGGTAGGAAGAATAGAAAAACAGAATATTTTTTAAATGGTGAGAAACTATTAAATGTTGGTGTTCAAGGAGATTTAAGTGTCCTTGTGCAGGAAACACAGAGAGTTAGCATGCAGGTACAGCAAGCAATTAGGAAGGCAAATGGCATGTTGGCCTTTATTGTAAGGGGGTTGGAGTACAAGAGTAAGGAAGTCTTGCTACAATTGTACAGGGCTTTGGTAAGACCACCCCTGAAGTACTGTGTACAGTTTTGGTCTCCTTATCTGAGGAAGGATATATTTGCCTTAGAGGTGGTGCAATGAAGATTTACTAGATTTGATTCCTGGGATGAGAAGCTTGTCCTATGAGGAGAGATTGAGTAGATTGGGCCTATACTCTCTGGAGTTTAGAAGAATGAGAGGTGATCTCATTGAAACATATAAGATTCTGAGGGGAATTGACAGGATAAATGCTGAGACATTGTTTCCCCTGGCTGGAGAATCTAGAACTGAGGGCATAGTCTCAGGATAAGGGGTCGACCATTTAAGACTGAGATGAGGAGGAATTTCTTCACTCAGAGGGTTGTGAATCTTTGGAATTCTCTGCCCCAAACGGCTGTGGATGCTGAATCGTTGAGTATATTCAAGGCTGAGACAGATTTTTGGACTCTAGGGGAATCAAGGGATATAGAGATCGGACGGGAAAGTGGAATTGAGTTCGAAGATCAGCCATGTTCTTATTGAATGGTGGAGCAGGCTCGAGGGGCCTTATGGCCTACTCCTGCTCCTAATTCTTATGTTCTCCCCCCACTGCACCGGATATGCATCCCGTGAATATCGGGGCATATGGCTGGAATTTTCTGGAGTCTGTACGGGAGCGATCGGAGGTGGATCGGGTGGGAAATTCGAAAAAAGTTGCAGCAGTCGGGTACACACCGTCACCCCACCCCCACACGCATTTCCCTCGGGCGCGTTTGCCGGTGTGGCAGCGACCCGCCCCGCAGGACCTAATTCAAATCATTAAGAGGTAGTTGTCAGACCCTTAAGAGCCTTTTTGAGCCTACCTTTCGAATTTCCCTGGCTGCCCACGGGAATCAGGTCGCTCGGGAAGCACGTCTGTCAGCCTGAGACAGGAGTTGAGTGGCCATTGCTCCAGCTGATTAGATGTCAGCATGAAATGTACTATAAAACCTCCCACCTCACAGCTGATCACTTTCCTCAGTCAGAAGTTGTTGACTGCATTTAGCTTTCTACAGGCTGCAAGCGCTTCAGCAAAGTTGCCATCCAGTCTCACCTCATTGTTACAACCTATCACTCCATTGACAGTTTGCTTCTCTGATCTCTACTTGACCTGCCATCTATTCCATCAGCAAGGTTCCATTTATACTGTCTCACCTTGGTCCTCAGAATCGGACCACGATGAGCCCCAACACCAGCAGCAACAGGCACACCAGCAACAACACCACCAACCTTCTCCTCAACCACCTGATGCTGCACAGGACAGAGGGCCATCACCTGCGCCAGAGGCGATACCCCCAATACAGGGTATACAGGCAGAGGTTGAGCTTCCTCAACAGCAGTGCCAAAGGAGGCTCAGGCTATTGCGCCAGGTTGTCGCAGATATTTGCACATTGTTCTAGCAAGTCTTGCAGCCCAGCGGGGCAGGTGGACACGCCTTACCAGTAGCTGTCAAAGTCACCAGCGCCCTCAACTTCTTCGCCTCAGGCTCCTTCCAGGGATCTGCAGCAGACATTTGTGGCATCTCACGGTCAGCCGCCCACAGATGCATCACACAGGTCACCGATGCCCTGTTTGACAAGTCAACCAATTATATCAACTTTGCCACTGATGAAGCCAGTGTTACTGAGTGGGCGCTCGGCTTCCCGGCTCTGGCTGGCTTCCCACGGGTGTAGGGCGTCATCGACTGCACACATGTGGCCATCAGGGCACCCCATCATCACCCAGAGGTCTTTGTCAACTGCAAGGGCTTCCACTCCCTCAATGTGCAGCTGGTCTGCAACCATAGGAAGATCATCATGCATGTGTGTGCCAAATTCCCTGGCAGCTGTCATGACTGTGCCAGTCCACCCTCCCTCAGCTCTTCGCTCCTCCAAACAGACTTTCCAGCTGGCTGCTTGGAGACAAGGGCTCTCCACTGAAGACGTTGCTCATGACACCCTTGAGGAGGCCAAGGAGAGATATAATGAAAGCCACATTTCCACCAGATGTGTCATAGAGCAGAAAATAGGCATGCTCAAAATGCACTTCATATGCCTTGACAGATCTGGAGGAGCCCTTCAGTACGCACCAGCCAGGGTCTCCAGAATCATCGTGGCCTGCTGTACGCTGCACAACACAGCACAGCAGCAAGGATTAATGCTGCCTGAGGAGCAAGGCTCTGAGCACACAAACTCTTCAGAGGAGGAGGAGGAGCATCAGCTGGAAGACAAGGAGGAGCAGGAGCTGGAGGAACCTGCGGGCCAGATCCCACCAGCACTGCTGCCAGGGAGGCCAGGGATGGCCTCATCATTTCCTGATTTACTTAACTTTACGCAGTACACACATATGGCTGCCACATGCTGTGCCAGGTTGGCACCACCTCACAGTAACACCATAAAGGATCCCTACAATAACCAAGCCATTCCTTTCACACTGACCATCATTGCTGGAGGTTCTGTTATGTCTCACCATTCACTGCAACTCACTAAGCCACTTCCAAAAGTGCACACAAATGTGTTCAAGACGGGTAAGTGGTAAAAATAAAGATTTTAATGGTTGACAATACATTAACGGAAATTTGCCATTAACGTTAACTAAAACACCCAAGTGGCAATCCTTGTGAATCTACTTGTGTGTCCTCTTTCTCTTATGCGTGCTTCTATGAGGTACTACCCCTGTGGCTTCAGCAGAGGTAGAGGCAGCCTGCTCACTTCCCTGCTGCGACTGCTTAGACACTCTTGGCGGATGTCCTCTGGGTTTTGGAGCCAGTGATGGCCCAGCCAAAGTCTGCTCCCCCTGCGACTGTGCAGGGGCAGACTCGGCCATCGCGATCCCAGGAACCATCTGGGGCTCTGACTGAGGGGGTGGCAACGGGGCAGAAATGTGAGCACTTTGAGAGGAGCCCACACTTCCCTCTCCCCTCTCGCATGTCATCCCTCTCATGGGCCACCCGCACTTCCCTGCTAGCAAGGAGCTGGAGAGCACCTTGCTGCACATCAGTGGGGCCATGAGGACCCACGTCTACACTGACATCCCTCTAGACAGGAGGTCTATGAGCCTCTGCTATCTGTTCTCCATAGATAGCCATCTATTCTCCATAGAGACCATGTGCTCCTGTGAGTGGCGCATTAGCTGCTCCATGCAGGTGCCCACCCTATCTATGGAAGCGCCTACAGTCACCATCGCCTGCGACACGGTGGTGCTCATGTTGGAGATGGACTCCTCCATTCTCTGAACATTTTCAGACATCGTGGTCGCAAAACTTGTCAGAGCCTCCTGTACTTCTTCCTGCACCTCCAGGATCGCCCTCTTTCTGGATGGCCCCCGAGGCTCAGCATCTACATGCAGCTGCATCCTGCGCCCTCCGGTGAGGAGTCTCCACTGATGTCCCTGTCTCCACCATCTGCTCTTGCTCACTTGTGACATGTGACGGACCCGGTGACAACACTACTTTATCTTGCGTGGGACCCACCGAGGTGTGCGTCCCTGCATTGATGCTGGGTGCGCTCATGTTTGGTGACGCTGTGCCTTCAGAGGCTGGAGGCTTCTCTGAGGAGTCGTCTTGCTGTTCCTCCTGGACAGTGGGCGAGGGGGCGGCGGTGCTCTTGATTTACCTGTGGGAGAGTAAAGAGATGAGTTAGATATGTCACATCAAGAATGGGTACAGATACCATTATGCACTTGATGACCATTCAGTGGCTGATGACATCAGTCACCATATGAGTGACTGCTGTATGCCTTGTAGCTGTATACATAGATAGATACATAGAAGATAGGAGCAGGAGTAGGCCATCCGGCCCTTCGAGCCTGCTCCGCCATTTAATGAGATCATGGCTGATCCTTCAATTCAGTATCCCGTCCCCGCCTTCTCTCCGTAACCCTTAACCCCTTTTGCCTGTAGAAATATATCTAATTCCCTCTTAAATATATTTAATGAGCTGGCGTACACTGCCCTCTGTGGCAATGAGTTCCACAGGTTCACCACTCTCTGAGTGAAGAAATTCCCCCTCATTTCTGTCCTAAATGGTTTAGCCCTTATCCTTAAATTATGTCCTCTAGTTCTGTTCTCACCCGCCAAGGGAAACATTCCTTCTGCATCTAATCTGTCTAGACCTGTCAGAATTTTATACACTTCTATGAGGTCCCCTCTCAATCTTCTAAACTCCAGTGTGTACATCCCTAAACTACATAGTCTCTCCTCATAGGTCAATCCCGCCATTCCTGGTATCAGCCTGGTGAATCGCCGCTGCACCCCCTCCATGGCAAGAACATCTTTCCTCAGATGAGGCGACCAAAACTGTACACAGTACTCGAGGTGTGGTCTCACCAGTGCCCTGTACAGCTGCAGCAAGGTATCCCTGTTCCTGTATTCCAACCCTTTTGCTATGAAGGCCAGCATACCGTTTGCCTTCTTGACCGCCTGTTGCACCTGCATGCTCGCCTTCAGTGACTGGTGTACAAGAACACCCAGGTCTCTCTGTACTTCCCCCTCTCCCAATTTATTGCCATTTAAATAATAATTTGCCCTCCCGTTCCTGCACCCAAGGTGGATAACTTCGCACTTGTCCACATTATAGTGCATCTGCCATTTATCCGCCCAATCACCCAGTCTGTCCAAATCGCTCTGGAGCTTCCTGGTCTCCTCCTCTGAGCCCACCCCCCCTCCTAGTTTAGTGTCGTCTGCAAATTTGGAAATGCTGCATTCGACTCCCTGATCCAGGTCATTAATATAAATTGTGAACAGCTGGGGACCCAGGACAGATCCCTGTGGTACCCCACTTGTTACTGCCTGCCATTCAGAAAATGAGCCGTTTATTCCAACTCTCTGTTTTCTATCTGACAGCCAGTTCTCTATCCACGTCAATACTTTCCCCTTTATCCCATGAGCTTCAATTTTCCATGCTAATCTTTTATGTGGGACCTTATCGAAGGCCTTTTGGAAGTCCAGGTACACCACATCTACTGGCTCTCCCCCATCTATTTTACCAGTTACTCCCTCAAAAAATTCCAATAGATTAGTCAAGCACGATTTACCCTTTGTAAATCCATGTTGACTCTGTCCTATCCTGTCCCCATTTGCTAAGTGCTCGGCTATTTCATCCTTAATGATGGACTCCAGCATTTTGCCCACAACTGATGTAAGGCTTACAGGTCTGTAATTACCTGCTTTTTCCCTACCCCCCTTTTTGAATAGTGGGGTAACGTTAGCTACCCTCCAATCCATGGGCACTGTTCCCGAGTCTAATGAATTCTGAAAAATCATGCTTAGTGCATCCGCTATCTCTAGGGCCACCTCCTTCAGTACCCTAGGATGCATGTTATCAGGCCCTGGGGATTTGTCCGCCTTCAATCCCTTTAGCTTCCTTAACACCATATCCTTAGAGATATTGATTTGCGTCAGTTCCTCCTTTGCCAATGTCCCTATTTTTCCCGATATCCCAGGGAGGTTTTTTGTGTCTTCCTTCGTAAAGACTGACCCAAAGTATGCATTTAGTTGGTCTGCCATTTCCTTATTTCCCATTATATATTCCCCCGTATCTGACTGCAATGGACCAACTTTGGTTTTCACCAGTCTTTTCCTCTTGATATACTTATAAAAGCTTTTGGAGTTAGTTTTTATATTTTCCGCCAGCTTGCTTTCGTAAGCTATTTTGCCCTTCTTGATTAAGCCCTTTGCCCTCCTTTGCTCTATCTTAAACTGTTCCCAATCTTCCGCTCTGGCGCGTTTTTTGGCTATTTTATACGCCCTATCTTTGGATTTTATGCTGTCTCTAATTTCCCCTGTTATCCACGGTTGAGTCACCTTTTTAGATTTCCTTTTATGCCAGATTGGTATAAACAATTTTTGCAATTTTGTCATTCTATCTTTAAATGCTTGCCATTGTTTATCTACCTCCAGTCCTCCCAGGAACGTTGTCCAATCAGACCTACTCAGTTCCCGTCTAATGGCATCATAATTCCCCTTGTTTAAATTCAGGACCTGAGTCTCTGAGTCAATTTCTTCGCTCTCCATTTCGAGTGAGAAATCGATCATGTTATGATCGCTCTGACCCAAGGGTCCCCATACAACAAGATTACTAATTAGTCCCTTCTCATTGCACAGTACCCAGTCCAATATAGCCTGTTCCCGAGTTGGTTCCTCGACATATTGATCCAGATAACCATCCCTTAAACACTCAAGGAATTCCTCCTCCTCATTATTTTTACTGATTAGGCTAGTCCAATCTATATGTAAGTTAAAGTCACCTATGATGACAGCTGTGCTCTTATTGCACGCTTCTCTAATTTCCCTCGTGATGCCCTCCCCAACCTCTATTTTACTATTTGGAGGCCTATATACCACTCCTATTAATGTTTTTCGCCCCTCGCTATTTCTTAGCTCCACCCATATAGATTCTGTA
Source organism: Squalus acanthias (assembly GCA_030390025.1). Taxonomy (NCBI): domain Eukaryota; kingdom Metazoa; phylum Chordata; class Chondrichthyes; order Squaliformes; family Squalidae; genus Squalus; species Squalus acanthias. The sequence goes on from CM059429.1 coordinate 35,006,889, forward strand.
TTAACTGAGTTAATATCCTTCCTTTCAATTGCATTTATCCCCTCTTTTACCAGCAATGCTACCCCTCCTCCCTTTCTTTTTTGTCGATCCTTCCTAAATACTGAATACCCCTGTATGTTAAGCTCCCAGCCCTGCTCACCCTGCAACCATGTTTCCGTAATCCCAATTAGATCATAATTATTAACCTCTATTTCCACAGCTAATTCATCTACCTTGTTCCTGATGCTTCTCGCATTAAGGTATAAAACCCTCAGGCTTTTTTTATGCTCACATTTTTTATGAATTAGTTTGGCCCTTTGTTTTTTGTTCCTCTCCTTTTTACCATTTATTTCTGTCTGCCTTTCACTTTCCTCTATTTCACTACATGGGTTTCTAGCCCCCTGCCATACTAGTTTAAATGCTCCCGAACTGCTTTATCAAAATTTACCCCGAGAACCTCAGTTCCATCTTTGCACAGGTGTAGACCGTCCCTTTTGTATAGGTCACACCTACCACAAAACTGGTCCCAATGCCTCAAAAATTTAAAACCCTCCCTCTTACACCACTGCTCAAGCCACGTATTTAGCCTAACTATCCTGTTCTCTGTACTCTTACTAGCACGTGGCACTGGTAGTAATCCAGAGATTACTACCTTCGAGGTCCTACTTTTTAGCTTGGCTCCTAACTCCCTAAATTCTACTTGTAGGACCTCTTCCCTTTTTTTAGCTACGTCGTTGGTACCAACATGTATCACGACAACTGGCTGTTCCCCCTCCCCCTCCAGAATGTTCTGCACCCGCGCCGAGACATCCTTGACCCTTGCACCAGGGAGGCAAATTACCATCCTGGAGTCTCGGTCGCGACCACAGAAACTCCTATCTATTCCCCTTACAATCGAATCCCCTATTACTATAGCCCTGCCACTCTTTTTCCCTCCCATCTTTGCAACAGAGCCAGTCATGGTGCCATGAGCCTGGCTGCTGGTGCCTTCCCCCGATGAGTCATCCCCCCCGACAACAGCACCTAAGGCGGTGAACCTGTTGCTGAGGGAGACAACCCCAGGGGATTCCTGCACTACCTTCCTGCCCTTGCTCTGCCTTTTGGTCACCCATGTACTATCTACTCTGGCCTTAACCTGCGGTGTGACCAACTCACTAAATGTGCTATTCACAACCCTCTCAGAATCGTGGATGCTCCAAAGTGAGTCCATCCGCAGCTCAAGGGCCGTCATGCGGTCCCACATGAGCTGCAGCTGGACACACTTCCCGCACACATGGTTGTCAGGGACACAGGAAGCGTCCCTGATTTCCCACATGTTACAGGAGGAGCATGACACAGGTCCGAGCTCTACTGCCATGACTTAACCCTTATATTACTTATTAATTTTCTAGTTTTAGTTTATTTATTGACTTTTGTTTTCTGATATGTAATTCTGTCACCAGGTTGCTGAGATGTCTCCCTCACTCCGTCTCCCACCTCCAGCTGCTCGGCCACTCCCGATACTTTCAACGCAGCCTCCTCTGCTGTTGTGAGGGTGGCAAATGATGGAGGGCTGCCTCCAGTTCTCTCCCTCTCCCTCTTATTGTGCGCTCTCTTCTGCTGCAAGGGAAAGAAGAGAAGGTTGAGTGAGTGTGATGGAATGAGTGTAAGGAATGGATGAGTTACATCTTTAGAGGGTGACTATGATGGAGTGGGGTGCCAATGCCAAGTGGCCTCCTTGCGTGTTGTTAGTTGGTATGATTGCATTAGGATGAGGGTGAGTGTGAGGGATGGCTAGTGAGATGGGGATGTGATAATGTAGATAGAGAGGGATGGGTGGACTTGCAAGGTAAGTTGGTGTGAGTAAGGATGTGCAGGAGCAGGGTTGGGAAGGCAGAGTGATGGGGATGTGATGAGAGACACAGCAGGATGAATTGAGTGTGGTTTGTATTCACCTTTCCAGATCTAATGAGATCATTTAAACGTTCGTGGCACTGCACCCAGGTCCTCCTGAACACATCCCTGCTGTTCACCTCCTCTGCAATTTGGAGCCAGGCTCTTTTTGTCTCCTAGGGAGGTCTCTTTCGCCCACTGGAAGGGAAGAGGACCTCCCTGCGTGATCTGACTCCCTCCACAAGCATATGGAGGGAGTCATCGGAGAACCTGGGTGCAGCCCTCTGCCTCTGGGCAGCCATCTCTTCAACTGTTTGGAGCAATGAAAACCTCCAGTGTGCTGCCTACATACTCCTAGATGAACCTTCAATACAATGTGGCCATGGCTTCTTTAAATAGCCCAGCTGAAAACACGTCATGGATGACGTCATCAGACCCGCACCATTTAATAGGGCCGGGTAACGCGCAGGGCGGGCTTAATAGGCCCCATTATCGCAAAATCGATTTCTGCAGTAGGATGGAAGCAACAACGGGGTCACGACCCACCACGCCGACCACCCGCACCCGACCCACCCAGGTACAGAAAATCCCAGGCCTACATTTTTGATTCTTAATGCCATTTAAAGCAGCTTAGCCACTCATTGTACAAACAATCACTATTCAAGCAAAAAGCCCCCTCCCACCTTATCAGGGCAATTAGGGATGAGCAATAAATGCAACCTTGCCAGCAATCCCCACATCCACAGAGCAAAGAAAAAATAAAACCCAATGACATTGTAAAAGCAGAAACAAGAAATCAATGTCACTTAAAACTCTGTAAGAGGCAGAAACAGAAAGAACAAATCCCCAGCCGGATCATTACTGCTACAAAATAAAACTCCCAAGCAATATTCCCTTTAATTAAACTAATCAAGACGTTCAATCCTTTGCACTGTCCCCATCCATTTAAAACCATTGTGTATAATTAAACACAACTTTCCCTGACAGGTGTACTATTTGTATAGATCATTAACTTGTGCAAAACCTAATCCACTATATAAACAATATAAATTGGTTAATAAGCAATGTTTTCCTCTGTTCAAAAAATCAGAAGAAATGTCCATTTTCCTGTAGTTGATGGTCTGTTAATGAAACTGCTGGAATGTGCAGCTTGGAAAAGTGCAATTCCTGAGAAAGCAATGGGCCAGAAATTCAGGTCGGAGGCTTCCCGCGGGTGCAAGCCCCCAACCTGCACTTAGCTAGCATGCCTGCCGTTGTGCTCTGGGCCCGCGTGAATTCCGATCCTGGGCCTCCTCCAGCTGCCGGTGCGCAGTGCTTGTGTATCCCAGGGGCGCAGTTGGTTCGAAGCGTCCCCTGGGATCACGTGGGCCATGGAGAGCCAATCAGAGCAGGGAATCTCCATTCATAGATTTGACAGGAAGACCTGTCAAATCTATGAATAGAGATCGGCCCCAAAACCTCACTTAAACTTCAAATAATTTTTTTTTTTTAAATCACATTTTTAAAATAACTATAAATTACACAAAATAACTATTTTAAACAATAATTTAAATTTAAAAAAAAATTAATTACAGTTTTTAACAGGGCTAAAAATAAACTTACCTTTCTTTAAAGTATTTAAAAATAATAAACCTGTGGAAAAAATGTTTTAATTTTAGTTAATTTACCACTTACCTTATTAAAAGCAGGCCTTGCGCCTACTTTTTCCCCGCGCAGCTGCTGGGGACTTACCCTCACACAGAAACCTGAAAAAAAAACGGAAGTCCGATGCATGCGCGCTGTCTCTCCGGCGCACGCGTTTGACCTCCGAACCCCTTCTTTCAAGGGAACAGAAGTTCCAGGGTTTCCAGTGCATGCGCAGTGCATGCGCGAAACCAGCACTTTCGTTGGGTCTACGGGTGAGTACACACCCGTGGAGACCCGAATTTCTGGCCCATGTTGTTATTACTTACGAAAAAGTAACAGCCAATCACAACACACCTAACAAGACAATTGACCAGCCTGAATGTCATAAGTTGGTTCATCAGTGGGGGAGTCTGTACAGTTTCTTCAGAATGGCACAATGTAAAATGGGGAAATCCTGTTTTTCATTCTGGGCCCAGAATACATTGGTTTCCACGACCGGTGGGCGCCACAGGGTATAGATTGCATGCTGGATGCTCATAATAACATTATAATTGAGTTATTGTTTCAGTTTTATTTTGTTATTATCATTTATTTATTGTATTTGTGGTGCCCGCATTCATGGGCCAAAAATTCATCCCGCTGTATTCTCTCTCCAATTGCCGGTTTTCTGCATGCCCTGTGCATGCGCTGAAAACTGGCACTTGGTCTTTTGAAAAGGGGGCGGTTCCTCGGTGCATCGCGTGCGTGCTACAGGCTGCGCGCACGCTGTGCACTTAGTGCTTTGGACGCGCAGGTAAGGACGGAAGATTTTAGAAATGGAAAAAGGAGGAGTAAGACCCACTTTTAACAAGGTAAGTAGTGAATTAAGTATTTTTTTGAATTTTTTTTAACAGGTATATCTTTTTTAGAGACTTTAAAGACAGGTAAGTTTATTTTTATAACTTTTTAAAAGATTTTAAATTTTTTCAAAAATTTAATTTTTTATTTAAAATGGTTAATTTATTTAACTATACTTATTTTATTAATGTGATGTTTTTTTTTTAATTTAATTGAGGTTTAGCTGTTATTTTGGGGGGGTGTAAGATTCATAGCTTTCACAGCACGTATGTGAAACTTATGAATGGAAGATGGTGTGCTGCCATTGGCTCTAACTGAGTCACGTGATCCCACAGCTCGCACGAATTCACTACGCCGGTGGGATACGCAAGCACTGCCCAGCTGATGTCTGGAACATCAAGTTCGTGCGAGCTGGATCTGAAAAAGCCAACGCGGAGTGAGAGATCGCGCCTGCTCCTTACCCCCGCGGGAACAGAGCGAGATCAATTTCTGGGCCCATGTTTATTGTTTCCGTTCGGTGACACTGGGGCAACTCAGTGTCACCTCCCCCTCCCCCCCCACCCCCACTCCTGCACGGATGTACCAAAAAGAGGCCCAGCATTTATTGGTAACCACTGTAATAGAGAAACTGTGAAGCAGGGGTATGCAAACTTTTAGTCTTTGTGGACCAGATAGGCACATACCGTGCAGCCTCAGGGGCCACATCTATAAATTTAAAACCCACTTTCTACTTAATTTGCATTTATCTCAAATTGTTGATACTAACAGATCTTAGTGTTCAATTTACCATTTATCAACAATGAGTCAACAGTGCTAAGAACAATGGCCCGGATTTTCTGTTCCCCATGACGGCATACGCTCAGCGTACGCCGTCGTAAGCCTTGTAAAAGGCCCCGCAAGTTCTGGGTTTCCAGATGCGCTGCACTTGCGTGAAAACCCGGAACTTGCGAGCTGTCAAGGTTTGCCTTGACAGATCATCCGCACTGACCCAAAAATCACTTTCGCAGGTGCAGAGTTGGGCTATTTGCCCAACAAATGCCCACAAAACCCTTATGCCTGGTAAAAGCAGGCGTAGGGCCTGCTTTCACCTGTGTAAGGGTTAATATAAATCTTAAATAAAAAATTTAAAAATAAAAATCATGCACAAACACTTAAAATTAGTTTATGTAAATTTTGGCTCAGATTTAAATGTTTAAAAAAATTTTTTTAATTACATTTTGATTGTAAATGCTTTATTGAAGGGACATTTAATTAAATTTGAAAATGGGAACATTTATTTTTATTCCAGTTGTATAAATTATTTAATTATTTGGGGATTCCTCATATGCTTATGGGGATTTCATACGTAAATGGAATCCCCATAAGCATATTAGAAATCCTCCTTTCTGATTGGAGGACCTGGCCCACGTAATTCCAGAGATGCTTCCGAACCGCCTGCATCCCTGGAATCCATGGGCCTTTGCGCAGGCGCAAGCCTGCAGACCCAGGACCCGAAGTCTCCAAAGCCCGGGAGCCTGAAGGTAGGTGCAGATTTTTTTATCGGGTCGGAGGCGTACTCCGGAGGTACGCCTTTGACTGCAAATTCCGGCCCAATGTATTTCAAACTTTTAGCCTTCAGAACTCAAACAGTAAAACCAGCAAATAAGAAATGTGGGCCTGAGCTTCAAGGGCTCACCAGGGCTGAGGCTACATGTAGCTGACGGGTCACAGGTTGGACACCTCTGCTGTAATGCCTGTGTCTCTATAATTAGCTTCTGACCCAGTGAGCATATGAGCCCACATCCTACATCTTGTAAGGCTGCTACTTATATATTCATGTAATATGTAAGACAATGCTATACTGTCAGATTATATTACAATAAATGACTCATCAATGAGCTTAAAACGTGCACTATTACATGAAGAGTTTTCGATGGAGAAAAAAGGTTTGAGAAATCAGAACTTTAGCAGAGAACTAAAAGAGATATTGGCCTAGAAATTCGCGTGGCCGGCTTGCCGCGGGGGTAAGGATCGCGCGCGCGCTCTTACCCACCGCGCCTGCCGTTGTGTTTTGGGCCCACAGGAACTTCGGGTCCTGGGCCTCTCCCAAGTGCCGGCGCACAGTGCTTGCGTGTTTCAGGGGCGCAGTTAGTGCGATGCGACCCCTGGGATCACGTGGGCCATGGAGAGCCAATGGCAGCAGACCATCTTTCATTCATAGATTTGACAGGAGACCTGTCAAATCTGTGAATTGAAATCGGCCCCAAAAGAACAGCTAAACTTAAAATAAATTTAAAACAAAACCCATCACATTTATAAAATAGCTATAGTTAAATAAATTAACCACTTTAAACAAAAATTTAAATTTTTGAAAAAATTAAAATACTTTTTAAAAGTTATAAAAATAAACTTACCTTTCTTTAAAGTATCTAAAAAAGATAAAACTGTTGAAAAATTTTTTAAATTATACTTAATTAACCACTTACCTTGTTCAAAAGGGGTCTTACGCCTCCTTTTTATTAGCGTAGAATCTTCAATACTTACCCTCGCGTAGAAACCTGAAAAAAAATCTAAGTTTGCTGCGTGTGCGCAGCCTCTACAGCGCACGCGGTTCACCTAGGAACCGCCCCCTTCACCATACCGGAAGTTCCGGTTTCCCGCGCATGCGCAGTGCATGCAGAAAACCGGCACTTCGGGAATGAATACGGGTGAGTACACACTGTGTACTCACGCGGGAAGGGCCGAATTTTTGGGCCATTGTGTGAAATAAGAGACAATCTCCTGGACTACAGTTTTACTGCACATCAGTTTGTTGCCATGGATGCAATCCAATATTTAATAACCACTCCATTGCAATATATTAAATTGAACTTTAATAAAATATTTCATGCTGATTAAAACACTGATTTGAGTAGCTATTTTTGAGTGAATCATATAAAAGTAGGCCAGAATGTTATTATCTACAGGTTTTTGGTTTGCAAATCATATTTGATGTAATGTTTAATTAGTATGGCTTCACCAAGCTTACCATGTAGAAAATAGTCCACGCTTAACAGTAAACATGCATTGTTCACATATATTTAAAATTCAAACTGCCTTTATTCCCTATAAATAAATGATCCCCAATTCACCCTTGAACTAATTGCAAATATCATTGCTGATTGCTTAAAATCAGCTTCAATCAAGTCAAATCCTGAACTCCATTTCCTCATAAAATTGAATCCTTGTTAAGATGAATATTTTTTGGATGAAATATTTTCTTTGATCTCATTAGGATTGCACTTAATTAAAACTTTCCAGTTGTTGTTTTCCTTACATTGTCTTTTCTAAAGTAAATTCTATTAACTCTTTCATCAACAGTGCTATAGAGGATAAAGGTTGGAATAGAATGCCTTCAGGATGGTTTAGCACTGCCATCTTTCTTAATGTGCACAGAAACAAATTTCACATCTGTGTGCCAGGAAAATAAATGTAAAACAGATTAGCTCAATAAGTAATTTAAAAGAATCTTTATTAAACCTCAGTCAATCAATAAATAATTGTGAACTTCAAACCCTTACTTCACAGCAGGGATAACCTAATAACAGAACTTGTCCATTACCAAACTGGACCAGCAAAGGGATTAATGCAATATTTCATGGTGTGTAGTGCAGCATTTTTCAAAATGTCACAAAGTAATTTGTTTTGATAATGAATCATATGTTCTCAACGCTAAATACTGCAGTGTGTCAATTACAATACAATTTTTCAGAAAATGTTAATAAAATAGATAAAAGGAAAAATTGTGAGTGCTACAAATCTAAAATTAAAACAGAAAATGCTGGAAATACATAGCAGGTCATTCAGCTTCAGAAAAGAAAGAAAGGTTTATATTTCAAAAGGTTATCCTCTTTCTCACTTTCAAATGTAACTACAATTGAACCTCACTATGATACTTTCTGAAGTGTCGCCTTGTTCTGTCAAGCTCCACTCTGGGATTCGTGCATCCAAGCACATAATCAGTGGTGTCACGTCAGTGCAGTATTGAGAGAGTGCTGGATTTGTTGTAAGTGCTCTCTTCCAGATGAAATGTTAAATCAAGATCTCATCTGCCTAGTCAGATCTCAGAAAAAGATCTCATGGCACAATTTGAAAAGAGCAGGGGAGTACTCCCAGATTTTCTGGCCAACATTCTTCCCTCAACCAACACCTCTAAAACAGATTAAATGATCATTCATCTTATTTGCTATTTGTGGAACCTTACTTTATGCAAATTTGGTGCGACATTTGCCCACATAACAGCAGTGACTGTACTTCAATTGCAATTCATTGAACGTGAAGTCCTTTGGGATGTCCTGGTGCTTTATAAATGCAACTTGGTTCTTTTTGATGTACCATGACATCAGTATAATAGACATTTTATGGTATTTCATCAGTAGATAAGCTATAATACCTCTCAATAATATGTCATTTTTTTAATCATTCACAGGATATGGTAGTCGCTGGCATGACTAGCATTTATTGCCCATCCCTAATTGCCCTTGAGAAGCTGGTGGTGAGCCGCCTTCTTGAACCGCTGCAGTCCGTGTGGTGAGGGTACTCCCACAGTGCTGTTAGGGAGGGAGTTCCAGGATTTTGACTCAGCGATGATGAAGGAACGGCGATATATTTCGAAGTCAGGATGGTGTGTGACTTTTAGGGGAATTTGGAGGTGGTGGTGTTCCCATGCGTCTGCTGTCCTTGTCCTTGTAGGTGGTAGAGATCGCGGGTTTGGGAGGTGCTGTCGAAGAAGCCATGGCAAGTTGTTGCAGTGCATCTTGTAGATGGTATACACTGCAGCCATGTTGTGCCGGTGGTGGAGGAAGTGAATGTTTAAGGTGGTGGACGGTGTGCCGATCAAGCGGGCTGCTTTGTCCTGGATGGTGTCGAGTTCCTTGAGTGTTGTTGGAGTTGCACTCATCCAGGCAAGTGGAGAGTATTCCATCACACTCCTGACTTGTGCCTTGTAGATGGTGGAAAGGCTTTGGAGAGTCAGGAGGTGAGTCACTTGCCACTGAATACCCGCCTCTGACCTGCTCTTGTAGCCACAAGTATTTGTGTGGCTGGTCCAGGTGACCCCCAGGATGTTAATGGTGGGGGATTCAATGATGGTAATGCCATTGAATGCCATGGGGAGATGGTTAGACTCTCTCTTGTTGGAGATGGTCATTGCCTGGCACTTGTGTGGCCCGAATGTTATTTAGCCCAAGCCACTTGTCAGCCCAAGCCTGGATATTGTTCAGGGCTTGTTTTGCTGCATGTGGGCACAGACTGCTTCATTATCTGAGGAATTATGAATGGAACTGAACACTGTGCAATTATCAGCGAACAACCCCACTTCTGAATTATGATGGTGAGAAGGTCATTGATGAAGCAGCTGAAGATGGTTGGGCCTAGGACGCTGCCCTCAGGAACTCCTGCAGCAATGTCCTGGAGCTGAGATGATTGGCCTCCAACAACCACAACCATCTTCCTTTGTGCTGGGTATAACTGCAGCCAGTGGAGAGTTTTCCCCTTGATTCCCATTGACTTCAATTTTCTAGGGCTCCTTGATGCCACAATCAGTCAAATGCTGCCTTGATGTCAAGGGCATCACTCTCCCCTCACCTCACCTCTGGAATTCAGCTCTTTTGTCCATGTTTGGACCAAGGCTGTAATGAAGTCTGAAGTTGAGTGCCCCTGGCGGAACCCAAACTGGGTATCGGTGTGCAGGTTATTGGTGAGTAAGTGCTGCTTGATAACACTATCGACGACACCTCCCATCACTTTGCTGATGATTGAGAGTAGGATGATGGGGCAGTAAATGGCCAATTGGATTTGTCCTGCTTTTTGTGGACAGGACATATTTGGGCAATTTTCCACTTTGTCGGGTAGATGCCAGTGTTGTAGCTGTACTGGTACAGCTTCACTAGAGGCGAGGCTAGTTCTGGAGCACAAGTCTTTAGCACTATAGCCAGGGTGTTGTCGGGGCCCACAGCCTTTGCCGTATCCAATGTGTTCAGCCGTTTCTTGATATCACGTGGAATGACTTGAATTGGCTGAAGACTGGCTTCTGTGATGGTGGTGACCTCAGGAGGAGGCCGATATGGATCAACCACTCGGCACTTCTGGCTGAAGATGGTATATTTGAAAGTCATACAAAACACATTACAGCAAACTTCCAAATACATAGTATTGTAAAGAGGATTTTCTGTAATATAAACATTTGTTGATAATTTTAATTAGCTTATCTAAAGACTGAATAAATCAATTAAATCCAGACCTTAATGCCTATCTAATTTAACTGCATAGCTATAATGTGTATTCCAGGGCAGCAGCTGTATAATCTTTTAGCAAAGAATGTTATGTATGTAATAAACTAGTACTCTACTTTTGACCACTATACTGGGTTCTTGTTCGGTTCACAGTTGGCTGAAAAAAATGGTCAAGCAGCAGTTTATTTTTTTGCATATTTCGCAAAAACATTCAACCCAAAAGGGCAATATTCTAACATCACGTCCACAAATTCTCCCCTGCATAAAATATATTCTAGTAAAAAACAAGTGGGAAAAGTGAATGGTAGCCAACCTGTATTCAGAAGGGGAAGATTGTGCTTGACCAACCTCCGCAACTTCTTGGAGGAAGTAATACCCCAAGTAGACAGTGGAAATCCTGACAGCATATCGTACCTAGACTTCTAAAAGGCATTTGACAAAGTCCCTCATAAAAGGCTATTCGTTAAACCCAAATTGGTGGGGATTCCAACAGGGTCTGTACCTAGAAACAGAAGCACAGCTGCAGACCCGAGAGCCCTGCAGAAGTGGAACAGGCTGACAGCCTCTGCCCTTCTGACTGCTGTTGGAGAACAGCAGCCAGAAGGCCTCCAGGGTGGAAGATCAACGGGTCCTTGCAACAAAAAAAGATCAATCACCTTTGGGGCCTCTTTTGTCATACTGCCTGGTCTCTTCAGACCAACTGATCTGAGGGGGTCCAGCCACAAGGCCCACTGTTAGCTTGTTCAGCTGCACCTGCATCTGGGCACCTCTCCAAGACAAAGACAGGAAAGTGAAGCGAGAGGGCCGGAAATGCCCCCTTCCACCTTATTTCTACAGCAGCCCTTGGCCTGGTGCAGGCGCTGCTCTGCTCCTCAGGGAAACCCCAGAAATCCCAAGCCAATGTAGAAAGAGAGCAGAAACTTGACAAACCTTGTCAACCAGGGAATAGGCACTCCAGGAGTCAGGGCCCCTGCCATTTACTGGATCAGCCCTCAGTGAACAATTCCAGGGCTAGGGACCCTGGGGGACTTTCCCAGTTTCATTCATTTTTCTCTTCTGGCTTTTTACTCTGTTGGGTCCATGGTTTCTCTTTTTGTCTGAAACCTCCTTTTACTTCCATATTTGAGATTTCTCACTGTTGTCGTTGCATTTATTCTGTGCGGGTATATTTTTGCATTGCTCAGTGAAATTGTTTCAGCTCTGATTTTTCTTGCTTATCCTTTTCCCCATTTTTACATGCTTATGACCATTTATCCCTATTGTGTCTAGCTCAGTTTATTTTCCCTTGGGTCTCTGGATTAATTATCCATGTGTTTACGCACGTTCTCTGCAGCTGCCATAACACAGCATTCTTACTTCCCTTAAACACTATAACAACATGTTTTTGAAAAATGAATGAACTGATACAAATGAGAAAACATATCAGGAGATTTGAAATATATCAGTTTCTCGAGTGCGGAGTATTCCCTATATTAAAGGACTCCTGCTGACCCAGACTTGATCAATCAAACATGAGTAATGATTGTGCAAAAAATTCTGACGTTCACTTTTTGTTTAACTGGAAGTCAGAATGGTGTAATAGGCAAAAACGTAGGAAAATCGCATTAATGTTAATCAAGTCATTCTGAGAGCTCCACGGGTAGCAGAGATTTACAACACCTGCTGATGCACCGTCAGTCTCATCTTTTTTCACCTCCCCAATCGCCACCAACATTCAGGTCTACAATCTGGCCTGGAAATTACATTTGCTACCTGTTCTCCACTGTCTAAATTAAAAACATTCGGTGTATCTACATATATTTTGAATTGCATTGCATTTCCAAGTTTGCAGATGGACACACCTTTATAGGCTAAATTACTGAAGAAATATTGGACAGTCACTTACGTGCAACATAAATATTCATGTTGGCAGTTCAGATTATTCTGATAGATGACAAAAATCTCATAGACCTGAGCACAAAGGGTAGGTGGTAATCACACTGTCCTGATTGACTTTGCTCCAAGGAAAGCTTCCTAGTTCTATATTCCCCAGCACCCCAAGATAAAAAAAAGAGGTGTGCAATCTCACTGAGCTATCCCGGTTAAATATCTTCAAAGAAATAAACTGCCTCAAGTGGCTTGTTGTAAGTTTAATAATTGTTACAAGAAAATCCAGCCTAGCTGTGGCAGTCTGAGGAAAGAATACGAGACATCCAAATTTATTTTTGCAAGTACTGATCTGCTATCTATTTCTGTATAAAACAGCAATTAAATGACTAGCCTGCTGCTGATGTATAGCATCAGCTTCTTGAACCACTGTGACAACATGGGGTGGATTTTCTAAGCAGTAAAACTAGCAGCTCAGTTGGAAAAGGATGAACAATTTCACAAGCAATATCAGACAATCAGTGACATGCTGATTTCTGATCCTCTTTCTCAATTTAGTCTGACAGGAGCTGGCTAAAAGGAATTAGTATGAAAAGCCTTCCACTCACGGGTTAGTAACAACTTGCCCTTTTTCAGATACAGCTACAGCTTTAGAATTTTCAACTTTTTCAAATCAACAAGACATGGGGCCTGATATTCCTCTTGCATGCACTTTGGAAACGCCCCCAGGTGCAAAGGAAAGGAAAAGGCAGCAGAGACCATCAGCCAGGTCTCCGCCAATACCACTTGCAAGCAGTTATACAAGGTATTTGAAGGCCTGCAAAGGAGTTTCAACTCCATCACTGAAAGTATGGAGGAGTCTGATTCCAGCTTGTGTGCTGTGATCTCGCATAGCTTCACCACTCTGCAGTCTATCTCGGAGCGTATGGCCTGCTCCAGGGACGCTGCAGCTGGGCCCTCACAGCAGAAGGTCATGTTACCAGCCTTTGCAGCTTTGGAGAAATTTCAAATGGCTGCCATCCACATTGGCGCAATGGGAGCAGTGCATGTTGCCCTCTCTCAGGATGTCAACATGTCTGCTCCCTCACCGCCCCCTCAGCCAGTACCCGCCATGGTGTCCGAAAGCCAGCTGGGCTAGTGCTGCAGTCTGCACCCGGGGCCCTCACAGATACGAGCACTCAGAAGTTGCCAGCCACAAGCATCTCAGAATGCCAGCCTGAGCAACCGCAGCCTTCCACTATGCTTCAGTGAAACCACTGCCAGAGCACCTCATAAAGTTAGTAAAACCTTCTTTTAATACAAGCACTATGGGTTGGCGCTTGGGTGAGAGATTGTTGTGTTTGGCATTCAATTTTGCACCTTCATCACATTTTGCACATTGGTCTGCAGTGTCTTTTCACAGCAACAGTGTCTTTTCTGAGTCTGCATTGTCGGTATGTCAGTCACGTAAAAGTTAGCTGAATGGTTTTGATCTTCTTTATGGCGGGATTAAGGGAGTGGTGAAGGGGGCATATCAAGGAAAGTGACTCGGCCTATAGACCTTGTGGGCTGGGTAAGGCCTTCTATGAGCAGCCCACCATTATTTAAGAAGGGAGGAAGGGGGAAACCAGGTAACTACAGACCTGTCAGTTTAGCATTAATTGTGGAGAAGTTGCTGGAATCTATCATCAGAGACAGAGTAACTGAGCCCTTGGACAAGTCTCAACTGATCACGAGAGTCAGAATGGATTTGTGACGGGTAGGTTCATGGCTGACTAATCTAGGTGAATTTTTTTGAGGAGGCCACTAACATGGTGGATAGAGGAGTGTCTATGAATGTTGTCTATATGGACTTCCAGAAGATATTTGATAAGGTTCTGCACAAGATTATTAGCAAAAATAAATGCGCACAGATTTGGAGGTAAACTTGTGAGTGAGTTGGTAATTGGTTGGAAGTAGGAGACAGGGAGTAGGGACAGTGCGATACAGGTTCAAGATCAGAACAGAATGCCTCCAGGATGGTTCAGCACTGCCATCTTCCTTTCTGTGCAAACAACCAAATTTCACATCTGTATACCAAGAAAATACATGTGAAACAGATTAGGCTCAATACGTAATCATTTGTTAAAGCTCAGTCAATCAAAAAATAATTGCGTATTTCAAACATTACTTCACAGCAGGGATAACTCAAAACCAGAAGGATTTGTCCATTAACAAACCAGCAAAGGGATTAAAGCAATATTTCACATGTGTAACAATTTGAAAGGTTCCCAGAATGCTTTAGTTAACAAATCACAAGTTATCAACATGTAAACTTTAGTTATCAATTTTATCAAGAAATGTTACTGTTGAACTCTGATATATTGTGCTTTCTGGTACAAAAGACTTTTTATAGCTCTCTCATTGATACATTAACAATATAAAATACCTTGGGGGAGAAATCCACTATCGCACCGTTTGGGGAGCTAATTTTTAAAAGTTTGAAAAGTTAGCGCCAGGTGCTAACGATTTCAAACTTTAGAAAAATTTGCCGTTTGCGCTCCAGGAAGGAAGTGGAGTGCTAAATCAAACGTTCCATTTCCTTCTTGGCGCGCAGTCGGCAGCAGGCGGGGCGGAGACTTCAGCAGCGCTGCACACTGGGCCGTGCAGCGCTGCCGTGTTCAAAGGCTCCTTCCCTCCCTTAAAGGGAAGGGCCATTGCTGCAGGCTCTGCAATGGAAAAATTACCGACCTGGACCATCAAGGCAGCCGCGATCCCGCGCGATCAGCTCGGAACTCAAACAGAGTGCCGGGCTGACCGATCGTAGGCAAGAACCCACGAAAAAAACTAGAACAAGAAAGGTAATTTTTTTTTTACTTACCTCGGCCACCTCACCTTTAATCATCGCCCCTGAAGCGGCCGGCCACCCGATGCACGCCTCCTGCAGCTGTCGGTGTTTTCGACCGGCGCTGCTGCAGGGGGCGAAAGTCAATTCCGGGTCCGGGGCGATGCGCATGGCGATGACGTCACGATCTCCGGGCGAAAGAGATTGGGGCGCAACGCTGTAGCACTGCCGCAAAACTCCCACTGAATATGGCAGGAGTCGATGTCAGCGCTAACGGGAGGCACAAAGGCACCCAATTTCACCCCCTCGTCTATAATATACCCTGAATCTAACTCACACTTAGTTTGGATATCATGGCTGGGGTTTTCCACTTGTGAGCTCATCAGCCCCTAATTTCGCCCTATTCATTTTAATGAGCAGGAAAATTGCGGGCTGGCAAGCACAGAATCAGAAAACCCTGGGAGGTGTGTATTCTAGTGCAGGTAACATAAGGGAGTTGAGTTTCCGCTTGTTTCCGCTAGTTACATCAACGCAATCCAGGCGCAATCGGCCGAATCAGTGCAAAAGATTGGGGGATTTAAAACAGAAGTGAGTTACGCTCAAAACCAATTACGCTGGTATTTTCTGCGATCTTTTACGCTGGTTTAAAAATCACTTTGCCCGAAGCAGGCCCTGCCCACAAAACTGACCGCACTCCCAGGTGAAAATAGTGGGGAGGGCAGATTTCTGCTGATTGCGCCCGTTCAGGAAGGGTCGTCAAATTGCGTTTGTTTCTTCCAGTGCACAGGCACCTGTAGGCACCCACTACTCTTAAACCTATGCATTAATAAATTAAAATGAATTGAAATCAATCAGATCAATGCTCTTAAAACTATAAAGGCAGTAAAAGTTTGCAGAGCGAGAGATAAAGAGTGTCTTTATCTTTTGATCTTCAGCCTCACTCTGAAGGAAAGTTTATTTCAGTGACTTTTATAGGCTCTGTTACCGGTCACGCTTGTTTACGTTGCTCCGTAGTGCTGATACATGGGAAATTTTATGGTCGCAATTATACAAATCATTTCGGCGGAAACACAAAGCATAACTTCAAATTGGAAAAACAGTGCAATGAAACTCTCCCCCCTGGTTTTTTAATAGGTATTCCATGTGTGTCATAGACTGGTTTCATCTGTGGCCACTCATTGATTTTATTTATAATCCATTGGCTGAAAATGTTGGTCCTACATCAGGAGAGAGTAACCTAGTTTGATTCATTTTCAATGGGAGGAGGGATGTAATTTGAACTTTTATCGCCGGGAGAAAAACAGATGATTGCGAATCGGCAGCTCGTTTTACACTTCACTGAAGGGTGTGAGATGAGCTGCCGAATTAATATCATACGTTTTTATTGCCCAGTAATAAAAGTTAAACTTACCCCCAAGGAGTGTTGTATGATTGGTAGAAGCTTTGATATTTTGTAGAACACTAGAGAAGATAAAAATATTCGACTCGATTTTTCATGCGAGTTAAGTCCTGAGCAGAAGTAGGATAGATCGCATTTTATGCATGTCTGATGTCAAGTGAGCTGCCGCCTCTGTAGTTTCAGGGATGATATTAACATATTTAGGGCTAGCTCATACATCATTTTGGAGCTCGCCTGTTGGGGGCACAGGAGCTATCGTGCTGAAGGATTTAAAGGCTTATAGCAGCTTAAAGGGTCAGACATCCAAGTAAACAGATTTGCACCAAAGCAGAAAGTTCACTTTCTAAGTAATATCTGGCACATCTACAGGAGGGCAGAGAGACACTAGGTTCTCGGATTCAGTTGAGCAAGTGAGGAAGAGAACAGAAGGCTTATTTGCCTCAAAATAGTAGAAAGAAAGACTTGCATTTATATAGCGCCTTTCATGACCTCAGGATCTCCCAAAGCGCTTTACAACCAATGAAGTACTTTTGAAGCGTAGTTGCTGTTGTATGTAGGAAACGTGGCAGCCAATTTGCGGACAGCAATGTCCCTCAAACAGCAATGTGATAATGGCCAGATAATCTGTTTTAGTAATGTTGGTTGAGGGATAAATGTTGACTAAGGTACTGGGGGATAACTCCCCTGCTCTTCTTTGAAATAGTGCCATGGGATCTTTTACAGCCACCTGACAGGGCAGACGGGGCCTCGGTTTAACGTCTAATCCGAAAGACGGCACCTCTGACAATGCAGCTCTCTCTCAGTACCGCACTGGAATGTCTGGACTTGAATCCAAGTGGAGAGTTCTACCAACTGAGTCATGGCTGACACTGTTCCAAGAGAGCACCAAGATGAACAATACAGGGTAATGAAGGAAGTGACCAGGACAGGCAATGTTCAAACAGCCACTCCATGCACAGCAACACTCCATACCAGAAATTTTTACTAACCTTACCAGGTTAGGCAAGGTAAGAAGAGTCAGTCACATTTTCCAAGAATGCAGAATATTAAGCATATCTACCACTTAGGAATGTTACTGGCAGTACAAGTACCATGCATCACCAGTCCAAAGTACTCCAATCTAGTAAAAGTGCCTTAAATTAAAATATACTAATATGAATATTTTCAATGTAACTTTGGCCTAAAAATTGTTTTGCGCCTAAACATGGCGTCGAGGACAATCCCTACGCCAGAACAGGTATGCCCGAGGCGCACCCGATATTGGGCCATGGGCCTCATTTACATCGGACCACCGAGCTGCAGACACCTGCTCGGCGTCCCCAGGCAACTTGCTGGTGAAGAAGATTCGAATTAGGGACCGCTGCATCGCCAGTAGGTCTTGGGAGAAGGGTGGGGTGACCGGGTGAGGGGTCGATTGGGAGGTGGGCAATCGGGAGGTGGGATATCGGGAGGGGCGTGATCAGGAGATGGGGGCGGCTCCATTCAGGGCAAGCCAATTTGGTAAAGGAGGCATTAAACAGGTATTAGGCCCCTTATTTGCATATGCAAAGGCACAAATGCCTGTTTCAGGCGTGGGTCCTGGACGCCTCTTTTGATGCCTATACCAATCTAGCAGGCAGCGCACTTCCAGCGTCGACTGTGCGCACCCTCTCCACCATATTGGATGTTTTGGAGCCGATTTTACACCTGTAAAACAGGCACGGCGTCATTGAATTTCTAGGCTATAGTTTTTATTGAATAACTTACGACACCAAAAAAGATTCAATAATCCCAGCAGATAACAACAAAAATCAAAAGTAAGAAACAAAATTCCAAATGTTCTGCCAATAAATAATGAAACACCATTACTAGTAGTAGTGTGTCCCTTGTACTCGAGGATGATGGTGCCAACAATGAAAGGACTATTAGTTCATGGCACGGCACTGTAGCTCCAACCCACTCACTCCATCTCTCACATCAGCACACCATTGCATTCGTCGGTGGCTAGGGTTTCCCAAGAGTCAATGACCATGTTGCACTGCTTCAAGTCAATCTATGTGTACCTATGTAGTGCCTTTGTTGTCCGCCCTGCTTTCTTCTGCCATCCACCATTTCTCCATAAAGCACCTGCTTTTGTAACCATACCTTGTCTGTCCTCACAACATGTCCAGCTCAATGGAGCTGAAAATTAATGATCATAGCCTTAATCCTGATGCTGTCAGCGTGTTCCTGTACTTCACTGCTCGTGACCTTATCCTGCACCTAGTACAAAGTAAGGTACAAAGATGTCTTTGGTGAAACCTTTCCAGCTGTTGAGTGTGCCTTCTATAGATTGCCCATGTTTCACATCCGTACAGGAGATTGATAAGGACAACCCACCTTATAAACCTTCGGTTTAGTGGCAACCAGTAGTTACACTAATAGCTCAGAGAGAATATTCTCCCTATAACCACAACAAAATATGCCTGCTTTGTTCCAAGGACAGCCAAGTACATGTTCAGCATGCAATGTGGTGAGTGAGCAACGGCTCCAAGAGTGCAGCAACATGGAGAGCATCGCAGCAGGGAAAGTAGTGAGTGAAACCTTGCGGCTTCACTGAAGATTTTAATTTTAAAAACATGACTTTTTGTTGATAATGGATTGCAGGGTTTCACAGTTAGTCATACTGAAGTGGTGAAGCTTTCCTTCATACAACTAACCACAGGTCTGACTGTGAGTTAAGTTCAGTTTTCTTGTTCTCCCTGTGCCATTCGGCTGGAAACTCTCTTGATTGTTGAGGCCTTATTGTCGGCCAAACAACTTTTATTTGGAGGGAAACATTTTTTAGCCTTGGAGGAAGAATCAGAGTAATAACTGGCAACAATGTTGTCATCTCGTTCCTACCAGTCTTGCTCACCTGTTTATTCGCATCTACTTTTTT
The DNA here is from genome assembly GCA_030390025.1 of Squalus acanthias. NCBI lineage: Eukaryota > Metazoa > Chordata > Chondrichthyes > Squaliformes > Squalidae > Squalus > Squalus acanthias. The sequence continues at coordinate 35,026,421 of CM059429.1, forward strand.
GTAAAAACTGGCCAATAGAGGTAATTATGAGCTCAAGAGAGCAGGGTAAATCTGGCTGTTAGAAATTGTGCACACATTCTGCAGCCTGTGAAACAGGTTGAAGATTTCTTAAGTACAAGTCAAAAAAGTAAGATCAGCCGCCATATTTTAAGATGTTTTCCCTCCTTGAAATGCTCCTTTTTGATCCTTGCAGCAGTTGTAATCTTCAAAAAGTTTGTTCTCGGCCACCAGCTGTCCCATCCCCAGCAGTAACCTTTGAGATACTCATTCTGGCTCTCAGTACCACCTAAGCTAACGTGCCGAGTCACAAATCCAGTGTGTCAACTCTGGTCAGGAGCCCTCTGACTAATTATCATCTTTATTTTTGTTTAACAGGAAGTTAGAATGGCGTTATAGGCAAGAGCTTAGGAAAATGGCATTAATGTTAATCAGATCAGTCTGAGACCAATCTCCTTGAGCTCCACAGGTAGCAGAGATTTACAACACCTGCTGATGCACAGGACAGGCCTCAGTCCCCAATCACCACCAGCATTCAAGGTCAGTCTTTGGCGCCACTTTGACAGATGCTAACCCCCGATTTTCTCCTGGTTTAAGTCAATCCAAATGTTTAATTTATACACGTGCGGTGAATTTAGATATTGAGGTGCTGCTGCCAGCATGTTTTCTGCCTTTTCTAACCAAAGATTTATTGATATCCTGCTGCAATGAGAAGAGACTTTTTTTTTTGCTGCGAGATGAATATTTATCGTTTCTTATTATTTCTGAGGCCCACGTCAATCAAATGTGCCCATTCATTGAGCTACCCAAGTTCAATATTTGCAAACATACAGATTGAGTAAAGTAGAAAATTCCATGTTTATTAATTAATTAAAATATTGGCCTGAAATTCGCTGCCAGTGCGATATTAGACCTTTGTGCTCCCCGATGCTCCAGTAGCACGGTTACATCAAAATGTGCTGGAGAACTCATTGCAATAGGCCACAGCGAACATGGCAGTGAATCAGAAGTAGCGCACATACAGTAATCCGCTGAAGGTCCCTTACAGCACACATAGAGTAATCCGCTGAAGGTCCCTTACGGCGCACATACAGAAATTGGCTAAATGTCTCTTACGGCGCACATACAGTAATCGGTTAAATGTCTTTACGGCGCACATCAGATCAATAACATTGATGTGCAGTTTAGCAAAAAGGTTTGACCCTTTTTGTATTTAACTAAGGCTTTGGAGTGCATATATTAACTAAGTCATTTCTCATTCACGACTAGTACCAGTAGATTTTTGGACCCAATTAGAACATACAAATGCAGTCTATACACTGCGCGCAAACATCGCAATCAGTCCTCTGATCCGAAGTCTTTCCCAAAAATTAATAAGAAACATTTCAGAGTTGGCATTAATAAATTAATGTGCTTAATATGATTCTAACCAGTTTTCTCTGGAAAAAAAAGTCTTTCAATTACTTTTAAGAGCACGTTAAAGCCAGAAATAACTGCCGCTGCAGTGAATTATCTCGTCCATGGTTCCGATTATTTCCCTTCTGTTAATTTCTTTGAAACACTGGCCACACACAATCCATAGCCCAAAAGCATCCAAACAGTCAATATTCAGACAGTTGCATTTTTGGTTCTTACGATGAATGATTTAAATTTGTCTATTTAATCAGCTGACTACAATGTTTGAACCAATCTTGGAGCAGTAAATCACGCCGCTGCCAGGAATCCAGCAGCAAAAAAATAAGCATCCATTCAGGGAATTTGCCTTCGCCATTCATTTTAATGGAGGGCGGAGCTATGGTAATTAATTTAAATACTGTTTCGGCGAGGGTAACGGCAGAGCGGCGGAAAAGTCCAGGAAATTATGGCATTCTGTAAGTAACGGGGTAAGTCATTGTGACTCAATTTCCTGGGACCTTTGTGCCATAAAACAGGCCCTACGCCAAATAAAATCTGTGCCATTCACTGGAAATATATTATAATACACTTAGACCCCAAAATTACACCATAGGATATTAACATATGACACTCAGCTGAAATTTCACCCTGCACTGCTTTAGCAGAGGGATTAAACTATTAAGATAAAATAAATAGGTTAACTCCTCCACTAAAATCTTAAGTGACTACATTACCCATTTGTATAAAAGAAAGACTTGCATTTATATAGCGCCTTTCACAACCACCGGACGTCTCAAAGCGCTTTACAGCCGATGAAGTACTTTTGGAGTATTGTCGCTGTTGTAATGTGGGAAACGCAGCAGCCAATTTGCACACAGCAAGCTCCCACAAACAGCAATGTGATAATGACCAAATAATCTGTTTTTTTGGTTATGTTGGTTGAGGGATAAATATTGGCCAGGACACCGGGGATAACTCCCCTGCTCTTCTTCAAAATAGTGTCATTGGATCTTTTACGTCCACCTGAGAGAACAGACGATATTAATATCCCATGGCATAATTTCAGAGTCTATGGGGGAAAATTCAGTTGGTTGCGCCTCCTCGCCTTAAGAGGGCGCTAATGGGGCGCAAAGCAACTAGCGTCCGGGCGCGGCGATGTTTGCGCCGCTCCCGAAATTAACTAGACATTTTGCGGCAGCGCTAAACACTACCACCACGATCTCTTGCGCCGGCAGATCGTGACATCAGTCAAGTGCGCAACACCCCAATAGCGCCCCGGAGCGGATATTGAGTGGCGCCCCTTGCCTTACCGCCTGCCGCTAGCAACGACAGGTTGAGGGGAGCGTTTTGCAGTCAGGAAGGGACTGGGGGAGCGCTATTTAAAGGCGACCGCTTTTCTGCCTTTTTTTGTTGGTGACATTTTTGAACCACGCATTCTGAGAGAGAGAGAGAGAGAGAGAGAGAGAGACTGACTTCTGGAGAGATTCAACGCTGTGTGAAGGAGTTTTGGGTACTGAGCAGCACTTTGCAGGTTCATTTTGATTTGCCCTTCCTTGTATCGATTTAGAAGAGACTGTGGGGGCTGCACTCTGAGCTCTTTCCCTGGGGCTCTCCATTGTTCTTTCCAGCAGATTTGATGTACAGGTCTCTCCAGGCCGAGATTCAAGGCTGCAATGAGCAGGATGTGGATGGAAAGCAAGATCAACCCTCCCCTTTAAGAACTGGCCGGCGCAATTGTGTCTGTGTTCCATTGCTGACTGACATCACATGAGCTTCGCCAGCGCTCTGAGTTAGCGCCTCGCTCCTCGGCCTTTGCGCCTTAAGACAGATGTGTAGCGCCTGATTTAGCGCTCCAATCGCCTACAGGGGCGATAAAAGTCAAGTTTACATTCGGAGGCGATAATTAGCGCCAGGCTCTAATCTTTGCGCCCGGTCGATAATTGCGCCCCAAATGGGGCGATACTGAATTTCTCCCCCTATATCTATTAGGAATATATAAGGTGTGACAGTCTGAGGAAAGAATACGAGTCATTCAAGCTTATTTTTGCAAGTAATGATCTGCTATCTATTTCTGTACAAAGCAGCAATTAAATGACTAGCCTGCTGCCGATGTATAGCACCAGCTTCTTGAACCACAGTAGATTCCCTAAACAGTAAAACTAGCAGCTCAGTTGGAAAAGGCTGAATAATTTCAGAAGCAGTACCAGGCAATCAGTGACGTGCTGGTTTCTAAAATACTGGATAGATATGACTCAAAAACAAAAGGCTGCTGTCCATTTGATGTGCATTGCTACTAAGATAGCACTTCACTCAAAGAAGGTGTAAAGATGACTAGTGTGGGAAATGGAAACATTTACTCTGGTGCCGTGTGGAGTGTTTATTTGAGAGTTGTGGTGAAACATATTGGGGGCGATTTTCATGTTACGCGTATATCAGGTGGGTGGTGGGTGGGGCACCAGCTCAGAAACTGGCAGACCACGTACAGAAGATAGTGAGTTAGAGGGGTCTGCGCTGGTTGAATCACCCATCACAAATGAGCAGGAGCAAGTGCAGGTGGAAAGGACAACCCAGGAAGCAGCTCCCCAGAGGGCAAGCTCGTATCCGAGCTCTGCTGCAGAGGACTGGGATGACGACTTCAGAGGAAGGAGAACCAAATTCTCAGTGCATTGGACTGCCTGCCAGAGAGCTTCTGCAGCGTGTCAGTATGTGTGGAGGACTCACTACCAATTGTGTGGGGGTTCTGTTACATGACATTGAAACTCTGCAGTCATCTACGAAGCATGTGGTCACCTCAATGGATTCTGCAACTGCACAAGCGCTGCCTAGTTGTACCAGGTCTTGAGCGGCCTAACCAGAGGACCTTAAAGGGACCGCTGGAGAGTATATAGTTAGCGGTATATAGTCAGTGGCCCGTATTTACCGATCGCAGGCCTCCCGCGTGCGGAGGCCTGCGATCTGGAAAAATCTACGCCCTTACCTGAGGGCTCCCGGGACGCACACACTTCTGATCCTGGGCCTCTCCAAACTCCAAGTGTTCAGGGCCCACATATCCCAAAGGCGTTTGCAGTTCGCAGCGTCCCTGGGATCACGTGGGCCATGGGGAGCCAATCAAAGAAGGGAATCTCCCTTCATACACTTGACAGGAAGACCTGTCAAATATATGAATGGAGATCACCCCCAAAAACATAGTAAAACTTTAAATAAAAATTTTTTAAATCACATTTTTAAAATGACTTGAAATTACAATAAATTAAATATTTTAAACAAAAATTTAAATTTTTGAAAAAAATGATTGAAGTATTTTACGGGGCTAAAAATAAACTTCAGCTTTTTTTAAAGTATTTTTAAATGATAAATCAATGAAAAAGTATATATTTTTTTACTTTTTTCAACTCTTATCCTGGTAAAAGCAGGCCTTACGCCTGCTTTTACCAGGCGTAAGAATTGTAAGGGTTTTCTGCGGGCGGAGGGTCTCCAAAAAGCGGAACTCTCCACCCGCAGAGGCTCTGCTCCAGGCAGGCCGGAGGATCTGTCAAGAGATTCTTGACAGATCGGAAATGCAAGTTTCCAGCGCATGCGCTGTGCATGCCTGAAACTGGCATTTCCAATGTCCCTACGGGTGGGTACACAGCCCCAATGGAGATCCCATAGGGATTGGAATATCTGGGCCAGCAAATTACTAGAGCTGCTAGTGAAGAAACTCCTATCTGCAGCATACTAGTTGTGTATCGTATATTCACATCTTTCTGTGACACAATCAATTTACTGAAACAAATAAAAGAATTCATAGTCCCATATTAAATGTCCATAGGAAATACTTCAGGCTCCCTCATACATTTACATACTGTTTTTTGTTTTCTCGTGAATATTTCTTAAGTACACCTTTGGGCTAAGAATTTATTTTTTTCAGATAGAAGTCATTTCTGTCATGTGATGTGACATCAGGTCATGGTATTATGTAACTTCCTTGCCCTTCATGGTCACATCTCAGAAGGTTTTTCCCCTCTGTAAATTGAAATTTCTATTGATTGTTCTGGTCTGTACACTTCACCTGGTAATCTAATGGTCTAAACACGAAGTACCAGGCCGGAAATTGAGGCTACAGCTGGAACCATTTGTTGAAATAAGAGCCAAATCTGAGTCCGTTAGTGAGAGTTCTTCAAATTTTTGTGCATATGGAACAATAGAGGGAAAATGCACATCTTGATCCCTTGTGTTTGCTTTTTTCTTGTTCAATCCCTTATAGGCAGAGACTCGAATTGTGTAAAGATATTCAGGCAGAGGCAGACCACAGCAAACTCTCAGTTTACCCTGTGTTACTTCTTCTCCCTTCTTCTTGGCAGTCCCTCGGAACCGAGGATGACTTGCTTCCACATTAAAAATGAGTTCTCAGGCTGACTGATGAGTCCAATGCGGGACCTACAGTCTCTGTCACAGGGTGGGGCAGACGGTGGTTGAAGGGGAGGGTGGGTGGGGTGCTTGGGTTGACATGCGCTCCTTCTGCTGCCTGTGCTTTGGCTTTCACTTGCTCCCAGCGAAGAGACTCGAGGTGTTCAGCGCCTTCCCGGATGTTTCTCCTCCACTTTGTGCAGTCTTGGCCAGGGATTCCCAGGTGTCAGTGGGGATGTTGCACTTTTTCAAGGAGGCTTTGAGGGTGTCCTTGAAGCATTTCCTCTGCCCATCTGGGGCTCTCTTGCCGTGTCGGAGCTCCGAGTAGAGCGCTTGTTTTGGGAGTCTCGTATCGGGCATGCGGACAATGTGACCTGTCCATCGGAGCTGATCGAGCGTGGTCAAAGCTTCGATGCTGGGGATGTTGGCCTGAGCGAGAACACTGACGTTGGTGCGCCTATCCTGCCAATGGATTTGCAGGACCTTGCAGAGGCAACGCTGGTGGTACCTCTCCAGTGCTTTGAGGTGCCTGCTGTTCATGGTCCATGTCTCTGAGGCATACAGCAGGACAGGTATCACTGCTGCTCTGTAGACCATGAGCTTAGTGCCGGGTTTGAGGTCCTGGTCTTCAAACACTCTCTTCCTCAGGCGACCGAAGGCTGCACTGGCACACTGAAGGTAGTGTTGGACTTCGTCATCGACGTCTGCCCTTGTTGACAGTAGGTTCCCGAGGTATGGAAAGTGGTCCATGTTGTGCTACAGCAAAGGTAGGGCTTACAGTTTGGGTGAAGATAGAGCTTATTGTGCAATAATATTAGAGGATGTCAGGGTTCCTCTTGTGTTTTTAAAGGCATACACCTATTTTCTTGACAGGTGCAGGAATGTTGTTCAAATCTTCACACTCTCCATCATAACAGGCAGAATATATTGTCCCACTGCAGTTCAGATACCAGGACAGAAGGTTTTGCCCCAGACCTAGGGCATGGGGTATTTCTCTGGCACAAACCCCTGCAAGAAATTGGAGACAGAAAATGAGGAGATAATGCATTTCTAGCTCTGGATCGGTTATATTCATTATCAATAACCATTGCCCCATAAAAATCATCTTTTATTGTTGTAACACGGACTTCATTTTGCTGCCAACAGTGAATTTTTTTATGTATGTTCTATTACCACCTCAACGTTGGCCTCCAAGTGTCACATCCCAGAACCAACAGATGTTTATTTTTTTTTTAAAGAAAGAAAATCATGTGACTGGAAGAAACAAATTTACTGAATGCTAATACATTCTATTTTTACGAAAGGATTTAATATCCTGTATATATTGAGCCACAAAGCTTCAGATGAGATGTTCAGTTAAAAAGCTAAACTGCATTAAATACCCCCTTTTACAGCACCAAATTTACAGAAAATGCAAAAATTGTAATAGTTACTATTAAATTAAAATAAACATCGAGCCAGAGCATTGACTTGATTTGCTCTTTCAAGTGCGATTAGACCTGCTGTGCATTTCTAACATGTTTCATTTACGATTTCCAGCACATGCAGTTTTCTTTTTTCTCATTGCTAGTAAATTATTGATTTTCTTATTCACTGAATTTCTTAGTATTTTCATTGATCTTTAAAATAGTAAATAATTTAAGAATTAGAGACAAAATGAATCAGTCAAATACACACATAAATATCTGATATGTCAGAAACAGAAGGCATTAGATGGAGAATTCACTTGTCTTCCTTACCTATTCAATAGGAATTGCTGTTACACACATCCACTTCCCAGTAGTAGAGGCCTTTGTCAATACTACTCTCAGCCAACACTACTGGATGACTACAAAATCGCTTGTTTCCTTGGTCTTCCACCAAACTGCTACGTATAGTACAACACTCAGCGGGTAATGCCGGCGAGCTAGTTGATGGTGTTATGGAACCTTGGTCACTATAATGATCAACATTTGACATCACTGCCTTGCGTTCATCGTAAGTGGCTGTCAAACCTGAAGGACCCATTTTCAAGAAGGGGTGGGCGGTGGTAGGATCAAGCTTGAAGATCGAGCCCTGTAAGATACATCAGAAATAGTTGTGTCACCTTTCAATTGTCAGTGGTTAAAATAAAAAGTGAATCATGAATATAGTCAATTCTCCAAAGAGCAACTTTACAAACAAACTTCTTGCTTCAACTAAAACTGTTCCTAATCTGGAATTTACACTTTTGTTAACTGCCCCACAAATTGACAATTGGAGTAAAGAAATCATTTGCATTTTATATAGCCCTTTTCGTGGCCACAAGATGTTTCAAAGCACTTCACAGTCAAAGGATTACTTTTGAAGTGTAGTCACTGTTCGGTAAGTGAATATGGCAATCAATTGCATATAGCAATGAGATAAATTAAAGCAAAATCTGGTGGATGCTGGAAATTCGAAGTAAAAACAGAAAATGCTGGAATAACACTCAGCGGGTCAGGCAGCACCTGTGGAGAGAAAAACAGAGTTAACGTTTCAGGTCGATGACCTTTCGTTAGAAGGGATGAGATAAATGACCAGTTAATTGCATTTTGGCAGCGTTGGTTGAGGGACAAATCTTGGCCAGGACACCAGGAGAACTCCACTGTTCTTTTTTAGTGCCATGAATAAGTTTATATCCACCTGAACAGACAGATGGAGCTTTGGTTTAACCTGTCATCTGAAAGACTGCACCTCTCACAATCAGCATTCCCTCAGTACTGCACTGAAGCAGTGAGAGGAGTTGGATGTTATCTATTGATTTGCTACAGTAACATTTAAAGAAAATAGCAAAAGCAGAATGAATTTTCTAATGGGTTGCCAAGTGGAAAACAGATGCTAGAATCTCAAGGATTTCCCGCGAGTTCTCTGTTACAAGAGGTGAAAGCCTAACATTTTGTTGAACACTGTATTTATGCTCAGCAATATTTTTATTTCTAAATACATTTTCTGCTGGTTTCATTTCTAAACTCATTTCTGTACTGTCATTCACGGCGCGGCCCTGATGGTCTCCTGACCAGAACCCAATGATCTCCTAATCTGAGTCCCAATCTGCTGCCACCTGCCAGATTATCAGGAGCATGGATAATAGCAGCAGGGATAAATGAAGCTCCACTGTATTCTTTCCTACTGTGACTAGGCTACTGATGCATTCTCAGCTATATTTTATGTAGCACTTGACCAGAGATGATTACTGGCTGTGTAAGGTCTATGTTCCAGTCACTCGCGGCACGAGTCTAATCTTTTGGGACAAATTCAGAATTTTTCTTTCCTGAGACGAAGGTTTAGAAATACCTCAGCGGAAGTCACGCCAGCTGACAGATGTATTAAAGCATCATTATTGTGTAGTAATTGACTGCTATTTGTTCGATAACACTGAGAAAATCTTTTTTTTGCTGAAACCATGTTATCAAATAGTGTTTCCACATTTTATTTTAAGCAGTTGAGAATATTGAAAAACAGTTGGATACTCTTGGCACTTTTTAGGAAAGGACTAATTTTGCTCCCATTGATTGCTATGCGGTCGATGTTTCATGATGTGCTGAAGTGCTCCTTAAAGAGAGTGATCAGAATTCGGTCCAAGAATGTCTATCAACAGCTCCCCCTGCAGTTGAAATAGAACACTTCACAGTTCAAGCAACAATCATAGTCAATGGACAGTGCATTTAAAATAGTTTTAGCTCTCTGTAATTTTACTTATCAATTTTTTTTTAATTTAAAGGAATTCCATAGGTAAGGATGTGTGTATTAAATAATTGTTAATCATTTGTCCTGGTAAAACTGTTACATCACTGAATAGACAATGAAAAATAATGGGTAATTGATTGTTTAGTTATGATCAGAAAGAAATCTCCTTTGCATTTGGAAACGATTCAAACTTTTAAAAAATTCTGCAGTGTTATCGAGGGACTGCATAGTGCAGTGAGGTCATCCCTGGAACCTAGGTTTGTATCGTGGTCAGACTAGAAGTCCCTTTTTTCAACTTTGAAATAAGTTTCAGTCTGAAAAACCATTTCCTAGTGTACATGGGCCTGCAGCACAACCATCAACAGTTTGGCACGAACTGGTGCTGAATTATCAATCTCGGTCAGAGGGGGATGCAAAGATGACCAGTGTGGGAAGTAGAAACATTAACATTGGCGCAGCAGAATCGGAGCCTTCTGCAGATAGAGTTCATCCACATTAATCTAGTCTACTAAAGTAGGACTAATATATTTTGTGGGAACAGATTAAAGAGAGCTTTACTGTGGACCTGGGCAAGCTATACCTCACCTGGGAGGGTTTGATGCTTACCTTGGTGCCAAAAATGCAAACGTATTCCACTCCCTAGTGCTGTGATTGCAGACTGGGCAGCATGGAGTCCATCAATTGATTCATCATGACCCAAATCAAAATGCTGGAAACATTAGGTCCAATTTACCAGATGTGCGTTACTGGTGGGAGCTTAATGTTTTGAATTGTTGTGAGATTTTATGGAGGTATAGATAAATCACTGCAGATTATAAGGGTTTCTATTTGTTTCCCTGCCATATCACCGAAAATTTATCAAGATCTCAAGATAAGATTAGGCGCACGTGAAGAGGGAGGGAGCTGCCCATGAGAGTAATCTTAAATACTAGAACTTGAATAATTGACAGTAAGAAGGTAGAAAACAGCCAAAATGTTACAATGATTATAAGACACAATGGCTTTGGGAATATGTGAAAAGCCATGCTACTGCATTGATAACATGTGCTGATACTACTGCATTCAGCAGCATAAAGTATTTTAATCATTTCCAGGAAGAAAGCCCAATGTTGTAAAGAGGAAATTCCAAGGGAAGTATCAGCTTTTAAATCAACAAGATGTTTTCCAACATTTTAGAATATTTTGTTTGAACAGTCACTTTTTATGCAGATGTTTCAATTCTACAGTAAACAGATGAAATAGTTAAATACTTTAGCAAGTTAACAAAATGAATTAAATAAAACTGGTTGGACCGAATGGCCTGTTTCTGTGCTGTATATCCTATGTAATCCTATGTAAAACTTTCCTGTAGCTTACATCAAATAATAATGGTAAATGTACAATGACAACCATCTGCATTTATATAGCACCTTTAATATAAAATCACTCCAAGATGCTTCACAGTTGGTGCAAGGAAAATGGACAATGAGCCAGGAAAGAAGAGATTACGATGGATGACTGAAGCTGTAGTCAAAGGGAAAGGTTAACTAGAAAGAGAAGTGGTGAGGTGAAGAGATTTACGGAAATAATTCCAAAGAGTGGTATCCAGGCTGCTAAAAGCTCTGCCACCAATGGTAGAGTGAAGGAAGGAGGGCGTAAAACAGGCCAGAGTTAAAGGAGTAAAGTGCTTGGGGTGGGGGGAGAATGTAGGCTGGAGGAGATTGTGGAGATAGGATTGGGCAAGGCCATGGAGGAATATAAAGACAAGAGTAAGGCCAACAAGGACAAAGGTCGTTCCTGGGATGTGGGCATCGCTGGCAAGGTCAGCATTTATTGCCCATCCCTAGTTGCCCTTGAGAAGGTGGTGGTGAGCCGCCTTCTTGAACCACTACAGTCCGTGTGGTGAAGGTACTCCCACAGTGCTGTTAGGAAGGAAGTTCCAGGATTTTGGCCCAGCGACGATGAAGGAAAGGCGATATATTTCCAAGTCAGGAGGGTGTGTGACTTGGAGGGGAACTTGGATGTGGTGGTGTTCCCATGCGCCTGCTGTCCTTGTCCTTCTAGATGGTAGAGGTCGCGGGTTTGGGAGGTGCTGCCGAAGAAGCCTTGGCGAATTGCTGCAGTGCATCTTGTAAATGGTACACACTGCAGCCATGGTGCGCCAGTGGTGGAGGGAGTGAATGTTTAAGGTGGTGGATGGGGTGCCAATCAAGCGGGCTGCTTTGTCCTGGATGGTGTCGAGCTTCTTGAGTGTTGTTGGAGCTGCACTCATCCAGGCAAGTGGAGAGTATTCCATCACACTCCTGACTTGTGCCTTGTAGATGGTGGAAAGGCTTTGGGGAGTCAGGAGGTGAGACACTCGCCGCAGAATACCAGCCTCTGACCTGCTCTTGTAGCCATAGTATTTATGTGGCTGGTCCAGTTATGTTTGTGGTCAATGGTGACCCCCAGCATGTTGATGGTGGGGGATTCGGCGATGGTAATGCCTTTGAATGTCAAGGGGCGGTGGTTAGACTCTTGCTTGTTGGAGATAGTCATTGCCTGGCACTTGTGTGGCGCGAATGTTAATTGCCACTTATCAGCCCAAGCCTGAATGTCATCCAGGTCTTGCTGCATTTGGGCATGGACTGCTTCATTATTGCGAATGGAACTGAACACCATGCAATTATCAGCGAACATCCCCAATTCTGACCTTATGATGGAGGGAAGGTCATTGAGGAAGCAGCTGAAGATGGTTGGGCCTAGGACATTGCCCTTTACAGAGGGTGAAGAATGGAAGGCCAGTAAGGCGAGTGTTGGAGTAGTTGAACCTGGAGATGTCGAAGGCACAAATGAGGGTTCATAGAATGATACAGCACAGAAGGAGGGCCATTCGGCCCATCGTACCTGTGCCGGCTGAGCTATCCAATTAGTTCCACCCCCCTATTCTTTCCCCATAGCACTGCAAATGTTTCCACTAAGTATTTATCCAATTAACTTTTGAAAGTTATTACTGAATCTGCTTCCACCACCCTTTCAGGCAGTGCATTCCAGATCATAACAACTCGCTGCGTAAAAATATGTTTCCTCGTGTCACCTCTGGTTCGTTTGACAATTACCTTAAATCTGTGCCCTCTGGTTACCGACCCTTCTGTCATTGGAAACAGTTTCTCCTTATTTACTCTATCAAAAGCCTTCATGAGTTTGAACACCTCTATCAAATCTCTGCTTAGCCTTCTCTGCTGTAAGGAGAACAACCCCAGTTTCTCTAGTCTCTCCACGTAACTTAAGTCTTTCATCCCTGCTACCATTCTAGTAAATCTTCTCTGCATCCTCTCTAAGACCGTGACATCCTGCCTAAAGTGTGGTGTCCAATTCTGGACATAATACTCCAGCTGGGGCCTAACCTGTGTTTTATAAAGGTTTAGTATGACTTCCTTGCTTTTGTACTCTGAGCCTCTATTTATAAAGTCAAGAATCCCATATGCCTTTTTAACAGCCTTCTCAACTTTTCCTGCCACCTTCAAAGATTTGTGTACATACACCTCCAGGTATCTCTGTTCCTGCGCCCCCTTTAAAATTGTACCATTTAGTTCATATTGCCTCTCCTAATTCTTCCTACCAAAATGAATAAAATCACACTTCTCTGCATTAAATTTCATCTGCCATGTGTCTGCCCATTTCACCAGTCTGCTGATATCTTCCTGATGTATGTTACTATCCTCCTCATTGTTTACTACAGTTTTGTGTCATCTGAAAACTTTGAAATTATGCCAGGTACACCCAAGTCCAGGTCATTAATATATATCTCAAAAAGAGCAATGATCCCAACACAGAACCCTGGGAAATACCACTGCACACTTCCCTCCAGTCTGAAAAACAACCGTTCACCACTACTTTCTGCTTTCTGTCCCAGAGCCAATTTCTTATCCGCGCTGCCGCTGCCCTTTTAATCCCATGGGCTTCAAGGCCCAGAAATTCGGGTCGGAGGCTTCCCGTGGGTGCAAGCATAGCGGGTGCACTTACATAGCGCGCCTGTCGTTGTGCTGTGGGCCCGCGTGGGATTCCGATCCTGGGCCTCCTCCAGCTGCCGGTGTGCAGTGCTCGTGCATCCCAGCGGCGCAACTAGTTTGCACCGTCCCCTGGGATCACGTGGTCCATGGGGAGCCAATCGGAGCAGGGAATCTCCATTCATAGATTTGACAGGAAGACCTGTCAAATCTATGAATAGAGATCGGCCCCAAAACCTAAGTAAAACTTCAAATAAATTTTTAAAAACATCACATTTTTAAAATAACTATAAATTACATAAATTAACTATTTTAAACAAAAATTTAAATTTTTTAAAAAATGTATTAAAGTTTTTAACGGGGCTAAAAATAAACTGACCTTTCTTTAAAGTATTTAAAAATGATAAACCTGTGGAAAAAATGTTTCAATTTTACTTAATTCACCTCTTACCTTGTTAAAAGCAGGCCTTGCGCCTGCTTTTTCCACGCGCAGCTGCTGGGGACTTACCCGCACGGAGAAACCTGTAAAAAAAGCAGAAGTTCGAGGTCTACGCGCTGCCTCTCCCGCGCACGCGGTTGACACGCAAACCCCTTCCTTCAAGAGACCGGAAGTTCCGGTTTTCCGTGCATGCACAGTGCATGCGCGAAACCGACACTTCCGGTGGCCCTACGGGTGAGTACACAGCGCGTACTCACCCGTGGAGACCCAAATTTCTGGGCCATTATGTGGTACTTTGTAAAACACCTTTTGAAAGTCCATATACACAACATCAACGCATTACCCTCATCACCTCTCTTCGTTATTACATTCAAGAACTCAATCAAGTTAGTCAAATATCATTTGCCTTTAACAAATCCTTGCTGGCTTTCATTTATTAACCCATATTTTTCCAAGTGCCAATTAATTTTGTCTCGCATTAATGGCCTTGAATTTGTGGTCGCGGCATAGCTAAGGAGTACGCCACTGACATCCAAATGAAATCCGCACTTACCCTGTACGAAGCCCCAAGCGAAAACTTGCTTTCAAACGCTGCAGAGTTGTGCGCAGCGTAGTGGCCCACAGATCCCAGGGGCGCACCATGGGTGTATGAGAACCTGGGATCACGTGGGGCGGTGCTCCTTTCACTTCCTGACTCTTAGCCAATCAGGAAACAGAGGAGATTGCTGATTTGCCCACAACTCATTTTAAATAATTTAGCAACCAGAAATGCTATTTTATTAATAAATTACAATAATTGAAATAATATTTAATACACAAACCAAGATTTCAACATTAATAGAATTCGATCAAACACTGAAAACTCTTGAGATACTTTTTACTGAAGGTGTCCTTAAAACCATAAAACTCGATTAGGATGCTTTTTATGGGCTGTAGCATAAGCCTATCTCAAAATTAATGCAATTTTCTCATCCCCCCTGCGCCTGTTTGTACCAGCCGTAAAAATTTTCAAGGTAATTAATGGGCAGTAGGTGGGCAATTAGCCCAACTTTTCACCAGCATGTTGATTTCAATGGGTAGGTGAAACATGCTGCGAAGTCGATGCGGAGTCGAAACTTGGCAGATCGCAAGTTTGGGAGTTAGTGCCTGCTCTGAGAGTACGCCGTCATACTGACCACGAATTCAGGGCCAATGTCTCAAAGTTTCCGACGTTGAGCTGACTGGCCTGTAGTTACTGGGTTTATCCATCTCCCCTTTTTTGAACAGGGGTGCAACATTTGCAATCCTCCAGTCCCCTGGCACTACTTCCATGTCTTAGGAGGATTGGAAGATTGTGGCCAGAGCTTCTGCAAATTTCAACCCTTACTTCCCTCAGCAACCTAGGATGCATCCCATCCGACCTTTTCTACTTTGAGCACTGCCAACCTTTTTAATACCTCCTCTTTATCTATTTTTATCCTATCCAATTTCTCTGCTACCTCCTCCTTTACTGTGACATTGACAGCATCCTCTTCTTTAGTGATGACAGATGCAAAGTACTCATTTAGTATCTCAGCCATGCATTCTACCTTCACAAGAAGATCTCCTTTTTGGTTCTTAATTGGCCCTACCCTTCCTTTGACTACCTTTTTACTATTTATATGTTTATAAAAGACATTTGGTTCCCTTTTATGTTACCCGCTAATCTATTCTCATATATTTTCTTTGCCCCCTCCCCCATTTCCTTTTTCAATCCTCGCCTGTACTTTTGTATTCAGCTTCGTTCTCTACTGAATTATGAATCCAACATTTATCATAAGCCTCCTTTTTCTGTTTAATTTTAATCTCTATCTTTGATCATCCAGGGAGCTCTAGCTTTGGCTGCCCTTCCTTTCCCCCTTGTGGGAATGTGTCCAGTCTGTACCCGAACTATCTCCTCGTTGAAGGCCTCCCATTGCTCATTAACTGTTTTACCTGGCAATCTTTGATTCCAATCTACCTGGGCCAGATCCCTTTTCAACTCACTGAAATTAGCTCTCCTCCAGTTGAGTTTTTTCATATTTGATTTTACCTCGTCTTTTTCCATAACTACTCTAAACCTAATGATATCGTGATCACTGTTTCCCAAATGCTCTCCCACTGAAACATGCTCCACATGCCCCACTTCATTCCCCAGAACTAGACCCAGCATTGCTTCCTTCCTCGTTGGGCTGGAAACATACTGATCAAGAAAGTTCTCTTGTATACATTTCAGGAATTCCTCCCTCTCTTTTGCCCTTTACAACTGTTATTTTTCCAGTCTATAATTAAAGTCCCCCATTATCACTACTCTAAAGTTCTTGCATCTTTCTGCAATTTGCTCCTCGATTTCCTTCCCACTATCTGATGGCCTATAGTATATACCCAGCAGCGTAATCGCTCCTCTATTGTTCCTTAATTCTAACCAAAATGATTCTGTCTTTGAACCTTCAAGTACATCATCCCTTTCTGGTGCTGTTAACAGTATCTTTGATCAATACTGCCACCTCCTCCTTTTTTTCCTTCCCTATCTTTCCTGAATACATTGTAGCCAGGAATATTAAATGCCCATTCCTCCCTTGTTTGAGCCAGGTCTCTGTTATTGCCACTATATCATAAAATCCCATGTTGCTACTTGTTCTGCATGTATAAATCAAAATGCCAGCACAATATTGCTGTTTGACAGTATTATTGGCGAATTATGCTCTGATTCCATTGATTTGCACTTGTAAGATCACAAATTGGTAGGGTAGTATCCCATCACTTTCAAAATCTTTGGCAATAATGTTATTATAATAATGCTTTTGGATTTAACACTGTCTTGAAATGTTTTTTGCTGTTCTGGCGGATATAAAATAGCTGAATCTTTCATTCCAGCCTGGTTAATTAGGGAGTGCCCAGACCAGAAGGTATTAGAACGGTTGAGCAACTGCTTAAACCCAGGTTTGGATTGAGTTTGCACTTTAAACTCCTATCTCAACAAGTGTTTTTAATTTTTCAGCATCATTCGTTGCTACTAAAAAACAGACCTCAGTGATTATAATATTTTGAAATATGGGTTCAATTGTGTCAGGTTATGCTTTCAACCATTGTCTATGCTTTGTTCCATGCATTTTAAACAAAGCTTTTGAATTGTAAAGAAAGTTTTACACATATACAAAAGCAAAATACTGCGGATGCTGGAAATCTGAAATAAAAACAGAAAATGCTGGAAATACTCAGCAGGTCAGGCAGCATCTGTGCAGAGAGAAGCAAAGTTAACGTTTCAGGTCAATGATCTTTTGTCAGAACTGGAAAAGGTTAGAGATATTACAGGTTTTAAGCAAGTGCAGAGGCAGGGAAAGGGGGGGAGGGGAGGAAAGAACAAAAGGGAAGGTCTGTGATAAGATGGAAGGCAGGAGAGCTTAAAAGACAAAAGGTATGATTGTAAAAAGCAAAAGGAGATGGTAATGGGACAAGGAAAGAAACAAAAGATGGGTCTAGATGAGGTGTAAATGGGAATAGCAGAATCATCAACATCAACTGTCTGAAAAAATGGGGGCGGAGGTTATGATCTGAAATTGTTGAACTCGATGTTGAGTCCAGAAGGCTGTAAAGGGCCTAATCAAAAGATGAGGTGCTGTTCCTCGAGCTTACGTTGAGCTTCGCTGGAACAGTGTAAGAGGCCGAGGACAGGGAGGTCAGACTGGGAGAAGAGCGGAGAATTAAAGTGACAGGCGACTGGAAGCTCAGGGTCACACTTGCGGACTGAACCGAGCACTCAACGTGGTCACTCAATCTGTGTTTGGTCTCCCCATGTAGAGGAGACCGCATCGTGAGCGGCGAATACAGTATACTAAATTGCAAGAAGTACAAGTAAATCGCAGTTTCACCTGGATCTCATCTTACACATAGATGGGACTAATGGGGCTTTGGTTAATATTGAATTACACCAAAATGAGTTCATTTATGAACTATTTGAGCACAGTGCTGTTTTTACTGTACGAATATCTGTAAGGATTTTTGCCCACTTACAAAGGGGATTTTACTGTATCTTTCAGTGGTAGGGAATCTGGCACCCTGCCCCTGGAGCAGGAACCCTCTGCCAGGATTGCCAACCTGCCCTAATTGGCAGACACTCAAGATGCACCCCCTGCTGGCAGGGGCACCCACTATTGCTATTATAATGAGGCATCCTCCCCCCAATCCCACACACTTTGACAGGTTCAGGGCCTGAGGTCACCAGTGGGTGCATCCCAGCATTTAAACCGGGAAGGATAGACTACTGACCTTGGAGGTCATAATTCCCTGAAAGTGTGTACAGGTAGATAAAGCTGTCAAACAGGCCTAGATCATTTTGGGGTTTATAAATAGGGGCAGAGAGTACAAGAGTAAAGAAGTAATGAGAAATTTATACTAAATATTGGTTAGGCCACAGATAAGGTACTGTACCCATTATAGAAAGGACATTAAAGCTATAGAGCATATACAGTGTAGATTTGCCAGGAATGAGAAATTAGTTATGAGAGATTTGAGATACCGGGACTATTTCTACTGCATCAAAGAAGGCTGAGGAAATTTAATAGCAGTTTTAAAATTTATGAAGGGTTTTGATAGACTGAATAGGGAAAGACTATTTCCTATGGTTGGGGAGTCAGTGACAAGCAGTCACCAATTCAAAATTGTCACTAAGAGCACGAGAAGATAGCTTAGGAGAAATTTATTTTATACAGTGTATTGTAGGAGCATGGAATACTTTGCCACAGGATTGGTTAAGGCAGAGGCCATTGCATCTTTTAAGGAAAATTGGGTAAATATTTGAAGCAGAGGAAGATACCAAGCTATAGGGAGAGAGTGGGGCAGCGGGTTAGTTATGGATTGATCTAGCAAAGAGCTGGCACAGATATGATGAACTGATTAGCTTCCTCCTATGCTGTAAACTTGTATGATCCTCACTTTCTGAAATTTCCTTCACTTTGGTGAAGTGCCTTGTCCACACTCGCCACTTGTAACTGCTGAAAACTCACTGTTTGGAATATTAGCTGGTGCAAGACCAATAATGGAAATCCACAAGACAGTGCATTGGTATGTTAAAGCAATGTGCCGCAGAGCTAGCTTTGTGAATGTTTTCATAGTATTTTTCAGATAAGCCTTGAAGATTTTATGATTTCCTGGACCAGATTATATGACTTTTGGAATATCCCTGTTCTGTCATAATGTGCTGTGTGGAAAATGACACCAGGAAAACAGATGGATTTAGCCTCACCACAACTTTCTGTCAGAGATGCAGCATGTCTGTGTTTCTATTTGAAGTGGTAATAGACTGGGAGATGAGAGCTGTAGCTGACATAACCAACTGTGGTAACAAATGTAAAAAAAGGCAAAAATTCTATCTGTGTAGAAGGACATAGATTACATCAAGTACATTGAATTTCTAGGTAAAATGAGGAACTACATTTAATACCCTCACTATACTGCACTTTTAGGGCTAGTTCTGTGCTATGATTTCCCTCATGCGAGCCTCAATGATTAATATAATGCTACCAGTCTGACCTTTAATGTAATGATCTTGATGTGAATACCTCCAAGCTGTTCTCAACCACATGCAATATAGTTCCAGACTATTCAATGCATCTGTATTCACGGCGAACATGGGACACAACCAACAGAGTACCCTACGTCGTCCAGTACTTCCCCGGAGCGGAGAAACTACGCCATGTTCTTCGCAGCCTTCAACATGTCATCGATGACGACGAACACCTCGCTAAGGCCATCGCCACGCCTCCACTACTCGCCTTCAAACAGCCGCCTAACCTCAGAAGTACCATCGTTCGCAGCAAATTACCCAGCTTTCAGGATAACAGCGACCACGACACCACACAACCCTGCCACGGCAACCTCTGCAAGACATGCCAGATCATCAACACAGATACCATCATCACACGTGAGGACACTACCCACCAGGTACATGGTACATACTCATGTGACTCGGCCAACGTTGTCTACCTGATACGTTGCAGGAAAGGATGCCCCAGAGCATGGTACATCGGCGAGACCATGCAGACACTGAGACAACGTATGAACGGACACCGCGCAACAATCGCCAGGCAGGAGTGTTCCCTCCCAGTCGGGGAACACTTCAGCAGTCAAGGACATTCAGCCTCGGATCTGAGGGTAAGCGTTCTCTAAGGCGGCCTTCGAGACACACGACAACGCAAAATCATCGAGCAGAAACTGATAGCCAAGTTCCGCACTCATGAGGACGGCCTCAACCGGGATCTAGGGTTCATGTCACGCTACATGACGTAAAGTCATCCAGACTCGCGTCGTCGTTGGCTTGTTCACAGATGTGATTTCCAGTAAAAAAAAGTAAAAATTTTAAAGTTTATGGTTTTCCATACAGACTGCAGCATTTGACACATTAGACCCCCTGTGACCCCACCTCATTGTTTCAGTTGTATCTTGCTATGTCTTTGATGTGGTGCCTTCCTGGCTGACCTGATTGTTTCTCTGCCGAGGTGTGACGAAAGGCAGTCAGGAGGATTAAATGTAGTCGTCTGACATTGTACGCTACACATGCATTGTTCTCTATCTATATATGCTTTGTTGATTCGTATTCCTTTACTTCACCTGACGAAGGGGCAGCAGCTCCGAAAGCTTGTGATTTCAAATAAAACTGTTGGACTATAACCTGGTGTTGTGCGACTTCTCACTTTTGTCCACCCCAGTCCAACACCAGCATCTCCGCATCATCTGTATTCATTGGTTATATTTAAAATGTCCTTTTTCAGCTTAGCTCTTTTTAATCAGACAGGAAGCTGTATAAATTGAAGTGCATGTGTGCACAGGACTAAGCGGACATGCATTCATAGAATCATAGAATAGTTACAGCACGGAAGAAGGCCATTTGGCCCGTCGAACCCATGCCGGCAATTGAGCTGCATCAGCTTCGACATAGCCATGGGGTGATCAGTATAACTTCGTACTCCCCCCCACACAATACAGAAATTGAGATTTGACTGTACAAGTAATGTAAAGATGGTATAGAAGAAGAGGGTCAGGCTGAAAGAGAGGAGGAAGAATGGATTTTTTGCCATGACTACAGATGAGATGCAACACTGTCTAAGGGCAAAGTTCTGAATCAATTAAATATTTCAACCTTCTTCAGTAGCAGCATGAGGGACACCAACACCTGCCATGGGGGCTGAATGAGGATACAAATGGCAGCTGGAGCAGCCAGAAGTTTACCAATATAAAAGCGAGGGTCTACATTGTAAGGGTACTGTATGAAAAAAGATTTATGCTGATGATGTCCTTGGTGATTCTCCTGATTGGCTGCCGTAGTTTTGGTAGAAGATCAGCAGAAACTCCATTTACCCAGATATCGACTGTAATCAAAGCATTTTCAAGAGATCAGCAGCAACAACTTGCATTTCTATAGCGCCTTTAACATAGAAAAACAACCCAAAGCACTTCAGAGGAGCGTAATCAGGCAAATATTGACACCGAGCCAAAGAAGGAGACATCAGGACAGGTGACCACAAGCTTAGTCAAGGAGTTAGGTTTTAAGGAGCATCTTAAAGGAGAAGAGAAAAATAGAAATGTGGAGGGGTTCAGGAAGGGAATTCCAGACCTTAAGGCCTAGATGGCTGGAGGCACGGTCACCAATGGTGGGGCGAAGGAAATGAAAGATGCCCAAGATGTCAGAATTTGAGGAACACAGAGTTCTCGGAGGGTCGGAGGGCTGGAGGAGGTTACAGAAATAGGGAGGGACGAGGCCATGGAGTGATTTTAACACAAGGATGAGAATTTTCAAATCAAGGCTTTGGTGGAATGCAAGTCAATGTAGATCAGCGAGCACAGAGGTGAATAGGTGAATGGGAGTTAGAAGCAGGGGCCGGAATTTTCCGGGGGGTCAGCAGGCGTGATCGGTGGTGGGTCAGGTGGGAAAGTGGATTTTTTTGACAGCAGGTTGGGAACCCGCTGTCAACCCGCCGCCATGCGCCTTTCCCAATGTCGGGACTTTCAACGCTGAGCAGACCCGACCGGCAGCAGCGGGAACCTAATTAAAATGATTAGCATCTAGTTGCCAGATGCTTAACAGCCTTTTTTCACTTACCTTTTGTCTTTAACTTCATGACCACGAGATCCCTGCTGTGCGCAGACCACGGCTGTCAAACTGAGGCATGAGTTCAGTGGCCATTGCTCCAGCTGATTAATTGACAGCTTCAAATGTACAGTAAAAGCTCCCACCTGACTGATATTCACTTTCCTCAGGCAGAAGCTTTTCATCACTCCATTTCTACCACACATTCTGCAGGCTTTCCACCTTTCACTCTCCAACCACTCTCACCTCATTGGAAGAACTCTCTCACTATGTTTCTGTCATCTCTACTTCATCTGCCATCTATTCCATCAACATGGGTGCCCTTTATACTCTCTCACCTTGGTCCTCAGAATCCCACCACGATCAGCCCCAACACCAGTAGCACCAGGCACACCAGCAGCACCAACAACAACACCAACCTTCTCCGCAATCAACTGATGCTGCACAGGACAGAGGACATCAGCACCCGACCACATTGCTGCCTGGGAGGCCAGGGATGGCCTCACCATGGCCAGATTTACTTCATCTGAGGCTGTACACCCTGGATGCCACATGATGTGCCAGGTTGGCACCACCCCACACTAACGCCATAAAGCATCCCTACAATGCCCAAGCCATTCCTTTCACACTCATCACCATTGCAGGGGGTACCGTTATGTCTCACCAGTCACTGCAACTCATTAAGCCACTTCCAATGGTCGCTAGCGAATGTTTCCCCCACTATGTCAAAAAAATTACAGAATTTGGGTTTCCCCATCCTACACATTTCTCACAAATGTGGAATCCAGTCTGTTCCTTTCTGATTACTTGGTAGGTCTCCAGGGCGTCTGACCTGCGACAACAAACTGAAAGATCCCCTTAACAGTGATATCAGCAAGATTCGAGTTGTTGTCGAGATACGAGGCGCCCCAACTACGCTCTGGAGGACCAAGAATATACATTACTCAAACAAAATTCTATTCACCAACCTCACACTTTAGAGATGACACTAAAGGTAGCTTCAAAGTGAGTTGGTGGTTCCTAGCATTGTTCATCAGTTATTCCTCCTCTTCTCACCTAGAGCAGCTTTTTCAAACAAGCATGGATATTGTCCATAACTGCTGCCCTACCATTAGCTAGGGTATGAGGGACAAGTTGGCCATGGTAGATTGGGAGACTACACTAGAAGGTATGAAAGTGGACATACAATGGCTAACATTCAAGGAAATAATGCATAATTTGCAACAAACATATATTCCTCCAGGGCATAAAAACTCAAAAGGAAAAGTGATCCAACCATGGCTAACAAAAGAAATTAAAGCTAGTATTAAGTCAAAGGAGGAAGCTGATAAAGTTGCCAGAAAAAGCGGTCAGCCTGAGGATTGGGATCTTTTGAGAAATCAGCAAAGGGGGACCAAGAAATTGATAAAGAAAGGGAAAATGGAATATGAGCACAAACTAGCAAAAAATATAAAAACGGATTGCAAAAGTTTCTATAGGTATGTGAAAAGAAAAGACTGGTGAAGGTAAATGGAGGTCCTTTACAGTCAGAGACGGGAGAATTTATAATGGGGAATGAGGAAATGGCTGAGAAATTAAATAAATACTTTGTTTCTGGAAGACACAAAAAACCTCCCAGAAATACGAGAATGAGGAACTTAAAGAAATTATTATTAGTAAAAAAACAGTACTAGCAAAATTAATGGGACTAAAAGTCGATAAATCCCAAGGACCGATGACCTGCATCCTAGGGTTTTGAAAGAGGTGGCCATTGGGATAGTGGACGCATTGGTTGTCATCTTCAAAAATTCTATAGATTCTGGAACGGTTCCTGCAGATTGGAGGATAGCAAATGTAACCCCGCTATTTAAGAAAGGAGGGAGAGAGAAAAAGGGGAACTACAGACCTGTTAGCCTCACATCAGTAGTTGGGAAATGCTGGAATCCATTATAAAGGATGCAATAACTGGGCACTTAGAAACTAATAGTAAGATTGGGCAGAGTCAACATGGATTTATGAAAGGGAAATCCTGTTTGACAAACCTATTGGAGTTCTTTGAGGATGTAACTAGTGGAGGAGACAAAGGGGAACCGGTAGATGTGGTGTATCTGGATTTTCAGAAGGCCTGTGATAAGGTCCCATATACTAGTATGGATTGAGAATTGGTTAACAGACAGAAAACAAAGAGTATGGATAAACGGGTCTTTTTCAGGATGGCAGTCTGTGACTAGTGGGGTACCGCAAGGATCGGTGCTTGGGCCCCAGCTATTCACAATCTATATCAATGATTTGGATGAGGGGACTAAATGTAACATTTCCAAATTTGTTGATGATACAAAGCTAGGTGGCAGTGTCAGTTGTGAAGAGGATGTGAAGAGGCTTCAAGGGGATCTCGACAGGCTCAGTGAGTGGACGAGAACATGGCAGATGGAATATAATGTGGATAAATGTGAAGTTATCCACTTTGGTAGAAAAAACAGAAAGGCAGAGTATTTCCTAAATGGTGAAAGATTGGGGAATGCAGATGCTCAAAGGGACCTGGGTGTCCTTCTACATGAGTCACGGAAAGTGAATATGCAGGTGCCGCAAGCCAGTTGGAAGGCAAATGGTATGCTGGCCTTCATTATAATAGGATTTGAGTACAGGAGTAAAAAAGTCTTACTCCAATTATATAGGGCCTTGGTGAGACCACACCTGGAGTACTGTGTACAATTTTGGTCTCCTTACCTAAGGAAGGATAGACTTGCCATAGAGGGAGTGCAACGAAGGTTCACGAGATTGATTCCTGGGATGGCGGGACTGTTGTATGAGAAGAGATTGAGTAAACTAGACCTGTATTCTCTAGAAGAATGAGAGGGGTCTCATTGAAGCATACAAAATTATTACAGGGCTTGATAGGATGGATGCTGGGAAAATGTTTCCCTTGGCTGGGGAGTCTAGAACCAGGGGCCACAGCCTCAGGATAAAGGGTAGGCCATTCAGGACTGAGATGAGAAGAAATTTCTTCACACAGAGGGTGGTGAATCTTTGGAATTCTCTACCCCAGAGGGCTGTGGAGGCTCAGTCATTGGGTATATTCAAAACAGAAGTCGATAGATTTCTGACTAGTAAGAGCATCAAGGGATATAGCGATAGGGCCGGTGAATGGAGTTGAGGCAGAAGATCAGCCGTGATCTCATTGAATGGCGGAGCAGGCTCGAAGGGCCGAATGGCCTACTCCTGCTCCTATTTCTTATGTTCTTATGACACAGAATAGAATCCACTTCTTCCATCAAGATTGTTCATTAATGCCTTCCATCTGCAGTATATTCCATCAGTTTCTTATTAGCTCCATGCAGATAGATCTTTGCTTTGACCCACTGAATCAGAGGCAAACTCAGTATAATGCTCTTTCAAGACTGCAAGGATGCCTTTGTGGGTTTGTTCATGAACATTAAACTTCTCAGTATTTGGCATTAGCCTAGAGGAACCCCTTTGATCTTGATTGACTACAGACTTTAGTCAATAAAAACGAGCTTTGGGACTCTTCTGGGTAATTGCAAGCCTTTGCAGAGTAAAGCAATCCACCAATGCCATTTGACCCTCCTGGCTTCCTGACTTGTTGCATCATGAGCTCCCTTTGGAGGAAGTCTTGATTGCTTCAAGTATTGATTTAAAGGCCCTTTGCTTTTGCCTAGTAGCTCTCCTTCTTTCCAATTCGATTCACTCCACATAATATCAAGAAATGGCTGAGCGCACTGTATACTGCAAAGGCTATGGGCCCTGACAACATCCCAGCTGTCGTGCTGAAGACTTGTGCTTCAGAACTAGCCGTGCCTCGAGCCAAGCTGTTCCAGTACAGCTACAACATTGGCATCTATCTGACAATGTGGAAAACTGCCCAGGTATGTCCTGTCCACAAAAAACAGGACAAATCCAATCTGGCCAATTCCCGCCTCATCAGTCTACTCTCAATTATCAGCAAAGTGATGGAAGGTGTCATCACCAGTGCTATTAAGCAGCACTTACTCACCAATAACCTGCTTACCAGTGCTCAGTTTGGGTTCTGCCAGGACCACTCAGCTCCAGACCTCATTACAGCCTTGGTACCAACGTGGACAAGAGAGCTGAATTCCAGAGGTGAGGTGAAAGTGACTGCCCTTGACATCAAGGCAGCATTTGACCGAGTGCGGCATCAAGGAGCCCCAGTAAAACTGAAGTCAATGGAAATCGGGGGGGAAAACTCTCCACTGGCTGCAGTCATACCTAGCACAAAGGAAGATGGTTGTGGTTGTTGGAGGCCAATCATCTCAGCCCCAGGACATTGCTGCAGGAGTTCCTCAGGGCAGTGTCCTAGGCCCAACCATCTTCAGCTGCCTCATCAATGACCTTCCCTCCATCATAAGGTCAGAAGTGGGGATATTCGCTGATGATTGCAGTGTTCAGTTCCATTTGCAACTCCTCAGATAATGAAGCAGTCCGTGCCCACATGCAGCAAGACCTGGACAACATTCAGGCTTGGGCTGATAAGTGGCAAGTAACACTCGTGCCACACAAATGCCAGGCAATGACTATCTCCAAAAGAGAGAGTCTAACCATCTCCCCTTGACATTCAACAAGCTGATGGCATATACTGCAGAAGGAAGGCATTCATGAACAATCTTGATGGAAGAAGTGGACTCTATTCTGTGTCATAAGAACATAAGAACATAAGAAATAGGAGCAGGAGTAGGTCATTCGGCCCTTCGAGCCTGCTCCGCCATTCAATGAGATCATGGCTGATCTTCTGCCTCAACTCCATTCACCGGCCCTATCGCCATATCCCTTGATGCTCTTACTAGTCAGAAATCTATCGACTTCTGTTTTGAATATACCCAATGACTGAGCCTCCACAGCCCTCTGGGGTAGAGAATTCCAAAGATTCACCACCCTCTGTGTGAAGAAATGTCTTCCCATCTCAGTCCTGAATGGCCTACCCTTTATTCTGAGGCTATGGCCCCTGGTTCTAGACTCCCCAGCCAAGGGAAATATTCTCCCAGCATCCACCCTATCAAGCCCTGTAATAATTTTGTATGCTTCAATGAGATCTCCTCTCATTCTTCTGAATTCAAGAGAATACAGGCCTAGTTTACTCAATCTCTTCTCATACGACAGTCCCGCCATCCCAGGAATCAATCTCCTGAACCTTCGATGCACTCCCTCTATGGCAAGTATATCCTTCCTTAGGTAAGGAGACCAAAATTGTACACAGTACTCCAGGTGTGGTCTCACCAAGGCCCTATATAATTGGAGTAAGACTTTTTTTACTCCTGTACACAAATCCTCTTATAATGAAGGCCAGCATACCATTTGCCTTCCTAATGGCTTGCGGCACCTGCACATTCACTTTCCGTGACTCATGTAGAAGGACACCCAGGTCCCTTTGAGCATCTGCATTCCCCAATCTTTCACTATTTAGGAAATACTCTGCCTTTCTGTTTTTTCTACCAAAGTGGATAACTTCACATTTATCCACATTATATTCCATCTGCCATGTTCTCGTCCACTCACTGAGCCTGTCGAGATCCCCTTGAAGCCTCTTCACATCCTCTTCGCAACTGACACTGCCACCTAGCTTTGTATCATCAGCAAATTTGGAAATGTTACATTTAGTCCCCTCATCTAAACCATTGATATAGATTGTGAATAGCTGGGGCCCAAGCACCGATCCTTGCGGTACCACACTAGTCACAGCCTGCCATCCTGAAAAAGACCCGTTTATCCATACTCTTTGTTTTATGTCTGTTAACCAATTCTCAATCCATGCTAGTCTATTACCCCCAATTCCATGTGCCCTCATTTTGTTCACCAACCTCTTGTGTGGGACCTTATCAAAGTCCTTCTGAAAATCCAGATACACCACATCTACCGGTTCCCCTTTGTCTACTCCACTAGTTACATCCTCAAAGAACTCCAATAGGTTTGTCAAACAGGATTTCCCTTTCATAAATCCATGTTGTCTCTGCCCAATCTTACTATTAGTTTCTAAGTGCCCAGTTATTGCATCCTTTATTATAGATTCCAGCATTTTCCCAACTACTGATGTGAGGCTAACAGGTCTGTAGTTCCCCTTTTTCTCTCTCCCTCCTTTCTTAAATAGTGGGGTTACATTTGCTATCCTCCAATCTGCAGGAACCATTCCAGAATCTATAGAATTTTGGAAGATGACAACCAATGCGTCCACTATCCCAATGGCCACCTCTTTCAAAACCCTAGGATGCAGGTCATCCGGTCCTTGGGATTTATCGACTTTTAGTCCCATTAATTTTGCTAGTACTTTTGTTTTACTAATAATAATTTCTTTAAGTTCCTCATTCTCGTCACACCCTTGGTTTTCTCGTATTTCACCTTCACCTCACGGACTCAAGTGGTTCAAGAAGGCGTCTCACCACCACCTTCTCAACGGCAATTAGGGATGGGCAATAAATGCTGGCCTTGCCAGTGACGCCCACATCCCATGAACGAATAAAAGTTACTTTAGCACTGTGCTGCTGAATAAATGCGTGACTAGCAGACTCTGGCTTCAATTTGTTCATAATTTTGGCTGCAGAGGCAAAACCAAAAGCTGCTCCCATTTGTATCTGTGTCCATAGGCCCTTCGACTATCTGGTAACTACGTAACCTGTAAGGAAAGATCACAAATCTGTTCCTGAGAGAGAAGGAAAAAATCCATTTTCAAGCTTCTTACCACCCAAAGTGTTGGTGTTCCAGATGAGAAAAGAGGGACAGCTGGCCTCTGCGTCTTTTCTGGTTCTAGTGTCCATTTATTCTCATTTTCAATCTGATTTTCTATCTTAAAGTGGAAAAAATCCTTCTTTCTGCTTTAATCACATGTGGTTTTTTTTTACTTAAAAATAATCCAAAATGTGTGTAATCCAGTGTTTTATTTTCCTGTTGTAATGTAGAATTATTTCCCCTAAAGGAGCACAAGGCAGTGAAATGAAGAGAGGATTGCAGCACTCCAGTAGAAGGACAACATTTCAGTCAATGGTACTACATCTTCGTGCATGAGAAATGATGAGAAGGAAAAGCAAAGTGATTTCAAAATTCACTGTCTTCTTCTTCTTAGGCAGTCCCTCAGAACCGAGGATGACTTGCTTCCACATTAAAAATGAGTTCGCAGCTGACTGATGAGTCCAATGCAGGGACCTATAGTCTCTGTCACAGGTGGGGCAGACGGTGGTTGAAGGGGCGGGTGGGTGGGGTACTTGGGTTGACGTGCGCTCCTTGCGCTGCCTGTGTTTGGCTTCCGCTTGCTCCTAGCGAAGAGATTCAAGGTGTTCGGCGCCTTCCCGGATGCTTCTCCTCCACTTTGTGCGGTCTTGGGCCAGGGATTCCCAGGTGTCAGTGGGGATGTTACACTTTTTCAAGGAGGCTTTGAGGGTGTCCTTGAAGCGTTTCCTCTGCCCACCTGGGGCTCTCTTGCTGTGTCGGAGCTCCAAGTAGAGCGCTTGTTTTGGGAGTCTCGTATCGGGCATGCGGACAATGTGACCTGTCCATCGGAGCTGATCGAGCATGGTCAAAGCTTCGATGCTGGGGATGTTGGCCTGAGCAAGAACACTGACGTTGGTGCGCCTATCCTGCCAATGGATTTGCAGGATCTTGCGGAGGCAGCGTTGGTGGTACCTCTCCAGTGCTTTGAGGTGCCTGATGTACATGGTCCATGTCTCTGAGGCATACAGCAGGGCGGGTATCACTGCTGCTCTGTAGACCATGAGCTTAGTGCCGGGTTTGAGGTCCTGGTCTTCAAACACTCTCTTCCTCAGGCGACCGAAGGCTGCACTGGCACACTGAAGGCAGTGTTGGACTTCGTCGTCGACGTCTGCCCTTGTTGACAGTAGGCTTCCAAGGTATGGAAAGTGGTCCACGTTGTCCAAGGCCTTGTCATGGATTTTGATAATCAGGGGGCAGTACTGTGTGGCGGGGGCAGGTTGGTAGAGGACCTTTGTCTTACGGATGTTTAATGTAAGGCTCATGCTCTCGTACGCTTCGGTGAAGGTGTTGACGATGGTTTGGAGTTCGACCTCCGAGTGAGCGCAGACCACACTTCTCAATGGTTGGGTGAGCCGTAATTCTTGTGCTTCAATTGTCAAATACTATTCCTCCAGCAGATGGCAGTACAGAGCTTGTGCGAACTTATATCCCATCATATTCAGGCATTACCAGTATGTTCAATACTCCAGCCACTGCCTGATGAGATTCAATTGGTTAGCATTATTATCATTTAGTGTAACAAATTTTAAAGTCTGATGCTATCCACATCATGTTTGCTAAGGGGTCATGTCAAACTGGTTTCAATCCAAATTTCACCAGTTCCAACAATGTTGTTAGAAAGCATTGAGTTTACATCATAGATTTATGTCAATAAGCAATGATCTGTACAAAATATCACACTGACTGCCCTCTTACTTCAATACTACACCACATGGAGAAGAGTAACCAGTGAAGGCAAATGTCACGGCTGGGACATTTTGAAAACCACTGTGCACTAAAAAAATGTTTTATTCGTTAATGGGATGTGGGCGTCACTGGCAAGGTCAGCATTTATTGCCCATCTCTAGTTGCCCTTGAGAAGGTGGTGGTGAGCCGCCTTCTTGAACCGCTGCAGTCTGTGTGGTGAAGGTACTCCCACAGTGCTGTTAGGGAGGGAGTTCCAGGATTTTGACCCAGCGACGATGAAGGAATGGCGATATACTTCCAAGTCAGGATGGTGTGCGACTTGGAGGGGAACTTGGAGGTGGTGGTGTTCCCATGCACCTGCTGCCCTTGTCCTTCTAGGTGGAAGAGGTCGCGGGTTTGGGAGGTGCTGCCGAAGAAGCCTTGGCGAGTTGCTGCATTGCATCTTGCACATGGTACACACTGCAGCCACGGTACGCCGGTGGTGGAGGGTGTGAATGTTTAAGGTGGTGGATGGGGTGCCAATCAAGCAGGGCTGCTTTGTCTTGGATGGTGTTGATCTTCTTGAGTGTTGTTGGAGCTGCACTCATCCAGGCAAGTGGAGAGTATTCCATCACACTCCTTACTTGTGCCTTGTAGATGGTGGAAAGGCTTTGGGGAGTCAGGAGGTGAGACACTTGCCGCAGAATATCCAGCCCCTGACCTGCTCTTGTTGCCACAGTATTTATGTGACTGGTCCAGTTACGTTTCAGGTCAATGGTGACCCCCAGGATGTTGATGGTGAGGGATTTGGTGATGGAAATGCCGTTGAATGTCAAGGGGCGGTGGTTAGACTCTCGCTTTTTGGAGAAAGTCATTGCCTGGCACTTGTGTGGCGGGAATGTTACCTGCTACTTATCAGCTCAAGCCTGAATGTCGTCCAGGTCTTGTTGCATGCGGGCATGGACTGCTTCATTATCTGAGGAGTTATGAATGGCACCGAACACTGTGCAGTCATCAGCGAACATCCCCACTTCTGACCTTATGTTGGAGGGAAGGTCATTGATGAAGCAGCTGAAGATGGTTGGGCCTAGGACACTGCCCTGAGGAACTCCTGCGGCGATGTCCTAGGGCTGTGATGATTGACCTCCAACCACCACAACCATCTTCCTTTGTGCTAGGTATGACTCCAGCCAGTGGAGAGTTTCCCCCCCGATTTCCATTGACTTCAGTTTTACTAGGGCTCCTTGATGCCACACTCAGTCAAATGCTGCCTTGATGTCAAGGACAGTCACTCTCAACTGACCTCTTAAATTCAGCTCTTTTGTCCATGTTTGGACCAAGGCTGTAATGAGGTCTGGAGCCGAGTGGTCCTGGCAGAACCCAAACTGGGCATCAGTGAGCAGGTTATTGGTGAGTAAGTGCTGCTTGATAGCACTGTCGACTACACCTTCCATCACTTTGCTGATGATTGAGAGTAGACTGATGGGGCAGTAATTGGCTGGATTGGATTTGTCCTGCTTTTTGTGGACAGGACATACCTGGGCAGTTTTCCACATTGTCGGATAGATGCCAGTGTTATAGCTGTACTGGAACAGCTTGGCTAGAGGCATGGCTAGGTCTGGAGCATAAGTCTTCAGCACAACAGCCGGGATGTTGTTGGGGCCCATAGCCTTTGCTGTATCCAGTGCGCTCAGCCGTTTCTTGATATCACGTGGAGTGAATCGAATTGGCTGAAGACTGGCTTCTGTGGTGGTGGGGACCTCAGGAGGAGTCCAATATGGATCATCCACTTGGCACTGCTGGCTGAAGATGGTTGCAAGCGCCTCAGCCTTGTCTTTTGCACTCACGTGCTGGGCTCCACCATCATTGAGGATGGGGATATTCATGGAGCCGCCTCCTCCCGTTAGTTGTTTAATGGTCCACCACCATTCACAACTGGTTGTGGCAGGACTGCAGAGCTTTGATCTGATCCATTGATTGTGGGATCGCTCAGCTCTGTCTATAGCATGCTGCTTCCCCTTTAGCATGCATGTAGTCCTGTGTTGCAGTTTCCCCAGATTGGCACCGCATGTTTAGGTATGCCTGGTGCTGCTCCTGGCATGCTCTTCTACACTCCTTATTGAACCAGGTTTGGTCCCCTGGCTTGATGGTAATGGTAGAGTGAGGGAGATGCCCGGCCATGAGGTTACAGATTGTGGCGGAATACATTCTGCTGCTGCTGATGGCCCACAGCGCCTCATGGATGCCCAGTTTTGAGCTGCTAGATCTGTTCCGAATCTATCCCATTTAGCACGGTGGTAGTGCCACACAACACGATGGAGGGTATCCTCAGTGTGAAGATGGGACTTCGTCTCCACGATGGTTGTGCAGTGGTCACTGCTACCAATACTGTCATGGACAGATGCACCTGCGACAGGTAGATTTGTGAGGACGAGGTCAAGTAGGTTTTTCCCTTGTGTTGGTTCTCTCACCACCTGTCGCATGCCCAGACTGGCGCTATGTCCTTCAGGACTCGGCCAGCTCGGTCAATAGTGGTGCTACCGAGCCACTCTTGGTGATGGACTTTGAAGTCCCCCACCCAGAGTATTTTCTTAATAATGTACAATTTAGGGTATTTCTTTTAAATTGGCAGTGCTTTTTTAAATGTTCCTTTTAAAATACTCCATCTAGCACCATCCCCACTGCAGTTCCTGGTCCTATAAAAATGCCATATGGCATTTCCTTTGTAGCTGTGCAGTGCAGCTGTAGACTATAGCAATGCTAGCATACAGTGAATGGGTTAACAGGTATTTCCATGATTACCGAGTATTTTTAACCCGTATAACCAGCATGAGTCACATCCTGAGTCACATCCTAACAGTGATAAATCACTACTCATCAAGCTACATGTGCCTGTAACTATCTGTGTTTATATATAGATGATACAGCTTGAACAGTCCATTAAATATCACCTTTACATGTACAAGTCTTTGATAGGATAATCTCCTATTGTTAAGAAGCACATCCACAGTACCATTTTAGAACTAACCAAAGCAATCTAAAGGTTCAGAAATGATTAAAACAGTTAAATGTATAACTTTTTATCGAGCTATGAGTGAAGAGATAGAACAGTTTTCTATATAAAATCAGCAAATCAAAGTAACAGTTTAGGGGTTGTTGCAAAAGCCATGATATAGTCTTCTCCCTGATTACAGAATGGATAAAATCACAACTGAACAATGGGAGGTGGCACTAAGGCTATGAAGAACCTTTGCTTGGCAGAAGCTGGCAGCCAGGCTCAATCGTAGTGTCCACTACCTGCAGGGTTTTGGGAACAGATGTGACCACACTTTGAGGACTCTGGCAAGGTAAGATTACCCAACAGTACCATGCATCAGGTAGATGATCCAAGATTACATACTACAAAGTATTGCCTGTCAACCTGTCCCACAGTCGTTGCTTGTTCATAGCACTCATACAACATGCAATCCTCAGTAAGGCGCTCGTTCAAGCTTCAACTTAGAATTGAAAGCCTGCCACATTCAAATCAACCAAGGGAGTCATGCATTAAATAATCATAACACAAACATGGTCACTTACTGACACCCAGGATGGGCTGAGGTTTGGGCACACATCTGCCCCTGTGTATGTGATCCTTCAACTTAAAACATCTCAAGACTACTTCTCTGCTTGGATGACAAAACAGCACATAATACAAGTAATGACTGATGCATCAGTCACCTGTTTGATACATGTACAGCCGGTACTAGCCTGGAATGAGCTGGAGGCAGGAAAGTTAACAGTGATGGCCATATTGACTGCCACTGCCAGTGTCATGACTATGCCACAGTTGGCTACACGTGTCCTTGTAGCAGATCATACAGCTCTACAACTGGCGCTCTGCTGACCCAGAACCTCTGGACACAATTGCCCTCAGTCATTGTCAGATGCTTGTGCCAAGGTTTGAAAATATGGTTGGTGGCATAATGGCAGTGTGATCAATGCAGCTCAGGTGCCTTCTATCTATCTCCCTGGCATATCTTCTAGTACCACTTCAACCATGGAATACTGTATTTGGAGTTCATCCTTGTCACTCCTGCTCCATGAGACTCTGAGGTTTGCACCAGGATACCTTATGGAAATTGGTATTGGAAGAACCCCTTTTCATATGCCCTCATTTTTCATCTGTTGCTGTTCTGATTATCCCTTCTCTAGCTCTCTGCAGCCTTTGCCAAGGTTGACCATGCTCCTGGAATGCCTCTCCTCCATTTCCAGCTCAGTGCAACTACCTTTGTTTGATTCCACTCCTATCTATTTGATTGTTGCCAGAACATCTCCAGCAATGGCTTCTCTTCCTGCCACCACATTATTACCTCCGGATTCCCCCAAGGATCTAACCTTGGTCCCCTCCTCTTCCTCATTTACATGCTGTCCATTGGCAACATTGTTTGCAGACATTGGGTCAGCTTCCACATGTATGCTGAGGACACCCAGCTCTACTTCATCACTGCTCTCTTAACCCCTCCACTGATTGTATGATGTGTATCAGACATCCAGTCTAGGATGAGTCACAATTTCCTCCCTATATCTGTAACCTCCTCCAGCCTTACAACCCCTGCCGAACTCTCTGTTCCTCTGACTCTGGCGTCTTGTGCATCCTTCCTTCCCTTCGCCCAACCATTGGCGGCTGACCTTCAGCAGCCTAGGCTCCATGCTCTGCAGTACCCTCCCTGAACTCCTTGCCTTTCCACCTCCTTTTTCTCCAAGACATTCCTTAAAATCCATCTCTTCAATCAAGCTATTAGTCATCTCTCCAAATAACTCCTTCGAATCATAGAATCACAGAATGGTTACAGCATGGAAAAAGGCTATTCGGCCCGTCGAGCCCGTGCCGGCTCTCTGCAAGAGCACTTCAGCTGGTCCCACTCCCCCACCCTTTCCCCGTAGCCCTGCAAATTTCTTTCCTTCAGATACTTATCCAACTCCCTTTTGAAAGCCGTGGTTGAATCTGCCTCCACCACCCTTTCAGGCAGTGCATTCCAGATCTTAACCACTCGCTGCGTAAAAAAGTTTTTTCTTACATTGCCTTTGGTTCTTCTGCCAACCATCTTAAATCTGTGTTCTCTGATTCTGGACCCTTCTGCCAATGGGAACAGTTTGATTTTGCATTCACTTTTTCCTTACCCATCCGTGAAGTGTCTTGAGACTTTTTCTTCCTATGCTAAAGGCACTATATAAATGCAAGTTGTTGTCATCTTAATTCTTCTTCTTCTTCTTAGGCAGCCTCTCGGAACCGAGGATGACTTGCTTCCACATTAAAAATGAGTTCTCAGGTGACTGATGAGTCCAATGCGGGACCTACAGTCTCTGTCACAGGTGGGGCAGACGGTGGTTGAAGGGGCGGGTGGGTGGGGTGCTTGGGTTGACGTGCGCTCCTTGTGCTGCTTGTGCTTGGCTTCCGCTTGCTCCCGGCGAAGAGACTCGAGGTGTTCGGCGCCTTCCCGGATGTTTCTCCTCCCATTTGTGCGGTCTTGGGCCAGGGATTCCCAGGTGTCAGTGGGGATGTTGCAGTTTTTCAAGGAGGCTTTGAGGGTGTCCTTGAAGTGTTTCCTCTGCCCACCTGGGGCTCTCTTGCCGTGTCGGAGCTCCGAGTAGAGCGCTTGTTTTGGGAGTCTCGTATCGGGCATGCGGACGATGTGACCCATCCATCAGAGCTGATCGAGCGTGGTCAAAGCTTCGATGCTGGGGATGTTGGCCTGAGCGAGAACACTGATGTTGGTGCGTCTATCCTGCCAATGGATTTGCAGGATCTTGCGGAGGCAGCGTCGGTGGTACCTCTCCAGTGCTTTGAGGTGCCTGCAGTACATGGTCCATGTCTCTGAGGCATACAGGAGGGCAGGTATCACTGCTGCTCTGTAGACCATGAGCTTAGTGCCAGGTTTGAGGTCCTGGTCTTCAAACACTCTCTTCTCAGGTGATCGAAGGCTGCACTGGCACACTGAAGGCGGTGTTGGACTTCGTCATCGACGTCTGCCCTTGTTGACAGAAGGCTCCCGAGGTATGGAAAGTGGTCCACGTTGTCCAAGGCCTCGTCATGGATTTTGATAATCGGGGAGCAGTACTGTGTGGCGGGGGCAGGTTGGTAGAGGACTTTTGCCTTACGGATGTTTAGTGTAAGGCCCATGCTCTCGTACGCTTTGGTGAAGGTGTTGACGATGGTTTGGAGTTCAACCTCCGCGTGTGTGCAGATGCAAGCGTCATCTGCACACTGTAATTCGATGACAGAGGATGGGACGACCTTGGATCTGGACTGGAGGCGACGGAGGTTGAACAGTTTCCCGTTTGTTCTGTAAATTAGCTCCACTCCAGCGGGGAGCTTATTGAGGGTGAGATGGAGCATTGCAGCAAGGAAGATCGAGAAGAGCGTTGGTGTGAAGACACAGCCTTGCTTGACCCCGGTCTGTACATGAATTGGGTCTGTGGTGGAACCATTGGTCAGGATCACGGCTTGCATGTCGTCGTGAAGCAGGTGGAGGATGATGACAAACTTTTGAGGGCAGCCGAATTTGAGGAGGACACTCCATAATCCCTCATGGTTGACAGTGTCGACAGCCTTTGTGAGATCAAAGAAGGCCATGTACAGTGGTTGGTGCTGTTCCCTGCATTTCTCTTGTAATTGACGCACGGTGAAGATCATGTCCATTGTGCCCCTTAGTGGGTGGAATCCGCATTGCGACTCTGGGAGGAGCTCTTCGGCCACTGGGAGAAGGTGATTGAGGAGGATTCTTGCGATGACTTTCCCTGTGGCAGACAGTGGGGAAACTCCTCTGTAATTACCGCAATCGGACTTGTCACCTTTCTAGAAGATGGTCACAATTATGGCGTCTCTGAGATCCCCTGGCATGCTCTCCTCCTTCCAGATAAGAGAAATGAGTTCATGAATTCTCGCCAGTAGTGCTTCTCCGCCATGCTTAGTGCCTCGGCGGGGATTCCATCTGCTCCTGAGGCCTTGTTGTTCTTCAGTTGTCAGATGGCCTGTTCAACCTCATGCCGGGCTGGGGTTGTGCTGAGATGGTGGCGGGTAGCATGCTGCGAGATGGAGTTGAGGACACTCACGTCGAAGACAGAGTCTCGGTTAAGGAGATCTTCGAAGTGCTCCTTCCAGCGGACACTGACTCTGGCATTGTTACTCTGCTAATACTCGATTTACACTTCATTTTCCAGATAGTGTGCAAGTCTTTTTTTGTGACATGTGAAAACAAAGGTATCATAATGAGGAAATAAAGAATGGTTCCCCAAAAATATGTATGAATAAAAAATTAGGAAACACTGAAGAAACTAATAAAATGGCCTAATACAAAAGCAAAATACTGCGGATGCTGGAAATCTGAAATAAAAAATAAAAACAGAAAGAATGCAGGAAATACTCAGCAGGTCAGGCAGCATCGTGGAGAGAGAAACAGAGTTAACGTTTCAGGTCGATGACCCTTTGTCAGAACTGGAAAAAGATTTTTAAGCAAGTGCAGGGGCAGGGAAAGGGGGGAGGGGAGGAAAGAACAAAAGGGAAGCACTGTGATAGGATGGAAGGCAGGAGAGATTAAAAGACAAAAGGGACGATAGTACAGAGCAAAAGCAGATGGTAATGGAACAGGTTAAGAAACAAAAGATGAGTCTAGAAGAGGTAAATGGGAATGGCAGAATCATCAACAGCTGCCATGTGAAAAAAAAATAAGGGCAGAGATTATGTTCTGAAATTTTTGAACTCGATGTTGAGTCCAGAAGAGTCCATAAAATGGCCTGTTTCTGTGCTGTACATTCTATGTAATATGTAAGAATGAGCCTTGAAGGCAAAAAAAACAACCGCAATGCAAAAACGAGGAAATTGTTCAAAGTATTCATTTAAATATTTTTGCAGTGGGCATTAAATGAGGTTATGGCATGAAATGTGCACTCGCACTCTGGCACACAGTTTGCAGTTGGTCAGAAAATTGCTAGCAGAAAAATATCAGGTGCAAAGATGCCAATGGCCTACTCGATCAATTTTCCAACCTCTTGCACCCCTTTCATACCTGCGGAACTGGCACGGCTGGTCAGAAAATATACCCGCCCATAAAGATCACAATGGTTAACTTTCCAAAAACATGCTTATTGCTAAAATTGCAGAGGATATAGAATTGCACTGCTGTGTTTGATCATCTATTCTGGTTCTTCCCTTTGTCGATGAGAATTTTGATTTGCAAGTCAAAATATTGTGACAAACTTCATGAAACCTCAATACAAAAAGCTCAGTTATGAAAAACCTACCATTATAAAATATATTCCCCCTCATCCCTATAATAGTCATTATGGGAGCTCAGGTCTTCATAAGATGAACACATGATTAAAAAAAGTCTTCCCAATCTTAAACTTTGATCAATTTCTATGAACTTGTAATAATAAAGTTTCAATATGTAGTCCTTAAAGGAAGTGAGTTATTTTCTGTATCAAATGCAATGCTTTCTGTGAGAGCCAATTGCACTCTAAATTGTAAGTAGAAGTTGTTTATCTAACCCAAGAACAGTGCTATCTATAATTGGAGTCAAATGAATTAATTTGATATGTTAGTTAGATTAGATATAAGTTTATAAATTAATTTTCCTATTTAAATACTTTCTGTATGCATATTTACTTTCATTCAATTGGCATGATTAGTAAATTCATTATCCAGAGAATTAGCAATGTGTGGTCCAGAACTGATTTATGCGGGTTGTACAAGTTCTGCTAAGAGTATCTCAGCAACGCCAAAGCATTTTGGGCTTTATTTTACTACTGGGAAACATTCTAGCTGAATGGCTCTAAGCCTAAAACACAGGTGAAACAGCGGCCATAAACAACATGCCATTAACAGTGATACGGTTTCACTTACTCTTGTAGTAGTTGAGCAGTTACTTTTTGCATGACAAACCATGAAACTGAATATGCTTAAAAATTATTTTGCCACACTGAGATGGGTCATTTGTTGTTCTTGTTGTTATAACAGCTTCCACAGATAACTGTTTAACGTCACAGGCTTTGCAATGTCCAAGATGTCCGTCTCCACACACACACACACACACACATTTACTTTTTGGCAGTAAACTTCCAAAGATTGGATCTTTGTGATGTATCTTGTCTGTTTACATAAACAATCCTGTTTTTGGCGCCAAGAAATGTGCAAATAGGACTTTTGCATGTGGAGCCTTTCTCTCAAAACAAACTGGAGGAAGTACACAGAGTACACACAAGTTTGTCGAGCAATGTTATGAGAAATGAAGAGGGATTTTCCATTTCATTCAACACAGTTAGTGGTTATATGAAAGATCAATGCTTTCTTCATCTTTTTAGCACCATTCAGCTCCATGACTGAAAAATTTGGATCTGAAATTTTCAAACTAGCTTTAGTTTACTTCTGAGTTAAAGATTTGGAATTGCTTTTTTTATGAATACAAGTGCCAGTAATTGAGAGGTATCAATAATGGGTATTTACCTGTTCCCAGCCTTTTCTAAAGCAACAAAGCATAAAAGTTGTGCCCAATATTAGTACAGGATTAAAATCAAAAATTAAAATCAAAACGATTGCGCAAACGGGCACTGCAGGACTGCATGCGTGTGGCATGCAGCCTTAGTCTGTACCAGAAGTGCACCGCACACTGTATTGGTTAGGGCACCCTACAGTCATCCAGGCCGACCGCTTGAAACTAGCATTAGGCCCATTGTTTATGCAAATCGGGGGTCAAACGCGTGTTTCAGGCCCCTTTGTGAAATTGGTTTATGACTGACCACAGCGTGCAGGCTGCAGTCTGCTTTTCTCAGGCGTACAGAAGCCAAAGCTGCGGTCCTTAAAGGGACTGCTGGAGGCTGTCACACAAAGAGTATGTTCAAAGATTTTTGCTTATCTGAATGTGGAGCCAGGAGGAGCTGGGGTTGGTTAAATACTGGTCTTTCCTCTCTGAATGCCAGAATGAAAGTCAGGCTGGCTGTAACAGTTTTA
Organism: Squalus acanthias; assembly: GCA_030390025.1. Classification (NCBI taxonomy): domain Eukaryota; kingdom Metazoa; phylum Chordata; class Chondrichthyes; order Squaliformes; family Squalidae; genus Squalus; species Squalus acanthias. The sequence continues at coordinate 35,066,743 of CM059429.1, forward strand.
TACGCGGCTCACGATGCAGTCTCCTCTCCTCTGGGGAGACCAAATGCAGATTGGGTGACTGCTTTGCGGAACAGCACCGTTCAGTCCGTAAGCATGACCCCGAGCTTCCGGTCGCCTGTCATTTTAATTCTCTGGACCACTCCCACTCTGACCTCTCTATTCTCGGCCTCCTACACTGTTCCAATGAAGCTCAATGTAAGCTCAGGAACAGCACCTCATCTTTCGATTAGGCACTTTACAGCCTTCCGGATTCAACATTGAGTTCAACAATTTCAGATCATAACCACTGCCCCCATTTTTTCGGACATCAGCTGTTGGTAATGATTCTTCTATTCCCATTTACACCTTCTCTAGGCTCATCTTTTGTTTCTTTACTTGTCCCATTACCACCCCCTTTCACCTTGCACTGTCATCCCTTTTGTCTTGTAATTTCTCCAAGCTTCCATCCTATCACAGACCTTCCCTTTTGTTCTTTCCTCCCCTCCCTATCGTGTCTATAGTGCCTAATAGAAAGAGGGTATGAGAATAGAATGGCAGCCAACATAAAAGGTAATCCAAAAGTCTTCTATAGGCATATAAATAGTAAAAGGGTAGTAAGAGGAGGGGTGGGGCTGATTAGGGACCAAAAAGGAGACCTATACATGGAGGCAGAGGGCATGGCTGAGGTACTAAATGAGTACTTTGCATCTGTCTTCACCAAGGAAGAGGGTGCTGCCATAGACATAGTAAAGGAGAAGGTAGTGGAGATACTTGATAGGATAAAAATTGATAAAGAGGAGGTATTAGAAAGGCTGGCTGTACTTAAAGTAGATAGATCACCAGGAGTGGATGGGATGCATCCTAGGATGCTGAGGGAATTGAGGAAGGAAATCGCGGAGGTACTGGCCATAATCTTTCAGTCCTCCTTAAATACGGGGGTGGTGCCAGAGGACTGGAGAATTGCAAATGTTACACCATTGTTCAAAAAAGGGCGTAAAGATAAACTCAACAACTACAGGCCAGTCAGTTTGACCTCAGTAGTGGGGAAGCTTTTAGAAACAGTAATCAGGGACAAAATTAACAGTCACTTGGACAAGTGTGGTTTAATTAAGGAAAGCCAGCACGGATTTGTTAAAGGCAAATCGTGTTTAACTAACTTGATTGAGTTCTTTGATGAGGTAACAGAGAAGGTTGATGAGGGTAATGCAGTTGACATAGTGTACATGGATTTCCAAAAGGCATTCAACAAAGTGCCACATAATAGGCTTGCCAGCAAAGTTGAAGCCCATGGAATAAAAAAGACAGTGGCAGCATGGATACGGAAGTGGCTAAGTGATAGGAAACAGAGAGTATGGTGAACGGTTGTTTTTCGGACTGGAGGAAGGTTTACAGTGGTGTTCCCCAGGGGTTGATTCTAGGACCACTGCTTTTCTTGATATATATTAATGACTTGGACATGGGTGTACAGGGCACAACTTCAAAATTTGCAGAAGACACAAAACTTGGAAGTATAGTGAACAGTGAGGAGGAGAGTGATAGACTTCAGGAAGACCTGGGGGTATGTGTGCACAAATCGTTGAAGGTGGCAGGGCAGGCTGAAAAAGCAGTTAAAAAGGCTTACAGGATCCTGGGCTTCATAAATAGAGGTATAGAGTACAAAAGTGTGGAAATTATGATGAACCTGTATAAAACACTGGTTCGGCCCCAACTGGAGTACTGTGTCTAATTCTGGGCACCGCACTTTAGGAAGGATGTGAAGGCCTTAGAGAGGGTGCAGAAAAGATTTTCAAGAATGATTCCAGGAATGAGAGACTTCAGTTATGTTGATAGACTGGAGAAGCTGGGGTTTTTCTCCTTGGAGCAGAGAAGATTGAGAAGAGATTTGATAGAGGTGTTCAAAATCATGAGGGGTTTGAACAGAGTAGATAGAGAGAAACTGTTCCCATTGGCAGAAGGGTCGAGAACCAGAGGACACAGATTTAAGGTGATTGGCAAAAGAACCAAAGGCGACGTAATGAAAACTTTTTTTGTGCAGCGAGTGGTTAAGATCCGGAATGCACTGCCTGAAAGGGTGGTGGAGGCAGACTCAATCACGGCTTTCAAAAGGGAGTTGGATAAGTATCTGAAGGAAAGAAATTTGCAGGCCTACGGGGAAAGGTCGGGGGAGTGGGACTAGCTGAAGTGTTCTTGCAGAGAGCCAGCATGGGCTTGACGGGCCAAATGGCCTTCTTCCATGCTGTAACCATTCTATTCTATTCTATTCTATTTCCTCCTTTCCCTGCCTCTGCACTTGCTTGAAGCCTGTTACACCTCTAACCTTTTCCAGTTCTGACGAAAGGTCATCGACCTGAAACATTATGGGGGAAAAATTAGGTCGCGCCCCATTTGGGGCGCAAATATCGTCTGGACGCAAATATTAGCGCCTGGCGCTAATTATCGCCACTGACTGGAAACTTCACTTTTACCGCCCCGGGAGGTGAGTGGAGCACTAAATCAGGCGCTGCACACCTGTCTTAAGGCGCAAAGGCCGAGCAGTGAGGCGCTAACTCAGCGCGCGAGCGCAGCTGCTGCCAGTTAGCGAGGGAACACAGACACACTGGCGCCGGCCACTTCTTAAAGCGGGGGGGGGCCAACTTGCTCCCCAGCCACACCCTGCTCATTGCAGCCTTGAATCTCGGCCTGGAGAGACCTGTGAATCCATTTTGCTGCCTAGGATGGAGAGGGTGAGAGAACGAGCTCATCGCTTCACCGAGCGGGCCTTGGATGCTCTGGTTGGCGCGGTGGAGCGCAGAAGATGTATACTCTTCCCTGAGAGTGGCAGGAGGCCTTTGCCACGCGAGTACAGAAGAGTGTGGAGGGAGGTGGCTCAGAGCGTCTCCTCCAGGAGCATGGTGCCAGGACCCATGTTCAATGCCGCAAAAAGTTCAACGACCTCACTCGGGTCGTCAGGGTGAGTGGCTTTTTCTCAATACCTCTCCATCCCTCCATCTCAACCTCACTCTATGGCCAGAGGGTCTTAAAACCCCAATGCACAACACTCATCCAACACCTATGGCCCTTCACCTGAGGAAGGAGCAATCGATAGCTCCGAAAGCTTGTGATTTCAAATAAAACTGTTGGACTATAACCTGGTGTTGTGCGACCTCTCAATTTTGTCCTTTCATGAAACACACACACACATTCCACACTTTGCATACAGTAAGGGCTATTCACCTATGGGAGGCACATCAGGCAAGACCATGGCTGTATACAGTAAGGGCTATTCACCTATGGGAGGCACATCAGGCAAGACCATGGCTGTATACTTACTCAGATGCTGTCCTTTTTCTTGCAGGCCAAGCTGGCGCATAATAGGAGACAGCAGCAACGGACAGGTGGAGGGCGGCCTCAGCTGCAACCCCTCAGCGATCTTGAGGAGCGCGTCCACAGGATTGTGGCAAGCCGGGTGATCGGTCCCGTCGCCACTGGAGACGCCGACCCCGTTCTGGACAGCAATGGTAAGGTCATCACCTTTTTGTCCTCTGTCTTTCCACTTGTCCCTCACAACACCAGCCTTTGACACTTTCAATCCAACTTGCTAACTCGCTGCACTTATTCCTCCCTTACTGCCACCCTGTCCTCACGCTAAAGCCACTCTTGTACCTCCCTGCTTTCAGATGGTGATTCACCAGCTGAGGAGACGGGCCCTGAAGCTGCCACTGGGAGTGAAGCTGCAGCCGAGGAGGAAGAGGAAGCCGGAGCATCAGTGCCACCCTCTCCCGAGGAAGCCCATGCCCACACTGGGAACACGCCTTCCCTGGAGGGGAGCAGGGGGGAAGGGTCTGATGAGGGTGAAGCTCCAGGACCCAGCGGGCTGCAGCAACGCCATGGGGGTAGGGAAGAACGGGGGCCTTCTCCCCAGAGGGAGAGTATGCCAGAGACTCCTACTGCAATGGACGCAGAGGAGGAGCGGCTGATCACAGAAATGAACACCCAGGCGGTGGGCATGCACACTCAGCTCATGGGTGCAGTGGGAAGGGTGCCCGAATGCATTGAGTCACTGGCAAGGAGTGTGGAGCACTTCGCTGTAGCACAGGTGGATGCCACACTAACGCTTAGTGCTGCAATTCAGTCACTGACTGCCGTGATCCCATCTCTGACTGCTCTCATGCAGAATCAGATTGAGGCCACGCGAGCACTGACTGCTGCCAACCTCGATGGTTCGTTCACATGTCCCCGGGGCTCTCACCGCGCCGCAGCAGGCCAGCAATCTGTGCTCCAGCAGATTGCTCCGGATGCTGAAGTGCTGCCCCGTGGGAGTGCCAGTGTGTCGGGCGAGCAGGGAGTTGCTGTCCTCTCTCACGATGACAGCATTCCTGCTGCCAACACTGTCACTTCTCCACTGCACTTGCCACCGCCTGTAGGACAGACTGCTGCCGCCCATGCAGTGTTGGTGCAGTCTGCAGCCGGGCCCTCCAGGCCCAGAACTGGTCGAGGCCGTCCTTCAGTGGCATCTGCAGTGTCAGGGTCTGACGATCAGCAGCCTTCCACCAGCCTTGCTGCAGCCACTGAGGTCCCATTACGGAGGAGCAGTAGGGTTAGAAGGGGGGAAGTGCGCAAGGGAAGGAGATCACCCTCGAAGGGCAAAAAGTAGGAGGTCTGACAAAATGCTGGTCATTTTTTTATTAAAGGCCGAGGTTCGTGGTCCAACTTTTGTTTAGTGTTTTGGACATTATCTCCAGGTTGTGAGAACCAGTTATGTTATTGACTGTTTTTTTGTGTTTATTTCTATGAGTTTGTCATGAGGAAATGACACACACAGAGTTTGTAAAATAAATAAGTTTTTGTATTCAAAATATACATGTTTGGTGTTTGGAATCATTGGTGCCTCGGCCGGCTTAGGGGTTGCGTGCTGGGTTCATTGATGTTGTTAGCAATGGCAGAAGCCATTTCCACAGCAGGGGCCCTAGAAGCGGCTTGCTATCAGCCGTTGACGGGCGGCCCTTGCAGTTTCACCATTGTGGGCTGCCCTCCCGCCTTGGTGCTGCTGATGATCATCCTCCTCGTCCTCTTCCTCCTCTTCCTCCTCCTCCTCTGGTGGTGCTCCAAGGCCTGGTGGCATTGGCTGGGTCCTGACGATTGCCATGTTATGCAACATGCAGCACACAACTACGAAGTTGGATACTTGCTCAGGCGAGTACTGCAGGGCTCCTCCAGAATGGTCGAGACAGCGGAACCGTTGCTTCAGCACGCCGATTGTGCGCTCAATGATGTTCCTGGTAGCTTGATGGCTCTCATTGTACCGCAGCTCAGCAGGGGTGTTGGGCGTACGGAGCGGTGTCATCAGCCAGGTGCTCAATGGATACCCCTTGTCCCCGAGAAGCCAACCAACTGGCTGATGCGGTGCCTCGAAAAGTTCTGCCACAGTAGTCTGGCGCAGGATAAAAGCATCGTGGCAGCTGCCAGGATAGTGGGCATTGACAGCGAGTATCAGCTGTCTGTGGTCACAGACCAACTGAACATTCAAGGAATGGAACCCCTTTCTGTTCCGGAATTCCTCGGCATTCTCATGCGGAGCACACAAAGCCACATGCGTGCAGTCAATGGCGCCCTGCACCATGGGGAAGCCCGCTATCCTCGCAAAGCCCAGAGCGCGGTCACGCTGCTTGTCTGGGGTCATGGGGAAAGAGATGAACTCTCGTCTCCTTTTAAAGAGGGCATTTGTGACCTGCCGGATGCAGCAATGCACCGCGAACTGGGAGATATTGGCGAGGTCCCCAGCAGCAGCTTGAAATGAGCCAGTAGCATAGAAGTTGAGAGCCACTGTGACCTTCACTGCCACCGACAGAGACGTCCTGGACCTCAGTTGAGGCTGCAGATCTGGCTGCAGCAGGTGGCAGAGCTCAGTGACCACCTCCTTGCTGAATCGCAGCCTTCGCAAACACAGATCCTCAGACATATGAATGTAGGAGAGCTGTTCACGATATACCCTGGGAGGGTAAGCTCTCCTGTACATACGCCTGTTGGCCCTCCTCCGTCTGGCCATCATTGCCACTCTCTCTCTGCGTCTCTGTGTCCTCCGATTCAGCTGGAGCAGGACGACGCCCCCAATCAGTGCAGCCCCCATAGTCTCTTTGCAAGAAAAGTAATGAAGGACAGCAACCAAAGTACTAGCGAAGTTAGGATCAGTAGGCAAAACTACCTCACAAAGCGTTGAGTCAATGCAGAAGTCTCTCTTTCTCTCTCTCCGAATCTCTCTCTCTCTCTCAGAACGAGTGGTGCAAAAATGTCAACCACAGAAAAAGACAGGAAGAGGCCCCCTTTAAATAGCGCCCCCCCCAGCCCCACAGCGATTGATAGCGTTCCAGTCTTCCAGTCGTTGGATGCGCCAGGCGGTAAGGCAGGGGGCGCCACTCAATTTCCGCTCCGGGGCGCCACAAGGGCGTTGCACCATGGAATGACGTCACAATCTGCGCGCGCAGGTGGTCGCAGCGGTAAAGTTTAGCGCCACCGCACAATGTCTAGTTAAGTTCCTGAGCGGCGCAAACATCGCTGCGCCCGGGCGTTAGCGGCTTTGCGCCCCATTAGCGCCCTCTTAAGGCGCTAACGGGAGGCGCAACCAACTGAATTTTTACCCCTAACTGTTTCTCTCTCCACAGATGCTGCCTGGCCTGCTGAGTATTTCCAACATTTTCTGTTTTTATTTCAGATTTCCGGAATCCGCAGTATTTTGCTTTTCTACACACAATGGGCCGGATTTTCCAATCGGAGGCTTCCTGCAGGCGGATGCATCTGGAAAAATCTACGCACTTACCTGCTGGCTCCGTAGGTCCCGACACTTCTGATCCTGGGCCTCTCCTGGTGCGCGCGCAGAGGCCCAGGTATCCCAGGGGCGCAGGCGGTTCACAAGTGTCCCTGGGATCACATGGGCCATGGGGAACCAATCAAAGAAGGGAATCCCCCTGCACACTTTTGACAGGTCTCTCCGCACAGATCTGTCAAAAGTATGAATGGGGATCACTTAAAAAGCACAGTTAAACATTAAATATATATTTTTTTAAATCACGTATTTAAAATTAGTTAAAATTAAATTAAATTAAATATTTTAAACAAAAATTAGATTTTTTGAAAAAAATAATTGAAGTTTTTTACAGGGCTAAAAAATAAACTTACCTTTTTTTAAAGTATTTTAAAATTATAAATGAGTGAAAAAAAAATTATCTTTTTATATTTTTAAACTCTTATGCTGGTAAAAGCAGGCCTTATGCCTTACACCTGCTTTTACCAGGCGTAAGATTTTTAAGGGTTTTCAGCGGGCGGAGGTTGTGCAGAAAACGTAATTCTCCCCCCGCAGAGGCCCTTTTCCCGGGCAGGCGGATGATCTGTCAAGAGGATTCTTGACAGATCGGAAGTGTCGGGTTTTAGCGCATGCGCTTCGCATGCCTGAAACCGGCACTTGCGAGGTCCCTACGGGTGCGTACACACCTCGTACACACCCGTGGGGGTCGGAATATCTGGGCCAATGAGTTTGAATAGTCTCTATCCAGTTTCCTGTAGGTGTCAAAACTGCCCCAATTCAGCATTAATTAGCAACCTTCCTCACAGTCTGCAGGATTGCCAGTGTGAAATGAAAAAGTGTCACATTGTTTCAGTATGGACTGCTCTTCTGCTTTCTGAGCCGAGACACAGTATTGCAGCAGATCAGAGGAAGTGTTACTCTGCTTCTTCCCATACTACATATGACCTGGGAGCGCTTGATGCTGACACTGAATGTGCCCTTCAACAGCACTAACATTATCAACACAAAGAAAAAATTAATAATTTATGTAATAAATACATACTATAGCGATGCATTTATTCAAAATGTGCTTACGAGATAGGGAGCAATCAAAAGAAAACACTGTGCCATGGACAGTTATGAGAAATGTTAATATTGTAGAATTCTTCTCTTCCCTTATCCCTCCTCTCCTGAAGACAGCAGTCCTCTGGCACCCCATCCTAGTCACCATTCTTTGTATAAGCCTGTGCATAATATGCTAATCACCATGGGGCACGTCGCAGCCAAACCTTTGATCCTGATCCTATCTTCACCCAAAGTCCACACACATGCACTTCTAGAAGTGGTGACTGGATAATAATCAGGACTGGAAATCTTTGCCAGTTTTCCCTCACTACCTAATTGTGTGCGCTCAACACTGCACTGATTGACATTACCTACCTACCTCACCACAAAACAAGGATTGAACCAGAGTCCTTCTTGATTTATAAATTTCAATAACACACCACTTTGTGCAATTACCCACTGAACCAATGGGAAAACTCAGCTGATGTTATCTAATATTTTACACTGTAGCAATGGGAACTGTTTCATTCAATTAATAAATGCTCAATAGTTTCACATATTTTGCTAATTATACTAATATTCAGCACTGACATGTACATATTCTAAATGACATAAACCATATCCTCCACCAAGGGTTAAGCAGAATATGTGTTGATATGATATATGTTAGCAAGCTGATTATAGATTTTTTTTCAAAACATCTTCATGTATCCATGTGATGATGTTAAGAAAGTGCTCATTTTTACTTTCAGCTTACCAAACCAACCTAATCGAGCCCAAAGTATTACATGACTATATGGGGGCTAAAATTCCTCAGGGATTCCACCAGTCTCCTACCATAACTCCAGCGGGAAATCAGAAGAACTTCCAGGGATGTGCCGAAATCCCAATTGCTGTAGGTCTCCACTGTTTCCAGGAGTTTCTGATTTCACTTGAAAGAGGCATAGTTTCTGTCCAAGTCTTAAAAGGGGGCTCGTCAGGGATGGGAGCAGTAATGGGGAATCCCCAAGCCAGGATTTCCCAATCTTGGACCTGGAAGGGGAACCCGCATTGTAGTTTTGACCAGGATCATCAGGTGTTATCCCATTGGTTAGGCCAGGATCATGACCCAAGCAATTGTGGAGTGTGAGGTTCAAGACTTCACTAACTGTTACATGTATCTTAACGATGGTAAAAATCCATTAAAAAAACAAGGACGCAAGAAGTGCATCTCCTAATGACATTATGAAGAATTATTGCTATATGTAAATGCACATTATACAGTCCATAAGAAGCAAAGGATTGGATGAGCATTTTGAAGATATTCTTTATTAGTACAGTAGAATATTTCACTTATTGCTGGCAAATAATCCCATCTGATTGAGCAATAGATCAAGGATGTACTGTACCTTGGAGTAACCATTCCATGTCTTCTTCCAGGAGTTCATCGCTGGTACCTTGTTTTCTATCCTGTGCAGCAGTATTGGAGGCTTCAAATAAAATTAGCAGACATGCAAATATTTATTCAAGAGAATATTCAGGAGAGTCAGTCTCATTCTAACATGTATAACCTTCCAACACTGAACAAGAAAAGTCTACCTCACTATTATTTTTTGTCTTCCACCTCATCAGAGAGTTGTCTAGGATGTAAATAGCCAAAACATATTCAGAATAATGGTAATCTCAGAATGGGATTCATCTTAGTCTCAGTTCCATTTGTTTAGCTTAAGTGTATGAAGCAACTCACAAATAGAAAGCTCAATACAGGAGAGTTATAATTGAGAAGATTAGATGACTGTTTTGCTGAACACCTCTCTTCTGTCTCTATCTCTGAAGCTGACCTCCCTGTGGTTCACCATTTAATTCCTGTCCTATTCCCACTGTGACATCTGTCTAAGAGCATAAGAACATAAGAAAAAGGAGTAGGCCATTCAGCCCTTTGAGCCTGCTCCACCATTCAATAAGATCATGGCTGATCTTCTACGGTCTTCTATACTATTCTAATTCGGCTCAACACATGCTTCAGGAACAGTGGAACTGCTTTAACGAAATTGTGCTCGCAGCAGTTTTATGAAATTGCTCTCCTCGCTAGGAGAGCAATTTCATAAAACTGGCCCTAGTATCTTATCTTTCTCCTGAGCACTCTGCAGTCCTTTGATCCAATTACAAACTTCAATAAGTTCAGACCTTAGCTATATCCCAGATTTTCTATACATCAGGAGGCAGGTTGGCATTTCAGGTTTAGACCCATCATCAGAACTAGTTCTGGAATGAGATGGGAGAGGATGTGTACCCAGGATCTTGATCTGTTTTTTCCCCCTCTTTTTGGAACTGGTGACTAACTGTGGGTTTTCAGACCTCCTGCATCTACAGGTATGTTTTTCCTTTCTTATTTTCTCCAATCTCCCCCATTTTCAGATGAGAGGTTACCGACCTGAAATGTTAACACTGTTTCTCTCTCCACAGATGCTGCCTGACTTGCTGAGTGTTTCCAGCATTTTCTGTTTATATTTCAGATTTCCAGCATCTGCAGTATTTTGCCTTTGTCGCCCATTTTCTTCCCATCGTGTTGCAGCTATCTCTCATGTCTTTTTACTGTCTTAGCTATTTGCATATTCCTTGGTTCTTTTAATTCCTTTCCATTAGCACAATGAGATGAGGGTAGACATTCCAACCCCGGGGGTCGGGGGGTGGCATAATTCTGACAGAGTTTCGGACAGGTAGGGAGGGGTCGCAATTTAGGTTGAAACTCGGGTCGACCTGGTTTCTGCCCCTTTTCAGCCCTCCCTGACAAATAGTTGTGGTGGTCACTTCTCCCCTCTTCCCAGTTATGTTGTGGAAGCATTCTGGGGCATTTTCAAGCTTCCGCAGGAATTCTGCCCAAAGTACCTCCGAGAGGAACAATGCCTGCTCAACAGGGCCTATTCTGGGCCCAATAAAATCCCCAACAATGCACAACACAACAGTGATCAATCCCAGGGGCCACTCTGCTCCCTCAGGGGGAAATTGTTGCCAGTTTTGGTAGCCGGTTTGGCCCCTGCAGGGTGCCACTCCGAGTTTCCAGTAGCAATGTGGTGCAGGTACTGCTACAAGCATGGGCGCTTACCCTCAGGAATATGTCAAGTCCTCTATTAACAATCCTTGCATAGATTTTCATATTATCTGCGAATTTCAGAATAGTGCTAGCTGTACCCTCTAGCAGTCGGTTTCTGACAGGCTTTTAAATAACAATCTTCATGGGCAGTGAAACAGCATCATAATCAAAGTTTCTTTTTTATTGAACTTGAAGCTTGAAATATGATTGCTGTATTAAAAAAGGATCGCTGAAACCTTAATGGAGCTAAAGTAACACTGTACATCTTGCTCCACATTAACAGCAACTGTTCCTGCATCTGCACTCCGCGGCAAAGTGCATCTGCTCCCAGAAACTTGTCTGAAGCACCGATGGAATGCACACCGACCCAAACAAAGCCTCTGCTTGGAACTGGAGACATAACAGCCAATTGGACCCTGCCTAATAAATTGAGAAGTTGCACAACACCAGGTTATAGTCCAACAGATTTATTTAAAATTACGAGCTTTCGGAGCTGTTGCCCCTTCGTCAGGTAAAGGTACCTTTACCTGACAAAGGGGCAACAGCTCCGAAAGCTCGTAATTTTAAATAAATCTGTTGGACTATAACCTGGTGTTGTGCGACTTCTCATTTTTGTCCACCCCAGTCCAACGCTGGCATCTCCGCATCATGATAAATTGAGGACTGATTGTCCGATTTGCTTGCCAGTAGCTCCTGATCGTGGAATGAAAGCCTTTGGTGCAATCACCCAGTGCTCCCCCATCAAAGCAGTGTGAGCGGCTCAGCTAGAGCAATGGAACTGAACAGCAGCCTGCTTCAAGCCCAAAGGGAGAAAGGATTGGCCAAGAGCATCATATACCAATTTGCCTTCCCTTCCCACAGAACTACAGCTAACAATCCACTCTTCCTTCATGTGCACAATGCCACACAGCAACATATTAAATGCCTATGTATTAAATATCAACATATGAAGTTCTGTGCCAGCACACTATGCATAGACCAAACTTTTCAAATTACTTGTGTTTATGCGGCACCATTCACATCCTCAAGATGTGCCACAGCACTTCACAACCAATTAATTACTTTTGAAGTGTAATCACTGTTACTATGCAGACAAATGCAGTCGCCAATTTTATACACAGGGGCCGTAAAATTGCTGTCAAAATAGTGGTGAGGCTAATAGCGCTCGCCAGTATTTAAGTGCAAATTCCACAGCAACTTCAGGCAAGGACAGATGTGCGATTAAACACAGAAATCGAGACGTTGCTGACCGAGATGCGCCACTCTGCCATTAGCATTATGAAAACGGCATCTTGCTATCTGGCGCCCCATTCAAATGCATGGAATGGTGTGAAGTTCCTGTACTTGCACAGTGGATATGAAGTAATCACGCCACAGAAAGTTATGATGCGGAGATGCCGGCGTTGGACTGGGGTGGACAAAAATGAGAAGTCGCACAACACCAGGTTATAGTCCAACAGATTTATTTAAAATTACAAGCTTTCGGAGCTATCACCCTTTCCTCAGGTAACTTTACCTGAGGAAGGGGCGATAGCTCCGAAAGCTTGTAATTTTAAATAAATCCGTTGGACTATAACCTGGTGTTGTGCGACTTCTCATTTTTGTCCACAGAAAGTTAAGTCAAGTCATTTCAAGTCTAAGTACTTTTTAACGATGTGATAAGTGTTAATTACTGCCAGTCAACCTCACTGGCTCTGAAAATTAACTGTTACAAGTGTGGAGTCTCATTCTTTCAGGTTTTAATTGTTGAGTTTTTTTAATTAAAAATTTTTTTTAATTACTTTTTCATTCTGTCTCTTTTTTCTCTCTCTCGCTCTCTTAATTCAATCTTTCTTTCCCTCTCTTTATTTCTCTTTCTGTACCTGATTTGACATTGAATTCACCATTCTAAATTACACTTCCTTGTTCAGACCATGCGCTGTTCATTTCACAATCCTTCAATCTGATTGGTTAAGGAGATACATAGTTGCTTGCCCTGTTCACTCAGGTCCCAGATGCCCGGTGGAGGGCACCACACCGTTTCCATCTCACACTTCCAGCAACTTGCCGTGCAAAATATCATGGCAGGGGCAAGTCTAACTAACGACTGTGGCCTGCCACAGCAATTTTTGGGCCAAGGTGTCCCAAATAACAATGCAATGAATGAACAGTTAATGTTTTGATGGTGTTGGTTGAGGGATAAATGTTGGCCAGAACGCTGGGAAAATTTCCTGCTCTTATTTGAAAAATTGCTGTGGGATCTTTTACGTCGACCTGAATAGGGAGACGGGGCCCTTGGTTTAACATCTTAGCGAAAAGACAGCAGCAACTGGCAATGCAGCACTCCATTGGTATGCACTGAAGTGTCAGCCTAGATTTATAATGCTCAAGTCCTAGAGGGGTGCTTGAACCCACAACCTTCTGACTCAGAGGCAAGATTGTTATCAACTGTGCCAAGCTGCCACTTCTCTTGATGTGGTAATGCATGCAATCATTTTTACAGCTGTTATATGTAGTTTGAAAGCTACAAATAGCGTTAGGTACTCCAAAAGTAACAGAGAAAAGCACAGGAAATGTTAATGAAAAATCAACTCTCATTAATATTCTTCTCCATTCGCAAGCATATTTAAATACTGCATTGGGGCTGTAATTAATGATACGGTGATGAAACATTTGCAGTGGACATCTGCTCTTCATAAAAAAGGCCTTCTGCAACTTCATCTGTTTTTACTTACTTGATGGTATCATTGCCGACAGTAACAGAGGGAAGTTATTAAAGCTTATGCTATACATGGAAAATGTTTTCTGTCTGTTTGGCACACAGTAACCTCCAGAATGCTCTGATAGACACAATTGCAGCATATTGCAGATAATGTGTGTCAATGTGCTGGCTAAACTTTATCTTGCAACATTGTGGTTAATTTCTTACAAGTCTCCATCTGATGTGTGTGTCTATTGTGTATTGATCACATTTCACCTTCATGTCTAAATTACTTGGTCTCAATTATCTTTAAATGGCCAATTTGAACTCAATAAATACTTAAAATCAAATTACAGTTTAGTGAAACTGTACAGCAGATATTAGCATGATTTAAATCAAAGCTGTACTACCAAAGTAATCACTGATTTGTTCAATTACAGTGAGCTCCACAGAACCCTAATGCAAGTGGCATTTGTACTGGATGCACTTGGCTACATAATGCCGATACAGTGCATACACTGTTCTTTCTGTTCATTATTGTGCTGATCTGCGCAATGCTTTTCGGGATCGTAAGGTTGACAAATTGAAACTGGATGGGTGTCCGTTTTGTTTCCATCTATTGCTGGTTGCCTGCACACTGCTGATTCCTGTTAGAAATGGTTTATTTTACCACATTTTAGTTATTAATTTTTCCATTCCAACTTCAGTAAAGCTAATCCCACATCTATGCACCCTTCTCCAATGGCAAAGACATGAATCTGTGGGCCTCATTAATGTCAGTTACTGTGCTTATTTGTGCTTGTGTATTATTGCACTCATGCATCTTTATTGCAGTTACACACATGGAGCACAGCTGTATTTCTAAGTCAACTTAGGGATGTTCTGCAACTAATGAACTACAGGTGTTTGTATATATATATATATATATACAGTACACACACAAGTACATTTGATGATTTGGATGGCCTGCTTGGCTGAACGACTTGCTGGTACCTGAAGCAAGCCCTTGTAACATGGTTTTGATATGCAAAGAAGACAAATCAACGGGATCCTGCACATTCATACGCCACAGTGAACATGTTAAAAAGAAAACAGAAAATAATTATACCCTCAACTTTGCAAAACCAGCAAAATCATGGTTGACCTCATCCAAAGTGAGAGGCATGCCCAACAGCAACTTTTACAAGGCAACTCCATCCCCTTAATCTGAATAGGCTCCTTGTGAAAGAAAAATATGTGCAAGGAAACCTGGCTGTAAGCATATATGACAGAAAAACTGGCTACAGAACAGCTCTTAAAGGGCTCCTGTTGACCCTTAAGGGGGAGGCAAATTTTTAGTGGCCAAAAATTATGTTCTAGTGAAAGAATTGTGGATGGAACTGCCCCATTCTGTGCCTTGGAGGTCCTGCTACAGCAAGTGCAGCAAAGGACTCTTCTGTGAAAGGTGAAGTATAAGCAGCATGTATGGAGGTAGCTGACCAAGTCAATGGAGTTACCTGGGTGCAAATGAAGAAGAGGTTTGCTGGTATTAAGATGGGCTCCTTATAAGGCAAATGAGGGAAAACTTTGGTTGCTTTGCGCCTCCTGTTAGTGCCCCGAACAGGGCACAAAGCACCTAGCGCCCGTGCCGCTAACGCCTCCTGCTAAATTCAGCGGGAGGTTAGCGGCGGCGGTAGCCGGTAGCACCCCATACCGCCACGCCTCCGGTGGTGACGTCATCGCCGTGCGCAGCGACCCGCCCGCAAACTTGGCTCACGCCGCCGGACGCTATGTCCGACAGGGTCAGGGTGCTGTATTTGCGGCTGGGGTGGCGCAAATTAAAGGGCAGGTGCCAGGCGGACATTTTTTTCAGGCCACCTGCTAGCACCTGCCCCCTCTGGCCTCCTCCTGCGGGGTGCCGACCGCCATCGGTCAGCCCGGCACTCCTCTTGAGTGCCGGGCTCTTTTGCCGGCACCCCGATCCCTGGTGGTCCAGCAGGGCCGCGGTGCGCGCTGCACTAGGCCCCTCCCCTTCAATCAGGGGAGGGAGGCCTGTAGTACCGCGGCGCTACGTGCCGACGCGTGTGGTGCTGCTGCACGTAGCGCCACGATATTCAATGGGAGCGCCCCAAGAGGGAGGGGGAGCGCTTCCAGTAGCACCCCGCCTCCTGCTTCGGGTGCTACCAATCAATTTTGGGCGCGGGGGTGCTAACTTTTTCGGGACGCTAAAAGTAGCGCCCTGACGAAGTTAGCGCCCCAAAGGGGGCGCGACCCAATTCCCCCCCCCCCCCCCCCCCCCCGGTGTTTCAGTTTGTGGATACCTCCTTCACTGGCCTACTTCCCACAGGCATTGTGTGTCATTTGAGTAAAATTAGGTGAAGAGTAACAGGACAGTGTGCCAAGTGTCATGGGACTGCTGAAGTAAGAGATAAAGTGGTATCGCCCTGTTAAAGTGGAGGAATGGATTTTCGGGTTGTTTATGCAAGTCATTGCTGTGAGAGAAGAATACTAGGCATACTAAGTTACAGCCCCCTTAACAAATGTGTATCGTGAAGGATTAGTTGTACAACTCATCCATGCCTTTGTCACCTCCAGACACAATTATTCTAATGCTCTCCTGGCTGGCCTCCCACCTTCCACCCTGCGCAAACTTCAGCTCATCCAAAACTCTGTTGGCTAACTCGCACCAAGTCCTGATCATCCAGCACCCCTGTGCTCGTTGACCTACATTAGCTTCCGGTCTGGCAACGCCACGATTTTAAAATTCTCATCCTTGTGTTCAAATCCATCCATGGCCTCACCCCTCCCTATCTCCAACCTCCTCTAGGATCTCTGCACTCCTCCAATTCTTGACTCTTGAGCATCCCTGAATTTAATCGCTCCTCCATCGGCGGCCGTGCCTTCAGTTGCCTCGGCCCTAAGCGCTGGAATTACCTCCCTAAACTTCTCCACTACTCCCTCCTCCTTTAAGTCACTCCTTAAAACCTACCTCTTTGACCAAGCTTTTGGTCACCTGTCCCAATATCTTTTTATGTGGCTCGGTGTAAAATTTTGTCTGATAACGCTCCTGATAAACGCCTTGGGATGTTTTTACTACATAAATGCAAGTTGTTGTTGTTGTTACTTCAGAGGGTGAAGAGTGATCTGGTGCACAGGGTGCTGAAGGAAGACAAGGGAGTGACCAGTGCATTTCCTTGGTCAGTTCACTGAATGTTTTGCAGGGCTGATCTGCAGTCCTGGAGGTGAGAGTTGGCATTTAGTGCCAATACCATCTTTATGGCAAATTTCCTGCCACGGACACCCAACACTCTGTCTCTTCTGAGGAGGGTTGGCAGGTCAGACTCACTGAAATTGTGGCTTCTTCTCTGCCTCAGTCATGTTCTGCTACCTTCTATTCTTGCCAGGTTCTCTTGTGTTTGACATTCTTGTCAAGGAATTACAAAAACAGTCATTAGACACCCTTGACAGTCAACTCACTGAGCCAAGCACTATTCCTTATTTGTCGGCTGCTCCCCAGCCCGCTGCTGAAATCTTTAGACAGACTGGCATTTTAAAAGCATGCACCCCAGTATATTACCCCTCTTTTACACAGGTTTTATGCCAATTAGTACTCTGATGAATATGCAAATAAGCTGACCCAAGACATTCTGCTGTAAATACCTCACCAGTGGCCTCAACTCAGCTTCCATTTTGACGGGAAAGCGGTGCAGCTCACTGTGTGGAATTTCTAGGCTCAGCAGTATATGGTGGACAATCCATTCTACATTCAGTATCTAACATTAAAAGGTTTGATCATTAGTCCTGAGGCACTGCACATTCAATCCATTACACACAGAAGTTTAAGTTTTGGTTCATAAGAGGCACAAGGTGCGCTTAATGTGTGTTGGAAGCCAGCCCAAATTGTAACAGTCATCACAGACTAAACCTCAGAGGATAACTTGCAATGTCTGCCTTGCAGTGCAGTAACCAAATCTGCCATTCTCATCCACAGAAATTAGTAACAAAAGTTCATTGGCCATTAACCCCCTATCCCAGGTAAAGTGACGATATATAGAGGGGCCCCCCTGTGATAGACAAACTGTAAAGGGGAGAATCGGAGACCAAAACAAAAGAGTAGACAAGAATATCCATAGGCAACCTGGTAGATTTGAGTTGACTGTTGGATTCCTCAAAAGACCTGAATTTGAATCATACATCTTATCTCAGTTGGCCTGCTCTCACAGTGTGTGCTTTGCTAATTTAAACCAGATCACTGGATAAAGTATTGCAAGGAAGCGGAAGATTCCAGGAAGAGGAAATACTACTAGTACGAGTCCTTGGCAGCAACGATTTGGGTGCAAAACACTCCTCCCCCAGTTCAAAAAAAGTACAATGGGTGAAAATAACATTGATAGAAGCAGGAGATAGGGAAAACATAAATAAATACAAATTCAGTAAAAATCATTTCTAACGTGATATTACTTATTAACAAGAGCTACGCAGTTATATAGTGCTTTTCACATACAAGAAGACATCGCAGAGCACTTTATAATAAAGAGGAAAGGGATAAATATTTGAGGCAAAGAAAGATACAAGGCTATGGGGAGAGCATCAAGCTACAGGATCATTTTGGATTGTTCAAGTAAAAAGCAAACACAGACATGATGGGCTGAATGGCCTCCTTCTATGCTATAAACTTCAATAGTTCTGTGGATATGGTGGACGCCAAGCAAAGGAAAAGCGAAGGAGAATGCAGAGATTACAGACGTGGTTGCAAGGTGACCAAGGCTGGGAACTGAATATTCAGGGGTATTTGACATTTTGGAAGGATAGGCAGAAAGGAAAAGGAGATGGGGTAGCTCTGTTAATAAAGGATGAGATCACTGCAGTGGTGAGGAATGATATTGGCTCAGAAGCTCAAGATGTAGAATCAGTTTGGGTGGAGATAAGAAATAGTGAGGGTAAGAAGTCACTGGTGGGAGTAGTATATAGGCGCCCTAACAGTAGCTATACTGTAGGACAGAGTATAAATCAAGAAATAATGGAGGCTTGTAAGAAAGGTACTGCAATAATCATGGGCAATTTTAATCATCATATAGATTGGACAAATCATATTGGCAAGGGTAACCTTGAGGACGAGTTCATAGAGAGTACTCGGGATGGTTTCTTAGAGCAATACGTTGAGGAACCAACCAGGGAGCAGGCTATTCTAAATCTGGTAATGTGTAATGAGACAGGATTAATTAATGATCTCATAGTAAAGGATCCCCTAGGAAAGAGTGATCATAGCATGGTAGAATTTCAAATTCAGTTTGAAGGTGAGAAACTTGGGTCTGAAACTAGTGTCCTAAACTTAAACAAAGGCAATTACAAGGGTATGAGGACAGAGTTGGCTAAAGTGGACTGGGAAAATAGATTAAAGGGTAAGATGGTAGATCAGCATTGGCAGACACTTAAGGAGATATTTAATAAATCTCAGCAAAGGTATATTCCAGTGAGAAAGAAAGGCTCTACGAAAATTGAAAGAAAAGGCATACAAATTTGCGAAGATTAGTGGTAGGCCAGAGGATTGGGACATTTTTAGAAATCAGCAAAGGATGACTAAAAAAATTATAAAGAGGGAGAAGATAGAGTATGAGAGTAAACTCGCAAATAATATAAAAACAGACAGTAAGAGCTTCTACAGGTATATAAAAAGGAAGAGAGTAGCTAAAGTAAACGTTGGTCCCATAGAGGATGAGACTGGGGAATTAATAATGGGAAATAGAGAAATGGCAGAGACTCTAAACAATTATTTTGGATCAGTCTTCACGGTAGAAGACATTAAAAACATCCCAATAATAATAGATAATCAAGGGGCTATAGGGAGGGAGAAACTTAAAACAATCTCTATCACTAGAGAAAAAGTACTAGGCAAACTAATGGGGCTAAAGGCCGACAAGTCCCCTGGACCTGATGGCCTGCATCCTAAGGTCTTAAAAAAAAGTGGCTGCAGAGATAGTGGATGCGTTGGTTGTAATCTACCAAAATTCCCTGGATTCTGGAAAGGTCCCAGCGGATTGGAAAACCGCAAATGTAATGCCACTATTCAAGAAAGGAGGGAGACAGAAAGCAGGAAACTATAGGCCAGTTAGCCTAACATCTGTCATTGGGAAAATGCTGGAATCCATTATTAAGGAGGTAATAGCAGGACATTTAGAAAATCATAAGACAATCAAGCAGAGTCAACATGGTTTTATGAAAGGGAAATCATGTTTGACAAATTTGCTAGAGTTCTTTGAGGATGTAACAAACAGGGTGGATAAAGGGGAACCAGTAGCTGTAGTGTATTTGGATTTCCAGAAGGCATTCGATAAGGTGCCACATAAAAGGTTACTGCACAAGATATGAGCGCACGGGGTTGGGGGTAATATATTGGCATGGATAGGGGATTGGCTAACTAACACAAAACAGAGAGTCGGGATAAATGGGTCATTTTCCGGTTGGCAATCAGTAACTAGTGGGGTGCCACAGGGATCAGTACTGGGGCCTCAACTATTCACAATTTATATTAATGACTTGGATGAAGGGACCGAGTGTACTGTAGCCAAATTTGCAGATGAGACAAAGATAGGTGGGTTAGCAAGTTGTGAGGAGGACACAAAGGGGGCGATTTTGCCAGCCCTGGGGAGGCGGATTTGGAGGCGGGACTGCCGGGAAAATGGCAGAATCTGGGGTGGGTACCCATCCCGTCCCCAACCTGCCTCCATGCCATCTTCCCAGGAGGCGGGTACCCGACCCGAGCCAGGTCCCATCTCCTGGAGGAGGGAAGGGGATTATAGCCACCTAACTGCCTGTTAACAGGTAGTTAACAGGCAGTTAAGAGGATTATCCCCATTTTTCCATCAGAGGTGCGGACTTCCCAATGTCGGGAAACCCCGCCAGGGTCAGCGAGGCGAGCAGTGGGTCTGCGGAGGTTGGAGGGGTGCAAAAGTGCGCTGTGGAGGTGAGTGATGGTGCAAGTGTGGAGAGGTAAGTATGTGAGGTGAGTGAAAAGTGATAGAAAAAGTTTCCTTACCTTTCTTTCTTCCTGCAGGCTTCAATCGTTGGGGATCTGGAGGCTCTGGCATCTCCACGGCAGAGATGACAGAATGGCTGCTGCATTCTCCGATGCAACAGCAACCTGTTCTGCTCACAAAATAGGTGTGGTGAGACTTGAGTACAAGAACTCACCAAACAACAGAAAAAGTCAGTGTTTGACAGCTTTTCAAAATTTTGACAGATGAAACGTCATACGCTGACGTTCTCTGTAACCGGCTTCCCCTTAATTGGACTGCTAAGCCCGCTGGGCGGGCTTAACAAGGTCAATCAAGGGAAAATAGCGTGGGTTGGCCACAACTCGATGGAGGCGGGACTAAAACCAGACAACATAAGAACATAAGAACATAAGAAATAGGAGCAGGAGTAGGCCATTCGGCCCTTCGAGCCTGCTCCGCCATTCAATGAGATCATGGCTGATCTTCTGCCTCAACTCCATTCACCGGCCCAGTCGGCATATCACTTGATGCCTTTACTAGTCAGAAATCTATCAACTTCTGTTTTGAATATACCCAATGACTGAGCCTCCACAGCCTTCTGGGGTAGAGAATTCCAAAGATTCACCACCCTCTGTGTGGAGAAATTTCTTCTCATCTCAGTCCTGAATGGCCTACCCTTTATCCTGAGGTTGTGGCCCTTAGTTCTAGACTCCCCAGCCAAGGGAAACATTCTCCCAGCATCCACCCTATCAAGCCCTGTAATAATTTTGTATGCTTCAATGAGATCCCCTCTCATTCTTCTGAATTCAAGAGAATACAGGCCTAGTTTACTCAATCTCTTCTCATACGACAGTCCCGCCATCCCAGGAATCAATCTCCTGAACCTTCGTTGCACTCCCTCTATGGCAAGTATATCCTTCCTTAGGTAAGGAGACCAAAATTGCACACAGTACTCCAGGTGTGGTCTCACCAAGGTCCTATATAATTGGAGTAAGACATTTTTACTGCTGTACTCAAATCCTCTTGTAATGAAGGCCAGCTTACCATTTGCCTTCCTAATGGCTTGCTGCACCTGCACATTCACTTTCCGTGACTCATGTACAAGGACACCTAGGTCCCTTTGAGCATCTGCATTCCCCAATCTTTCACCATTTAGGAAATACTCTGCCTTTCTGTTTTTTCTACCAAAGTGGATAACTTCACATTTATCCACATTATATTCCATCTGCCATGTTCTCACCCACTCACTGAGCCTGTCGAGATCCCCTTGAAGCCTCTTCACATCCTCTTCACAACTGACACTGCCACCTAGCTTTGTATCATCAGCAAATTTGGAAATGTTACATTTAGTCCCCTCATCCAAACCATTGATATAGATTGTGAATAGCTGGGGCCCAAGCATCGATCCTTGCGGTACCCCACTAGTCACAGCCTGCCATCCTGAAAAAGACTCGTTTATCCCTACTCTTTGTTTTCTGTCTGTTAACCAATTCTCAATCCATGCTAGTATATTACCCCCAATTCCATGTGCCCTAATTTTGTTTACCAACCTCTTGTGTGGGACCTTATCAAAGGCCTTCTGAAAATCCAGATACACCACATCTACCGGTTCCCCTTTGTCTACTCCACTAGTTACATCCTCAAAGAACTCCAATAGGTTTGTCAAACAGGATTTCCCTTTCATAAATCCATGTTGACTCTGTCCAATCTTACTATTAGCTTCTAAGTGCCCAGTTATTGCATCCTTTATAATAGATTCCAGCATTTTCCCAACTACTGATGTGAGGTTAACAGGTCTGTAGTTCCCCTTTTTCTCTCTCCCTCCTTTCTTAAATAGCGGCATTACATTTGCTATCCTCCAATCTGCAGGAACCGTTCCAGAATCTATAGAATTTTGGAAGATGACAACCAATGCGTCCACTATCCCAATGGCCACCTCTTTCAAAACCCTAGGATGTAGGTCCTCCGGTCCTTGGGATTTATCGACTTTTAGCCCCATTAATTTTGCTAGTACTGTTTCATTACTAATAATAATTTCTTTAAGTTCCTCATTCTCGCCACACCCTTGATTTTCTCGTATTTCTGGGAGGTTTCTTGTGTCTTCCTCCGTGAAGACAGAAACAAAGTATTTATTTAATTTTCTTGCCATTTCCTCATTCCCCATTATAAATTCTCCCATCTCTGACTGTAAAGGACCTCCATTTACCTTCACCAGTCTTTTCCTTTTCACATACATATAGAAGCTTTTACAATCCATTTTTATATTTTTCGCTAGTTTGTGCTCATATTCCATTTTCCCTTTCTTTATCAATTTCTTGGTCCCCCTTTGCTGATTTCTCAAAAGATCCCAATCCTCAGGCTGACCGCTTTTTCTGGCAACTTTATCAGCTTCCTCCTTTGACTTAATACTTGCTTTAATTTCTTTTGTTAGCCATGGTTGGATCACTTTTATGCCCTAGAGGAATATGTTTGTTGCAAATTATGCATTATTTCCTTGAATGTTAGCCATTGTATGTCCACCTTCATAACTTTTAGTGTGGTCTCCCAATCTACCATGGCCAACTTGTCCCTCATACCCTTGTAGTTTCCTCTGTTTAGATTGAAGACCTTAGTTTCAGATTGGACTACATCAGTCTCAAACTTAATGTAAAATTCAATCATATTATGGTCACTTGTCCCTAAAGGCCCCTTTACCACAAGATTATTGATTAGCCCTTTCTCATCACACAGTACCAGATCCAGAATAGCCTGTTCCCTGGTTGGTTCCTCCACATACTGATCCAGGAAACCATCTCGCATGCATTCCAAGAATTCGTCCTCCACACCATTAGTGGTAATTTGATTTGCCCAGTCAATATGTAGATTAAAGTCCCCCATGATTACCGTATTGCCCTTGTTACATGCACTTCTAATTTCTTGATTGATACTGTGCCCTACATTACCACTACTGTTTGGTGGCCTATACACAACTCCCACCAATGTTTTCCGCTCTTTGCAATTTCTTAGCTCCACCCAAAGCAGCAGTCCCACCTCCAACGCGCCTTCATTGGCAAAATCACCCCCAAAGAGTCTGCAAAGGGATATAGATAGGTTAAGCGAGTGGGCAAAAATTTGGCAGATGGAGTATAATGTGGGAAAATGTGAGGTTATCCACTTTGGAAGGAAGAATGAAAAAGCAAATTATTATTTAAATGGAGTGAGACTACAAAATGCTGCAGTACAAAGGGATCTGGGTTTCCTAGTACATGAAACACAAAAAGTTAGCATGCAGGTACAGCAAGTAATTAGGAAGGCTAATGGAATGTTGGCCTTTATTGCAAGGGGTATGGAGTATAAAAGTAGGGAAGTTTTGATGCAACTTTACAGGGCGCTGGTGAGACCGCACCTGGAGTACTGCGTACAGTTTTGGTCTCCATATTTAAGGAAGGATATACTTGCTTTGGAGGCAGTGCAGAGAAGGTTCACTAGGTTGATTCCTGGGATGAAGGGGTTGACGTATGACGAAAGGTTGAGCAGGTTGGGCCTATACTCACTGGAGTTTAGAAGAATGAGAGGTGATCTTATTGAAACATATAAGATTCTGAGGGGGATTGACAGGGTGGATGCTGAGAGGATGTTTCCCCTAGTGGGGGTATCTAGAACTAGGGGGCATTGTTTCAGAATAAGGGGTCGCCCATTTAAGATGGAGATGAGGAGGAATTTCTTCTCTCAGAGGGTCGTGAATCTTTGGAATTTTCTACCCCAGAGAGCTGTGGAGGCAGAGTCATTGAATATATTCAAGGCGGAGATTGGCAGACATTTGAACTACAAGGGAGTCAAGGGGTATGGGGAGAGAGCGGGAAAGTGGTGTTGAGGCCAAGATTGGATCAGCCATGATCTTATTGAATGGCGGAGCAGGCTCGGGGGGTCGATTGTCCTACTCCTGCTCCTGTTTCTTATGTTCTTATGTTCTTAGATTCCAATGGGGAGCCAAAGGCATTCTCAAAGAGGTGTTGAGGAGATTTGTGAAAGCTGATAGGGACAATGTGGAAGGAACCAAGTATAGAATGCCAAAGAATTGGAGTATAGAGGCTGTATGAGTTAATGGAGCAGAGGGAGTGAGGGGTAAGGAGAAATCCACTGTTAGAGGAGTGGTGCATGTGTGCAGGGACTGAAGACAGGAATAAATGGGAAGGTAGGGTGGAGCAAGGCCATGGAAAGATGTGAAAACAAGGATGAGAATTTTGAAATCAATGTGCTGAGAAACCATTGGTGGTCGGAGAGGACAGGGGTAATAAGAGTGTGGGATTTAGTGTGGGTGAGGATGCAGGCTATGGCATTTATATGAGTTGAAATTTGAAATGGTTGATATGGGCTGGCCCAACTAAAGAAGGCATTGGAGATGTCAAACCTTGAGGTAAGAACATAAGAACATAAGAACATAAGAAATAGGAGCAGGAGTAGGCCAATCGGCCCCTCGAGCCTGCTCCGCCATTCAATAAGATCATGGCTGATCTGATCCTAACCGCCAATCTACTATCTATCACAGAACCATCTCCTGCATCTAACAGAATTGCACACACGAAATAGGAGCAGAATCAGGCTACACAGTCCCTGGGCCCGCTCCACTACCCACAGGGCCATGACCGATCCGAACCTAGACTCATGTCCAAATTCCTGCCCGCTCCCCGTAACCCTTAATGCCCTTTACTTCTAGGAAACTGTCTATTTCTGTTTTAAATTTAATTAATGTTGTAGCTTCTACAGCTTTTTGTGGCAGCATATTCCATGGACCTACCACCCTCTGAGTGAAGTAGTTCCTCCTCATCTCAGTTTTGAAAGAGCAGCCCCTTATTCTAAGACTATGTCCCCTAGTTCTCGTCTCACCCGTCATCGGGAACATCCTCCCCGCATCCACCCGATCCAACCCCTTCACAATCTTATATGTTTCAATAAGATCGCCTCTCATTCTTCTGAACTCCAATGAGTAGAGTCCCAATCTACCCAACCTCTCCTCATATGACCACCCCCTCATCCCCGGGATTAACCGAGTGAACCTTTTTTGCACTGCCTCGAGAGCAAGGATGTCTTTCCTTAAGTAAGGACACCAAAACTGTATGCAGTATTCCAGGTGCGGTCTCACCAATACCTTGTACAACTGAAGCAATACCTCCCTATTTTTATATTCTATCCCCCTAGCAATGAAAGCCAACATTCCATTTGCCTTCTTAATCACTTGCTGCACCTGCATACTAACCTTTTGAGTTTCGTGCACCAGGACCCCCAGATCCCTTTGCACTTCAGTACTCTCCAGTTTCTTGCCATTAAGATAATAAATTGCTCTAGGATTTTTCCTGCCAAAGTGCATCACCTCACACTTTCCAGTGTTGTATTCCATCTGCCAAATCTCTGCCCACTTACTTAGCCTGTCTATGTCCCCTTGCAGGTTTTTTATGTCCTCCTCACTCACTACTTTCCCTCCCATCTTTGTATCATCTGCAAATTTTGATATGTTACACTTGGTCCCTTCCTCCAAATCGTTAATATAGATTGTGAAGAGTTGGGGACCCAGCACTGACCCCTGTGGAACACCACTAGTTACTGATTGCCAGTCTGAGAATGAACCATTTATCCCAACTCTTTGCTTTCTGTTAGATAGCCAATCCTCTATCCATGCCAGAATATTACCCCCAATCCCGTGATTTTTTACCTTAAGCAATAATCTTTTGTGTGGCACCTTGTCAAATGCCTTTTGGAAGTCTAAATACACTACGTCCACTGGTTCCCCTTTATCCACTCTATATGTTACTTCCTCAAAGAACTCCAGCAAATTTGTCAAACATGACTTCCCCTTCGTAAAACCATGCTGACTTTGTCCTATTAAATTATGATTATCCAAATGTCCTGTTACTGTTTCCTTAATAATGGACTCCAAAATTTTACCTACCACAGATGTTAGGCTAACCGGTCTATAGTTACCAGCCTTCTGTCTACTGCCCTTTTTAAATAAGGGTGTTACATTAGCAGTTTTCCAGTCTGCCGGGACCTTAGCGGAATCCAGGGAGTTTTGAAAAATTATTACCAATGAAGCATGGATTAGGATTGTGGTAGTAGAAAGGAAGAGATAGGTGTGCAGGCGGCAATGTTTCAGAGGTGAGAGAAAGCAGTTTTGATAATGGAAAGGATGTGGGGAGAAAGTGGAGCTCAGAGTCTAGCTTGCGTTGGCAAACTGATGGAATCCAGGCCAGTGGCATGAAGATGCTGATGGTAGCCAAAAGTGGATGGCCACCAAAAAAAGTCTTCTGTAAAATGAAGATTCTTGTTTAGCAGTTCTTTGCAACGCTTTTAGTATGAAACCTGTAGGCACATAATTCACTTACCCAGAGTTGCAAGCCTTCCTGGCAGGAGATGGAATTCCACAACACATTGTTTTGCAGCCTGGGTGAAGTGGACAATAAACAAGACTATTAAACATTCATGGTCAGTCTTAATCTACAGCTGTTGCAGTTATTTTGAGCAAGAAGTTTAATGATAAGTCTTTAAAACTGTAAATCATGAACTTTAACATATAGTAACAAGCAAAGCTGCATAAAGACAAAACACTAAGAAAGGTCACAACAGTTTAGCTGAGAGTTTTTCAATCCATTATCATAATAATCTATGAGACTGGCTGTTAAATGAATATTTGTGCTTGTTTCATGCATGGATTGAATTTATTTATTGAGTAAGAAAACTTTGCAAACTAAACTGAAAGCAAGAAGATTACAATTACCTTATTAACAGACTAGATGTAATTTAAAAAATCTAATTTTCAAAACAAATTGATTGGTTTCAGATATGCTATGCATGATTTCCTTTAACTATTGAAGCTGCCATTTTAATTAAAAGCAATGTTACATAAAGGAACTTTTATGCTTCAATTCTGGCCTAAGCAAAGTTTTAAAAAAACTAAAGGAATCAATGGAGCCAATAGTATTTTCTAGGTCATAGGATCTATTTTTTCACCAACTTTATAAATAATGATTTTTTTTAAATACTGTTTTGCTGTATTAGATACACAATGGGACAGCTTAGCTATGTGGAGATCTAATTAAAAAATAGTGATCTTAGCAATGTTAGGACCAGATCAAAGCAATAAAATAGATTTTCTAAGAAATGCTGCTCTAGCTCTGGATATTTTAGTTACAGCTGCTATAATGATGCTTCCTTTGACATACAATCTTCTGGTATACGATATTGGTGCATCAATAGAATGAATGAAAGGACACACAGGGAAATTTTATGACTTTGCACTTTCAGGGATATGAAAATTGTGGGCAGTGCGTGCCTAAATTTCCAGCATGTACCCGAAGGGAGGGGTGAGATTCTCCACAGGGAGTGTGAAATCGGAAAATTACCCCTCGTATCTCTATGCACTTTCTTAGCTGGAGAACAGAGTAATTTGCAGTCATAAGGGTGCATAGCATGTTATGAATTGTTGTGACGGCTCTGATCTCTGTTGCTAGTGCATTAATGCTTGGAGGAGATAAGATTTCGCAGAGCCAATTTCAAATTGATTTTCCACACCAGAACTTACTTCACTTTGAAACAAGCACCATTTCAAGACTCTCACTTCATAGATATTTTTACAATCTTCTTGTTTTATGCCACAGATTCTTTCTAGCCAAGAAGTCAACATTTTTATGGATTCAGTAAAAGTAAACTTGGCAGTCTATGCTTTTCCTATGGTCTCAGCTACATTTAAAGTGCTCAATGTTATCAAAAAATAGAACAAGTCTAAAAAACATTATACGGGTTTGGCTAATGCTCATTTTACATGGCTAATCCAGAGGAACTGGTTAGAATGGTGAATGAAAATGCAGAACTTTTTTTAATGCATTCACGTCGCTGGCATTTATTGCCCATTCCTAATTGTCCTTGAGAAGGTGGCGGTGAGCTGCCTTCTTGAACTGCAGCAGTCCGTGTGGTGTGTTGTAGCAGTTTGGTACAACTGAGTGGCTTGCTAGGCCATTTCAGAGGGCAGTTAAGAGTCAGCCACATTGCTGTGGGTCTGGAGTCACATATAGGCCAGACTGAGTAATGACAGCAGATTTCCTTCCCTAAAGGACATGAGTGAACCAGATGGGTTTTTATCACAACCCAGTAGTTACATGGTCTCCATTACTGATACTAGCTTTTTATTCCAGATTTTATTTAATTCACTGAATTTTAATTCCCCAGCTGCCGTGGGGAGATTTGAATTCATATCTCCGGATCATTAGTCCAATAACATAACTACTATGCTACCGTTCCCTATCTCAGCGACCTGGGTTTTCATTCTAACGCAGAGACAGAGACAGACAAAGAGCGACAGACAAAGAGATTTTACTAACCTCGGCGGGCCCGTGGCGGGTGATGATGGTGGCGGGTCCCAACCCCATTGCTGGCTCCATCCCGCTGTGTAAAATGACTTTCCGTTGATTGGGCTTGTTAAGCCTGCCCAGTGCATTTCCCGGCCAATTAGAGGAAGCAGGTCTGGTGACGTCATTTGATGACATGTCATCAGCTGGTTTCCTTAAAGGGAGAGGTCGCACAACACCAGGTTATAGTCCAACAGTTTTATTTGAAATCACAAGCTTTCGGAGCTATCGCTCCTTCCTCAGGTGAAGTAAATTGGATACAGAATCGCCAGAGCATATATAGATGGAAAAAAAAGCATGTGTACTTTACAATTGCAGACCAATAAATTAAATCATCCTGACTATCTGCCGAGGTGTGATAAAGTTAATTAAGTCAGCCAGGAAGGTACCACATCAAAAGACATAGCAAGATACAACTGAGACAATGAGGTGTAGTCGCAGGGGTTCCAACGTGTCAAAAGCTGCCGTCTGTATGTAAAACGAAAAGCTTTAAAAAAAAGACCATGGCCAACTTTAATTTGACATTTGTGCTGTCAGTGTTCTACAGCATTGAGGTGCTGCAAACACTGACAATGACTGCACAAAGGCACAGGGCTGCACCCAGGCTCTCCCATGACTCCCTCCATATGCTTATGGAGGAAGTCACAGCACGCAGGGAGGTCCTCTTCCCTTCCCATGGGTGGAAGTGACCTCCCCAGGAGATCAACACAGCCTGGTTGCACATTGCAGAGGAGGTTACAAGCAGGGATGTGGTCAGGAGGACCTGGGTGCGGTGCCGCAGACATTTCAATGATCTCAGTAGATCACAAAACGTTAGTACAAAGCCACACTCAACCTCATCCTGCTGTGCCTCTCATCACATCCCCATCACTCTGCCTTCCCTACCCTACTCCTGCACAGCCTTCTCACACCAATTTACCTTGCACCTCCACCCATCCCTCTCTATCTACATTATCATATCCCCATCTCACTAGCCACCCCTCACACTCACCCTCATCCTAGTGCAATCATACCAACTAACAACACACAAGGGTAGGCACTTGGGTGTTTTATCCAATGTTCATGTAAAGTTTCTGTTAATGTGGTGTCAAACACTGAAACCTTTATTTTCAACATTTTGCGTTCTTGGACAGATCTGTGTGCACCTTTGGAAGTGGCTTAGTGAGTTACAGTGAAAGGTGAGACATAACGGTACCACCCGCAATGGTGGTGAGTATGAAAGGAAAGGCTTGGGCATTGTAGGGATGCTTTATGGTGTTGGTGTGGGGTGGTGCCAATTTGGCGCATCATGTGGCAGCCAGGGTCAAGTGAAGTAAATGTGGCCATGGTGAGGCCATCCCTGGCAGTAATGTGGTCGGGTCCTGTGCAGCATCAGGTGATTGTGGAGAAGGTTGGTGGTGTTGTTGTTGGTGCTGCTGGTGTGCCTGGTGCTGCTGGTGTTTAGGCTGATCGTGGTGGGATTCTGAGGACCAAGGTGAGAGAGTATAAAGGGCACCCATGCTGATGGAATAGATGGCAGTTGAAGTAGAGATGACAGAAGCGATCTGTCAATGGTGAGAGAGGTAATGAGGTCAGACTTATGTAGAGACTTGCAGCACGGTGAACCTGTTGTGGAAATGCAGTGAGGAAGAGCTTGTGGCTGAGGGAAGATATCTCTGTATGTTGGGAGCTTTAACTGTACATTTGAAGCTGTCAACTCAACAGCTGATTCAAAGGCCACTGAACTCCCGCCTCAGCTTGACAGACATGGTCCATGACCAGCGTGGACCATGTGGGAGAGTTGTCAAATGCAGAAGATGAGCTGAAATTCATTCTTAAGTGGCTCTAAACAAGACACTAATTACCTGAATTGGGTCCCCAGCTGTGAACCCGCCACTTCATGCCGGGTCTGCTCAGCACTGACAGACCCAACATCGAGGAAAGCCCGTGGCAGCGGGTTCACAGCGAGGTCCCGACCCGCTGGGGAAAAAAAACACTTTCCCACCTGACCCGCCACCGATCACGCCCACTGACCCCCCGGAAAATCTCGGCCAGAGAGAGAGTCAGAACAGTGTAGCACCTTTCATGTTTTCAGGACATCTCAAAGTGCTTCACAGCCAATTAGGTACATTGAAGTGTAGTCACTGTTTACCAGCGATAGATTGGGTGGTCTATAAGGGGTGCAATAGGAGTGAAATCATGAATCCTGGACACCATATTGGATTATTACATGGAAGAATTGGTCAATTAACTCAGGTAAGCGGGCGGGGGGGGCTGTTGGACCTGCTATTGAGTAATAACTTGATGATAGTTGCACAGGTCAGAGTCACAGAACAACAAGGCAACAATGGCCACTAATATGGTAGAGTTGAAGGTTAGTTTATGATGGAAGCTATTCAACTTTGGAAAGGCAGATCGTGAGTAGATGAGACATGAGGTAAGGACACTGGACTGGACAGCACTGTTAAAAGGGAAACGCATTTAAACAAAGTTGATCTTATTTAGAAATACTATTCATAGAGTCGAGAGCAGATAAATACCATGAGGGAAGAAGAATAACAAAGGAAAAAGACCAATGTAAGCAACAATAGAAGTTGCACTGGAAATAAGGACAACAAAAAGAGAGATTGTTCATAAACTATAAAGCTACGAGTAGCATGGCGGACCAAGTTGGATATAAAAGTAAGGTAAAAGGAGGTTAAGAAACTAGTCAGCAGGGATCAAATAGAAAATTAGATTAGGATAGCATGGATTATCAAGTATTTCTTTAAATACAAGACCAAAGGAAAGTGAATATACTAAATTAATCTATCTTTGCTGTGTTCACACACGAGACCATGAACAGTTTTCACAGTGTGGAGTAGGAACATAAACAGTGTTCGTGGGTGGAGAGTTTGGCTATTTACCCAACAAATGCCCGTGAAATTCTTACGCCTGGTAAAAGCAGGGGTAAGGCCTGCTTTTACCAGCGTAAGAGTTTAAATGAATATAAAATAATTTATTTTCAATTATTTAAACATTAAAATACCTGTAAAATAAGTTATGGTTATTTTTAGCCCCTTTAAAACGTTTACATTTATTTTTCAAAAATTAAATTTTTGTTTTAAATGTTTAATTAAATTGTATTTTAATTAATTTTAACTGTGTAATTTTTTTTATTATTTGGTATGTAAATGTGTTTTTATGTGATCCCCATTCATGCTTATGTACGTACAGAATCCCCATAAGCATGAATGGGGATCCCCTTCTTTCATTGGTTGGCCTGGCCCACGTGATCCCAGGGGCGCTTGTGAACCGCGTGCACCCCTGGGGTACGTGGGCCTCTGCGCAGGCCTTCGCATAGAGGCCCAGGAGCGTGAGTCTCCATGGATCCCGAGGCACCAGGTAGGCGCGGATTTTATTTGCGGATCGGAGGCCTCCGACCGCAAATTCAGGCCCAAAATAAATTGCTCTAGGGGAAGGACATAAGACAGCAGAGATGGACAGCTCAGTGGCCAGCAGTGGTAAGGAAAGTCACCCAGATCTTGGGATGTATACCCAGAGTAATAAAGCACAGATCCCAGGAGATGATAATGTGCCCGATAATAACTCGGGAAGGGAGTGGAGGTGGAGTGGGGAGGTGAATGGGACATTGCGGGAGCGTGGGGGCGGGGTGAGTGGGGACGTCTGACATTGTGGGGGGGGGGTGGGGGGAGTCGAACCTCGGGGAGGGGGGTGCAGCCGATCACGGGGGGTCCCATCACGGGGTGTTTAAAAGGTAAGCTTGTTGGCCGGGGGTAGAATTCCTGCTCCTCCTGGCCCACAAGCAGTGCAATAAAAGGCACTAACCTCATGGATCCGGCCCTTCTTGCCACCTTTTATCTGTCAGGATTCCCGAAGCCCGGGAATCCCGACCTGCAGGTGTTAAGAATGAAACTTGAGTTAAAATGGAGTACTGTCCAGTCCTGTGTCCTTACCTCATGTCTCATCTCCTCACAATCTGCCTTTCTAAGTGGCCATTGTTGCCTCGTTGTTCTGTGACGCAGCCTCCTTCAAATATTTTAGTAGCTGACTCGCCTCCTCCCCGCCTGCTGTGGTGGGGTTAAAATTACCCCAATGATTGGTACAGTCACACCTGTGTACAATTCTGGTTGCTATGCCACAGCAAAGATATCCAGGCATTGGAGACAGTGAAGAGGACTTCTTTAAGACATCAGAGTTGTGAGAAGAGATTGAAGAACCCAAAATGTCTTATTCTGGATAGGACAGGGCTCAGGGAGATATTATTCAAGCATTCAAGATTCTTAAGGGAATAGATAAATAGAACCCCAATAACATGTCTGAGTTTACCACAAACTCTAGAATGCAAAAGACATGGGCTGAAGCTCAGACGAGGAAAGGTGCACAGACTTAACTGCTTTATGTAGGGAGTGGTGAATGTATAGAATGGGCCGCACAGGATAGCAGTGGAGATAGTGTGGAAAAACTTAAGGGAGAATTGGATAGTTATTTGAGGAAATGGGTGATTGAGAGGTATTAGATTTGAAGACCAACCAGATGGACTAGAGAGTTCTTTCCTAAATTCAATTTGTTTGGTGAGTCTTCAGCAATATGGAGCTCGTGTATATTGATCAATTGCTTCTGTGTTTAATCAAAATGTCCTCCTACTCTCCCGATCAATAGAGATTACTACTTAAATAAACCAGGGTATTCTGTAACTATGGCACATGCTGTTACTTACTTTTCCATAAACTTTGAAGAGATTTTAACTGGTTGCATATGGCAAACTACAACAAAAACCACAATAAAATATAATTGCTGTATTTTGCATTCCAAAAATGATTGAATGTATAATATTTCAGTTGCCTGCTAGTGACATGCCTAGTTTATTGGAAACACGTTGTAGTTTTTTGTGGCAGATCATCAAATGCAAATTATTGCACCATTATTTTATTCACTGCCAGATATCCATAATCTTCTTCCACATTAAAACTCAGGAGGAGATGAGAAAAGGAAGACTGATTGGTTCATATTAGCAATAAACTGGAAACTCTGTGATCCCAAAGAAGTCCAATCAACTTACATACATCAGATTGCAAAATTAAACCTTTAGTTGTGTGTAAATAAGTGCAATTAACAGGGGCTCAAATGCAATTTAGATACAGCTAAATAGGTCGTCTATAGAATGACAGTATTGTCAATTATTTGTTAACTAAAAAGATAAACAATTTCTTGCAGAAAATATTTTTGAATGGAGAAGTAGTTAATTTCTTACAATCTTAAGGTGAAGGATGTCAACTCTGGTAAATAGATCACATTTTTCGCCTTGGTGTCAGCCTTGGCTCAGTGGTAGCACTCTCACCTCTTGAGTTAGAAGGGTTCAAGCCGCACTCTAAAGACTTCAGCACATAATCTAGAGTGACGCCTCAGTGCTGTACTGAGGGACTACGACGCCGTCAGAGGTGTGATCTTTCAGCTGAGATATTAAACCAAACTCTCAGGTGGATGCAAAGATTTCCATGGCACTATTCAAAGAAGAGCAGGGGAATTCTCCCGATGTCCTGGCTAAGATTCAACCAACACCACCAAAACCAAATTATCTGGTCATCTGATTGGGAGTTTTGCCATACCATCTGTGGAAGGTTAAAATGTGAAATTGGAATATGCAAAGCTCATAACTGGGCAGCAAGTGTGCACATCTACCATCAATCTGATTACTTGCTTAAATAAAATAGTAAACGATGTACCATAAGAATTTTTTTTAGGGGGAAGGGTGAATTTTGCTCATGAATGTCCAGGATGTCATGGTGGGGAATGGAACACTTTTGTCAGCATCCAGACCCCTAGGTCAGGTACACCACAGCCAAATGCAGAGCTAAGCCTAACATCCAACAGTCCAAAAATGGGCCCCATGATCTCTATGAATCAAAACACAAGCCAGTCTCCATGAAACTCGCAAGCTGCTGTACATAATCTTATGAATCACGCAACAATCTTAATTCCAGACTGTATGTAGTCAAAAAGCGGAATAGATTGTAGTGCAGTTAAGGCAGGCATGTAACAAAATACACAGTTGTTTCATTTTAGTTACTATGTACAGAGAAAGCTACTATATTAGCATGGATAGTGGATTGACTAACTAACAGAAAACAAAGAGTCGGGATAAATGGGTCATTTTCAGGTTGGCAAACTACAACTAGTGGGGGGCCACAGGGATCAGTGCTGGGGCCTCAACTATTTACAATCTATATTAATGACTTGGATGCAGCCAAATTTGCTGATGATACAAAGATAGGTGGGAAAGCAAGTTGTGAGGAGGACAAAAAATAGTCTGCAAAGGGATATAGATAGGTTAAGTGAGTGGGCAAAAATTTGGCAGATGGAGTATAATGTGGGAAAATGTGAGGTTATCCACTTTGGTAGGAAAAATAAAAAAGCAAATTATTATTTAAATGGAGAGAGACTACAGAATGCTGCGGTACAGAGGGATCTGGGGGTCCTCATACATGAAACACAAAAAGTTAGCATGCAGTTACAGCAAGTAATTAGGAAGGCAAATGGAATGTTGGCCTTTATTGCAAGGGGGATGGAGCATAAAAGTAGGGAAATCTGGCTACAACTGTACAGGGCGCTGGTGAGACCACACCTGGAGTACTGCGTGCAGTTTTGGTCTCCTTATTTAAGGAGGGATACACTTGCATTGGAGGCAGTTCAGAGAAGGTTCACTAGGTTAATTCCTAAGATGAAGGGGTTGTCTTATGAAGAAAGGTTGAGCAGGTTGGGCCTATACTCATTGGAGTTTAGAAGAATGAGAGGTGATCTTATTGAAACATATAAGATTCTGAGGGGACTTGACAGGGTAGATGCTGAGAGGACGGTTCCCCTCGTGGGGGAATCTAGAACTAGGGGGCATAGTTTCAGGATAAGGGGTCGCCCATTTAAAACGGAGATGAGGAATTTCTTCTCTCAGAGGATCGTGAATCTTTGGAATTCTCTTCCCCAGAGAGCTGTGGAGGCGGAGTCATTGAATATATTCAAGGTGGAGATAGACAGATATTTGAGCTACAGGGGAATCAAGGGTTATGGGGAGTGGGCGGGAAAGTGGCGTTGAGGCCAAGATCAGATCAGCCATGATCATATTGAATGGCGGGGCAGGCTCAAGGGGCCGAATGGCCTACTCCTGCTCCTATTTCTTATGTTAAAAGTTAGCATTTTGACAAACAGGTATACATATTTAAATATTAGTCCATCAAGGGATTAAACTTGTAGTCCAGTTCCTCGAATATGGTGAAATTGTACTATGTGTCGTTAATATACATAGGTGCTGACTGCTTTTTTTTTGAGGAGCTTCATATATTTGCTAAAATAACAGCCAGAGGAATTTCATATGATAATGTCACACAATACAAACTCACCCCTATAAATGTTTAATTTATGGATTATTTTATTCCCTTGCCATAATACAGCAATAATCAGTCAAGATCCAAATAAGAGTTGTATCTTGAGAAGGGTGTTTCATTAAGAGTAACAATTCATGCCTTTGGGTTTAAAAATATAACCTAATTTGATGCATGTCAAATTCAACACAAGCTCCATGTGCTTAAGGGGGGTTGCAAGCTATAATGCTCTTGCTAATCATATACTACACTATTTGTATTTCAGTAATATTCATATCACTGCAGGACACACAAAATCTCAATGGCTTTCCTATGCTATGAAAAAGAATAGCTTGTCTATCTGGAATACTATAGTGGCTGGTACAAGAGTCAGCATTAATGTGAATATCCTCATCTCTGCCACGGGTAAAACATTACAGGGGCTAACAGTGACTCAGAGCGTCCGAGTTGTAACAGCAATGTTACAATGTGAAATATAATCATGATGTGAAACATATATTATTGCAGTACCTTGAGCAGGTTGACCAAGTTATTTTCTTCTAGTGCTTTTTAATTGATGAAGACAGTTTATCCAGATAAATTAGATTTTCTGTGCAGATACTAATATCATCAATTTTCTTGATCTTTTCTTGTTCTAATCCAACTGATCTTATTAGCATTTTTGATATGTATGATCAAAATTATCTTTAGCCTGATCTTCACTTTCAGCATTTAAATCATTCAGATCTCCAATTGTATCCCACCATGGCTGATGTCAATTTAATGTATAAATAAATGTACAACGACAAAAAGGGTATTGATTTTAATAAAGTGCAGAACAAGTGTTTACAAACTGTCAAAACTTTAACTATTGACAACAGTAGACAGATACTTAAAAGATTCTGCTGCTATCATCAGTGTAAATGTTTCCTTTAATGAGCTGTTCCTTGCTATACTTGACATTTATATGAATAAAGAAATAACTTGCATTTATGAAGCACCTTTCAGGACCTCAGAGTGTCTCAAAATGCTTCACAGACAATGAAATACGTTTGAAGTGTAGTCACTGTTGTAATGCAGAGAAACGTGGCACCAACTTGAGAACAATAAGGTTCCACAAACAACAAAAACATAAATGACCACATAATTTGTTTTAGTAATGATGGTTGAGGGATAAATGTTGGCCAGGACAGAAGGAAAACTCCCCTGCTCTTCTTCAAATTCTTCAAATAGTGCCATGGATGGCTTACATCCACCTGAGAGGG
This sequence comes from Squalus acanthias, assembly GCA_030390025.1. NCBI lineage: Eukaryota > Metazoa > Chordata > Chondrichthyes > Squaliformes > Squalidae > Squalus > Squalus acanthias. Next base: position 35,104,248 of record CM059429.1, read on the forward strand.
CAGATAGGGCCACTGTTTAACATCTCAACCAAAAGACAGCACCTTCACTAGTGCTGCACTCCCTCAGTACTGCACTGGAGTGTCAGTCTAGATTATGTGCTCAAGTCTCTGGAGTGGGACATAAACCCACAACCTTCTGACTCAGAGGCAACAGGACTACCACTGTAACAAGGCTGACACCTAAAATAGACAGATGTGGAGGCTCCCATGATGACTCAGCTGGTTACGACAGTAAGTAGTTGAGCCATGGAGACCAGAAAGGACCCAGTTTGATTGCCAGGAGGATACGGATAAAAATAGTGGTACTGCTACAAGTTAAACGAACATACACAAAATAATTATACAGATGAGGAACGCTATTCAGTCCTTCTTAATTTACCCATCGAGAGAGATTGTAACATCCTCCCATTATAGCATCCAATTGTTTCTTAAAGGATCCCAAGGCTTTTGCCTCCAACTATTTCACACATTGATCACTCTTTGTGTGAAGAAGAATTTTTTGATATCTGTCCTAAAACTACTTCTTACTAGTTTGAACCTGTATCCTCCAGTACTATTCCGACAGTTTAATTTAATTAATATTCCAGGTTAACTTTTTCTATACCTTGTTGATTGCTGCTCTTCATTGGTTGGACAATGTTTAATGTCAATTCTACTAAGACTTCTCGGTCTATTTCAACTCAATCCTTATCGATTTCAACAACATGGAGCACGTGTGGCATCTATTTTTTCTTCTGATGTGTAGCACCTTACACTTGTCTGCATTAAGTGCCATCTGCTGCCTCAGACTCGACGGGCCTAATGGCCTCCTTCTGTGCTGTACTATTCTATGATTATTCTGTCCACTTACATTCTGTAATTTCTGAGTTCCCCTTCCTAGTTTGGTATCGACTGCAACTTTGACTACTTTTGCATTGAGTTTCTGAATCCAGATCATTTATGTAAATTAAAAAATAGCAGTGGTCCCTGAACCAACCCACTCAGTACTCCCCACCCCTCCCCCACCCCACTCTGACATAACTCCACTAATGAGTACTTATTGTTTCCTACCCTTCAACCAGTTTCTGAACCATACCCAACAGCTTTCAGTTTAATTAATAGCCTTTTGTGCGAAGCTCTGCCAAAAGCTTTTTCGAAGACGAGGTACACCATGTCATAAGGCCTACCCCAGACCTCTTGGATTCTCAGGGGGAAAAATTTGGTTGGTTAGTGCCTCCCGTTAGCGCCTCCAGGGGGCGCTAACGGGGTGCTAGCAACTTAGCACCTGAGCACGGCCGATTTTAGCATCGCTCGAAAAATTGACCTGTCATTTTGTGGTGGTGCTAAACACTACCGCCACGATCTCCTGCGCCCGCAGACCGTGACGTCATGCAAGCGTGCAACGCCCCGGTAGCGCCCTGGACTGTAAATTGATTCTCGCCCCCTGCCTTAGCACCTGCTGCTAGGAACAACAGGTAGAGGGGAACGTTTTCAAGTCGGGAAGGGGCTGGGGGAGCGCTATTTAAAGGCTGCGCTTCCTGCTTTTTCTTGTCGGCAAAATTTTTGCCATATGCAGGTTGACAGGGAGAGAGACGTCTGGAGAGATTTAACGTTGTCCTAAGGAGTTTTGGTCCTGAGCACCACTTTTCAGGTTCCTATTTATCTGAGCTTCATATTTACCACAGTTAGAAGATTAAATGGGGGCTGTACTAACTCGGGGCGTCATCCTCCAGCTTCACCTTCGGAGGCAGCAGAGGTGCAGAGAGAGAGTGGCAAACGTGGCCAGAGGGAGGAGGGCCAACAGGCCTCTGCACAGGAGACCTTACCCTCCCAGGGTATTCGGGAGCAATTCTCCTACATTCATTTGTCTGAGAGCAGTGTTTCAGAAGGCTGCGCTTCAGCAAGGAGGTGGTCACTGAGCTCTGCCACCTCCTGCAACCAGATCTGCAGCCTCAGCTCAGGACCAGGACATCTCTGTCGGTGGCAGTGAAGGTGACGGCAGCTCTGAATTTCTATGCCAGCAGCTCCTTCCAGGCTTCAACTGGGGACATAGCGAATATCTCCCAGTTCGCTGTCCATTGCTGCATCCAGGAGGTCACAAATGCTCTGTACAAAAGGAGAAGGGAGTACATCTCTTACCCCATGACCCGGGACAAACAGCGTGAACGCGCAAGTGGCTTTGCTAGGATAGCGGGCTTCCCCATGGTTCAGGGCGCCATTGACTGCACGCATGTGGCATTGCGGGCACCTCATGAAAATGCAGAGGTGTTCAGAAACCGCAAGGGCTTCCACTCTTTGAATGTCCAGTTGGTGTGTGACCACAGACAGCGCATCCTCGCCGTCAATGCCCGTTATCCTGGCAGCAGCCACGATGCTTTTATCCTGCGCCAGACTGGTGTCCCAGACCTCTTCCAACCACCGCGTCAACCTCGTGGCTGGCTCTTTGAGGACAAGGGTTATCCACTCTGCACCTGGCTGATGACACCGCTCCGTAACCCCAACACTCCTGCTGAGCTCCAATACAATGAGAGCCATCTCGCCACCAGGAACCTCATTGAGCAGACGATCGGTGTCTTGAAACAACGGTTCCGGTGTCTTGACCACTCTGGAGGAGCCCTGCAGTACGCTCCCTGAGCGAGTCTCGCTTTTCATTGTTGTGTGCTGCATGCTTCACAACCTCACAATTATGAGGACCCAGCCATTGCCACCAGGGATTGGTGCACCACCTCAGGAGGAGGAAGAGGGAGAGGAGGAGGAGGAGGAGGAGGAGGAGGAGGAGAAGGCGGAGGAGGAGGATGAAGAGGAGGATCAGCAGCATCAATGTGGGAGGGAGGCGCACAGTGTTGCCTCTGCAAGGACCGTCCGTGAACGCCTGATAAGACACCGCTTCTAACGAATGACAGAGAAGACAGCTTCTGGCATAAAAAAGCACATCATCACAAGCATCCCGCAGCCCCTATTGCTGGGCAAAGCTCCAATGAGTCAAATCAGCAAAGTTGTAAAGTTAAAATATTTTTTTTTAATTTATATTACAAACTGTGTCTTATTTATTCAGGACAAACAATTAGAAACAAACCCAACAATTCATAAACTAACAAAACTAATTCTTACATCATTGAGATAAGCGTCAAAACAGTAAACGAATATATTAAGATGAACATCAAACTTTCCCACAAACATTCCCCCCATTTATTAATAATTTTTACTTTTCGCCCTTCGAGGGTGATCTCGATCCCCTGCGCACTACCCCCCTTCCCACCCGACTGCTCTTCCGTAATGTGGCCCCAGTGGCTGCAGCAAGACTGGTGGAAGGCTGCTGAATGTTGGATCCAGAGACTGCAGATAGCCTTGAAGGACGCCCTCGACCAGTTCTGGGCCTGGAGGGCCAGGCTGCAGACTGCACCAACTCTGCATGGGCGGCAGCAGTCTGGGCTGGCTGTGATACAGGCCGTGGCAAGTGCAATGGTGAAGTGGCAGTGGTGGGAGCAGGAATGCTGTCATCCTGAGAGAGGACAGCACCTTCCTGCTCGACCGGCACACTGCCACTCCCCTGGGGCAGAAGCTCAGCATCTGGAGCAATCTGCTCAAGCACAGATTGCTGGCCTGCTGCGGACACCGTGAGATCCCCGGTGGACTGTGGGCGACCCAGCGAGGACGGCAGCAGTCAGCACTTGCGTGACATCAATCTGAGACTGCATAAGAGCAGTCTGAGACTGGATAACGCCAGTGACTCGATTGCAGCACTAAGCCATTGCACGTTGCATCGGCCTGTACTGCAATAGATCCTGCCACCTCACCCATTACACGCGGCATGGGGTCTGGGCCTGCATGGTCTCCCTGCAATTCAACCATCCTCTGCAACGAGGCAAGGATGCGTTCAAGGGTTTGCGCACAGATGACAGCTGTGCTGGCGGCGGACTCCTCCATGCTCCTAGCCAGTGCATCCATGCTGTCAGGCACCCTTACCATTGCACCCATGAGCTCCGTATGCATGCTCATGGCCTGAGTATTCATGGCCGCAATGTCGAGGTCCTCATCCGAGTCCTGTGCAGCAGAACTCATGTGCGCACTCACTCTCCGGGGAAATGGCCCCCGAGCTTCCCTTCCCCTATGGCGTTGCTGCAGCCCGCTGGGTCCCGGAGCTTCACCCACATCTGATCCTAACCCTCGCTCCCCTCCAGGGAACACGTGGCCCCAGTGTCGGAAGTGTCACCCTCAGGAGATGCAGGCGGTGAGGCTCCGGCTTCCTCTTCCTCCTCCTCTGGTGCGTCGCTGCCACTGGCAGGCTGAGGGACAGGCTGGTGGTTCACTATCTGAAAGCAGGAAGGTACAAGAGTGGCTTTAGTGTGAGGGCAGGGGGTCAGGAAGGGAGCAAGGACTGGAGGCAGTTAGTTAGATTGAAAGTGTAAAAGGCTGGTGTTGTGAGGGGGAAGTGGTAGGAGAGAGGAGAGAAAGCTGGTGAACAGACCATTGCTGTCCCCAAGGGGGTCGACCTCTCCACCGGCCACAGCGCCGACTACCTGGCTCACAATGAGTCTGTGGACTCTCTCCTCCAATTCAGTGAGGGGGTGTAGGTCCGCCTGTCCTCCTCCCGTCCGCTGGGTCTCTCGTCGGTTATGTGAAAGCTTGGCCTGCAAGAAAAAGGACAGCGTGTGAGTGAGTGTACAGCCATGTGTTTGGCAGATGTGCCTACCATTGTTGAATAGCCGTTAATGCCTGCAAGGTGTGGGATGTGCATGTGAGTTTTATGAGATGGCCATAGTTGTTGGATGAGTGTTGGGCATTTGGGTATTTACACTGTCTGGGCACAAAGTGAAGTTGAGATGGTGGGATGTAGAGGTATTGAAAAGCAGGTACTCACCCTGACCACCCGAGTGAGGTCGTTGAACTTTTTACGACACTGTGTATGTGTCCTCGGCACCAGGCTTTGCGATGGCACATGCTGGGCCATCTCCCTCCAGACTCTTCTAAACTCGCGGGGCAATGGCCTCCTGCCACTCTCTGGAAAGAGCACTGCCCATCACCGTTCAACTGCGCCAACCAGAGCCACCAATGCCTGGTTGCTAAAGCGCCGAGCTCTCTCCCTGGGCCTCGGAGTATCCATCACTAGTTTAAGCTGAGTAGGTGTTTGCAGGCTGAGGTTCAATGCTGCAATGAGCAGAGTGTGGCTGGGCAGCAAGATGGACCCTCCCCTTTAAGAACTGGATGGCGCCAGTCTGTCTGAGTTCCAGGGTAATTGACATTGCCTGAGCTTCGTTATGTTCTGAGGTAGCGCTTCGCTCCCCGACGTTAGCACCTTAAGAGAGGTGTGTAGCGCTTAATTTAGCGCTCAAATCACCTCCAGAGGCGATGGAGACGAATTTTGCAGTCGGCGACGATAATTAGCACCGGGCACTAAACTTTGCGCCTGGCCGATATTAGTGCCCCAAAATGGGCGATACTGAATTTGTCCCCCTCATTTCCTTAAAGAAGTTGAGATGATCAGTCAGGTGGAATCTTCACCTTCTGAATCCTTGCTGACCCCTGTTAACGAGGTTATTGTTGTACAGATAATCCTCAAGTTTACTCCTGATAATTGATTCCATTATTTTGCATGGAATGGAATGAAGACTAATGTAGTTAGCCGTGTCTGTTTTGGCCACATTAGCCGGTTTCCAATCTACTGGTCCCTCCCCAGTATCCAATCACTCTCTTATAATGATTGTCAGTTCTTCATAAATATCCTCCCTAATCTCTCTTAACATTCTGGAATAAATCCATCTACCCCTGCATAACAGATATGTTGTTCAGTAAAAACAGTTGTATTCTTTCAGCACTACTCCTGGATGTCTGTCTGCAGTGCAACTGAATGTGTTGCAAAAATCAATGCTAATTATGAAGCGCTGGCAGCCAAAAATATTGTTGAGTTAAACTGAACCAATTCAATGTCCCTGAAAGCTCATTCAGTCATGCACATAGTACTAGCTTGTTCAATAGCACTGATAGTGGTGACAGTAACTCCAATCAAATGGCATTGGTACAACCAGTGGACACAAAGGGGGTATAATTCCTTATTTTGTCACCTGGGCAGTAATGAGGTGGAGCGGATCATCTGCCCATTATAGAAGTCGTTGGATTTTCATCCCATTGATTTCAGTAGGATGAAATTGGATGAGTTCTATAATGGGCGAGCGATCTGCTCCACCATATAACCGAAATTGAAAATTACCCCCAGTCACGAAAATTAATTGCAGAGTCAAATCCTGTGCCCAACAGTGGAATTCCAGAGCTTCGGGACTAGGCAGCTGAAAGCACGGTCGCCAATGTTGGAGCGATTAAAATTGGGGAAACGCAAGAGGCCAGAAATGGATGAGTGCAGAGATCTCCAGGGGCCGGGGGTAGTGGGGGTGGAGTTATAGGGTTAACAGGTTGGGGCTTTTCCAGTTTGATTGGACAATGTATTCAAAATATCATCATTTAAAAAAAAAAGTAAATGATTTGACTCTGCTTTGACATATATTTAATAAAGACATTTCAAGATTTTCAGCACTGGCAATTGCATTTGCAGGCTGGTTGTATTGCTAACTTCTTTCACTGATCTCTTGGTTTACCTGTATCTGTTCTTGTCTTTCTATAAGGCTTTCAATTTGCAGCTTCAAACTGCTTATAGACTGCCGCATGACCTGCAAGCTCTGTAATACATATTTCTGTCAAAGGAGACCGCAGAACAGAATTGGCATAAAGCAGTACTTTGATGTATTATATAAAGGCAGCCTTACTGTTTCATAATCTGAGTGTAATTTCAGTGTTTCTGGAAACTCATATCACCACTTACAATTTTAACCTATATGACTTTAGATTATCTAGTATAAATAATATCAGACATGGAATAAGATTCCCCCATTAACAAACTACAATTAATTTCACTAGATTTCTCTAGCAAGAGGATGAAACACCCCCAGTAATAACGAATATGCTTTGCAACAAATTGTTAAGAGATTTAGCAGGCTTTGCTTTTCAGTCTGACCTTTGTACCATTTTGAGCTTCCAATTATCTTTGCCAAGCCATACAGACACTCTCCAGAATACAAAACTTCATTCTTGCCAACAGAAAACCAATGGCGTCCATCGTATTAAGCAAACAGACCTCTCTGCCTGCCAGAGTTCCTTTCAACTTACTTTGTGGTGCAAAGACACAAAGGTTGCTTAGATGCTGTTTTATAGAATTTTCTACTGAAATTAACCATCAATTAAATGACTTAGTCATTTTGTTCTTAGTCATTTTGTTCTTAGTCATTTTGTTCTTACAAGATTTTTTTTTAAATATTATAATTCATATTTTATTGGCTGCTGGCTGTTGCATCAAAAACTAAATTCAAGTCCTGTTACTTTTGCCAAGTTTCATGCAAATATTTCAATTTTTATCAAAACTGCTCTGAATAGTTTAATATGCAACTTATTTGACTCGCAGAAATTCCGAGCATGTTCATAAACATGTGTAATGTTAAAGGCTCAATGTATTAATAATATTACGTACTTTTTCCATAAGATTCAAGATGCATTTTTGTTTCTATTGATAATATTCATTCGGTTCAGAAATGTAATTAATTGCAGAAATAAAGGCCGGAATTTTCCCATCGAAAAATGGGTGGGTTTGGAGCATGGGGGCAGTTAAATTATTAAAAATGGGATTCCTGACCTGATCCCGCCTCCAACCCACCCACTTCCGGTTTTACCTCAATTTAATCGATGGCGGGGGAGTCCAGAACCAGGGGTCACAGTCTAAGGATAAGGGGTAAGCCATTTCGGACTCAGATGAGAAGGAATTTCTTCACCCAGAGAGTGGTGAACCTGTGGAATTCTCTACCACACAAGGCAGTTGAGGCCAATTCATTAAATATATTCAAGAAGGAGTTAGATATATTTCTTAAGGCTAAAGGGATCAAGGGATATGGGGAGAAAGCAGGGACAGGGTACTGAATTTGGATGATCAGCCATGATCTCATTAAATGGCGGAACAGGCTCGAGAGGCCGAATGGCCTACTCCTGCTCCTATCTTCTATGTTTCTATATTTCTATGTAATGAAGTTGGAAGCCTCTATTTTCCCCTCCATTTTGAATTAAGCTGCCTGTGGACAGGTTTCACACAATTCGTGAAACCTGGCAGTTAAACAGAGGCAGGGACTGCTGCATCCAGGAGGTAAGTGGCTTTATATCTACCTCCTGGATCCATGATCCCGACCTAACCACCCCCCGCGATTGGAGACCCCCTCACGAGGCCGCCGATCACACTGCCCAGGCCTTCCCATCCTCCCCCCCTCACCACAAGGCCTCTCCGCCACCCCCCCCCCACCCCCACACCCCCCAATGATGATGAAGAGGCCGGCCACTATCCTCCGACCCTGATTCTCCACCCCCCCCCAACCCCCTGATCCCTGGCCAACCCACCCCCCCCCCCCCGCAATCTCCGATCCCCTCCCGCGATCCCCACTTGCCTGATGATCTCCGACCTCCCCGATCCCCGACCACCCCCATCACCTGCCGATCCCCTGCCGATCCGATCCTGCAACCACCCCACCCCCAATCCTCTCTCCCCCTTCCGAATGCTCTCCCCCCTCCCAACTGAGCCCCCCCCCCCGATTGCCGACCCCCACGATCCTCTCTCCCCCCTCCCGTGATCCCTCCCCCGAACCAACCCCTCGCAACTGAGGCCTACCCGTCCACAGCCAGCCAGATTCTCAAGCTGGTTGGCTGCAGACGGGAAACCAAGGCCTCACATTCAAATTAGGCCCTGCCTCCCGGGTTTCCCATCCACCTCGGAGGCCCTCCCCCTCCGCCCCAACCCACCTCCCCGAACAAAATTCCAGCCGAAGTCTCTCTGCAGTTAATTATCACTTAATGCCTGATACATGATACATTCTACCAAACATTTACAGCATATAAACCTGTAGGATAACTAAAATGTTCAACAAAGTGGCATTACAGGTATGTTTTCAATTGTATCAGACTGTCATAGTAGGGCTGCAATGCTAGAAATGTATAGGTCTTCCACATTTGAAAAGAAATCCTAGAATACACATTCAGTGGTGACAATATCCTGTATTTCTATTTGATTCATTGAATGGAAAGAAGAAATGGAAGCAGACTGCGTCTTCTACAATTAATCAATACGCTGACACCTCTATTATAAAGTGATAATTAAGAACTGCCAAGTCCAGGCTTACTTTCACAAAAATGAAGATTATTCACTCAGTTACTGCATGGAAAGTTGGCAAAAGTCTTCTCTAAGATCCTGAGTTTCGGCTTTAATTCCCAAATTATTCTTATTCCATGAAAGTGTTGTTAGGCACGGAGGAGAGGAATTTCAATGGAAAGCAAATTTATTGGGGCTCAACATCAACAATAGTCCTCGTTCTGGATATATTAAAGTGTATAAATGGTGACATTTCTGTTCTTTTCCGCCTTTAGCAAATGAGGGAACACCCTTAGCTATATATCTTTTTTTCCTGTTTGGCTGCAACACAGACAAAATGCAATATGATATCATTCATTTTTTGCCAGCTTTACTCTCCTGAGAACTTTTGCTGGACTACAGTTTCACTGGTGCCTGCACTTCTCCAGTACCTCGGAGTCAATTGGAACCTTTATCCACGAGGCCATTTGGGGAGTAATTTTTATGCAGAGTAAATATTATTATATATCATATGATATCTGCAATTTAAAATTAATTGCACTTTTTGTATCCGATGTTTCCTGCTTTTTCATTTTCTTTGATTCGAATATTAAGTAGGTCTATGTGAGATACTGTTGAAAATTGTACAATGGACCAATATGGGAGGAAAAATTTCCTCTGCATTATCTGCAGCATAATCACCTTTAGGATTTCACTACAAATAGTGAACAGAGGAAAAATAATTCTCCCAGACTACTGCATAATACAATGTCAATGGTACCTTTAGAATAACACATCCTCTATAGAAAGAAATAACTCTCATTTATGTAATGCCTTTCATGACCTCAGGATGTCCCAAAGTGCTTCATAGACAGTGACATTCTATTAAAAGTGTCGTCACTGTTGTAATATAGGGCAAATGCAGCAGCCAATTTATACACAGCTAGGTCCCACAAACAACAATGAGATGAATGACCAGAAAAATCTGTTACTCTTTTAAAGTGATTTTGGTTGAGGGTTATTTGTTGGCCTGGACACCAGGAGAACTCCTCTCCTCTTCTTCAAATAGTGCCATGGGATCTTTCCCGTTTACCTGAGCAGGCTAACAGGGGGCTCTGTTTAATATCTCATCCGAAAGAGGACAGCTCTGAGAGTGCAGTCCTCCTTCAGTACTGCACTGGAGTATCGGCCCAGATTATGTGCTCAAGTCTCTGGATGAGGCTTGAACTCACAACCATCTGACTAAGAGGTGAGAGTACCATCACTCCACCAAATAGACATTTATTACTCCTCGTTAACCACAGCATGATTGTTATAAAGCACAGATGTAAAAATGCCCAGATGAAGTGTTTTTTTAATGAGGGGGGAAAAAAAACTTTGATCTGTACATTTTACCCCCTTTACAGCTGATTCTGGTGGCTATACTCAGCTATCTTTAGTCTGGCATGGAACAAATCTTAGATAATCTGTCACTGTCATGGTCTCTGGGAAATTGATTATTGAGACAACATCGGTAAAATTCTAATGTGAACAGATGAAATAATACTCATATGACATGGCCAAGCTTGGCCAGAAATAAAGAACTCAGTTTTATGTCTTTAAAAAAAAATCAATCTATAACTGTATGATAGGATGCAGAATTATATTGCAGAATCACTAGAATCACTGTGAGCATCATCTAAGACTATTGTTTACCATCGACGCATTAATTAGTCCCCTGACTTCTGCCAAACACAGTGGGAGTCACCAGTATCAAAATGTGTCTCAACTGTCTGGAACATTTTTACAACTTAGAACAACATGTCCTGACTACTCAAATAAGATTGACGTTATATAGAAAAAGTAACGTGGCCTAGAAAATCATTTGCCCCTGAAAACAGGTGCAGCAATTGCGATGCATGACCACCCCTGTGCCCGATCAAAGGAATGCAGGCAGGATGCGAACTTCATGCTGCCCGCTGGTTAGCATGATTGCGGCGTTCAGCCCAGCACTCAACATGCTGCTGAGTGGCTGAACGCTCAGCAGGGGGCCCAGGTTCATGTGAGGCTCGCACCAATTAAAGCTAGCCTGCACCTCTTAAAGGGGAGGTGTATTCTGCCTGCAGCAGCTCATTGAACTGGCTGGGAAAGCGAGTGAGAGGAGGAAAAAACAACAATGATGTCAGAACAGGGGAGAGAGTGTGCGCCAAGGTTCTCCGATGCAGCATTGGAGGCCTTGGTGCAGTAGGTCAACGTGAGGAGAGAGGTGCTGTTTCCACAGGGGGGTCGGAGGCCCTCCAGGCAAATGTGTGAAGTCCAATAGGAGCAGATAGCCACTGTGGTGAATGCCAGCAGTTTAGCCCCGAGGACCTGGATGCAGCACAGGAAGAAGTTTAATGACCTCACATGAGTGGTCAAGGTCAGTGAATTCATCTTCAAATGCCATATCCCACCATTTGCACCACTAGCCTCACACACTGCTCAATGCACCATACCCCCATTACTCACCTAACAACAATCTCTACCAAACACGACTCATACCTCACATTCATAGCTTCATAGGAACATAGGAACAGGAGTAGGCCATTGAGCCCCTCGAGCCTGTTCCACCATTCAATGAGATCATGACTGATCTGCGACCTAACTCCATATACCTGCCTTTGGCCTATATCTCTTCATACCTTTGGTTAACAAAAAGCTATCAATCTCAGGTTTAAAATTAACAATTGATCTAGCATCAATTGCATTTGTGGAAGAGAGTTCCAAACTTGAAGCCCCAACACAGATCCCTGTGGGACACCACTAGTCACATCCTGCCAATTTGAATACCTACCCATTATCCCTACTCTCTGGGCTAAAAATTCAGTTGGTTGCGCCTCCCATTAGCGCCTTAAGAAGGCGCTAATGGGGCGCAAAGCAGCTAGCACCCGGGCGCAGCGATGTTTGCGCCGCTCGCGAACTTCACTAGACATTTTGCGGCGGCGCTAAACTTTATCGCCGCGGTCCCCTGCGCCCGCGGATTGTGACGTCATACGAGACTGCAACGCCCTTGTGGCGCCCCGGAGCAGAAATTCAGTGGCGCCCCCATCCTTACCGCCTGGCGCATCCAACGACCGGTAGAGTGGAACGCTAACAAACGCTGTGGGGCTCGGGGGGGTGCTATTTAAAGGGGGCCTCTTCCTGTCTTTCTCTGTGGTTGACATTTTTGCACCACTCGTTCTGAGAGAGAGAGAGAGATTCAGAGAGAGAGAGAGAGAGAGACTTGTGCATTGAGTCAACGCTGTGTGAGGTAGTTTTGGCTACTGATCCTAACTTCGCTGGTACTTTGGTTTCTGGCCTTCATAACTTTGCTTGCTAAGAGACTATGGGGGCTGCACTGATGGGGGGCGTCGTCCTGCGCCAGCTGAATCGGAGGAGACGGAGACGCAGAGAGAGAGTGGCAATGATGGCCAGACGGAGGAGGGCCAACAGGCGTCTGTACAGGAGAGTTTACCCTCCCAGGGTATATCGTGAACAGCTCTCCGACATTCATATGTCAGATGAGCAGTGTCTGCGAAGGCTGCGCTTCAGCAAGGAGGTGGTCACTGAGCTCTGCCACCTGCTGCAGCCAGATCTGCAGCCTCAACTGAGGTCCAGGACGTCTCTGTCGGTGGCAGTGAAGGTCACAGTGGCTCTGAACTTTTATGCTACTGGCTCATTTCAATCTGCTGCTGGGGACATCGCCAATCTCTCCCAGTTGGCGGTGCATTGCTGCATCTGGCAGGTCACAAATGCCCTCTTTAAAAGGAGACGAGAGTTCATCTCTTTCCCCATGACCCCAGACAAGCAGCGTGACCGCGCTCTGGGCTTTGCGAGGGTAGCGGGCTTCCCCATGGTGCAGGGCGCCATTGACTGCACGCATGTGGCTTTGCGTGCTCCGCATGAGAATGCCGAGGATTTCCGGAACAGAAAGGGGTTCCATTCCTTGAATGTTCAGTTGGTCTGTGACCACAGACAGCTGATACTCGCTGTCAATGCCCACTATCCTGGCAGCTGCCACGATGCTTTCATCCTGCGCCAGACTACTGTGGCAGAACTTTTCGAGGCACCGCATCAGCCAGTTGGTTGGCTTCTCAGGGACAAGGGGTATCCACTGAGCACCTGGCTGATGACACCGCTCCGTACGCCCAACACCCCTGCTGAGCTGCGGTACAACGAGAGCCATCAAGCTACCAGGAACATCGTGGAGCACACAATCGGCGTGCTCAAGCAACGGTTCCGCTGTCTCGACCATTCTGGAGGAGCCCTGCAGTACTCGCCTGAGCGAGTTTCCAACCTCGTAGTTGTGTGCTGCATGCTGCATAACATGGCAATCCTCAGGACCCAGCCAATGCCACCAGGCCTTGGAGCACCACCAGAGGAGGAGGAGGAAGAGGAGGAAGAGGAGGAGGAGGATGATCAGCAGCAGCACCAAGGCGTGAGGGCGGCCCACAATGGTGAAACTGCAAGGGCCGTCCGTCAGCGGCTGATAGCAAGCCGCTTCTAGGCCCCTGCTGTGGAAATGGCTTCTGCCATTGAGAACAGCATGAATGAACCCAACACGCAACCCCTAAGCCGGCCAAGGCACCACTGATTCCAAACACCAAACATGTATATTTTGAATACCAAAACTTATTTATTTTACAAACTCTGTGTGTGTCATTTCTTCATGACAAACTCATACAAATAAACACAAAAAAACAGTCATTACCATAACTGGTTCTCACAACCTGGAGATCATGTGCAAAACACTCAACAAAAGTTTGACCACGAACCTCGGCCTTTAATAAAAAAATGACCAGCATTTTGTCACACCTCCTACATCGAGGGTGAACTCCTTCCCGTGCGCCCTTCCCCCCTTCTTACCCTACTGCTCCTCCGCAATGGGACCTCAGTGGCTGCAGCAAGGCTGGTGGAAGGCTGCTGACTGTCAGGCCCTGACAATGCAGATGCCCTTGAGGGACGGCCTCGACCAGTTCTGGGCCTGGAGGGCCCGGCTGCAGACTGCACCAACTCTGCATGGGCGGCAGCAGTCTGTCCTACAGGCGGTGGCAACTGCAGTGGAGAAGTGACAGTGGTGGCAGCAGGAATGCTGTCATCTTGAGCGAGGACAGCAACTCCCTGCTCGACCGGCACACTGGCACTCCCACGGGGCAGCACCTCAGCATCCGGAGCAATCTGCTGGAGCACAGATTGCTGGCCTGCTGCGGCGCGGTGAGAGCCCCGGAGAAATGTGTCCGAACCAGCGAGGATGGCAGCAGACAGTGCTCGCGTGGCCTCAATCTGAGTCTGCATGAGAGCAGTCTGAGATTGAATTGCAGCACTGAGCTTCAGTGTCGCATCCGCCTGCGCTGCAGCGAAGTGCTCCACACTCCTTGCCAGTGCTTCAATGCATTCGGGCACCCTACCCACTGCAGCCATGAGCTCAGTGTGCATGGCCACCGCCTGGATGTTCATTTCCGCGATCAGCCGCTCCTCCTCTGCGTCCAGTGCAGCAGGCCTCACTGGCCTACTCTCCCTCCGGGGAGAAGGCCCCCGTGCTTCCCTACCCCCATGGCGTTGCTGCAGCCTGCTGGGTCCTGGAGCTTCACCCTCATCAGACCCTTCCCCCCTGCTCCCCTCCAGGGAAGGCGTGTCCTCAGTGTCGGCATGGGCTTCCTCGGGAGAGGGTGGCTCTGATGCTCCGGCTTCCTCTTCCTCCTCGGCTGCAGCCTCACTCCCACTGGCAGCTTCAGGGCCCGTCTCCTCAGCTGGTGAATCACCATCTGAAAGCAGGGAGGTACAAGAGTGGCTTTAGCGTGAGGACAGGGTGGCAGTAAGGGAGGAATAAGTGCAGCGAGTTAGTAAGTTGGATTGAAAGTGTCAAAGGCTGGTGTTGTGAGGGACAAGTGGAAGGACAGAGGACAAAAAGGTGATGACCTTACCATTGCTGTCCAGAACGGGGTCGGCGTCTCCAGTGGCGACGGGACCGATCACCCGGCTTGCCACAATCCTGTGGACGCGCTCCTCAAGATCGCTGAGGGGTTGCAGCTGAGGCGGCCCTCCACCCGTCCGTTGCTGCTGTCTCCTATTATGCACCAGCTTGGCCTGCAAGAAAAAGGACAGCGTCTGAGTAAATATACAGCCATGGTCTTGCCTGATGTGCATCCCATAGGTGAATAGCCCTTACTGTATGCAAAGTATGGAATGTGCGTGTGTGCTTCATGAAAGGGCCATAGGTGTTGGATGAGTGCTGTTAATTGTGGTTTTAAGACCCTCTGGCCATAGAGTGAGGCTGAGATGGAGGGATGGAGAGGTATTGCAAAAAAGCCACTCACCCTGACGACCCGAGTGAGGTCGTTGAACTTTTTCCGGCATTGGACATGGGTCCTGGCCACCATGCTCCTGGAGGAGACGTGCTGAGCCACCTCCCTCCACACCCTTCTGTAGTCGCGCGGCAAAGGCCTCCTGCCACTCTCTGGGTACAGTGTTGATCCTCGGCGCTCCACCGCACCAACCAGAGCATCCAAGGCCCGCTCGCTGAAGCGCTGAGCTCGTTCTCTCGCCCTCTCCATCCTTGGCTGGAAAATGGAAGCTCAGGTCTCTCCAGGTCGAGATTCAAGGCTGCAATGAGCAGGGTGTGGCTGGGGAGCAAGATCGTCCCCCCCCCTTTAAGAACTGGCCGGCGCCAGTGTGTCTGTGTTCCCTCGTTAACTGGCAGCACCTGTGCTGCGCTCGCGCTCTGAGTTAGCACCTCACTCCTCGGCCTTTGCGCCTTAAGACAGGTGTGCAGCGCCTGATTTAGCGCTCCAATCACCTCCTGGGGCGTTAAAAGTGAAGTTTCCAGTCAGTGGCGATAATTAGCGCCAGGCGCTAATCTTTGCGCCCGGCCGATAATTGCGCCCCAAATGGGGCGATACTGAATTTTTCCCCTCTGTCTCCTGCCGCTTTCCTAACCAGGTCAATAATTTGCCCTCAATTCCGTGGGCTTCTACCTTGTAAGGTTTCCAAAATTTGCAGATCCCCAAAACCTAAGGAAAAAGGACATTGGAACTACCTCAGAGTGATAAAAATGCATTTGGGCCTAACCTTAGGAATTTAAGACCAAAAAAAACAAGTTTTGGCATTTTAAAGACATGTCTGGACTTGTAAGGGAGAAAAGGCTGTGAAGGAAGGTGGGTGCGACCTCTGTAAAAGCAGTTTTGGTTATTGCAGTTAATTGCACTGTCTGGGGAACCGGGATGACCCTACTCAAGCCCAGCAGACATTAACATTTGAACAATAGACCCTGGGAGAAGACAGTCCCACCCAAAATAACAGGCCCCATCAAACCGATTACAGGGCCCATCAGAAAACATGCATAATACAAATCACTCAGGACCATTTCTATAGAAAAGACTGAGTCCAGCCTAGAAACCCAAAACACGAAACCAATCACCAGTGATCAGCCAAGGAGATCGACAGGATGGAGCTATCCTGAAACCACTTCACACATTTACAAACCAGTTAACACGCCAGTAAAGTCGTTACTGTTAACAAGGCCTCCAAAAATCTTACAATGACCGGGATTTGATTTGGTTTTGATAAGGAAGCTTCGATTGGTATAATTGAAAGGCTGTTTTCTCAAGAAGGCAGTTCAGCAGTAAAACAGTTCAAGTTCAACAGAAGGCAGGTCTGCAGTTTCGAGTTCAATTGAAAGCCTGTTTTCAGCAGAAGTCAGTGCTGGAGTTACAGAGTTCAGGAGAAGCAAGTTGGGCAGTTAAAGAAGACAGTTCAGTAAGAAGGGAGTTCTCCAGTTCTCCAGCACAACAGTTCAAGTTCAAAAGAAGTCAGTTCAGCAGTTACAACAGTTCAATTTCGAGTTCTCCAGTAGAGTTACACAGCAGCAAGGAGTTCCACAGTTCTGCAAGAAGGGAGTTCCACAGCTCGGAAGAAGACAGTTTAAACAGAGGCAGAGTTCAACAGAAAGCCGTTCAACAAAGAAGGCCAACAGCTCCAGAAGTAGGCCGACACGCAAGAAGAGACCAGAGCGACCGCCTCAGTGACCATCGGACACCTCGCGGCAACAAGGGCCTTACGAAACCTTTTACTCAAAAGACTCTAAACCCTAACTCTCAACTGTCAAGGATTCGTTTGGTGAGCATTATCCCTGGTTCTCCAGAGTCCAACCTAGCTAGTGAAGTGGGATTGGGAGGGGTGAAGTATTCTTCTAATGTTATTTCCCTCGCTTGTACCGAAGTGTTCCCCACTTTTAGAGTGTTAAGAGTGTTTGTGTTGTGTTTTACTTTCTTGAATAAAGATCGAAGTTCTTTCATCAAAACCAGTTGTCTGCTGCACCTTTTTATCACAACCCCCAAATAAGTCCAAGGTCTAGAACCAAGGGAGTGGGAGCGATTTGAACCGCTCAGAAGTCAGAGGTGAAGCTGACACAAAACACCACCCCCTACAACCTTCTCCTCACCCTCACACACTTAACACTGCTGCAAGCCTCACACCCACATCTCACAGCTTACACACACTGTCAGCTATTCAACCTTTTCAGACATATCACCCAAACCCATTGCACCACAGTGGTGCAAGAAGAAGAGGGAGAGGAGAGTGATGATGAAGAAGAAACACCATCACTCAATCTGACATGCGCAGCCACCAGCTCAGATACTGGCACTGCGCAGACTTTAAAGGGTAGCTTAGGGGCGGGACCTACACGTGGTGAGTTACCAGGCATGAGTGAGCTGCAGCCCGGGCAGGGGGTAAAGGTAGCACAGGTGCCAGCAACCTGGAGGGCGAGGTCGCACACGAGTTTTGCTTCGGAGGACTCAGATGAGGACTTCAATGGGGTGGCCTACAGAAGAACATTGATGGGGATGCACTATGAAATGCTTGGGGCATTGGCAGGCCTGCCAGAAAGCCTGAGTGCAATGTCAAGGAACATGGAGGAATCTGGCACCAATCTTACACAGGACTTTGCGCAGAGCTTGGAGGCCATGATTTCCAGCATGGAAATGATGAGCAACTCCATTACTGCACTTGTGGACCCAACCATCATGCAAAGTCTGATGGCCGATGTCTCAGCTTCCATTGTAGCACAAGCAGAAGCCACCCAACGTCTGAGTGCTGCAGTGGAAGCTCAGACTTCTGTCATGCAGGCTCAGCTTGCTGCCATGCAGGCACAGACTGCTGCCATCATGGCTGTGTTTACCAGTGTGGAAAGGGGCTTGCAAGGTGTCACAGCAGTCCAGCAATCTGTCCTCCAACAGATGGCTTGGAATGTGGAGTCGCCGCCCCAGGGGAGTGGCAGTGGCTCCCTCGGGATGACAGCATTCGTGCTCCCACCACTGCAATTCCGCCGGTGCCCTTGCTGTTGCCTGTCAGCCAGCCAGCCCATACTGCTGCCACCCATGCCGAGGTGGTACAGTCCGCAGCCGGGCCTTCTAGGCCCAGAGCTGCTCGAGGTCGACCTGCAAGGCCGTCTGCAGTCTCCCCCACTGAAAGTCAGCAGCCTTCCACCAGCCATGCTGCAGGCACTGGGGTAGCACTTCGTAGGAGCACAACGATAGACAAAGACACATGAAAGACAGGCACAAGTGTGGTTAGTTGACTTTGTTATGCAATATTGGATGGATTGATGTATAAAGTTGAATTGGAATGTTTATTTTGTGTTGGCTTTTATTTCAGGATTGTGGCCAACAGGACATTCTGTTGGTCAGTGACAGAGATACGGTAAGGTATGGGACTATTGTTGAATGGGGAATTGGGGTTGCTTTCACTGGTACTTCAGTCGGATGAGTCGATCACGGACAGCTTAAGCAGAAAGGGGCTGTCCGGGTTGCCTCCTTCCTTCCGTTTCCTCCTCCACTTCCTCTTCCTACGCCTCTACTTCATCCTCCTCCTCCTCCTCAGCTGGTTGTCGTATACCTGGTGGCAAGGGCTGTGCCCTCATGATGGCGAGGTTGTGGAGCATGCAGCAGACCATGATGAATCTTGAGACGCGCTCTGGTGAGTACTGCTGGGCTCCTCCAGAGCGGTCCAGGTAGTGGAAGCGTTATTTAAGGACCCCAGTGGTCTGCTCTATCAGATTCTTTATGGCTGCATGGCTCTCATTGTACGCATGCTGCCCACGTGTGGTTGGGTTGCGTAGCATAGTCATGAGCCAGCTGGTTAGCGGATAGCCCTTGTCGCCCAGTAGCCAACCTCTGGTTTGTCATGGTGGCTCAAAGACTGAGGGAACAGTGGACTGGCACAGAAAAAAAGCATCATGACTGCTGCTAGGAAACCAGGCATTCACCATCATGATGTGCTGAGCATGGTTGCGCACCAACTGCACATTCAGCGAGTTGTAAGCTTTGCGGTTGCAGTACATCCCAGCTTTTAGATGCAACGCCCGCAAAGCCGCATGCGTGCAGTTGATGGCACCCTGCACCATGGGTAGCCCGTTATCCTGGCAAAGCTACATGCACACTCCGCCTGCTTCTTTCTGGTCAGAGAGAAGACAATGAACTCCCCTCTCCTGGCATAAAGAGCTTCTGTCACCTCTCTTATGCAGCAGTGGACGGCGAACTGGGAGATGTTACAGATGTCGCCTCCTCCAGCTTGGAAGGATCCCAACACAAGGAAATTCAGAGCCCGGTCACCTTCACAGCCACTGGCAGCGCTGTCCTTGCCCTGGTGTGAGGCTGCAGGTCTGGTTGCAAGAGGTGGCAGAGTTCTGTGAGCACCTCATTGTAAAGCGCAGTCGCCTCACACACTGCTCCTGGCTCAGGCTGAGGTAACAGAATTGCTCTCGGAAGACCCTAGGTGGGTAAGGCCTCCTGCTGAGAGCTCTTCTCTCCCTCTTCCTCCCTCTGCGAGCAGCTTCTCCTCTTCTTCGCTGCCTCTGCTCCATCTCCCTGTCATGCTGCAGGCCAAAGGGGGATGACAACGAGATCACCCATGACTGGGAGCAAGTGGTCTGTCCAGAACCCTTGAAGTCAGAAGCAAGGCCTTCTCCACTTGCAGCACCACTCCCTGTCACCTCACCAACGTTAAATAACTCTAGAAAGCTCCAAACACTTCCACAAACTTACACAGAGCCAGTAGAAATTAATCAGCAACTAATCTTAGTGTGGTTGCTGATCCCTTTAAATATTGTTGGTGGGGGTCCCTGGTGCTGCTGAACGCATGTTCAGCTGTGCGAGGTTAAGACAGGGCGTTAGCTCTAGTGTTGAGGACGAAAATGGCAGCTCTGGCGTCAAATCAGCGTTGCACGTTAATTGACGTCACGATCTGCCTACTCAGCATACTTCCGGCGCACGTTCCTAACGCCCAACCTATCGCCTTCACCAAGATGCCGTCCGCCGCGGCACGCACCAGAGGCGTGTGCGCGCAGACGCCATTTTGGTCACAAAACGGCACCTGTAGCGCCGAAAAATCGGGCGCTATGGAGCTGAATTTCTAGCCCCTTGTGTTTATATAGCACTTTTCACATCCTCAGGCATCCCAAAGCACCTCCGAGCCACTAGTTTTGAAGCCACTACTGTTGATTGGTGGGCAAACACAGCACCCAATTTGCATTAGCAAGGTCTCACAAATAGCAAATGTAACAAGGGATCAACACTGGCCAGGACACCAGGAGAACTCTCTGCTTTTTTTACCCCCCAAATAGTAGCATGGGATCTTTTACATCCACTTGAACAGGCAGACCGAGACCTGCTGTTTAACATCTCATCTTTCAGTCTACAGTGAAAGTGTCAGCCTAGATTATGTACTCATGGCTTGGATCAGGGCTTAAAACCACAACTTTATGACTCAAAGGATAAGAATGTTTCCATCGAGCCAAGCTGGCCAATTGGTCGAAATGTATAGATGGAAATTATTGTCAGTGATGTTCATATGACATTCCTCTGCTCATTAAAAATAATTGAGCAAACAACTGTTAAAACAATCAATCAGTTAGTACCTCTCACAAAAAGCAGACTAAGAAATGTCACATAAGCACACTCAGTATCTGTCCACTTTGCAAACAGCAATTTGTAGGCTCACAGGAGAAAGCTGTAACTGAGATAAGCGAGATGTCATGAACAGGGTAAAGTGAAATTAAGTGAAGCTTCTAAAAACAGCAACATAACCAGGACAAACTATATAATCAGGGAAATTAAACATACTGTAAATATGGAATTTACTTGCTACCACCAGAGGAGAAACATAATGCCACAGAGAGTCAGGAGATCCAATGGAAGAGTTCCACAGCTGCTTGGCCTTCCCCACTGAGCTTAAACTTCACCAGAAAGTGATGTCAGAAATTAATCTTTACCACTACATATCTTATAATTAGGAAAAACAAAGTGCTTCAAAGCCCGGTCAGGATAAAGTGTCTGCACTATATTGAAGAGAACTATTGTAATTTAATAATGAAACTAGAAATTGTTGGCCTGTGATAGCCTGAGAAACCAAGAGGATGTTTCCTTCCAAAACAGGAAACATTGCAACCTTGGCAATAACAGAAGATATTGTCGCACTGACAGAAAATGTACAAAGCATATTTTAAGAAAAATATTTTAGCATATTAAATGTAGGTTAAATGATTCCTCTTTAATTAGTATATTTAATTTTTGCATTTATTTTCCTTGTTAAAAGCATTGGCAGGCAAAACTGTAATCGAACAATGGGCTGCCTTTAAAGAGGAGATGGTTCGGGTACAGTCGAGGTACATTCCCACGAGGGGGAAAGGTAGGGCAACTAAAGCCAGAGCTCCCTGGATGACGAAAGAGATAGAGAGTAAGATGAAGCAGAAAAAGAGCACGTATGACAGATCTCAGGTTGAGAATACAAGTGAGAATCAGGCTGAATATAGAAAATTCAGAGGGGAAGTGAAAAAGAAGATAAGGGCAAAGAGAGAGTATGAGAATAGATTGGCAGCTAACATAAAAGGGAATCCAAAAGTCTTCTATAGGCATATAAATAGTAAACGGGTAGTAAGAGGAGGGGTGGGGCTGATTAGGAACCAAAAAGGAGACCTATGCATGGAGGCAGAGGACATGGCTGAGGTACTAAATGAGTACTTTGCATCTGTCTTCATCAAGGAAGAAGATGCTGCCAAAGTCATAGTGAAAGAGGAGGTAGTGGAGATACTGGATGAGATAAAAATTGATAAAGAGGAGTTACTAGAAAGGCTGTTTGTACTTAAAGTTGATAAGCCACTAGGATTGGATAGGATACATTCTAGGATGCTGAGGGAAGTTAAGGAGGAAATTGCGGAGTTACTGGGCATAATCTTCCAATCCTCCTTAGATACGGGGATGGTACCAGAGGACTGGAGAATTGCAAATGTTACACCCTTGTTCAAAAAATGGTGTAAGAATAAACCCAGCAACTATAGGCCAGTCAGTTTAACCTCGGTAGTGGGGAAGCTTTTAGAAATGATAATCAGGGACAAAGTTAACAGTCACTTGGATAATCCAGGAAAGCCAGCACGGATTTGTTAAAGGCAAATCGTGTTTAACTAACTTGATTGAGTTTTTTGATGAGGTAACAAAGAGGGTTGATGAGGGCAATGCAGTTGATGTGGTGTACATGGACTTCTAAATGGCGTTTGATAAAGTGTCACATAATAGGTTTGCCAGTAAAGTTGAAGCCCATGGAATAAAAGGGACAGTGGCAGCATGGATACGAAATTGGCGAAGTGACAGGAAACAGAAAGTAGTGGTGAATGGTTGTTTTTTGGACTGGAGGAAGGTATACAGAGGTGTTCCCCAGGGGTCAGTACTAGGACTACTGCTTTTCTTGATATATATTAATGACTTGGACTTGGGTGAACAGGGCACAATTTCAAAATTTGCAGATGATACAAAACTTGGAAGTATAGTGAACAGTGAGGAGGATAGTGATAGACTTCAAGAAGACATAGACAGGCTGGTGAAATGGGTGGACAATTCTGGGCACCGCACTTTAGGAAGGATGTGAAGGCCTTAGAGAGGGTGCAGAAAAGATTTACAACAATGATTTCAGGGATGAGGGACTTCAGTTATGTAGTTAGACTAGAGAAGCTGGGGTTGTTCTCCTTAGAGCAGAGAAGGTTGAGAGGAGATTTGATAGAGGTATTCAAAAACATGAGGGGTCCAGACAGAGTAGATAGAGAGAAACTGTTCCCATTGGCAGAATGTTTGAAAACCAGAGGACACAGATTTAAGGTGATTAGCAGAAGAACCAAAGGCGACATGAGGAAAAACTTTTTTACGCAGCGAGTGATTAGGATCTGGAATGCACTGCCTGAAAGGGTGGTGGAGGCAGACTCAATCATGGCTTTCAAAAGGGAATTGGATAAGTACCTGAAGGAAAAAAAATTGCAATGCTATGGGGAAAGGGCGGGGGAGTGGGACTAGCTGAAGTGCTCTTGCAGAGAGCCGGCACGGGCTCGACGGGCCAAATGGCCTCCTTCTGTGCTGTAACCATTCTATGATTCTATGGGGGAAAAATTAGGTCGCGCCCCATTTGGGGCGCAAATATCGTCTGGACGCAAATATTAGCGCCTGGCTCTAATTATCGCCACTGACTGGAAACTTCACTTTTACCGCCCCGGGAGGTGAGTGGAGCACTAAATCAGGCGCTGCACACCTGTCTTAAGGCGCAAAGGCCGAGCAGTGAGGCGCTAACTCAGCGCGCGAGCGCAGCGCAGCTGCTGCCAGTTAGCGAGGGAACACAGACACACTGGCGCCGGCCACTTCTTAAAGCGGGGGGGGCCAACTTGCTCCCCAGCCACACCCTGCTCATTGCAGCCTTGAATCTCGGCCTGGAGAGACCTGTGAATCCATTTTGCTGCCAAGGATGGAGAGGGTGAGAGAACGAGCTCATCGCTTCACCGAGCGGGCCTTGGATGCTCTGGTTGGCGCGGTGGAGCGCAGAAGATGTATACTCTTCCCTGAGAGTGGCAGGAGGCCTTTGCCACGCGAGTTCAGAAGAGTGTGGAGGGAGGTGGATCAGAGCGTCTCCTCCAGGAGCATGGTGCCCAGGACCCATACTCAATGCCGCAAAAAGTTCAACGACCTCACTCGGGTCGTCAGGGTGAGTGGCTTTTTCTCAATACCTCTCCATCCCTCCATCTCAACCTCACTCTATGGCCAGAGGGTCTTAAAACCCCAATGCACAACACTCATCCAACACCTATGGCCCTTTCATGAAACACACACACACTTTCCACACTTTGCATACAGTAAGGGCTATTCACCTATGGGAGGCACATCAGGCAAGACCATGGCTGCATACAGTAAGGGCTATTCACCTATGGGAGGCACATCAGGCAAGACCATGGCTGCATACAGTAAGGGCTATTCACCTATGGGAGGCACATCAGGCAAGACCATGGCTGTATATTTACTCAGATGCTGTCCTTTTTCTTACAGGCCAAGCTGGCGCATAATCGGAGACAGCAGCAACGGACAGGTGGAGGGCGGCCTCAGCTGCAACCCCTCAGCGATCTTGAGGAGCGCGTCCACAGGATTGTGGCAAGCCGGGTGATCGGTCCCGTCGCCACTGGAGACGCCGACCCCGTTCTGGACAGCAATGGTAAGGTCATCACCTTTTTGTCCTCTGTCCTTCCACTTGTCCCTCACATCACCAGCCTTTGACACTTTCAATCCAACTTGCTAACTCGCTGCACTTATTCCTCCCTTACTGCCACCCTGTCCTCACGCTAAAGCCACTCTTGTACCTCCCTGCTTTCAGATGGTGATTCACCAGCTGAGGAGACGGGCCCTGAAGCTGCCACTGGGAGTGAAGCTGCAGCCGAGGAGGAAGAGGAAGCCGGAGCATCAGTGCCACCCTCTCCCGAGGAAGCCCATGCCCACACTGGGAACACGCCTTCCCTGGAGGGGAGCAGGGGGGAAGGGTCTGATGAGGGTGAAGCTCCAGGACCCAGCGGGCTGCAGCAACGCCATGGGGGTAGGGAAGAACGGGGGCCTTCTCCCCAGAGGGAGAGTATGCCAGACACTCCTACTGCAATGGACGCAGAGGAGGAGCGGCTGATCGCAGAAATGAACACCCAGGCGGTGGGCATGCACACTGAGCTCATGGGTGCAGTGGGAAGGGTGCCCGAATGCATTGAGTCACTGGCAAGGAGTGTGGAGCACTTCGCTGTAGCACAGGCGGATGCCACACTAACGCTTAGTGCTGCAATTCAGTCACTGGCTGCCGTGATCCCATCTCTGACTGCTCTCATGCAGACTCAGATTGAGGCCACGCGAGCACAGACTGCTGCCAACCTCGATGGTTCGTTCACATGTCCCCGGGGCTGTCACCGCGCCGCAGCAGGCCAGCAATCTGTTCTCCAGCAGATTGCTCCGGATGCTGAAGTGCTGCCCCGTGGGAGTGCCAGTGTGTCGGGCGAGCAGGGAGTTGCTGTCCTCTCTCACGATGACAGCATTCCTGCTGCCAACACTGTCACTTCTCCACTGCACTTGCCACCGCCTGTAGGACAGACTGCTGCCGCCCATGCAGAGTTGGTGCAGTCTGCAGCCGGGCCCTCCAGGCCCAGAACTGGTCGAGGCCGTCCTTCAGGGGCATCTGCAGTGTCAGGGTCTGACGAGCAGCAGCCTTCCACCAGCCTTGCTGCAGCCACTGAGGTCCCATTACGGAGGAGCAGTAGGGTTAGAAGGGGGGAAGTGCGCAAGGGAAGGAGATCACCCTCGAAGGGCAAAAAGTAGGAGCTGTGACAAAATGCTGGTCATTTTTTTATTAAAGGTCGAGGTTCATGGTCCAACTTTTGTTTAGTGTTTTGGACATTATCTCCAGGTTGTGAGAACCAGTTATGTTATTGACTGTTTTTTTGTGTTTATTTCTTTGAGTTTGTCATGAGGAATTGACACACACAGAGTTTGTAAAATAAATAAGTTTCTGTATTCAAAATATACATGGTTGGTGGTTGGAATTATTGGTGCCTTGGCCGGCTTAGGGGTTGTGTGCTGGGTTCATTGATGTTGTTAGCAATGGCAGAAGCCATTTCCACAGCAGGGGCCCTAGAAGCGGCTTGCTATTAGCCGTTGACGGACGGCCCTTGCAGTTTCACCATTGTGGGCCGCCCTCCCGCCTTGGTGCTGCTGATGATCATCCTCCTCGTCCTCTTCCTCCTCTTCCTCCTCCTCCTCTGGTGGTGCTCCAAGGCCTGGTGGCATTGGCTGGGTCCTGAGGATTGCCATGTTATGCAACATGCAGCACACAACTACGAAGTTGGATACTCGCTCAGGCGAGTACTGCAGGGCTCCTCCAGAATGGTCGAGACAGCGGAACCGTTGCTTCAGCACGCCGATTGTGCGCTCAATTATGTTCCTGGTGGCTTGATGGCTCTCATTGTACCGCAGCTCAGCAGGGGTGTTGGGCGTACGGAGCGGTGTCATCAGCCAGGTGCTCAATGCATACCCCTTGTCCCTGAGAAGCCAACCAACTGGCTGATGCGGTGCCTCGAAAAGTTCTGCCACAGTAGTCTGGCGCAGGATAAAAGCATCGTGGCAGCTGCCAGGATAGTGGGCATTGACAGCGAGTATCAGCTGTCTGTGGTCACAGACCAACTGAACATTCAAGGAATGGAACCCCTTTCTGTTCCGGAATTCCTCGGCATTCTCATGCGGAGCACGCAAAGCCACATGCGTGCAGTCAATGGCGCCCTGCACCATGGGGAAGCCCGCTACCCTCGCAAAGCCCAGAGCGCGGTCACGCTGCTTGTCTGGGGTCATGGGGAAAGAGATGAACTCTCGTCTCCTTTTAAAGAGGGCATTTGTGACCTGCCGGATGCAGCAATGCACCGCGAACTGGGAGATATTGGCGAGGTCCCCAGCAGCAGCTTGAAATGAGCCAGTAGCATAGAGGTTGAGAGCCACTGTGACCTTCACTGCCACCGACAGAGACATCCTGGACCTCAGTTGAGGCTGCAGATCTGGCTGCAGCAGGTGGCAGAGCTCAGTGACCACCTCCTTGCTGAATCGCAGCCTTCGCAAACACAGCTCCTCAGACATATGAAGGTAGGAGAGCTGTTCACGATATACCCTGGGAGGGTAAGCTCTCCTGTACATACGCCTGTTGGCCCTCCTCCGTCTGGCCATCATTGCCACTCTCTCTCTGCGTCTCTGTGTCCTCCGATTCAGCTGGAGCAGGACGACGCCCCCAATCAGTGCAGCCCCCATAGTCTCTTTGCAAGCAAAGTAATGAAGGACAGCAACTAAAGTACTAGCGAAGTTAGGATCAGTAGGCAAAACTACCTCACAAAGCGTTGAGTCAATGCAGAAGTCTCTCTTTCTCTCTCTCCGAATCTCTCTCTCTCTCTCAGAACGAGTGGTGCAAAAATGTCAACCACAGAAAAAGACAGGAAGAGGCCCCCTTTAAATAGCGCCCACCCCAGCCCCACAGCGATTGATAGCGTTCCAGTCTTCCGGTCGTTGGATGCGCCAGGCGGTAAGGCAGGGGGCGCCACTCAATTTCCGCTCCGGGGCGCCACAAGGGCGTTGCACCATGGAATGACGTCACAATCTGCGCGCGCAGGTGGTCGCAGCGGTAAGGTTTAGCGCCGCCGCACAATCTCTAGTTAAGTTCCCGAGCGGCGCAAACATCGCTGCGCCCGGGCGTTAGCGGCTTTGCGCCCCATTAGCGCCCTCTTAAGGCGCTAACGGGAGGCGCAACCAACTGAATTTTTACCCCTATGATTCTAAGATTCTGTTACAAATAAAGAGTAGCTCCCTTCAGTGAACCTATGAATAGCTGAACTATACAGACCGGGAGGGTCTCAGTTCAATCCCTGGTCTTTGCTATGTTACCTTGTCTCAGCTGGGGTAGTGGTTGCCCTCTGCACCCTGGAGGTTCAGGAAGGGAAAATTGTCCAAAGCTTCTGCCCCTAGTCCCTATCTAATAACCCCAGCTTTGGTGTACGTCAGTGACCCTGCCCCCATACAATTTGACTAACCTACCAACAATCACTGTCAAGACTCACACATGAATAATAGTCACATAGGTGAGGTGCTGAAACTGTATCGCTGCAAAGAGTCAATGGGCTTGGGCTGGATTCTACTTCAGTGCAGTTTTGCCATTGGAGGCGAATTGAGGTCGGACTTTCACCCTTGGTCTGACCCCACTGTGACCCTAACCCATTTTTGTGGGTCAGGGCTCATTTAAAATACAGGCAAGTTCCACATAAAGGGAACCCACCACAGCCACGGAGTGAAATGCAGTGAAAGAGGAAGGCACACCATTAAAGGGCACAGAATATTTTTTTTAAAGAAGTTAAGAAAAAGGTTCTGACTGAGCTGCGGCCCCTTTTGGACCAGGTTAGTGGGCAGAAGAAAGGGAGAGGTGGCCACTATTGGGCCTATTCCCTCTAATAGGTCCACCAGTGGACTCACTGCTATTGCCCCATCATGTACCGCCACCCTTGTTCTACCAGTAACTGGGGTTGGTGGTACTTTATTCAGGAGGCAGGAAAGAAAATAAAACATGGGCAGTTTCCCAGGCCCCATTCCCGTCCACCCCCACCCCCATCAGAGGTGAGGCAGTCAAGTTCCCTGTTGCCAGGGGGCTGGAGGCAGCAAGGAAAATCTCTAGCAGCAGTTTCAGGTGCAGGGATCCAACAGTAGTCCTCCCTGCTCCATTTTCTTTCTTTCTCCACTGCTATACTGCCCAATTGTGGGTAATATAGCAGAGGAAAATTACTTCTAAAGAGAGAAAATTAGCTAGAAAAACAAACATAAAAGCAGCGGCGATTAAAGTAGAAAGATGAAAATTCAGAATACCAGTTCCAAAACACCATTGGGAAAACAAACTGTCTATTATGTGTGGGAAAGGAACATGTCCATCAGCACTTCCAAGGGAACTGGTCCTGTGCTACTCAAACAAGGATATCCACTTAAAATGCATCCGGCGAGAACACCAAATAGGTCATACTGAATATGTTTCTAGATACTCCGTGATTATATATTATTAAAAACAGATGGCAACAACAACCAAGGTTGTATAAACTAATTGTTTTCCCATGGTGATGTTTCAGAGAAAAATAATAATATTTTCTCCGTTCAGAGAGTAGTGGTGAACGGTTGTTTTTCAGACTGGAGCGAAGTGTACAGTGGTGCCCTGGACCTGGACTTGGGTATACAGGGCATCATTTCAAAGATTGCAGATGACACAACACTCAGAAATGTAGTAAACAATGAGGATAGTAACAGACTCCAGGAGAACATAAACAGACTGGTGAAATGGGCAGACGCATGGCAGATGCAATTTAACGCAGAGAAGTGTGAAGAGATGCATTCAGGTAGGAGGAATGAGGAGATAAACAATTTTAAAGGGGGTGCATGAACAGAGAGACCTGAGGTTGTACATACACAAATCTTTGAAGGTGGCAGGACAAGGTGAAAAGGCTTTTGAAAAGCATACGGGATCCTTGGCTTTATAAACAGAGACATAGGGGGTAATTTTAAACCCCCCGAAACAGGTGGGTTTGGGTTGGGTGGGAAGTAAAAATATAAAAAATCTCAAACCCGAACCCAACCCGCCTCAAACCCACTCACTTCCGGTTTTAACAGCGCATACTGTGGTCATTCGTAATTACATTTTGCAAAGAGAGCCTGAAACAAGCATTAAGCCCCCCAATTTGCAAATGCAAAGGGCCCAACGCCTGTTTCAGGCACGTGCCTTGAATGCCTATGGAGGAGCCCTAACCAATATAGCATGTGGCACACTACCAGCATGGAATGAGCGTGTACACGCCATCGCCATATTGGACACTTAGGTGCCCGTTTTATGCCTGTAAAACAGGCGCAGCGTTATCCAATTTCTCGGCCCCACTGTCTCAGTTCAAAGTGATATGCAAATAACAACACACTACAAACTGGTCCATCTAGTTTTAATACACATCCTTCCATATTCTGGCTGCTGTAATAATTTTAATTCCCTGAAAATTCAATTTAACTTAAATGTAGTCTTTTTTATATAAATCAAACCAATATCCTTTCAGCGGAAAAAGGTCAAAAATCCTGAAATGTGATGCTTAGTACTCTTTTACTATAACAGTAAATTTCACAGTTTTAGCATTAGAAATATTATGAACAGTTGTGATAAAATATGCAGAAGAGTTTAGTTATAGATGATAATATTTATACTGAACTCTTCAATGCTTATGTGAATTGAGATTCTTTTAAAATAACTTACTACAGTGAAGCAGCAAAAAGGGACCAATTATAGCATGATATACAGTAACCCGTTATGAATTTTCTTACATTCCTGGAATTCCAAGCATCTTCTAAAGTAACCACATAGTCATCGTCCAACTAAAATTGTCTGCATGCCCTACATACAAAGTTGGCCGTTTTTTCACAAAAGTAGGTTTTGCCATGGACCTTACACTGACCCTATGCTTTTTGTCGATTGACTAACTCTTGTAGAACCACGTTAACTGCAAGATAATTCAATACATTCTTCCAGTCTGGGTTGGGAAGCTCCACACTGAATTTACAAATGGGGCACTGGATGCCACAAATACCATTTGGCTTGGTAGATCTTATTGTGCAGCACTTTGTAATGTTTGATTCTGCTACTTGGAGTAGACAGCTTTGGCACACACTGTGAGAGCAAGGAAGAAAAATTGGAGTATCATAAATCTTCCTGCAGGAGGGACAGTGAATGTCGTCAATAAAGAAAATGTCCTCCTCTTCCTCGCCTGTCCTGACGAATTGATAAACTGCAAAATGAATAAAACAGAGGAATATGGGAACTTTTAGTAGTGCGTGCAATGACAATATCCAAAGCACGAAATATGCCTATGTACTTCAAATCTTCTATCTACTCTCTTTACAGAAGAAAGAGAACTCAATTTGTCTGCAAAATGCATGAAAAGAACAGCACTCACCACAGCACCAACCATCATCACCCATATTTGGAGCAAACACCAGGTGTAGATATCGGCACAGCACAAATTGAATAGTGTTGTGGCTGAGGAAGCAGAGAATGAAATCTAGGACACTGATAATGCTGGGGTAGAAGTGGTGAGGAGTGATGTGGAGCCAGCTGGTACAGGGAGGTAGTCCATTGTGAAGAGTGCCTTCTCCCCCCAAGATACATGGTGATACAGATCTTAGTGGGCCTCTTTCCAATGGAGGTTGTTAGTGCATATTACCCATGTTGAACAGTCATAGGATTACATAGGATATATGGCACAAAGACAGCCATTCAGCCAAACCAGTCCATGCCGCATTTATGCTCTACACGAGCCTCCTCCATCTTTCCTCATCTAAATCTATCAGTATAACCCTCTATTCCCTTCTCCCTCATATGCTTGTCTCGCCTCCCTTTAAATGCATCTATACTATTCGCTTCAACCACTCCCTGGTGGTAGAGAGTTCCACATTCTCACCACTCTGGGAAAAGAAGTTTCTTCTGAATTCCCTATTAGATTTCTTGGTGACTATCTTATATTGATGGCCTCTAGTTATGTTCTTCCGCACAAGTGGAAACATTCTCTCTATATCCACTCTATCAAAATTTTTCATAATTTTAAAGACCTCTATTAGGTCACCCCTCAGCCTTCTTTTTTCAAGAGAAAAGAGAGCCAGCTTATTCATCCTTTCCTGATATTTATACCCTCGCATTTCTGGTATCATCCTTGTAAATCGTTTCTGCACCTTCTCCAGTGCCTCTATATCCTTTTTATAATATGGCAACCACAACTGTACGCAGTACTCTAAGTGTGGTCTAACCAAGGTTCGATACAGGTTTAGCATAACTTCCCTACTTTTCAATTCTATCCCTCTAGAAATAAACCCTAGTGCTTGGTTTGCTTTTTTTATGGCCTTGCTAACGTGTGTTGCAACTTTTAGTGATTTGTGTATTTGTACTCCGAGATCCCTTTGTTCCTCTACCCCACCTAGATTCGCACCCTCCAAATGATAAGTGACCTCCCTATTCTTCCTACCAAAATGTAATGCCTCACATTTATCTGTGTTGAACTTCATTTGCCAATTATATGCCCATTCTGCAAGTTTATTAATGTCCTCCTGTAACTTGTTGCAGTCCTCCTCAGTATTGACTATCCTCCCCCCCCCAATTTGGTGTCATCCGCAAATTTAGAAATTGTGTTTTTGATTCCTAAGTCTAAATCATTAATGTAAATTGTGAACAGCAGTAGTCCCAGCACTGATCCTTGTGGAACACCACTACCCACCTTCTGCCACTGTGAATAGCTACCCTTTACCTGCACTCTCTGCTTTCTGTCCTGAATTGAGAGGTCGCACAACACCAGGTTATAGTCCAACAGTTTTATTTGAAATCACAAGCTTTCGGAACTATCGCTCCTTCCTCAGGTGAAGTAAATTGGATACAGAATCGTCAGAGCATATATAGATGGAAAAAAAAGCATGTGTACTTTACAATTGCAGACCAATTGGTCTGCAATTGTAAAGTACACATGCTTTTTTTTCCATCTATATATGCTCTGACGATTCTGTATCCAATTTACTTCACCTGAGGAAGGAGCGATAGT
Organism: Squalus acanthias; assembly: GCA_030390025.1. Taxonomy (NCBI): domain Eukaryota; kingdom Metazoa; phylum Chordata; class Chondrichthyes; order Squaliformes; family Squalidae; genus Squalus; species Squalus acanthias. Next base: position 35,136,836 of record CM059429.1, read on the forward strand.
TCCGAAAGCTTGTGATTTCAAATAAAACTGTTGGACTATAACCTGGTGTTGTGCGACCTCTCAATTTTGTCCACCCCAGTCCAACACCGGCATCTCCGCATTCTGTCCTGAAGCCAGCCAGCAATCCATTCTTGTCCCCTGACTCCGCATTCTCTGACCTTCTTCATTAGTCTATTATGGGGTACTACTGCATTACCATTGTCTACTCTCTCTGTTACCTCTTCAAAAAATTCATTGGTCAAGCAAGACTTTCCCTTTTGAAATCCATGTTGACTATTCATTATTATATTTTTAATTTCTAGATGTTCTTCTATTTTCTCCTTTAGTAGGGATTCCATTATTTTTCCTACCACCGATGTTAAGCTGACTGGTCTATAATTCCCTGGACATGTTCTATTCCCCTTCTTAAATATCGGTATTACGTTAGCTATCCGCCAGTCCTCTGGCACTATACCTTTTTCTAATGAATTATTAAATATGCGTAGTAATGCCTCTGCTATCTCTTCCCTAGATTCTTTTAAAATGCACGGATGCAATCCATCCGGACCAGGGGTTTTATCCGCTTTGAGTTTGATTATTTTATTTAATATATCCCCTTTTTTTATTTTAAATGCACTTATCTCATTACTAATCTCATCATCCAATGTCCTGTTCACCTGTTCTATCTCCCTGGTAAATACTGAAACAAAATAATTATTTAATATTTCTGCCATCTCTCTATCGTTACCTGTGGTATTGTCCTGACTATCCCTTAATGGCCCTATTCCCATCCCAACCTTCTTTTTTTATTGATAAAAAAATATTTTACTCTTTTGTTTTATATTCCTTGATAATTTAATCTCATAGTTCCTCTTTGCCTCCCTAACTGTTTTTTTGACTTCTCTCCTAATCTTTTCATATTCACTCTTATCATGCACTCCCCTGCTGTCTGTGTGCTTAATATATGCCTCTTTCCTTACGCTCAATACCCTCAGTAATTTGCATATCTAAAGAATATTCTTCCTGCTGCTTTGGAGTTGAAAATCCAAGATGCATTCTTGGCTAGCATCACCTTGTTTGGAGAACCATTACAATCAACCATGAGGGAGACAATCAGAGATCTCAGAGATGCCAAGTGTTCTGTGCACACATATCAGTGGACATAATGAAAAGATGCCCTCCAGCAGTGGCATGTGTGGAGTAATGCGGATCCAGCATGTTGGCACTCAAATTAGTGACCATTCTGTGACATCACATAGCCCTGCACAAGTAACAGCGGACTCCACTTATAAAAACAGAGGTCACAACAGCTCCAGCAAAGATGACCCCAGGCATTGATACAGGAAATCAAGGTTAGCCACAGCTACATGTAGTGGCATTCCGTATCCCCTGCAGCTGGCCAATTAAGTATCCAGCTACCAACTAGTAATACTTCTTCAAAAATCATGGGGCACAGAGTAACAGTGGACATCAGCAACCAACAGGCACATAATGGAAAATACATCTGCCAAACACATACACCACATGCACTGAAACACAAAGATACATTTGTTCACTTTCAATATATCTTACAGCCTGTTATTCTTTCATTGGGCAGAAAATAAAAGATCAACCCCAAAAGTAAACCTAACAGAACATTTACAGTTCTTTGCAACCAATATATAGGTGAAGCAAATAGCCCTTCCATCATTGTAAATCTGCCTACTAGAAAATAGCAATGCTCAATCGTAGTGCTCACTGGAGGAACATGTTAAATTTCCTCTAAACATCCAATCCCTCTACACCTCCATCCCCCACCAGGACAGCCTGAAGGCGATCCACTTCTTCCTTGAACAGAGGCCCAACTAGTCCCCATCCACCACCACCCTCCTCCGCCTGGCTGAACTTGTTCTCACATTGAACAACTTCTCCTTTGACTCCACTCGCTTCCTCCAAATTAAAGGTGTTGCGATGGGTACTTGCATGGGCCCTAGCTATGCCTGCCTTTTCATGGGATATGTGAAACATTCTTTGTTCCAGTCCTACTCGGGTCCCCTCCCTCACCTCTTTTTCCGATACATTGATGACTGTATTGGTGCCGTTTCCTGCTCTCGCCCTGAACTAGAAAATGTTATTCACTTTGCTTCCAATTTCCACCCTTCCCTCACCTTCACATGATCCATCTCCGACTCTTCCCTTCCCTTCCTCGACTTCTCTGTCTCCATTTCTGGGGATAGGCTATCGACCAACATCTACTATAACCCCACTGACTCCCACAGCTACCTGGTCTACACTTCCTCCCACCCCGCTTCCTGTCAGGACTCTATTCCATTCTCCCAGTTTCTCTGTCTCCGCCGCATCTGTTCTGACGTTGCCACCTTCCATATTAGTGCTTCCAGTATATCTTCCTTTTTCCTGAACCGAGGATTCCCCTCTACATGTGTCCGTTCCATTTCCCACACTTCTGCTCTCACCCCTTCCCCTCCCTCCCAGAACCACGATAGGGTTCCCCTTGTCCTCGCCTTTCACCCCACCAGCCTTCACATTCAACGGATCATCCTGCGCCATTTCCGCCACCTCCAGCGTGATCCCACCACCAAACACATCGTCCCCTCCGCCCCCCCTTTCAGCATTCTGAAGGGACCGCTCCCTCCGCGACACCCTGGTCCACTCCTCTATCACCTCCAACACTCCTTCCCCTTCGCCCGGCACCTTCCCAAGCAAGCGCAGGAGATGCAACACCTGCCCTTTTACCTCCTCCCTTCCCACCGTCCAGGGCCCCACACACCCCTTCCAGGTGAAACAGCGATTTACTTGTACTTCTTACAATTTAATATACTGTATTCGCTGCTCACGATGCGGTCTCCTGTACACTGGGGAGACCAAACGCAGATTGGGTGACCGCTTTGCGGAACACCTTCCGTTCAGTCCGTAAGCGTGACCCCGAGCTTTCGGTTGCCTGTCACTTTAATTCTCCCCTCCACTCCCACTCTGACCTCACCGTCCTCGGCCTCTTACATTGTTCCAACGAAGCTCAACGTAAGCTCGAGGAACAGCACCTCATCTTTCTATTCGGCACTTTACAACCTTCTGGACTCAACATCGAGTTCAACAATTTCAGACTATAACCTCGACCCCTGTATTTCTTTAAATTCTTTTATTTTTTTCTCTTGTTTCCTCACATGGTAGCTGTTAATGTTGCTGCCATCATCATTCACACCTCATCTAGAGCCATCTTTTGTTTCTTAACTCTCCGTTACCTCTCCTTTTGCCTTGCACCATTATCCCTTTTGTCAGTCAATCTCTCCTGCCTTCCATCCTATCACAGACCTTCCCTTTGTTCTTTCCTCCCCTCCTCCCTGCCCCTGCTTAAAAATCTCTCCTCCCTAACCTTTTCCAGTTCTGACAAAGGGTCCCCGACTCGAAACGTTGACTCTGTTTCTCTCTCCTCGATGCTGCCTGACCTGCTGAGTGTTTCCAGCATTTTCAGTTGTTATTTCAGATTTCCAGCATCTGCAGTATTTCGCTATTGTGTTAAATTTCCTAATGTAACAACCCCCATATCCGAGCAGAGAACAGCTGCAGCAAAAAATACAGGAGAACCATGTGTCCTAAACTTCCCTTTCACAACTCTGAATCTGTGCTCTCTCATTCTGCTGCCCTGGTATATCTGAAAGTATTTACAATACATGGGCCAAGCATTCCACTGTAGAATTAAACGAGGACATTCTCACAGATTGAAGAAAGGCTTGGAGCGGATTATGGGATTATTCTGCTTCCCCCTCCCCTATATCATGGTCTAACTCCCAACTGCCTTTTAAAGTTTGAGGGACACTCCAACACTTTCATAGCTTGCAGCTGCTCATCATCCATAGTAAAACCTGCAGCCTAGTCCATAGCAATCTGGTGCAGTACACCACTATCATTTTCTCTGGAACATATTGATATTTGAATTTCTAAAGTAACACATTCAAATATCATCTTGATTGCACAGGCCAATTTCAACTCCCACCTGCCACCAGAGACATCATTCCCCCCAACTTCAGGTGAGAGTCAGTATTCAAATGAGGCCAGGGAGTTAAAATCTCAAAGGCTTCACACTCCTGGTGACCGAATGGTTCGCCGCCCACTTCAATTCCCGATTCTCGCCAAAGTTAAAATCAGGGCTTAAGTCACAACTCCTCCCTGTAGTGTACCTCCATTATAGCCAGTTAGCTAATTCTTCCAGTAACTGCTTGGGTTGATGAAAGCTATAAGCCCATGTCCACTGCAGTCTTGTTATGCTTACTCTCCCTCCTTCTTCTGCACTGAATATGCTCATCCTCAATGCAGCATTAAACACAGATAAATAGTCCATCAGTACTTTCAACTGGAAGTGCCCCATTATATACATGCATCTATTACTTCTACTAACATTACTGAAGAGAGGAAAAGGTTACCCAATGTTTTTAGAATACAAACTAAGTACAGGAAACTTTTGTTTATCCGGCACCCAAATATCCGGAATTCTCGCTTAACCGGCAAAAATCATCCTCCGAAAACTCCTCTCAAATAACCGGCAATGTTGCCGAGTCGCAGTCGAGTCTCCGCGAACGCCGAGTACTCCGAAAACTCCTCTCAAATAACCGGCAATGTTGCCGATCCCGAGTCCGAGTCCGAGTCCGCGAACGCCGATTTAGTCAGTAGGGGTACTTTTCAAAAGTGCCACTACTCGGCCTCCTGGAGCTGTCGGAAGTCCGAAACATTGCAGTAGCAGGAGTAGATTCTCCCGCGCTGCCTGGAGTCTCTTCTGATCGGCCATTTTGCTGGGTGTCTCCCACGATGCTGGTAGCCTCTTCTGATCCACCATTTTGCTGGGTGTCTCCCACGATGCTGGTAGCCTCTTCTGATCCACCATTTTGCTGGGTGTCTCCCACGCTGCTGGTACTGTAGTCTCTTCTGATCCACCATTTTGCTGTGTGTCTCCCACGCTGCTGGTACTGTAGTCTCTTCTGATACACCATTTTGCTGAGTGTCTCCCACGCTGCTGGTACTGTAGTCTCTTCTGATACACCATTTTGCTGTGTGTCTCCCACGCTGCTGGTACTGTAGTCTCTTCTGATACACCATTTTACTGTGTGTCTGCCACGCTGCTGGTAGTCTCTTCCTAGCCACCATTGTTCTGTGTGTCTTTCCATCTTCATCGGCAATTATCTCCTCCATCTTGCATTATGGCATCCCCAAAAGCTGGTCCAAGCAAAAGGAAGAGAGTGGTCTTAACTTTAAAACAGAAAATTGAGATATGCCAATGACAAGAAAGGGGAGAGAAGCGTATCAACATTATGAATGAATTCAAAATCGGTTCGTCAACAATCTACGACATCAAATCGCAGAAGGATAAGCTGCTCAAGTTTTATTCAAGCTCGGAGACATCTAAGAGTGTAGAGAAACGGCGTACGCTTCGTAAGCCTAAGCTTGAAGAGCTGGATACTGTGCTTTATGAATGGTTTTCTCTTAAGCGTTCAGAGGGTGTTCCAATTTCCGGACCCATGCTAATCGAGAAAGTGAAGGATTTCTACGAAAGGATGGAGCTCACTGACAAGTGTGCTTTCTCCGATGGATGGCTAACGTGCTTCAAGTTACGGCACGGGATACGACGACTCGATATTTCCGGGGAGAAGAAATCAGCTGATCACGACGCCGCAGAAGAATACTGCGATTATTTCAATCGGATTGTGCAGCAACATGATTTGTCGCCAGCACAGATATACAATGCCGATGAAACTGGCTTGTTTTGGAGGTTTTTGCCAGAATCAACACTTGCTGGGGCTAGTGAGGCTAATGCTCCAGGTTACAAGAAAAATAAAGATCGTGTAACCGTGCTAACTTGTGCGAACGCTGCTGGATCACACCGGGTTAAACTTCTTGTTATCGGGAAGTATAAAAATCCCCGTGCATTTAAAAATGTGAGGCACTTACCTGTTGAGTACAAAGCTCAAAAAAATGCTTGGATGGATAAGGAAATCTTCTCCGATTGGTTCCATCATATTTTTGTTCCATCTGTGAGGGAACATTTCCGCAAAATAGGGAAACCTGAAGATAGCAAATGCATTTTATTGCTTGATAATTGCAGAGCCCATCCGCATGAATCCCAGTGGGTTTCGGGAAATATTTTCACCATTTATTTGCCACCAAATGTAACTTCTCTCATCCAACCCATGGACCAGGGCGTTATCCAAAATCTGAAGTGTCATTACAAGAAAGACTTCCTACGTAAACTGATAAGCCAAGATGACAATATTCAAGAATTGCAGAAGGAATACAATATTAAAGATGCCATCTATAATGTTGCATGTTCCTGGAAATTGGTGAAAGGTCACACTCTGAAGTAAGCCTGGCGCAAATTGTGGCCTTCTGTAATGTTTGCTGAAGGTTCTTCTTCAGAGGAGGAATTTCATGGGTTCAGTGTTCATCCCAAGAAGAGTACAATAATGGAAATGGCTGGAATGGTGAAAAATGCAGGCCCAGCAAACCCTCTACGTCACCTCAGTGAAAGTGATATCGAGCAGTGGGTTGATGCAGATAGAGGAGTTGGTGTTGTGCATATGCTAAGTGATGATGAAATAATTGAGAATGTTTTGAATCCAAAGAAAGAAAAGGAAAGCGAGATGGAAAGTGAAGAGGATGAGATTTCTGAAGAAGAGAAGATTTCTTGGGCTAAAGCTGCAGAAGGATTTTCTACAATCCTCAAATTTGCTGAAAGGCAGAATTACTACTCTGCACAAGAAGTTATGCAACTCCATATTCTGCATTCCACCTTTCTACAGAAAAGGTAAGAGTCCACTAAGCAAACCGACATCCGCAACATGTTTAAGAAAGCTTCCAAAAGAGTCGCAGCAGCGGAAGTGCCTGAAGAATCTGTGGCATCGGTGGAACTGCGTGATCCTGATGACCCAGCTGGCACGGATACGGATATTTCTGATGAACCAGATGACTCGGAATAAGTGTACAGTCAACTACAGTACTGTAGACAGTCGTTTATAAGTTTTGTTTTACTGTTAAGTAATTAAAGAGTTATGGATTACCCTCAACTGGCAGTACTGTACTTAATCAAGCATCTTCCACTATCCATTTAACACAACATTCTGTAGGTGAGTACCCAAATACTGTATACTGCACATTTCTTGATTTATTTATTTTCTTTGTTAAAAATAGCCTCGGTAGATATAACTGTCCGTTATCCGGTACTTTCGATAAACCGGCACCACGCCGGCCCCGTCGGTGCCGGTTAATAAAGAGTTTCCTGTATTTCTATTATTTCAAAATTACAGAATGTCCACTATTGATAAACATGCATCAACATTAGTTGTTGAAATTATAGGTCACCTTCAAAAGATGTTTTGTTCTTCCTACAACTTGTGGTAGAATGACAGCACAGACAAAACACATAGGAAGACAGTTACCCTTAGAATAAGACAGACAAGCTTACTTCACATCTAGACAGTCTCCTGAAATATAGATAATTCATATCTAACTACAACTATTCTGAACCTGCGGATCTGCGGTAATATTGTAGAAAAGAATCACAAGCATCTTACCTTGCTGGGTATTCGTGCTTTTCCCATCCAAAAGGTACTGTTGTATAAAATAAATAAATGATGCGAATAGACTTCATAAATTAAATCCTTTAAAATCTACTTCATTTAAAATCCATAAAGATTTGTAAACCATGATCTGTTACACATTGTGCACTATTTTGAGCTAAAATAACAATTAAAAACTTCTATTCTAGTTGTATGCTGTTTGTTTCCTTCTCTGTGGCAATGTATTTAAATTACCATCAACAGAACATCTACACATGTATAACATAACAGAATGTTTAGAACAATCGGAGGGGGCTTCCAAAGGAGAGAGGGTTACTGCAACTTACTTTAACCTAACCACCCCATTTACATTTCTAAAATCCATTTTAACTGCAAGCTACATTCAAGAAATACAAGAGCAAATCTGGAAGAGGTCACATATTTACTTCTCTAACCTTTTCCAGTTCTGACGAAGGGTCCTCGACCCGAAACGCTAACTCTGTTTCTCTTTCCTCGATGCTGCCTGACCTGCTGAGTGTTTCCAGCATTTTCTACTGTTGTGTCACATATTTACTGCTCGGATCTTAGCCATTTAGTTTCCATGGAAAAGCGTCCTCGTTTGGCTCATTGCTACGAAGGTCACATAAACATGTAATTTCAATTGAACTCATAGATTTAAAACCATGATATAAACCTGTACATTCCACTGGATGTTGCATTTAATAAGTGTATGCCCATCAAAATAGATGTACATCTCTGCATCTATGTGTAACATTTATTTATTATTAAAACCATAAAAGAGACAAAGTTAAATAAACTTAACCTTTTCAGTATTTTAGATTCACAAAAGCTGTAAGATTATTTTTACTGATTGTTCTGTGCTACGGAGAGCAAAACTTAGCAACTAAAAAGCACATGCTTCAGACTCCAGACTAGCCAGGATCAATGCCACAGGGGGTTAACTAGTGTGTCTGTAGTGAGAAAAATGAAGAGAAGCATGCCCACACAGAGCAAAAGACAGCCAAGCACAGATCCACAATGTGAGATATCTACAATTGGCAATGTTTCATTTGTTTGGTTGCTAATATCACCTTGGCAGAGGTTGGACCATGCAAAGCAGTTTGGCTGCTGCCAAAATAACTTAAAAAGCAGTTCTTATTTAAAATAATCCACTTTAATTGTTTAGTGTTAGGGGGGATTAAGTATGTGGGGTTACGGGGATAGGATAGGATGGGATATGTTAGGGGGAATTAAATACGTGGGGTTACGGGGATAGGGTGGGATATGTGTCGGTGCAGGCTCGATGGGGATTCTGTGTGAGAAAGCAGGGACAGGGTACTGGATTTGGATGATCAGCCATGATCGTATTGAATGGTGGAGCAGGCTCGACGGGCCGAATGGCCTACTCCTGCTCCTAGTTTCTATGTTTCTATGCTAAATATATTCAAAAGGGAGTTAGATATAACACTCACAACTAGGGGGATCAAGGGGTATGGCGAGAAAGCAGGAATGGGGTACTGAGGTAGCATGTTCAGCCATGAACGCATTGAATGGCGGTGCAGGCTCGAAGGACCGAATGGTCTACTCCTGTACCTATTTTCTATGTTTCTATGTTTAAGTTTACCTGAATGGGTCCACTATGACTTTCGGAGATCATTTTCACATTCATCAGCTGTTTTTGTAGGTGTATTTAGTATATACGTTCTGTATATTAAACTTTCTTTTACTCTTTTATAAATCTGTATTTCCTATACAATTGTTTGTATAGCATAAGCTTGAATCTTTAAATTCAATTCTAGTTGAATGACTTTAATCGTTCCACCATTGGCGGCCGCACCTTCAGCTGACGAGGTCTTAAGCTCTGGAATTCCCTCCCTAAACCTCTCCGCCTCTCTTTCCTCCTTTAAAACGCTCCAGCGTTTCGGAGCTGGAGTTGCGGCTGGAGTCACTGTGGAGCATCCGTGAAGCTGAGATCTTCGTGGATAGCACGTTTAACAAGGTGGTCACACCGCAGGTAAAGAGTGCACAGGCAGACAGGGAATGGGTGACCGCCAGACAGAGTAAAAGAACTAGGAAGGTAGTGCAGGAGTCCCCTGGGTCCATCTCCCTCTCCAACAGATTTTCCGTTTTGGATACTGATGGGGGGAGATGGTTTCTCAGGGGAATGCAGCAAGAGCCAAGTCCGTGGCACTACGAGTGGCTCAGCTACACAGGAGCGGAGGAAAAAGAGTGGGAGAGCAATAGTGATAGGGGATTCTATCATAAGGGGAACAGATAGACGTTTCTGTGGCAGCAGACGTGACTCCAGGATGGTATGTTGCCTCCCTGGTGTCAGGGTCAAGGATGTCACTGAACGGCTGCAGGGCATTCTGAAGGGGGAGGGCGAACAATCAGAGGTTGTGGTTCACATAAGAACATAACATAAGAAATAGGAGCAGGAGTAGGCCAATCGGCCCCTCGAGCCTGCTCCGCCATTCAATAAGATCATGGCTGATCTGATCCTAACCGCCAATCTACTATCTACTATCACAGAACCATCTCCTGCATCTAACAGAATTACACACACGAAATAGGAGCAGAATCAGGCTACACGGTCCCTGGGCCCGCTCCACTACCCACAGGGCCATGACCAATCCGAACCTAGACTCATGTCCAAATTCCTGCCCGCTCCCCGTAACCCTTAATGCCCTTTACTTCTAGGAAACTGTCTATTTGGTACCAACGACATAGGTAGAAAGAGGGATGAGGTCCTGCAACAAGAATTTAGGGATCTAGGTAGCAGATTAAAAAGCAGGACCTCAAAGTAATCTCTGGATTACTCCCGGTGCCACGTGCTAGTGCGTATAGGAATAGGAGGATAGAGCAGATGAATGCGTGGCTAATGAGTTGGTGCAGGAGGGAGGGCTTTAGTTTCCTGGATCACTGGGTCTACTTCTGGGGAAGGTGGGACCTGTACAAGTCGGACGGGTTGCACCTGAACCGGAACGGGACCAACATCCTTGCAGGGAGGTTTTCTAGTACTGTTGGGGGGGGTTTAAACTAACTTGGCAGGGGGATGGGATACGGAGTGGAGCTATAGTCGGGGGTGATGCACAGCCAAATATAGAGGAAAAAACAAGTCAGCCTGGAAGGCAGAGCAAATATATAACGGCACAAGGGAGTATGGCAAGGCTGGATGGCATTTATTTTAATGCAAGGAGTCTTACGAGTAAGGCAGATGAATTGAAAGTGTTGATGAACACATGGGAGTATGATATTGTTGCTATCACAGAGACATGGCTGAGGGAGGGGCAAGACTGGCAGCTCAATATTCCGGGGTATAGAATCTTCAGGCGAGATAGAGGTGGGTGTAAAAGAGGAGGGCGCGTCGCAATATTAATCAAGGAGTCAATTACTGCTGTAAGGAGGGATGATATCTTAGCAGGTTCCTCTAATGAGGCCATATGGGTAGAACTTAAAAACAAAAAGGGGGCAAGCACTTTGCTGGGAGTGTACTATAGGCCCCCAAACAGTCAGGGGGAGATAGAGGAACAGATATGCAGGCAAATCTCAAAGAAGTGTAGAAATAATAGGGTAATAATAGTAGGGGATTTCAACTTCCCCAATATTAAATGGGATAGTCAGCGTGTGAAAGGCTTAGAGGGTGCGGAATTCTTAAAGAGCATCCAGGAGAGCTTTTTGAGCCAGCATGTAGAAAGTCCTACAAGAGAGGGGGCGGTACTGGACCTAATTCTGGGAATGTAGCCGGGCAAGTGGTAGAAGTGTCAGTAGGAGAGCATTTTGGTGACAGTGACCATAATTCGGTGAGATTTAAGGTAGTCATGGAAAAGGACAAAGATGGACCGGAAATAAAGGTTCTAAATTGGGGGAAGGCCGATTTTAATGTGATGAGGCAGGATCTGGCCAAAGTGGACTGGGATCAACTACTGGTAGGAAAATCCACATCAGAGCAGTGGGAGTCTTTCAGAAAGGAAATAGAGAGAGTACAATGCCAACATGTTCCCGTAAAGGTCAAGGGTGGGACCAACAAGCCCAGGGAACCCTGGATGTCAAGGGATATACAAGAAAGGATTAGGAAAAAAAGGGAGGCTTTTGGCAAATACAAAGGACTAAAAACAGTGGAAGACCTAGAGGAGTATAGAAAGTGCAGGGGGGTACTTAAAAAAGAAATTAGGAGAGCGAAGAAGGGACATGAAAAAACACTGGCGGGCAAAATAAAGGAAAATCCCAAGGTGTTTTATAAGTATATTAAGGGCAAGAGGATAACCAGGGAAAGAGTGGGGCCCATTAGGGACCAAAGTGGCAATCTGTGTGTAGAGCCGAAAGATGTGGGTGAGGTTTTAAATGAATATTTTGCATCTGTGTTCACTATGGAGAAGGACGACGTAGGCATAGAAATCAGGCAGGGGATTGTGATATACTTGAACAAATTAGTATTGAGAGGGAGGAGGTACTCGCGGTTTTAACGGGCTTAAAAGTGGATAAATCCCTAGGCCCAGTCGAGATGTATCCCAGGCTGCTGTGTGAGGCAAGGGAGGAGATTGCAGGGGCTCTGACACAAATTTTCAGAACCTCTCTGGCCACAGGGGAGGTGCAAGAGGACTGGAGGACAGCTAACGTAGTACCATTATTCAAGAAGGGAAGTAGGGATAAACCAGGGAATTACAGGCCAGTGAGCCTAACATCAGTGGTAGGGAAATTATTGGAAAAAATTCTGAGGGACAGAAATAGTCTCCACTTGGAGAGTCAAGGATTAATCAAGGATAGTCAGCATGGCTTTGTCAGGGGGAGATCATGTCTAACCAATTTGATTGAATTTTTTGAGGGGGTGACTAGGTGTGTGGATGAGGGTAGTGCAGTTGATGTCGTCTACCTGGACTTCAGTAAGGCTTCTGACAAAGTCCCGCATGGGAGACTGGTCAAGAAGATAAGAGCCCATGGGATCCAGGGCAATTTGGCACATTGGATCCAAAATTGGCTTAGTGGCAGGAGGTAGAGGGTGATGGTCGAAGGTTGTTTTTGTGACTAGAAGCCTGTGTCCAGTGGTGTACCACAGGGATTGGTGCTGGGTCCTTTGCTGTTTGTAGTGTACATTAATGATTTAGATATGAATGTAGGAGGTATGATCAGTAAGTTCGCAGATGACACGAAAATTGGTGGAGTGGTAAATATCGAGGAGGGAAGCCTCAGGCTACAGGATGATATAGACGGGTTGGTCAGATGGACAGAACAGTGGCAAATGGAATTTACCCTGAAAAGTGTGAGGTGATGCATTTTGGGAGGACTATCAAGGCAAGGGAATACACAATGACTAGTAGGACCCTAGGAAGGACAGAGGATCAGAGGGACCTTGGTGTGCATGTACATAGATCCCTGAAGGCAGCAGGACAGGTAGATAAGGTGGTTAAAAAGGCATATGGGATACTTGCCTTCACTAGCCGAGGCATAGAATATAAGAGCAGGGAGGTTATGATGGAGCTGTACAAAACGCTAGTTAGGCCACAGCTGGAATACTGTGTGCAGTTCTGGTCGCCACACTATAGGAAGGATGTGGTTGCATTGGAGAGGGTGCAGAGGAGATTCACCGGGATGTTACCTGGGCTGGAGCGCTTCAGCTATGAAGAGAGACTTGACAGGCTGGGGTTGTTTTCCTTAGAGCAGAGAAGGCTGAGGGGGGACCTGATTGAGGTGTACAAAATTATGAGGAGCATAGATAGATTAGATAGAAAGGAACTTTTCCCCTTAGTAGAGGGGTCAATAACCAGGGGGCATAGTTTCAAGGTAAGGGGCAGGAGGTTTAGAGGGGATTTGAGGAATAACCTTTTCACCCAGAGGGTGGTTGGCATCTGGAACTCAGTGCCTGAAAGGGTGGTAGAGGCAGGAACCCTCACAACATTCAAAAAGCATTTAGATGAGCACTTGAAATGCCATAGCATACAAGGCTACGGACCAAGTGCTGGAAAATGGGATTAGAATAGATAGGGCTTGATGGCCGGCATGGACACGATGGGCCGAAGGGCCTCTTTCTGTGCTGTATAACTCTATGACTCTATGACTATTAAAACCTACATCTTTGACCAAACTTTTGGTCATCTGCCCTAATATTCCCTTATGTGGCTCGGTGTCAAATTTTGTTTGATAACGCTCCTGTGAAGCGCCTTGGGATGTTTTAATACATTAAAGGCGCTATATAAATGAAAGTTATTATTGTTGTTTTGCCTGAATGTAACAAAATTAATGTTTTTGTTTAAGAACAGGCCAGTATTTGGTTTATGATAGGGTAGATACGGAGAAACTATTTCCTCTGGTGGGGGAATGCAGAACAAGAGGGCATAATCTTAAAAATTAGAACTAAGCCACTTAGGAGTGTAATAAGGAAGAACTTTTTCACACAAAGGGTAATGGAAATCTGGAACTCGCTTCTCCAAAAAGGCTGTGGATGCAGGGTCAATTGAAATTTTCAAGACCGAGATGGATAGATTTTTGTTGGGTTAGGGTATTGAGATAATAGAGTTGAGGTACAGATAAGCTGTGATCTAATTCAATGGCAGAACAGGCTCGAGGGGCTGAATGGCCTACTCCTGTTCCGATGTGATAAATCATTTACATCAATTGAAACTGAATGTATTACTTTAGAAAATAAAGTCCAATTATTCTTTCTAGACTAAGATCAATATCTTATAGGGATCCGTACGCCAGCAGGAGTCAACAGTTCAGAAAAGCAGAAAATTGGAAGAAAAAAATAAAAGCTAAAAAAGAAACTGAATCAAACCATGTGGTAGAAATTCAGACACTGGATCCAAACATCTTGGAAGAATTTCCACAAAGCACAGAAGTTTGGCAAAAATAATGATCTCTATATTTTTAACATTCATTTTAACATGCATGTACAGTCGTGTTTTGAACTCCAAATTTCCTAGCTGTACTTTTGATAGAAAAATCCTGGTATTGTCTCATGACTATTCCTTTATAGGTAGAAAAAACATTCACTCCCTGTTCTAAAATCCTTTAAGTAACTATCGGAGACCGATGTCTATCCAAGAAAATAACTATTTAATCAAAGTAGGGGTGTTTGAAGGGAAGCCATTTTTGGTTCATTTTAAAATATGTCTTATCTGTTTAGAAGACATTTGCCAGCCATATTTAAGTAAAACCACATCAATGGGACCGGGTTTATACAGTTAAAATTAGAGCCAAGTGCTCAGGATGAAAGACAGAAGGTCACACAAAAAAAAAATACACTTTGCACGTGGTTAGTTTGAGCTCACCAGTTTGTTCATTGAAAAAGATTCTGCGATGAAGGAAAATTTTCATTATACAGTACTTTCAAACAAATGAATACATATTCCATCAGAGGCAATTAAATAATTATCACTGAAAAAGTGAACATCAAACCAGTTCAAAAACATGGGCGTATATTTTCCTAACCATGATATCATTTAAAAGACTATTTCTTCCCAGTCATAAAATGTTGATACGCAAATAATAAAAGCAGAGAAAAATAAAAGTAAGGGGTTGTTAGCCACTTGATAATATCTTACTGAACCTTTTTGCACAAAACAGTTGGCCTTTTCCTCAAATTAGAAACACTTTGAAGCGGGTAATACTCTCAGCTAGTCAGATTGCCACTAATTTATGAGCAGGTGAAGCTCTCCATAGAGAATATTTTTCTCTGTGTAAAGTAATAGAAGAGTATTTTACTAAACTGACATTGTAAGCCAACAGCAATGTAACTAAACCATTTTTATTTCTGTGCACACAGGAAAATATACCACCAAATCCCACCTGGCCACACTATCTGAAGCAGGGTCCCTAATTTTAGAGAATGCAGGTGAACATCCCGCTATCATTTCCAACCTGATCCTTACATTCACACCTGGCCCTGCAGTCAGTAACGGTTTCTGTGTTCATACCCCAGCTGGCTCAATGGGACTGCAGATCAATATCAAATGCTTCAGATGTGAGTGTATGCTCTTCGCTAGAAAAACCTCAACTCTTGCCATAATAAGGCATATATATGTGCCAATTTTTGCTGGGAGCCCAGATATTGTAAATCACCCTGTTGGCCACAAATCATCATTGCGCTCTTCTGCAATATATAAAAGGCAATAACCTGTTTAACAAGTGCTGTCATGTCATGGATTTGCAAAATATGTCAGAACTTGACATTCAATGGCATTACCATCGCCGAATCCCCCACTATCAACATCCTGGGGGGTCACCATTAACCAGAAACTTAACTGGACCAGCCACATCAATACTGTGGCAACAAGAGCAGGTCAGAGGCTGGGTATTCTGCGGCGAGTGTCTGACCTCCTGACTCCCCAAAGCCTTTCCATCATCTACAAGGCACAAGTAAGGAGTGTGATGGAATACTCCCCACTTGCCTGGATGAGTGCAGCTCCAACAACACTCTAGAAGCTCGACACCATCCAGGATAAAGCAGCCCGCTTGATTGGCACCCCATCCACCACCTTAAACATTCACTCCCTCCACCACCGGCGTACCGTGGCTGCAGTGTGTACCATCTACAAGATGCACTGCAGCAACTCACCAAGGCTTCTTCAGCAGCACCTCCCAAACCCGCGACCTCTTCCACCTAGAAGGACAAGGGCAGCAGGCACATGGGAACACCATCACCTCCAAGTTCCCCTCCAAGTCACACACCATCCTGACTTAGAAGTATATCGCCGATCCTTCATCGTCGCTGGATCAAAATCCTGGAACTCCCTACCTAACAGCACTGTGGGAGTACCTTCACCACACGGACTGCAGCGATTCAAGAAGGCAGCTCAACACCACCTTCTCAAGGGTAACTAGGGATGGGCAATAAATGCTGGCATTGCCAGCGACACCCTGATACCATAAACGAATAAAAAATTTAAAAATCTGCGTGGGCTAAAAATTCGATTGCCCCCAAAAATGGGCATGGGGATCACGATGCGCGATCAACCATTCGTTCCGATGCAGGCAGCACGCAAACTTTGTGCTGCCTGGTAATTAACATGATTGCAGCATGCAGCATGCAGCCCAGCGCTAAACGCACTGCTGAGTGGCTGCACGCTCAGGCATGCGAGGCCAGCACGAATTAAAGCCAGCCTGCACCTCTTAAAGGGGAGGAGCAGTTTGACGAAAGCAGGTGCTGGAAGACATTTCAGAAGAGAGATTGACCTGGCAAAGAAACAGAAATGGCACAACATGCCAGAGAGGGGGCTCCACGGTTCTCCGACACAGCACTGGTGGCCTTAGTGCAGAAGGTGGACAGGAGGAGAGAGGTGCTGTATCCGCAGGGGATCAGGAGGCCCTCCAGACAGACACTTCAAAGGCAGTGGGAGCAGATAGACGTGGAGGTAAATGCCAGCAGTGCTGCCCCGAGGACCTGAATGCAACGCCAAAAGAAGTTCAATGACCTCAGACAAGTGGTCAAGGTCAGTGAATGCATCTTCAAATGCCATATCCCACAAACTGCACCACTAGCCTCAGTAACGGGTCAATGCACCATACCCTCATCACTCACCTACCAACAATCTCTCTCAATCATGACTCATACCTCACATTCATATGCTCCACCTCACCCTCACACACCTACCACTGCTGCAAGCCTCACACCCATATCTCACAGCTTGCACACACTGCCAGCTATTCAACGATGACAGCCACATGAACCAAACACATTGCACCACACTCACTGACACACTTCCCTCTCTCTTGCAGGAGAAGGTGGCTCACAACCACAGGCAACAGAAGCTAACCGGAGGGGGACAGGCGTGCCTGCATATCCTAACCCCAATGGAGGAGACAGTGTTTGGCACAATTGGAGCAGTCGTGACTGAGCCCGTGGCCACCGGCGGGGCTGAAACCATTGAAGATGATGGTATGATCATATCTAATCCTCCTTCCCACATCCCATTTCCCCCCTCAACCCACAATCTCTTCTGATTTACAAGCTGCACATGGTGTAAGCATGTACCTCTTGCTTTCCCCTCTCCCCTCATCACAACCTGACCGTTGTGCCTTTCTCCTTTCAGAGACCCAAGAACTCCAACTTGGGCAGGCAGTGCTGGAAGAGGAAGAAGACACTGATGAAGAAGAAACATCATCACTCGATCTCACACTCGCAGCCACCAGCTCAGGTATTGGCAATGCACGCACTTTAGAGGGTAGCATAGAGGCGGGATCTGCACGTGGTGAGTCACCATGCACGAGTGGGCTGCAGCCAGGGCAGGGGGAAAGGGTAGCGCAGGTGCCATCTCCTCGGAGGGCGAGGTGGCACATGAGTTCTGCCGCACAGGACCTCGATGGGGTGGCCTACAGAAGAACGCTGATGGGTATGTACAATAAAATGCTTCATGCTTCTTTTTTAAATTAATTCATGGGATGTGGGCATCACTGGCAAAGCCTGCATTTGTTGCCCATCCCTAATTGCCCTGAGAAGGTAGTGGTGAGCTGCCTTTCTGACAACTGAGTGACTTGCTATGTCATTTCAGAGGGCAGTTAAGAGTCAACCACATTGCTGTGGGTCTGGAGTCACATATAGGCCAGACTGGGTAAGGACGACAGATTTCCTTCCCTAAAGGACATTAGTGAATCAGATGGGTTTTTACAACAATTCGGTATTTTAATGGTTACCATTACTGATACTAGCTTTTTATTCCAGATTTATTAAATTAACTGAATTTGCCGTGGTGGGATTTGAACTCGAGTCTCTGGATCATTAGTCCAGGTCCTCTGAAATATTAGTCCAGTAACATAACACTATGCCACCATTCCCGTAAATGCTGAGGTCTGCCAGAAATGTCAAGGAGCATGGAGGAGTCCAGCACCAACCTTGCACAGGGCTTTGCACAGAGCTTGGAGCCCATCCTTTCCAGCGTGGAAGTAGTGGGCAGATCCATTTGTGCACTTGTGGACCCAACCATGATGTAGCGTCTGATGGCCGATGTCTCAGCTTCCATTGCAGCACAAGCAGAAACCATCCAATGTCTGAGTGCTGCAGTGGAAGCTCAGACTGAAGTCATGCAAACTCAGCTTGTTGCCAAGCAAGCACAGACTGCTGCCATCATAGCTGCGGTTACCAGTGTTGAAAGGGGCTTGCAGGGTGTCACAGCAGTCCAGCAAACTGTCCTCCAACAGATTACTAGGATTGCTGAGGCGCTGCCCCGGGAGAGTGGCAGTGGCTCCCTGGAGCACAAACCTGCTGTCCTCTCTCAGGATGACAGCATTCGTCCTACCACCACTGTCACTCCGCCAGTGCCCAGACTGCTGCCGCCCATGCCGAGGTGGTGCAGTTGGCAGCCGGGCCTTCTAGGCCCAGAGCTGCTCGAGGTAATCCTGCAAGGCCATCTGTAGTCTCCCCCACTGAAAGTCAGCAGCCCTCCGCCAGCCATGCTGCAGCCACTGGGGTAGTACTGCATAGGAGCACTAGGACAGGCAAAGGCACACACAAGACAGACACTAAGGGAATGAACAAAGGTGATTAGTTGACTTTGCTATGTAATATTGGATAGATTGATGTATAAAGTTGATTTGGAATGTTTGTTTTGTGGTGGCATTTATGATAGCATTGTGGCCAAGAGGACGCTGTGATGGTCCATAAGAAAGGGATGGTAAGGTGTGGGAGTGTGGGTGATAGGGGAATTGGGGTTGCGTTCACTGGTACCACAGTTAGATCAGTTGATCACGGGCAGCCTGGCCACAAAGGGGCTGTCTTGGTTTCCCCATCCTCCTCCTCCTCGTCCTCCTCAGCTCTTTGCCATATTCCTGGTGGCAAGGGCTGTGCCCTCATGATGGCGAGGTTCTGCAGTATGCGGCAGACCACGACGAATCTTGAGACGTGCTCCCGCGAGAACTGCAGGGCTCCTGCAGAACGGTCCAGGTAGCGGAAGCGTTGTTTAAGGACCCCAATGGTCTGCTCAATCACATTCCATGTGGCAGCATGGCTTTTGTTATATACATGCTGCCCACGTGTGGTTGGGTTGCGCACCGGAGTCATGAGCCAGGTGGTCAGCAGATAGCACCTGTCGCCCAGTAGCCACCCTCTGATTTGTCATGGTGGCTGAAAAGCTGATGGTGCAGCGGACTACCGCAGAATGAAGGCATCATGGCTGCTGCCAGGATACCAAGCATTGACCTGTATGATGCACTGATATTGGTCATACACCAGCTGGACATTGAGGGAGTGGAATACCTTCCGGTTGCAGTACATCTCCGAGTTCACATGCGGTGCCCACAAAGCAACGTGTGCAGTCAGTGGCACCCTGCCCCATGGGGAAGCCTGCTATCCTGGCGAAGCCGCATGCTCGCCCCACCTGCTTCTCTCTGGCAAGAGAGAATAAAATGTATTCACCTCTCTTTGCATACAGAGCCTCAGTGAGCTCCCTTATGCAATGGTGAATGGCGAACTGTGAGATGTTGCAAATGTCGCCTGCACCAGCCTGGAAGGAGCCCGACGCATGAAAGTTCATGGCCACGGACACCTTCACAGGCACTGGCAATACCGTCCTCGCCCCGCTCTGAGGCTGCAGGTCTGCCTGCAACAGGTGGCAGATTTCAGTGAGCATCTCCTCAGTGAAGCGGAGACGTCGCATGCACTGTTCCTCACTGAGATTGTGGTAGGAGAAGTACTCCCTGAAGATCCTAGGAGGATATGGCCTCCTGCTGTGAGCCCTTCTCCTCCTCCTTCCTCTTCGAGCAGCTTGTCCTCCTCTCTGTCGCCTCTGCTCATTCTCCCTGTCATGCTGCAGGCCAAGGGGGATACAAACAACAGCACCCATGTCTGCGAGCAACTGGTCTGAGTGGAAGCCTTGAAGTAACCTGCCACACCACTCCCTGGAGACTTCAGCAACTTCAAATAAGACACCAAACCAAGAAACACCTCCACAAACTCACCAAGAGCCAATAGAAATCAATCAGCAACTAAACTGAAAACAGGTGATGATCCCGTTAAATAGCCCTGATGGGGGGTCCTTCCTGCTGCTGAATGCATGTTCAGCTGTGGGAGATTAAGCGAGGGCGGTAGCACCAGTGCTGAGGTCGAAAATGGCAACACTGACGTCAAATCAGCGTTGCACGCTGCACCGACACAAACGACCTCACCAAAATGGCGTCCGGCGCAACCCACACCAGATGTATGCACGCACGGCACGGACGCCATTTTCATCACAAAACGGCACTCGTAGCGCCAAAAAATCGGGCGCTACAGAGCCGAATTCCGAGGCCTGTATTTGCTATACAATTCATGTACTTCCATTGAGCCTTTAACTTGACTGCAATTAGAAAATGTGCACCAAGCTAATCTATATACTAAATAGGTTTTTGCTGTCCAAACATCAACAACAACAGCTTGCATTAATATAGCGCCTTTAACGCAGTAAACATCCCGAGACCCTTCACAGGAGTGTTATCAAACAAAATTTGACACCGAGCCACATAAAGAGATATTCGGACAAGTGACGAAAAGCTTGGTCAAAGAGGTAGGTTTTAAGAAGCAACTTAAGGGAAGAGAGAGAGGTAGAGACGTGAAGAGATTTAGGGCGGGAATTCCAGAGCTTAGGGCTCAGACAGCTGAAGGCACAGGTGCCAATGGTGGAGCGATGAAAATCAGTGATGCGCAAGATGCGAGAATTGGAGGAACGCAAAGATCTTGAAGGGTTGTAGTGCTGGAGGAGGTTACAGAGATAGGGAGGAAGGGACGAGGACATGGAGGGATTTGAACACAAGGATGAGAATTTTAAAATTGAGGCGATGCCGGACCGGGAGCCAATGTAGGTCAACAAGCACAGGAGTGATGGGTGAACAGGACTTGGTGTGAGTTTGGATGTGGGCAGCAGAGTTTTGGATAAACTCAAGTTTACAGAAGGTGGAAGGTAGAAGGCCGGCCAGGAGAGCATTGGAATAGTCGAGTCTGGAGGTAACAAAAACATGGATTTAGGTTTCAGCAGCAGATAAGCTGAGGCAGGGACGGAGACGGGCGATATTACAGAGGTGGAAGTAGACGGTCTTGGCATTTGAACAATGAAGGGACAAATTTATGAAAATTATTGCGGCTTCAGTGTGTCAGAATTGATCCTTAAAAGTCACAATTGTCTTCTTCATTTGTGCAACATATCCATATTTGACACATGCAATAGCTTGAAACATTTCTTCTGATTGGAAGGAATAGTGTTTATCAATAACAACTTGCATTTATAAAACACCATTAACATAGAAAGATGTCCCAAGGTGCTTCATAGCGGTGTAATCATAAATAAATGAATCTTGAATCACAAATGGCATCGTCTGTGGCTTCCCTCAATGACATCATCCACAGACACTGGGTCAGCTTCCATATGTATGTTGACAACATCCAGTTAATAAACTTCATTTTCAACAGGCTCACAATTCAAAAACTAAACAGAATGCTGAATTATTTGGCCAAAATTGTAGAGTACAAGTTGAACGATGTCAAGCCCTAACTATGTAGTACTGTGGTCAGATCATACCTTGAATAATGTGTCCACTTGTGGTCACTGAGACACAAAGAAGGCAGTCAAGCTCTGGAGATGGTTCAGAGAAGACCCACGAGACTGATCCCAAGCATCAGAGGACTGGAGAAACTTCAGGCTGAAAAGAGGCAACTGAGAGGTCATCTTATGCAACATAGAACACTGATAGAAAAGGTAAGCCCAGAACATTACTCCAAACTAAACCATGAAAGTACACAAAGAGACACAGGTTCAAAGCAGCAAAAGACAAATTTAGGATTGATGTCAAAATATTCTATTACACAGATCGATTAATACCTGGAATGGAATTCCAGATAGTGTATTGTCAGTAACCCTTCCTTGATGGACCTCACACAATACACTACTGCAGTGGCCACTGGAGTACTGGATATTGCTGATGCCTCACCAATAGCAGACTCCACACCAAACAATTATCCACCCATCCTTTCCATTATCTGAGGAATAGTTCAAGGGATTTCTCCACACCATACATGTGCCGCTTTCGAAATTCAGGAAGAATAAGCACACTTTCTTTTGAAACAAATAATCATAAGCCTATTAAACCTAACGTTGGTGGTGGGGAAACTTTTAGAGACAATAATCCGAGACCAAATTAATTGGCACTTGGAAAATATGGATTAATAAATGACAGCCACCACAGATTTGTTAAAGGCAAATCCTGTTTGACTAACTTAACTGAGTTGTTTGATGAAGTAACAGAGAGGGTTGATGAAGGTCATCCACTTGATGTTGTGTATATGGACTTTCAAAAGGCATTTGATAAACTACCACATAATAGACTTGTTAGCAAAATTGAAGCTCGTGAGATTAAAGGGGCAGTGGCAGCAGTGGATACGAAATTGGCCAAGAGACAGAGAGCAGAGAGTAGTGGTGAACGATTGTTTTTCAGATGGAGGGAAGTATACAGTGGTGTCCCCCAGGACTACTGCTCTTTTTGATATATATTAATGACCTGCACTTAGGTATACAGGGCATTCTGTGCTGTACATTCTATGTAAAAATAATTTCAAAGTTTGCAGATGACACGAAATTCAGAAATGTAGTAAACAGTGAGGAGGATAGTAACAGTCTTCAGGCAGACTTGTGAAATGGGCCGACACATGGCAGATGCAATTTAATGCAGAGGAGTATGAAGTGATGCATTTTGGATGAATGAGGAGAGGCAATATATACGAAATTGTACAATTTTAAAGGGGGTGCAGGAACAGAGAGACCTGGAGGTGTATGTACATAAATCTTTGAAGGTGGCAGGACAAGTTGAGAAGGCTGTTAAAAAGGCATATGGGATCGTTGGCTTTATAAATAGACAAAATTGAGAGGTCGCACAACACCAGGTTATAGTCCAACAGTTTTATTTGAAATCACAAGCTTTCGGAGCTATCGATTGCTCCTTCCTCAGGTGAAGTAAATTAGATACAGAATCGCCAAAGCATATATAGATAGAAAACAAAGCATGTGTACCTTACAATTGCAGACCACTAAATTAAATCATCCTGACTATCTGCCGAGGTGTGATAAAGTTAATTAAGTCAGCCAGGAAGGTACCACATCAAAGACATAGCAAGATACAACTGAGACAATGAGGTGTAGTCGCAGGGGTTCTAACGTGTCAAAAGCTGCCGTCTGTATGTAAAACGAAAAGCTTTAAAATTTTTACTTTTTTACTGGGAAAATTTTTACTTTTTTACTGGGAATCACATCTGTGAACAAGCTAACGACGACTCGAGTCCGGATCACGTCATGTATCGTGACATAAACCCAAGATCCCGATTGAGACCGTCTTCATGAGTGCGGAACTTGGCTATCAGTTTCTGCTCGATGATTTTGCGTTGTCGTGTGTTTCTAAGGTTGCCTTGGAGAACACTTACCCGCAGATCCGAGGCTGAATGTCCTTGACTGCTGAAGTGTTCCCCGACTGGGAGGTAACAATCCTGCCTGGCGATTGTTGCGCGGTGCTCGTTCATACGTTGTCTCAGTGTCTGCATGGTCTCGCCGATGTACCATGCCGCGGTGCATTCTTTCCTGCAACGTATGAGGTAGACAACGTTGGCCGAGTCACATGAGTATGTACCATGTACCTGGTGGGTAGTGTCCTCACGTGTGATGGTGGTATCTGTGTTGATGATCTGGCATGTCTTGCAGAGGTTGCCATGGCAGGGTTGTGTGGTGTCGTGGTCGCTGTTATCCTGAAAGCTGGGTAATTTGCTGCGAACGATGGTACTTCTGAGGTTAGGCGGCTGTTTGAAGGCAAGTAGTGGAGGCGTGGGGATGGCCTTAGCGAGGTGTTTGTCGTCATCGATGACATGTTGAAGGCTGCGAAGAACATGGCGTAGTTTCTCCACTCCGGGGAAGTACTGGACGACGTAGGGTACCCTGTTGGTTGTGTCCCGTGTTTGCCTTCTGAGGAGGTCTATGCGAATTGTTGGCAAACACGGGACACAACCAACAGGGTACCCTACGTCGTCCAGTACTTCCCCGGAGCGGAGAAACTACGCCATGTTCTTCGCAGCCTTCAACATGTCATCGATGACGACAAACACCTCGCTAAGGCCATCCCCACGCCTCCACTACTTGCCTTCAAACAGCCGCCTAACCTCAGAAGTACCATCGTTCGCAGCAAATTACCCAGCTTTCAGGATAACAGCGACCACGACACCACACAACCCTGCCATGGCAAACTCTGCAAGACATGCCAGATCATCAACACAGATACCACCATCACACGTGAGGACACTACCCACCAGGTACATGGTACATACTCATGTGACTCGGCCAACGTTGTCTACCTCATACGTTGCAGGAAAGAATGCACCGCGGCATGGTACATCGGCGAGACCATGCAGACACTGAGACAACGTATGAACGAGCACCGCGCAACAATCGCCAGGCAGGATTGTTACCTCCCAGTCGGGGAACACTTCAGCAGTCAAGGACATTCAGCCTCGGATCTGCGGGTAAGTGTTCTCCAAGGCAACCTTAGAAACACACGACAACGCAAAATCATCGAGCAGAAACTGATAGCCAAGTTCCGCACTCATGAAGACGGTCTCAATCGGGATCTTGGGTTTATGTCATGATACATGACGTGATCCGGACTCGAGTCGTCGTTAGCTTGTTCACAGATGTGATTCCCAGTAAAAAAGTAAAAATTTTCCCAGTAAAAAAGTAAAAATTTTAAAGCTTTTCGTTTTACATACAGACGGCAGCTTTTGACACGTTAGAACCCCTGCGACTACACCTCATTGTCTCAGTTGTATCTTGCTATGTCTTTGATGTGGTACCTTCCTGGCTGACTTAATTAACTTTATCACACCTCGGCAGATAGTCAGGATGATTTAATTTAGTGGTCTGCAATTGTAAGGTACACATGCTTTGTTTTCTATCTATATATGCTTTGGCGATTCTGTATCTAATTTACTTCACCTGAGGAAGGAGCAATCGATAGCTCCGAAAGCTTGTGATTTCAAATAAAACTGTTGGACTATAACCTGGTGTTGTGCGACCTCTCAATTTTGTCCACCCCAGTCCAACACCGGCATCTCCGCATCATTTATAAATAGAGGCATAGAATACAAAAACCAGGAAGTTATGCTAAACCTTTATAAATCAATGGTTAGGTCTCAGCTGAAGTATTGTGTCCAATTCTGGGCACCAAACTTTAGGAAGGATGTCAAGGCCTTAGAGAGGGTGCAGAACAGATTTACTAGAATGGTACCAGGGATGAAAGACTTCAGTTACTTGGAGAGATTAGAGAAACTGGCTTTGTTCTCCTTCGAGCAGAGAAGGTTAAGGGCAGATTTGATAGAGGCATTCAAAATCATGAATGGCTTTGATAGAGTAAATAAGGAGAAACTGTTTCCAGTGACAGAAGGATCAATAATCAAAGAACACAGATTTAAGGTAATTGATAAAAGAACCAGAGGCGAGATGAGGAGAATTTATTTTACGCAGCGAGTTGTTATGATCTGGAATGCACTGCCTGAAAGGGTGGTGGAAGCAGATTCAATAATAACTTTCAAAAGAGAATTGGATAAATACTTGAAGGGGCAGATTTTTGCAGGACTATGGAGAAAGGGCAGGGGAATGGGACTAATTGGATAGCTCTTTCAAAGAGCCGGCACAGGCATGATGGGCTGAATGGCCTCCTTCTGCACTGTATCATTCTATGATTCTATAATAATTCCTGGTACTATTCAAAAAAGTGTATAAATCTATGAAAAATCTAACTGAAACTTCAACCCTACCAGGTTTCCTATTTTTTCTGCTTTTAAATGTAATTGTAACATTATCTCAACAGAGACATTTTAATTTTCTTACAGTAATATTAGACACGAAAATTAGACCGGCAAGTGTCTCTATACAAAGCCTTAAATGAAGTTAAATAATCCTTTTCATTTTGAACTTGGTGGAAAAATTCGAAAGTTGTCAAAGCCTTTGTGCAACAACATTGATTGTTGGAATAATCAGACACCCCCTCGTCCTTTTCCCAGACATTCTTTAATGGCACCGGTCCAGCCGTTAGCTGACTGCTACATTACTTCAGTTAATAATGTGTCACTCAGTATCTTTAAGGACCTCGCCTCTGGAAATCTCCTCAACGCTCAAGACTCCTGGCTGAGCTCACGTTAAGAGCTGCCAGAATTTAATCAATCCAATATTTTGAAACAGGCCGACTGTAAAACAGAAATATTTAGCCTGAGTGCGCAGCCAGATGTGGATTTTTGCATAAATGAAGTCTGGCTATGCTTTCAAGCTGATTTCCTATGTACAGTCACTTCTTGCTTCACCGTGTAAATATTTTACTGCGACTTTCGCACTTACTCAGTAATATAATTCGAAAGGCTGTAAACTACCATTTAACAATACCATTCAATGCATATACAAACGTTGCCACGCTGGTCCCACGCTGTTAAGTCTGGAATGCCAGCTAAGGTTTTTACTGTACTTATCTTCAAAGTTCGGCCAAGGACATTGCTACTTTTTCTGCGTCTTGTGCCATCTGGTGGATTAGTCTTTAAATGGAAAAATCTGTACCGCCATCACACACAGAAAAGAACCACACAAATGCATGCGGTGTACTGTGTTTGTCTTCACAAACCAGCAAAAAATAGCAAGGCATTTCTCAAGCCTGACGAGTTTAGCCGATTTGAGACCAAACCCTTTGATGGGCATCGGCGGCCCTTGTAATGCTGGTAGTAGGGAAAAGGGAAACCGCCAGCCATTTAGTGTGAAGGATGTTGAGGAGTGCCAATGCAGTTTTTGGACATAGAACAGTGCCTCTTGACAGGGTTTTCATTATTTGGCGCAGGTACTTTTTAAACCAAAACCATTAGCTAGTTTAAAAAAAGAAATGCTGACACTCTGGGATTGTGTTCAGTTACATCTTAATGCCACCAAGGAGGTTAATTCCTTGGTGCCAGCTGATCTTGTGCAATCACTCACTACATTCACTTCAGGGGTGGTAATATTGGGTGTTAATGTAGTGGGAATAACATATAAATACGAATGTTAATGCACTAATCCTCCATTGGTTACTTTTGCTTGTTAGAAGGCAATTAAATAGTTTCTTCCTAAATTCCTGAGGCTGACTTTTAATGGAAATGTATCATTGATATCTGTTCTGAACTGTTGTTACAGCAGCAGAAGGAACAGGCAGTGGAGAAGCTAAGGCAAATGTACAAAATGGCAAGGATAGTACATAAGAACATAAGAAATAGGAGCAGGAATAGGCCACTTGTCCCCTCGAGCCTGCTCTGCCATTCAATAAGATCATGGCTGATCTTGGGCTCAAAGCCACTTCCCTGCCCGCTCCCCATAACCCTTCACTCCCTTATCTTGCAAAAATTTGTCTATCCCCACCTTAAATGTATTCAATGACCCAGCCTCCACAGCTCTCTGGGGCAGAGAATTCCACAGATTTACCACCCTCTGAAAGAAGAAATTCCTCCTCATCTCAGTTCTAAAAGGGCGACCCTTTATTCTGAAACTATGCCCCCAAGTTCTAGATTTCCCCACAACGGGAAACATCCTCTCTGCATCTACCTTGTCGAGCCCCCTCAGTATCTAATATGTTTCAATAAGATCACCTCTCATTCTTCTAAATTCCAATGAGTACAGGCCCAACCTGCTCAACCTTTCTTCATAAGTCAACCCCCTCATCTCTGGAATTAACCGAGTGAATCGTCTCTGAACTGCCTCCAATGCAAGTATATCCTTCCTTAAATAAGGAGACCAAAACTGTACGCAGTACTCAAGGTGTGGTCTCACCAATACCCTGTACAGTTGTAGCAGGACTTCCCTGCTTTTATACTCCAACCCCAGTAGTGCAGGAAACCTCAGGCTGAACTGATGCACCAGCTACAGTATAACTGCAACCAATGCAAAATGAACTTTACAAACTTTAAAATAAAAGTTTATGCAGTTCATGCATTTACATTTTTATGCGAGAAGAATTAACTCCTCCATCGCTGTGGTGGTAGGGGCCCTAAAATCAGTTGGGAGGGAAGAAAAACTAACCAGGGTTCCCTCTTTTGAATGCTATCTAGCAACACCTACTGTATACTGCAAGGGAATGCCGCAAAAGCTCAACCTCTTGTGCTTTGTCCACTCCTTTTGCACCACCATTGGTGGCCGTGCCTTCAGCTGCCTAGGCCCGAAGCTCTGGAATCCTCTCCCTAAACCTCTCTGCCTCTCTCTCCCCTGTAAGACCTTCCTGAAAACCTACCTCTTTGGCCAAGGTTTTAGTAAGCCCTCCTAATATTTCCTTCTTTGGCTCTGTGTCAATTTTTGTCTGATTATGCTTCTGTGCAGTGGCTTGGGATGCTATATCATTGCAAGTTATTGTTGTTGTTTGATGGCTAAAGACCACTCCTATTTTGGCAGTGCTACTTTACATCATGGAATATGGTCCTTACCTCCTGCTACATTTTACAGATGATGGAAACAGCACTGGTCTGGATGATATCATCCCAGGATTATTTTCTTGTATGTGGATTGGGTGGGTGTGAGCCTCAGACAGATATTGCTGTCCTACTTGCCATACCTCAACAATAATGGACACTTCATATCATTAAACAAGCTTTTCTCTATAACTCTGAGCTACAGTTCTGAAGTTTCTGATCAACTCATCCAGACTGACTACTATATCATTTCTCAACAATGTAACTTGTTTCCAGTGGTAAACTGTGAAAATTGCGGCTCCACTATCATTGGTTCATTAAACTTCACCAAGCATCACAGGAGCAAATCGCAGCAATCCAATGTGGGTTTTTTTCTTTTTTTTTAACTTAAAAAACCATCAAAAAAAACTCAACAAATTAAATCAAAATTTGGTTGGCCGGCATGATGATGCACTCCAGTCCCTGCGGTGCCCACCGGTCGCGGAAGGCCTCAAGCGTGCCGGCGGACACCACGTCCAATGTGTTTTTGCACAAACAATTCCTCCACTAAAGGCTCTAATAGCAATCACCTGGAAACTTCATCCTTTGGTTCGGTGATCAGTCACCCAAGGTTTGCATGTCATTTGACTGTTAAACAATGCTGCCTTATTTATACAATCCTTCATCAGTAGTGATCTAGTTTTCTCCTAAACTTTGAGGGTCATCATGCACATACAAGCATGTATGTGTGATCATAATAAAGGCAAGTATATGCATAAGTGGCACTCTGATTTTGAAGAAAATTTGAGTGCCCTTGCTGTGTAATCTGCGTCATACAGCAAAGTGCACGTTGAAATCTACTTATCAGTATTAATCTAATATCTGGGGGTGGGGGGGCTGGACTCATGCCAGTTAGGTGGGCCCATTTTACTGTGCATCATGATACTGTGTGTGTACTGTATTTAATACTATACTGCCTCCAGCTGAAAAAAGAAAGACTTGCATTTATATAGCACCTTTCACAACATCCCAAAGTGCTTTACAGCCAATGAAGTACGTTTGAAGTGTAGTCACTGTTATGATGTAGGAAACGTGGCAACCAATTTGCACACAGCAAGCTCCCACAAGCAGCAATGTGATAATGACCAGGTAATCTGTTTTAGTGATGTTGATTGAGGGATAAATATTGGCCAGGACACCGGGGATAACTTCCCTGCTCTTCTTCGAAATAGCATCATGGGATCTTTTACATCCACCTGAGAGAGCAGACAGGGCCTGGGTTTAACGTCTCATCTGAAAGACGCCACCTCTGACAGTGCTCCATTGGAGTGTCAGCCTAGGTTTTTGTGCTCAAGTCTCTGGGGTGGGACTTCAAACCCACAATCTTCTGACTCAGAGACAAGGGTGCTACCAACTGAGCCACAGCTGACAGCTGTTGTATTGTAACTGCCACATTGCTGCTCCAGATCCTTGGAAACCAAATTGGCATGTACTAGGATTTTCATGTATTTGATGCAACAAATAAATCACAATATGACAAGGACATCAATTTTCATCGGCTTGTTGAAAATAAAGCCAAAATTTCTGGTAAACTTTCAATTCTGATCAGTAATGCATCGCTAATTGTCACTGTCCAAATTCTGTTTCAACACACACAATTCTGAATAGAGTATGGCACACAACACAAAAAACCTTAGACATTTGGTACAAATTGTCAACCTCATTCAACGAGGCCACAATGATGGCCGATTTGGAAAATGGGGGGGAAAAGGTATAAGCTGAAAACATTGGTTAAACAAATCACACTGGTGCAGTAAAGGTGGTCTTCTAGTTTTGGGGTTCAGGAAGGAACATTGCTGGGCCTGTGTTGCACCTGCCCTGAAAGTGTTTGTTGCTAGCACTAGGTGGCTAATATGGAAAAGTGTTCCATTCTCCAGCAGCGCCATTTTGCAAGAAGAAGACATAGTGACCAAATGTAAACAAAAAAACCACAAAAATAAAGTTCTGGCAAAATAAATGCTGTGTTTAATCATGCACCAGACTCCTTTATGGCTTGGTTTCAGTGCAGCTGGTGGTAGTGCAAACGCTAATTAGGCTACTGTGTGTGTGATGTAAGTTAGAATGTTTATAGATTTAATCTACCCCTCCATCTAGCCTTCAAAGAAAAAATACAGGTTCATTCATAGGAATGTAATGCAATCCATTAAATATGAAATTGACATCATCGGACAAGGTGTAAAGTCTGTTCAAAAGAAGGAAAAATGGTGAATACTGCGGGAAGGGAGAATCACTTCCAACCAGTATATGTTCTGAGTAAGGCAAGTGACTTGGCACATCGTAACATTTTGCAACAAATCCTATGAATTTATACACTTAACACGTGCAGGGTGCTTTGCAGCGCAACAACTGTAATTTTATAGAAAAGTGCTGGAGACAGTGACAATGGCGGTTTCTCAGCAGATCCGTGTGGTGACAAACACACACGATAAATCATTCACCCTAATTGTGACATACAAAGCATTTTAGGGTGTATTTATAAACCAAATTTAGAATTGCTGTGAAGTGGTTTATTCAATGCTAAAGATGGAGTGTAAGCAAGGAGTCAGGTCTGGAAAGTGAAACTCCCAATTGCTGAAGTTTCAAACCCAAACTGCAGGTTCCTGACGACTGTGTACAGGTTGGTCTTCAGCAGTAGCGGTTCCGAAATCCTCTTTCCTAACATCAGAATGCAGAGCACCACATGCCTTGAGAACCAGCTTCATAGAATTACGTGGCAATCACAACCAGTCCGTGTTGATGTTTATACTCCACGTCAGCACACGTCCTGATCTCAGGTGCCCACCTCAGTGGCGAATTCCACAGCTCCGCAACCCTGTGATAAAAAAAAGTTGATCTTGCTCAGCAGCGCATATTTGCAGGGTTCAGACTATCTTACACCTCAGGAAGAGCGTTTGTTGTTTTACTAACTACCAAATACTGGGCATAACATTTGTCATTTGATTGACAGTAAACAAGATGTAAATACAAAAGGTAGTGCCCTGGTTTCGATGTTTAGCTTTTCTTACCGAACGACCTATTACTGAAATCGTTTTATTCGTTCTCAGACAGATGTATCATCTTGTGGGACGAAATGACAATCACATGTCTTAATAAGCTGCTGCGAACTGAACTCCTTTTAACCACGACAATAAATCGGTTCCTTGGTAAATAATTGATTTTCCTAAGGACTCGGTGAGGCCGACAACACTGAC
This sequence comes from Squalus acanthias, assembly GCA_030390025.1. Classification (NCBI taxonomy): domain Eukaryota; kingdom Metazoa; phylum Chordata; class Chondrichthyes; order Squaliformes; family Squalidae; genus Squalus; species Squalus acanthias. The sequence continues at coordinate 35,168,989 of CM059429.1, forward strand.
TACAGCAGTAGGTTTATTGGAGAACACAATTGCCACGCTATATCACGCCTTGGATACCACATCCCTTCGCCCATTCCAAGATTCCCCAGTATATTAAATCTATGTGTTACTGTGTGGAACGAATGCTGTAATGTGCTTTACAGTGCTATTAAATCCTGAGGAGACTGGCGTGCAGCACACTGCAGTACTGAAATGAACTGCAGTTTTCTTAAGAGAACTGCTCCAGTCTGTAAAATATTAAACTTGTCGGTTTAGCTTCGGAATGGGCTTGCACCATGCATACGGGAAGGTCTTTCATCTCTGTGCTTCTCCTGACGTTGCGGAAATTTAGTGAGATCACGGAGTCTGTTGAGATGTCACTCTGTTTCAGATATGCAGAACAATTTAATAACCGGATGCCTAACAACTTATTGTAAGTGATAAGATAAAAATCGCTTTTTTCGATTGTCAACGCGAAAGGAAAACAAAATCCTGTGAAATTTGGGACTCTTCCTATCTCTCACACTATATAAATGGAAAACAGATTCAGACATGTGGGATCAAGGCATGTAAGAGAAGAGGAGAGTAGAACCCGCTGGTTATGGATTTAAATAGTAAGTACCTGGAGAATGTTTTAACGATTAAAGTGAAGTGTTGCACTGTTTGCTATCGTTACTAGATTGAGCTGCAACCAGACAATTAGATTGTGCTTAATTAATATTTTGAATAGTGCACTTTCTCATCACAGGGGAAGCACATGGATTTAATTCAGATCTTTAACATTGCCTCTGGCTCTTGCCGAGAGATTGTACAGTGCAAAGTATGAATGTATTATAAAAACCAACAGCTGAAAGTGCACATTGCGTGGCATCAAGGGCTGCTAACTGTCCCTTGTAACTTGATCTGCTGATTTGCAGGACTTTTGCTCCTCGTAGTATGCCTTGTACAGACCAGACTTGCAAAGATGATACCGTTACGCCCTCTGTGTGACAGTCGCGTAATGGACAGATACATCAGAGAAGCCAGGGATCTGCTGAATGCACCGGTAAGAGCACTCGCAAGTTTCTGGACTCAACCGAACGCTGTGTTGAATGACATTCTCTTCTTTTCGAGTTTCCCATGCGCGTTCTGCTGACAATGATATTGGAGCCAAAAAAAAGAAAGGATGCAAAATTAAGTGTAGCGGTCATGTGCCACATGTTGCTTAGAAAGTGCTTATTAAGCCGTTTGCTGTGGGCAGATTGCAGGATTTGAATTCGTTTGTCCGACGTTTAAACGTCGCCTGCGTAAAACAATCGGATAGGGGGCGACAGGGGGACCTGAAGAAACCATCGGTACTGCGGGGTCTGCAATATTTGTATTTGAACAAACGAAAGCCCAGATAAATAAACCGGAGCGGTGTGATTGTTGGAAGTGCCCAGGGGTTTGACATTCCTTTGCTCAAACGTAATTGCCAAAATAAATATGATTTTTTTTTTAGTGCCTGTAAAATATATGAAATGCTAGAAACGGCCAGCTGGTAAAATGCGAACCAGGTGAGGGAAGCATAAAATATGTGGGATCGGACACGTCCTCAGATTTAAGTGAATTCAAGATGTGCTGGGGGGGGCAGGGGGGGGAACAACGCGAATCACTTCTAGTGCGGCCGGTCAGTGCACCTCAGAGCGACACAGGCAGACCGCTCTTCAAATCAGCTCTTTCAACACATCTTCCCAATTTCAACTTTCTGTCTGTTCGTGCGCCGTTTACTTTCATAATAAATGTTTTGTGGGATCTAAATTTCGTCAAATCTGTCGCGGAAGCATCTCAGTCAGAACTGAGTTTGACAGATCTGCGAGTTCAGCAATATTTGTTCAGTTAACTGTTTTATTGTCGGTTCGTGTGGTTTTCCTATTCCCACTTAAAACGTTTCCTGTGTTTAATATTTTGATCTGTAGAAATATTGCTAGCTTTGCATCTCTTTTTTTTGTAATGTCCCCGCTCCTGACGCTGACTCTTGCTGGGCTGAGATGAAGCAGCAGCGGCCTCGCAGTACTTGGCCGAAGTGAGCCCTCTCCTGGCTTCACTACTATTTATCCCTCAACCAGCTGAAACAGATGATCTTGGCAACACATTTCATTGCTGTGGCTACACTTCAAAAGTGCTTAAACAAAGGCAAAATACTGTAAATGCTGGAAATCTGCAATATAAACAGTAAATGCTGGAAACACTCAGCAGGTCAGGCAGCATCTGTGGTGAGAGAAACAAAGTTAATGGGGGGGAATTTTTCAGGGGGGGGCGGTGTCAGCGGGTGCATTTGGTGGTAGGTCGAGTGGGAATTTTTTTTTAGCAGCGGGTAGGGAACCCACTGTCAACCCGCCTCCACGCTAGTCTCCCAGATGTCTGGTCTGTCAGCGCTGAACAGACCCAACACCAAGCAGCGGGGGAGGCAATTTACATCATTAAGAGGTTGTTAAGGCACTTAAATACTATTTTAAGTTTACCTTTCAATTTTACGAGTTCCTCCACGGGTTATACGCTGCTCAGAGATCATGTCAGCTCAGCAGGTCGTGAATGGATTCAGTATTGAATTATTTGATTACTTGACAGCTGCAAAAGTGGTATAAAAGCTCCCATCTCACAGCTGTTCACTTTCCAAGCTCAGAAACTGTTGCTTACTGCATTTGGAAGACAGATTGAGCTTTATGCAGGTTGCATGTGTTTAGAGCAAACTCTGTATCCAGTGTCACCTCATTGGAACAACCTCTCTCACCATTGACAGATCGCTTCTGTTATCTCTACTTCACCTGCCATCTATTCCATCAGCATCAGTGCCCTTGAAACTATCTCACCTTGGTCCTCAGAATCCCACCATGATCAGCCCCAACACCAGCAGCACCAGGCACACCAGCAGCACCAACAACAACACCAACCTTCTCCGCAATCAACTGATGCTGCACAGGACACAGGGCATCAGTACCTAACCACATTGCTTCCCAGGAGGCCAGGGATGGCCTCACCATAGCCAGATTTACTTCACTTGGCGCTGTACACCCTAGCTGCCACATGATGCGCCAGGTTGGCACCACCCCACACCAACACCATAAACATCCCTACAATGCTCAAGCCATTCATTTCACACTCATTGCCATTGCAGGGGTACCGTTACGTCTCACCATTCATTGCAACTCACTAAGCCACTTCCAAAGGTGCACACAAATCTGTCCAAGAACGCAAAGTTTTGAAAATAAAGATTTCAATGTTTGACAGCACATTAACACAAACTTCACATGAACATTGGCTAAAACACTCAAGTGCCTACCCTGTGTGTTCTTAGTTGGTATGATTGGACTAGGATGAGGGTAAGTGTGAGGGGTGGCTAGTGAGATGGGGAAGTGATAATGTAGATAGAGAGGGATGGGTGGAGGTGCAAGGTAAGTTGGTGTGAGTAAGGATGTGCAGGAGTAGGGTAGGGAAGGCAGAGTGATGGGGATGTGATGAGTGGCACAGCAGGATGAGGTTGAGTGTGGCTTTGCAGTAATGTTTCGTGATCTACGTTGAAGTGCCATAACCTACAAGGCTACGGACCAAGTGTTGGAAAGTGGGATTAGGGTGGATCGCTCTTTGTCGGCCGGCACGGACAAGATGGGCCAAATGGCCTCCTTCTGTGCTGTAAATTTCTGTGATTCTGTGATACTGAGATCATTGAAAGGTTTGCGCCACTGCAGCCTGGTCCTCCTAACGACATCTCTGCTTGTGTCCTCCTGTGCAATGTTCAACAAGGCTGCGTTGATCTCCTGGGGAGGTCTCTTCTGCCCATGGGAAAGGAAGAAGACCTCTCTGTGTGCTGTGACTCCCTCCATAAGCATATGGAGGGAGTCATGGGAGAGCCTGGGTGCAGCCGTGCACCTCTGTACAGTGATTGTCAGTGTTTACAGCACCTCAATGCTGTAGAACACTGACAACACAACTGTCAAAATCAATTTGCGCATGGTCCCTTTAATGAAACCGGCTGATGATGTGTCATCAAATGATGTCATCAGACCCGCTTCCTTCAATTGGCCGGAAAACACACTGGGCGGGCTTAACAAGCCCAATCAAAGTAAGATCACTCTACAGAGCGGGCTGGAGCCAGCAGTTGGTTCGCAACTCGCCACCGACCCCGGCCGCAGTGGACCCGCCCCAGTAGGCGAAATCGCGGCCAACGTTTCAGGTCGATGACCTTTCATCAGAACTGGAAGATATTACAGATTAACAGTTTTCAAGCAAGTACATAGACAGGGAAAATGGGGAGGGGGGAAGAAAGAACAAAGGTCTGTGGTGGGGTGGAGGGCAGGAGTGATTAAATGACAAAAGGGATGATGGTGCAAGGTAAAAGGAGGTAGTAATGGGACAAGTTACAAAACAAAAGTTAGGTCCAGAGTGAGTGTAAATGGCTACACCAAAACCATTACCAGCACCTGCTGTCTGAGAATAGTTTTTATGATCTAAAGATGAGGTGCTGTTCCTTGAGCTTGCTTGATCTCAACCAGTGCAGAGGTGTAGACACTATAATCTGCTTCAGTGTCCCCAAGCTAGGGAGGAGAATGTCTCAATGTCTCTTAATCTCTCCTTTTGTTCTTTCATCCCCTCCCCCTTTTCCCAGCTTTATCCTTGCTTTAAATCTATTTCATTTCCTGCTTTTTCCAGTTCTGACGAAAGGTCTTCGACCTGAAACGTTAACTGTTTCTCTCTCCACGGATGCTGCCTGGCCTGCTGAGTTTTTCCAGCGTTTTCTGTTGTTATTTGAGGAGAAAATCAACTAGGTTTCGCACTCCTGGTTGCTATCCAGTCAAACTTGTTTCAAATTGCATATGTGTCGGCGTCGGGTGCAGACAGGATCAAGATTGGCTGTGGATTCCCCCTTGCTCATTCAGCTGGACAGCCTACCACTACTCATTATCAGGGCTTATACATGAATAGTGATGATGAGCCAATTAGTAGAGGGACACAGCAGAGCCATATCCCAGTATGAATCACTGCCTTCAGGATAGGAGAAAACTGAAGGGAAATAATCCACACCTGAGTAAGATTGCTTACCCAAAGCTTGAGAACTTAAATGGCAAATGCCGGTGGTATCTCTACATTACTGCACGTGGAGACGAATATAGGCATGTCTGGGTACTCGGAATCCTATGGAATATATGTCTTTTTAATAACTACTGTTATAATGTATTACTGAAGGAGTGCTGCATTGTCGGAGGTGCTGTCTTGTAGATAAGAAATTAAACTGCCCTCTCAGGTGGATGTAAAAGGTCCCATGGCACTAGTCAAAGAAGAGCACAGGCGTTCTCCCGGTGTTCTGGCCAACATTTATCCCTCAATCAATATCACTGAGAGCAGGTTATCTGGGTATTATCTCATTGCTGTTTGTGGGACCTTGCTGTGGGCAAAATTGGGTGGCACATTTCTCTACATTACTGCAACGGCTTCACTTCAAAAGTACTTCATTGGCTTTAAAGTGCTTTGGGACATCCTGAGGTCATGAAAGGCGCTATAGAAATCCAATTTCTTTCTTTTATTTTCTATTTTCTCACCTTCTGCTTCTGTGTCGGATCTACTCACAATATTCAGCCAAGAGGCAGGCAGGTGACCTGCTCGCACTATTCTGCCAATCCCATCAGCAAGCATGAGAGTAGCTAGGCTAAGGCTCCTTATGATTTTCCTCTTTTGCTCACTGTGTGAAATTGCCACGATTCATATTAGTGCTCCAGAATGGTGGTACATCTGAGATTAATTACTCAACGCATTAGGAATCATGGACTTAAACCAATGCTCAATTATTCTGTAACACAGCTCCAACTAACTATTGCACCATTTCTTAACCATTATTTTAATAGTCTATAATGCATTCATATTACAACTGCAGTGTCAGGGGGGGGGGGGAAGCAATTTCACTTTGCACCAACACTGCAATTATAGTGTAAATGCGACCTGAATCCCAAATCAGGGCTTGACTTGATACTGGAGCAAAGTGGAGTGAGACTTCCTGCAGGAGGGAGTAGTCGGTGAAAGTTATCACAACTGCAGTTTGGTTCTGAGGGATTAGCAGACTGAGGCTTGTTGCCATTCCTCACTGTTTGAAATTTTTTAACTTTTGAATAGAGAACAGATGTTTTATCAGCTGATTTTCATCCAGTGATGCCAGTAGAATGAGTCATATGCAGCATTTAGGTGGCAGTACTGTGCCAAATGATTCTATATACTGGCATAATATTGACTGGCAATTCGAGGAACTTAGTTAAAGCCAATTCCTTCGGGCCGATATTCTCAGCACGCAAAGGCCAGACACTGTTTGCCAACCTTAAGAAAACATCAGTAGGTTTATCATCAAGATGCTAGGATATGGATTCATCTGTTAAACTAATTCAGTTGACAATTCCACCAGCTACCTCTGCAAGAGTATATAAACAACAATAATACAGACCTACTCTTTATTACTCCCAAGTTTGCAAGCTTGCTTTATAGCATAGCTATACTTGTGCTGCAAATTTCCAGCAAATTTGTGAGATTGTAGAAGTTCAGCTGATCATGTATATATGGGAATTATTTACTCCAACCAGATCGCAGAAGAAAAATATCCATATGTTCCCCTCAGAGCTATCTGAAGCTGGAATTCAAGAAATTCACATCAAGCTGCTGGAAACCTCTGAAATAAATCAGGTTCAGCTTTTAGCTGGAAATCAAAACTCAGGATATCATATGTTAGGCAGCTAAATTAATACCTTCTGCATATGAATTGAGTTGGGGTAGTCCCTGAGTATAAACCATAAAGAATTGCATATGCAATCTGCAAAGTTGAAAGTATAACTGGAGCTTTGTGTTAGCTATTTAGTAAATTGCAGGCAGGTGTAGTAAAGCTTTTATTGTCCTAGGGATAAATATTTGACAGAGACCAGTCTAGCTAAAAGAAAGGTGCTTCTGTCCGTCTTACATTGAAGGAGGACTATTAAAAAGCACCAGGCAATGTTTAATTTTATTTTTGGTGGGGGCAGGAGGACAGGAGTGCTCCTCCTTGGCCCACAAAAAAAGCTCCAGCCCACTGTCGGCTCGTCCTAGGCCCCCCCACCCGGGATGGTCTTCTCCTCTCCTAGGCTCTGACTGTCGGCCGGCTCGGCATGGGAGCCCGACGATTTCCCGTCCTCCCACAACCAGAGAGCTGAAGCGCGGCGCCCACTTTGCCACCTGTAGCTCGCTGCCACCGTGTAAGTGAGGCCCGGGCCTCTAAAAATAGCAACAATGAGCGGGCGGCAGAAGCACTCTGCCTGCTGCCCACCGCCAGCCTCTTATCCATCTGAAGTGAAAATCGGCCCTCCAGTGTCGAAGTGTGATGATCTTATGATCAGGGAGCTGTTTGCATTTAATTTGGCCCTCTAAGAATAAGACAATTTCTTTAACTTTAATTTTTCAACCTTGTTTTTCAGCGTGAAAATAGTGACAATTTGCAATTTGTAGTGTCTGAGACTTTTAATTAGCCTGTAATACTATTGTGCACCTGTGTGTCTGAATGGGATCAGTCTGTGCCTGTTCCAGAGTGTGTGGCTGTTATACTACAGGTACCATTCTGAGATTGGTATCTGTTCCGTGTAATGAATAACAATCTGGGTGGCAGTACAGGTACTACAACTGGCCTTAGTGCCCTTAGCTTAGGGACGGGAAAATAGGTCCTATTCCTACTGCTGATTGCTGTACAGCAACCCTTGCTGGAAGTGTAAATGTGCATGTCAGGGGCAAATAGGCTTGGGATTGGCTGTGATATCCCTCATGAATGAATAGCTTGGCAATAGTCACTATCAAGACTCACACATGAGTAATGGCCCCTTGAGTGAGTTGCCTGAAAGAATCCAGTACCAGTGAAACTGTACTCCACCAAGAAATAAACACCTTCAAAAGAGGAAGGGAACAGAGGGGAGGGGGGAGTTGATGACAAAAAAAAGTTGATGAGCTCATATTTAACAAATAAAAATAAATGCCTGAGTTTCAATGTCAAAGAATTCTGATTGGAAGAGCTGCCAAAATCAATCTTAGACTTGGGAGACAACGTAATGAATATACTACACATTCTGCTATAAAACATCCACTTATATTATCCGTAAACTTAAAAGTGCAGTAAAAGATTACAATTATTATAATTTAATTGAACTGATAATCCTGTCTTTTCATCATGGATAAGTTCAAAGAAAATATCTTTCGGAGATTAGATTCATATTTTACTGTATGCAAGATCTTATGTTTGATCATTAAATTCATGAATGAGAAATTAGGCTTGAAGTTACTGGTGATGATATTAGTGAATGAACCTGTAACATATTAGAAGGACGTTCCACTAATTGCTCTTTTAATGGCGACATTAAGCTATTTATTTTAAATTGGTAAAAGGATTAATGCCTCTGTTAAAGTACTCCACTTAACTTGACTTGAATCAGCCCATATTTCTGAGGTTAAATCATTTTAATCAGCCCAACATACCCTATGTGCAGTCCAACCCTTTGCCAGGGGCTCGCAGCTGGAAACAGGGCACAAATCCAACCACTGCTGCAGGCCTAAGAGGCCTCTAGCAGCAGTAATAGCCACCACATGCAGGGCCTTGTGGCTGCTGTGCACAAACCACATCCCAAAAGCCTGCAGCCTCGAGTCTTCCTGCCGGAAAAAAAGGTGGCACTTCCCTTTTATAGCCTCTTTGTCATTGCTGCCTGCCCCTCTCAGTAGCTCGAATCTGAGGGGGACTGAGTACAAGTTATAAGACCCTTTAATTGCAGGTGTGCTCCGCTTGTGAAGACATGGGGGAATGATTGAGGTGGCGTGGAGATGTCATTCCTGACTTATTTGCATGGCCTTTGAATGCTTGAATCTGCATCACTTGGTCTGCCCTTCGGTTAAACCTGAAAGTATGAAGGCAACATTAAAAGGCCTTTTTATGGCTCAGATATGAATGAAGGACATTTGGGTGGAGTACCAAAGGGAGAGTATGGAACCATACCTCAGTAAGGGAGCCAATACCTTTGGGGGTGAAGAGAATGGGAGAAAATCTAAGAAGAAAAATGTTCACATCTAAAGGCCAATTTTACAAATTTGCACTCCCATGCGCAAGGTTCCCTGCTGGAGCATGCATTTGTAAAATCGCCCATTCTATTATCCTAGCAGTGCTTCCAGAATATTTCCAATAGTCTTTTCTGCTTTGTCTTTTCATACAGTGTAACCGGATATTTCAATTTCCTAACGCAATTCCTCTTCCAAATACCGGTCTTAATCTGCGAGCATGGAGGTCCAAAAGTGTAAGTACCCAAATGATTAAAGTGTCTGTCCAGTAATAATATGTGTAATTAGTACAGGGCTTCAAAAAAAATTAACTAGTTCTGGCAGGACATGATTGGAGATGTAAGTTTTAACATTGAGGACGCACTGATTTATAGTTTCTAAGAATGGCACAAACAATTTCTCTCAACGTTAAAAATGCAATTTCTTAAATCGCAAAGAAAAAAGTTCAATAGAATTTTCATTCAGTTCCCCAAAACAATATAAGCTTTCAGTTCTCCGATTACTTTGACTGTATAAACAGATACATTTCACGTGTAGAATGTCACACCTGACTTGACTGTTAAGGGTAAAAAAGGAAATAAATTCTATCAAAATGTTATTCTGTATCCAAACTGCTCACTTGGACCTCTTCTAGGTCATTATAGGATCCTAACTATTCACTGGCAAATACATGATTTCTTTCAAGAGGGAATTAATTACATGTGGATTAAGTAAGAATAACACTCCATCATAGGGAAGCAAATAGCTGCCAGCATTGTGGGGCTCACATTTGTATATGGTGTCATGTTTATGTTTTAGGATATCATTGTACAATTTTACATCATAACACACACCCTTTCATAGGAACACCAATCTGGAATCAACAGTGCAATGAACTCATAATTATATACTTTCAGCGCCATTAGTGACAGCCTGATCACTGCCAAACCAGCTCAAAAGCAACTCGCAAATGGAGCAGCATGGTATTTATGGGCCAAGCTAATTACACTGTGTACCTTATAAACTGTAACTTGAACTTGAGACCTGGAGTTATTTAAACACTGATTTTTTTAATATTATTTTGTTTTGCAGAAACGTATGAAAAATGAGGAAATTAAGGCAGGCCTAATCATGCTTTCTAATGCAACGCAGACAGCAAAACATTTTATCACTAATGATTCCACAGTACCTCTCTTAGATAAGATTTACAGGAATACTAGAACTTTTATTCACATACTACAACTGATGAATGTGCCGGTAAGTACTTAAGAAATTATCTGTTTCCTATGTAATGTTCAGCTTATTGGCAACTTATAGACTATTTTCTCTGGTCTTATGTTATTTACTTGGATTAAAATTCAGACTATGAAAGCTTCTCTGTTGGAAAAGACAATGGCCTGAATCTTAACTCCCAAAAATGGGTGAGTTGGGGTTGGGTCAGAGGTTAAAGTTCAAAAAATCTGAAGCAGGAACTCAACCAGCCTCGAACCTGCCCACTTCCGTTTTTAACAGAGGAGGGAGGAGGGGCGGGTGACCAATCCGCTCACTGGACGTGGTTGGTCTTTTAAATATTATAATGAAGCTGCCTGCCTTAGTAACCAAATTAGTAACAATACTATGGAGGAGGAATTCCTGGAGTGTTTACGGGATGGTTTCCTGGACCAATATGTCGAGGAACCAACCAGAGATCAGGCCATCTTAGACTGGGTATTATGCAATGAGAAAGGATTAATTAGCAATCTTGTTGTGCGAGGCCCCTTGGATCGGAGCGATCATAATATGATAGAATTCTTCATTAGGATGGAGAGTGAAGTAGTTGACTCAGAGACTAGGGTCCTGAATTTAAATAAAGGAAACTACGATGGTATGAGGTGCGAGTTGGGTAGGATTGATTGGGGAATGTCACTCAAAGGGTTGACGGTGGATAGGCAATGGCAAACATTCAAAGACCGCATGGACGAACTACAGAATTTGTTCATCCCAGTTTGGCATAAGAATAAACAAAAAGGGTGACTCAACCATGGCTAACAAGGGAAATTAGGGATAGCATAAGATCCAAGGAGAGGGCATATAAATTGGCCAGAAAAAGCAGTAACCCTGTGGATTGGGAGCAGTTTAAGATTCAACAAAGGAGGACAAAGGGATTAATTAAGAAGGGGAAAATAGAATACGAGAGTAAGCTTGCAGGGAACATAAAAACTGACTGTAAAAGCTTTTATAGATATGTGAAGAGAAAAAGATTAGTGAAATCAAGCATAGGTCCCTTGCAGTCAGAATCAGGGGAACTTATAATGGGGAACAAAGAAATGTCAGACCAATTAAATACATATTTTGGTTCTGTCTTCACAAAGGAGGACACAAATAACCTCCCAGAGATGTTGGGGAACATAGGGTCTGATGAAAGGGAGGAACTGAAAGAAATCAGTATGTGTAGGGAAATGGTGTTAGGGAAATTGAAGGGATTGAAGGCCGATAAATCCCCAGGGCCTGATAATCTACATCCTAGGGTACTTAAGGAAGTGGCCCTAGAAATAGTAGATGCATTGCTGACCATCTTCCAACATTCGATGGAATCTGGAACAGTACCCATGGATTGGAGGGTAGCTAATGTTACTCCACTATTCAAAAAGGGTGGTAGAGAGAAAACGGGGAATTACAGACCGGTAAGCCTGACATCGGTAGTGGGGAAAATGCTAGAGTCCATTATAAAAGATGTAATAGCTGAGCACTTGAAAAACAGTGACAGGATCGGACAAAGTCAACATGGATTTACAAAAGGTAAATCATGCTTGACTAATCTATTGGAATTTTTTGAGGATGTAACTGGTAAAATAGATAAGGGAGAACCAGTGGATGTGGTGTATTTGGACTTCCAAAAGGCTTTTGATAAGGTCCCGCATAAGAGATTAGCGTGTAAAGTTAAGGCACATGGGATTGGGGGCAAGGTATTGACTTGGATAGAGAACTGGTTGGCAGACAGAAAGCAAAGAGTTGCAATAAACGGGTCTTTTTCCAAGTGGCAGGCAGTGACTAGTGGGGTACCGCAGGGATCGGTCCTTGGACCCCAGCTATTCACAATATATATTAATGATCTAGACAAGGGAACTAGATGTAATATCTCCAAGTTTGCAGACGACACAAAACTGGGTGGGCGTGTGTGCTGCGAGGAGGATGCCGAGAAACTCCAGGACGATTTGGACAGGTTGGGTGATTGGGCAGAAGCGTGGCAGATGCAATATAACGTGGATAAATGCGAGGTTATCCACTTTGGTGTCAAAAACAGAAAGGCAGATTATCATCTGAATGGCAATAGATTGGGAGAAGGGGAAGTGCAACGAGACCTGGGTGTCCTTGTGCACCAGTCGCTGAAGGTAAGCATGCAGGTGCAGCAGGCGGTTAAGAAGGCAAATGGTATGTTGGCCTTCATAGCGAGAGGGTTTGAGTACAGGAACAAGGATGTCTTGCTGCAGTTGTACAGGGCCTTGGTGAGACCACACCTTGAGTACTGTGTGCAGTTTTGGTCGCCTTATCTGAGGAAGGATGTTCTTGCCATGGAAGGAGTTCAGCGAAGATTCACAAGGCTGATACCTGGGATGGCAGGAATGACGTATGAAGAGAGATTGGGTCGATTGGGCTTATACTCGCTGAAGTTTAGAAGAATGAGAGGGGATCTCATTGAAACTTATAAAATTCTGACAGGACAGGACAAACTAGATGCAGGAAGGATGTTCCCGATGGTCGGGGAGTCCAGAACCAGGGGTCACAGTCTAAGGATAAGGGGTAAGCCATTTAGGACAGAAATGAGGAGGAATTTCTTCACCCAGAGAGTGGTGAACCTGTGGAATTCTCTGCCACAGAAGGCAGTAGAGGCCAATTCATTATATAGATTCAAGAAGGAGTTGGATATATTTCTTAAGGCTAAAGGGATCAAGGGATATGAGAGAAAGCAGGGACAGGGTACTGAACTTGGATGAACAGCCATGATCGCATTGAATGGCGGAGCAGGCTAGAGGGGCCGAATGGCCTACTCCTGCTCCTATCTTCTATGATTTTATGGTTTGAACAGTGATTCTATTTTTAACTCATGTTAGCCGGGTTTCCCAAGCCTCAGGAAACCCGACAGGTGAAAGGTGACAAGGAGGACTGAATCCATAACTTAAGTGCCTTTACAGGACTGTTGTGGGCCACCATCGGTTCCCCCCGACCGCCATCTGCACGCCCCCGACCGCCATCAGCACCCCCCGACCGCCATCAGCACCCCCCGGCTGCCATCAGCTCCCCCGACCGCCATCTGCTCCCCCCGACCGCCATCAGCACCCCCCGACCACCATCGGTTCCCCCCGACCGCCATCTGCACGCCCCCGACCGCCATCGGTTCCCCCCGACCGCCATCTGCACCCCCCGACTGCCATCTGCTCCCCCCGACCGCCATCAGCACCCCCCGACCGCCATCTGCTCCCCCCGACCGCCATCAGCACCCCCCGACCGCCATCTGCTCCCCCCGACCACCATCGGTTCCCCCCGACCGCCATCTGCACGCCCCCGACCGCCATCGGTTCCCCCCGACCGCCATCAGCACCCCCCGACCGCCATCAGCACCCCCCGACCGCCATCAGCTCCCCCGACCGCCATCTGCTCCCCCCGACCGCCATCTGCACCCCCCGACCGCCATCTGCTCCCCCCGACCGCCATCGGTTCCCCCCGACCGCCATCTGCACCCCCCGACCACCATCGGTTGCCCCCGACCGCCATCAGCACCCCCCGACCACCATCGGTTCCCCCCGACCGCCATCTGCTCCCCCCGACTGCCATCTGCCCCCCTTGACCGCCATCTGCTCCCCCCGACCGCCATCTGCTCCCCCCGACTGCCATCTGCTCCCCCCGACCGCCATCTGCTCCCCCCGACCGCCATCTGCTCCCCCCGACCGCCATCTGCTCCCCCCGACCGCCATCTGCTCCCCCCGACTGCCATCTGCCCCCCTCGACCGCCATCTGCTCCCCCCGACCGCCATCGGTTCCCCCCGACCACCATCTGCTCCCCACGACCGCCATCGGCTCCCCCCGACCGCCATCGGTTCCCCCCAACCGCCATCTCCACCCCCCGACCGCCATCGGCTCCCCCCGACCGCCATCGGTTCCCCCCGACCGCCATCTGCCCCCCCCCGACCGCCATCTGCCCCCCCCGACCGCCATCTGCTCCCCTCGACCACCATCTGCTCCCCTCGACCGCCATCTGCTCCCCCCGACTGACATCTGCCCCCCTCGACCGCCATCTGCCCCCCCCCGACCGCCATCTGCCCCCCTCGACCGCCATCTGCCCCCCCGACCGCCATCTGCCCCCCCCGACCGCCATCTGCCCCCCCCCCGACCGACATCGGCTCCCCCCGACCGCCATCGGTTCCCCCCGACCGCCCATCTGCCCCCCCCGACCGCCATCTGCTCCCCTCGACCGCCATCTGCCTCCCCCCGACCGCCATCTGCCCCCCTCGACCGCCATCTGCTCCCCCCAACTGCCATCTGCCCCCCTCGACCGCCATCTGCCCCCCCCGACCGCCATCTGCCCCCCTCGACCGCCATCTGCCCCCCCCGACCGCCATCTGCCCCCCCCGACCGCCATCTGCCCCCCCCCCCCGACCGACATCGGCTCCCCCCGACCGCCATCGGTTCCCCCCGACCGCCATCTGCTCCCCCGACCGCCATCTGCTCCCCCCGACCGCCATCTGCTCCCCCCGACCGCCATCTGCTCCCCCCGACCACCATCACCTCCCCGACCGCCATCAGTTCCCCCCGACCGCCATCGGTTCCCCCCGACCGCCATCAGTTCCCCCCGACCACCAACGGTTCCCCCCGACCGCCATCGGTTCCCCCCGACCGCCATCTGCCCCCCCCAACCGCCATCTGCTCTCCCCAACCGCCATTTGCTCCCCCTGACCGCCATCGGTTCCCCCCGACCACCATCGGCTCCCCCCGACCACCATCAGCTCCCCCCGACCGCCATCGGCTCCCCCCGACCGCCATCGGTTCCCCCCGACCACCATCGGCTCCCCCCGACCGCCATCGGTTCCCCCCGACCACCATCGGCTCCCCCCGACCGCCATCGGTTCCCCCCGACCACCATCGGCTCCCCCCGACCGCCATCGGTTCCCCCCGACCGCCATTTGCTCCCCCCGACCACCATCGGTTCCCCCTGACCGCCATCGGTTCCCCCCGACCGCCATCGGTTCCCCCCGACCGCCATCGGTTCCCCCCGACCGCCATCGGTTCCCCCCGACCGCCATTGGTTCCCCCCGACCGCCATCGGTTCCCCCCGACCGCCATTTGCTCCCCCCGACTGCCATCTGCTACCTCCGACCGCCATCTTCTCCCCCCGACCGCCATTTGCTCCCCCCGACTGCCATCTTCTCCCTCCGACCGCCATCTTCTCCCCCCGACCGCCATCTTCTCCCCCCGACCGCCATCTTCTCCCCCCGACCGCCATCGGCTCCCCCCGACCACCATCGGTTCCCCCCGACTGCCATCTTCTCCCCGACCAGCATTGGTTCCCCTCGCCCATCATCTGCTCACCCCGACCGTCATCGGTTCCCCCGACCACCATCTGCCCCCCCCCGACCGCCATCTTCTCCCCCCGACCACCATCTTCTCCCCCCGACCGCCATCTGCCCCCCCGACCGCCATCTTCTCCCCCCGACCGCCATCTGCCCCCCCGACCGCCATTTGCTCCCCCCGCCCGCCATCTGCTCGCCCCGACCACCATCAGATGCCCCCCCAACCACCATCGAAACTCCCAACCACCATTGTCCCTCCGTGAACGTGACCCCCCCCCACGATTGGGACCCCCTCGCATGATCGGGGACCCCCGCCTCGTGCGATCGGACCTCACCCCCCCACTAGACTTACCTGCTCTTCTTGGCTGCAGCCTTGTGTTGCAGACCTCCCCACCCGACAGGCCTCTTGCGTGTCAATCAGGCTAAAATCCAGGCCAACGTGTAATTTATGCAAAGAGACCAGATCAGAAGATCCCTTTTGCTGAGTTCGCTTACCTCAGCCAGGGTGGCAATAGAGGCTCTGTAACTTGGGTTAGGAGGAAGAAAAATGAACCAGGGTTCCTGCTTTTGATCATTATTCAATGACTCTTGCCGGAAAGTGCACATGAGGACATTGGGTGAGCACAGAATAATGCTCAGCTGCCCAATAACTTTGCATGCGGACATGGCCAACTATCTTCTCTACATTCACAGTTTAAGCAAACACATAAAGAACAGCTGCTTGGGTGAGGTACTAGAGAGCAATTAGACCCCTGGAACTGTACCCTGACTATGATTCAGGAAAGGAGGGAAGAAGATTGAAGGGTTAAAAAAATCTCAGATTAGTTCGGTAATATAAATAGGCCACATTAATGATGATCGAGTGAGGATGGGCATTATAGTTTCTGTCCAGTTTTTCAGTATTTCTTCGTTCTTATTTTGCTGAAGTGTTTCAAACTCTGAACTTTGAATGTCATTGGGAGCTAAAATTTAACTCGACGTGGCACAAAAGGGCCGTTAGCAGATCGTCCGTCCGTTATACACCCAGCCTGTTTTCCTTTCCATTGACTTCCACCGAAGTTCAATTTTACCCCCATTATGTTTCTAAATTGACCTTACCTTCTTTAAAATGTCATAACTATTTCCTGTTACTCTTATTCTAGAGTTATTTGCACTTCATTCATTCTGCCATCCACTTTTTGAGTTCCTCAAAATCAACCCAGTCAAACAAAAAGTGATATCACAGATTTCAAATTTAAATTTCAAATTTGGTTTACTTTTGATTATGATTGCAGATTCAACAACAACTTGTATTTAAAAAGCGCCTTCAACTTAGTAAAGCATCCCAAGGCGCTTCACAGGAGCGATATCAAACAAAATTTGACACCGAGCCGCATAAGGAGATAATGGGCCGGATTTTCCAATCGGAGGCTTCCTGCGTGCGGATGCCTCCGATCGGGAAAAATCTACGCACTTACCTTCTGGCTCGGTAGGTCCCGAGACTTCCGATCCTGGGCCTCTCCTGGTGCGCGCGCAGAGGCCCAGGTATCCCAGGGGCGCAGGCGGTTCACAAGCGTCCCTGGGATCATGTGGGCCATGGGGAACCAATCAAAGAAGGGAATCCACCTTCACACTTTTGACAGGTCTCTACGCATAGATCTGTCAAAAGTATGAATGGAGATCACATTTAAAAACACAGTTAAACATTAAATAATTTTTTTTTTAAATCACATATTTAAAATTAGATAAAATTACATTAAATTAAATATTTGAAACAAAAGTTAAATTTTTTGAAAAAAATATTTGAAGTTTTTTACAGGGCTAGAAATAAACTTACCTTTTTTAAAAGTATTTTTAAATTATAAATGAGTGGAAAAAAAATATTTTTAAATTTTTTAAACTCTTATGCTGGTAAAAGCAGGCCTTACGCCTGCATTTACCAGGCGTAAGATTTTTAAAGGTTTTCAGCGGGCGGAGGTTGTGCAGAAAGTGGAACTCTCCACCCGCGGAGGCCCTTCTCCCGGGCAGGCGGATGATCTGTCAAGAGAATACTTGACAGATCGGAAGTGTCGGTTTTCAGCGCATGCACTTCGAATGCCTGAAACCGTCACTTGCGAAGCCCCTACGGGTGCGTACACACCTCGTACACACCCGTGGGGGTCGGAAAATACGGCCCATTAGGACAGGTAACCAACAGCTTTGTCAAAGAGGTAGGTTTTAAGGAGCGTCTTAAAGGAGGAGAGAGAGGTAGAGAGTCGGAGAGGTTCAGGGAGGGAATTCCAGAGCTTAGGGCCTAGAGGCTGAAGGCACGGCCGCCAATGGTGGGGTGAAGGAAATTGGGGATCAGCACAAGACCAGAATTGGAGGAATGCAGAGATCTCGGCGGGTTGTACGGCTGGAGGAGGTTACAGAGATAGGAAGGGGCGAGGTCATGGAGGGATTTTAACACAAGGATGAGAATTTTAAATTCGAATCATTGCTGGACTGGGAGCCAATGTAGGTCAGCGAAGACAGGTCCTGTTTCTTCCACTGTTAATAAGCTGCAGAGATAAAAATATTCATTCAGCAAAATTTTCCACTTTGCATATTGTGTATCCGCAGTTTGCTTCTGTGCAAAAATATTAGAGTATGGAGTGATAAAAGGTCATTCAGCCCATTAGGCCTGCTCCTTCCCACAACAGACATAATACAATTCATGCAATCATGGATTCCATCCAAATTATTTCAATATAGTTGTGATATGCCCACCATTAGAGTTACTTCACCAGTCCCTGCACTCCCTGCAGGGAACTGCGCTCGAAGGTGTGTGAGTTGAAGAATCAGCACTACAGTGCTGTAGCCAAATGTCCAACCCAAGCTCCCTTTGAGCACAACTCCCCATTGACAACACAGGATCAGTGAATTTTACCGACAATCTGCGCTTAGTTTTCAGACTCACATTACACCCACAACGATAGACTGTGTAAATGACAAGCAAAAATATACAAAGGAGCAGGCTTTTCCCCAGGCTGAGCTTTTCCCTGATGAACATGGACTGGACATTAAGTATGCAAAAGAAAGAAGAAAGACTTGCACTTATATAGCGCCTTTCACGACCACCGGATGTCCCAAAGTGCTTTACAGACAATGAAGTACTATTTTAAGTGGAGTCACTGTTGTAATGTGGGAAACGCAGCAGCCAATTTGCGCACAGCAAGCTCCCACAAACAGCAATGTGATAATGACCGGATAATCTGTTTTTTTGTTATGTTGGTTGAGGAGATAAATGTTGGCCAGAACACCGGGGATAACTCCCCTGCTCTTCTTCGAAATAGTGCCATAGGATCTTTTACATCCACCTGAGAGAGCAGACGGGGCCTCGGTTTAACGTCTCATCCGAAAGACAGCACCTCTGACAGCGCAGCACTCCCTCAGCACTGCACTGGAGTGTCAGCCTAGCTTTATGTGCTCAAGTCCCTAGAGTGGCACTGTGAACTCACAACCTTCTGACTTAGAAGCAAGTGTGCTACCAACTGAGCCACGCCTGACACTGTTTAAACATACAGTTTAAATTGGAGCAATCTAGGACTAACTTTACACCCAGGAGATAGGGCCCACTTTTCAATATAATTAGTGGTGCAACAAATTAATTCCCATGTATATCAAGACAGGAGCTCACATTGGTTAGGAAAGCAAAAGCCTTTTTTAAATAATTTTTGTTAGGCAAGGGTATCAACGGTTACAGAACCAAGGTGTGTAGATGGAGTTAAGATACAGATCAGCCATGATCTAATTGAATGGCGGAGCAGGCTCGAGGGGCTGAATGACCTACACCTGTTCCTATGTTTCTGTGTTAGGATGGGGGCATTCATTTGTTAGAAATAGCCAAGTTACGGCTATCTCTGGTCACTTTAATTAATCAGGCTCGAGTGCAAACCACTATGGTGGGTATATTGTGTTTAATCAGAGTTTAAGACGGAATATAACACAATAGTTATACAGCAAAAACATACGACCATGACAAGAAGCTGACACCGATCCGATCGGACAGACGGTTGACACACGTGAGCAATTTTCTTCTTCCTTTCATCTAGCGCCTCCTTCTCTCTCTCTCTCTCTTCCATCTGTGAGTACAAGCTCTCTCTCTCTCTCTCTCTTTCTCTTCCAAGCTTTCGGGAGGTCAGTTTTATTCTACTTTTAGGGGTGGGCCTGAACCGGGATGTTGACAAGCCCTTTTGACCTATAGAAGTTCCCCATAAACCTTAATATCCAATGGGACTTCTAGTTCTTTGTCTCGATTCTTGTGTCAAAGCCCGCCATAACGATGTCTTTCTCTGTTTATATTTTCCCAGGGTTTCCTTCCTGTGGAATTCGTGTCTTATCTCTTTCGTCCGTACCCTTCTTTGATCTCATGAGGCCCAACCAGAAACCTGTTCGCTTCAGAGTGTTACCTCCTTTATGACGTAGCAAATGTTTACGTTAACTTCCCAAAACTTCCTTCCATTATCTTCGCAAGCAGTTCTGTTAAGCTAACTTCAAATCCTACCTTAGCATTATACATAAAATACATAAAAAGGTTCAAGTCTTAACTTAAAAACAACAGATAATCGCTTTGCAACAGGGAGATTGTATATAGTACATCAAAATATTAGCACTTCGAAGCATCTATCTGGTCCGAGGAGACTTTCCGTCTGCAATTCGAATAGAACCATTTAAACACTGCATTTTTCGCATCACAGTTTTAATCGCATAACCATATACATTTTTAGGCATCTTTAGTTTCTAACAATTGACTACTGTACACATAACATTCATGACCACAACTGCAAGCAGACTGCATAAGGAGTGATCAGAATACTAACTCAACTTGTGAATACTGCCCAATACATGTAGGACCAACATTAGAAAGGTGTATACATTGAGGGCTATGTATACGTTTACAAAATCTAGGGTTTTTTTTATTCATTCATGGGATCTGGGCATCGCTGGCAAGGCCAGCATTTATTGCCCATCCATAATTGCCCTGGAGAAAGTGGTGGTGAGCCGCCTTTTTGAACCGCTGCAGTCCATGTGGTGAAGGTACTCCCACAGTGCTGTTAGCAAGGGAGTTCCAGGATTTTGACCCAGCGACGATGGAGGAACAGCGATATACTTCCAAGTCAGGATGGTGTGTGACTTGGAGGGGAACTTGGAGGTGATGGTGTTCCCATACGCCTGCTGCCCTTGTCCTTCTAGGTGGTAGAGGTCGCGGGTTTGGGAGGTGCTGCCGAAGAAGCCTTAGCGAGTTGCTGCAGTGCATCTTGTAGACGGTACACACTGCAGCCACGGTACGCCGGTGGTGGAGGGAGTGAATGTTTAAGATGGTGGATGGGGTGCCAATCAAGCGGGCTGCTTTGTCCTGGATGGTGTCGAACTTCTTGAGTGTTGTTGGAGTTGCACTCATCCAGGCAAGTGGAGAGTATTCCATCACACTCCTTACTTGTGCCTTGTAGATGGTGGAAAGGCTTTGGGGATCAGGAGGTGAGACACTTGCCGCAGAATACCTAGCCTCTGACCTACTCTTGTTGCCACGGTATTTATGTGGCTGGTCCAGTTAAGTTTCTGGTCAGTGGTGACCCCCAGGATGTTGATGGTGGGGGATTCGGCGATGGTAATGCTGTTGAATGTCAAGGGGCGGTGGTTAGACTCTCGCTTGTTGGAGATAGTTATTGCCTGGCACTTGTGTGGTGCGAATGTTACCTGCCACTTATCAGCCCAAGCCTGAATGTCGTCCAGGTCTTGTTGCATGCGGGCATGGATTTGTTCATTATCTGAGGAGTTGCGAATGTCACTGAACACTGTGCAGTCATCAGCGAACATCCCCATTTCTGAACTTATGTTGGAGGGAAGGTCATTGATGAAGCAGCTGAAGATGGTTAGGCCTAGGACACTGCCCTGAGGAACTCCTGCAGCGATGTCCTGGGGCTCTGATGATTGACCTCCAACCACCACAACCACCTTCCTTTGTGCTCGGTATGATTCCAGCCAGTGGAGAGTTTTCCCCCCGATTCCCATTGACTTCAGTTTTACTAGGGCTTCTTGATGCCACACTCAGTCAAATGCTGCCTTGATGTCAAGGGTAGTCACTCTCCCCTCACCTCTGGAATTCAGCTCTTTTGTCCATGTTTGGACCAAGGCTGTAATGAGGTCTGGAGCTGAGTGGTCCTGGCGGAACCCATACTGGGCATCAGTGAGTAGGTTATTGGTGAGTAAGTGCCATTTGATAGCACTGTCGACAACACCTTCCATCACTTTACTGATGATTGGGAGTAGACTAATGGGCGGTAATTGGCCAGATTGGATTTGTCCTGCTTTTTGTGGACAGGACACACCTGGGCAGTTTTCCACATTGTCGGATAGATGCCAGTGTTGTAGCTGTACTGGAACAGCTTGGCTAGAGGCGCGGCTAGGTCTGGAGCACTAGTCCAGCATGACAGCCGGGATGTTGTCAGGGCCCATAGCCTTTGCTGTATCCAGTGCGCTCAGCCGTTTCTTGATATCACGTGGAGTGAATCGAATTGGCTGAAGTCTGGCTTCTGGGATGGTGGGGACCTCAGGAGGAGGCTGATATGGATCATCCACTCGGCACTTCTGGCTGAAGATGGTTGCAAACGCTTCAGCCTTGTCTTTTGCACTCACGTGCTGGGCTCCACCATCATTGAGGATGGGGATATTCATGGAGCCTCCTCCTCCCGTTAGTTGTTTAATGCTCCACCATCATTCACGACTGGATGTGGCAGGACCACAGAGCTTTGATCTGATCCGTTGATTGTGGGATTGCTTAGCCCTGTCTATAGCATGCTTCTTCTGCTTTTTAGCATGCATGTAGTCCTGTGTTGCAGCTTCCCCAGTTGGCACCTCAGTTTCAGGTACGCCTGGTGCTGCTCCTGGCATGCTCTTCTACACTTCTTATTGAACCAGGGTTGGTCCCCTGGCTTGATGGTAATGGTAGAGTGAGTGATATGCCGGGCCATGAGGATACAGATTGTGGTGGAATACAATTATTGGCCCACAGCACCTCATGAATGCCCAGTTTTGAGCTGCTAGATCTGTTCTGAATCTATCCCATTTAGCACAGTGGTAGTGCCACACAACACGATGGAGGTTGTCCTCAGTGTGAAGACGGGACTTCGTCTCCACAATGACTGTGCGGTGGTCACTGCTGCCAATGCTGTCATGGACAGATGCATCTGCGACGGGTAGATTGGTGAAGACGAGGTCAAGTAGCTTTTTCCCTCGTGTTCGTTCTCTCACCACCTGTCGCAGGCCCAGACTGTCAGCTATGTCCTTCAGGACTCGGCCAGCTCGGTCAGTAGTGGTGCTACCGAACCACTCTTGGTGATTGACATTGAAGTCCCCCACCCAGAGTCCATTCTGTGCCCTTGCTACTCTCAGTGCTTCTTCCAAGTGGTGTTCAACATGGAGGAGTACTGATTCATCAGCTGAGGGAGGGCGGTAGGTGGTAATCAGCAGGAGGTTTCCTTGCCCATGCTTGAACTGAAGCCATGAGACTTCATGGGGTCCGGAGTCAATGTTGAGGACTCCCAGGGTCACTCCTTCCCGACTGTATACCACTGTGCCGGGTGGATCTGTCCTGCCGGTGGGACAGGACATAACCAGCGGTGGTGATGGAGGAGTTTGGGACATTGGCTGAAAGATATGATTCTGTTGCTTGACTAGTCTATGGGACAGCTCTCCCAATTTTGGCACAAGTCCCCAGATGTTGGTGAGGGGGACTTTGCAGGGTTGACTGGACTGGGTGTGCCGTTCTTGTGTCCGTCCGGTTTTATTCTTATTATTGTTTCTTGTAGCGATTTGTTACAACTGAATGGCTTGCTAGGCCATTTCAGAGGGTAGTTAAGAGTCAACCACATTGCTGTGGGTCTGGAGTCATATATAGGCCAGACCAGGTAAGGACGGCGGATTTCCTTCCCTAAAGGACATTAGTGAACCAGATGGGTTTTTACGACAATCTGATTAATGCTTGGAGGAGATAAGATTTCGCAGAGCCACTTTCAAATTGATTTTCCACACCAGAACTTACTTCACTTTGAAACAAGCACCATTTCAAGACTCTCACTTCATAGATATTTTTACAATCTTTTTGTTTTATGCCACAGATTCTTTCTAGCCAAGAACTCAAAATTTTTATGGATTCAGTAAAAGTAAGTCTATGCTTTCCTATGGTCTCGGCTACATTTAAAGCGCTCAATGTTATAAAAAAATGGAACAAGTCTAAAAAAACGGAACAAGTCTAAAAAAACATTATACGGGTTTGGCTATTGCTCATTTTACATGGCTAATCCAGAGGAACTGTTAGAATGGTGAATGAAAATGCAGAACTTTTTTTAATGGATTCACGTCGCTGGCATTTATTGCCCATCCCTAATTATCCTTGAGAAGGTGGCGGTGAGCTGCCTTCTTGAACTGCAGCAGTCCGTGTGGTGTGTTGTAGCAGTTTGGTACAACTGAGTAGCTTGTTAGGCCATTTCAGAGGGCAGTTAAGAGTCAGCCACATTGCTGTGAGTCTGGAGTCACATATCAGCCAGACTGAGTAATGACAGCAGATTCCTTCCCTAAAGGACATGAGTGAACCAGATGGGTTTTTATCACAACCCAGTAGTTACATGGTCTCCATTACTGATACTAGCTTTTTATTTCAGATTTATTTAATTAACTGAATTTAAATTCCCCAGCTGCCGGGGTGGGATTTGAACTCACGTCTTTGGATCATTTAGTCCAGGTCTCATAAATTACTAGTCCAGTAACATAACCACTATGCTACCGTTCCCTACGAAGTGTGCGCTTGCAAATATAGAAAGGAAAATCATGTCCTGTATAAATGTCTTTCAAAAGTGTGCAACAACACCGTTGCAAGGTTTGTAGAACCTCATATTAAACAAAACTCTAGTCGAACTTCAAACTGACAAATGCTCATTTCTCTTTCTTTAAAACTTCCTTGAGGTATTTTTGTTTTTGCTCTCCTCAGAAATTTGAGGGAATTTTGGACTGAAAAATTTACTGAATGTTGTCATGAATCTTTTGAAATGTTACTATTTACTATGCAAACATTTACTTTACGACCAAAAGTCTGTATCTAATTTCGAGACAAAGAGCAGCCGAACAATCTGCCTGTCTCCATTCAATACCCCAGAGGTTCTGTTATCCACCACAGGATGTAAAACAGTTTTAAAATATTTATTTATTGACTTCTGCGCTCTAACTCATTCTCCAATGATCGATATGTTGAAATTTTTCAAACCTGATGAAGGACAAAGAATTGTAAATGCAGAGAAAAATACTGATGCCCCAAAAATTGTGATTTACATTATTTTCAACAGCATGAATGTTTACATTTGTAAAATAGGTGTATTGGTTTAAAATCCCTGTAAATGTTGGTCGTAAGAGTATTGTCCGGGATTGGGTTCAAAGTATAAAATGATTAACATCTTTATGTACTGATGATATCTCTAATAACACTTCAAAATTATAAATATTTTGGCCCTGAAATTATACTATAGGATAGAAGCATATGAATGCTCACCACATTCTTCTGAAGTTCCCATTTTATGATGCCAGATATCTATTTTTTCCTGTGTAACATTAAACAAAGGTTTGGAAATTAAGCTTCAGGATACCAAAGAACAAACACCTCGGGGGAAAAATTCGATACCTTAGCACCTCCCGTTAGTGTCAGCAAATCCCACCCCCCCGCAGCGCCGCTGCTAACAGTTATCACCGGGAGCTTCGATGCCAGGTGGATCGTGACGTCAATGAGTGTGCAACGCTCGCGGACCGCCCGATCTGCGAAACTGATTGTCGCCACTGACCTGAGCGCCTGGAGGAAACAGCAACAGGGATAGCTGGCATGAAGCACCAGGAAGCCAGCTCCATAGACATTATTTAAAGGGATCATCAGTAATGAGTTGCAGCTGTAGGTTAGTGGAGTTTCAGTGCTTTCTTGTCAGTTTCACATAGTGCAACAGTCTCATTCTGTGATTTCAAGGTTATTTAGTATCAGGAGTGTTGTGGCAACTAAAAAGTAGCTACATTTATTCTTTAAAAAATCAAACTGCTACACTTGGTTACATTAATGGGGGCTGTACTGACAGTCGGCCTTGCCCTCCAGGATCTACGGCGGAGGAAGCGGAGGCAGCGAGAAAGACTGGAACATGTGGCCAGAGGGAGGAGGAGGGCCATCAGGGCTCTCAACAGGAGGCCTTAACCTCCTAGAGTATTCCGAGAGCACTTCTCCTACCTCCAATTAAGCAAGGAGCAGTGTATTAGAAGGCTCCACTTCACCAAGGAGGTGGTCACAGAACTCATATAATGAGAGCCATGCTGCCACCAGGAGCATCATCGAGCAGACCATCGACGTACTGAAGTAACAGTTCCGATGCCTTGACTGCTCGGGAAGAGCCATCAGCTGAGCAGGTGTCCCATTTCATGGTGGTCTGCTGCATGCTCCACAACTTGGCCATCATGAGGGCCCAGCCCTTGCCACCAGGGATTGTGGGACCACCTCAGGAGGAGGAGGACGAGGAGGACGAGGAGGAAGAGGAAGACGAGGAGGAAGACAATGAGGAGGATGAACAGGAGCAAAGGAGGAGGCAGCCACTCAAACGGCCTTCCAGAAGGGCGGTCCGTGACCACCTCATCAGACTGCGGTTCGAATGAATTAAACCCTAGATCCTCGTTGCTCACCACATCCCCATCATTCCATCCCTGTCGCAGGCCATATCACAGCACAAAGCTGAAATGAGAGATACCACAAAAGAATCCAAACTGAATTAATAAATTTATCAATAATCAGTGAACACATATTTACAACAAAAATATTAACTATTCACCCTTGTGCAATCCCTTAGTGCCTCGCGTTACTGTGCCTTTGCCTACTCTAGTGCTCCTACGAAGTGTTGGCCCAGTGGCTGCAGCAGGGCTGGTGGAAGGCTGCTGAGTGTCCATGCGGGAGACTTCAGATGGCCTTGCAGGATGCCCTTGACCAGCTCTGGACCTGGAAGGCACGGCTGTAGACTGCACCACAGCATGAGCGGCAGCAGTCAGAGCTGGCTGGATGAAAAGCAGTGACAAGGGCAATGGCGGAATGGCAGTGGTGGGAGCAGGAATACTGTCATTCTGAGAGAGGACAGCAGCTTCCTGCTCCACTGACCTACTGACACTCCCCCGGGGCAGCATCTCAGCATCCCGAGCAATCTGTTGGAGCACAGATTGCTGGCCTGCTGCAACACCGTGAAAGTCCCGGTCGACAGTGGTAGACCCAGCTACGATGGCAACAGTCAGAGCTTGCGTGGCATCAAGCTGAGACTGCATGAGAGCAGTCTGAGATTGGATGCCACCAAGCATAGACTGCATTACAGCACTAAGACGTTCTGTTACTTCCACCTGTGCTGCAATGGAAGCTGCCAGATCGCCCACGGTTTTTCTTGGAGTCTACCATCCTTTGCAGACTGGAAATGATGGGCTCCATGGTGTGTGCAGTGCCTTGTGCAATGTTGGAGGCAGACTCCTCCACGCTCCTTATCATTGCCGAGAGGCTCTCGGGCACCCTTGCCATTGCACCTATCATCTCCATGTGCATGCCCATCACCCTTCTTCTAAATGCCTCCCCATTGAGGTCCTCATCTGAGTCCTGTGCAGCAGAACTCGCGTGTGAACTCATCCTCCGGGGAGCTGGCCCTCGAGCTACCCTATCCCCCTGGCCTTGCTGCAGCCCACTCATCCCCGGTGCCTCACCCTGTGCAGATCGCACTGCTATACTAGCCTCTAAAGAACGCGTAGTGCTAGTATCTGAGCGGGTGCCTGCGGGTGAGACAGGCAGTGACGCGGTGTGTTCTTCGTCCTGCTCTTCTCCTGCCTCGCTCTCTACGGTGCCCTCGGGGCTATGGCTGCTCAGGTGCTTGCTCATTATCTGAAAGCATAAAGGCACAAGAGTCGGGTTAAGGTGGGGAGAGGGGGGGGGCAGGAAGAGAGAAATGCATGCATACAGCATGATTAGCTGGAAAGTGTGAAACGCTTGTGGGGTGAGGGGGAAGTGGTATATGAGAAGGAGTAGGGATGAACATATCGTTGTTGTCGCCAGTGGCCACGGCGCCCACCACCTGGCGCCCAATAATCTCCAGCACTCTATTTTTCAGTGGTTGGGAGTTTGCTTGGCCCCGCCTGTTTGCTCCTGCTCCCTCCTGTTGTGAGCCACCTTGGCCTGCAAGAGTAAGGAAAGTGTGTGAGTGAGTGTGAAGCAATGTGTTTGGGTGATGTGCCTGCCATAGTTGAATAGCTGTCATTGTGTGCAAGGTGTGAGATGTGGCTCTGAGTGTTGGTAGGTAAAGATTGTAGGTGGGTGAGTGCTGGTGGTGTGGTGCTTTGGGCAGTGTGTGAAGACTGTGGTTCAGATAGTGGTACGTAGCATTTGTAGAAACATTCACTCACCCTGACCACCCGAGTGAGGTCATTAAATTTCTTCCTGCACTGTGTGTGGATCCTGGGGACCAGAGTGCTAGCCGAGACGTGCTGCGCTACCTCCCTCCATATGGTGCAGAAGACTTATGGTGAGGGCCTTCTGCCATTTGCTGGGTAAAGTACCGCCCTCCGTCTCTCCACAGCGAACACCAACACCTCCAATGCTTGATCGCAGAATCTGCGGGCTCTCTCCCTGGGGCATAAATCTGCCATGAGTACAGCTGCTTCAGTCCTCCGGCTCCTTCTCCTTGACCTGCTGCTGCTTGCTGAGGCAGCTGCACAGCCAGCAATGCTGAGGACGAGGTTCTGCAGCATCAATGAACCTCCTCTTTAAGAACTGGAAAAAACCTGTGGCAATCATGACTTGCGATTAGACTGCACCTGATATTGGTCCACCCTTTGAGTGTACTCTTTTGATTGGGTGCACTAAAACAAATAAACTGTAACTAATAAAACATTAAAGGAAACTTAACAACTTAAATTAAAATTTGATTGGCCGTGGTGATGATGCACTCCAGTCCCCATGGCACCCACCGGTCCCGAAATGCCTCGAGCGTGCCGGCGGACACCGCGTGCTCCATCTCCAGGGTCACCCGGGCGCGAACGTGGCCGCGGAGGAGAGGCAGGCAGTCGGGCTGAATGACTCCCTCGACCACCCGCTGCCTGGACCAGTTAATGGCCACTGTGGCCAGGCCCAGGTGCAGTCCAACGAGGAGACACCCTTTGAGTGTACTCTTCTGGATGCACCCTAAACCAAATAAACTGTAACTAATTAAACATTAAATGAAACTTAACAACTTAAATTAAAATATTGTTGGCCGGGGTGATGATGCACTCCAGTCCCCGTGGTGCCCACCGGTTGTGGAAGGCCTTGAGAGTGTCGGCAGACAGCACGTGCTCCATTTCCAGGGCCACCCGGGCGCGAACGTGGCCGCAGAAAAGAGGCAGGCAGTCGAGCCAAACGACCCCCTCGACCGCCCGCTGCCTGGACCAGTTAATGGCCACTTTGGCCAGGCCCAGAAGCAGTCCAACGAGGAGGCACCCTTTGCGTGTAACACCAATGAGCTTGGGCTTCAAGACTTGAATTGGGACTCCAATCATTTCTTTGAGCTGTGAGCACGAATTTTGCGTGCAGTCTAAAGCATTAGCGCCTGGCGCTAATTCTCCAACTTTTCTAATCATACCGCCCATTCCTGGGCTATAATGAATTTCTAGCCCCTAATATATTTAACTGAATTTTCTATCTATACTATTTTCATGGAGGCACCAACCTTTTCAAAAGTAATGGGTTAACACTTCCACTGCAACAGCAAAGATGAATTTCAGGCAAATGCATTAAGCATTTAAATCCTAGTATTCCACAGAGTGATTTCAGGGCCAAAGTATTTCACGGTTATTTTGAAGTGTTACTAGAGGGAACAGCAGTACATGTGGAAGTCGATGAATTCATCATTTGCTGTCAAAATTATCAGCTGTGAAATAATTTTCTTTTAACGTTGGAACTCTCATGATATGCATTGCTCTCTATTGCAATACAAAACCTTTATAAACCATATAATATTAAATAACAGGACAAAAAACTAGATTGTAGGGTTCTACATTCTGTTGATATTATTAAGACTGCATTTACTGACACCACACAGTGTAATTAACAGGATTTGTAGTTGTACACGCCAGCAAGTGGGAGGACAATAATCACCCAATGTCTTTGCCTGGAATGTGTAATTTGATGCAGTTAACACTCCCAAGTGTGACTGTACAAGGGGCCCAACTCTGGGGCTCTTCCATTACAATTCTGTGGGATGTTAACCATAACCCAGGCCTTTAGAAGAGATAGTGAGAAACCTTCTGTGTGTAGATGGCTGCGGTTCATTACATCACCAGTACAATTAATGAAGAAGTGCAGTCAGGCTGTAGGCGGACAATACTGCATTGAGATTCTCTACTGAAGTTCTCTGCATGGCTACGTGCAGAATTCAACAATGGATAGCGCTTCAACACAGAACAGCATTAACACTCGGGCCAAACTTGAGCGACTGTTCAATGCCTCAGTGATTAAATATACTGTTAGTTATGTACTGAACCATGCAGATCCCAGATTTGATTTGATTAGCTAGCCTCAGCCAGAGTTCCTATTTCTGATCCATATCCAGTGACTCCCGCTGGATGTTAGTGTGTGTGTTAACATTGAGTGAGGACAGGATCAGACATTTGGCCCAGGGTATCCCTGTCTAGGGTCACTAAAGAACGTCTACTTCGTTGAGGAAAGGGAAGACTGCTGACATTCATAGAATTGTGCTTCACTGTGAATCATTGCTTTCTGGAAAGGAAGAAGGGTGCAAAAGGGGAAATGTACAAACATTTTAACAGATGTGATCTGAAAGAATAGATTTTGCTTATTCTTGAAAGTCAAAATAGTCTTTCAGTGATTAAAGGTCTTTTATATTGGGAAATATGTTCTTAGTTTTTAGCATTTGAACGCTTGGTCTCGTAAAAAGGAATGCAATTGTAACATTATCAGAGTAACAAATGTACAGCGGAATCTATTGTTACTCTTAATTCAGTTCTATATAATTTGCTTTACTTTTAATGCAATTCGATATAACTTGTTTTAGTCTTAATGTGATTCTATATAGTTTGCTTATGTTTGTGCTGTTTGTCATTTATTTAGTCCTAATATAACAAAATACAGCATATTTGGCAATCCAACATCAATTATGCTTTTATGGGAATGCCTCATGAAATGAAGTGTAAATATTTCCCATACATCTTGATTTAGATATATGGAGAAAAATGAACAGAAACAGATGTTGTGTGTTAAAATCATATTAAGTTGTGCATGGCCTTGTCCTGATTGACTACTTTGTTTATCCTAAGAAAGTGGCTAAAATGTTGGTGCTTTTATTGTTTTAGTTGGAATTGTTCTCTTCTATTTTCAATGGAAACAGTTCAATTTCAGTCTGGAGATTTAATTCTGCAGAGACAGAGCAGTATTCAGCACTTTCCACGTGAACCATTGCCAGTTCTATAGCATGCTGCTAAGTTTCAACGGGCCTGATGGGAAATGCTGGTGATATTTCATCAATCCACTTACATGTCATAAACTTCTGTGGTACCTTACAGGACACATCAAACCAGCTGTATGAACGTACAAAGCCATTTATGGGAAGAACTGTACAGAACGTATTACACACATACACTCGTTTGATGCACGGAAAAATCAATATATTTTACCGGGAAATGGCAGAAGAATATTGCAAACAAAGAAAAAGGTGACAGTAACCGGATTCCTGCATGTGCACTTTGTGGAGTTCAGCACTGAAATTTTGAACTATCGTGTGCAATGCAAGAAAAAGAAAATGCAAGTTCTATGTTTAGGACAAGTTATCAAATACAGTTTCTGTTTGTTGCAGTGCCAACAAATTCCAAGGTATCACTCGGATGCAAGAGGATATGGCTACAATTCAAGTTATGGAGAATATGTTACCCATGACTGGCTACAAATCAACTTACTCTGGCACTTTTCCATTCATTTTTATAGTTTTTAACCCCAGTGATTTTGTTTCAGTATTTTGTTACAGTTTAATGCTTTGTATAATAACCTGAACAGCATAAGTGAACTTGCTTCAACCTCAACCAAAATAAGACTATTGCAATTTATCATTCAGAATAATCTTTGTTTGCTGAGTCAGCTCCAGCAATATATTATAGATAAAGTATTATTAATGATTGGTAGGAAGAACTGTTGGATTATTAATGATGAGCATACAATTTATTAGCATTATGATCTTTGCCAAGTACTGCAGTGGAATCACATGCACATCTTACAAACTGAGAACACAAAAATATAGATTTTCAAACTGGTTACACTCAATTAACAGACATAAAGTAGGCATAACTGATTAGAAAATGGATGGAAATCCGTCACACATGATTTCTGTATATTTAGCCCCCATCCAATTTTTCATTCAGGTTTTGTACTGGCACCAGATGTGCCTGCCAGTCTGCAGTTAATTATTTTAAATTAGGCCCCTGTAATATTATTTAGATGTCTGCACAATTTCCAGTTGTAGTGCTCAATCATTTACCCCCTCATATAAAATGGCTGACCAGGACTTCTAGGGTGTGCTGTTTACAGAAGTACAGTTAAAGAGTCCTAGAGTAAGATTTCTAGCAATATTTCTGATTTTTTTTTCTTGTTTCTTTTCTGTTTCCACCGAGGTTGGTAAAGAGGCCTTGTGCCATGTGTTCTGGCACAGGCATTGTTTTGGTGCATCCACAATAGTGGGCTTGTCTTTACTTATATTTTTGAAGAAAGAAGTGGAAGAGCAGTGGAGGGACCCAGGTAGGTCAGGCTGCACCAGAGCAGACTGCACTCACCTGGCAACTTCCCTCCAACTTACCTTTATGGGTAGAGGTGCACCTATCTGGCAATGACTGGCTATGGAAATTTCAGATCAGGAGACAGCCAGATGCAGCGTTGCGCCATCTGCTACAAGGACACCTGCAGCTAACATGCACCATAGAGATGGCACTACCAGTGGCAGCAACAGTCAGCTGCAAGGTCTTTTCCTCTGCCTTCTTCCAGACGTGCTGCAATGCCATCCTATGGGGAGGGTGCCCTGGAGTGGCAAATAAGGGCATCCTTCTTGCTACCAACACATTCTGCGCCACCTCCACTTATCCAATCACCAAACAGGGGGTTGGAGTGTTCCACCACTCCACCACTTGACTGATTTGATTTCCTGCCTCTACATTTATTGTGCCAGCCACTACATTTGCCAGGCATTTTTGATACCCAAACAGGCTCAAAACTCTATCAAAAATATTAGCAGTCTTTGTAAAGGCTACCAATGTTCTTATTCTTATATGTGGACACATCTTTAAGCAGCTGCATTCCTTTAAATTTGTCCATCACCATTAATAAGGAGCCTCTTCGTGTAATTTTGTGTCCCTCTCATCCCTCAGTATGCATCCATGCCAGACCCAAAATGGACTGGGAGATTACCCACACCATGTAAATGAAGGAGATGCCACAAAATTAGAAGCACTACCAATTAATGGCCAATCAGAAGCTAGATCAAAAACCGAGTGGGTGGGCAGGCATCGCCTGGGAGACGTACCTGCAGATGTCCCACTCCCTTCCCACAGTCTTCAATTTTAACCTGTTCTTCTGCGCAGTTAGGAGGACATCTGCTGGAAACCAATTGAATCCTTCTTTAAATATGCAGACCGGGCTCTGATGATGTCTTTAGGGCCCCACTGCGCAGGGAAGCCATTGTGGCTTTTCTACCAGGTGAAGCTAGCAGGAAGAGGAATCGGGGCCTGAAGAGGCACAAATAAGTCATTTATTAAAACTTTTTTTTTACTTTCCTTGTGGGAGCAGAAGTGCTCCTCCGGGACCCATAAGGAAAGTTTAACCTTCCCCTGCCTCCGGCTTCCCCGACCCCATGACTTATCTGAGTGCGGGGGACTATTCCTTAAGTCCCCGCCAATGGCCTTCCGTCGCCTGGCATTACACTCCAGCCCACTGGCCAGCTGCTGCTTGCTGCCAGTTTCGGGCAGAACAGGGCATGCAAATGAGCCCCGGGAGTTAAAAAATCACCTGAGCCTCATATTGCCCAGGTCAGGATGGCCTTCCACTCACCTCGACCCCCGCCCACTCGATTCCTGCCCCAAGTTAAAATCGGGGCTATAGTGATTATCTCAGACTCCTGGTGAGAAGAGCTAAGATGACTCCCAAGCAGAAACAGAAGTCTCTAAAATTGAATCCATATTATGCTTAACTTTTTATTTTAATGTTTCTTTTTATAATAATTTTTTTTTAATGTTCAATTTAAAGAATGAGATTGTGGTTTTAAACATAGGACCCAGTGTTTCTGAATAAACCAGATTTGTTCTATAATGGGCACCATTGCTTTGGAAGAAACAGAACGCTGAGACCAACTGTTCACCCAGAATTCTGGTATTAACAACACTGATGAGGTGTCGCAGTACTTGCCTCGTTCAGATATGGTTATCCTTATAGCACCAAAGCAGTGAGATCCAACATTTCTGTGGGCTTATGGTTCATTTGCTGTGTGCTCTGATTAGAAAATAATCTTTCATTGAAGTGAATGGCTTCTGGTAGAGTAAAATCTCCACAGAAAAGAGAATTACTGCCGAAACTCAGTTCCTGCCTGTCCTTATGGAATGTGCAATTAACTTACACCAAAAATTAGGTTTCAATTCCATATATCTTCATATAATTATGATTTTCATGCCTTTGAGATACAAATGTTCCTTTTGCACTATAAGTACTTTAAGGGTGAAAACGGAGTCATGAACAATGCAAATTACTTCAAGCTCACAGCAGTGAAAAGTAAGCAATTAATTAAATGAAATGTTTTTTCTTGTGGTATACAGTCCTTTGTTAAAGATCGTTCAATAAAATGATAAGAAAATGTGCTTGCAGTAGTTTATGTTGTTTATGGGAAACTAAACCCCATTGGTTCCAGCTATGTCACACAGCAAAGCACAAAGAGACACTCGAGAAAGAGAGATCTCCTGTCTGTGTAGAATTTCAGTGATGCTGTGCCTTTTAGCATAATAAATTTGAACCTCTTTCACCTTTCTTCTATTCCGTACCTTACCTGAACAATCTACAAACTGAACCTGATCTGCTGCTGTTGTGCTGCAAGTGGTTAGAAATGCAGTCCTGCAGCAATTATTTTTGCCTGAATAATAAATCAAAATATTACTCAGTAAAATTAATTTTATTTGTAAGTTCCTGTCCCACTCTGACCTCTCCATCTTTGGCCTTCTACAGTGCTCCAATGAATCTTAATGCAAGCTCAAGGAACAGCATCAGGGTTGTCCATAATATTCTTTGCTAATATTTCCCTATTTACAATTTTTTATTGCAATTGTTCTTTGGTACACGTTGACATCGATTACATTCCTAATATAAACAGTATATACATGGTATAGCAATATTAGTACATTGTGGTATGTTACCAGAATTAATTAAAATTTACCCTGGAAAAATATGTCAATAATCATAGGTTGCCACTTGCTATATCTAATCATCGAAATGTTCAGGATCTTTATACTTTATAAAAACAGTTTGTCAATTTTCTCACGTGCTCTCCTGTAAACACTGACTTGGTTCCACAGCCATTAGCCCAAATAGCCATTCTTCATGTCTGAGCCTAGATAATGAATGTCAGTAGGCTATTCAATTATGGAGATCCTCAAAATCAAATTGAACTTATAGACGTGCACACTATCCAGAACAGAGGATCAAATGTGAGACTTTTTGTCGGGACTAGAACTACACAAAGAGGAGCCTTTACCACCCAGGGCATCAGCCAGCCTCAGAAGCTTGCGCTACATGAAACTTTTAATTTGCCTGATCAAATAACAAAACTAACAATATATTTCTGTTGCCATGATTTTTGGTCACACTTTTGTATCAATATTTCCCTGTCAATATTTAACTTTGAATTCTCCTGCCTCAAGTTCAGATGTCATGATTGCACCCTTTGGCCACTAGGTGGCTCTGCATCATATTTCTTAAATCTTTTCCCAGCTACCTCCCCATCTTGATTTCTGTGCAGATAAGAAATAAAAAATTAAGTTTTATCTTTTTTATTTTTATTGAAATGTTGTTACTTTCTTATCACACCTTTGTTTCTCTTAGCTCCCCTCTCCTGCCATCAATTCCCTCCTATGTAAGACAGCAATTTATGTGTACTTCCTCCAACTTGTTTGCTGTATCTCCTGCTCACAGGGCAGTCTCCTCTACATTGGGCAGATGAAAAGAAAGTTAGTTGACCCCTTTGCCAAACATCTGCATTCTGTCCACAAGTGCAATCCTAAGCTGCCTGTTGCTTGGCAATTTAGTTTCTTGTCCCACTCCGATTCTGTCCTCTCCATCTTTGGTCTTCTACAGTGCTCCAATGAAGCTCAATGCAAGCTCAAGCAACAGCACCTTATCTTCCTATTAGGCATTGTGCAGCCCTCTGGCCTTAATATTTACTTAAATAACTTTAGATTCGAATTTTAAAGAAAGAATTTGTGTTTTTAACGCACCTTTCATAACCTCTGGTGATCCCAAAGTGCTTCACAGCTGATGAGGTACTATTGAAGTGTAGTCATTTTTGTAATGTAAAGAAATGCAGCAGCCAATTTGCACATAGCAAGGCCCCAGAAACACCTATGAGTTAAATGACAAATTAATCTGTTTCTGTGATGTTGGTTGAGGGATATATGTTGGTCAGGGCACTAGGAGATCTACCCTGCTCTTATTCAAATACTGTCTTAAGATCTTTTAGAATCATAGAATGATACAGCACAGAAGGAGGCCATTCGGCCCATCGTGCCTGTGCTGGCTCTTTGAAAGAGCTATCCAATTAGTCCCACTTCCCTGCTCTTTCCCAATAGCCCTGCAAAATTTTCCCCTTCAAGTATTTATCCACTTCCCTTTTGAAAATTATTATTGAACCTGCTTCTTCCACCCTTTCTGGCAGTGCATTCTAGATCAAAACAAATCGCTGCGTAAAATGTTTTTTTCCTCATGTCACCTTTGGTTCTTTTGACAATTGCCTTAAATTTGTGTCCTCTGGTTACCAACCCTTATTTAATCTATCAAAACCATTCATGATTTTGAATGCCTCTATCAAATCACCCCTTAACCTTCTCTGCTCTAAGGAGAACAAAGCCAGTTTCTCTAATCACTCCACGTAACTGAAGTCTTTCATCCCTGGTACCATTCTAGTAAATCTGCACCCTCTCTAAGGCCTTGATATCCTTCTTAAAGTTTGGTGCCCAGAA
The DNA here is from genome assembly GCA_030390025.1 of Squalus acanthias. NCBI lineage: Eukaryota > Metazoa > Chordata > Chondrichthyes > Squaliformes > Squalidae > Squalus > Squalus acanthias. The sequence continues at coordinate 35,205,837 of CM059429.1, forward strand.
ATGGACACAATATTTCATGTGCGGCCTAACCATTGATTTATAAAGGTTTAGCATAACTTCCTTGTTTTCTGCCTCTATTTATAAAGCTAAGGATTTTACATCCACCTGAGAGAGCAGACAGGGTCTCAATTTAACATCTTGACTCACAGACTGCACTTCCAGCAGTGCATCACTCCCTCAGTACTGAACTGTAGAGTCAGCCTATATTGGGCTAGAATTTGCTGCCAAAATAACGGTAAGGCTACTGGCGCTCGCTGTTATTTATGTGCAAATGCTACAGCAACTTCAGGCAAGGGCCAGATGCACGGTTAAACGCAGATATCCAAAAGTTGCTGCCCGACATGCGCCGTTCCGCATTTAGCTTCGCATCTGATGACTGGCTGTAAGCCTCACCATTCAAATGCATTAAACGGCGTGAAGTTGCTGTATTTGCGCGGTAGTTATGAACTAAACTCGTCACAGAAAATTAAGTCTTCTCCATTTCAATCTAAGTACTCTCTTAATGACATGATAAGTGTTAATTACTGCCAGTCAACCTCTTTGGTACTTAATACCAAACTAAATATTAATTATGCGGAGTCTCATTCCTTCAAGTTTTAATTCTCGGAGATTTGAAAAAAATATAATTTAAATTTTGTTTAACTTTTGGGCCTTCTGACTCAAAAGCGAGAGGATTACCACTGAGTTAAAACAGAAGCAAAATACTGCGGATGCTAGAAATCTGAAATTTAAAAAACACTGAGCTAAGGCTGACACATTGACAGCTTTTCTTGTTTCCAATTTAGATCTGCCTTAATGCCCATTACCTCAGCTATTCGCATGTTCTCTGTATCTTTTAAATGTTTGGAATTACTTTGTCCTATCATCTCATCTTAATATCGCTTCAGCCATTTAATTTGTTTTCCATGTAACCACTTTACGGGTCATTCTACTTCTTCTCACGTATGTGTGTGTGTGTTGTTTTTCCTTCTCCCTTCTCTTTGTTCTATTCCTTTTTAAATGCTGTTCATCTTTGATTGTTTTCCACTTCTCATGAAGGATTATACTTTAAAACTTGTCTGTGGTTCCACAGATGCTCACTGTCTCTCCCTCTGACTCTCTAATATTTCCCTTACAAAATTAGCAAGGAAAATTGAATTATTTTAATCAAGTCTTCAACATTTAACATTAAATTTAGTGAATATAAAAATTCATCTGCTGGTACCTATATATAGTTGGGGGAGCGGAGATTTTGATCTTTCGCCCAAAATGCATGCAAAGTCGGTGGTGCATCTGCTGCGCCTGCCTGATGGATTCAGCAGGAGGCCCAAACCATTTTCAGGTTTGAGCTTGAAAATGGTTTGGGCCCTCCTGCTGAATGAATGCTAGTGGGCAGCCTGCCAAACCAGGGACGGGCGAAAAATCTAGCAGCTCCACATGAGAGCCAAGCCTGAAGTCGGTAGTAAAAAAAGGGGAGAGGGTCTACCCAGTGGGCAGCAGTACTTTCCTGACGAAAGGTCATCGACCTGAAACGTTAACTGTGTTTCTCTCTCCACAGATACTGCCTGACCTGCTGAGTATTTCCAGCATTTTCTGTTTTCATTTCAGATTTCCAGCTTCCGCAGGATTTTGCTTTTGTATTAGTACCTTTGTGGGGCGAGTGGGAGCATTCCCATTCCTTGTGGGCCCACAAACGTACCCTTCAAAAATGTTTCAGGCTCTTTTTGTAGCGATCTCCAGTGATCCCTTTAAGCTGGCTAGGCTGCTCACTGCCTGGTACATGTGGCAGAGCATGTGTGGCACATGGTCCGCCCATTTGTACTTGAAAGTTGCAAATGACATAGGACTCCGATTTGTATATGCAAGCACCTCCCTCGCCTGTTTCAAGCAGGAGTGCTGGGTGCTCATTTACAGGCCCACCTGAAAATTGCATTAGGCGTGTCTGAGGCGCCCAGCAGCCGCTGTTTCCCTGCTGTGAACTGCTGGATTCTCCATAAATGGGGTGGCCGGCAGTTGAAAATTGCTCCCCCCGCCAACCCCGTGGTGACACCATTGCTGTGCATTAGTCCAGCTACTGTAGAGAAATAGACTTCCAATGCAAATAGAGTTTCTACCCCCTCCTTAACGCGGCCTTCTTATCTTATGGTATTCAGCATTGTGTTGAAATGGCCAAAGAAGTGGGAGAGGTTAAAGTGGTTGGAAGGTAATGAAAGGTAGCGAGGCATCTGGAGGAGCCTGCTGATGCATTTGAAATTGAGCTGGGAGCATCGCTGGACACAGGCCAGAAAAGCTGGCAGCTGGCCATTTAGGCCTGCCCAGTCAGCATTTTTGCACGCATTTTTCACACAAGTCCCACTCCTGGTCCTGTCCTTCAGCCTCGGTAGTGCAGGAGTGTGCATGCTTTAGTCTTTGTGGGTCTCATAAGTGCATACCGTGGCTTCAGAGACCACATATCGTTTAAATCGATATTGTGGAGTACCTGAAGTACTAACAGCCTTTGCTAATGTCTCCCAGAAAAGATTCAAGGCGGTGAATATTCTTGATACAACTTGGGGGGTGAATAATGAATTGGCTGAAAGAAAGGAAGCAGTAGGTTCTAGTTAAGGGAGTTTGGTTGAGTTGGGGAGGTGCACTGAGCAGTGTTCCCCAGGGATTGATACTGAGGTCTCTACATTTCCAAACTACACAAAGGACTTGGACTCAGAAACACAATGCAAGTTGGTCAAATTCACAGATGATACTAAACAACTAAACTGGAGGTCAAGTCTGATGCAGTAACAAAGGAACTACAGAAGGAATATGTCAGAAATTTTCAATGGGCAGAACTGGGGAAACAAAATTTATTTGCATGATAAGTGTAAGGTGGAAGAAAAATAGGGGGCACACTGAATAAATGGTGTTGAACTGCCTGGGGAGATTGAGATCTAGGAATAATAGTGGACCTATGTGCGGTCATTACACAGCAGCAAGAAACAAACAAAATGCTATGTACCATATCAATAGAGTACTGTATAAGTTTGAGTCTGTTATGCTCATTGAGTATATTAAAGACAGAAATCAATAGATTGTTGGATACTAAGGGAATCAAGGGATATGGGGATAGTGCGGGAAGGTGGGGTTGAGGTAGAAGATCAGCCATGATCTTATTGAATGGCGGAGCAGGCTTGAAGGGCTGAATGGCCTACTCCTGCTCCTGTTTCTTATGTTCTTCTGCTGGAGCAGTATAGTGCTCTGGGTAGACTGCACCTTTTGTTCACTGAGCACAAGGGAAACCTCCAGGCCCTGGAAGCAGTGTAGGGAAGGACCATAACGATACTGCTAAACCCCAGAATTGAGCAATCCATATTGGAATCACAAGATGTCTCCTTTCAATATTCGTCTTTCGGATGAGATGTTAAACCCCGTCTGCTCTCTCAGGTGGATGTAAAAAATCCCATGGCACTATTTCGAAGAAGTGCAGGGGAGTTATCCCCAGTGCCCTGGCCAATATTTATCCCTCAATCAACATCACTAAAAACAGATTATCTGATCATTATCACATTGCTGTTTGCAGGAGCTTGCTGTGCTCAAAATTGCATTCCCTACATTACAACAGTGACTACACTTCAAAAGGGTTTGAGTACAGGAACAGGGATGTCCTGCTGCAGTTGTACAGGGCCTTGGTGAGACCACACCTTGAGTACTGTGTGCAGTTTTGGTCGCCTTATCTGAGGAAGGATGTTCTTGCCATGGAAGGAGTTCAGCGAAGATTCACAAGGCTGATACCTGGGATGGCAGGAATGACATATGAGGAGAGATTGGGTCGATTGGGCTTATACTCGCTGGAGTATAGAAGAATGAGAGGGGATCTCATCGAAACATATAAAATTCTGACAGGTCTGGACAAACTAGATGCAGGAAGAATGTTCCCGATGGCCGGGGAGTCCAGAACCAGGGGTCACAGTCTAAGGATAAGGGGTAAGCCATTTAGGACAGAAATGAGGAAGAATTTCTTCACCCAGAGAGTGGTGAACCTGTGGAATTCTCTACCACAGAAGGTAGTTGAGGCCAAGTCATTAAAGATATTCAAGAATGAGTTAGATATATTTCTTAAAGCTAAAGGTATCAAGGGATATGGGGAAAAGGCAGGTACAGGGTACTGAGTTTGGATGATCAGCCATGATCTCATCGAATGGCGGAGCAGGCTCAAGGGGCCGAATGGCCTACTCCTGCTCCTATCTTCTATGTTTCTATGTAAGTACTTTATTGGCTGTAAAGAGCTTTAGGATGTCCCGGGGTTGTGAAAGGTGCTATATAAATGCAAGTCTTTCTTTTTAATGCTGGTAAGCCCTAGCGAATTCAAGACAGACTGGACCAAACATCAGTTTGTCTTTATTCTACCACAAAGAAAGTATTAGCCATGCTAATTGCGCATGTACCCTACCCAGGATACTGAATATGGAGAATAAACTATATTACTCCCCAAAGGTAACCCTACCAGAACCCTAAAAAATAATGGAGGTCTTTGCAAATTTTCCCTCACCTTTTCATATCTACCAACATTGATTCTATCCAACTTAATACACCAGAATTATCTCAAGACTCAGTGATATATTTTTCAACAATCTTATATTTGAATAAAATTTTGTACAGTTTAGTAAGAAGAGAGCACCACCTAGTGGCATTTCTGGTGCATAAATACTTATGGGGTGAATTTTTCAAAAGACATTTTTACAATGTATATTTAAAAAAATTTGAAAAATGATATGAACACTTATTCATGATGAGTTCTTTACATGCTTTTTCTTCTCATTTGTGTTATTATGACTGTGCACGGTGGCAAATGAAGTCAGGAAAAAAACAGCACCTGGAGGAAAAATCATAAGCATAACCCACATCATGCCCACCAAGGCAATGAAGTCCCATGCAGAACTCCCCCCACCCCGCACACTGAGGCAAACTCCCCTTGCCCCATCTCCCTCCTCTCCCCTCCCCTTCCCTCTTCAGTTCCTTTCCCACACCCACTCTCCTCATCCTCTTCCACTCATTTTCCTTCCTTCCCTTGTTCTCCTCCCCCCTCCCAGCTGCCTCCTCTCCCCATCTCATCCACCCCTTCCTTCCTCTCCTCCCCCCACTTCTCTCCCATTCTACCCACCTCTCCACTCTTCTCTTCGCCATCTCTCCTCTACCCCTCTTCTTTACTCTTCTCCCCTCCCCTTCTTTCCTATCTCCCTCACCCCATCCCAAATACCCCTCCCCATTCACCTTCTCCACCCCCTCTCTCCTCCCCCCCCCCACCCCGCAGTACCACCCCTGCCACCCCACCCCGTCCCACTACACCCTTTCTGGAACAATAGAAGAGGGCATGACACTAGATTCATTTAAGGAACAACTAAATACTTTAATGGAAAGATGTTGGCATTCTGGTGAGATCAAATGGACTGAAGGGCGTTCTTCAGTTACAAGTTACACTGTTGCAAAGTAGTGGAGGTGTTTGAGTGTGACAATAGGGAAGGGTAGAGATCCCAACTGAAAGAAGCTGGAAAGAAGTTTTTAATAAATCGCCTGAGACAAAACAACAACAACTGGTATTTATATAGCGCATTTAACGTAGTAAAACGTCCCACGGTGCTGCACAGGAATATTTTAAGACAAAAAATTTGACACTGAGCCACATAAGGAGAAATTAGGGCAGGTGACCAAAAGCTTGGTCAAAGAGGTAGGCTTTAAGGAGCGTCTTAAAGGAGGAAAGAGAGGTAGCGAGGCGGAAAGGTTTAGGCAGGGAATTCCAGAGCTTAGGGCCTAGGCAACAGAAGGCACGGCCACCAAAGGTTGAGCGATTATAATCAGGGATGCTCAAGAGGGCAGAATTAGAGGAGCGCAGATATCTCGGGGGGTTGTGGGGCTGAAGGAGATTACAGAGATAGGAAGGGGCGAGGCCATGGAGGGATTTGAAAACAAGGATGAGAATTTTGAAATTGAGGCCCTGCTTAACCGGGAGCCAATGTAGGTCAGCGAGCACAGGGGTGATGGGCAAACGGGACTTGGTGCGAGTTAGGACATGGGCAGCCGAGTTTTGGATGACCTCAAATTTACGTAGGATGGAATGTGGGAGGCCAGCCAGGAGAGCATTGGAATAGTCAAGTCTAGAAATAACAAAGGCATGGATGAGGGTTTCAGCAGTGGATGAGCTGAGGCAAGGGCGGGGACGGGCGATATTACGGAGGTGGAAGGTAACAGCAAGTGCTTTTTTGATTGGTTCTGGGAAAATAAAGGATTTTTCCATTACCCGCTGTAGGTAGATCTCAACCTCTAACTCATTCCTATTGTTTGGTGGCCTATAACGCACACCAAGAATTGTACCATTTCCCTTCCTATTTCTTAACTCTATCCTCTGGATTTTGTCTTAATACAACCCCCAGAAACATTCTAACATTCAAGTGCTGTTCCAGAGAGATTAAAACTAAACTGAAACGTAAAAGGGAGGTATATAATAAATTTAGGGTTAACAATACTAAAGATAATCTTGTAGAATATAGAAAATATAGTAATAAATTGAAAAGAGTGCAAAAAAGACTAGTAGATAATATTAAAGGAAATAGTAAGGACTTTTATAAGCATATAAAAAGCAACATAATAATTAAAGAGATGGTAGGAGTACTCAGGGATGAAGGAGAGAGTCTAATTACGGAGGATAAAGGTTTAGTAGAGAGAGATATTAAATAAATATTTTGCATCAGTTTTTACAAAAGATGGTGGAAATGAGAGCATAGATGTACTAGAGGAAGATATAGAACAACTGTTAGACCTAACTGTAGAAAATAAATTGGTTCTGAAAACATTAGCAGAACTCAAGGTGAATAAGTCACCAGGCTGTGATGGCATGTACCCTAGGCTGTTGGAAGAAGGAAGAGAAAAGATATTAGGGGCTCTGCCCATGATTGTTCAATTCTGCTTGAGTATGTAAATTGTGCAATGGGACTCGAGAATAACTGGTGCAAAATATTTGTTCAAGAAGCGAGGGAAGGATAAGCGAGGTAACTACAAACCAGTGTGTCCCAGTGGTCAGTGTTGGTGCACTTTCGTTCTCAGTATACATAGATGATTTGGACTTGGGTACACGGAACATAATCTCAAAACTTGCTGATGATACAAAAGTAAGAGGTTTGGAAGACAGTGAGGAGACTGTAAAATACTTCAGGAAGGCATAGATAAGTTAGTAGGATGCTAGACAGGTGGCAGATGTAATTTAATTTGGATAAGTGTGAGGTAGTACTTTTTAAGAACATAAGAAATAGGAGCAGGAGTAGGCCATTTGGTCCTTCAAGCCTGCTCTGCCATTTACTAAGATTGTGGCTGATCTTCTACCTCAACTCTACCTTCCTGCACTATCCCCAAATCCCTTGGTTCCCTGAGTAGCTAAAATTCTATCGATCTCTGTCTTCAATATATTCAATGACTGAGCATCCACAACCCTCTGGGGTGAGAATTCCAAAGATTCACAAGCCTTTGAGTGAAGAAATTTCTCCTCATTTCAGTCCTAAATGGCCGACTGCTTATTCAGAGACTTTAACCCCTAGTTCTAGACTCCCCAACCAGGGGAAACAACCTCCTAGCATCTACCCTGTCATGCCCTGTAAGAATTTAGGAGAAAAAACAGGAAATGTGAGTATACATTTAATGGAAAAACATTGAAGGGTGTGGATAAACATCGATACATAGGGGCTAAAATATATAATTCCCTGAAAGAGCATGATTCATCCCCAAAAGGCCTCCTCTGGAATTTCTGGCCCAAGATTATAATCTTTAAAACTAAGACATTCATTGAAACTGTTAGTGGAGACATGGGGCTGGATTTTCAATGACCTGTGGAGTCGGGTTTGGAGGCGTGTGGGGGGTTAAAGTTGAGGGGTCGGGGGTCCCGACCCCACCCCGACTCCATCCCGCCTCCACGCAATTTTGACAAAATCGGTCACGGAGTTCCCGACTCCGTCCCGCCTCCAAGAGGCGGGAGAGGCCATTAAAGCCCTTAACAAGGCCTAAATTGGCTCTGTAATGCCATTTTGAAACGTTTTAGCTAGTTTAACCCTTTTCCGACGTGAAGTACGCCTGATGTGAAACACTCCAGTGAAACCTGGCGGGAGCACAAGTGGATAGCTGACTATGAGCTGCAGGTCCACTATTACAACGGAGGTAGTAGTAGTATTGTGATGGATAGTATTAGATGTGAAAGACGTCTCTGATGCTGTTGCATTGTCTTTAGAGACTGCCTGGCCTTGCTGTGAGAGGCCCTGGATGAAAAAAAATCAATCTCTCTCTCTCTCTCTCTCTCTCTGACATCATCAGAGGCGACTTTCCCACTGAAACCACTAATTGGTTCATGGGTTCCTACATGCTGGAACTCAATTGCCCAATTAAGTTAAAATTGCATCATTCATCCACATTAATCTGGAGTCGAGGGGACAACACGAAATGCGGGTAACACGACCCCAACCCGACCCCAAGATAAAATCCAGCCCATCAAGTTCATCTGTAACTTGTTAATGTGCTTTTAAACATACACTGCCAATGAGTTCTTCAAAAAAATGTGTACATTTTTAACGGCCTCTTTAAACATACATCTATAATGATTAAAACCATTTTGTATTTAATGAATTCTTTGGGAATATTGCAGTGGGGGAGTGCTTCCAATATTAAGCACTTCATCCAGAGAAAATCAATGTTTCCTACTTAGTAGGGGGCTATTCATATTCTTAAATCTATTTTTCCCTTCCATGGAGGTCTTCATTTTGAGGCTTCAACTTCACACATAACTGAGAGCTGCTGCCCCACTCCTCCTTGAATCAGCAACAAGTTCTGTCAGCTCCACAACACACATTAATACTCAAGGTGGATTGGGTTTATATTGAAAGTACTCCTCCATCATCACCATTATGTATCTTTTTAAGCATGCATCTGTTAATGGGTTTAATAAATACATAAGCTATGAGAAAATAAAGGAAATATTTATAAAATGTAATTCTTCGTTTCCCTAGTGGCTCAGTTGTTGTCTGCATTGCCGAGGGTGGAACTCATCCATAAAAGCTAAGAAGGTCTTATGGTTTGTGCTGAGTCAAACGATTACAGTAAGCAGATGAAGGACTTGCATTTATACAGCATATTATCACATCTCTCAGAAAAGTACTACATTGCTTCATATAGAGAATTACATTGTGCAGTTCTGCTGTTATGGGGTAAGCGCAGCAGCCATTTTGCAAACAGCAAGGACTCACAAGCACCAATGAGATTAATGTGTTTTTGGTGGTGTTGGTGGAGGGCCAACTGTTGGTTAGGACACTGGGAGAATTATCTGCTCTTCTTCAAATAGTAACTTCACTTCCTGTTTTTATTCCATATTTCCATTTTTTTCTTTTTATTTCAACCAGTTATTTTATTTTGGTGGTATTCGTTAAAGGAGGACTGTTGGACAGGGTACTGCAAGAACTCTCTGCTGTTCTTTGAATAGCGCCATGAGATCTTTAATATCCATCTGAACAGGGACTTCACTTTAACAGCTCATCTAAAGCATAGCACAATGACAATACAGCATTTTCTCTGACTGTACTGAACAGCTACCTCTGCTCATGCAATCAAGTACTGGTGTGGACGCAAACCCATAACCTCTCACCCAGAGACAAGAATGCTACCAACTGAACCAAGGACCGTGGTTTTTCCTATCGATGCGGCTTGGGGGCGGGACAACTGCCTTCCGGGTTCCAGTCCCACCCCCAACGACATCAGACGCACAGACGCGATTTTGCGTCAATTGGCCTTGTTAAGCCCGCCCTGCAGGCTTGCCGGCCAATTAAGAGGAAGCTGGTGTCAGATGATGTCAGTTGATGACGCGTCATCTGCCGGTTTTCTTAAAGGGGCCACACACAATTTTTTTTAACAGCTGATTTTTCAGTGTTTGACAGCATTGAGGTGCTGCAAACACTGACAATCACTGTACAAAGGTGAGCCCTTGCACCAGGCTCTCCAGTGACGCCCTCCTTAGGCTGGAACAGATGGCAGCTGCAGGTGAGGTTACAGAAGCGATCTGTCACTGGTGAGAGAGGTTCTCCCAATGAGGTGGGACTACACACACAATCCAAAACTTGTCACCTACAGAAAAGTGTAAATGCATTAAAAATTATTTTCCCAACATTTTCTTACCTCTGAAACTCACCAGTGCACCATTGGATCCTTCACACCACTTCTGCAGCTGTCATCAATGCAGAAACATTACAGTAGACCCTTGACATCAAGGCAGCATTTGACCGAGTGTGGCATCAAGGAGCCCTCGTAAAACTGAAGTCAATGGGAATCAGGCGGAAAACCCTCCACTGGCTGGAGTCATACCTAGCACAAAGGAAGATGGTTGTGGTGATTGAAGGTCAATTATCACAGCCCCAGGACATCGCTGCAGGAGTTCCTCAGGGCAGTGTCCTAGGCCCAACCATCTTCAGCTGCTTCATCAATAACTTTCCCTCCAACATAAGGTCAGAAATAGGGATGTTCGCTGATGACTGCACAGTGTTCAGCGCCATTCACAACTCCTAAGATAATGAAGCAGTTCATGCCCGCATGCAACAAGACCTGGATGACGTTCAGGCTTGGACTGATAAATGGCAGGTAACATTCGCGCCACAGAAGTGCCAGGCAATGACAATCTCCAACAAGCGAGAATCTAACCACCTCCCCTTGACATTCAATGGCATTACCATCGCCAAATCCCCCACCATCAACATCCTGGGGGTCACCATTGACCAGAAACTTAACTGGACCAGCCACATAAATACTGTGGCAACAAGAGCAGGTCAGAAGCTAGGTATTCTGCGGCGAGTGTCTCATCTCCTGTCTCTCCAAAGCCTTTCCACCATCTACAAGGCACAAGTAAGGAGTGTGATGGAATACTCTCCACTTGCCTGGACGAGTGCAGCTCCAACAACACTCAAGAAGCTCAACACCATCCAGGACAAAGCAGCCCGCTTGATTGGCACCCCATCCACCACCTTAAACATTCACTCCCTCCACCACCGGCATACTGTGGCTGCAGTGTGTACCATCTACAAGATGCACTGCAGCAATTCGCCAAGGCTTCTTCGGCAACACCTCCCAAACCAGCGACCTCTTCCACCTAGGAGGACAAGGGCAGCAGGTGCATGGGAACACCACCACCTCCAAGTTCCCCTCCAAGTCACACACCATCCTGACTTAGAAGTATATCGCCGATCCTTCATCGTCACTGGGTCAAAATCCTGGAACTCCCTGCCTAACAGCACTGTGGGAGTACATTCACCACACGGACTCCAGTGGTTCAAGAAGGCGGCTCATCACCACCTTCTCAAGGGCATCTAGGGATGGGCAATAAATGCTGGCCTTGCCAGCGATGCCCAGATCCCATAAGCAAATAAAAAAAAACAGCACGCCACACTTACCTGGCGTGGTGTTCAGACGTCGGGAAGCCCGCAGTAGACCTGTCAAAATTGCAAAAAGCCTCTTAACTGCCTATTAACAACCTGTTAACAAGCTGTTAAGTGCCTATAATCCTCTTCCTGCCGCTAGGTGTTGGGTCCATGCGCAAATCGGGGACCCGACACCTGGGAAGATTGTTTGGAGGCGGGTTGACAGCGGGTTTCCGACTCGCTGTCAATCTTTGCGATTTTGCCGGATGTCCCGCCTCCAAACCCACCCCCTGAGCGCCGGCAAAATTCCAGCCAAGTTGTCCATTTGTGAGGACAGAACTGAGCTTGGTTTTAAAGGCCTTCCACCCCCACCCCCTCCCAATGATCAAATAGAACTTAGAACTATAGATGTTTATAGCACAGAAAAAGGCCATTCAGTCCATCATGTCCTTGCTGGCTCTTTGCTAGAGTACTGTGAGATGATTTTCTGCATTAAAGGCACAATATAAATATAACTTGTTGTTGTTGAGTAAGCATTTTCAGCAGAGGGGGAACAAGCATGCGTCATCACATTGCTTGTTGATAATTATTGCTAAATATATACCACAAATGTTCTTTAGTTTTTCTTCCCCAGGTGCAAAGGCAGTGTTTATAAGTTTTTATTTACGCTGCAGTGAAAGAATGATTAAATTAATTGTGTGATCCAAGCATTCCTTAACAAGCTGGATGCACATTTTATTAACATTCAACTACATGTTTTCAGCTTTCAACACAGAGAAAATGCTCACGGTCATATCAGTTAGCAGCAATAAAGTGAACAGTGGTAGGAATGCAACTGGACAGGATTTTCCAGTGTACTCACTGCAAACAGAGCTCTGCAGACTGTGTAGCCATATTCACAGGAAAACTGAGCCAAGTCCATAGAAAACATTCACAAAAGCATTGCATAGGTAAAATTTGTGTGAGCTACTAATGAATCCTTTTCTGTTTCAACTTGACAAGTCATGTTGTTATTGCAATGCATAAAAGGAAATCACCAAGAAAGGCAGTGTCGCTAGTGACCAAATAAAACTCAGCTATTCATTGAATTATCTATACAGTTCTTCATAAATAAAAATGCATCAATTAAAATATGTTAATGTCAATGCAATCACTTTTTAATCACTGTGTTTTATTGACAGTGCATGTTGATGGATTTAGTTGGATGTGTTATACTATAACCAAATTGTGGTCAAGTTTGAGTACTTATTGGGGCAGCCATTAAAACATGAGTGAACAATTATATTATTATACAATCCACTATGAGAAAGGACACCTGAGATTCACAACCATTCATGTTACAATAATGTGACATATGTATCCTAGTAAATGTTCATTAAAAACAATACAATCCTCAATCCTATGATGGAAGAATGTTTGTAAAACAGTGAAATATTCCAGTGCTGGGGTGATTGTGCAAAGGAATAGAAGATACAAGTACAGCAAAGGTGCAATATGAAGCAATTCATTGCATTTATTATGCATAGGAATTTTTAAAAAGAAGCATGTTCTCTTTTCATGGAATAATCCCACCGACACATTTTCTTGCCATATCTGCCTTTCCCTTCTCTTTCCAGATATATACCTAATTGCCTTTTGAATCCATTTAAACTCCTTGCTTCAATGGCCTTATTTCACAACCAGGTAACAAAAAGTTTCACCTGAATTATCTTCTGACTCCTAACTTCCTAATTTGTAAACTGGTAATTTGTAAACTTCACAGTAGTGAACAATATGTATAGATCAATTTGAACAATTCCTTTATAATCTTAAAACTCAAATTAGATCACCTCAAAGTTTCCTCTTTCCCAAACCATTAAATACCTTAACTTCTCCTCATAATATAAATTCCCAATACCGAGAATCATCTTTGTTGCTCAACTCTGCACTGACTCCTTCCAGTGATTAAATGATCAGAAACTACATAATGTTATCTAGATGGGGTCTGAAAAACATTTTATATAGCAGCAATAAAACCTCTTGATGTGTACCTTAGCTCACTTCCAATGCAACCCAGTATCTTATTTGTCTATGTTAATTCAGCTGAGCACTTCGCTGATAATTTTGTAGATTTATCCACATCAGGAAACTTCTGTCAAAGTGTTTCAGTACTGTCAGTAAAAAAAATGAAAAGGTGGCCCATACTGTTCTTCACATAAATAATGAATTTAAAAGTTACTGAAACATTTATTTACAAATTAAGGGCCCTAACGTCTATTTCAGATGGGCACCATGGGCAGCTGGGCAGCTGCCTACGCCAATATGGCGGCGCCCGTATCCCTGGCACAGACATTGCTCCTCAAATTGGCCATTATTGCGTCCATTTTATTCCCTATAGCGGGCGCAAAGAGGTCCAATTTCTACTTCATACTGTTTCCTTATCACATCTGATTACCTCTTGAATGGTTCTAGAGTTGTTGCTTCCACTACCCTAACCAGGTATTGTGCACTCTGCATAAAGTGCCTCCCGATGCCAGCCCTGAACTTGCCTTTTACATTGATCCAGTATTTGTTTCTATCCTGTTTTAGTTGTTTAATTTCATAATCTAAACAGGACAGTAATTAATTCCAATGTATAATGTTAAATAACCAAAGCATCTATAAAAAACCCTTTCGTTGAACAGTCAAAAGGACAGCAACATCAATTCTGGCAGAGTGCGTTGATAAATTATGAACACCAGGTGCAGAAGGAAATGTCGCAACAGTACCAGCTACTGTTGGCAAAGAGGAGCATTCTCACCCAACCAAATAGCAACATTGTTACACAAGAACACAATTTACACGGAACTATTATCTTACAGTAGTTACTGTATTTGTATATGAACAAGATACATAACACCAACAACCAAATTTCTCTATATCGACTATTGTTACAGCCAAGCACGTTTTTCTTTTGCTGTGGTGTTTGGCAAGTAGTGTACAGAATTTGATTCTCACATGCTTAGTCCCCCACCGACCAAAAAATTGGGCCAAAAACTTGCGGTCTGAGGCTGCAAGGCAGAGGGCAGCGTAATGGCCAACGGATCCCAGGGACGCAGCTTGTGCGGAGAAGCGGACTTGGGATCAAATGGGCCTGGTCCTCCAATCACAAAACAGAATTAGATTTTAATAATTTCCGAAGGGAATCCTGTAATTAGATTTAATGGATCCCGAAATCAGATTTAATTACAATTTACAGGATTGGAATTTAATTCCTAATTAGCTTCATTCCACCAACTTCACTAAAAAAATTATTTTTTGACATCATTAAAACTCTTATATTTGCAGAAACATTGAAAAACTCATTTGATACAGCGTATGTGTATGATTTCTGAGATGAAAGTGTTTAAATCATGCCTGAGGTATCCCCTTCCGCTGATGCAAACAGGCCCTGCGTAACATTTCCGTGCGCAATTGTTGGCCAGTCGGTGGGCAAATAGCCCAACTCTGCGCTAGCAATTGCTTTTTCGTGGGACATGCGGATGGCCATTGTGTTTATTCTTTGGGGGTTTCTTTTACTTCATTGAATTTGGTGCATTGCTTTTGGTGTTGATTATTTATGTTTTCCGACTGTCCTCCGCACAATTACTGAGACAGAGCACGTGTCGGCAGGCGGGCGCGTCTCCATGGAGACAGTGCACGTGTAGGCAGGCGAGCGAGTTTCCAAGTAAATGGGTTTTTAACATCAACTTTTAAATTTTGCCATATAGTGAGGTTTTAATCGACTTTTAATAGTTAAGCCCAAAAACCAGGTGCTCCACATGCATAATAAATTCAGAGTTCTGTATCAGAGTCAGTGTTCGCAGCTATCAGCTTCGGCGTTTGTGCAATGGCTGGTCTTCTGGTTAGTGAGATCTCCACGTAGCTGCATATGGGGGAGGGAGAGTAGGCAGGGAAGAGGGTACCTTATACAAGATTAACAGAAATAACACATGGTTGAAATATTTTTATTCAAATACAATAATACCTGTCCAACTCATCAATTACATAGTAAATCCATTACATTCAAACACATGGTTGATGGCTGAGTTTGCAACCATTAAAGTATGCAAATTCACCAATAAGTAATGGTGATACTAAAGCGGGGTGATCATGGGAAAGCACCTAATGGAAGAAATAAGGTGGATGTGAAGCGGTGTGGGTCACTGTTGGTAGGTTTCATAAAAAATTCAGTAAGTCTTCAACTAGGATGATTTAGACTAAAACCAATGAAATACCATTTTTTTCTACAACAAAAGTCAAATCTTTTTTCCAGAATGTGGAGCAATCAAAAAGTAACTTCATTAGTGTGCTAATTTGTCTATTAATAGCTGAAATCCAATTTACACAGTTCAGCTAAATTTATGCAGCAGAGGGAATCGGATTTAAATGAATTATATTATGCCCATTATACTGCACCTTTGGGCTTGGCGTGTTCTACAATGTTTACACCAGCCCAAAAGCACAATATAATTCTGTCGGTTCCCATCTTGACTTTGTCAACCTAGCAAGACCACCTCTTATAGACAGGCCACATTTTATTTTTTGTGCCAGCTGAATGCCTGCCCTTTTAAAAATCTAGGCTGCTTTGACTGCTACTCAATTCTGTTCTGATTTAAAACTGTTAAAAGAAATGTTATCACCGCTCCCCTTCCCATAGTAGTAGGAATTTTACTAGACAATACTTGCTACGGTTTCTATTTCAATATTTGAAACAATGTAAAGGTATTTCTTTTAAAAAGAAAGACTCAATTAAAATTTCAAGACAGGAATTATCTGGATAAAAAACAGAGGCAAGATATTAAGCTATTTATATCCCAAGGATTCGGCATAAATAAAATTTGATAGAAAACTTTACTGATAAGAAATTACATAGAAGCCCTATTACTCAGACATCTTTCAAACTGTGGCTGCAAATCCTACAAAGATTTTATAGGCTGCTTTTATAATTCATAACTGCTTTATTTCAAACACACTGTAATCTGGACTCTTCACTTAATGAATAAATGCCAGAACTCAGAAAATATTGCAGAGATTGTTAGTGGAATAACAGTGAACCAGTGCACTTTCCAACCAATGCTGTATCCACACTGGGAGGGTGTGGCTTCATACCCATGATTTCCTATATAGCAAGTTATGATCTCTTGTGCTGCTCGGAGAAAGCAGAGACGTAACTATGTACTTCCTCACATAGCGGTATAAAACAAAATCGGGGGGGGGGGGGGGGGGAATCACAGCAGGCTCCTTTTATATTTGAGCACTTTCTACTATATATTTGAGGTGGAGTGCATGCTTCTGGAGGCAAGAAACAAACCACAATGCTAGTGGCAAAGATAAGTTGTTTCCATTGCTGCAGCTTGCCATAATTTTATTCTCAGCCCACCTGTATAGACATTCAATGCATCTTTCATTGTGCTGGCCTGTAGGGATCTTCCCCTGACATTGGTCCATCACCAGAATGGGAGCGTCACATTTGCTAAGTTTCAGCAACTGCACATGCAGAAATCTTGTGCATGTAATTATTCTGATGTTCTCATTGGGTTTCTAAATCTGCCCTGAAGTATAAATGGCTGAAACTAGATCAAAACTGCCGAAATGCTTCTATCGGAAGAGATTCTGTGATATAAGTTCAGTATTTAAACCATAACTGACATTTTAAGAACCTACCCTCTTAGCCATGAAGCTCTGTATGGCACAAAGAGATTTAAAGGAACGTCAAATGTGACAATAAAAGAGTGACTTAAAAAAATTATTCACGTGTTTAGAATGTTATTTAAAAATAGGCTCATCTATGGACTGGGTAATTCAGCTGGTTAGCACATTATCGTTTCATATCTGGGATCTGAGTTACAATACATCACTAACTGATGGACTGAAAGTCTCTTCTTTCCAGGCTCTAATGCCTGTGTTATATTCAGGGACCAGTACATTGTCAGCCACTCCATTCACCCTGAAACTACCAAAATATGAAACAGTATTGTGAATATGTGCTGCTGACATATGAATTACCTTGTGGTAGGCTGGGCTTAGAAGATTAATGGGTGGCATTGGGGTTTTACGTGTTTGAGGATGAGCTTGTGTGTTACAATGTTTAAAATAAAACTGTACTTTGGGGCAAATCAGGAAAGTCGAGGTACAGAGATCATTTAAAGATGCTCAAAAGTCAATGGGAAGAGAACCAGGAGAGTTAGCCCAGACCAAGAAACATATGGAGAGAGGATGGGGGACATTAAGGAAGATACAGAATCGGGACAGCTAGCGTGGGGTGCAGAGTAGTTTGTTTTCTAAACATATATTCTATTCTCATCATTCCTCCAGAGGCAACTTTAACCAACACAATAGAAGTGCAAAATGTTAAACTATGGATTCAAAGGTCTACGTATATTTTTGGTTTGAGACCTTCAATGAAACACGCTACACACATTAGTCCTCCTAAGGTCAGGCTTTATTTTTTAAATGTAGATTCCTCAGTAATATAATTCATATTCTAAAACTTTTACTATCCAAGAGATTCTATAAAAGTTAATATTCGCTTCGTGTAAAATTCATATAATGAGACAATATTTACAGTAAAATTCTTCATCTAACAAGCTGTGTCTGCAAACTGAACAGATTGATAGTTACCAAATCTGGGAGGCACCAGATGATGTTCCACCTTGACTGTAGCTATCAGCTTTCTTGTCCCGGGGATGCACACTCAACCAGGCTGCTAACTGTCCCTCTATTTATGGTCTGAAACTACAGTCTATATGACTCTGACACATCTGCCAATCACTATACAGCTGTACCAGGGGAACGTTACATAACAAACAATCTCAAGGTAAAATTAATGGGCTGACAAGGTCCTTCTGTCTAACTGAAGGAGTGTAGTCCTCTTATCAATTAATGCATTCCTTTCACAGATGTGGCCTTGTAGACTTGTTTTTACAGCTAACAATTCTGCAGCATATTCTCTTCGGGAACTAATTGAAATTATAAACTCCTAAATTAATAGCTAAACCATGAGGTTTACACAAAACATTTCCTCCTGTGAAGAGCTATAATAAAGATGTCATAATATCTCCTATATCGCTGTGAAGCTGGGAGAATCGATAGACTGAGAGCAGCCACACAGTTTCATAGCACTTACGGTCTAGATGTTTTCATCTTGTATGTTTATCAGAGGATTGTTAACACCAAAAGGATCATTAAACTGCTGATGCTATAAGTTTAGCTATAATTCAAAAGTTTCAGTGGTTTACATTATATTTTTAGTTCAAAATCTAATAGCCTCTATCTTAGACAGGCCTGTATATAATACAAAAGCAAAATACTGTGGATCCTCTAAATCTGAAGTAAAAACACAAAATGCTGGAAACACTCAGCAGGTCAGGCAGCATCTGTGGCAAGAGAAACAGAGTTAAAACATTTCCAGTTGATGAACTTTCATCAGAGCTGGCAGATGTTGCTTTTAAACAAGTGCAGAGCGAGGGAAAGGTGAGAGAGAGAAACCAGGAAATTATAGACCTGTTAGTCTAACATCTGTTGTGAGGAAGTTATTTGAATCTATAATGAGGAAGTTATTTGAATCTATAATAAGGACAGAGTGACTGATCACTTAGAGAAATTTGAGCTGATTAGAGAGAGCCAACATGGATTTGTAAAGGGTAGGGCATGTCTAATGAACCTAATTTAATTTTTTGAGGAAGTAACTAAAGTAGTGGACAGGGGAATGTCTATGGATGTAGTTTATATGGACTTCCAGAAGGCATTCGATTAGGTTCCACATATGAAACTGTTAACTAAAATTAAAAGCTCATGGAATTCAAGGCAAATTATTGACCTGGTTAGGAGATTGGTTAGACAGTAGAAGATAAAGAGTAGGGAATGGGTATGTACTCGAATTGGCAGGAAATGACTAATGGTGTCCCACAAGGATCTGTGCTGGGGCCGCAACTATTCACTATATTTATTAATGACTTAGATAACACAACAGAGAGCCATATATCCAAGTTTGCCGATGACACAAAGATTGGTGGCATAGTAAGTAGTGTAGACGGGTGTATAAAATTACAAAGAGACATTGATAGATTAAGTGAGTGGGCAAAACTGTGGCAGATGGATTTCAACATAGGTAAGCGTGAGGTCATCCATTTTGGACCAAAAAAGGATAGATCCAAGTATTTTCTAAATGGTGAAAAGCTAGGAACAGTGGAGGTCCAAAGAGATTTAGGGGTCTATGTACACAGATCACTAAAATATAGTGGTCAGGTACAAAAAGTAATCATAAAGAAAGACTTGCATTTATATAGCGCCTTTCACAACCACAGGATGTCTCAAAGTGCTTTACAGCTAATTAAGTACTTTTGAAGTGTAGTCACTGTTGTAATGTAGGAAATGCGGCAGCCAATTTGCACACAGCAAGCTCCCACAGCAGCAATGTGATAATGACCAGATAATCTGTTTAGTGATGTTGATTGAGGGATAAATATTGGCCAGGACACTGGGGATAATTCCCCTGCTCTTCTTCAAAATAGTGCCAAGGGATCTTTTACGTCCACCTGAGAGAGCAGGCGAGGTCTCAGTTCTAACATCTCATCTGAAAGACGGCACCTCCTACAGTGCAGCACTCCCTCAATACTGCACTAGAGGGTCAGCCTAGATTTTTGTGTTCAAGTCTCTAGAGTGGGGCTTGAACCCACAACCTTCTAACTCAGAGGTGAGAATGCTACCAACTGAGCCACGGCTGTCACTGAAGGCTAATGGAATGATAGCCGTTATAACTAGACAGCTAGAATATAAAGGGGAGGAAGTTTTGCTACAGTTGTACAAATGTGGTTAGGCCACATCTGGAGTACTGTGTACAGTTCTGGGCACTTTAGAAGGGATATACTGGCCTTGGAAGGAGTGCAGCGCAGATTCACCAGAATGTTACCATGACTCCAAGGGTTAAATTATGAGAAGATTTTACATAAACTAGGCTTTTATTCCCTGGAATATAGAAGGTTATGGGGTGGTTTGATTCAGATTTTTAGTATTTTGAAAGGAATTGATAGGGTACAGAGAAACCTTTTCCGCTGGTGGGGGAGTCCAGGACAAGGGGACATAACCTTAAAATCAGAGCCAGGCCATTCAAGAGAGTAGTTAGGAAACACATCTTCATGCAAAGGATGGCAGAAGTGTGGAACTCTCTCCCACAAAATGTAGTAGATGCTAGCTCAATTGATAATTTTAATTCTGAGATTGATAGATTTTTGCTAGCCAGTTGTATTAAGGGACGTGGAGCCGAAGTGGGTGGAACAGGCTGGAGGGCTGAATGGCCTACTTCCGTTCCTATGTTCCTCGAACAAAAGGGAAAGATCTGTGATAGGGTGGAGGGCAGGAGTAAATGACAAAAGTGATGATGGTGCAAGGCAAAATTAGGTGATAATGAGACAAGTATAGAGACAAAAGATGGGTCCAGAGGAGATGTAAATGGTTACAGCAGAATAGCAGAGGTGGAGGAAAGGATAACAAATCTAGCAAAGAGAAGGCTCCTATGGTGCAGGAATGCAGCAGAGGAAAGGCAGATATACCCCAGGGGTGCGAACCACCTCATCTGCTGTGTACCCCACCCCAAGTACCAGCCCACATCTCTTCCACTTCCAGTGGCTCTGGTGTGGCCATCCTCCATTACCAGCACCTGCTGTCTGAGAGAAAATGGGATCTATAGTTGGTAAACTCAGTGTTAAGGCCAGAATGTTGTAAGTGCCTAATAGAAAAATGAGGTGCTGTACCTCGAGTTTACGTTGAACTTCATTGGAACAATGTAGGAGGCAAAGGACAGAAGGGGAGTGGGATGGAGAATTAAAATGGTAAGCGACCGGAAGCTCAGCGTTATGCTTGGCGAATGATCGGAGCTGTTCAGCAAAGCAATCACCCAATCTGCATTTTGTCTCCCCAATGTATAGGAGACTGTAAGCAGCAAAAAGAGTACACTAAGTTAGAAGAAGTACGAGTAAATCACTGTTTCACCCATTGGAGTGTTTGGGACCCTGGATGGTGGGAAGGGATGAGGAGAAAAGGCAAGTGTTGCATCTCCTGTGCTTGCATAAGAAGGTGCTGGGGGAAAGTGGAACAGCGGTTGGGGGTGATGGAAGAGTGGACCAGGGTGTCACAGAGAGAATGGTCTCTTCGGAATGCTGAAAGGGGAGAGGAGGGAAAGATGTGTTTGATGGTGGCATTGCGTTGGAGGTGGTGGAAATGGCAGAGAATGAACCGTTGAATGTGAAGGCTGGTGGGTGGAATGTGAGGACAAAGGTGACCATATCATGGTTCTGAGAGGGAGGAGAAATGGTGAGGAAGTGTGGGAAATGGGACAGACACAGTAGAAGGCCCTGTCAACCATGGTGGAGGGGAATCCTCGGGTGAAGAAAAAGGAAGCTCTGGTGTGGAAAGTAGCATTGTCGGAACAGATGTGATGGAGACGGAGAAATTGGGAGAATGGAATACAGTTCTTACAGGAAGTGGGATGGGAGGAAGTATAATCAAGGTAGCTATGGGAGTTGGTAGGCAACATATCCCCAGAAATGAAGATAGAGAAGTCGAGGATGGGAAGGGAAGAGTCGGTGATGGATCATGTGAAGGTAGAGGAGGGGTGGAAGTTAGAAGCAAACTTGATGACGTTTTTTAGATTCAAATTAATCTTGGCAGCTCTGATGATGGGTTACTTTTGAAATGTTAACAATTTTCTTATTTATGTCTTCAGAGTCAGCATTGCAATATAAATAGGCAGCCTTAGGAGGTCAATCCCTTCGACAGACGCAAAGCACTGGGAGAAATAAAGAGCTTTTGCTACTAGCAGTTCCCATCTGCACCACTATTTTATTCTAGTGGAGGGCAGGCTGAGCAGGTACCTTATTTTTTAACATGGTTTGCTTGTAGACCTCCTCTCCACCTGAACTGCATGCGTTGACCTAGTGTTGCCAAATTTATCCCACAATAACCAGTCAAACATATGTCAGTTTGTCAATGTTTCACAAGAAAAAAGTTTTTTTTTTTACTAGGATTGAGGTTGTCAAAATGAACTCGGAACCAATCAAGTGGATGCCAAGATTAGAATTTGTCAATCAGATGTTATTTTTTCCAACTGATGGTTGCATATGAACTTGGGGCAGAAAGGTTTTAAAATGAACTGACGGATACTGAGGTGCAGTTACTTTGTGTTTGTCCCCAAAGAAGCTATATATCGCAAATAAGCTGCTAATAATGCAGCTTTAAAAACTTTTCCTTTTCTGCAAAAGATGTTTCTAGGGCATGCTAAACTGTTGTCTAACATTGTTATCTTATTCAGCTTTTGAGCTAAGGAAGATGTTTTTAGATGTGAATGCTTTACACTTGTGGAATTGCCGATATTTGGAAATAAAATCGGGAGTAGGATGGGAGCAGTGTTCATTTTTACTTAAAATTTTAAAAATCCATTGATTCTCATATTTAGGATTTTACTACAAAACATACTACTATGATGTGAACCATTGGTTTGCTTTGATTACAGCACCCAATTATGCTCTGTAACTTTGAAATATGTTTTTAGTTTGTTTGCATGTGCACCATGGCAGTCCCATTGCTACAGTGGCATACCCGAGAGAGAAGCTGCACCATCTGTTTGAGTTGTCAAATCCTCGGGGAAATGTGAGGACTGTCTCTCTTCTCGCCCCAACAAGACTGCAGGCACCAAGTCAAGTGGACCGGAAAGAACCAGCCTGTGCCTGTTTCTGTAAACCACATTTTATTTTTATTTTAATGACTGCAGACTACGAGAAAATAAAACTTTCCCACAAGTTGAAAAGAGCTAAACATGACTGTTAGCATTAATAGTAAATGGATGTTTAACACATTGTTTCACAATCATGTGTCCATTACTTTAATGGAGGGCTTTAATCAATTTATTTTACCATGTAAAGTTGTATTCAAGTAGCTTCAGCTTTTATTTTCATACTTAAAATATCTATAACCATTCTAGGGGATTTTATTTATGGCTTGAAAGGTACATTTACAATGAGCTCCACAATGCACCAAATAAAATGTCAAAAAACTATTTTCTTGGGGAGGGGGGGGTGGCAATTGTCCTAGAAAATAAATCTCGTGTCTTCATCACTCACATGTGGTGTGTCAGCCAGTGGCTCAGTTGGTAGCATCCTCGCTTGTGGGTTCACATCCCACTCCAGAGACTTGAGCATAAAAATCTAGGCTGACACTCCAGTGCAGTATTGAGGGAGTGCTGCACTGTCAGAGAGTACTGTCTTTCAGACGAGATGTTAAACCGAGGTCCCGTTTGGTCTCCCAGGTGGACGTAAAAGATCCCATGGCACTGATTTCAAATAAAACTGTTGGACTATAACCTGGTGTTGTGCGACCTCTCAACTATTTCGAAGAGCAGGGGAGTTATCCTTGTGTCCTAGCCAATATTTATCTCTCAATCAACATAACAAAAACAGATTATCTGGTCATTATCACATTGCTGTTTGTGGGAGCTTGCTGTGCGCAAATTGGCTGCTGCGTTTCCTACACTGCAACAGTGACTACAATTTAAAAAGTACTTAATTGGCTGTAAAGCGCTTTGGGACGTCTGGTGGTCGTGAAAGGCACTATATAAATGCAAGTCTTTCTTTCTATATCCCTTCAGCAATTTCTACATTCATCCATTCCCCGTATCTGCAGTTTGACCCCCAATGAAGCCTAAGACATATTTTCAACCATCTTAGCGTAAATAAGCTGCTATTTAGCAAAATGAAGTGGTTCTAAAAATTCACCAACATTCTCAAAGTACAGTCAAGTGTCACTCAACCACAGCTTCGGCAAGCACAACCTCCTGCTCCTCCCCCAGCTGAGAGCCATTTTACTTTAGCAATTCAAGAACGCTTCAGATAACTTATATGCCAGTAATATTAATATTTACTGTCGCACAACATCTCAATCTTGCACAGAGCGATAAAATATACACAAAGCAGCGATTTTTTTTGTTTCGTCTTTCAGCAAAACCACTCAGCAGTTATTTTTGAACTGGTCACCGTTTATTTTAAGCTCACAACAGCCATTTTAAAAGAGCGCGTACATCATTCGGCCTTTTGAGTTAATACAGGGCTGCTGATTTGCTGCTTAGAATATTTATCAACTCTGATTGGCTAAGCCTTCCTACAAAGGCTCCGATTAGATTGGTTCGTAGCCGAAGGCGGCGATTGGTCACAGGTTTGGGGGGCGGGCGAAGAACTATTCCCTGGCGCGTGATTGGACAATTGGCTGTGGGGGGAATTCGAAGTGGACTCTGAATGGGGAAAGGGTATCACGTGAGCAGGTGATGTAAGTCAAAACTGTGACGTCGGCCGTGGCTTTCTCTTTGCTGCGCAGCTTGCTGGGGGAGTAGCACGTGGGTCACTGTTCGTTAGAATTGTCCCGTCTGCTTGATAAAGAAACAGCCATTCTCTGCCCGAAAAATGGTGAAATTAGCCAAGGTAAGTGCGCCTCTTTTCGGACTGGATTGGACGACATCCAGTGCGCCCTGAAGAAGCGTCGTAATGTCGCCGCTCTCGGTCGGTCGGTGCCCGGGTTCGCGCCGAGCGAGGCCTTGGGATCGATGTGTGTTTATGGAGCCCGCGAGGCGAAAGGTTGAACCGCGTGGTGAGGGGGGACGCGGTCTCCGAGTTTTGCACATGCAACCCCCCGGGAAAAAAAAACTATTCTGTATGGTTCTACATTTCTCCGCCGTAACGAGCGCTCAGGCCCTTCTCTATAGGCCTCGTGTAGATTTTAAAACGTTTTTTTTTTGTTCACTTCATCCGGGCTTTTGGGGCGATGTACTCCACATCTCGCGAGTGGATGTGAGGAAGCGGCGAGTTGGGCTGGCGGGCTGGGGTCGGCTTCCCCCGGGGCACGTGGCCCGGCTCGGCCCAGCGTGGCGCTGGAAGCCATCCGCTGCTTCCCCCACCGCCCCCCGTATATTCTCTTTCCCAGTTACCTTTTCCCCTCCGACATGTAACTAGCTTTTTTAAAAAAATATGCTCGATTTAGTGTATTTCGCTACTCTTCAGGTTTTTTGGGGGGGGGAAATCCGGGCAAGGAATCGTTTTGTGGAAGCACCCCACGTTTTAGTAAGGCACGTGTG
This sequence comes from Squalus acanthias, assembly GCA_030390025.1. NCBI lineage: Eukaryota > Metazoa > Chordata > Chondrichthyes > Squaliformes > Squalidae > Squalus > Squalus acanthias. The sequence goes on from CM059429.1 coordinate 35,231,337, forward strand.
GCTTGAATACGGTTTGTCACGTTGATGCCTGATGGTCGCTTGGGAATTATTTTTGTATTGTCACTGAAACATTGCTGAGCGTAATTTAAATGATTTATACTTTTGAATGTTACTAATTAACTTAAAAACTGCTGATTTTCTGTAAGTCCAGCCACTGAGGTAGATTGACGTTCAGAGATTTTGTAGGTACCTAATTAAGTAAAGAAAAAGACTGGAATTTATATAAGACTTTGCAGCCAATGAAGTACTTTTGCAGTGTAGTCAACTGTTGTAATGTAGGAAACGACTACCTCCTATGAACAATGAAAAGGAGAACAACTTTAAGTAATGCCTGGGGGATTGAGTAGTTGGTTAAAAGAAATGTAACTCATGTGTGATTCAGCAAACTTCTCTGGTGTAATGAAATATTTTATTTACATATTGTGGAATATTTGATATCTCAGGAGGATAGGATTTGTACTCTAAATGTAGTGCAGTGATGCAATCTAATTTGTTTTATTCTCCAGGCCGATAAAAAGCAAGGAAAACCTAAAAAGGCTGCCCCTCCACCACCCCCTGAGGATTTTGAAGAGTCCACTTCTGAGGAGGAAAGTGAAGAAGAGGTGATTATAACAGTTCAGTCATAACTCATCAATTCCTGTGTAATTAATCTGGACATCCACAGCATAGCTCTACAAATCTTTTTGTAGAGAAGATCGATCAGTGTAGAGCGGTGCAACAGCTTAGATGTTTGCAGACCAAATTTAGAGATTTTGGGATGATTCAATGGAGCGTGGGGGTGAAGGTGTATAATCGCCATTGCACTTTATTCATGATATGATACCACAGTCTGCAAAATTAGTACACCAACTTGGCTCGTTGGGAACAAGATTAACTTGTTGAGGGTTAAAATGAATTTTGCGGTTTGTCCAGATGATTGAGATTTGTTGCTAAAAGTAGTCCTAATTACTTTTACAGTAGAATGTATTCGTAAACTTGAGAATAATCTCATTCCATTTAAATGTTGCATTGATTTAGGAACTGCCAGCAGCTCCTGTTAAAAAGGCTGCAACTCCAGCAGCTAAGACCCCACAGTCTGCCAACAAAAAAAATGGTAAGGCTGTAAAAAAAGAGAGCAGTGATGAAGAAGATGAAGAGGAGGAAGATGATGAAGAGGATGATGGCTCTGGTAAGTACTCAAAGATGAATTTCAATGCTTATTTGTCATCTCTAGTTTGCGAAATGTAACAACAACTTGTATTTATATAGCTCCTTTAACGCAGTAAAACATCCCAAGGTGCTTTTTTGGTGTTGTCAAACAAAAATTTGACACTGAGCCACATAAGGAGATATTAGGGCAGGTGACAAAGCTTGGTCAAAGAGGTAGGTTTTAAGGAACGCCTTAAAGGAGGAGAGAGGTAGAAAGCCAGAGGTGCTTCGGGCCTCTTGCGCAGCCCTGATTATAATCGCCCCACCCTTGGCGACCGTGCCTTCAAGTGCCCAGCCCCCAAGGTTTAAATCCCCCCCCCCCACAACAACTACTTGCATTTATATAGTGCATTAAGGAGCGCCTTAAAGGAGGAGAGCTGGTGAGGTTTATGGAGAGATTGCCAGAGTTTAGGGCCTAGGCAGGTGGAAGCACGGCCAACAATGGTGGAGCGATTGAATTCGGGGATGCGCAAGATGCCAGAATTGGTGAGCGTAGGGCTGGAGAAGGTCAGAGATAGGAGGGATGAGGCCATGGCAGGATTTGAACGCAAGGATGAGAATTTAAAAATTGAGGCGTTACCTGACCGGGAGCCAATATAGGGGGGTGATGGGTAATGGGACTTGATGCGATAGGAATCAGGCAGCAGAGTTTTGGGTGAGCTGAAGTTTATGCAGGGTGTGAGGCAGGCCAAGAGAGCATTGGAATAGTCTGGAGGTAACTAAGGCATGGATGGAGGTTTCAAGTGGTGGGTAAATGCTCCATGTGGTGCAGTACTGAGCTTTGGTCCAAGAGTATCTTGTCCTTGTCTGTGCTTCAACCCAACAGTTTGTCTCACTGAGGTCAAATTTGGGGCGGAGGTGTTTGGGTATGTGGACAGGTTCATAGCCTGCCAATGTTTCTGTTGGCCCATTTGAGAAAGAATGGTTACATAATGAAGGCTCGAGCCACCAAACTTCTCCAACCCTCATCCCCCCCAATTGTGATGGTGAAAAATTGGAAGGGGTGGAAAGGAAGGAAAAAAAGTTTGTGCCACCTTTTTATTTAATGCAATTTGGCAAGAGTATATAAAGTGAGAAAGCAGCTTTCTTGGAGTAGAATGAATATGTAAGTAGAAGACTTCTGTAGTAAATCAAGTCATGCGTGAACATTTTTTCTTTCAGAGGAAGAATCTGAAGAAGAGAAACCTGTAGCCAAGCATGCAGCTGTTCTGACTAAAAAAGCAAAGGAAGAATCTGAGGATGAGGATGAAGACGAAGATGGTAAATAAAATCTTATTTTATAAAAGCTATGGAATCTAGACGCCTTTGGCTTAGTGAATTTAACTAGAGGCTGTCAGATTAGCAAGGGACTGAGTTGAAACCCCCGTTTGGGTAGTTAACTGGTCCCACCAGAAACAACAGGGGCATGCTAGAATTGGCACCTGGCCTCGGAGAAGCCAATGCTGCTCAGTAACTTCTATAACCATGTGCATGTAGGGCAAGTGGAGTGTTTTGCAGTGGCAGAACATCTGAGTAATAGTGATCATTATATAGGTAGGTATAAAACAGTTATGGAAAAGGACGAAGAAAAATCTAGTGCAAATACCCAACTGGAGGAGAGCCAGGGTTCTCTCACGGGTGGATTGGAAACAAAGATTGGCCATGAAAACAGTAAATAAGCAATGGGGTGGAGATACTTCGGGTACAAACAAAGCATATTGCCATTTGGAGGAAAGATGATGGGGCATCCAAAGATTGGTCGACGATAACGGAAAGAGGTTAAAATAAAACAGAAAAAGGCTTATGACGTCAGGTACCGAATACAGAAGAAAACCAGGCAGAATAGATTCAGGTAGCATAAATATGAACCCAAGATAAAAAGTAAAAGACCACTTAAAGGAATGGCGGGGTCGATGAGGAACAAAAAAGAAATCTTGTGGAGGCACGATTGTGGTACCGAGTGTGATTTGCATCTGTAGGGGTAGTAGATATTGGATGGGATAAAAATAGAAAGGAGGTTGGTTGGCATCACTCAAAGTTAACACGTCACCTGGGCCAGATGGGATCCTAGTTGCTTAGGGAGCTTGGGTGTGTCTGAGGAACCTGGTTGAGTTCTTTGAAGGAACAGAAGGGGTTGTTGATGAAGTATCACATAACAGACCTGTTTGGGGGTTGAAAAAAGCAGCACATGGCATTAACGGGGTCGTGGTAACTTGAGTACGTAATTGGCTAAGGGATAGGAAGGAGGCAGAGAGCAGTGGTGAACGGATGTTTTTGCTGATAAGTATGCAGTGTGGACCCCCAGTGGTCGGTATTGGGACCATTGCTTTTCTTGTATATAAATAACTTGGAGTTAGGTATAGGAGTACAGTTTCGAAGCTTGCGGATGATGCAAAACTTGGCCAAGTAGTAAATAGTAAGCAGGATAGTAACAAACTTGAGGAGATAAACCGACTGATACGGGCAGACACATGGCAATTTAATGCAGGTAAGTGTGAAGTGATGTACTTTGGGGGGAAAATGGAGGTAGTGTAATCTCAATGGGACCATTTTGAAGGGGGTGCAAGAGCTGGGGGTGAAGGTAGCAGGCAAGTTCATAAGGCAATTAAAGCGTATGGGATACTTTGTAAATCGGGCCATAAAGTACAAAAGCCAGGAAGTTATGCTAAACCTTTACAAATTACTGGTTAGGCCTTAGCTGGAGTATTATGTACAATTCTGGGCACCACACTTTAAGAAGGATGTCAAGGCCCTGGAGAGGGTAGAGGTTTACCAGGATGATACCAGGGATGAGGGAGTTCAGTTATGTAGAGAGATTGGAGAAACTGGGATTGTTCTCCTTGGAGCAGAGACGGTTACGGGGAGACCTAATAGAGGCATTCAAAATTATGAAGGACAAGTAGGGAGAAATTATTTCATGCAAGTGGGTCAGTAACCAGAGGTGGTAGATTTAAAATAATTAGCAAAAGAACAGAGATCGTTGGATTTTTGGATACTAAAGGATATGGGGATAGTGCGGGAAGTGGTGTTGAGGTAGAAGATCAGCCATGATCTTATTGAATGGTGGCGCAGGCTCAAAGGGCCGAATGGCCTACTTCTGCTATTTCTTATGTTCTGTGTTATTGGGGAAGTGAGAAGAAATTTCTTCTCACAGGGTTATGATGATCTGGAACACACTACCTGAAAGTGTGGTGGAATCAGATTCCATGGTAACTTTCAAAACTCATTTGGACATGTGCTTGAAGAGGACTGATTTGCGGGGTTATGGGGAAAACACTAAATTGGGCAGCTCGTTTCAAGAGCTGGCACAGGCATGACGTGCCGAATGGCGGCCTCCTGTGCTGTTAGATACTATGATTCTGTTAGTTGAGAAGCACATTGCCCCCGCCCTCTGGTGGCTGGATAACCTACCAACACTATTTAGACTTGTACATGGTTACTTGAAGGTTCTTCGCATTGGTGGGAATTCACATTGAGATTTGGATGCATCAGTCCTCCCCATTTCACTTTATTTAATTTTTAACTTTTTCTAATCCTAGAATCGGAAGAGGAAGAGGCTATGGATACAGCACCACCACCCAAGGCAAAAAAAGCTGGCATGGTAAAAGTTCAGGAAGATGATGACGATGAGGATGAAGATGAAGAAGAAGATGACGACGAAGAAGATAGTGAAGATGAGGAGGATAGTGGTAAGTTTAAATGTCTATTTAAGGTGATAACCTGTATAATGTAAGTGTTGCGCAAGTAATTCATTCCATGTGAGAATTTTAAAATATCAGTTGTATAGATCCTCTACTGGCATCTAAAAGTAAAGACCTAAGCTAGTATATAGTTTTGAAGGCAGCTTGCTCTACATTTTAGTAATATGGCTGTCTGATAGTTTGTACATTTTTAGAGGTATTTGGCCACTGTGTTGGAAACTAGTTTCAGGTGCTGTAAGTATATGGTAAATGTAATATCTTGTAAATAGAATATCCATAAAATTCCTCCCTTCTGTTAATGAATGCTGTTAAGTCTGGGTAAACCAAACATGTCATCAAAAGATCTGATGTCCAATGTCTGCTCTGTCCTAACTGCCCAAGTAAGCAAAGCGGCTGCTGTAACTAGGTAATTTTCAGTCTTTGCCATATTTGAAGTATGCCCCCTCTGTTGCATGTAGAGGGCACGATGATTTGGATTTGAAGTGAATTGCTTGCGATGCATTTATAATTTAGATTGCATACAATCCTTGTATACATTAATATGGCAGGTTCAACACTCATTGACTTTGTATGCAGCAAGGGTACGTAATTCATAATACAATGTATATGGATTGATTATAGATCTATCCATTGTCTTCAGTTGCACTCCAAGGAACTCATTTGCAGCTCTAGGGCCAATAGAAAGAGTCTATTTTTGATTTCCCATACAACAAGCAAACCGGTTTACTTGGATGGCAAACTAGTAATGTCCCCTTTCAATTCTGCAGACAGTCTAGTGAAGTTCAGTTTGTCTTTGGTTCATTTCGTAGCTGGCATTTTAAAATTTACGTAAGGATTCCAGTCTTTACTAAACTGGCAACTGGAAAACTTGAGCAAAGGCGGAGCTGTGGTACGAATAGGTTGCAGTCCACCCACCATGTTTTATGGATGTACTGCAGAGTACACGTTACTACAAGATGTGTTGGCTGAACAGCTGTTCAAAATATGCATTGGAAATCCTTGCAATAGTAGAGGTTTGAACATCTGTTCAGTTGAAAAGAGCATTTTCCCAGTAATGAAGGGGGAAAAGCTTAGAATGCCAACTTTGTTAGTCTGAAATGCCAGCTGATTTTCCCCTCAAATTGATTGAACTTTTTCAGAGATCGTTGTGCCAAAGAAAGCTGGAAAGAGAAAGAAAGAGGAGCAGAAGGCAGTGACTCCAGCTAAAAAGCAGAAGACGACTGAAAGTGACGGTGAGTGCAAGGGAAACTATTAGAATTTAGGAAAAAGAATGTTCTGGGTTGAAGTTAAAGCTTTCAAAACATTAAAAGGTGATTCAGAAGGATATGGTTAAAATGAATACCAGTCCACATGAGACATTAAAAAGAGGCCGTGTACCCCCAAAAATTAGGGTGAACATTGGTGAGTGGCAGCAGTTTATTTTTGTAATGAGCTGAAGTTGGAAGGTGGGTGGCACAAATGAGGCTTTCTGGAGCAGTTGTGCTGAGATGAGGCTGGAAGTAGGCAGTCTTTATGAAGAAGCGGAGATGGGGTTGGAAACTTAGCTTGGTGTCAAACAAGATGCCGAGGTTGCAAAGATTCTGGTTCTGCTTCAGTTGAAGATGGACTTTGGCAGGGACCAAAGAAGAGTGGCTTCAGTCTTCACTGAGACATTGCAGGGGTCAAAATTAAATAGTGGAGAAGTAGAGCTTGGACTCCACAAAGAGCAGCATGTATATCAGCATGAGGAAGAGGTAAAGGATTGATTCTTGGGTGGCTCAAGTGGTGACTGAGTATAGTAAAAAGCCATTGCTAGAGAGGCCTTGATTTGGATTGGGTAATGCTTCATACCCTGAAATGAAATGAATTTTTATAGGCTGTTATTTCTTGTTCACAAAACTGTTGCTCCTGTAATCAGTCTTACTGTTAGAATGACTGTTTAACCTGCAGCTATGGGGAGTTCAGTAATTTTTTGTGGAGGCTGGAATACTTTGTTATGCTTGCTTTGATTTGAAAGCTGAAATCAACTGCTAGCTTTCTAACATACATCTATATATAATAAATATATATATATATATATATATATATAATATATATAAATAAATATAATATTATATATTCCTGTTCAGGAAAACTTGAATGCTTAGTGTTCTTTAAGAACTAATTCACTTCAAATTATTGGATTTTTCTACTACTTACACAAATGATGATCATCAAAAGGGACTTAATACTGAAGTGTATGATGTTTTTTTGTTCCTGATGTGTCAGTAGTACGCCTTGTGGACTATTGAAGTCTCAAAATGATGCACATTATAAGCTTTCCTTTTCTGTTTGACTTAATATAGCAGCCTTTTCGCTATTTGTTGGAAACTTGAACTCTGAAAAGAACTTTGAAGAACTAAAGAAGGCATTGAGTGACTTCTTCAGCAAAAAGAAACTTTCAGTCACAGATGTCCGAATTGGATCTAGCAGGTACTTATTTATGTATCAATTGGCAGTATTTTTCAAAGACCAGTTTCTAGAATTGGAGTAACGGGTTACATTGTATGGATTTTCCCTATTCTCATTCTTGTATACAGTAAGATATCTATGCTAACTTAGTGGATATCAGCTGGGGCAGTTACATTACGTTCTAGGCCCCTCATTTAGGGAAGGGGGTAAAATCTCTTCTGATAGCCATCAATTAAACCTGCTGGATGTGTAGTTATGTAGCTATAGGGTAAAGACAGGACTGATCCTGGATGATTGGCTACTATAGAGGTAGATTTACATCAGTAATGTCTATTTGCACATGGTTTCAAATAGTGACATCTGACATGGGAGTTCTAACATTGGGATCCCACGCAGATTATACCAAGACTAGAGTTTGCTATAAACATACTTAAGAATGCCGATTGGGTATGGGGATGCCAAATGTATAATGTATCAAATTGTTTGTTTTTGATCGTGTGTGAGAATTTTAGGCATTCTTTTGAGAATTTTGTGTTCCTTTTTGGTATAGGAAATTTGGCTATGTAGACTTTGAAACTGAAGAACAACTGGAAAAGGCATTGGAATTCAATGGAAACAAGGTTCTGGGGTATGCAATCAAACTTGACAAAGCACGGAGCAAGGAAAGCAATGCAGATAGCAAAAGAGGTACGAGCTGGTTCCCATTTTGTATGCTGTTTCCAGCCACTGAGTTATCCTTTTAACCAATTGCACCTCTGTTCCAGCGGACATTGGCATAAAGCACACAACTTCCTCTTGATTTGGCATCAAATGGGTAATCTTTGGTCACTGGTGTACAAAGTGGAAAATGTTATGATGCAGTAAGGATGCCCTTGTTGGGTGTTGTTAATGCCACCAGAGCACTAGGTGTAACCTTATTCCACTTGGCTGTGTTATATCTGACCTAGCACTAACATTCCTTCTGTTGTATCTTTTATCTTGCTTGTTGCCCCCCTCTACAAAGAAAAAAAATTGCATGCAGTGCACACTTTCTGGCCAGAAACAAGTACAGGAAACTCTCTTTTAACCGGCACCCAAATAACCGGAAATCTCTCTTAACCGGCAAAATTCTTGAGTAGGTAACTGGGGTTTTCCTTCATCTTTCCTTTAAAAATAACTTTTTAAAAAATCCCCCGAGGCGTTTGCCTTGTATCGGAGCATGTAGATTGGGAGGGGAATGTGCAGCCCGGGTAGGCAGCGGACACGACAGATGGTCAGCTGGCGGTCCCCGGGGAGACGGAGCTCCGAATGCAGCGCATGCCAGTGTGTACGGGGCTCTCGTACGTTGGGAGATATAACTCTCCATTATCCGGACTTTTTGATTAACCGGCACCACGCCGGTCCCGTCGGTGCCGGTTAATAAAGAGTTTCCTGTAACATGTTTGTCAACATTGACTTGACCCCCTCTGGTATGGTCATATAATTTTTGTATGTTAATAGGAAATGCCCATGAAAACTAAAAATGCTTTTATTGCAGAAAGGGACTACAGAACATTGTTTGTCAAGAATCTTCCATTCAAGATAACCCAGAATGGCCTCAAAGAGATTTTTGATGATGCCATTGACATTAGAATTCCTGCTGCTCGTGATGGTTCAGGAACTCGGGGGTACGTTTTAAGTTTTAATGTTGATGACTGACCTGTTAGTTTCTTCCCATCTCTTAAAAATGTGATTCATTAGAAAGATGGTTTTTAAGCAGTAGATTGACTCTATATTTTCTTGAATTCAGCATTGCATACATTGAATTTGAAAATGAAGCAGCTGCGGATAAAGCATTGGAACAGAAACAAGGCACTGAAGTTGAGGGGCGGTCCATCGTTATTGACTTCACTGGTGATAAGAGTATGTTAAATGTAAAAGGTGGACAAACGCAACCAGGTATGAATTTTTGTGGAATGTTGATCTAAAATTTGTATTTTAAAAATTAATTTTGAATTCTAAGCTTGCAGATCACCCAAGAATTTGAGCAGGAAAGGTTATTTTGAATGATTGATTTATCATGACAAGTCATGAATCTTGTCTTCAGATGTTTTGATAGCTGGATATGATGATTTTTCTGTCTGATAAAAGTGATGAAACTTTTTGAACAATTCCTCTAGATAGTCAAGTACTGATCCAGCTGTAATAAAACAAAACTTCATTAAGAGCTGATGAGTTTAAAATGACGTGCTCATTTTCGTTTTAGATTCCGATACACTCATTGTAAATAACTTGGCATATTCGGCAACAGAAGAAACCCTTCAGAGTATTTTTGAAAAAGCATCATCGATCAGAATACCAGAAAAGAATGGCAGACCAAAAGGGTAAGATTTGTGTGTTTGAAACATCTGGTGTGGGAATCTCTGAAACCCCACAGCAATCTTCCTACCTTGATGCTGTAACATGCTAAAAATTGATCTATTATGTAACTGTCACTAAAGCAAAACTACGGGCAACCAAGAAAGAATTGGGCTCTGAAGATTTTCCCCATATTAATTTCATTTACATTGTTGGGATAATCCAAGCACTAAAGAAAACCCAAGTAAAATTCCCAATGGAAAAAATAAGTTGGGAGCAGCTTCATTTCACGATAATATTTGAATATTCTTGTTTGACGACTTTTTTCTATCCTAGGTTTGCATTTGTTAAATTTGAATCTATTGAGGATGCTAAAGAAGCTCTTGAGAATCACAGCAATACAGAAATTGAAGGGAGAACTGTGAGGTTGGATTTCAGCAACCAAGGACAGAGAAGTGGTGACGGTAAGTAAGGATGCGCAAGATTTAATGTTCGCCCTCTAACAATTTGCTAATTTCCAAATGACTTGCATTAATGTCTTATTACTATTGCACAATGCTTGCTAACCAAATTAACTTTTAGGTCCCAGCAAGACCCTGTTTATTCGTGGCCTTTCTGATGACACGACTGAAGAAACTTTAAAAGAAGCATTTGAAGGAGCTGAGAGTGCTAGAATTGCAACAGACCGAGACTCTGGAAGATCAAAAGGGTATCTAAATTTTAAATTGCATTTCTGTCCCTTCTCATTGAGCTCCTCACTGTCTGTAATCAGTGACAGTGAATGGATTCGCAAGAGAAGAATAGTAAAACACTGTCTGGCCTGTTTTTTTTAATAAAAAGAACGATGGCCAGTCGGTGTCACACTTAAAATGTAATAAATTAACCAGATTTTACATAGTAATGAGATTTATTTATGGCTTAAATGCAAATTTTTAATATGGTCTTAATTTTGTATTACTGAAGTTTATTGTGTTTCTCCAGTAATAGAAAATAATGCTTGTTGCATGACTTTTTGTTTTAGTTTTGGCTTTGTGGACTTCCCATCCGAAGAAGATGCAAAATTAGCTAAGGAAACGATGGAAGATGGCGAAATTGATGGATGCAAAATTACACTTGACTTTGCTCGACCCAAGGGTGAAAGCCAGCGAGGTGGTCGAGGTGGCTTTGGAGGTGGTTTTGGAAGAGCTAGAAGAGGCCGAGGTGGCTTTGGCGGCAGAGGTCGGGGTGGCCGAGGTGGTGGTGGTGGTCGGGGTGGATTTGGAGGTATGGGGCTATAAATGAGTTTGTTTTATTGGAATAAGTTCTTCATTACAATAAAAGGTAAAAACAATATATGATGTGTGCCACTGTACAGTGTAATTTCACAAGACTATATTGTACATGTATTTGATTAAAGTTGGTTGTTACTGTATTTTTCATTAATTCAAAATGCCCAAATGTGCAGTAGATTTCATATTTAGATCTGAGCAGAGTGTAGAGGGGAAAATCTGGAGCAATGGGATGGAAAATGGGACAAGTTCTTAGGTATGCGATTCCCCCCACATATGATCTTCTGCGCTATGCCTAATGCCCAGGCAGTAAAGATGAGAATATATGCTGTGGATGTGTTTAAATTCATGGATCATGTAGGTTTGTGGTGTTGAGTCGATCCTTAAGTATTTGCCCCATTGTGTCCTACATTAATTTTTCCTTGTTTGTAGGTTTTTTTTCCTCTTCCAAACAGTACTGAGCCTGTTAAATGATAACCACGCAAGATCACTTTCCAGGAGTCCCAGTAACAGGACATCATGAGTCCTGGTAAACTTGACCTGCCTGAACCCAATCCAGGGAAACAGGCCAACTAGCCACAAGCCTGAAAACAACATACCAGGGTTTGAAGCTGGGCTTTTCTGGCCTGTGTAGCTCAGTATCCTATTTAGCCACCAAACAATGTTTTCTGGCCTGTTTTTCTAGGAGCTCCTTTTTTAATTAGCTTGAATTATCTGCTGTCTTGCCCATTTTTTAGATTTGAACCTAAATCTAAATATTCTTTTGTAGGATTCAGAGGTGGAAAGACGACTCCTCAAGGAAAGAAAATCAAATTTGATTAGAGGCTAATAAGACTGCTTTACCTCTTTGTGTTCAGACAGAGCCTCTGTTGATTGCCTCACAGTCGGACATTCCAGAGTTCTGCATGGTCTGGCTGGCTATGCAGTTTGTGGAGTGTGGTGGGAGCTCCATAAGTTTCTGAATGGACTTACAATTAAGTAAAGACAGAAATTGTTGGTACACCTTTGTGGATTTTGTCAAATTTATTAAGTATTCTGTTTTACCATGTGTAAATGTACTGTTCCCTATGATTTTTTTTAGTTACAATGTAAATGCAAAATGATGTTTTAGAATGTTGTGCTTGGCATACTGTCTCTGACGGATTAAAAGGACCTTATTTCATGTTTTGGGTATTCAATAGTGCGCATTAAACTGGTTACTAAACTTGTTTACAATACTGCAGCACTTCCTAAAATACCTCACCTGAAGCACCACCAAAGGTTTGAAGCTGGGCTCTTCTTTTCCATTTTCATATTACGAATAGCAATACTTTGACATTGATAACTTTGCTTTGCAAATTCAATTTTAGACATCTCTCATATCGCAGTAACTAGAAATAATTAAGGTGGAAGTGCCAGCTGGCCTATTTCCCCTTCTCTAGCCCCTGGGTTCTAAGTCCAGTAACACTGCCTGGCTAAGATCAGCTAATGTGCACAGACCAGAGTTTAAATTTGGGACCTTCCTAGTCTGTTTCAGTTGCTTACTTGATTTTGATTTTCTAGGAAAGAAACTTAGTCCAAATCCAGATACTTAATTATTTTGACAAGCAAAATTTAGCATAAAAGAACTATACCAACACTTACATTGGAACTAAGCTATTGGGATTTGTCAAGTTCCTGAACCACAAATATTAGTTTTGAGTTGGAATTTGGCTGTATTTGTGTTTATGCCTCAGTGCAATTAAATCAATCATTAAGATGTTGTGTATTCAAAACTGTACAACATGGTTAAATATGGAAACCATGTTTACAGTAACTACACTGAACCTCAGCTCATTGCTGCATACATCATTTGGCACTATGATGCTGCAGGTCAGAATTGAAACAACTTGTCCAAGTGTACTTTATCATGTTTTTTATGGGCTGGGTGATGGCATTCTTTTTATAAGCAAAAGAACCCAACAGACCTATCTCCTGAAGAGTTTTTGTAATGTGTATGTTCTGCTCAATTGTGAATTTTTTTTTTTTAAAGCACTTGCAGTTTTCCCCTTGAGATGCTGCATTCCACAGGGGTAGAACAGAACCCACTCAACCACAGTGCTGCCCAAAGTTCACAAGTTTGTTCTAAGCTAGCTTCTGCTCTGTACTGAGTGGGTTCTTTGGACTGTATTAAACATCTTCCAAATCAAGTGACTGCTGCATGAAGGTTCACTGTGGAGTACATTTTTAAAAAAAAAGTATTTAAAACTTGCAGATCAAAAAAATCCTATGGTACATCCCCGGCAGCTTTTGCTTGTTTAGTTTCTGAATGTGTTATAATGGCTTGGTGAGAGCTTGTATGCTTCCTACTTTAAAGGGATGACTTTAAATTGGGACCTAACATTGTAACATTTGTTGCCTGAATTGTCCAGTGCTACCTTAGTTACTTGTCTCATGTCTACATTTTTGGATTGTAGATTGGGAGTGCTGTGGCAAGGGTCAACTGTATATACAGATGAGTTTTTTAGTTGTCTTAATTTTTACAAAATGAAAGTATCCAAGGTGCAACATTGTAGAAAATATTTTTCTGAAAAGTGGAATAAATGGACATGTAAACCTGCTTCCCTGTTCAATGTGCATTAGTCTTTTGTAAGCTGTGAAAGAAGCCCTCAAAGGGTTTACCAGTTTCAGACTAATGTTTAAAGTTAAAATGCTGTTCAGCTAACCTTGGGTACAATATCAAAGGAATGTCTAAGCCTGCATCCTCTTTTTTTCCTCTTCTCTCCTCTTCTTACACCCCTCCCCTCCCCCTGGGTTGCAGAATCTATAAATGAGTGCAAGCAGTATAAATTTACAGGCACTTTCTCCAAATCAAGTTTTATTACACAAACTGAATCTGTTGGTGGTTTACTGATGAATTAACCATTTGCTACTTGCATTTATTTAGAGAAATGGCAGTGCAATCTTCTGTACATACAGTCCATTGGCTGGGTGACTTTTGTTTTTACTGCAAGGCTCCATGTGGGATTAACTAAATGCTGCTGGAGATTAAACAAATTTATTTTATCTCCAGCTATTTAGTTAGCTAATTGAAGCTATGCTAACCTGTCTTGGAGGATGAGACGGAGCAATTAAGATGTGTGGAATGTGCGTGGCAGAGTTTGTACTGGTACTGATAGCTGCATAATCCAGCTTAATTGTGGCTAACAACTAAAGGAAAACCAGCATGCCATGTGGGGGAGGGAAAACCAGCTTGATTGCTATACATTTGCCCAACTGGAAGTTGCTTGTGTAGACAACTGATGCCAAGATCAGAGTGTGCCTATGATGTCCTCCAAAGCCAACCTGCTCCTGTGAATGGCTATTTGAGTAACATATTCAGAGGTTCGGTCGAGCCTATGGTACAGTGCTCCTATGAAAGAGTTGAGCTAGGGGAGAAGTAAAAAGTCTTTGAGACTTGGAAATGAACATTTACCTCTTGACCACTAACTCAAGTATAATAGGAATGATAACTCTAATTTGTCCAAAATTTAGCTGCCTGTATTCTGTTCCATACTGAGTCTTGCTCACCTGCCATCAGCTCTGACCTACATAAGCTCTATTCCCAACACATTTCATTTAAAGTCCTTGTCTTAGTCTTCCAATTTGGCCACAGCCGAGCCCTTCTCCACTCCTTTATTCCTTTCTGGCCTGTGCATTCTGCTCTCTTTTTCCCCCACTGTTGGTGGCAGTATTCAGCAACTTTGTCCAACTCCTTGGCTAAACCCCATCACCTTCACTGCTCCCCATCTTTAAAAACTGGTAGTTTGTAGTACTAAACTAGCAACTCATTGTGCAATACATTTAATTCACTAAAACTGATCATTTCTGAGCTAGTGACAGCTGCCAGATTGTGTAAAAACACATAGTTCACTAATGACATACAGAGAAGGGAACCTGCCACCCCTACTCGGTCTGATTTTTGTAACTCCAGTCCACACTGGTTGATTCTTAATCCACTCAAGTAGCCTAGCAAGCCACTGAGTTGTAATCAGTGAAACAGCTTGATTTTTATTAGAGAATTAAATTTTGTTTAAGTTTGAAGTTAGCTCCAAAATAAAAGATGGGGACTTGGGACTATTTTCAGGAGATGGATAGAAATTTGCAGGTGCAGTTCAATGCAGATAGGGGGCAATTAGGCATTAATAGAGACAAAAAGGAAATGGGCTCTGGGAATTGTAGATAGATCCCTCAAGAATCTTGACTAATATCTGTCTGCTGTCAAGAAGCACATGGAATGTTAGATTTTCTAATGTTGGTTAGTTTGCTCCTGGGGTATTATGCATATTTCTGGAATCTTCACTACAGGAACAATGTAGATGAGATTGAATGAGACAAGCTACTAAAATGTTTAGGAGATTAGAGAATAAATGCAAGACCTCATCCCTTTAAAAGACTGGGAATGTTAGGGAGGTATCCAAATGTATATGGCTCAGGGATGTAGATCAGTAAGAGCTGTTTGACTACTGGATAGTGGAACAAGGGGACACAATTTGAAAAGGAGTAGATTTGAGTGGGATTTAAGTAAGCATCAATTAACTTGGGTTTCTGAAATATGTTGCAGGGTGAAGTAGCTTAGATCTCAAGCTCAAATTACACAAGTAAACTGCTAGGATATCAGGAAGTCTGACCAGATATACCTATGGGCCAAGGGTTTCTGCTTCTGCATGCCATACTGAAAATTGCATCTGATAAGCACAAACAACCTCAGATTTTGTTTCATTCCTTTTGTATCCTTGCTTACACAATAATCCCAACAGAGTTTACGGACAGCATTTCTTTAACATTTTGTATTCTATGCTTCTAGATAGAAAACCAAAGATTCAGTTTGCCTTTTTACTTACACTCTTGTTGATTTGTATATCTGTATATCATTTAAAATCACCATTCAAGGAATATTTCCTTTCCCTATTCTTAATTCCAAAATGTACTGCTATGTATTTTTCTGCACTGGACTGCATGTTACCTATCTTCCTAATGTGCTTGCCTGCTACAGTTTTTGTAACAACAGCTTGTATTTATTCAGCGCCTCTAACATAAAAAAACAGCCCCAGGGTGCTTCATAGATAGGTGTATGGAAAACATGCTGCTGAGTTAGCAAAGGAGACATTTGGAGACATAACTAGAAGCTTTGCCAATGATGGGTTTTGAAGGCATTTCCAATGGAGAAGCAGAATTCTAGAAAAGTAGGACCTAGGCACCTGAAGGCTCTGCTGCCACTGGTGGGGTGAGGATTAGAGATCCGAACAGGAAAGGACCCTCTGGTCCGTCCAACCTGTCCCAGTCCATTGTGATGCGTAACAACTTGTATTTATATACCGCCTTTAACGTAAAACATCCCAAGGCGCTTCACAGATGCATAATAAAACGAGTTGATACCGAGCCACATGAGAAGATATTAGGGCAGATGACCAAAAGTTTGGTTAGAGGTAGATTTTAAGGAGTGTCTTAAAGGAGGAAAGGTGAAGAGGTTTAGGGAGGGAATTCCAGAGCTTGGGGCCTTGGCAGCTGAAGGCACAGCCACCAATGGTGGAGTGATTGAAATCAACTTGAGGCCAGAACTAGAGGAGTGCAGCTATCTCAGAGGGTTGTGGGGCTGGAGGAGTTTGAAAACAAGGGTGAGAATTTTAAAACTGAGGCGTTGCTTAACCGGGAGCTAATGTAGGTCAGCGAGCACAGGAGTGATGGGTGAACAGGTTTTGCTGCTAATTAGGACACGGGCAGCAGAGTTTGGATGATCTCAAATTTACAGAGGGTACAATATGGGAGGCTGGCCAGGAGTGCGTTGGAATAGTCGGTCTAGAGGTAACAGGCATGGATGAGGGTTTCGGCAGCAGATGTGCTGGAGGTGGAAATAGGAGGTCTTAGTGATGACACGGATATGTAGTCGGTAGCTCATCCCAGGGACCAATATGATACCAAGGTTGCAAACTGTCTGGTTCAGCCTCAGACAGTTGCCAGGGAGGGATGGAGTCGGTGGCGGGGACCGAAGACAATGGCTTTGGTCTTCCCAATATTTAGTTGGAGGACATTTCTGCTCACTAGATGTCAGACAAGTTGTCTGACAATTTAGATACAAGTGGAGGGGTCGAGAGGTGGAGCTGGGTGTTGTCAGCGTACATGTGGAAACTGACGCTGTGTTTTCGGATGATGTCACCAAAGTAGACAATGTAAGAGGGTAGGCCGACGCCATGGATGGATTTATAGACAAGGATGAGGATTTTAAAATGTGGCTTGGTGAGCAGGGAGTCAATTTGGTCAGTAAGGATTGAGGTACTGTAACGTGTGTGTGGTACAGGATACATAGAGTTTTGGACAATGGAGTTTATCATGGGCGAAGCAAGGGGAGCATTGGAGTAATTGAGTTGGGAGGTGTCGGGCATGTCTAAACGTTTCAGATGTGGCGGTGAGCTGTCTTGTTACAAGGGAAATGAGGACTGATGGTCAGTTCAGAGTTGAACAGGATGATGTGATTGTGAACAATTTGGTTCAGACAGACTTAATGGTCAGTGAGGGGGAATGAATCAGTGGCAAGGGAGTGGAGTTTGTGCTGGGAGCAAAACATGATGGCTTTGGTCTACCCAATGTTGAGCTGGAGGAAGTTCAGACTCATTCAAGACTGGATGTCTTGACAGTAGAGTGGCCATTGACGGGTCAAGACAGGTGTAGCCGGGTGTCATTGGCATACATATGGAGGCTGTGTCTGCAGATGATGTCAGCAAGGGACAAGGTGAGGAATAGGAGGGGGCCATGGGTTGTGGGGGAGGGGCGGAATACTGGTAGTTAAGGTGAGGGTGGGAAGAGAAGCGATTCCTGGAGTTGCTCTGCCTACATTCGGATAGGAATTTAATCATGCAAGGGCAGACCCACTGAGCTGGGCAATGGAGGAAAGATATCAGGAGGATGGAGAAGACAAGCAGGATAAGCCACCACAATCACGGTCATAGAGGGTGTTTGCCACAGAGCTGTTTCAGTGCGGTAACCACCCCCTCCCCAATTTTGTGTTGATAGGAAATTTCAATATTGCTCCCTCAATAGTCCAGATCGTTTATGTATATGGTAAGTAAGGGTGGCCCCAAAACAGATCTCTGGAACACCAGTCACCACAACTTTACATTCTGAGAAGCATACCCACTATCCTTTGAAAACTTGCATTTATATAGCACCTTTCACATTGCCAGGATCTCCCAAACTACTATTCAAGTGTCATCACTATTACGTGGGCAAACACAGCAGCCAATTTGTTTTGGTGATGTTGGCTGAAGGGTAATTGTTGGTCAAGACACCACGATGATTCCCCTGCTGTTTACATGCTGTCATTTTTTTTACATTCACCTGAACAGGCAGATAAGGCCTATGTCATCAAAAAGACTCTACCCCTAACAATGCAGCACTCCCTCTACTCCCTTGAATTATCTGCTTAAGTCCTGGAGTCCCATCACCACCTTGGTCAGAAACAAGGGTGCTACCACGGAGCCTAGCTGACACTCTAAAATGTGGCCACATTCCTCTTAATTTCATTAGTCATATTGGCCATAAATCTCTTAAGTGATACCTTATCAAATGCTTTTTGAAAATCCACATAAATCACATCCACTTTATTTCCTTTTTCTTCAAATAATTCTCTAAGGTTGGTCAAACCTTTTACAAATCTGTGGTAACTGGCACTGATTAACTAATGTTTCTCCATGTAATTTCATCTTGTATTATTTGAGTTCTCTTCCTCATTTATCTATCCAATGCATTAATCACAAACCCATCCATGCAGTACCTGAAGATGAAGAAACATGGCAAGTGAAGCAGTGGAAATAACAGCTGGACAAGACTTCTTTCTGGGTACTTGGTGTGCTTGACTGAGCTTGGAATCCAGTAATGAAGGCTCTGATTTAGGAGTGCATCTGGCCACAATACAACTGGCTGATTAACCTGGACATTTTTTTAATGTTTCCTAAATCCCAGAATGCGGAAATCCATAAGGCACATTTATAGCCATCTATTTACACAAGCAATTCAAAGGCATTGTTGCAATTCAAATTATTTGTAAGAATATGACATTAGATGATCTTACATTTATTGTGTAATTTTATTGGATTCAATAGTTCCAAGTTTTTATAAAGAAATTAGAATGAATCAAAATAAAATAACACCATTCTATTTAAACTGATTATTTCAAATTACTACTGATAGGATTTTTCCATATTGCCAACACTCAGCTTGATTCCTATACCAAAGATGAACCCACAGTCCTACTGACCAGTACACATTGCTCACAGAGCATTAAATCCAAAGAAAGGCTATCGATCTCATTAGAGTCATGTGTTTTTAAAGTATTTGTTGAGAAACTGATTAAATAAAATTGCTTTTGAACTGTAAATTACCAAACCCAAATCGTACACTAATGCCCTTCATGGAAGCGAACCTGCCATCCACACCCAGTCTGGCCTAAATGTGACTCCAGCCCTACACTATGTGGTTTACTCTTAATGCCCTCTGATGTAGCTAGCAAGCCACCCAGTTGTAAACAATCACTACAAAGTTCAATAATAATAAGAAAATTGGATGGACCTATCAGCAACGACACAGACATTGTATCAGGAGAAAACAAAGGTAATCTCAGTTCTGTTGCATTTATATAGCACCTTTCACATTGTCAGGATGTCCCAATCTACTTTAAAGTGTCATTACTATTACGTGGGTAAACACAGCAGCCTCCTCATTAACATCTGGTGGCTGATGCTCAAATTGGAACAGCTGTCCCACAGATTAGTCAAGCAACAGCCTGATATTGTCATACTCACAGAATCATATCTATTGGCTAATACCACAGACTCACCCATCACCAACCTTGGGTATGTTCTGTCCCAGCAGCAGAATGGACCCAACAGAGGTAAGGGCACAGTGGTATAAAGTCAGGTTGGAGTGGCCATTGACCCCAGACCCCATGAAGTCTCATGATTTCAAGTCAAACAAGATCAAGGAAACCTGTTATTCACTGCTTACTGCCCCCTCAACTAACATACTAGGTGGATCAATTATAATGGGTCGACCAGCCTTCCTTACCTGTAATTATCTTATGAGAGCCTGTACAAAGCTTGTACCATGACAATTCTACTAATTCTAAGACTAAGACTGCATCACAGTACACTACAAAATGCTGGGAAAAGCACCAAAAAGTGTAAAAAATCAAATGTTCCTGGAGGGAACATCACCCCTGCTCCATCTCCCCCAGAAATAAATCTTGCATCTTCAGTGCTCACATACCTCTTCACAAAATTGCTAGATCCACTGGCTTGGGAATACACTTTTGTATACTTTAGTTTTTTCTCTGCAATGCAAGCAATGGATACATCTTGTTTATACCTATAGCTTAAGCAGTCTCAGCATAACCACGGGGGTGATTTTGTCAATGGGGGCGCGTTGGAGGCGGGACTGCTGCTTGTCAGGTTTCAGTCCCACCTCCATCGACTTGTGGCCAACCCACGCTATTTTCCCTTGAATGACCTTGTTAAGCCCGCCCAGGGGGCTTAGCAGGCCAAATAAGGGGAAGCCGGTTACAGAGAACGTCAGCATATGACGTTTCATCTGTCAAAAATTTTTGACAGATGAATTGTCAGCTCCGTGAAGCTGTCAAACAGTGACATTCTCTGTTGTTTAATGAGTCCTTGTATTCAAGACTCATCAAACCTCTTTTGTGAGCAGAAATTAGATGAATGTTGCATCGGGGAATGCAGCAGCCATCTGTCATCTCTGCCGGTGAGATGCGGGAGTCTCCGGTTCCCCAACGGTTGAAGCCTGCAGGAAGAAACAAAGGTATGTAAACATTTTCTATCACTTTTCACTCACCTCACATACTTACCTCTCCACACTTGCACCCATCACTCAGCACCACAGCGCACTTTTACACCCCGCAGACCCCCACAGACCCACTGCTCGCCTCGGTGACCCTGGCAGGGTTTCCCGACATCGGGAAGCCCGCGCCTCTGCTAGAAAATTGGGGAACACCTCTTAACTGCCTGTTAACTACCTGTTAACAGGCAGTTAAGTGGCTGTAATCCCCTTCCCGCCTCCAGGAGGCGGGGGTCGGCTACCCGCCTCATGGGAAGATGACACGGAGGCGGGTTGGGGGCAGGATGGGTACCCACCCCCAGATTCTGCCATTTTCTCGGCAGTCCCGCCTCCAAGCCCGCCTCCCCAGGGCTGGCAAAATCCAGCCCCAGGTGTCACATAATAGACTAGGCCTTTAGCTTTCAGTTTTCATAGTAAAAGGGACCAAACTCTGAGATATGATCCTAAAACATCAGTGAAAATCCTGGAATCCCATTTAATAAAACAGAATTTAACTTATTCAGTCATTGTAAAGAAGTGGTGTTGGGCATAGACCTATTTTTGGGGCTGTTTTTTGAGTTGTTGCTTGATTTGTTAGCTGTTTTGGGGCTGTGCCAGTTTTTCTGAAGCAGTTCATCAGCTTTTGTGAGTTTTCTGGTGTGACGTGTGTAATCCATGTTTTGGGGGTCAGTGTCCCCGATTTTAGGGGTGTCCCATACTGCAGAGTTAGGATGTTGAGAAGTATTTCAGGAATTGCTGTTCAGCCATTTTGAGAAGTGATGTTTAACAAAAAGCTGTAAAATGGTAGAAATACCTCAATGTCATACTGCCACTGCACTACAGATGGCAGCCTTGATATTAAGCACAGAGGTGATTCAAAATTGTTTCATTTTTGTATAGAACTGCAAGAGCTGATATTGGGGAAGTGAAATTTAGAATTTAAGGTAGAGTATTTCTTTTCTAAAACCGAATAGTCACGTTATTAAATGTGATATTAAATATTCTCAACCAAAACATTTTGATAAGCTTCCACCCTACTCTGCGAAATTTAAGGTTTGTAAATTAATAGACATGGAAAATTGAATTAAAAAAATCAAGTAGCTTATCAACACTTGCTATCTCGACTCATAATGAAGAATGGTTACTTGAGTTAGATATTGAGGGCACTGGGTTAGATACTGGCACTGCCTGCAGAACTATACCCCAGCAGGTTGGGATGGTGGAAAGGGAGAAAAAAGTGTTACTCTAAAAAAAAATTGATGCAGGGAGCCTAGTTAGTCTAGTAGTCTGCAGAGTTAACCTGGATTTATATAATAACATTTGTCTGCATATCTGTGTAGGTATACTTTGAAAATATAGTAAAACGTACTATTAAATAAAACTGCGGACTGTTGGTGGTCTTATGTCTGAAGAGACAGATGACAGCCTGTTCTGCATTGAAACAGGAGACGAAAAGAAAGATCTGCTCCATAATAAAGGAAAATTGAAGCCTCTGTGGATCGACCTAATTTTACATTCAATACAATTCTACATGCAATATGCAAACCTGCAGGATAACAGTTGCCAGTTCTTCAAAGCCTATAACAGTTGAGAAAGGAAACTATAATGGTTTTAAAGTCTATATAACTATAATTCCTATTTTAGGAGAGTTTTACAACCAAGCCCGATATCCACATGCATACACTTTCCAGCAAGGATCAATGGATGTGCTCAGGATTCTGGCTCACTTTTGTCCTCCCCAACCTAGGGACATGGAGGCTAATTGTTGCACATTAACTGCTGCTCCAGCTAAGATACAAAGCACTGTTTGGTATGCAGCATGTCAATTCAAAGGCATTATTCCAAAGCAAGTAGAAAGCACAGACTGCCTACTTTTTTCCTATAATCAATCAATTTATGATAAAGTGCTTGGCAACACATGCAAATGAATTGGGGTCTCCCTTCTGGGTGGGGAATCATGAAACTATTGCTTTAATTTCACAAGCTCACAAGATGAAGAAGGCCATTTAGCCCATCTTAATTCATCCAATCAGAGGGATCCTCACCTCCCCCCGCATCGTAGCATCCAATTCTTTATTTAATGATTCCAGAGATACTGCTTCCACTACTCTATTGGGAAATTTATTCCTGACTTTGATCACTCTATGTGTGAAGAAGAATTTCCTGATATCTGTCCTAAAGGCTCTCTAGTTTAAACCTGTGCCCCCTAGTTCAACTTGCGCAGTTTAAATTAAAGTAAAATTCTGGTTAACTGTTTCTGTACCTTTAACAATGTTATATACCTCTATAAACTCACCTATCAGATGCCTCCTTTCCAGGATGAAAAGTCCAGGTTTCTCTAGACTTTACTCATAACTCAGACACCTGAGATTGGGGATCACCCTCGGGGCTCCTCACTGCCTCCAGCACTTGAATGTCTCTCTCCTTTCCTGGCGACCAGAACTGGAAGCAGCATTCAAGATGCAGTCTGAGTATATCACGATAAAATTTGATCACAACATCTGTGACTTTTATTCTACTGTTTTGGCTGTGTAGTTTAACAGCCAATTAGCTTTGCTGATTGCGGCTCTGCGTTGACTGGACATGTTTAGCATTGAGTCAACTAGAATTCTAAGGTGTTTTTCAGCTTCACTCCTAGCTAGTTGAACACCATTCATGGAGTACATGTGGCATCTATTTTTTCTTCCAATGTATAACATTTTACCACTTGTCGGCATTAAATTTCATCTGCCATTATTCTGCCCACTTGTGTATCTTGTTCAACTCATTCTGTAATTTCTGAGCTCCCTCTTCTTGCTGCCCCTCCTAGTTTGATATTATCTGCAGATTTGACCACTTTGCATTGAGTTTATGAATCCATGTAATTTATGTAAATTAGAAAAAAACAGTAGTGATCCCAGCACTCGGCCCTGATTTTACTTGGGATAACTTTGTTTGGCGAGTTCATGCTGCCTTCCACAGGATCAAGTTCTTTTACCTCTCCGGTGTTTCCAAAAATAGGGCTAAAACATCTCTTTTTTGTCCACTCTGTGTGAGGAAATCAGAACGTGTGCTGCAGGCCTCCAAGACCAGGGCCTTCTGGCGGCCGATACACATCAGGAGCCAGGAGGCCCCGAGTGCTAGCAATTATCCAGGGAGGAGGAGTTGTGGGTGCATGTTTCAAAACCAAAATCCTACTTGCCTTCAAAGCTTCAGTCCAACCCCCAGGACTCCCACAGACTCTCTGGCCACAGGTTGTCATTTGGGTGCTCAGTGAGTGAAGTGACCAGAAAATGAGGCCACCTCAATAATATGCCAATGCTGGGCCTACATCTACTACATGTGCAGGCCTAGTTGCATTTCTTGGGGGAGCCCCAGGAAATTGTAGGGCAGCACAATGAGGACAGAGCCCTGATATAATGAGTTTGCACCTGTTTTTCCTCTACCCTGTGCCTGGGAAACACCAATTCCCCAGGTGCAGGGCAGAGGAAAATCTCCTCTACATATACCACTTACCACAATTCCTGCCGATCTGGACTTCTGCATTGTCCTCCTGCTGTACTTGTTTTGATGGTGTGCTTTCTTGCTCTTTTTAGTATATAATCAACTAGTCATGTACAAGAGGGAAATATATATTACAAAGAATTTAGTTTCTTAAATTGTAAACAGTTATTGTTCTAAAGAGTCCCCCTTTTTCACCTTCCAGCCTCCATAAATTCACTCATCTCTGCCCCTGCTTCAGCTTATCTGCTGCTGAAACCCTCATCCATGTTTTTGTTACCTCCAGACTCGACAATTCCAATGCTCTCCTGGCCTTCCACCCACCATAAACTTGAGCTCATCCAAAACTCTGCTGCCCGTATTCTAATCTGCACCAAGTCCCGTTCACCCATCACCTCTGTGCCCACTGACCCATTTTAAAATTCTCATCCTCGTATTCAAATCCCTCAATGGCATCACCCCTTTCTGTCTCTGTAACCTCCAGCAGCCCTACAACCGTGCCAGAACTCTGCATTCCTCCAACTCTAGATTTGTGCATCGCCCACTCTCTTCGCCCCACCATTGGTGACCATGCCTTTAGCCGTCTAGGCTCTAACCTCTCGAATTCCCCCCCCCCCCCACCCCCACCCCCCAAGCCATCTCTCCCTCTCTCTCTCGCCTTTAAAACCCTCTTTAAAACCTACCTTTTTGACCAAGCTTCTGGTCATCTGCCCTAATAGCTCCTTCTTTGACTTGGTGTCCATTTTTGTCTGATTACGCTCCTGTAAAGGCACTATATAAATGCAAGTTGTTGTTGTTATTTCGCTTTGTAGGAAAGAATTGTATAGACCTCCAACACTCACAAAATGGTCACCTGGGGGCGCTCTTGTATAGTGCAAGAATTGGAAAGAAATTGTGATTAAAACTTAAAAGTCTCTTAAAAGGAGAGCTGTCTGTGATTCTCTTCCGTTCCCAAGATGGATAGCAATTTATCAATATTATATCGCAGCTTTATCCAAAGAATAATGAATGACCAGAAGATCCAAGGTTAGACTGCCAGTCTGTGCTGAGTTAGCTGATCTGAGTGGCAACAACTGGGCCACTGTAATTAGCCTCAGTGCCTCTAGAAAAAAGAAAAGAAAGACTTACATTTCTATAGCGCCTTTCACGACCACCTGACGTCTCAAAGCGCTTTACAGCCAATGAAGTACTTTTGGAGTGTAGTCACTGTTGAAATGTGGCAGCCAATTTACGCACAGCAAGCTCCCACAAATAGCAACGTGATAATGACCAAATAATCTGTTTTTGTGATGTTGATTGAGGGATAAATATTGGCCAGGACACCAGGGATAACTCCCCTGCTCTTATTTGAAATAGTGCCTTGGGATCTTTCACGTCCACCTGAGAGAGCAGACATCTCATCCGAAAGACGGCACCTCCGACAGTGCAGCACTCCCTCAGCACTGCACTGGAGTGTCAGCCCAGATTTATGTGCTCAAGTCCCTGGAGTGGGACTTGCACCTACAAGCTTTTGACTCAGAGGCGAGTGTGCTACCCAGTGAGTCACAGCTGACACCATGGCTCGACTAGGGAGGAACAAAATCAGGTACCAGGGCTCCCGTTCCTAATCGCTGTTCAGTGATCCCTGGAAAGTGCCCATATCTGGGCAATGGATGAGAACAGGATCGGGCTCAGTTATAATGTCCCCCTTGGTTGTATAGCCTGTCACGATTCACTGTCTGGGTTCACACATGAAGAATTACTACTTCGACAAATCACTTAATAAGACTTCACTTACCCTCCCACTCAAAAATGTATAGTCACTAAGTGGTCATTAAGCAACAGATAAATGTGGGATTTGAGTCCTAGGTGGAGAGCAGGGAGCAGGAACTCTTCATGAGCAGCATGGTGAGCAGCACGGCTGTCAAACTCAGCTTTAGACATAAGCAGAACATTTTGTACATTGGAAGAATGTTTCAGCTAAACATTTTTCAGAGTAGCTGTGTTGAACGAAAATAATGTTTTTACATATCCCCAAGACTGGAGTTCATTGTATCCCAGGTAAGAAATAAATCATTAAAAGTGCAAGGTATTTTCCTGTGACTTCCCACATGGTGAGTTGTCGATTTTCACACAACCACCTGGGTAGGTAACGAATGGAGAATGCCTCATTGCTCACTGATGATAAACATTTTCAATTATAAATAAAAGATTATCTAACTTTATTTCACAAGGGTGCACATCTGCGCAAGAAAGCTACTGATTAGTAACTGTCATACAATATTTTTGTTGCTCCAGTTTTCTTGCCTTATACCTCCGCTCCTTAAGGTGATGCCGCATGTTCAGGTACAGTTGAACATTAAGTGCAAGCAAGCCATTCAGCTACTACAGTATATAGCTTTCATCTTGTGATGACACTGACTCATGCTAGGGTCTGGTTCCAGGAATGCCAGGAGCCCTTTGGTACGGTGCTTAAATGGCCATTCATCCTATGTGAGTATAGACAATGATGGCAGACTATTCAATCATCGAGGGCATCACAGTCTACCTTTATCTACCTTATCCAGGTATCGATACATCTACAAATTCCAGCATTGGATAGTAAGAGCGAGTGGGAATTCGTGATTGATCTTTATGCTCCCCCAACTAGCCTAGAGGCACTGAGGCAAATTGCAGCACCCCAATTGCTTCTCTGATTAAGATAGCTAACTCAGCAGAGACCAGGAATTGAAACTAAGACACATCAATCTGTATGGTTTAGTGTTAAACACCAGGCAGTGCCTTTACCCACTGGGCCATCAGGAGACCAGGCCTCCATAGTTGAGCTTGATGCTGCCTTTTCCCAAACTCCACACCACAATGGTCATTGAACAGTGATCAGGAGGGGAAACAATGGTGGATTTTCCTCCCCTGAACACGGGGAAACTGAGACCAAGTGTGCACTCCCACTCCCGACCCATTCTGAGATCAGCCAGTTCAATGAAGCAAAAAAGAATCTGGGACCTTGCTGGTCTGTATGGCTTCGTATCATACCATGTGCTTCACTTACTTTTTCTTTGGAACAGAGGAGGCTGAGGGGAGGCCTAATTGACGTGTATAAAATTATGAAGGGCCTAGATAGAGTGGATAGGAAGGATCTATTTCCCTTAGCAGAAGGGTCAATAACCAGGGGGCTTAGATTTAAAGAAATTGGTACGAGGTTTAGAGGGGATTTGAGGAGAAATTTTTTCACCCAGAGGGTGGTGGGTGTCTGGAACTCACTGCCTGAGAAAGAGTGGTAGAGGCAGAAACCCTCATCACACAAAAAAAGTACTTGGATACATACTTGAAGTGCCGTAACCTACAAGGCTACAGACCAAGTGCTGGAAAGTGGGACTAGGCTGGATAGCTCTTTGTCGGCCGGCACGGACAAGATGGGCCGAATGGCCACCTTCTGTGCCGTAAATTTCTATGATTCTTACCCACTGGGAAATGGTGGAACTATACTATCATCATTCTCAACAACGTAAAATATCAATTGTAGAGTAGAGTACATTAAGTTGTTGTGAAAAAATAGCTTCAAAAGCTAAATATGTGGATCAAATGCACAAACTACAGCTTCAAAGAGCACTTGTGCACTTCTAACATGTGGTGATAAATACACAACGCAACTTCAATTTCAACATCTTACGCCCACTTTGATGGATGAACAGATGGTGGGTAAATAGCTGTAAATATAACACGTAGGCACAAGAAACCAATACACTACCTAAATCAGCAAAATGTACATGTACAGATGGATCAGTCTGTCAAGCAATAAGGGAAATTACAGAATATTGTCCCTTTAGGAGTCTTCTTCACATGCAACCTTGGAAGAATTATGTGATTGTCCTCACTCCCATGGCCATGAAATATAAGGCTTCAATCCTCAATCTCATCTTGCTCTTTTTTCGCCCAAAATCAACATTCACATCTCATAGGGAATGGTAACATAGTGGTTATGTTACTGGACAAGTAATCTAGTAGGCCTAGACTAATAATCCTGAGAGATGTGAGTTCAAATCTCACCACGGCAGTTGTGGAATTTAAATTCAGTTAATTAAATAAACCTGGAATAAAAAGCTAGTGTCAGTAATAGTACCATGAAACTACCGGATTGTCGTAAAAACCCATCTCCCACCAGCAGGACAGACCCGCCAGAGGTGGTGGCACAGTGGTATACAGTCGGGATGGAGTGGCCCTGGGAGTCCGCAACATTGACTCTGGACCCCATGGCATCAGGTCAGGCAAAGAAACCCCCTGCTGATTACCACCTACTGCCCTCCCTCAGCTGATGAAATCAGTACTCCTCCATGTTGAACACCACTTGAAAGAAGCACTGACAGTAGCAAGGGCACAGAATGTACTCTGGGTGGGGGACTTCAATGTCCATCACCAAGAGTGGCTCGGTAGCACCACTACTGGCTGAGTCCTGAAGCACATAGTTGCCAGCCTGCAGCAGGGCATGAGAGAACCAACACGAGGGAAAAACCGAGTTGACCTCGTCCTCACCAATCTACCTATCGCAGACACATCTGTCCATGACTGCATTGGCATGATCTTCACTGCACGTCAATTACAAGAGAAATGCAGGGAACAGCACCAACCGCTGTACATGGCCTTCTTTGATCTCACAAAGGCCTTCGACGCTGTCAACCGTGAGGGATTATGGAGTGTCCTCCTCAAATTCGGCTGCCCTCAAAAGTTTGTCACCATCCTCCACCTGCTTCACGACGACATGCAAGTTGTGATCCTGACCAACGGTTCCACCACAGACCCAATTCACGTACGAACCGGGGTCAAGCAAGGTTGTGTCATCGCACCAACGCTCTTCTCGATCTTCCTTGCTGCAATGCTCCATCTCACCCTCAGTAAGCTCCCCGCTGGAGTGGAGCTAATTTACAGAACAAACAGGAAACTGTTCAACCTCCGTCGCCTCCAGTCCAGATCCAAGGTCGTCCCATCCTCTGTCGTCGAATTACAGTATGCAGACGACGCTTGCGTCTGCGCTCACTCGGAGGTTGAACTCCAAACCATCGTCAACACCTTCACCAAAGCATACGAGAGCATGGGCCTTACACTAAACATCCGTAAGACAAAGGTCCTCTATCAACCTGCCCCCGCCACACAGTACTGCCCCCCGATTATCAAAATCCACAACAAGGCCTTGGACAATGTGGACCACTTTCCATACCTCGGGAGCCTACTGTCAACAAGAGCAGACGTCGACGACGAAGTCCAACACCGCTTTCAGTGTGCCAGTGCAGCCTTTGGTCACCTGAGGAAGAGAGTGTTTGAAGACCAGGACCTCAAACCTGGCACTAAGCTCATGGTCTACAGAGCAGCAGTGATACCCGCCCTGCTGTATGCCTCAGAGACATGGACCATGTACAGCAGGCACCTCAAAGCACTGGAGAGGTACCACCAACACTGCCTCCGCACCAACATCAGTGTTCTCGCTCAGGCCAACATCCCCAGCATCGAAGCTTTGACCACGCTCGATCAGCTCCGATGGACGGGTCACATTGTCCGCATGCCCGATACGAGACTCCCGAAACGAGCGCTCTACTCAGAGCTCCGGCACAGCAAGAGAGCCCCAGGTGGGCAGAGGAACTGCTTCAAGGACACCCTCAAAGCCTCCTTGAAAAAGTGTAACATCCCCACCGACACCTGGGAATCCCTGGCCCAAGACCGCACAAAGTGGAGGAGAAGCATCCGGGAACGCGCCGAACACCTCGAGTCTCTTCGCCGGGAGCAAGCGGAAGCCAAGCTCAGGCAGCGCACGTCAACCCAAGCACCCCGCCCCTTCAACCACCGTCTGCCCCACCTGTGACAGAGACTGTAGGTCGCGCATTGGACTCATCAGTCACCTGAGAACTCATTTTTAATGTGGAAGCAAGTCATCCTCGGTTCCGAGGGACTGCCTAAGAGAGAGGGTAGCAGTGACCACCGCACAGTCATTGTGGAGATGAAGTCCCGTCTTTACACTGAGGACACCCTCCATCATGTTGTGTGGCACTACCACCGTGCAAAATGGGATAGATTCAGAACAGATCTCGCAGCTCAAAACTGGGCATCCATGAGGCGCTGTGGGCCATCATCAGCAGCAGAATTGTATTCCACCACAATCTGTAAACTCATGGCCTGGGATTTCTCTCACTCTACCATTAACATCAAGCCAGACGACTAATCCTAGTTCAATGAGGAGTGTAGAAGAGCATACCAGGAGCAGCACCAGGCATACCTAAAAATGAGGTGCCAACCTGGGGAAGCTGCAACACAGGACTACATGCATGCTAAACAATGGAAGCAGCATGCTATAGACACAGCATGCTATAGACACAACCAACGGATCAGATCAAAGCTCTGCAGTCCTGCCACATCCAGTCATGAATGGTGGTGGACGATTAAACAACTAATGGGAGGAGGAGGCTCCATGAATATCCCCATCTTCAATGATGGTGGAGCCAAGCACATGAGTGCAAAAAACAAGGCTGAAGCGTTTGCAACCACCTTCAGCCAGAAGTGCCGAGTGAATGATCCATTACGGCCTCCTCCTGCGGTCTCCACCATCACAGAAGCCAGTCTTCAGTCAATTCGATTCACTCTACGTGATATCAAGAAACGACTGAGCACACTGGATACAGCAAAGGCTGTGAGCCCCGACAACATCCCAGCTTTTGTGCTGAAGATTTGTGCTCCAGAACTAGCCGCGCCTCTA
Organism: Squalus acanthias; assembly: GCA_030390025.1. Classification (NCBI taxonomy): domain Eukaryota; kingdom Metazoa; phylum Chordata; class Chondrichthyes; order Squaliformes; family Squalidae; genus Squalus; species Squalus acanthias. The sequence continues at coordinate 35,262,239 of CM059429.1, forward strand.
GCCAAGCTGTTCCAGTACAGGTACAACATTGGCATCTACCCAACAATGTGGAAAACTGTTCAGGTGTGTCCTGTCCACAAAAAACAGGATAAATCCAATCCAGCCTATTACCGCCCCATCAGACTACTCTCAATCATCAGCAAGGTGATGGAAGGTGTTGTCGACAGTGCTATCAAATGGCACTTACTCACAAATAACCTGCTCACTGATGCCCAGTTTGGGTTCCGCCAGGACCACTCAGCTCCAGACCTCATTACAGTCTTGGGCCAAACATGGACAAAAGAGCTGAATTCCAGAGGTGAGGTGAGAGTGACTGCCCTTGACATCAAGGCAGCATTTGACCGAGCGTGGCATCAAGGAGCCCTAGAAAAACTGAAGTCAATAGGAATTGGGGGGGAAAACTCTCCACTGGCTGGAGTCATTCCCAGCACAAAGGAAAATGGTTGTGGTTGCTGGAGACCAATCATCTCAGCCCCAGGACATCGCTGCAGGAGTTCCTCAGGGCAGTGTACTAGGCCCAACTTGCTTCATCAATGACCTTCCCTCCAACATAAAGTCAGAAGTGGGGATGTTCGCTGATGATTGCACAGTGTTCAGTTACATTCACAACTCCTCAGATAATGAAGCAGTTCATGCCCGCATGCAACAAGACCTGGACGACATTCAGGCTGGGCTGATAAGTGGCAAATAACATTCGTGCCACACAAGTGCCAGGCAATGACTATCGCCAACAAGAGAGCGTCTAACTACCACCCCTTGACATTCAACGGCATTACCATCGCCGAATTCCCCAATATCAACACCCTGGGGGTCACCATTGACCAGAAACTTAACTGGACCAGACACATACTGTGGCTACAAGAGCAGGTCAGAGACTGGGTATTCTGCGGCAAGTGTCTCACCTCCTAACTCCCCAAAGCCTTTCCACCATCTACAAGGCACAAGTCAGGAGTGTGATGGAATACTCTCCACTTGCCTGAATGAGTGCAGCTCCAACAACACTCAAGAAGCTCAACACCATCCAGAACAAAGCAGCCTGCTTGATTGGCACCCCATCCACCACCTTAAACATTCACTCCCTCCACCACCGGCGCACCATGGCTGCAGTGTGTACCATCTACAAGATGCACTGCAGCAACTCGGCAAGGCTTCTTCAACAGCACCTCCCAAACCCACGACCTCTTCCACCTAAAAGGACAAGGGCAGCAGGAGCATGGGAACACCACCACATCCAAGTTCCCCTCCAAGTCACACACCATCCTGACTTGGAAATATATCGCCGATCCTACATCATCGCTGGGTCAAAATTCTGGAACTCCCTCCCGAACAGCACTGTGGGAGTACCTTCACCACACGGTTCAAGAAGGCGGCTCACCATCACCTTCTCAAGGGCAATTAGGGATGGGCAATAAATGCTGGTCTTGACAGCGACGCCCACATCCCAGGAATGAATAAAAGAAATTGTAACTCTCCAGTCACAAAAAAGTTTTTCCTAATTTTTGAGTATTATCAAATAAAGCTTTTTCCAGTTGTATAATTTGGAAATCAGTTCATAACGATATTTTGCTTCTAGTTTGCAGCTCCAACTTGCTCCCATCTTCTGAAGGTTTTCACTTCCATATTGTGGTAATTTCTTCATCATAATTCTGCTTTAGTCTGCATTGATTTTCTCTGTATGGAAGCAATCCTGGTTTCAAAGATTGCTTTCACTTAATGGAGTTCCTTCCACTTTAAGTGACTCAGAGTTGAGTCTGCAGTTTAAAGTTGAGAAGCACAAGCACTCGGGGTCGATTTTAACTGTTCCCACCGAGTGGGAAAGGATAATTGGGCGAGGTGTAAAACAGGAGGCTGACCTGCTACAGCTCATTGCTCACCCGTTAGGATTATAATCTAGAGCGGATTTTGATATTAAACTCATTGGCAACAAAGCTCAGCATATGGGTGTGGTGCTTGAATACTCCACATACACAGAATCTGGAGAAGCTATGGCGTCCTCCATGGCATACCTCTCCTTATGGAAGAGGAGGAAGAACAGCAGTGCGTGGAGGTGAGGGGAATAAGGCAGCATGGCAGAAGACAGTAGCCTGCCAGGTACTACCCTCCACTGCATGTCTATAGGCAGCAGGCCCGTCGAGAGGAATGTGGGGCCCAACATATCACCTTCGTTGGGGCCCAACTCCATATGCCGAGCTTTATTGACTCTTAGTTCCATTTCAAAATCTGCTGTAGTCTATAAACAAATGGAATTTAGGAAACGAGTGCAATTTTCATCATTTAATAAATCAATATTTTTTGGAAGTTTATTTAACAGAAAACAAAGAACTGCAGAGATAGCCCGGACAGCGATTGAAAATAAAAACAAAATTGCACACTGTATTACTATGGTGGATTCACAAGATAGCTTAATTAACCCTTTCCAAACAGGCTCAGTATATTCTACTGAATTTTGTCATGTAAGAAATAATGGCCCAAAAATTAGTGAGGGAGCCTTCGTGCGAGGGTAAGGCTTCCCCGCGATCTCTCACTGCGCGCTGGCTTTTTCAGTCCGAGCTCGCACGAACTTGATGTTCTGGACAGCAGCTGTGCAGGGCTTCCGTATCCCACAGGCGCAGTTAATTCGTGCGAGCTGTGGGATCACGTGACTCAGTTAGAGCCAATGGCAGCACACCATCTTTCATTCATAGCTTTCACAACAAGTGCTGTGAAAGCTATGAATCTATACCCCCCCAAAAGAACAGCTAAACCTCAATTAATTTTTTTTTAAAAACCATCACATTAATAAAATAAGTATAGTTAAATAAATTAACCATTTTAAACAAAAAATTAAATTTTTGAAAAAATTTTAAATCTTTTAAAAAGTTATAAAAATAAACTTACCTTTCTTTAAAGTCTCTAAAAAAGATATACCTGTTGAAAAAAATTAAAAATAATACTTAATTAACTACTTACCTTGTTAAAAGAGGGTCTTACGCCTCCTTTCTTTATGTGCAAAATCTTCCATACTTACCTGCGCGTTCAAAGCACTAAGTGCACTGCGTGCGCGCAGCCTGTAGCACGCACGCGGTTCACCTAGGAACCGCCCCCTTTTGAAATCACCAAGTGCCGGTTTTCAGCGCATGCGCAGTGCATGCAGAAAACCGGCAATTGGAGACAGAATACGCGAGAGTACACAGTGCGTACTCTCGCGTAGCAACACTAATTTTGGGACCAATAAACTACAACTTTGAACACAATATTTTTACTAAAACCGTACTGCAAACGTTTTCCCTGCCACTGTATACTGCTGCTCCCTTTCACTCCAGACGTTTCCAACACTCCCCTTTAAGGTGCTGCTGCAGGCTCATCAAAATTCAGTCACGCACCAGGCGTCTGGGCCCCCCAGCTTGGCGAGCCACCGATAAGAAACACGTTTCATGCTGACAGCTAATCAGATTCATGACATGAGGCCGAGCCACAAAAATGGCTCCAACTCCATCAGGCAGGGGAATTCATGCTCTGTCCACCTGATTAATGTTAAATCCAAAAATTGACCCCATGGTATTCCACGGTTACCTATTGTGTAATCTTCTATTTATTAGGCTAAGCAGATAAAAAAGGCATCCATTTGACAATTAGTAACATATTCAGCTTATGTTGTACAAAGTATAATGACTCGATTCAAGAAAAGAAATATTTTAGGCAATATTACCGCTTGAACAAACTGTAATGTACTACCCATTTTACTGCCGAAATATTTGAAATGAAATTAATACATATAAGTAGAAATGATGCATCCTAGGACGCTGAGGGAAGTGAAGGAAGAAATCGCGGAGGTACTGACCATAATCTTCCAATCCTCCTTAGAAACGGAGGTGGTGCTAGAGGACTGGAGAATTGCAAATGTTACACCCTTGTTCAAAAAAGGGTGTAAAGATAAACCTAGCAACAACAGGCCAGTCAGTTTAACCTCGGCAGTAGGAAAGCTTTTAGAAACAATAATCAGGGACAAAATTAACAGTCACTTGGACAAGTGTGGATTAATTAAGGAAAGCCAGCACGGATTTGTTAAAGGCAAATCGTGTTTAACCAACTTGATTGAGTTTCTTAATGAGGTGACAGATGGGGTTGATGAGGGTAATTGCGGTTGACGTAGTGTACATGGATTTCCAAAAGGCGTTCGACAAAGTGCCACATAATAGGCTTGCCAGCAAAGTTGAAGCCCATGGAATAAAAGGGACAGTGTAGCATGGCTAAGTGATAGGAAACAGAGAGTAGTGGTGAACGGTTGTTTTTCGGACTGGAGGAAGGTATACAGTGGTGTTCCCCAGGGGTCAGTTCTAGGACCACTGCTTTTCTTGATATATATTAATGACTTGGATGTTGGTGTACAGGGCACAATTTCAAAATTTGCAGATAACACAAAACTTGGAAGTATAGTGAACAGTGAGGAAGATAGTGATAGACTTCAAGAGGGCATAGACAGGCTGGTGGAATGGGCGGACATGTGGCAGATAAAATTTAACGCAGAAAAGTACGAAGTGATACATTTTGGTAGAAAGAATGAACATATAAAATATAAACTAAAGGGTACAATCCTAAAGCGGGTGCATGAACAGAGAGACCTGGGGATATATGTGCACAAATCGTTGAAGGTGGCAGGGCAGGATGAGAAAGCAGTTAAAAATGCTTACGGGATCCTGAGCTTCATGAATAGAGGTATAGAGTACAAAAGCGTGGAAATTATATGATGAACCTGTATAAAGCACTGGTTCGGCCTCAACTGGAGTATTGTGTCCAATTCTGGGCACCGCACTTTAGGAAGGATGTGAAGGCCTTAGAGAGGGTGCAGAAAAGACTTACGAGAATGATTCCAGGGATGAGGGACTTCAGTTACGTGGATAGACTGGAGAAGCTGGGATTGTTTTCCTTAGAGCAGAGAAGATTGAGAGGAGATTTGATAGAGATGTTCAAAATCATGAGGGGTCTAGACAGAGTAGATAGAGAGAAACTGTTCCCATTGGCAGAAGGGTCAAGAACCAGAGGACACAGATTTAAGGTGATTAGCAAAAGAACCAAAGGTGATGTGAGGAGAAACTTTTTTACTCAGTGAGTGGTTAGGATCTGGAATGCACTGCCTTAAAGGGTGGTGGAGGCAGACTCAATCACTGCTTTCAAAAGGGAATTGGATAAGTACCTGAAGGAAAAGAAATTGCAGGGCTACGGGGAAAGGGCAGGGGGAGTGGGACTAGCTGAAGGGCTCTCGCAGAGAGCCGGCACGGGCTCGACGAGCCGAATGGCCTCCTTCCGTGCTGTAACCATTCTATGATTCTATGATTTATAATGGCTGGTGTTGTTGCTCCTGACAGTTAATGACAAATGTGGTGAAGATTAGATGAAAGGTAATAGTTGCTCAAAACTAATGCCATGTTGCCCTATCAGTAAGGAACCTGCAGGGACCCAAAAGATAGGCTACAAGTTGCAAATGAGCTAACTTTGCAAAAACCTATTAAGAAAAGTTATATCAATCTAAAGAATCTCTGGAATAAAGGGGATATACAGCAAAAGCTAAGCATCCATTGCTGTCATTAGTTCGATTGCATCATTTGTTAATCACAATCAGTTCAGACTGGCAGATCTTTCAGTGCTTCTCTGTCCACTTGAAGGCATCATAAAAGAAAGAACATGAGTATTTTAGATCTTTGGTCGGAAAGCGCGGCTCCTCCAATTGCTATCCAGCAAACCCAGCTGAAAGGATACCATGTGTGGATACTGGGTGGGGACTGGATCCAGCTCGGCTCCGATCCCCTCCACAATTGAATAGCTCACTGACGCTCACAGTCTAGCTCAAATATGAAGAATGGACACTTGGAGATCTTACATGCAGGAGATCCGGGACGTGTTACAGCTGAAGCTGTTTATGGGCTGGAAAAATACCCCAACAAGGGGAACTCCCAATGGCAGAACCACTGACAAAATACATACACCCCAAGGTCTCTCTGTTCCTGCACCCCCTTTAAACTTGTATAATTTAGTTTCTATTGCCACTCCTACCAAAATGTATCACTTCACACTTCTCTGCGTTAAATTTCATCTGCCAGATGTCTGCCCATTTCACCAGCCTGTCTATGCCTCGTGAAGTCTGTTACATTCTCCTCATTATTTACTACATTTCTGAGTTTCATGTCATCTGCAAACTTTGAAATTATGCCATTTATACCCAAGTCCAGGTCATTAATATATATCAAAAAGAGCAGTGGTCCTAATACCAACCCCTGGGGGAGACCACTATATACTTCCCTCCAGTCTGAAAAACTACCGTTCACTACTACTCTCTATTGTCTGCCCCTTAGTCGATTTTGTATCCACACTGCCACTGTCCAATTAATCCCATGGGCTTTAATTTTGCTGACAAGTTTAACCCCAGCTGCTAATATACTTCCCGGTAGATATTTATGTTTACATAAACTATTTTGTTTTAACAACTTATTTAATTAGTCAGATTTGATGCTAGAATAATGTTTCTTGTAGTCGATTTTTTAGCCCATTTATTTTTCACAAACATTTGATTTTCTTTATATAACCTGTAATTGCTTTTTGGCTTTGGCTTTTTAATTTTAATATCTAAAAATCATGACCGCTGCACAACCTCCGTGCCCAGTACTCTGGTTCTCCGTCAAGCGAGGCTCTCCATGGGAGCAGAGCCTCCAATAATTTACATTTAATGAGATATCATAGTATCACAGCTAATAAGCAATACATACTAAATGCAAGCTTGTACAAATCCTATGTTAGTTTTTTTGAAAATATTTTCATCCCCTTAAAATGTATTTTTCTTGCCTTCATTCTTAGGTACTCCCATGCAGCACAGCACTCCCAGACCAGAAAGTGAGCCAGCTGCCTGCTCCGAGACCCCTGCTAATGTTAGGGAAACAGCTACTATGGCCACAAAAGTGGCACAAGCCTTCCCACCAGTTTCCTCTTTCTCTCTCTCAAGGACAGCACCTTGCTTGCATCTGCTTGGTGCTACCCCAATCACCCCAATCAAGATTGAGATCTCTGTGCGTGTGAGGTACAAAACTTAATGCTCAACGATTCAGCCATACCCGACTTTTTAAGCGTACGTACCACTATTCTATTGGAAACATTTTTCCTCTGTTATCCGTAACATTTTAGTGCCAACCATCAGGTGATCACTATTTTTCTGATACTGGTTACAGTGTTTTACCAAGCACTGTTGTTCCAGTCTACCACAAAGGGCATCTCTTTAGAAAGTCTGATATCAATATCCCACAATAAGTTTACTCATTGTAGTACAATTATCCATTTACACTAGCAAGGTGATGCCAAGGTACTGTTGATAGATTTTTGTAGGTCACCAAAAATGTGGATAACAGTCTGCAGTATGAATCAGTGTTTTATATGTGATGTACAGAATAAACTCCTTTTGTATAGTTGCTGAACCCATTAGTAATATTAGCCAGATACATTTAAAGAGGGAAAATTAAATTATTGTATTAATAATTTTATAAACAATCCATCACTGCAAACTAAGGATAATAAAATGCAGTAAATTCTTGTTTCAATAGTGCACAACACCATCGCACACCTCCGCGTGTCTCTGCAATCAATGTGCCACCTCCTATCTGCTCATATGGCATAAGACCCACGCTCTTGAAGTCCCTCTCTAACTCCCTCTGCCTTTCTACCTCCCTCTCCTCCTTAAGATCCTCCTTAAAACCATCAGCCCGGATTTTCTGTTCCCCATGACGGCGTACACTGAGCGTATGCCGCCGTAAGCCTTGTAAAAGGCCCCGCAAGTTCTGGGTTTCCAGATGTGCTGCGCATGCGCGGAAACCCAGAACTTGCGACCTGTCAAGCTTCCCCTTGACAAATCATCTGCACTGACCCAAAAATCACTTTCGCAGGTGCAGAGTTGTGCTATTTGCCCAACTCCTGCCCAGCAAATGCCCACGAAACCCTTACGCCTGATAAAAGCAGGCTTGGCTTGCTTTCACCAGCGTTAGGGTTAATATAAATCTTAAATTAAACATTTAAAAATAAAAGAAATACACAAACATTTAAAATAGTTTATGTAAATTTTGGCGCGGATTAAAATGTTTAAAATTATTTTTCAAAAAATTAAATTTTTATTTTAACTTTTATTAAAGGGTCTTTTAATTAAATTGGAAAATGGGAACATTTATTTTTATTTCAGTTGTGTAAATTATTTAATTATTTGGGGATTGGGTTCATGCTTATGGGAATTCCGTTCGTAAATGGAATCCCCATAAGCATATGAGGAATCCTCCTTTGTGATAGGAGGACCTGGTCCACATGATCGCAGGGACGCTTCCAAACCGCCTGCGTCCCTGGGATCTGTGGACCTTTACACAGGCGTACGCCTGCAGGCCCAGGACCTGATGTCTCTGAAGCTTGGGAGCCAGCAGGTAGATGCAAATTTTTTTATCGGGTCGGAGGCATACTCCGGAGGTATGCCTCCGACCGCAAATTCCGGCCCCACATCTTTCACCAAGCTTTTTATCCCCCTCCTAATATCTCTTCTGGCTCAGCATTTATTCCCCACCCCCACCCCCACCCCCCTTATGTCTTAAATCTAAACAGAGCAAACTACGTAGGTATGAGGGGCGAGTTGGCTAAGGTGGATTGGGAAACTATATTAAAAGGTATGACAGTGGATGAGCAATGGCTAGCATTTAAAGAATTAATACATAATTTACAACAAATATACATTCCTTTAAGGCACAAAAACCCCACAGGAAAAGTGGTCCAACCGTGGCTAACAAGAGAACTTAAAGATAGTATTAGATCAAAGGAAGAGGCTTATAATGCTGCCAAAAAGAGCAGTAAGCCTGAAGATTGGGAGGATTTTAGAATTCAGCAAAGGAGGATCAAGAAATTGATTTAAAAAAAAGGGAAAATAGAAGATGAGAGTAAACTAGTGAGAGACATAAAAACAGACTGTAAAAGCTTCTAATGGTATGTAAAAAGGAAAAGATTAGCAAAAGTAAATGTGGGTCCCTTACAGGCTGAGACAGGAGAAATTATAATGGGGAATAAGAAAATGGCAGAGAAATTAAACCAATACTTTGGGCTGGATTTTACCAGCCCTGAGGAGGCGGGGACTGCTGGGAAAGTCAAAAAGAAAGGGAGCGGGTCTGATGATTGAGAGTAGACTGATGGGGCAGTAATTGGCCGGGTTGGATTTGTCCTGCTTTTTGTGGACTGGACATACCTGGGCAGTTTTCCACATTGTCGGATAGATGCCAGTGTTGTAGCTATACTGGAACAACCTGGCTAGAGGTGCAGTTAAGAGGCTTTTCCCAATTTTTCGACTGCTGCTGCGGGCTTCCCAACGTCGGGGAACCCCACCAGGGTAAGTGAGGCGTGCTATGGGTCTGTAGTTATGTTGGTGTTTGGATGACAGCTGCAGAAGTGGTGTGAAGGATGCAATGGAACAATGGTTAGTATCAGAGGTAAGGAAATGTTGGGGAAGTCATTTTTAATGTGGTTAGATGTTTCCGCAGGTGACAAGCTGTGAAGTGTTTGTGTAGCCTTATCTCATCGGGTGAAGTGACGGATGGCTTCTGCAATCACAGCTGCAGCTGCCATCTGTTTTATCCTAAGGAGAGAGTAATTGGAGAGCCTGGGTGTAAGGGCTCACCTTTGGACAGTGATTGTCAGTGTTTGACAGCACCTCAATGCTGTCAAACACTGTCAAATCATCTGTCAAACAAGTGTGGTGCATATGCCTTTAAGAAAACCGGCAAATGAAGCGTCATCAACTGACGTCATCTGACACCGGCTTTCCCTTAATTGGCCGGCAAGCCCGCAGGGCGGGCTTAAGAAGGCCAATCAGGGCAAAATAGCGTCAGTTTGTCAGACGTCTCTGGGGCGGGACTAGAACCCGGAAGGCAGCAGTCTCACCCCCAACTCGTCTCGGTAAGTAAAATCCAGCCCTCACGGAAGACAACGCAAAAAACATCACGGAAATAGTGGAGAACCAAGGGTCTAGCGTGAAAGAGGAACTGAACGAAATTAGTATTAGTAAAAAAGTAGTACTGGAGAAATTAATGGGACTGAAAGCCAATAAATCCCCTGGACCTGATGGCCTACATCCTAGAGTTTTGAAAGAATTGGCTATAGAGATAGTGGTTGCATTGGTTGTCATTTTCCAAAATTTCATAGATTCTAGAATGGTTTCCGTGGATTGGAAGGCAGCAAATGTAACCCCACTATTTAAGAAAGGAGGGAGAGAGAAAACGGGGAACTACAGCCCAGTTAGCCTGACATCAGTAATAGGGAAAATGCTAGAATCTATTATTAAGGACGTGGTAACAGGGCACTTAGAAAATAATAATAGGATTGGGCAGAGTCAACACGGATTTATGAAAGGGAAATTGTGTTTGATAAATCTGTTAGAGTTTTGGAGGTTGTTACTAGCAGAATAGATAAGGGGGAACTAATGGATGTGGTGTATTTGGATTTTCAGAAGACATTTGATAAGGTGCCACACAAGAGGTTATTAAACAAAATTAGGGCTCATGGGATTGTGGGTAATATACTAGCATGGATGAAGGATTGGTTAACGGACAGAAAACAGAGAGTAGGAATAAACGGGTCATTTTCGGGTTGGTAGGCTGTAACAAGGATCAGTGCTTGGCCCTCAGCTATTCATAATCTACATCAATGATTTGGATGAGGGGACCAAATGTAATATATCCAAGATGATACAAAGCTGGGTGAGAATGTAAGTTGTGAGGAGGATGCAAGGAGGCTTCAAGGGGATATAGACAGGCTAAGTGAGTGGGAAAGAACATGGCAAATGGAATATAATGTGGAGAAATGTGGTGTTATCCACTTTGGTAGGAAAAATAGAAAAGCAGAGTATTTTTTAAATGGTGAGAGATTGGGAAATGACCTGGGTGTCCTTGTACACAAATCACTGAAAGTTAACATGCAGGTACAGCAAGCAATTAGGAAAGCAAATGGTATGTTGGCCTTTATTACAAGAGGATTTGAGTATAGGAGTAAAGACGTCTTACTGCAATTATATAGGGCCTTGGTGAGACCACACCTGGAGTATTGTGTACAGTTTTGGTCTCCTTACCTAAGGAAGGATATACTTGCCATAGAGGGAGTGCAACGAAGGTTCACCAGACTGGTTCCTGGGATGGGGGATTGTCCTATGAGGAGAGATTGAGTAGACTAGGCCTATATTCTCTAGAGTTTAGAAGAATGAGAGGTGTGATCTCATTGAAACATACAAAATTCTTACAGGGTAGATGCAGAGAGGATGTTTCCCCTGGCTGGGGAGTCTAGAACCAGGGGTCACAGTCTCAGAATAAGGGGTCGGCCATTTAGTACTGAGATGAGAAATTTCTTCACTCAGAGGGTGATGAATCTTTGGAATTCTCTACCCTAGAGGGCTGTGGAGGCTCAGTTGTTGAGTATATTCAAGATAGAGATTGATAGATTTTTGAATATTAAGGGAATCAAGGGATATGGGGATATTTCAGGAAAGTGGAGATGAGGTAGATCATCAGCCATGATCTTATTGAATGGTGGAGCAGGCTCGAAGGGTCTACTCCTGCTCCTATTTCTTATGTTCTTACACCTCTGTCAAGCTTCCTCGGATGTTTTTATGGATTAAAGGTGCTATTAAAATGCAAATAATAGTAGTAATATTGGCTCGTGCGGAGCATAAGCACCGGCTGTAAATTCTATGTAATAAAAATCTATGTAGCAGTAGTAGAATAGTAACAGTAATGGTAGTGTGGGCCACCCTATGGGTAGAGAGAAATAAACCATCACTTTCATGTGCTCAAGATGCTATCGACAGCATTACCCATATAACATCACCCTGAAACCCGAGAGGGGAGGCAGACTTCACCTGGCAAAATAACGGCATTGAAAGGTTTAGCACTTCATTAATGATGGAGCCGTCAAATTCTCCTGACCACTCCCGCTCCGTATATGTTAGGAAGACATACACATCTGACTCCCTGAAGTTTGCCACTCATTCCTTTCATCTGGTTGTCATCCTTCTCACCCAGGTTGCCTGCTTCACCCAGTGCTGGCAGTGCCCCTTTCAGCAGCAGCAGGTATTATATCCTACTGCTGCCCCAGGTCTCTGCCTCTCCTCCAGGGATTAAATATTTATTTTGGTTAGCTGTATCTTTAGATCCTTTGTTTGTGTGTCAGGGGAGGGGGCAATACACAAGATTCTTCCGGGTTTTCATTGAGAGTCAGCTTACCTTAGTTGTGCCACGGCCTGTACTCAGAAACTAACTAGGTCAAAGATTATTTGGTGGCCGCGGTGTGTCGTTAAGGTGCTCGGCTGATGTTTGCTGCCTCCTCATTCCCGAGCCTGTGATTTTCTATCCATTAGATCAATGGGTGAAAAATTATGGGCTGTCAAACACAGAATTGGAAAATTCTGGCCCTCATGTCTGTTAGCCGGAAGACTAAGGGCATTGACAAACTCCTTATCTCTGATAACGGATATGCTTGGGATAAAGATAGTTAATGGCATTGAAATTCCATGGGTAGCAATGCCCTCAAACACTGACCCCCACCAGAGTTTGTGGGATCAGTGGTCGAGCGCTTCACTTGCATGAGACTAGCACAAGTGCCACTTTGGGTGCTTCCTTTTTCGCTCAGCTGCCCCATGCAACAGGAATCTAGGGCAGTCACCCACACATGGGGGCAGCTTGGTGATACCCAAAACTTTTCACCCGACTCTGCCACTACTCCGTTAGGACTCCAAGCAAGGGAGCCAATCCAGGAAATAATTTTTTTTTTTTAATTGGTCTTTTTGGGGATCCAGGCTACAAAACCAGTCCACTTGCACCTTTGCGGAGGCAGGTCTCCTTATTTTTCCTTGGCATACTGGCCGCAACTGATACACTCAGTTCCCATCCGGGGCAGGAATAGGAACTCCCACCTTAGAGAGAACCTACCCTCAGCTCGCTATTTGCTGTCTAAGGGGTCGACAGCAGTTCCACACTTTGCAAAGCAATGCAGAAACTGGTAGTAAATGCATCGACAACGCAACTAGAGTCCCCATTTCCTTGGAGTTGCGGCTAGAGATCGGTAAAACCCATTGGAATTTTGGGACCAATGTCAATGTTATACAGTATGTGACATTAAAGACTTCTTTTGGCATAAACACAGCCCTAGCTGTTCAACTTTAGTTCAGTTAGTTTGTGAAGATGAACTCAAATGAGGTCGACATGGGAATCACACTGGTCACATGACATTGAATCAGGAAGTCTATGAAAGACTGCTTATCCAAAAATCTTACAGATTATTGGACTATGAAAGAAATATTTTGAAAGGGGATAGCCTCGTCTCCTGTAGACTGATTCTAGTGTTTCTGTACTGCAGCTATTGGAATGGAGCAGCTCTACATGCAGACAGATATTTGAAATGAAAGGTCATGTTGGGGCAAAAAATGAACTAAAATGAAAGGTATCTGAATTGGGGTGTCCAAGTTACAGCCTGTGGACCAGTAGAATCTATAGCAGCAGCTTTAACAAGAGTTACATTATGGATAAAATGTCCCTCCATCCAGATAATCAAGAATAATATTTCCATTTTGGGGCAGGGGATTTCTGGAATATGAAGTTATTTAAACAACTTTCCTTCCCCTTGAGTTTTGGAATACTGATGAGCTCAGTTAGTGGTGGCCCAACCGAATGTTTGCTTTTGTTCTGTAGGTAAAGTGTAATCTGTCATTTCATTAACAGTGTTAATAATGCGTAACAGCACAGAACATCCATTTTATAACAGCAAACAGCAAGAATAAATATACAGCTGGCATTTAAGATCAAAGATGGGCTGTAAGCTTGCGTCAAAGGCCAGAGATAGAAAGCTTATAAGACCAGTCTGTGTTTGCAAAGGGCACTTTGTACTTGCACTCGGTGTCTGATTTTTGTGTGTCGGAAACTAGCAAATCTCCCGTGGAGTTGCTCAGTGAGTCAGATTAATTATTTAAAAACAGCAGGGATGTTTATGCCATATAGCTGATTATATCAGGGCCACTGATATACAGACAGTATATCAAATTCTATTTTTATTAAATGGTATTCCAGGATTTTTACTGCTGCTTTGGGGATTGAATTCTACAACTTGTTCTGTTATTCTTTGAAAAATGTAAATGAGTGCCTTTTAAAAAAAAAAATATACACATGTTCCTTTACCTTATGGTACACAATGGATAATGTACATGCTAAATTTATTCTGACTCGGAGTAAAACGGGTGCGAGAAAGGCTGGGGTTCAATGGCCGGGGGGGGGGGGGGGGGGGGGGGGAGGAGGAGAAAGAGAAATTAGAGCAAAATCAAGGCTTAAAAAGCAATGATAATTATCAGGGTATAATACTGTTAAAAACTATATAACTAAAGCAAAAAAGGAAATTAGTTAGACTAAGCAAGAGAATGAGAAAAGATTGGTAGTCAGCATAGAGAAGCAGCAGCAAGTCCCTCCATAAGCATATAAGAAGTAAAATGATAGTCAAAAAAGGGGTGGGATGACTTAACAATGAAGGAGACAATCTTGTCATTAAGAGTGAAAGAATGACATACTTAAAGTATTTTGCCTTCGTTTTTCGAGGGAGATGAAAATGGGAATGAAGAAGTACCCGAGGAAGATGTAGGACAGCCACTACTGGAAATAAATATTCAGAAAGGAAACTATTCAAAAAGTTAATAGGATTGGAAATTGAAAAGTCACCAGGCCCAAATGATATGCATCCCAGAATAGTGCAGGAGGTCAGAGAGGCAACACGGTGGCATAGTGGTTAGCACTGTTGCCTCGCAGCGCCAGGGACTCGGGTTCGAATCCGGCCTCGGGTGACTGTCTGTGTGGAGTTTGCACATTCGCCCCGTGTCTACGTGGGTTTCCTCCGGGTGCTCCGGTTTCCTCCCACAGTCCGAAGATGTGTGGGTTAGGTTGATTTGGCTATGATAAATTGACCCTTAGTGTTAGGGGGATTAAATATGTGGGTTTACGGGGATAGGGTGGGGTTACGGGGATCGGGTGGGATATGTGTCGGTGCAGGCTCGATGGGCCGAAATGGCCTCTATCTGCACTGTGGGGATTCTGTGATTTCTGTAAAGATATTAACTATAATTTTACAAAAATTGTTTGAAACTGAAATTGTGCCAAGGAACTTGAGGAAGGCAAATATTAAATTCTATTCAAGAAAAATGAATAAGCCAGGAAGTTATAGGCCAGTTATCCTGATCATGATTGTGGATTAATTTCTAGACTGCATAACATGGAATAAAATTAGTGAGCATTTAGAAAGACATGGGCTAATCAGGGATAGTCAGCATGGAGTTGTAAAAGGCAGGTTGTTCTTGACTGATTTTCCTCAAAGATTCAATTAAATTAATGTATAGATAAAGCACATCAGTAGATGTTGTATATGTGGATTTTCAGAAGGCATTTAATAAAGTGCCATGTAAGAGACCTGTTGCAAAAAATAAGGCACATGGTATTAAAGGAAATGAATAGAGTAATGACTAAAGAATTAAAGCAGAGAATACAGGTAAACAGTTGTTTTACAGAATGATAAGATTTGTGTTGTGGTATACTGGGACCTTTTGTTTCCCATTTCTAATTTAGCCATAGGTATAAGATGAATTAGATCAAAATTTGCTGGCGATACCAAATTAGGGATAGGGCAAACTGAGGAAAATACAGGAGATTCAGGAGGACATAAGCAGTTTAGTGGAGCAGGCAAAGTGGCAAATGCAATTCAGTACAAAGAACTATATAGTATACATTTTATATATACACTTTATACATTTTGGGGGGAAAAATTGGAGTATCTTAAGACAAGACTCCGAGTTGAATGGAGGAACAGAGAGAAGTAGGGGTACGGATACATAAATTTAAGTGAATAGGTGTTCTGCAGTACACCCCCAGAAATAATTCATAATCTGGATTCCATTTGTCTTTTTATGGTCTTTTCTACCTGCACTTCCACCTTTAAACAGTTAGCATTGGCACAGATATTGGGGTCAAATGGCCTTCTGTGCTGTACATGCTATGATTCTATATGATTCAGGCACACTCCAGATATTTTCTCTTATGCCAAGTGCCAGGATTGATTCCACAGATAAGACTGAATGCCATATTAACCAAACGTGACCTTATGTGAGATGTAATTGAGGATAACATACTATGGTAGATTTTAGAACACTGGTGACAATGCAGAAATAATTGAGCAATCAAAATTGATTTAAAAAAAATTCCAATCCTGCCCTTCATTTTCTAGCTATGGACTTTGTGATGTCAGGAAAAGTCTGAACAGACCATGACAGTGACTTCAACAAATTTATATTGGCCAGCAGCAGTAGTAATGTGCTTCCAGAGTCAACTTGCAAAACTATCTCCTTGCAACACTGCTGGCAAAAATCAGGACTTGATGCGGAGATGCCGGTGTTGGACTGGGGTGGACAAAATTGAGAGGTCGCACAACACCAGGTTAATTTACTTCACCTGAGGAAGGAGCAAATCGATAGCTCCGAAAGCTTGTGATTTCAAATAAAACTGTTGGACTATAACCTGGTGTTGTGCGACCTCTCAAAATCAGGACTGCCATTGGAAGTAGCACTGTAAGGAGCATTGGATGTTGTAATTAGGGTGACTACTCAAATTTCAATTCATAAATCATGGGTCCAGAGATGTATTCCTCAGTTCCAATACTGTTATTTATTTTAATACTAATTAAGATATGCATAAGTCATTTGATGCTTTCATATTTTGTTGAGACTCAATTAAACAGAATGGCAATTGGATTCCACCATATACAGTATATTTTATTTTTAAGCAAATGAAATTCAATTACCCAAATTTAGTAACTAACTTCCATAAATGGAAGATTTTCTCAAGACATCATATTCACATCACATTACAAAGTGAAGTGTTCCACTTCATTTATTTACCTGGTTGCAGTACATTTATACAATCCAGTACCGGCCTCTTCATATCTTAAGTTTTTAATTATTAGAATTTAACATTTTCCCTAACCAGCATTTCCCAAAGAAACAAATACAAACTTGTATACAAATAACATTCATTTTGAAATAAAATCACTTAACTTACAAAATCATATTTACTAACATTCACATATGTATCACTATTCACAAATTTAAAGTTTAAGTTTTGCAATTCTATATTAACTTTTAATATGGGTGAATTCTAGGGTCCAGTGATTAAGTGTTGGCTTTATTAAGAGAAATGGCTCCATGGCTGGTCATTGATGAAAGGTTAGCTGGGTTAACATTGATGGGTCAATTTTACTTGTCATAATTGGATTATATATCAAAATATAGAGATATATATTTAATTTAAGGGCTCAACATGACTTTAAAGCAACACATTGCAAACATACTGAAATTCTTTAAATAGGTAACTAAATTTGTAAGTGAAGGATAGTTAGGGGAAGAAAGTTTACTTGAATGGTCAGAAGGCATTTGATAAAGTTCTATATGAAGATTAAAAGAATTAATTTGTAGAATCAAAGGCACATAGTTGCTGCATTGAAACTGGCTTAGTATAGAAAGCAAAAGGACAATGATAGATAGAAAAGACGCAAGTTTTTCAGGGGTTTGTTTTGAATATTAGAATATAAAATATGAAATGTGTACATACCGAATGAGGTCCATTGCAAAAATGGCAAAGAAAAAGGAACTATTCATTGAAAATTTCCAGTCAATGTAAAGCAATGATGAATAAAACTTGTCAAATACTCCTGTTAATTTGAAGTCATTTTTTGTTTGAATTTTAAATTAATCAGGAGTCAATTTTGCATGAAAGGAAATTGACAGATAATTCAAATTAAACAATTTTGAATTAAGAGATTTTGTACTGTTTGTATCTTGATGGTAAACAAGTTGAAGCAATTTAATGTATGCATCATTCATAAGATTATAGGTATAAAATAGTGCATCATTTTGGCACTCTAATGCATTAATGTCTTTTGGATGTAGACAGAGTTCAGAGCAGAACATTAAGGTTGAATTGGAGACCGAGGTAAAACTGAACTTGCTTTCACTATAAAACTGAAAAGATGTGCATCCTGAATCTGCCAAATGTGCAGCAGAGGGGACAAAAATATCTGGGACCCAGATATGCCAAGTCCCAGTTTCCTTGGGGACCTGTTTGGGCCAGATGTTCCACCCTTCCCAAACATAACCTAGGAGATCAGAGAGAGTGGGGCTGGGAGAGGGAATTTGAAGGGTGGTAATTTCCTCAGCCCCATCCTCCTTATCCCCAAGGCCACTGCATGCCATGATAAACTCAGTGTAGTGGCACTTTGTGCAGTAAATAGGCTTCAGTTTGGGGTCTAGGCCTGGGTCTAGGTCCTGACCTGGAGCTCCATCAAATATGCCAGCTCGATTTGTTACATCAGGCCTTTATAAAAAAGGGGGGCAAATTGTTTTGCTCTCTTAAAATTTGTAAGCATAGTGCTGGCTCTGAGGCAAGCACTGGGCAGCATTGCTTTTACAGCCATTTGGCTTGGGCACCTCATATGCTGATTAGGTGACCTTCCCCGGACACTATGATGGGGTCAAAAGTGAGGATCACCAACTGATGCCCTGCCATACTTATGCCAGTGGAGCAGTTCCATGCGTTTTTGGAGCCCCACACACACACACAAACTCATGTGCATTGTATCTAATGCGCATTTTGCCTGCCATGCTTCAGGGTCACATTTCTATATACAAATTTTGCATCACACTTTCACCTAATGAGTTCAAATTTTACATTCAGAAAACATAAGTTCCCTAACTGTTAAGTTGTCCTTTATCAGTAGGTAAGCAGGAATGAAAACCAATCATGAAGTTCAATAAACTAGAAATTAAAAGTGGTCATTCAGCAACAGCTGGCAATAAAAAAATGAACCAATCAAAATATCTTTTGAAGATCCTTCTTGTTACTATCTTGGGTTTTGAGTCAGTGGCTTATGCCTATGTGGGAAGTCCTGAGCTTAAGTTCATGCAGGTTCCCACGTCTATCACCATCACCCAAAGAGACTAACCAGGGTAGCAGCCTATAGCTCTCTGCATGCACCTATGTGGATAACTTCCAGAAATTATGATGGACAGCAAAACTAGCTTTTCATAGAATGCGCCATGGCTTGCCTCTCCAGTGAAAAACTACTGGGCATGAAAATCCCAAGTGAAACCAAGGTCAAGGTAAAGCATAAACTAGTCAGCAGCCAGAAAACAGTTACAAAATACAACTTTGAAACAAACGCTCTTACACATTCACAGTTCCTTTTGTGCTCTTCTAGTGTCATGGAATCAGCCCTGGAATATAAACAGGAGCGAGCTCGGCAGTGCTGGAAAGGAAGATCGACAAACCTGATAGAGTTCTTTGAGGAGGTGACAGATATGGTCGATGGGACAATGCAGTGAATGTGATGCACATGGACTTTCAGGAATCCTTTGACAAGGTACCACACAAGAGACTATTGGAGAAGATTAAGAGGCATGGAATTAAGGGAGAGAGAGAAAAAAATTAGATAAAAACTGGTTAAAAAGGACAAAGAGTAGAAGTTTAGGGCAATTTCTCAGAGTGGTTGGAGGTGGGTTGCAATGTTCTACCAGGGTTCTGTTCTGGGACCACTTCTGTTCACTGTGTGCATCACTGATTTGGATACAGGGCTAGAGGTCGTGGTGCCCAAATTTGAAGACAATATTAAAATAGGAGGTACAGTAAATAAGGACCAAAGGAACCTGCAAGATGACTCAAGTTGATGAAATGGGCAAAAAAAAAAATGGTGGCTGGAATTCAATGTCAGTAAATGTAAGGTGGTACATTTTTGTAGAAAAAAATAAAATTATACTAGAATGGGGGAAGGCTGGGTGATACGAAAGAGCAGATGGATTTTGGTTGGGGTGGGGGTCAGCTTCAGAAAGCAGCACCTCAAGTTAATGAGCCATAAGGAAATCAACTGGAATACTGGGTTTTAAGGCAAGAGGTATAGGCCTGGAAATTCCTGGGGCGCTGCTCAACCGGCATATGCAGTGGAGCGGAAACCCACCTGCCCTTGCCCAAGGCCAGAGACCCATCCCAAATTCCAGGGATGTGGTCATTTGCAGAGTCAGGATGGGCCACTGGCACCTGCGAGTCCAGTCAAAATTTCTCTCAATTTCAGGAGATCTAGCCCATTTTCCAGGAGAAACTGCTTCTCTCCAGCCCGAGGAATTTCAAAATATAAAAGATGCAATGGTGACTATATAAAAGTTTAGCAAGACCATGGTTGAACTATTGCATGCTGTTTTTGCTCCACATTTCTGTTGAACCCTTAGAAAGGGAAATTGCATAGAGCCTGTGAAGGGAATGGGTTTGTCAGGTCATATTCTAAAGACAGTCACTGCTGTAACTACAATAGTAACTTACATTTCACCCCCTCTTTTCCCCTCCCCCTCCCCCAAAATAACAAACAAATGCAAGCCGTAATCATAGGGACATGACATGCCTCCACCGTGTGGTTTGAGAAAACTTACTAGCATCAAGATGCAGCGTTTCTCCATCATCAGAACTGTTTCTCGAAAGAGTAATTTTACTTGGATGAAAAGCTAACAATTGTGTTGAAAATGTATTTTAATGGAAATGTTGGGTTATGTTAAAATGAAACGGCATAGCTTTTTCATTTTTCTGTCATTCAATTGAGATCTTTGGACAATGAATAATAAATAAATACAAATCTGTTTAGGAACCATTATTTTAATTGTATAGAACCAATAAAGAATGAAGTAGGAAAACATTAAAAATTGAGATTATTGTTGATGGAAAATATAAATTAATATCCAGTTCCTTTCAAATAGGAACATCAGGATTTTGTATTTAACATAGAATCGTGCTTTCCCATTACAAATTACACTGAACTTTGGAACGGTTTTGGGAAAGAACCTATAGTAACTCCATTTTCCTAGAACAACTAATGCTGCTGTGAACAGTTTTCCACATTTCTAGAAGTTCTGCTGGAAGCAGTTTGTGCACCACCAACATGCTTTTATAGAAGCAAGGCTCTTTATTCATTTTACTGCTTTTGTTTTTCACAATTCCAAAGGTCTTAAAGCCCCGATGATTAACAGGAGTTATGCTCAACACTTCCAGGCACATCCCCAGGAAAACATCATCAATGGGGTACAACTCTAAGCTTTCAGACACCTTGTACAATCTTCTTGCGAGTGGTCCAGCCATCAAAAATCCACCACCCCCTGCATAAGGTGGATAGTAAGTTTTATTGTACAAAGCTTCAGGTATGTAATATTTATTTTCCTTTTTTCTAATTGGTTTGGCCTTGCACAGCACATCCCCAACAAAAAGATTCCTAACTTTGGGTGCATTAAGAAACTCAAGAACATTCTCTGTGCTCACAAACACGTCATCATCACCTTTAAAAATATACTCAACATTCTCACAATATGTGGAAAACCATTTGAGAAAGTTAACCTCTTTCAAGGTGAGATTGAAGAAAGTGTCCATGAAGTCCCACTGGAGTATATCCCCATAAATAATACTTTCATATTCCAGGAGTTTTTGATGGTGGGAACTTTCATTTTCATTGGATGAAGTCCCTAAAAGAAACAGGGTTTTGACTTGCTTCCCATCCATGACCATTTCCCTGCCCCATGTTTTCCTGATGGCCTCCCTTCGGTCATGCTGTGTTATGATGGATTTAACAATTACTAAAAGGTAGACATCACCACTGCATTTCTCAGGATGGTTAAGAATCATTGGAAAATACCTACAGTGTCTGTATTGTAAGAACGGTTTAAAGTTTGGCTCCAAGCCATTGAACCAGTCAGTCTGAGTGATGTTGTTGGGAGTACAGTTGGTGGTCGTTACATCCCATTGATTGGTCTCTCTCCCTGCTGCTGTTACCGTATGTGTCTCTGTGGCAGTGGTCTCTGTTTTTCTGGGACTCCAAAAGTTATCCTTAGGAGTGAAGAAGCTCAGAAAAGTGGCAACCAGTCTGTCCTCTGGAGAACTGGATCTCTGGGAGATATTCTGTAATTCCTGGCTAGTATTGCTGCTTCTCTGTAGCACAGTCAAGGTTACCACAATCACAAAACAGATGATGCAGCAGACTTTTGATAGTCTCTTCCTCCTAAAGCACATCTTCATCAGAATGTTTCCTGAGAGTAATGAAATAGAAATAGTTAAATCCACAATTATCTGGATATTTCAGTGAAATAAACTGCAATTAAAATATAACTACCTACCTTCATTTATCCACACTAAATGTTTCCTCCATTCTGCAGGAGTATAAAGAGGTTTCCTCTGCTTTATACTCACACCAACTTTTTTGCAATATTAGTGAAAAGGGGAAACTGCATACATGTCAACCGTGAGCATTTTACAGCACCAGTTAGCATTATGGTCAGCTCATCAGTGGTTGCTGACAATCAGCAAACCCAGGCCCTTTGTCCTTGAATACAATCCAACAGCTTCATGGTCACTCTTGCTAATATCCGTTTTATTTCCAGATATAAAAAAAAGCTTGATTCAAATTCTCAAACTGCCATAGTGGGATTTGACGACTAGTCCAGTAACAACTATTATGGTACTGTACCCATCTGTTCTTACACTAATCCTACAACTGCTGTTTGTCTAGGGAGAGAATCTTCTCTGGTGCCACTCCTCCTGTTTTACATTTCAGTCAGTTGTAGGGTTGCCAACTCTGGTTGGACTTTTCCTGGAGGTTTGTTCATGCGACGTTTGCCCGCAGTTTGCAAATGTTATTGCACTGAGCAGCTTGTCTGTTACTGCCCGGCTCGCCCTGCTCACTGAACACGTGTGGACAGCTCTTATTGGACTTACTTCCTACTCCAGGGTTCTGGGACTGTTTACATGGTTCACAAACCTTTCAGAACAAATGCAGACTAATGCAAAGTAATTGCACAGGAGGCTTCAGTCTGACCCCATGAGCTGTGGAGGAGAAAAATTTCAAACTGATGGAGCACACAAAACAGCCCTTTAAACACCAGCACCTACAACTGAACCTCTATAGCAAATACTAAATCAGCAATTTATGTTATATCCATACCTCTCTTTAAACAATCCTTAAATACAATAATGAAACAAACCTCAAACTCCAGCTTCTTGACGCTCAGATAAGCAAGTCAATAAGTACCAGACGGTCTGGAACCTGCTCATTCCCACGTCCCACTGTGAAATCCACCTTTCAGAAGGAGGGGGAAAAAAAAAGAGCCAATTAAAATAAACTCGGGGATGTTGCCAAGCCATTTTAACTAATCATAACCCACTAACAAAAACTTTACTGCCTTCGAGGAAGGGGCAGGGAGAGTTTGTTTTTTCTGTCTTGTTGGGTAGTCTAGAACTTTTTCAGCCAACGGGATAATAGGTTAGAGGTTATTTCAAAGCTTCACTGCAATGGTATGAACTTTCCAACCACATTTTCTCCCAGGCTGCTCGCAGCAGTGCCTGGGAGATTCATCTTCGAATCTGGGAGACTCCCAGCAATCCGAGAGGGTTAGAAAGTGCAACCCTGATCAGGTGCCAGTTTCGCTGTACAAAATGGAAATGTGGTTGCTAGCTGTGTGACCGAGAGAAATCCAAGGAGAGATGGCACGAGAACTCATTTTAATCGTGGCAATGTCTGAAAGATTTGAGGAAGACGACTTTTAGGAAAAATGGGGCCCGATTTCAGCAGCACTTTCTCCGAACAGAGTGGTGAGAATTTTACTTCAGCAGTGGAATCTCAAAATAAATGATATTCTGTATGAGAAAGCCCATCAGTTTACTAGTATGTGCAAATGTGGAATACCAATTACCTGCATTTACCTTACAGAACTGGTAGTGTTAACCCATAAATAAATGGTTCCAACAACAATTACAGAATAGGAAGGTGCCCCTTTACTTCATAGTTGTGAATTCTTCAAGGTATTTTTGATATCTATCACTGCCTATTATTAAAGAAGGAGGCCTCTCAAAAATTGTTACAAAGAATGATGTATTTCTGAGACTATGATGCCATCAGGTCCAGCCAACAGAGGAAGAACAGAGTCAATCATCAGATGCACTCCTCTGATGTAAAAGCAGCAACATGAATCAGGACCGTTCTTGGTTCAATTCATGGTGTGTGCCAAGTTGGCTGACCTCACCTAACGCAATGGTAGAGACACTACAATTGGCCACAGCATCCCGATTAGGGAAGGGATTCCAGGGTCAGAGTTCCAACTTCTGATCGTTATATGGCAATCCCTGCCATACTTGTGCAAATACTAGTTGAGGACAGGGTCAGGCTCATGTCCTCTGCTGGTGGGTTGCCTGACAGCAATCACATCAACACTAATATGTGAATAATGACCACTTGGGCAAGACACTGCCACCCATGGAACTGTATACCAGTGAGAAAATCTGTATATTGAAGAGAGCAGGAGGAAAAAATGGAGGAGGAGAAGAAAAATCAGGAGATGGTTGAACATAACATAAGAACTAGGAGCAGGAATAGGCCACTTGGCCCCTCGAACCTGCTCCGCCATTCAATAAGATCATGGCTGATCTTGGGCTCCAAGCCACTTCCCCGCCTGCTCCCCATAACCCTTCACTCCCTTATCTTGCAAAAAATTGTCTATCTCCACCTTAAATGGATTTAATGACCCAGCCTCCATAGCTCTCTGGGGCTGAGAATTCCACAGATTTACAACCCTCAGAAGAAATTCCTCCTCATCTCAGTTCTAAAAGAGCGACCCTTTATTCTAAAGCTGTGCCCCCGAGTTCTAGATTTCCCCACGAGGGAACACATCCTCTCTGCATCTACCTTGTTGTGCCCTCTCAGTATCTTATATGTTTCAATAAGATCACCTCATTCTTCTAAATTCCAATTCTACTTAAAACTAATGCCTTTGTTATGACGATCAAAGTTTAAAAAAATCATTTTGAACCATTATCAGTGACATTATCCTAATTCAGAACATTTTCATTGCCAAGTCAAAGAAACATTCAACATAAGTTTCAAGGCTGTATGAAAAAAATGAAAGCATTGAAAGAAAATGACTGAAAAACTACAGTATTAGCTTTGCCAAGCTTTTTAAACCAATTTTCAGCAAAAATAAAATTAGCAGGTTCAAATTTGTGTTATGTCTTTGAATGTTGAGATTCTATGTTTTTATCCCTCATTAACCAGCAGAAATATTTTTAAAATACTAAATTGTAAACCTTTGAAAAGATATAGCTTATGAAAAGGTTCTAGCACCTTCAGTAGGAATTTTTTTTAAAATATGGCCCCAAAAAAATTAAAATCCCCAAGGCTGAAAAACATTAGATGGGTTTTGCAATCTTAGTATGTAATTTAATGACATTCTTTAGATTAATACAATACACATGCTTGAACTTTATTTTACTGCATATGTTTGTTTTATGTATATATTTGTTTTAAGTCATCACTTAAAGTGCTACTTATTGTAACACTGTCTGCATCTAACTTGATCAGAGTAAATCTACTAATTAAAAAGGAGAAAGGCTGGAATGGTTACTTAATTTGATGTTCTGACAGTATTGGGAAATTTCCTTACTGGTCTGGCAACTGGTACTGTAATAGAAAAAAGGTGCATTACTATACTGGCAACAAGTACCATGTAGGATATTACAGAAATATCAATTATGCCGGTCTTATACAAGTATTGCTAATTTATGCTAAGGGTGGCCAAGCTGAACTCATTTTAAATCAGCATATAAGATAACAAGCCAGCTTAACAAAAAAAAATCCACTTAAATCAAGTTTTTTTACTTTCAAATCTAAAAACAGGTCATAAAATTAAATGATAATGGAGTTCCACCATGTAGAATACTGCACCTTTTTCTAAGCAATAGACACAAATCACATTTACAGTAATGACTAGAAGAATACACCAATATTAAAATAGTATTAACACTAACAATTTGAATTGGATTGAAGGGTTTGAGGAAAGATTCAAGTGCGGTCTCAAGGCAGTGACTAGATTGTAGAACTGATCATTCAAAGTCCTGGTAATTACAGCTCCAAAACATCCATTAGTCACACGAATCATAAAACTATTATAAGTAGAAAATCCTGCAACTAAAATAATGAACCAGTCATCGTCAAAATAGCTGATGGCCCGGAATTTGCGGTTGGGACGATGGGGATCTGCCAGCGTTCGCCGTCATTCCGCCTTTGAAACTGACTGCAACTTCTTGAAATTACGGTCAGTCATTGACAGCTTCAAAACAGGCTGCGCTGTGCCCCTGCCCCAGAGCTGGCAACCTGTGTAATCAGCCAAATCATTGAAACTGAGGAAGACTTTGGCTCTTCCCCACTAAATGTTAAACCCAAAGGGATTAGGTGTAACTGGGGTTTTAACAGCGTTATTACTGCTAAACAAATGTTAAGGGCCTGGAAAACTAATTTTAATTTTGCACAGTGTGAAATTTGTCCATTTTAAATTTAATTAAGAAACCTTTCAAAAACTTTACATTTAAAAAAAAAGTTTGTTCATCTTTATTTCAGGTTTGCCTTTTCCCCCATGAGAGCCCCAATCTTTGTTTTGCTCTAACATTATTTTAAAAAGTTAGAATTTTAAGAGCTTACTCACTTCCTTGTTCGCTGTCTAAGCAACCAATCAGAAAACAGAATTCTCAGACAGCCTGTTGACATCACAGCAGTTCGCACAAGGGAATCCCCACTAACTTCCATTGATTTGAATTGAAGGTCGGAACACCCAAGGTTCTCGACACAGGGATAACGAGCTCCTTGTGCAAAGGCGTACTTAGCCTTTGCTTCACTGTTGACCGCAAATTCCAGGCCAATATTTTTCATAACTGCAGTAAACAATAATACCTGAACAATACCACACCTGCACACATCTCCTAGGATGAGCCCGATTGTTTCTCTAAACTGTAAGGCGACACTCTGAAATTTAGGTCAATAGGAACCTTCAAACGTGCCCTTAAGGTATCTCAAAGTATGGTAAAGAACACCCAAGAATTATATTAGTTTTCCAGCTCCAATCAATCACAAATTAAATAGTCACCAATATCTGATATCACCCACTCAATGTATTATCAGGTTCCCTCAATTCAATTTTCATCAAATGCCTGCCTGCATCACAGAGCTTAACATAAAAGAATCTCAGTTATACTAAACTCTCAAGTTGTCATGATATCAATATGTCTTTTAGACAGTATATAGTACAGGAAGACTGCAAATGCTTCAATGCACGCTCCAGAATAAGACGGATTCATCTGAAAAAAATTACACTATTTTCCTATCCTGCTATCCCAAAGCCAGTACCAAATGTGGCTAAGAGCTTGGACATGCTGAGGTCTTTGGCAATAATATTCTGAATTGGTCACTAGTAGATATAATGGGAACACCCCTGAAATGACTCTTTGATCTTTCACCGAAGAACCTAGCCCCTGTTTAACACCTTTCTACAGGCATACAGCTGGGACTGGAGACTCTGTTTTGGACAAACTCAAACCTGTGACCCACCATGGACAGATGCATTTGTTTTTTGGAAAATAACCTCAGCACAAGCTAGCTGACACCCAATTGGGTCACCAACTGTTTGGTGTTGCCAATTCTAAGAAAATGACATTTTGTCACTCATTATTGGTTCTGCTGCTCAGAAAGGGCTGGGACCAAGTACCAAAATGTTATGTTTCCAACCTTGGCAAGACAGCCTATGGTACTTGCCAATGGTTACCATTATTTGCCAGATAAGGGGAGGCTGCCCATGATAAGCATGGACAGTATACCTATGTTCAGGAGGACCTCGTAAAACATGTCTTGCCAGCCGCCAGTCCGAGTGAATCCTGACAAGTTTATTTTTTCAGGTTGCAACTGAATACTGAAAAGACCCAACATCAGTAATAATAGCATAGGCTGGATAGATTCATAGAATATTGCAGAAATTCCCATTTGGCACATCAAGCATACATTGCAATTTTTCTCAACAAGCAGAGTCCAATTCCACTCTGCAGCTTGCTCTCTACCCTTAATATTCCTCTTCAAGCAGTTGTATAATTCCCTTCTAAAAAAACTTAATGGACTGTGCTTCAACAATTTGATGTAGAGAATTCCACATTCTAACCACCTTTTGTGTAAAAATATTTCTCACCACTTAGTGATTATCTCAAACGTTTCACCAATCAATGTAAAAATCTGTCCATACTTACCAGATCATATAATTCAAGATTACGAGTTATTAGGCCACCCCTCTACTTTCTCAGTCCTAGCAAAAAAAGCCCCAAATCATCAAGTCTTTCTTCGTAACTGCAACTCCTCATCCCTGGTAACACCCGTGACTCAATGCTGCACCTTTCCATTGCTTTATGTCATTAGCACAATATAAAAGCAGCTTGTGTCTGAACATGTAAAAAACTAACTTTGTAATACTTCAAATAAAGTACACCAGAAATGTTTATTCCCATTCAAATAGTCTTGTTATTTCAGCAGAAAACATTCTTGCTATTTAAGCAGAAAATAGAAATTCTTGCCAAGTCTATACTTAACTTAGAGCACAAATGGCAGTAGATAAAATGTACAAAAAATGTCTTCCCCGCCACCAGTCTTAGTGAATCTGACAAGTTTATTTTCAGGTTGCAACAGATTACACAAGATCTGAGCATCAGCAACACTAGCAAAGGCCTGATGGATTCACAGAATATGCTGCCTCCAGAAGTCAAAACCAGTTCAAGGGCAATATAAATGTTACCTCTGAAGGCAGAGACAACTAGTCAACCTCTTGGCTGCCACTGGGCAAAATTACTTAGACCACTTCAGCAGGTCAACTGTGTGTTCCTCTCACCAGCCAGCACCTACCTTCTCCGGCCATTGGCCAGAATATAAAGTTGCAAATTGTTACTTTCAAGTAATTATGCACGTTCAGTTATTTGTTGCTCTTCTGCAGTTGAAGGTGCCCCACAACACAAGGACGACAGACTCCCCAACACCAGAGCTTCCGTCTACATTACAGAGCCATTTAAATACATAGAAGTTACTATACAGAAACCAACTATACAGCCCAACCAGTTCGTGTCGGCAGTTACCCTCCACATAAGCAAATAGTTCTAATCACATTTACCCATTCGGTTCCCAAACGCTTCATCCACTTAGCCATTCTAATCTTGAATGTTAACATAGTTTCTGCATCAACCACTAATCCTGGAAGAAAATTCCACACCCTCAACACTGTAAATACGTTTCTCTTGCTCTCTCTTCAAAATCTCTTACATTTAATCTTGTATCTATGTTCCCCATTCTTGATCCCTCAAAGCAAGAAACAATCTGCTTCTATCTATCCTATCCTTTCATAATTTTAAACACTTCTACCATAACGTCCTGTAATCTGTGTAGTGCTAATGAAAAAAGCCCTAATTTTTCCAAGTCTTTCTTCGTATTTATAGTTCCTCGTACCAAGCAGCAGCCTAGTGAATCTGTGTCATACCTGCTCGAAAGGCTCAATTATCCTTGTTAGTGTGTGGAGCCCAATACTGCACACAGTACTCTAAAGGTCTCATTGAGGCTTTATATAGGATCATTACCTCTTGGTTTTTATACTCTATACCTCATGATAAACTTAGAAATCTATTAGCTTTTTTTTTTTACAGCCTTATTGACCCAAGATGTTGCCTTTAATGTCCTGTGAACCTATACTCCCAAATCCATCTAATCTAGTAGGGCATTCCATGTCCTAACAACTCGCTGCTTTAAAAAAAAAAAATTACTCACCTTTCCCTTGGTTCTTTTGATGAGATCTTAAATTTGTGCCATCTAGTTACTAATTCATTGCCCTGCTTTTAATTTAGAATTGGGAGTGGTGCTAAGTGACAGCATGAACTGAGGTGGGGAAGGAAAGAGAGGTCCCATCAGGAACTGAGGGAGGGGGAAAGAGAGATCTTAGCAAGAATTGAAGGAGAGGGAAAGAGAGGTCCCAGCAAGAATTGAGGGAGCAGGAAAGAGAGAGGTCCCAGCAAGAATTGAAGGAGGGGAGCGAGAAAGAGGGGTCCCAGCAAGAATTGAAAGAGGGGAGAGAGAAAGAGGGGTCCCAGCAAGAATTGAAGGAGGGGAGAGGGAAAGAGCAGTCTCAGCAAAAACTGAGGGAGAGGGATGGAGAGGGATAGAGAGGTCCCAGCAGGAATTGAGGGAGAGGGAAGGTGAGTGCTGGTGCGAATGGAGGAAGGAGGGTGAGGAAGGCCAAGATGAAGTGGAGTGGAATGAAGGGAGTACTCCTGTGAATTGGAGGGAGATGGTTCGGAGAAGCAGATTTATTTGGTTATAGTGAAAATACTGATTAA
This sequence comes from Squalus acanthias, assembly GCA_030390025.1. Taxonomy (NCBI): domain Eukaryota; kingdom Metazoa; phylum Chordata; class Chondrichthyes; order Squaliformes; family Squalidae; genus Squalus; species Squalus acanthias. The sequence goes on from CM059429.1 coordinate 35,292,550, forward strand.
CATATTAGCGAATGTATAATATTAAAATCTTACTCAACTCTCCTTCCTAACTTGCTACAATTTTTGCTATTTAACTGTAATTAATATAAAATCAAAGTACTGTAATAAAAATGACAATGCATGACTCTAAAATGGGGATTGAATTAAATCCCGGAGCTCGGATCCACTTACCCTTAAAACTAACTGCGCGTCACATAAAACCATGTGGTCTGGGGTCCCCTGTGCAACGCCACAGGAGATGGGCTGGTACGGTATTTAAAACTTGTAGCTCTGCACAGATTTCTCCTCCTGCTCTTCAGCTGTGAAAGGTTATCACCACTAATCTAAAGAGCGTGCTGAAAGTAGCAAGTAAATATTATTTAGCACCAACACTATGGGGAGGGGGTTTTCGGGTTAAAAAAACACGTTGCATCGCTCCATTAACTTCTTACAAACAACTCAAGAAAACCCATCAACTTCGCAGAGCAGAGTGTTTGTCAGGTAGGTTCTCTCATTTACCAACGTCCATGTTCACGGAGCTGGACATTAACTGGGGTAGGGGCTTGAAAAGTTTCGTGACTTAAAAACAGGTTTTATTTCATTTGGATCCTTATTTACGTTCCGAGCTACATTTTTTTTTTAAGTTACCCGTTTGCTCACTGCCTGACTTCGAAACCAACCAGGCATAGTTTAGTATCATCTTGTTGAAAGTGTCTCTCGGATTATGTGCCTGTCGCAAACACCACACTTTAAATCCGAAGTCCATTCCTTTCAGAATGCTGCACAATTGCTGTAACAGTAGAAATAAGTGTTTCACTTACCTGAAAGAGATGGGATGCAGGAGTTTAATTTACAGCAGACGATGGTCAGAGTGTGTGCGCGGAGCACAAAACAACGATTCAGGACTTGCCTCAGCTTTAAACTAGATTCTTTTGTGTTGAGCCACACATCAGGAAAAAGCCAAGCAACCGTGCAGCTCTCCCTCCGTGCAAACTCTCATCACTGGCTAGAAGGGTTGTCCAGCCTGACTTATCTTCCCAGCGGAAGTAATCTGTGCGCGTCAGAGGACACTCCTCGCTTTAGAGAGTCCTATCAGATCATCTGGCTTGTTGAATTTTCAGAATCTCATTTTTATAAATCAATTAATTAATTATTTGGCTCCATTAAATAGTGAAAAGGTTAGGGACAGTCAGTGGATTGATAAACTGCAGGCTATGGTACTAAACCATATAGGAAGATTCAGGGTCAGTCCTTAATCTGAGATGTATGGATTCAACGAGGGCACTGGGGCAGGCAGTACAAATGGTCTCTGTGCCTGACTAAGGAGCAGAAAAAGATTGGGCACGGATTGTTTTCTAGTAACCATTGTAGGAAAGTGCGTCGAGACAGGCTAGGATCGGGCTCAGTGCTATACCATGGTGGAATATCCCAGTCGCATTCACCATTTGGGCTCACCCATGAAGGTGACCATTTTCTGAGGTATGCAAATGAATCTGACCGTGAAACTTTATCCCAGTAGCGGGTCACTGCATCAAGTGTCAGCTTGGCTCAGTCGGTAGCACTCTCGAGTCAGAAGGTTGTAGGTTCAAACCTCCCGATCGAATAAAATGTCCGTGCACTACTGAGGGAATACCGTGCTGTCAGAGATGTTGTCTTTTGGCCGAGATGTTAAACCAACCCCTGACTGCCCGCTCAGCTGGATGTAAAGGGTTGAATGGTGATCCTTGAGTGCAAGTTTGGAGCAACAATCTCCCATTAAATGTTCATTGGTGAGTCATTGATTTCAGGTGTGCCACAAATGGAGTCTCTCGTTTTGAGGCAAAATGTTTTCCTACAGGGAGGAATGGACCTTGGAAAGAAAAGTAGGTGAGGATAATCTTGTTCACCTTTTTGTAACCAGTTTTAGAGTGGTATTTGGTGATTATTTGGGAATAGGTATGGCACATGGCATAAAAGATCAAAGTTATGGGAAATGGAGAAAATATCTCAAAAAGTGAGAGTCTCACAGCACCCCTCCCTAATTTACTAAAAAAAAATATTAGGGGGGGGGGCAAGAGTTCCAGATTTCCACTACCCTTTGTATGAAAAAAGTGTTTCCTGATTTCACTCCTAAATGGACTAATTTGCTCCTTGTTCTGGATCCCCCACCAAAGGAAGTAGTTTATCTGTATCTATCCTATCAAATCCCTTATCATTTTAAAGACCTTGATTAGATAACCCCTCAACCTTCTAAACTCAAGGGAGTACAACATAAGTTTATGCAACCTACCCTCAAATTTAACCCTTTAAGCCCTGGTATCATTCTGGTGAATCTGCACTGTACCCACTCCAAGAACAATATTTCTTTCCTGATGTTCGGTGCCTAAAATTGAACGCAGTATTCCAGATGGAATCTGGCCAAGGCTCTGTACAACTGAAGCATCACTTCCTTACTTTTGTATTTCAACTCTCTTGAGATAAAGGCCAATGCTCCGTTAGCCTTTCGATGACTTTTTGTACCTATGTATGAACTGTTAGTGATCTGTGCACATGGACATCCAAATCACTTTGCTCCTCCACAGCTCCTAGTCTCTCACCATTAAGAAAATATTCCTATTTGTCTTTCTCACATCCAAAGTTGGCGATACACATTGAACTCCATCTGCCATAGTTTTGCCCACTCACTTAGTCTGCCATTTTTTGATCATCATCTACAAATTGACAATCCTCCTCTCAGGGAACATTTATATGTATGGATATCGGGTGAGGTCAGTATCAAACTCAGCCATGATGTCTTCCACAGTTGAATAGTCTTCTGACACTCACTGACTAAGCTCACACATGCAGAATGGACACTTAGATGAGGTACCAGAGGACTTCCATGGAGTCACACCCTAGCAAGACTCAACCTCTTAATGAAAGGAAATAGGAAGAAAAGAGAAGAAAAATTGGCCAAAATAACCCCTCCACCATTTAGGAGAAAAAACTCCCTATTACTAACCATCTGGAGCTTCTGACAGTTTTAGACAATAAGTAAAGTACAATATAAACCAACTAAAAGTAGTTATTTTAAATATATAATATATATTGTGATACTGTTTGTCACAAAAAATTACTACATCAGGGGTTTCACTATGTTGGCAGGCAGCTTGCTGATTGAATGTTGCTAACTGGTAATGTAATGAAGAAGCACTATTCAAGTTCAGTTACAGTAAACAGTTTGTTTAATTTAAAATGGTTGCATACTTCACATCTCTGGCTGACAACTGCTGCTGTATTATCGACATAAGAATCTAAGAAAATATGGAACAAAAAAAGTCTACTTGAGCCATCAATAAGTCACTATCATGCAATTTTTTTTCTTCCATCAAAAACAAATCTCCTGAGCAAGGTGAGTAACCAACATAAGACTGACAAGAAGAAAAAAATGAAAATTCTCCCTGATACTCAAAGGTAATTTAGTAAAATTTTCAGGATAGCAGTCTAACAATACAATCTATGATGTTCAACACTTGCATTCCACAAATTACATTTCTATGGTCCCAACAGAATGGCAGGCGAAGTGTTCTATCATGTCTTTGATCATGTATATCCATGCTTATTGTTATATTCGTCCTGTTCTTAAATCAGATACGCATCCAGCTCCCTTTTAAAGTAGTTAATCATGTAGCATGTTGCCTGATTACTTGAATTATTGATTCCATACTTCTTTGAAAAACAAGTCCTATCTTTTTAAATTCACGTTCCCTGTATTGCTGCCAACATGCTGCATTCTTTCAGGCAGGACAGGATAGACCACATCACCATTAATCATTCTGTAATGCAGATAATAGCTATATGTAAATATAGGTTTTCCTGCATAGAAAGATTAACCCAGTGATCCTTTAGTTCAACAGTGTATGCTAATTCACCTGTCTGCTGTTGTTAGTAACGTCCAGCCAGTACCCATTAATGATTTCATCTACACTTGCTGATTAAATAAAACAATTTTTGTCAACAGAAAGATGTAATAAATACACAAGCAGATATTAAAATGAGTGATAATTCTTTGCAGGTTGACGTTTGACCAGGATGCTTCGGTGAAAGTAGTTCTCCACATTTTCGTGACACTCCTGAATACAACTTATTAAAAGTGAAAGTAAATGACAAAAGTACAAATTGTTCATTATGATTTTGATTTTTCACTAAGTGAAAATGGTTTATTTTCATTTTCATTTCAACTGTTTTTCTTGCATTTATTCTTCCTGTTTGCTCTTTACTTTTAACATTCCACCTATTATCTTGCAACAGTTCACATCCTGCTACTTCTGCAATTACTTTGAGTTCCTGTGTGTATGTGCAGTGTGAATGTGTAGACACTGGAGTACAGCACTTTCCTTTTGTATTTAGCAAATAAGCTGTTTAATCTTTGCTGCATACTAACTTTCAAATTATGGTGAGAAAGTAAAACGTTGTTGTTTTTAATACTGTGATATATATAATCATAAGAAGGAACTACGGGTTAGGTTGATTTGGCTACGATAAATTGACCCTTAGTGTTAGGGGGGATTAAATACGTGGGGTTACTGGGATAGGGTGGGATATGTGTCGGTGCAGGCTCGATGGGCCGAAATGGCCTCTATCTGCACTGTGGGGATTCTGTGAACTGCTTCAGGTATTAAGTCTCAGTGGGGGGTGGGGTGGGGAGTGGAAAAAAACTTTAAAGGCACAAAATGGTCTGAGACTTGTCTAAATAGAAAAGACAGAAAAATAAATGCATGAAATCATTAAAATGCAGCAAAGCATTTTACAAAATTAATTCCTTTTGGAGTGTAGTGACTGTTTGTTATTATACAGGCAAACATGGCTGCCTTTCTGGAACCAGCAATGTCTCTCAAACTGCAATAAAGTGAATTTTCTGGTGCAAGCAAATCCCTAGCATCCCTACTTTTATTGTCTTTGTCCACCTTCAAAAAGCTCAATGCTATATGCCTTTTCTGAATTTAGATTGCAGCAATTCAATTTCATAGAATCATAGAAATTTACGGCACAGAGGGAGGCCATTTGGCCCATCGTGTCCGTGCCGGCCGAAAAAGAGCTATCCAGCCTAATCCCACTTCCCAGCTCTTGGCCCGCAGCCTTCTAGGTTACGGCACTTCAAGTGCATATCCAAGTACTTTTTAAATGCGATGAGGGTTTCTGCCTCTACCACCCTTCAGACAGTGAGTTCCAGACCCCAACCACCCTGTGGGTGAAAATATTTCTCCTCAACTCCCCTCTAATCCTTCTACCAATTACATTAAATCTATGCCCCCTGATTATTCACCTCTCTGCTGAGGGAAATAGGTCCTTCCTATCCACTCTATCTAGGCCCCTCATAATTTTATACACCTCAATTAAATCTCCCCTCAGCTTCCTCTGTTCCAAAGAAAACAACCCCAGCCTATCCAATCTTTCCTCATAGCTAAAATTCTCCAGTCCTGGCAACATCCTCGTAAATCTCCGCTGTACCCTCTCTAGTGCAATCACATCTTTCCTGTAATGTGGTGACCAGAACTGTACATAGTACTCTAGCTGTGGCCTAACTAGTGTTTTCTACAGTTCTAGCATAACCTCCCTGCTCTTCTATTCTATGCCTCAGCTAATAAAGGAAAGTATCCCCTATGTCTTCATAACCACCTTATCTAACTGGCCTGCTACTTTCAGGGATCTGTGGACATGCACTCCAAGGTCCCTCTGTTCATCTACACTTCTCAGTAACCTACCATTTATTGTGTATTCCCTTGCCTTGTTAGCCCTTCACAAATGCATTACCTCACACTTCTCCGAATTGAATTTCATTTGTCACTTTTCTGCCCATTGATATCTTCCTGGTCTACAGCTTTCTTCCTCACTATCAATTTAGAGCTGTCACCTTTAAGAAATGACCAGTTGAATGCCAGAATGACACCATTGATGCCCATAATATATGCACAGGCTAAGCATATTTATGCATGGGAATTTACACACGGACACATTAGGGGGAATTTTCCCAGCCCTGGGGAGGCGGGTAAGGAGGCGGGACTGCCGGGAAAATGGCAGAAACTGGGAGCAGGTACTGACCCCGCTCCCAACCCGCCACCGTACCATCTTCCCGGGAGGTGGGTTCCCGACTCGCGCAGGGACCCGTCTCCTCGAGGCGGGAAGGGGATTAGAGCCAATTAACTGCCTGTTAACGGGTAATTAACAGGCAGTTTTGAGGCTTATCCCCATTTTACCCCTGCAAGTGCGGGCTTCCCAATGGCTGCAAACCTCGCCAGGGTCAGCGAGGCGAGCAGTGGGTCTGCGGGGGGTGAGAGGGGTCAAAAAGTCCACTAGAGGTGAGTGATGGGTGCAAGTGTGGAGAGGTAAGTATGAGAGGTGAGTGTAAAGTGTTAGAAAATGTTTACTTACCTTTGCTTCTTCCTGCAGGCTTCAACCCTTGGGGATCCGGAGGTGCCTCATCTCAATGGCAGAGATGACAGAATGACTGCTGCATTCTCAGATGCAGCAGCCATCTGCTTTCTGCTGAGGAGAGAGGTTTTGGTGAGTCTTCTGTGCAAGGGCTCACCTTAGAACAGAGATTGTCAGTGTTTGACAGTTTCTCAAAGCTGTCAAACACTGACAATTCATCTGTCAAAAATTTTTCGACAGATGAAACGTCATACGCTGACGTCCTCTGTCACCGGCTTTCCTTTAATTGTCTGGCTAAGCCTGCAGGGCGGGCTTAACAAGGTCAATCAAGGGAAAATAGCGTGGGTTGGTGAGACGTTGTTGGGGGCAGGACTGAAACCCGGAAACCAGCAGTCCCGCCCCCATTGACAAAATCCAGCCAATTATCACCTAATTTGCATTAAGTTGCCTATTGAAATGAAGCTCTTGCACATTCTAGGATGTCCAAATCATGCAGCAGAAATGGTCAGAAAATCAACCTCTAAGTTGCAAGAAATGTAAAGTTATTAAGGGTTAAAAAGATTTGAGGAAAAAAAATTGCTCCAAGTTTGGTAACTTCATTGCTTTAAGTTTTGTCCTTTCCTGATATCTTCAAATAAGCATTACACAATCCGCTCACCTTCGCCTTTCAAAAAGGAAGTGAGTCAAACAGGAGGTTAATTGAACATATTATTTTATGCTGGTTGAGTCATTCAGAACAGCAGATAAATAAATGGACTGATTTGTTTTCTCATAACACTGCTACTTCAGAGCAGACACCTCTGGGTTTGATAACTTGTTATTCAATTTTTACAAAGCATACTTAACAGAATAATTCCTATTAGTCTTTACTTATTTCAAAGAACGCTTGGCAAAAGTGCCATCTGGAAAAGCTTGATTGCAAATACAACCAACCACAGTTTCACTTTGTGTGATATGTAAATTTGAACAAATAATTCAGCACGATACCCCTTTTCAAATTAACAATTTAACACAAATGTTATACCTGGGGAATTCATCACTTTGGAGTGGGTTCCTTTGGGAAAGATTTATTCTAGAATATTCTGAAACTGCTATGCCAAAAACTATTAAAGCTGTAGTTGTATTTTTATAATTACTTCTATTAATTTCAAAATTATAATTCATAGAAATATTAACAACATCCCATAGTAGCTGAGGATTGAAAGGGGATTCACTTAACTTCCATAAATTAATGCTGGAATTTCACTAAGAATATTACAATAAGTTTGATGATCAGTGTTGAAGAAATTGAACCTTTTGAGGGTGCCTTCTCACGACATGTACAATAATGTAAGTTTTGTAAAAATCAAAGGAGTTTAGATTTAACATTGTGATGTTTTCCAATGTAATAAAAATGGTTGTGACAGAATAGTTGGAAATAATTTACTGTTACTTTAAATCGAACATAAACCTGATCAGTTTCAGGAAAAAACACCTTGCTCTCAATAATAAGGTTAAATAGCTGTTTAAAGTGAGAATGACTGTCTCAATGTAAATAGCCATTTCTGTTCCCGAGGTAGACAAAATTGGGTAGATTTTCTCAGTCTTCTCACACGGCTAGATACTTTACATGTTTCGAGTACCCATGAATAAAAAGGTCAGTTTTTGCTTGCTAAGGTCGTTAATGATGCCACAAGGACTATCCAGGCATCTACAGGGGACATCTCAGGGTCATTGACTTTCTTTGCCTTTTTGGTCAGCTGATGCTTTCTTTCCCCACAGTGAATGAATGACAGATCCAGGATATATTAAAAGTAAATTAATTTTATAATATCTTGGCGTTCTTGTGGTATATGCATTTACTGTGTTTTGCTCCCACACTTGCTCTTTTAATGTCTTTAATATGATGTCTCTGTGTTGGTTGTCCAAGTCTCCCACGACTAAGTCCTCCCTAAGTGAGGCAGGAGCATTGGTGGATAGCTGTATAGCCATCTAGTGAGCTTAAGAACTACAAAGGCCTGCTACCCGTATTTGTGATTAACCTTGATGCTTTGGCATTAGTGACAGATGTCTCCTTTGTTGCAATTGTGATGGGGTCAGTGCTTTAAAAGGTGGCTATTTCCACATGCAGGGCTATGTGATGGCACACAATGACTGATAACATCCTTCAGATGAGGTATTAAAATGAGATCCTGCCTGCTTGTTCATAGGATGACTGTAGGGTTGCTATTCTGGATGAGTAAGATCAAAAGAGCTGAATTAATCCTGTAATGGAGTCATCGAGTGGCTAATTTTGTAATCTACAGCATGTGACAAATGGGTGTTTCCATGCTATTCTACATACTGAAGGGCATCTCAGCATAATGTCCACTGATTTGACTGAGGATAGAACAGTGGCAGTACAAGAATTTGGAATCCCTTTCTCTTGTTTGCAATTATTCTCAGAGTTTATCCTGTCCTTAACTAAATTCTCCATAGCACCAGTGAAACATTTATGAGAGACACTGCTTCTGTGCCCATGGTCTTTCGAATGTGGTGTCCACTACAGATATCACACATGAACTACAGATATCACTGGTGTTGCCATCTTGGCAATATGCAGTGCAGCCGACTTATACTGCATGACATCAATCACATGGAAGATGGCAGCGTAGATCTGGGTTTTGATCACCTCCACATTACCCAGACTACCTTTCACTGTCAAAGACAAGTGACTCATCAATGTCCTGCTACCGCTGAACCAACCTCCATTTGAAAGTGGCCACCAAGGTCTGTATTCCCATAGAACTCCGGAGAGGCAATCAGCATACGAGACCACTGCCCTGTACCAGTGGAACCCTCATGAACTACTGCCACTGCTATTCTTTCCTCAATAGTGCTCTGTGACTCAAGTCTGTGATTCCTCTTCAACATCACTGTGTATGTCTCCAATAGTGACTGTATCAATGCTGATATTTGCTCCATGTGGGGGTGGTGATGGTTGGTGTTCAAATAAACGGTACGCTTCAAATGCACCTTGTAGATCCCCACGTTCTCTTTGATCTGTGAAGACATAAGATGATACATTACGAGCACATAAGCAAACTTATCCATTTGGGTACTGTATGGCCCTTACATACACTATTATGCTGTTGTTTACAATCAGTATGTACAGACATATTGATGTTATCCATGCAAATCAAGGAACATAGGATTAATATAGTACATAGCAATAGTTCTGTGCGCCTCTCCAATCTCCATTGTCCCATTGCCTTCCAGACTCTCTCTCTTGAATAAATTAACAATAGTTTTCTCACATGGAGTGAGTTGTTACCTGTCTAGGAGTCCACTACATGCAAGTTTGCTTTTAAATATAAAAACTACAGGGATTGAGACATACAGGGGGGTGGAAATTGCAGTTGGAGGCTTCACATGGGCGAATGCCTCCGAACCGCAAGAAAAGTACGCACCTACCTGGTGCTTCCGTACCTTCGAACACTTGCGTTCCTGGGCCTGCAGGCGTACACCTGCGTAAAGGCCCACGTATCCTAGGGGCGCACACGGTTTGCAAGTGTCCCTGGGATCATGTGGGTTGGCCCAACCAATCACAAAATGGGATTCCCATTATGCTTATGGGAATTCAATATACGTACGGAGTCTCCATAAGCATAATAGGAATCCCCTCAAAAACACACTTTCACTGCACTTAAATAAAAATAAATCACATGTTCAAAATTAATTAAAATAACATTTAATTAAACATTTAAAACAAAAATTTAGTTTTTTGAAAAATAAATTTAAATATGTTTAAAGGGGGCAAAAATAACAAACTAATTTTAAAGGTTTTTGAATGTTTAAATCATTTAAAAATGTTATTTTAATATTTATTTAAACCCTTATGCTGGTAAAAGAAGGTCTTATGCCTGCTTTTACCAGGCGTAAGAGTTTTGTGGGCATTTGCTGGGCAGTAGTTGGGCAAATATCCCAACTCTGCGCCAGCGAATGTCCATTTCCTGCGGATGGGTACGATCTGTCAAGCGTACATGGTCATAGGCCCCGGAAAATCCAGGCCAGGGTATTTTTCAACTTTGGTGCCTGGTGGCAACCTGGTGGAGCAGATTGCCTGACCATTGTAGAACCTGGAATCAATGGAATGAAAACCAGCTAAGTTCTACAACGGGCAGGCAATCTGCTCTGCCAGGTTACAAAGTTGAAAAATACCCCCATGGTGAGCTGGCTCACAGTAATTGCTACCTACAGTGCATTTTCTTTTCCATATTTTACCAATTGCCTGAAAGGGTGGTGGAAGCAGATTCAATAATAACTTTCAAAAGGGAATTGGGTAAATACTTAAAATAGAAACATTTGTAGGGCTAGGGGGAAAGCAGGGGAGTGGGGCTAATTGGATAGCTCTTTCAGAGAGCAGGCACAATGGGCCGAATGGCCGCCTTCTGTGCTGTATGATTCTATATGGCATATGTATAATATAGTTTGCAAAACCCAGTTACTTTCATATCTAAACCATTACTTGCTACATATTACTTCTTATCAAGAACGTTAAATATCTTGAATTTCACTGCATAAATAGCCTCTCTTTAAGCTGCAGAAACTCCAGCAGACCCAATAAAATGACTCATCTGGTCAGTCTGAAAATAATGGAATTATAGTCCAGGACTTATGCAATAAAATTGATCCACAATGATTATAAAAAAGTAGTAAAAACTATTAACAGAATGGAGGCAAAGGGAGAACATAACAGGCAAAATTTCCAGAAATTGTAGCAAAGCAATGAAATGCAACAGCCGGATTAGATGGCACATCTGCAAGATTTGTGAAGGAATGCACTTTATTTGCCAAGTTAAGTAGAAGCTCAATGTAATGTGCTAGCGTCCTGTTAGTGTGCAAAACAAAATAAGTCAGATCCAATTAGCATGCACAATTATTTTGAGTTATCACAGGCCATGTATCGGAGACAATAATAAATTGTCACTTACAAGAGCATCTGTTACACTTTAAGATGAAAAGCAACAGGCAGCATGGATTTCAGAGGGGATATTGTCCCTTACAGGCTTATTAGTTTCACACAGACATTAAACTGATGAAACATAGTTGCTTCAGACATCAGTAGAAAATATTTTGCTTGTACAATTCAATGTGGCATACACATTCTATATAATACAATTTAGGCTATGAGCAAAAAATATGATTGACATTAGTCACAGGGAGAAAATCAGGAAATTGAACGTGTCATAGAATGCAGACATGTATGTGGAAAGAATTGAAAAGCAGGAGCTGTATCAGTGGAGTCAACATTTTTTTGTAGATGTAGTTGCTGAAAATTAATAAACAAACATTACAAGTGATTATTAGTACAACAGAGCAACAATGAACCAGGTCAGCAAGCATCTGATTTAAAAAAAATCCTTTCTGTCAATAGGAAAGCTACACGATAGCAGCTGTGCACAGACACAGCTGCAGGAAGGCTGTATCTTTCATTGCAACGACAATGTCTTGGTCAGAATGGGGCATATGCAGTTGGTTTCCTTTTATTGTCTCAGATTCACGCTGAGAAGAAATTGTTCTTAAAAACCGTAAGCTCTCCTGTTGACCCAGTGGATAAAGACAAGGATTAGTGCCTTCAGGAGAAAAAGAAACTGTTGGAAATGTCATTTGTGAATCAGTTTGATGATGAAGATTTATGTATTAAAACACAAAGATAATTTGGGAAGGATTGTTTCTAATTTTGGAACAGACAGACATAAATACTGCAATCCAATGAGAAAGTGATACTTCTCATTGTTTTTAATAAACACCATATCTACAATGAAGTTCAGTGTATTAATCTGGGTTCCGTAAACAAACACATGTAGTGTAATTTGAACTGAAATAATATTATGTTTTAATAAATGTGAAATCTAAGTTGGTATATGTTGCTATACTGATTTAGCAGTAGTCGTGTAAAGAAGAGGCCCCTTAGCTAAAAGACTTGGCAGGCGGAATAGACCTTCCATATTGCAACTCGTATCAACAACAACTTGTATTTATACAGCGCCTTTAATGTAATAAAAGGTCCCAAGGCGCTTCACAGGAGCGTTATCAAACAAAATTTGACACCAAGCCACATCATGAGATATTAGGACAGGTGACCAAAAGCTCGGTCAAAGAGGCAGGTTTTAAGAATAAGAAGCGTCTTAAAGGAGGAGAGGTAGAGAGGTGGTGATGTTTAGGGAGGGAATTCCAAAGCTTAGGGCTGCTAATGGTGGAGCATTGAAAATTTGGACCAGAATTGGAGGAGCGCAGAGCTCGAGGATTTTATAGGGCTGGAGAGGTTACAGAGATAGGAAGGAGCGAAGCCATGGAGGGATTTGAAAACAAGAATGAGAATTTTTAAATTGAGGTGTTGCTGGACTGGTGGCCAATGTAGGTCAACGAGCACAAGGGTGATGGGCGAACATAAATTGGTGCGAATTAGGATACGGACAGCAGAGTTTTGGATGAGCTCAAGTTTACGGAGGGTGCAAGGTGGGAGGCCGGCCAGGAGAGCATTGGAATAATTGAGACGAGACATAACAAAGGCATGGATGAGGGTTTCAGCAGCAGATGAGCTGAGGCAGGAGCCGAGACGGGCAATATTAATATGTCCAAACAATAAGGTTTGTTAAATATATTACACTGATTCTAGCATTTGCCCCAGTTGCAGATGTTGCCTCAGCTAACCTTCTCAAAACATGCCAAGATAGAGACCATCCTTCAGCTGCCTCTGCTGCTTCCTTCATTCCCTCTAAGTCAAATCTCCTGTTCCCCTCTCACTCTGGCCTTGAACCCCAGTCTCGTGTCAGTTTCTCTCTGCCTGCCCCTCTGCTCATCTCATCGATAAGACTTACCTCTTCTCCTTCAACCCCATTCCCACTAAACTCCTGACCACTCACCATCTTTCCTAGTCTCCATGCTGTGATATTGTAAATGGTTCTCTATTCTCAGAACTGTCCCAATACCTTTCAAAACCACCATCATCACCTCCCTCCTCAAAACCCACCTTCGACACCACTGTCCTTGTTAACTACCTCCTAATCTCCAACATCCCTTTACTCTAAGATCCTTGAGCACGTTATCTCCTCCCAGATCTGTGTGTGTCCACTCTCATAATTCCTGGTTGAATCCCTCCAATTGGGTTTCTGCCCCTCCCACAGCACCAAAATAATCCTAACCAAAGACACAAATGACTTTCTCTGTGAATGTGACATTCTTCGACAGTCTTCAATACAGTTGCCCACATAATCCTCCTCCAAAACCTCTCCTCTTTGCTCTCTTGGTGGAACTTCCCTTACCTATCCAAGTGTAGCCACAGCATCTCGAGCAATGGCTTCTCTTCCCAGTCTTGCTCTGCTGGCTGCAGAGTCCTTCAAGGATCTATCCTTGCCCCCTTTCCTCATCTACAGACTGCCCCATGGTGACATTATCCCCCATCATGGGGTCAGCTTTCACACGTATGCCGATAATAACCAGCTTTACCTCTCCACAACCTCCTCGACCCCTCCACTGCCTCCGCACTGTCAGACCGCTTGTCCAACATCCAGTCTTGGATAAGTGCTAACTTCCCTCAGCTAAACTTTGGAGAGACTCAAATCATTTTTTTCAGCCCCCACCACAAACTCTGTATCCTTGCCACTGACTCCATCCTCCTCCCAGACCACTATTTCAGGCTAAACCAGACGGTTCACAACCACAGTGTCCTGTTTGACCTTAAGTTGAGCTTTTGACCCCATATGGGATGAAAGAAAGTATGGACAGGGTCTCCCATGGGAATCTTCCTTCAAGAGATGTATGGAAAATTTAAGTAGAGGGGGAAGGAAAAAGGGGAGAGAGAGCTGTTTGGGCTGCTGAAATTGGAGAATAAAGGCAGGTTTACTGGGGCTTACCAAAATTAATGCTATATTCCCACTTTTTACCTTCCAAAGAACTTCGGGAATCAGGAAGAGAGAACTTATTTATGCATAAAGAAAACAAAAAACTGAAAATCATCCATGTTAACTTGTCCCTGGAATAGAATGAAACTGACATCTTAGCCAGGATAGTGCTTAGGATTCTACCTTAGTGTCTGGTAACGTGAGAAAAACTGGCCTGGGTTGCCAATCCTAATAGCCATCTAGTAACTTCCGCTGAAAAGTGTGCAAGTGTGGACATTAAGCGAGGAGGGGATTGGGCTTTACGATGATTCTTGGCAACACTTAATGTCTATTTTCACATATGAAGAATGGCAAGGTGCCGGAGGGTGATTAACAACATAGAACCACACCTCAGCAGGAGTTAATGTCTTCAGCAGAGGTGGAGGGAAGGATTAAAAAAAAAAAAAATTGCATCCATTCTTTGTTGCCAGACTGTCCATATAACTTGAAGCAGAATGATTATTTTGGAGTTCACCTTCAGAGATATGTTGAATATTCTATGGTGGACGGCTAAAAATGATTACTTTTTATAAAATTCCTGTGGTTTTACCAAAGGTCCTGAGGAATGGCAGGTCTGGGTGCTGTACATCTTGGTTTATATCAAGGTCACACTGATGGAAGCAAAGACTCTTCTCTGACGGTTGTCAGGGTGCTAGGTGAAATGAGTTTTGGTATTGTCAATCCAATTCTTATTGGGTAACAACATTCCATAATTTGACATATTTTAAGAAAAGCAACAAGGATGGCTGGTGTGAATATATTAGAATTTTTATATTGGTGCAATGAAGGGTGGTTTCTTCTGAGTTTGGGATTAAGATATATTACGAGATGAGTATATGCAGGAGCTGCAACAAATGGGAAAGTGTTCCACTGGCATCCTCAATAAGTCAAGTGATCCAAAATTTAAAAATTTACTAGAGTAATTTTTTATTTCTCTTTGATAAAATTACAGTTCACATATCAAATACAATGCAAATACTGTAGATATATAGGCACGTATATTTTAAAACGAATGCCTCCACTAAAATAGCAGCTATTTCAGACAAATACATTATGCGTTCTTATGATACACTTTCAGAGCAATAATCTTTCATTCATTTCATTATCACAGCAATATGATAAACAAGAAAATTCCTCCACAAAAAACAGTACAAATGAACAAAACTCAAGATTTAAACTATCAAAAACAGAAATTAAGACCTTCCTAAACTAAAAATACCAGCATATGAAAGTGTAATAAAGAACAAAAGGATAAATTATTCTTATTTACATTTCTGAAATTATTGCCAAAGCATTCTGTTCGTCATGTTACATGAGTAGCATATGCTGTGTTTGGACGCACAATCCCTCTATTGTTTTGTATTATTCCACTGAATTTTGTAACTCCAGTTCTGTGGATAGTATGTGATGAGTAGGATCATTACAGGAAGCTGGCCACGTATTGAAGAATTCAGCAGGTGATTCCTGAGGAAAGATCTATTGTCATTTCCTGTATGACTGGCTGCCTACAAAAGGAACAAACAAGTTGAATTTAGATGCAAACAGCTTAACCCTGTTATCCAGAAATCAGACTTTTGCCTATTCCTTGCTTACAAAATGCATTATTCATGAAAACAAGTGTATGAAACTGGTAAAGCTGACAGATGTGCATTTTGAAGATTAAAAAAAAGTGTGCAAGGGAGAAAGAGCTAAAAATATGCAAAGTAGAAACAAGGGCCTAGAAATTCGGCCACACAGCGGCTGTCTGTGGGGCGCTAAATGGCCTCCAATACGGTGGGAAGGAAGCGCACGCTCATTACGAGCCAGAAGTGCATTGCCCACCATATTGGTAAAAGCCAAAAAATCGGCGTGCAGTAACCACAGGCGTTAGGCCTATTTCAGGCCCCCTCTGCAAGATTTGTTTACCCCGAGGCAGCTGGCTACACTCCAGAAAACTGGGTCTATGTGTGGCCTAACAGGTAAGTTGCAACCCACAAGGTAAGTATATTAGGGTGTGGGAGTGAGAGGTGTATTTGGGGCAGGGTGTGAGTGCTAAGTTTTAAAAATATACTCACCTGAATGTGGAGCCGGGGGAAGCGGAGTGCTCCTCCTGACCCCACATTCAAAGAACACGGGCCACTGCCAGACACCAACCCCTCCTCCCAGTTGCCACCCCTCTCCCTCTTCCAGGTCGCCCCCCTTCTTCACTAACCTGAGGGCCACTGCAATGGCCAGCCGCAGCCACCATTGCACTTCGCCAGCGAGCTGCCTGTTGTTCTCCGCAGCTCACCGGCTCAATGTACATAAGACTACATAGGATATTCAGCCCAACCAGTCCATGCCGGCGTTTATGCTCCACTCAAGCCTCCTCCAGTCTTTCCTCATCTAACTCTGTCAGCATAACCCTTCTCCCTCATACGCTTATCTAACCGCCCCTTAAATGCATCTATACTATTTGCTTCAACCACTCCCTGGTAGCAAGTTCCACATTCTCACCACTCTCTGGGTAAAGAAGTTTCTTCTGAATTCCCTAATTGATTTCTTGGTGATTATCTTATATTGATGGCCTCTAGTTTTGTTCTTCCCCACAAGTCGAAACACTCTCTCTGTATATACTCTATCATAGAATGGTTACAGCACGGAAGAAGGCCATTCAGTCGTCGAGCCCGTGCCGGCTCTCTGCAAGAGCACTTAAGCTGGTCCCCACTTCCCTGCCCTTTCCCCGTAGCCCTGCAAATTTATTTCCTTCAGGTACTTATCCAACTCCCTTATCAACTTATCAAAACCTTTCATAATTTTTAAGACCTCCATTTAGGTCACCCCTCAGCCTTCTCTTTTCAAGAGAAGTTAGACCCAGCCTGTTCATCCTTTCCTGATATGTACACCCTCGCATTTCTGGTATCATCCTTGTAAATCTTCTCTGCACCCTCTCCAGTGCCTCTATATCCTTTTTTATAATATGGTGACCAGAACTGTATGCAGTACTCCAAGTGTGGCCTAAACAAGGTTCGATACAAGTTCACTACTTTCATTTCTATTCCTCTAGAAATAAACTCTACTGCTTGGTTTGCTTTTTTTATTGCCTTGTTAACCTGTGTCGCTACTTTAAGTATTTGTGCATTTGTACTCTGAGATCCCTTTGTTCTCTACCCCACCCAGACTCGCACCCTCCAAGTAATATGTGACCTCCCTATTCTTCCTACTAAAATGTAATACCTCACATTTATCTGTGTTGAAATTCATTTGCCAATTATATACCCATTCTGCAAGTCTATTAATGTCTTCCTGTAATTTGTTGTAGTCCTCCTCAGTATTGACTATCCCCCTCAATTTGGTGTCATCCACAAATTGAGAAATTGTATTTTTGATTCCAAAGTCTAAATCATTAATATAAATTGGGAACAGTTCCCAACACTGATCCTTGTGGAACACCACTTCCCACCTTCTGCCACTCTGAATAGCTACCCTTTACCCCTAACTCTCTGCTTTCTGTCTTGAAGCCAGCTAGCTATCCATTCTGCTACCTGTCCCCTGACTCCGCATTCTCTGACCTTATTCATTAGAATATTAAGTGGTACCTTATCAAAGGCCCTTTTGAAAATCTAGATAAATTACATCTACTGCATTACCCTTGTCTACTCTCTCTCGTACCTATTCAAAAAATTCAATGAGGTTGGTCAAGCAAGACTTTCCCTTTTGAAATCCATGTTGACTATTCATTATTATATTTTTGGTTTCTAGATGTTCTTCTATTTTCTCCTTTCGTTGGGATTCCATTATTTTTCCTGCCACTGATGTTAAGCTGACTGGTCTATAGTTCCCTGGACATGTTCTATCTGCCTTCTTAAATATAGGTATTACGTTAGCTATCCGCCAGTCCTCTGGCACTACACCTTTTTCTAACGAATTATTAAATATGTGTAGTAATGCCTCTGCTATCTCTTCCCTAGATTCTTTTAAAATGTGTGGATATAATCCGTCCGGACCAGGGGTTTTATCCTCTTTGAGTTTGGTTAGTTTATTTAATATATCTCCCCTTTTTATTTTAAATGCAGCTATCTCATTACTCATCTCATCATCCAATGTCATGTCAACCTGTTCTATCTCCCTCGTAAATACTGAAGCAAAGTAATTATTTAATATTTCTGCCATCTCTCTATCGCTGCATGTGGTATTATCCTGTCCATCCCTTAGTGGCCATATTCCCATTCTAACTGTCCTTTTTTATTTACGTGCCTGTAAAATATTTTACTACTTTGTTTTATGTTTCTTGATAATTTAATTTCATAGCTCCGCTTTGCCTTCCTAATTGTTTTTTTGGTTTCTCCTAATCTCTTCGTATTCCTAATCTCTTGGTGTTCCCCAGGAGTCGGTACTAGGACCACTGCTTTTCTTGATATATTAATGACTTCAACTTGGGAGTACAGGGCACAATTTCAAAATTTGCAGATGACACAAAACTTGGAAGTATAGTGAACAGTGAGGAGGATAGTGATAGACTTCAAGAAGACATAGACTGGTGAAATAGGCAGACACGTGGCAGATGAAATTTAATGCAGAAAAGTGCAAAGTGATACATTTTGGTCGGAAGAATGAGGAGAGGCAATATAAACTAAAGGGTACAATCCTAAAGGGGTGCATGAACAGAGAGACTTGTGGGTATATGTGCACAAAGCATTGGAGGGGGCAAGGCAGGTTGAGAAAGCAGTTAAAAAAGCATATGGGATCCTGGGCTTCATAAATAGAGTACAAAAGCGTGGAAATTATGATGAACCTTTCTAAAACACTGGTTCAGCCTCAACTGGAGTACCGTGTCCTATTCTGGGCACCACACTTTAGGAAGGATGTGAAGGCCTTAGATAGGGTGCTGAAAAGATTTACGAGAATGATTCCAGGGAGGAGGGACTTCAGTTATATGTATAGACTGGAGAAGCTGGGGTTGTTCTCCTTAGAGCAGAGAAGGTTCAGAGGAGATTTGATAGAGGTGTTCAAAATCATGAGGGGTCTAGATAGAGAGAAACTGTTCCCATTGGTGGAAGGGTCAAGAACCAGAGGACACAGATTTAAATTGATTTAAAGACCCAAAGGCGAAATGAGGAAAAACTTTTTTACGCAGCGAATGGTTAGGATCTGAAATGCACTGCCTGAAAGGGTGGTGGAGACAGACTCAATTGTGGCTTTCAAAAGGGAATTGGATAAGTACCTGAAGGAAACAAAATTGCAGGACTACAGGGAAAGGGCAGGGGAGTGGGACTAGCTGAAGTGCTTTTGCAGAGAGCCGGCACGGGTGCGACAGGCCGAATGGCCTCCTTCTGTGCTGTAACTATTCTATGATTGTTTGCATATTTCTTCCTCCACCTCCCTTCCACTATTAGCTGGTCTGTAGACTTGCCCTATTAGTGTGTTTGATCCATTATTATTTTTTACCTCTATCCACATGGATTCTATTTCTGTTTTGCTGATAGCTGCGTCACTTCTTTCTACTGCCATTATGTTATCCCTAATAAGTACAGCTACTCCACTTCCCATTTTTCCCTCTCTATCTTTTTTAAATGTGTTATACCCTGCAATGTTTAACTCCCAGTCCTGATTTTTCTGTAGCCATGTCTCAGTAATCCCTTCTATGTCTGGTTCCTCGCAACGCATGATTACCTCCAGCTTCCCTGTTTTATTACGGACACTGTGTGCATTGCTGTACAGACAGTTTAACTCATTTTTAATAGCAGTTTCTCTCATTTTATTTTTAACCATCTTTTTAAACTCCTGTTCGATAACTCCCTAGCCAGCAATGTCCTCCCTCACTTCATTCCTTCCTATGCTCTCCTTTCCTGTTTTGTTCTTATTTAGGCTGGTTTCATTTCTTGTAGATCTCTCCCCCGTCTTACTAATTTAAAGCTTTTGCCACCTCCCTATTTACCCTTTCTGCTAGGACAGTAGTCCCATCCCGGTTCAGGTGGAGCCCATCCCATCGGTACAGCTCCTTCCTGTCCAGTACTGGTGCCAGTGTCCCATGAAAAGGAACCCCTCCTTCCCACACCAGCCCTTTAGCTAAGAGTTAATTCTCCTGATCTGACTGTTTCTATGCCAATTTGCACGTGGCTTGGGCAATGATCCAGAGATTATTACCCTCAAGGTCCTGCTTTTTAATTTAGCTCCTAACTCCCGATACTCCCTCAGCAGGACTTCTTCCTGTTCCTACCTATATCATTTGTTCCGACATGGATCAAGACAACTGGATTTACTCCCTCCCTTTCCAAATTCCTCTCCAGCTGCCACAAGATATCCCTTACCCTGGCACCGTGTAGGCAACACACCTTTCAGGATTCTCGTTCTTGGCTGCAGAGGATGCTATCTATCCCCCTAATTATAGAATCCCCTATCACCACCACATTTCTATTCTGCTTTCCCCTCCCCCACCCCACGGACAGCCTTGTGAGCCACGGTGCCTTCGTCTGCATTGTGGCTATTCTCCCGCAGTCTTTCTCCTTGTCCTCACAGGTAGCAACTACATCGTACCTGTTGGACAGGACCAGTGTCTGCAGGACCTCCTTCTCAATCTCTGCTAAATCCCTGCTACCCGGTTCCCTGACAGTCACACCATCCCCTTCCTGAACCTGTGCTTTCCTCTGGGTGTGACTGTATTCTGGATAAAACTATCCAGAAATTCCTCCCCCTCCCTTATGTTTCGCAGTGTCTCTAACTCGCACTTCAAGTTGGCCATGATAGGACTGTCCTCGGGGTAATATTTGCTAAAGCAGTCGGGAGGATTTAAACTAATATGGCAGGGGAAGGGGAACCTATGTAGCGAAACAGGGGGAAGTAATATGCAGTCAGAAACAAATGTTAGAAGGGTGAGAAACAATAGGGGAAGGCCGAGTAAACAAAGGCAAGAAACACAAAGGGCCATACTAAATCATAAGTCTAAAAGGACAAAGGATGTTAATAAAATAAGCCTAAAGGCTCTGTGTCTTAATGCAAGGAGTATCCGTAATAAGGTGGATGAATTGACTGTGCAAATAGATGTTAACAGATACGATGTGATTGGGATTACAGAGACGTGGCTCCAGAACAATCAAGGCTGGGAACTGAACATCCAGGGGTATTCAACATTCAGAAAGGATAGAATAAAAGGAAAAGGGGGTGGGGTAGCATTGCTGGTTAAAGAGGAGATTAATGCAATAGCTAGGAAGGACATCAGCTTGGAGGATGTGGAATCAATATGGGTTGAGCTGCAGAACACCAAAGGGCAGAAAACGTTAGTGGGAGTTGTGTACAGACCTCCAAACAGCAGTAGTGAGGTGGGGGAGGGTATGAAACAGGAAATCAGAGGTGCGTGCAAAAAAGGCACGGCAGTTATCATAGGTGACTTTAATATGCATATAGATTGGGCTACTCAAACTGGAAGCAATACGGTGGAGGAGGATTTCCTGGAGTGTTTAAGGGATGGCCATCCTGGACTGGGTGTTGTGTAATGAGGAAGGACTAATCAGCAATCTTGTGGTACGAGGCCCCCTGGGGAAGAGTGACCATAGTATGGTGGAGTTCTACATTAGGATGGAGAAGGAAACAGTTAAGTCAGAGACCATGGTCCAGAACTTAAATAAGGGCAACTTTGAGGGTCTGAGGCGTGAATTGGCGAGGTTAAATTGGCAAGCGATATTTAAGGGGCTATCAGTGGAAGGGCAATGGCAAACATTTAGAGATCGCATGGATGAACTACAACAATTGTACATCCCGGTCTGGCATAAAAATAAAAAAGGGAAGGTGGCTCAACCATGGCTAACAAGGGAAATCAGGGATAGTATTAAAACCAAGGAAGTTGCATACAAATTGGCCAGAAGTAGCAGCAAACCCGGGGACTGGGAGAACTTCAAAACTCAGCAGAGGAGGACGAAGGGTTTGATTAGGGCAGGGAAAATAAAATATGAAAGGAAGCTTGCAGAGAACATTAAAATGGACTGCAAAAGCTTCTATAAATATGTAAAAAGAAAGAGGTTAGTAAAAACAAACGTAGGTCCCCTGCAGTCGGAAACAGGGGAAGTCGTAATGGGGAACAAGGAAATGGCAGATCAATTGAACAAGTACTTTGGTTCGGTGTTTACTGTGGAGGACACACACAACCTGCCGGAAATAAAAGGGATCAGAGGATCTGGTAAGAGGGAGGAGCTGAGGGAAATCCTTATTAGTCGGGAAAAGGTATTGGGGAAATTGATGGGACTGAAGGCTGAAAAATCCCCGGGGCCTGATGGTCTGCATCCCAGAGTACTTAAGGAGGTGGCCTTGGAAATAGTGGATGCATTGACGATCATTTTCCAACATTCCTTAGACTCTGGATCAGTTCCGATGGAGTGGAGGGTGGCCAATGTAACCCCTCTTTTTAAAAAAAGGAGGGAGGGAGAAAGCAGGGAATTATAGCCTGACATCGGTCGTGGGTAAAATGATGGAAGCAATTATTAAAGATGTCATAACAGACCATTTGGAAAGTGGCGACATGATAGGTCCAAGTCAGCATGGATTTGTGAAAGGGAAATCATGCTTGACAAATCTTCTGGAATTTTTTGAGGATGTTTCCAATAGGGTGGACAGGGGGGAACCAGTAGATGTGGTGTATTTGGACTTTCAGAAGGCCTTCGACAAGGTCCCACACAAGAGATTGGTGAGCAAAGTTAAAGCACATGGGATTGGGGGTAATGTGTTGACGTGGATTGAGAACTGGTTGGCACACAGGAAACAAAGAGTAGGAGTAAATGGGTACTTTTCAGAATGGCAGGCAGTGACCAGCGGGGTACCGCAGGGTTCGGTGCTGGGACCCCAGCTGTTTACATTATATATTAATGATTTGGACAAAGGGATTAAATGTAATATCTCCAAATTTGTGGATGACACTAAATTGGGAGGCAGTGTGAACAATGAGGAGGATGCTAGGAGGCTACAGAGTGACTTGGACAGGTTGGGTGAATGGGCAAATGTATGGCAGATGAAGTACAATGTGGATAAATGTGAGGTTATCCACTTTGGTGGTAAAAATAGAGAGGCGGACTATTACCTGAATGGTGGCAGATTAGGGAAAGGGGAGGTGCAACGAGACCTGGGCGTCATGGTACATCAGTCACTGAAGGTGGGAATGCAAGTGCAGCAGGCAGTCAAGAAAGCAAACGGAATGATGGCCTTCATAGTAAGGGGATTTGAGTACAGGAGTAGGGAGGTGATGCTGCAGTTGTACAGGGCCTTGGTGAGGCCACACCTGGAGTATTGTGCGCAGTTTTGGTCTCCTAACTTAAGGAAGGACATTCTTGCTATTGAGGGAGTGCAGCGAAGGTTCACTAGATTGATTCCTGGGATGGCCGGTCTGACATATCAAGAAAGATTGGGTCAACTGAACTTGTATCCTCTGGAGTTCAGAAGAATGAGGGGGGATCTTATAGAGACATTTAAAATCCTGACTGGTTTAGACAAATTAGATGCGGGCAGAATGTTCCCAATGTTAGGGAAAACTAGAACCAGGGGTCACAGTCTAAGGATTAAGGGGAAGCCATTTAAGACTGAGCTGAGGAGGAACTTCTTCACCCAGAGAGTGGTGAATCTATGGAAGTCTCTTCCACAAAAGGTTGTTGAGGCCAGTTCGCTAAATATATTCAAAAGGGAGTTAGATATAACACTCACAACTAGGGGGATCAAGGGGTATGGCGAGAAAGCAGGAATGGGGTACTGAGGTAGCATGTTCAGCCATGAACGCATTGAATGGCGGTGCAGGCTCGAAGGACCGAATGGTCTACTCCTGTACCTATTTTCTATGTTTCTATGACTGAGCACCGTAGGCTCACTGAGCCCAAGCACTTTATTTGAAATAGGTATATACAGAATGCATGGTACATTATAGTCTTTACTCCTCATCTATAGATAGGCGGATGGAGTTTTGATTTAACATCTCATCTGCAAGATGACACCTCCGACAAGGCAGCACTCCCTCAGTACTGCACTGAAATGTCAGCCTAGAATATGTGCTCAGGTGCTAGAGTGATGTTTGAACCCACACTCATGACTCTCTGCTACCATTGAGACAAGCTGACAATGTAAGTGCAACTGTGTCAGTACACCAAGTTCTAGGGTAATGGCAGGTGTGGGCAGTCCGCCCCTGATACAATCTCACCTGCCTAGCTTTTCTCTGTTGCCTCTCTTCTTCCTTCAAATACATTAAATAGAGAGGTATTCTCACTGTAATACCCATGGTCCAAATTTTAATTAACCAAAAAATGGCAGTGCCAAAAAACCTTGACAAAAACACATGACTCCAAAAATATTAATCCGACGCGATCTGTTTGCTCGTAACTTCTCAAAGCTTTCAGGACAGATTCCCACCAACCATGAACACTCATTTTATAGGGTTGTGATCAATACTGAGTGTATTCGTGGAATGAAAACTGTGAAAGGGCATCACTCCTCATTATACAGGAAACTCTTTATTAACCGGCACCCAAATATCCGGAAATCTCTCTTAACCGGCAAAATTCTTGAGTAGGTAACCGGGGTTTTCCTTCATCTCTCGTTTAAGATTAACTTAAAAAAAAACCCCGAGGCGTTTGCCTTGTATCGGAGCGTGTAGATTGGGAGGGGAATGTGCAGCCCGGGTAGGCAGCGGACACGACAGATGGTCAGCTGGCGGTCCCGGGGAGACGGAGCTCCGAATGCAGGCGCATGTCAATGTGTACGGGGCTCTCGTACGTTGGGAGATATAACTCTCCGTTATCCGGACTTTTTGATAAACCGGCACCATGCCGGTCCCGTCGGTGCCGGTTAATAAAGAGTTTCCTGTAGTTAAAAGTCCTATCTGACCAGAAATGAGCATGATGTGCATTACGTGTGGAGATCCAGCGATCACAATCTCTGCCCCCTAGTTCAGTCTCCAACAATACATTCACACCACCTGAATGATCAGAAAATTGAACCTGTACTCTCTGGATTTACTGAACATGGTGTTCACCTCAACATAAGGTTGGAAACATTACAATGTTAAATCTTGCTTCAGATACCGAGAACAGCTTAAAGAAACATTTTGGTTATAAAAAAGATCATTTTAAATCAATTCAATTACAAGCATGCAAACCAAGCCCAGAGTGACTTTTTATTTCTAAAGTCTGATTTGCTGAATGCACGCTCCTGGTCACGGAGCCTTGTCTGCTGGGAGCACATATTGCAAATTGCAGGCGCACTGCCCATGATTTTCCATTGATGTCAGCCAGTGGCTCAGTGGGTAGCATCCTTGCCTTTGAGTCAGACGGTTGTGGGTTCAAGTCCCACTCCAGAGACATGAACACATAATATAGGCTGACACTCCAGTGCAGTACTGAGGGAGTGCGGCACTGTTGGAGGTGCCGTCTTTTGGATGAGACTTTAAACCCGTCTGCCCGCTCAGGTGGACGTAAACGATCCCATGGCACTATTTCGAAGAAGAGGAGTTATCCCCGGTGTCCTGGCCAATATTTATCTCTCAATCAACATCACTGAAACAGATTATCTGGTTATTATCACATTGCTGTTTGTGGGAGCTTACTGTGCGCAAATTGGCTGTCGCGTTTCCTACATTATATCAGTGACTACACTTCAAAAAGTACTTCATTGGCTGTAAAGTGCTTTGGGACATCTGGTGGTCGTGAAAGACGCTACATAAATGCAAGGCTTTCTTTTCTTTCTTTCCATGAATCAATTTTAATGGATCAACATTTGCAGCACATGCTGAGCTGTCATTTGTGAAATTGATAAGAATAGTTTTCACAGCTTTTTAGTTCAGTCTATTATAAAACATAACACTAATGCAAATTGTAAAGCACTTCATCAGTAAAAGTTGTCAAACTTATATGGATACAACGACAATGTAACTCATTCATTCATACTCATGTTTAACTGACTTACTTTGTGCTTCTAAATGTTTTGTTTAATTGAGGGTTTGCTATATTGGCATTTAAATGACTACAAAACGTTGATGTTTACATTCTGGTGTTAAAAGTGGACTGTGGTATATATCCTTTGTCGTGCGGTTTTGGGAGCGATCCAAAAAACACATTACAAATGAAAACCTGAATGTGTTATATAACTGCTCCCAATCAGTAGCCTGAATAGATAATCAACCTGTGGTCATTTTGTACAGTGCAGTGCACATTTAATGTTTAAAGAAATCAGTGGGTTACTGAAAATAACAGGTTCATGAAATTTATTACCACACACGGCAAAGTAATATTCAGTGAGTTATTGAAAAGCATTCAGGGTTATCTCTGATTTCTGAAGTAGTCTTAGTGAAGTTATTGTTATGTTTCAGTTCAGATGCAGGAGAGGAAATGCTGAAAAGTGTGCTGGATGGAGGAACAGCTGCTGTAAGGTGTCAAATGACCCATTACTGTGAACATTTGTGACTTTGATATGGTCCAGATAAACATTCCCGGTTACAAAATATTCGGGAGGGATAAAGCAGGGTGGAGAAAAAAAAAAGAGGATGGTGGTCGTATTAATCAAAGATTCCTTTCCGACATTAGAATACATAGATGTTACAAGGGGTGTTGTAAAAGCTGAATCTAATTGGTTAGAGATAAGGGGCCTGAAACTGCTGCAATGGCATGTTTGGCAGTGAATGATGTTAATTGGATTTTTGTGCTCCCTGTTAACATTGCACTATATTTGCACCGCAAATTGCTGGAAGGCGGATCAATGAAGAAACCGGGCCCACGTGGATGTGCCCAATGGCTTCTCTCGCAGACCAACCACATGACACTATTAAAAGTTGAAAACAGATGCCATAACTCAGCGTGGCACTGAGATGTGAGTAACTTGCAACTTCTGAAATTACCTTAAATCAACATTAAAAAGTTAATAACATTTAAAAAAAAACTTTGTAAAGTGCAGTAAAAAGTAATTTACAATGTTTTGCATACTTTTCCATAGAAATGTTGCAAGATGAGACCAAAAGGAGCTCTCCAAACTTTGGCAATGAGGACCTTCAAGGACGAGGTGGAGAGAGCGTCTGCTGAGGATTGTGATGGTGAGGGCTCCCCGCAAAACAAGTCATGTGGATTGGAGGAAGGTAGCAGAGACCCCGAGTGCGACATTAACCGTCCCACAAACGGGGGAGCCAATGTCGCAAGAAGTATGACTGACTAAGGCAGGCAAGGTAAGCACTCACAGTGCATCAATTTAGAACTCTCCATTAAAAGTACAAAAGTTTTCTGCTTTTTCTGAAACACTTGACCACAATTATCCTTCTTTCAGTGCTTGTAGAGTGGGGGAAGGGGAGCTGGTAGGAGGAACTGGGGGACCAGGAGGGGGGTTGGGGGAGAATGGGAGAAATGGCAAGGGCATCCTATCTCTACACTGCACCATGAAGGCACTGATGTGGAGGGGACGCTTGACCTTGGCCACCTTCCCCGCACCCCTCTGGGAGCTGACCCTTCTCACTCCGCACGAGATGCACCGGCTCCTCTCTCACAGGCAGCCACAAAGCTATAACTGCCACCTGTGGGGCTTGTGAGACATGAGTCACCCTCTGAGTCTGACCTGCTGGGGAATCAAGGACCATCGAGAAGTGGCGAAGGTGCGCCCCGGTGCCCTGTAAGGCAGGGTAAAGGTCGGGCCCAGCATGAGGACAACTGGGAGTAGGACTATGGGGTCCACGATTGCAAAGGAGGATGATTCAGGTTGTCCAACTTCTGCTCTGCCAGGTGGTTGGGTGAGTAGTTAAATTGCTTGCTGAGGGCAGTACAGTCCTACAGAAGATCCCCCCTGTTCCCCGTTGCAGGGCCACCCACTGTGGCGACAGTCAGAGTCCATAAGGGACATGTAAGGCAGCAGTTCCCAGGGCCATCTCCGTCCACCCCCTGGGTTTGTGCCAAACGCACAGGCCTTATAGGACCCGGCTGCTGAGGATGACCCTCCAATGATGCAGCCAGCAGTTGCCCCATCGCAGGAGGCAGCTGCCAGTAGACACAGCACACCTGCTCCCCATGTCCCCTCGGAGCAACATCTGGAACCCAATTCCCAACTCCCTGATCCCGGCTGACATGTGGGACGCAGAGGCGGTGCCCTTGGCACAAGGGTTCGTACACGGAGAGGGACAAGGACTAGGATGCCTCTCTCATGTAGAGTCCACCTCCCCCTGCTCTGTCTCACCCTTAGTGATCCCTCAGGCATGCTTCGGACTATATCTAAGTAAATAGTTTGTGAAGTTAGAAATAGTTTTCAAAGCTTTTACAGTTGTTCTTGATGTTGCATATTTATTATTCTTGGTGTTTTTTTTAACAATTTTATAAGTTGTTTGGAACTTTTTGCTATTTAGAATTTTTTTTAATACTGTTGACCAAATTTACATTTAAAGTGTTGTTACAGGAGAATTTTTGCACTATTTATAAAACTAACCACTACTTTTCAATTGATTACCTCAATACGGTGTTACTGCTGCTGCTCAGTTCACAGACAGTGATGTATACACGTTCATTGTAGAATGTTTATTTACCACTGTTAACAAAGTCCTGTCATATAAAAATCTTTGCACTATTTGCGCAGAACACGACAATCTTTGCCACTTTGCTAGGAAAATACTGTAAGGCACTGGAAGCGTAATTTAAACACCCCAATTGTCCTCTCCAGCTCAGAAGAACAAAAAATTCGACCAACCTCAACTAGACCTGCAAGATGCTCCATACACATCTGACATTTCAAATCATGGAAGTTTTACTCTACACTACTGAAATAAAAAAGTGAGTACTGATGCCACAGACAATTACCTCACTGACCTCTCGGTCTGCCAGATCAGAACTCCTGCATGAACTGTGCATGTGTAAATCTCACAATACTTGCAATAAGATAACTCCTAGACCAGGTCAGCCTGCATCTATGTTACTCAGTGGCAGTATACTAAAACTGTCTAATAGTTTCCCTATTAGTTTGTTCTCAAAATTCTGACATCAAAATGACCTTTTTACCGTCTGCATGTGCACACAAACACTATAAATTGTTATCTGTGCCTTCACCACTGTGTGCAGAAAATAATGTCCTTTTTCTCAATTTTCAAAGATGAGATCTTTGCTGTGCTGCTCAGTACTGTACTATAAGAAACTGTTACCATTATTAATAGAATTCATATCCACAAGCAATTAGATTAGGAACTTGGAACTGAATAATCAGATGCAACTATAACCAATTTTTTAACCTGCAATGTCTATTGAACCATGTGTTATCATGGCAATGCGATTTTTGTTCTTGTTAAAGAAATAAGCTGAAAACTTTGTGTGGATGCAGTAAATTAATAATCCCTGCTGCATTATCTCTGTCCGTAGTCAAACTCCTTTGCATAATAATTGATCTTACATAAGTGAAACAGATGCATAATGGGCCATGACTATTGTCTGTGGAGCCTTATTTAACCCTTTGCTACTTGAATAATTATTTCCTCCAATAAGCTAACTTAAAACATTTAGGGCCAAAAATTTGGCCCTTGCCGGGTGAGTATGCACTGTGTACTCACCCGTAAGGCGTCCTGAAGTGCCGGTATCCTGCATGCACTGCGCACGTGCGGGAAACCGGAACTTCCGGTCTGGTGAAGGGAGCGGTTCATAGGTGAACCGCGTGCGCGGTAGAGGCTGCGCGCACGCAGCAAACTTAGTTTTTTTTTCAGGTTTCTACGGGAGGGTAAGTATTGAAGAACCTGCGGTTTTAAAAAGGAGGCGCAGGAGCCGTTTTCAACAAGGTAAGTGGTTAATTAATTATAATTTAAAAAATTTTTCAACAGGTTTATCTTTTTTAGATACTTTAAAGAAAGGTAAGTTTATTTTTAGCACTCTTAAAAAGTATTTTAATTTTTGTTTAAAGTAGTTAATTTATTTAACTTATAGTTATTTTATAAATGTGATGGTTTTTTGTAAATTTATTTTAAGTTTAGCTGTTCTTTTGGGGCCGATTTCAATTCATAGATTTGACAGGTCTTCCTGTCAAATCTATGAATGAAAGATGGTCTGCTGCCATTGGCTCTCCATGGCCCACGTGATCCCAGGACACGCAAGCACTGTGCGCTGGCACTTGGAGCAGGCCCAGGAGCTGAAGTTCCCGTGGGCCCAGAGGTCAACGGCAGGCGCGGTAGGTAAGTGCGCGCGCGATCCTTACCCCCTGCGGCAAGCTGGAGAGGCGAATTTCAGGGCCTTAATCTCCTCTCTTTGAAGTTATGCACACAGCTGGAGCCTTGAACCTTCTTCATATTGAATCTCATAATCCTTCAATTGAGCTCCGTCATTAAGCCGGTAGATCGAATGCAGCTGCTCTGTTTACATTGCTATCTATGTCAAGTCCTGGATTGTGGCTTGAATCTACAATCTTCTGACTCAGAGTCATGAATGCTATCAACTGAACCAAGCTGAAACTTAACCCGAAAGGGAACAAATTGCATATATAAATAAAAATTGAAAAATAAGACGTTCACAAAACATAAATCTGGCTCACAACTTTTGTGAGTGCATAAATGTTGTGAAGAATGGGTTTTTGCAAGGAAGAACAATAGCTTCCACCAATTACTCAATAACATTATTAGGCCATCAAATGTCACTGAATACCATTTTACTGCTGCTGAGGAATAACAATTGGTCTACATCCAAACCAAACTAGTCTGAACAGCCTCTTCGCAATTCAAAACGTTTCAATATTTCAGAGTTTCCAGTTCAGAAAACATAGGGTAGCGATTAGAAAAAGTAACAAAAATGTACTAAAGCTGTTTGGGATAAGTACGTTCCAACTGTATTGCAAATTGTTTATAGGACTACATTTCCTCCTCAATGCTTCGATTTGCCAATGAAAGCATTAAACAGGAAACAGCAATGACTTTCAAAAAAGTAGGATAAAAGATACGAGGAGCACACACTTTCAAAGTCAATAGTTCATAATACAAAATTTCAGAACAATATAAAAATTTGGCAATAAGCAGCATCAGATATTATGTTGTCTGCAGTTGAGGTGCCTTTGCTACAATGGCAGGAAAATTTACTGTAATTGTTTAACTGCAGAGCTTGTTGGTGCGCTTTTCCATTTTATACCTAATCTATCAAATGGATGTTTATAGTAAAAATGAAAAGCTGTATTATTTTTGATCTCTATCCATGCTGTATTTAGGGTCTTCTAAATATAAATGCTGCAGGTAGATAATGGTATTTGCATGATTCCTTTACACAGGCATGGCAAAAAGACTCCACATATGAATAGCCCAACTGAAATCAAGCATGCACAACAAAATTCTTTGTTTGGAAAACCATACCACACAATAACAGAAGTGTAGTAAAATCAATGTCAGCAAAAACAGAGGACCATTGATCTGAAAATGAGCGAGAAAGAAAGATCTTGCATTTATATAGTGCTTTTCATGCTGTCAGGACATCTCAAAGCACTACAAAGCCAATTAAGTGTTTTTGAAGTGTAGTTACTTGTAATGTAGGAAAACATAAAGAAGACAGATATTGCCTATTTCTCAAAATACAGCACTATCAAAGAAAGAAAATAGAAAGTGTATACAAATACATACATTTACTAGCAGACTGAGCCCTAAGCCCGAGGTTTTAACAGAGCCCTTTCACTTGATTCACAGAGTACCCCTACCACCAAATTGTTTTTTCTTGCTTGGCAGCAATAGAAAAAAAACAGAAGTATTGCCTGCATCCAGGCACGAACAACATCCCACTGCCAGTTAGGCTGTGAACAGAGGAAAGAAGGCAAGAGAGAGAGAGAGAGGAAACTGAAAAGAGGTAAAAAAAACCTAATGAGCAAAAAAATATAGAGCAGAAAGAGAGTGACAAGGAAAGCAGCAAGTGAACAAAGTGACTATTTCCAGCCTACTGAAGTTAGACAGAGTGACCAGGCTGTTCAAATGTCATGTGCATCACAAGTAGCTGTCTCACCTAACACCCTTACATACGTACTCTCTAACAGGCACCACTAGATAGTGATCAGAAACTAGAAACAAGTTGATTTTTCCCCTCCCTAGACCAGGAACATTGCAACCCACTGTAGTGCCCTAACTGTTACACCAGCTGAGCTCAGGTAACTCATCAGGCTGGCAACTGAATCTGCAGCCTTCCAGGTTTCTATGATTAACCACTGTACTGGGCAATGTACTTACCCTTGAGCACCAGGTGAACTCACCATGTCGGAATCATTGACTAAGACCTGTATCTCACTATTTTGTGATGCAGTGTGTTGCAGAATCTTTGGGATGGGGAGGAGGGAGACTACATACAAACTTAGGCTTCCTCTTTGCTCTTTATTACTCACTCTGTCTGCTTCTGTTAGAGGACCCAGCAGAACTTGGACGGCTTGTCTGTTGAGGACCAGACTGAGAAAACTGAGGGGCAATTGTTGGGGTCTTGATCTTTCGTGGACTTGTAGATACATCTGGAGTCCTAGGAATCTTGGGCCTACTGTCAAATGCAACTATGTAATCATTTTGCCTACAAGGGCAGAAACAACAGAATGAATGAATAAAAGATAATTGATAGCATATCTCACTTAACAATTTTAAGGTTAAATAACACCTGATTATTAAACCACAATTTAATTTTCTTGACACAAAGCTAATTCTGCTACCACTGTCAGAAAATGTATTAATGCTGCTCCTTATGTTAGTATTATACAATAACAGCAAAATTCACCAAAAGTCAAACTGCTGAATAACTGGAAAGTGTTTATAATGTAACCACCCTTTATAAGGGGCAATAATTCCACTTCTATCATGGTCAGGTAAGGCGTTTGTAACTATGCTGTTCACTTTACATCATATTAACTAAAAAATTGGAAGGAGGAATTTAAAATTCACAATACAAAACCTAAAGCTACTTGGAATAGTTATCAAATCTATCACCTCAACAAATGAAACAATTTATATTTACTTTTTGTTCAGTAGTAAAGAAATTGGTAACAATTTGCATGTTTCCATCATTCGATGTGGTGATGTTTGCATTCTTGAACTCATTGACTTTAATAGGAACACAAAGTACCAATTCAGCCTCTACACAAACATTAACTTCATATCAAAAACACCATACTCAATCAAAAAACTAATTCAGATGCACTGTGTAAAATATTACTGCACTATTTAAGCATTTTATACAAATCACAGAAGGACTCCATTCTGCTCAGTAAAAACCTCATATTCTTTCCTCAAATCATAAACCATTCAATAAACAGATTATTCAATCTATTTGTTTTTTAAAATTCATTCATGGGACGTGGGCGTCGCTGACAAGGCCAGCATTTACATAGATACATAGAAGATAGGAGCAGGAGTAGGCCATTCGGCCCCTCGAGCCTGCTCCGCCATTCGATGAGATCATGGCTGATCATCTAAACCCAGTACCCTGTACCTGCCTTCTCCCATCCCTAATTGCCCTTGAAGGTGGTGGTGAGCCACCTTCTTGAACCGTTGCAATCCGTGAGGTGAAGGTATTCCCATAGTGCTGTTAGGGAGGGAGTTCCAGCATTTTGACCCACCAATGATGAAGGAACGGCGATATACTTCCAAGTCAGGATACTGTGTGACTTGGAGGGGAACTTGTAGGTGATGGTGTTCCCACGTGCCTGCTGCACTTGTCCTTCTAGGCGGTAGAAGTTACGGGTTTCGGAGGTGCTGTCGAAGAAGCCTTGGCGAGGTGCTGCAGTGCATCTTGTAGATGGTACACACTGCAGCCACGGTGCGCCGGTGGTGGAGGGGGTGCCAAATCAAGCGGGCTGCTTTGTCCTGGACGGTGTCGAGTTTCTTGAGTGTTGTTGCAGCTGCACTCATCCGGCAAGTGGAGAGTATCGGATCCAATATAATGATAAGTAGAGATTTTCCATCCCTCCAAAACTTGTCTCTTCATTTAGTTAATGATCAAGTAAAAAACCAATTGAGATCCTTAGCAAGTTCAATTTCCAAAATCTAGATATTATTTTGAGGCAATTACCTGCTTAGAGCAATGCAGATTAGCAGTGCTGGGTTTTGTATTGCTCACAGCTTTGCTTTCTTTGCTTGCAATGCTCTGCTCATTAGCGTTAAAACTGTGTTGAATTTTTTATGTTAGTGAAGAACCAGTGGAACAGTTCATTCTTTGCTAACAAAAGAAACTTTGAAGAAGCTCCCAGGTAGTTGAACTTTTTAAAGTTCACTTTGAAAGAGTTAGTTATATTGCAACTGGTGGAAAGCCAAAGCAATGTGAAACTATCTCCTCAGGATGGAGTGCCATCAGTCCAGTGATTTCACCCCCTCGATATGCAAGTTTTTGCACTGATGCAGACACCAAAAATACAATGCAAGTGGATCATTATACAACTGGATCTCAGTTGGACAGTCTGTAGGCCTTGTTTCATTTTTGTATAAAGTGGACAAATCAGATGCCAGGGTAAAGGGGAAGACATGGTAGTAGAAGGTAAAATGGAGGGAAGGGAATACAGCCATAAATCCAATGACCACTTCTGCTGGCTGCACTGCACTTGAATCAGCCTTGCCACAACCATGCTAAGGTGGATTTTCATCTTTACTGCCTGGGCAGAGTGCAGAGAGAAAAATTGGGCAGGGAGGAGGCTCGCCTGGTTTTCCTCCCGTTAATTTAAAGAAGGAAAATCAGGCGGGTCATGTTTGGGACGTGAAATCTTTTCCTCTTCCCTCCAGAATTTCTTCTTTGTGGTCCGTCCAGGCAATGCTTAATACCCACGTGGTAAAGACGAAGAGCTACACTGCTGAGTTTACACTAATGGATTGTAGACCATTAGGGAAATATTTGAAGCTAACTTTTAAAACAGATGCACTGATGACAGATAAAACATACTTTACTATAAAAGGAGGCAGGAAAGCAACATGTTGTTAAGTGCATATTGTTAAAATGTAATCACGGGTGTTATGTCAGTGGAATAGTTAACTTCCTACAAAGGACCACAGGTGCAATGAGCAATGATGGGTGAAAATATAAGTTTTTATTTAAATACACTGACAAAAAGTTCATAAAGACTTTTCTTGCACAGTACATTTGTGCATTTTAGTATTTGCACTGTCTCCTCACCTGATAGACTGTCTATTCAATTTCTCAAATGACCTGGCACCAAACGAACCTGCAGCTGCTGTAAGTTCCTGATCAAAATCACCAACGGGGGAACCCAACTGTGATGTATTGTGATCAAAATCTGCAGAAAAAAAATACGATCAAAACATTTCCGTAAAAAATTATTAATTTGAATATAATACTTTAGTCCCAGCAAATACTCTGTACAGTTTTGGGCATCCTAATTGCAAAATGACATTGATGTATTGAAGAAAATTCAGAGAAGAGCACAGGAATGATAATAGTCGAGTGAACACAATGGTTCCTGTGCTGCTGGGAGGACATAAATATCATCTGTAGAGTACAACTCGTGAGGGTTGAATAAAGTTGGTTACAATATTGAATTGATAGCCTGGAGTTTTGCTTGATTATCTTAGTGTTAGTGAGAAATGTTACAGATTTTTATTGTCTTGGACGATTAGCCTTCAATCAGTCGTTGCCTTATGAGATTGAAAAAAAAAACCTCAGTTTAACATCTCATCTCTTTCTCTCTCTCTCTCTCTTTTCTAGTGTCAGTAATGAGTCAAAATGTGCTTTTCATCTGCAAACATGTTCAATGGCCTGGATTTTCAGATTTTGGGGCATCAAGGTGGGCAGGAATTTTACTGAATTTCTGGTCTTGGGGTAATTTGATTGTGGGAGATGAAATCCTGGCTTCAGCCAGGGAGTTGCCTGAAACTGGAGGTATAGACTTGCTACAACATGCCTGGGGGCCTGCTACAGTGGTAGGAAGAAGCAACCACTGTGCCATCTGAAGAGAATGGAATCCTTGAGAATTTATTTTTGTGGGGCCTGTACAATATTGTACTCTTGACAAGCTCTTTGATGATTCCCTCGGCCCCAAGGGCTCCCTCTACTGACGTTTGAATGCTGGACACTGAGGCATAACAGGTGGCCCCTGGGACCAGTACTGAATCAGAGGAAGTGATGGGCCATATTTCCCTCATTTAAATTTAATTCCCTCATTTAATATGTATCTGCCCATATATGGGAAGGTGTACTTTAATCCATCCAGTACACCTACTGGGGGGACAGGGATGTGATGAATCATGTCCCCTAACAGGTTTATGCCCCAAATCCACCAAAAATCAGCTGGGAGGTGGTGCCGGTTGAGAAATTTAGCCTGTCAGATTGTTTCCAAAATAATATTGTACAAAGTATTTATTATTTTTATTACTTCAATATATGCCTCAACCAACACATCACTGAAACAGGAATTGCAAAATATACATGTACACGTTCCAGTTAATAGAAATCAGCAAATTATTTGGCATTAAGTAATAAACCTTCCCTTAGCTTCTTGGAATTTCTAAACAATCAATATAGTTTTTCAACTTACTGACAGGAGAAGCACCAAACTCGGAAATACTTGTTCTGCTCCCACTTCGAGTAGGTGGCCGAGAGCTTTGCTGTGAATAGAGGTTGCTCTCGGTACTGGGGCTTCTACTTTCGTCTTTATCCAGAGCAGTTCCCAACCTACAAAGTATGTAAAAAGTGAAGTCTGGATAAAGGCTGTGCAGAACAAATACATTTGGCTAACTAAATGATTAAAAAACTGTACTCAATACAAACATTTTAAAAACTCAATGTAATGCAAAATACACAGTTCTTCCATTCATAAATAGTGAAGGCACTACACCTTTTGTAGCAAGTTATATTTTACTTAATTCTTTTCAATTTCTTTTTATAATTTTCTGTGTTCTCTTTCTTTGATTTGCTTTACTATTTATTTCT
Organism: Squalus acanthias; assembly: GCA_030390025.1. Lineage (NCBI taxonomy): Eukaryota > Metazoa > Chordata > Chondrichthyes > Squaliformes > Squalidae > Squalus > Squalus acanthias. Next base: position 35,329,625 of record CM059429.1, read on the forward strand.
TTCAGGAACAGATAGCTTTAAAATGGATACTTCATCATTAATTGTTTCAGCCGTGGTTTGGAATTACATAATTTTATCAATAATCATGCATTGTAAATAAAATGATGCATCACTGATAGGTAGGACTATAATTATTTGCTCTGTACCTGATGTGACTACAACTTTTCAGTTCATATAAACAATAAATAACAATGTGCACTGGTGTTTCACTTCTTATTATGGTACTTCACAATCCCAAGAATCTAAAAACTCAAATTGCTAAGTATTGAGGACAATAACAGTAAAGTAGCTGCAATTATGTATTCTAAATTGAAACGGTCAACACAGAATAATTATTATAAATTATGAATTATAAAGCTGTGAATGTATAATTTTCCACCAAATAATCTAGTCTGTAAAGAAAACGAAGTATTAGCTCTTTTAGTACTTGCTTTGCTAAATTCAGTGCTTTTCAGATTACTCACGATGTATAACCCACTCGGTGCATGCTAGGTGTAACTGGTCGCCGGAGAGGTTCATTAACACTTTCATTCAGAAGGGGCATTGGCTTTCTCCTGGCCTTCATTGTGTTTGTCATTATCTGTCAAAGGATAGAAAACCCACTGTAAAATGGTCTGAAAGTGCATATTTTTCACATCATTCAACTGTGATAACTGGCAAGGCTCACGACATTTGTTTGGAAGGGCACACGCATATAGTTTCTCACAGTTCTCAACTACTGACAAGAAGCCAGGAGGACTTCTACATTTACCCGGTCAATGAAAGCCCATTCAATGATTTGCACATTTAGAAGATGGTATGTATTACATCAAAAGATATTATTCATCAGCGACACAATTTTCTCAACAGGAACCTTGTATTCTTTCGGATATGTAATATATTTCAGATTCAAATTGAAAAAAGGCTCCCAACGGGGTACATTTATAAATTAATGCTAATACTAGCTGTTAGTATGAATCAGCTGAAATTACTTTTACAACATAAAATACATTTGCAGCCAAAAAATTTACAGTCTTGATCGAGTAAAAAAAAAAAATCCGAGACTGTGGCAGAGTTGCAATCTTGGCAAAAAGATGCATAAGAACTTTCTATTGCTTTGCTTCTAAATTACATTCTCTTATAGCTTAATATATTTGTGCATTGGAATCCACTTGGTGAGGCTTACATCACATTTTTCTTATTAATGCAGTCTAAAAATACGACTATTAGAATCCTTTTTTTTGTATTTGCATTGACTGCTCAACGGACAACTGTAGATCTTAAATGAAATATCTAGCCTGACTATAACATTTTCAGATGAGGGTGGAACCATCCAGGGTTCCCACTACTGATCACTAGTTTTTAAAAATTTGTTCTTGAGATGTAGGTGATGATGGCAGTCGGCATTTATTGCCCATCACTAACTGCCCTGGGAAAGTGGTAATGGGCCTCATTTCAACTGCTGCAGTCTTTATGATATCCACCAGACAGACAGGGTTACTCACAATCCAACAAAGAGGGTGCTCGATTACAAAGTTATCGTCTAGTAATGACCTTGCCCTGATCCACGACCCTGAACAGCGCAGCGAGATGGGGTCAAGACTACTCTCCTGGCATCTGCTGGGTTACATCAATAAACAGTCACCCACAACCAGCATCATGCAGTGTTCTTGATAACTTCCCACACAGTCAACACCGACCATTAATTATCCATGTGGGCCTGTGACTACATTTCATCAAAAGTACTTCTGGAAAGGAAATTGGACTTTGTTTAAAGAGACTGTTCAATGAATAATTGCTACCATCCATGGCATAAGATCCAAATGGAGGAAGGTTATGAACATTTTTGTGGCACTATCTATAAAATTGCAATATTCACATTCCCTGTGGCATTTGCATCTTATACACGTTGTGCCTGGACAAGAGTGCACTGCAATATTGAAACTGTACAAGGAATCTGGTGACCCAGATATTGCAGACCACCTGTTTGAATCACTTGATGCTGCTCAACAAGCCCCTGGAGAAGAGACAACTTCACAGATGGACTTTGCTTGCTCAAAACAGATAAGCTGGAGCCTCTTCCATCGCCTGGGTGCTGTTCAACATCCATCAGCACAGACCCGACCATCTGTGTCAGGCAATATCCTTGTCAGTCAATGAATAAAAGTGGCAAGAGTCCACTGCAACAAAGTTTTTTTTAAACGGAGAGTACATGATGCATTGAAATGCTCTGAACCAGGAGACCCCAGCAGCCTTCAAACCAACAGAATTCAACTCTGTGCTGCGTGATATGAAACCTGGTACTGCAGCCGGTTATGACAACATACACCCTGAACATTTGAAGAAACTTGGTCCACAAGCTTGTAATTAGCTCTCGCTTTTCTTCGCTCTTGTTGTCCTTGAAGGCTAAATTCCATCAGTATGGCGCCAAGCTAAGATCACTAACTGACTGAAGCCAGGCAAGGACCCACAGTCAGTAGTGAGCTGCTGACCAATCTCCCTCCTGAGTGTTTACTATAAGATGCTTGAGTGACTGGTCCTTCAGTGTATAACTTCAGTAGTCGATGCTGCGTTCAGCCCAGATAAAGCTGGTTTTTGTTGTGTCCGCAGCATTTGTGACCAAGTACTTGCCCTAACCACCTTTATTGAAAATGGCTTTCAGAAATACCTTAAGGTTGAAGTTGTGCTCCTTGTTCTAACAGCAGCCTATGACACAGTCCTGGTGAAAATACCGAGAGTCCTGCCATATTGGGCCACCTGCTTGGTTGAACTGCTGCTACAGGGCTGACATTTCAGAGTACGTATGGCTGACCACACCAGTTCATGGAGATACCAAGTCAATGGCCTCCCTCAGGGATCAGTTCTAGCACCACTCCTTATTAATCTGTACATAAATGTCCAGATTGTGGAAATTCATCTATGCTGAAGATAATGCATTTCCTGCTCAAGCTAATGACTTTTTCATGCTGGAAATCACATTCATTATGAAACTCATGGCAGAGTACTGCCTGAAATGGCATCTTCAACCAAGTAACACAAAGACTGGCTCCACCATCTTTCACCTGCAAAATGCTGGTGCCATAACCCTCAGGTGAACTCAGTAGCATCTTAAATGGTCAACTCCTCAAACATGATGCTCACCCAGTCTACTTGGGTGTCACACTTGACAAGTGGAATTTGTAATGACGGGATACTCAGTCTTTACACCCTAGGATTTCTTTTGGCAAAAGTAAATATTGAGCGTGGTTTTTTTTAAATTACATTTTAAATCATGCTTTTCAACTTTTCTTGTCATTATGCAACAGGTGCATAGAATGTAATAGATGCCAAGATGTAGATAGAGAGTAGTAAAGATAAAGGCAAATACTTGTAACTGGTATTGGAACATTATTATATAAAGCCAAGGGGGCAGGTTGCGAAGAAGCTACAACATAATGTAAACAAGGCAATAAATATAAATCATTAAATATGACACATTCTTGACCACATACCATTCCAAATCAGTATGTTCCTTAAAACAGGTTCTATGTGATAAAGTGAAGGTGACTCCTTGAATTTCCAGTGCAATTTTATTAAGTGTTTCACTATTTACGATGTGGTGGAGATTATACAGCAAATACGATTGGGTCAGAAAGTAGAAACATGGCTAGAAAGCACAATGAGTCCCGTGGCCTTCAACCAAAGCAGCTATTTTATGGAAGTGCTCCCCCAGCCATCACATCCTGAATGCCCGCCTTGTGCTTGAATAGCCCAACTTCGCTAAACAGCTAGGAGTGAATTAGAATTGCTTTTATTGACTTCTAGGGAAATAACCTATTTCAGAATAATCTTCAGCATTCAACTTACAGTGCTTCCAGATGTCTGATAATGAACACCCACCCCTAGGTACTCAGCTGTCAGTAGTTTTTCTCCTGATAACTCTCCAGGCTGGGGTTTTAATATTTCAGCCTTGTCCAGGTCAGCTTCCATTGCATCCTGGTCATCCTGTTATTGAGATTTTAATAAATTACGAAAGTGAAAAACTTACAATACATAAACAAACCATGTTACCCATATTTTCTTGCTTCTATATTTATTACACCAGTTGAAATCTGTGCAGCGTTTAAGAGGTTAGAGCAAAGAAATGCAGTTTAATAGTGTAAGTGCTAAAGTGCTTATATCCCATCATCCTTCACTAATTAATGACTGTAAACAGACAGCAACAAAATCAGATACTTGGAGTATTTGCCCACTCAAAAATAGGAAATCTTTTGCAAATTTCTTTTGAGGTTAGCATTAAATATGAGGACAAGTTTAAACAGACTAGCCAAACTAATTATACTTTCAATTCCATCACTATAAAACATAGCAAAAAAAAAATCTACTGTACTCCCCAGACTGAAGAAACAGTCCAAATGACAGAACTGAATGAAAAGGTAGTTTTCACTGATATATAATCTACAAAATTCTGTGTACATTGGTCATTCTGCAATTTGCTATGTTGAAGCAAAAATCAATACCAGGCTGTGTCTGTACTAGTCAGAGCTGCCAATATCTTGAACATAAGCCAACTTTGATCAAACTGTCAGTCTTATGTATAAAAAGTGCATTCCAAATGGCAGACAAAAAAACTCTAGCCTGCCTCTTCTAGCCCTGTACATCTTTCTAGCTTTAAAAAGGAAAACTCCAATATAAGCTTTTTCAAAGGTTATATACACATATACACATTGACAATCACAAACGACATCCAGGGCTGCCGCAGAATGTTTTATGAGTAACTGTGAAAAATGAAGTCAACAAAGTTTTTACTTTTTACCTATTTCCAGAAGAATTTGTACTTACTTCATCATCATCGTCTTCCTCTTCATCATCAGAATCTGATTCTTCAAGCACCTCCTCTGTCAGATGTACATTTAAAAGTTATAGCCATATGTCAATTTGAGAAACTGAATTGAATAGTCTGCCAATTTACAGAAACTTTGAGGATTAATTTGCAGCATTTTACAAGCTGTGTTTAATAAATTAATATACAAAACATATACGATGTGGATATATGCTATTGGTTACCATCTTTAGATTACTAAGAGTATTGAGAAAATATTTTCACCTGCTTGGCTTCTTTTGTACACTAACCTGAATTGAGCTGCTTCATAATAAACTCAAGCTGTCTGTTCATCTCAGTATTCCCTTCTTTAATAAAGCACCGAAGAATTTCTTCCATGCCCTACAAGTGTCAGAAAGGTTGCATAATGAAACTAAATCAAAGAAACTATCAGAAAATAAAGATACCTTCCACTCCCCACCCCCTCCACCCCCATACTTACCATTGCTTTTGCCTCCTCGCGTAGTGAAGGGATAGCAAGAATGCTGTATAAAGCTCCATTAACATATGGCCTTATCTGAAAGAAGCAGCTGGCATTCAGTTAATTCGTACTTGGTAACAAAAATGAAGAGAATTTTAATGTCTCATAACTAATTGATAATTTCATGGATCTATTAACAAATATTCAGATGTTTTTAACATCAAAGACCGATTTACATAGAAAACTAGAAAAGGAAGCTGACTCTAATCAGTAGATACTGCAGCATTTTCTTCTACATCTCTCACTCTCAGACACACACACACATACTTGTTTCCCCCACACAGAGGGTTATTGAAGCATGGAATGCTTTATCATAAGTGGGTATAACACAATATTCAAAATGCAATTAGATAAATATTTGAAAATATAAAAGAATACAAAGAGTAGGGAAATTGGTTAGAGTGCACGGAACTAATGACAGCACAAAAGTGATGGGGTGAACGGCTGCCTAATGTGCTGTAATTTGTATGATATGATCTCACTCTTGTACACATATTCCCTTGTGCTCACACAAAAACAGTTTCCACAATTCACTCTTACAGCTACATATGCTCACTCCATCCTGCTCCTCTTCACAGAAATCATAAAAGAAGCGAAGATTCCATCAGAAGATTACACATCATTTTCATCCTACCACATTACCCTTCTTAGGGTAATATTTTACACAATAGAGCTTCAAAAGAGTTGAGGACAGTTTTATTTTAATTTAAAAAATGATATGCATTTAGTGGAACAGATCATTTGTTGGTCTCTATCTCTTTGATGAAGAAATTCAGACAAGAGGAGTAAAAATTATAACATAATTACTGTATTACAAGACAAAAAATTTGACACCGAGCCACATCAGGAGAAATTAGGGCAGATGACCAAAAGCTTGGTCAAAGAGGTAGGTTTTAACGAGCGTCTTAAAGGAGGAAAGAGGTTTAGGCAGGGAATTCCAGAGCTTAGGGCCTAGGCAACAGAAGGCACGGCCACCAATGGTTGAGCGATTATAATCAGGGATGCTCAAGAGGGCAGAATTAGAGGAGCGCAGATATCTCGGAGGTTGTGGGGCTGGAGGAGATTAGAGATAGGGAGGGGCGAGGCCATGGAGGGATTTTAAAACAAGGATGCGAATTTTGAAATCGAGGCGCTGCTTAACCGGGAGCCAATATAGGTCAGCGAGCACAGGGGTGATGGGTGAATGGGACTTGGTGAGTTAGGACACGAGCAACCGAGTTTTGGATGACCTCAAGTTTAAGTAGGGTGGAACGTGGGAGGCCAGCCAGGAGTGCGTTGGAATAGTCAAGTCTAGAGGTAACAAAGGCATGGATGAGGGTTTCAACAGCAGATGAGCTGAGGCAAAGGCGGAGACAGGCGATGTTATGAAGGTGGAAATAGGCGGTCTTAGTTATGCTGCGGATATGTGGTCAGAAGCTCATTTCAGGGTCAAATATGACACCAAGGTTGCGAACAGTGTGGTTCAGCCTCAGACAGATGTTAGGGAGAGGGATGGAATCAGTGGCTAAGGAACGTAGTTTGTGGCGGGAACCGAAAACAATGGCTTTGGTCTTCCCAATATTTAATTGGAGAAAATTTCTGCTCTTCCAGAACTGTTCATCTGCTCATCCAGAACTCATCCATAACAGTTGATAAAGCTTATTCTTCAAAGGGTTTAAGAACTGTTAGATCAGGAAGTCTTGTTTAGGAGAAGTAGCTTTGAAGTAAACAACTACAACTGTTTACCTGAATAGTCTGTCTTCAAAGGATTTGGGAATAGATACGTCTTGCAGTCTTATCTATGACATGTACCTTTGATGTAGGCAAAATATAGTGTATAAAGGAGCATGGTTTTCAGCATTTCTTTGGAGGGCTCAAAAGATACAGACACCGAAAAGCCACTCTCTGTATACAGTTAGTCTGATCACCTGTACTGTGTATCAATAAAGTCCGCTCCATATACTACACTACGAAGTGTCTCGAGCGTACTCGAAACTTGCTGTTATGAACCAGAGAGGGAAGGCGGGTGAATGCTGACAAACATCACAACTCCAGACTACCCATGCACAATGCCATGGGACAGCATAAAGCATATTATAACAAATATATATTAAAAAAAGTCAACTAAATCATTTCCAGAAACAAATTAAACACTAAGATTTGTATCATATACTTAGATATTACCTCATGATTTTCATGACCCAAAAGATCAGACAACACTTTCAATACTCGTCTGCCATCTTCTACACATTTCCGTTTACCTGAAAGGTGGTAAAATATGTTTTCTTCAGAATTTAGCAGGATGAAGTATAGAAGTCCTTATTTATGAAATGTGATTATAGTATAAACAGGTCTGTTTGCTTATTAACAGTGAGTAGGTGATCTGAATCATGCCTCCGATGTGTTGCTATAAACATAACCAGGACCACGTCTAGATTCTGACACATTTCTTCTTATTTATATCAATGAGAAGCAGAAATAATGCGAACAAATCAAAAGGATTAAAATGATTTTGGATACCTTTAGAACCAGTGGTGGTTTCTATCTACATTGGTGGCATTCTAACAACACAGGAATCCCAAATGTATCTGAATTGCTAGAATTATTCCTATAATTGCCCTATATCGTGGACCTTTACAGTTTGTCCATGTGAAAAATGGATGCTTAGAAACAAAGAGCTGAATTTTATTTTCAATACTCATCAGTCCAACTATCCAAGTCTATTTTAACAACGGTTCAATAGTGTCGCACTGAAAAATTAATATTAATGGTATCAGGGCTCCCAAATGAACAAGGTGCCCTGCTTTGAATAGAAACTCCTCTCCTCATTGAAAATCAGCTGTGAATAGAAATGCAAACTGATTGGCAACATGAAATTCCCTGGCCTTCCTCCCCAAAGCCTCTTGTTCTGATTACCTCAAGCTAAAGCTCAGGAGAAATAGCTGAGCAACGTTGTGAAGCTCCTTTCCATCTCTGAGTACCACTGCACAAGTGCATCTGCAAGTAGTCTCACAGGGGCTAGTTCAATCTAATCTTAAGATAAAACTCCAGAGGCTATCTGGGTCTGATTGATCAAGTTCCCAGAGCAGCTATTGGAACAGATTGCAACACCTATGATATTTGGTATCTTGAAGACCAAACAATTGATCCAGGCTTCAATAGACTATTTAAATAAACTTACTATACAGGGAAGACTTGCAGTATTAAGGAGCATTCAGGTAAATTTGGATCCCCATCCCCCCAAAAAAGGGCATGAGTATTGATGTACCCAATCTTGTGCAAATAATTAAATGGGGCACCAAGTAGTCAAACAAAATTTAATGAGATGGATGCAGTAATTGCATCAATTAAATATGCGATTAAAACCAGATTAACGGAGATTAAAAATTTAATTGCAAGATTAATTGTGATTTTTTTGTTTCATTGCAGGATAGTCCTAGTTAGAATTAATAATAAAACAGTGAATGTGCATCTTATGAGAAATCATTAGTTATAAACTTTTTTCAAATTCCAAACTTAGTAACAGCAACACTGAAAGTCCTGAAAACGGGCTGCTTACCAACTCTCTTAATCTGGGAGTTCGTATGGTTCTCTGGGTGTTGCTGACAGAATTCACCCCGTTAGCCGTCTCTTGTCAGGTGGTTTGGACCATTATTTTCTGGGGAGTGTGCTCTTTTATGGCTGTCTGAGAAAAGTCAGCAGATCTCCTGCATACCATTCCTGCCCAAATTGCACTTCAATTGAAAAGCTACATTGGGCCAAAAATTCGGCCCTTCCCGGGTGAGTACGCGCTGTGTACTCACCCGTAAGGCGTCCTGAAGTGCCGGTTTCCTGCATGCACTGCACATGCGCGGGAAACCGGAATTTCCGGTCTGGTGAAGGGGGCGGTTCATAGGTGAACCGCGTGCGCGGTAGAGGCTGCGTGCACGCAGCAAACTTAGGTTTTTTTTCAGGTTTCTACGGGAGGGTAAGTATTGAAGAACCTGCGGTTTTAAAAAGGAGGCGCAGGACCCGTTTTCAACAAGGTAAGTGGTTAATTAATTATAATTAAAAATTTTTTCAACAGGTTTATCTTTTTTAGATACTTTAAAGAAAGGTAAGTTTATTTTTAGCACTGTTAAAAAGTATTTTAATTTTTTCAAAAATTTAAATTTTTGTTTAAAGTAGTTAATTTATTTAACTTATAGTTATTTTATAAATGTGATGGTTTAAAAAAAAAATTATTTTAAGTTTAGCTGTTCTTTTGGGGCCGATTTCAATTCATAGATTTGACAGGTCTTCCTGTCAAATCTATGAATGAAAGATGGTCTGCTGCCATTGGCTCTCCATGGCCCACGTGATCCCAGGGGACGCATCGCACTAACTGCGCCTCTGGGACACACAAGCACTGCGCGCCGGCAGTTGGGAGAGGCCCAGGAGCTGAAGTTCCCGTGGGCCCAGAGGTCAACGGCAGGCGCGGTAGGTAAGTGCGCGCGCGATCCTTACCCCGCGGCAAGCCGGAGAGGCGAATTTCAGGGCCAATGTTCGGGTCGGAGCTGGTACTTACAATCTCCCTATCTGCTGATTTCCTGATCTCAGCCATGCCTCTGTTGAAATTGCTCAACAGAGGCCACACCCTTCTATACATGTAATAGGGCTAAATTGAGGTAACAGTTATCCCACTGCTCTCCTATTTCTTCTAGTAGCTGGTTTCAGAAAGGCAGCAGTGGAAAGCTAGGAGTGGGTTGGCTAACTTTTCAGGCATAAATGGCCTGTAGCGTAAGAAACCAGAAAAAGACAAAATAAACTTAAGAAGTGAGACACTCTCAATCCCTGATTTGTGCTGAGTTAGCTAATCTGTCAGGCTGGCTTTGGAGTTTAGAATTCATCTCACTATCCTTTGGCCAGAGATAGGAAAATAAAACAATGACAGCCACAGTCCTGGCTTCTGGACATTATCCAGTGAATCTTACTGAAACTACGAAGTGGTGGTGCCAGGAAAGCATGGGGTCAGTCAGGCTGTGCTCATTAATTTTCCTATGCTCATTAATTTTCAGTCTGGGCTCATAAATAAAAAATAGCTGTTTGGGCAAGGTATCAAAAGGGTTGAATACTAAATGAGTACTTAGCATACTAAATGAGTACTTTCCATCTGTCTTTACCAAGGAAGAAGATGCTGCCAAAGTCATAGTGAAAGAGGAGGTAGATGAGATACTGGATGGGATAAAAATTGATGAAGAGGAAGGTTCGCTGTACTTAAAATAGATAAGTCACCAGGACCGGATGGGATGCATCTTAGGATGCTGAGGGAATTAAAGGTGGAAATTGCAGAGGTACTGGCCATAATCTTCCAATCCTCCTGAGATACAGGGGTGGTGTCAGAGGACTGGAGAATTGCTAATGTTACACCCTTGTTCAAAAAAGGATGCAAGGATAAACCCAGCAACTACAGGCCAGTCAGTTTAACCTTGGTAGTGGGGAAGCTTTTAGAAACGATAATCAGGGACATAATTAACAGTCACTTGGACAAATGTGGATTAATTAAGGAAAGCCAGCACGGATTTTTTAAAGGCAAATCATATTTAACTAACTTGATTGAGTTTTTTGATGAGGTAACAGAGAGGGTTGATGGGGGCAATGCGGTTGATGTCGTGTACATGGACTTCCAAAAGGCATTTGATAACGTGCTACATAATAGGCTTGCCAGCAAAGTTGAAGCCCATGGAATAAAAGGGACAGTGGCAGCATGGATACGAAATTGACTAAGTGACAGGAAACAGAGAGTAGTGGTGAACGGTTGTTTTTCAGACTGGAGAAAGGTACACAGTGGTGTTCCCCAGGGGTCTAGGACCACTGCTTTCCTTGATATATATTAATTACTTGGACTTGGGTGTACAAGGCACAATTTCAAAATTTGCAGATGACACAAAACTTGGAAGTATAGTGAACAGTGAGGAGGATAGTGATAGACTTCAAGAGTACATAGACAGGCTGCTGGAATGGGCGGACACGTGGCAGATGAAATTTAACGCAGAAAAGTGCAAAGTGATACATTTTGGTTGGAAGAATGAGGAGAGGCAATATAAACTAAAGGATATAATTCTAAAGGGAGTGCATGAACAGAGAGACCTGGGGATATATGTGCATAAATCGTTGAAGGTGGCAGGGCAGGTTGAGAAAGCGGTTAAAAAAGCATACGGGATCCTGGGCTTCATAATTAGAGAGGTCGCACAACACCAGGTTATAGTCCAACAGTTTTATTTGAAATCACAAGCTTTCGGAGCTATCGCTCCTTCCTCAGGTGAAGTAAATTGGATACAGAATCGCCAGAGCATATATAGATGGAAAACAAAGCATGTGTACTTTACAATTGCAGACCAATAAATTAAATCATCCTGACTATCTGCAGAGGTGTGATAAAGTTAATTAAGTCAGCCAGGAAGGTACCACATCAAAAGACATAGCAAGATACAACTGAGACAATGAGGTGTAGTCGCAGGGGTTCTAACGTGTCAAAAGCTGCCGTCTGTATGTAAAACGAAAAGCTTTAAAAAAATTTTTACTTTTTTACTGGGAAAATTTTTACTTTTTTACTGGGAATCACATCTGTGAACAAGCTAACGACGACTCGAGTCCGGATCACGTCATATTTTGACACGTTAGAACCCCTGCGACTACACCTCATTGTCTCAGTTGTATCTTGCTATGTCTTTTGATGTGGTACCTTCCTGGCTGACTTAATTAACTTTATCACACCTCGGCAGATAGTCAGGATGATTTAATTTATTGGTCTGCAATTGTAAAGTACACATGCTTTGTTTTCCATCTATATATGCTCTGGCGATTCTGTATCCAATTTACTTCACCTGAGGAAGGAGCGATAGCTCCGAAAGCTTGTGATTTCAAATAAAACTGTTGGACTATAACCTGGTGTTGTGCGACCTCTCAAGTTTGTCCACCCCAGTCCAACACCGGCATCTCCGCATCATGTTCATAATTAGAGGCATAGAGTACAAAAGCAAGGAAGTTATGATGAACCTTTATAAAACACTGGTTCGGCCTCAACTGGAGTATTGTGTCCAATTCTGGGCACCGCACTTTAGGAAGGATGTGAAGGCCTTAGAGAGGGTGCAGAAAAGATTTACAAGAATGGTTCCAGGAATGAGGGACTTCAGTTAAGTGGATAGACTGGAGAAGCTAGGGTTGTTCGCCTTGGAGCAGAGAAGGTTGAGGGGAGATGTGATAGAGGTGTTCAAAATCATAAGGGGTCTAGACAGAGTAGATAGAGAGAAACTGTTCCCATTGGCGGAAGGATCGAGAACCAGAGGACACACATTTAAGGTGATTGGCAGAAGAACCAAAGGCGACTTGAGGAAAAACCTTTTTAAGCAGCGAATTGTTAGGATCTGGAATGCACTGCCTGAAAGGGTGGTGGAAGCAGACTCAATCGTGGCTTTCAAAAGGGAATTGGATAAGCACCTGAAGGAAAAAAAATTGCAGGACTACAGGGAAAGGGCAATGGAGTGGGACTAGCTGAAGTGCTATTGCAGAGAGACGGCACGTGCTCGGCGGGCCGAATGGCCTCCTTCTGTGCTGTAACCATTCTATGATTCTACGAAAGCCCCCATTCCTCAGGAGAGAAAATCAAAGGAAAATGAGGAGATGAAAAAGACAAATGAGTCAATTTCACCTTTAATAAAGTAAATAAATGTACAATTCCCAGCATTTACATTTTGGAAAGAAACTCAAGGTCTGATAAAGAGATGGTACAAATTTCAGGTCTGCACTAGAGATTCACTCAGGTTCATCACAGAGGTCTCTGCCCTAAGTGTGTTCTTACGATAAGGAGTTTGCTTTTACTGCCTAATATCTAGTCCTCCGGGTGCTCCGGTTTCCTCCCACAGTCCAAAGATGTGCGGGTTAGGTTGATTTGGCTATGATAAATTGACCCTTAGTGTTAGTGTTAGGGGGATTAAATACGTGGGGTTACGGGGATAGGGTGGGATATGTGTCGGTGCAGGCTCGATGGGCCGAAATGGCCTCTATCTGCACTGTGGGGATTCTGTGATATGAAAAAGGAGGCTGGGGGGGTTCATTACAATGTTGTAAACTTGTAAATACTGTAAACTTGCATGTGACCACGTGTGTGTTTCTCCTGTCTTCCAAAAGGTGGATCGATGAACTTTTCAGTGAGATTCCAATTCTAAACCAACAGGCAGATTTTTTTTTTTGCAGAGAAACGTGAACAAGTAACATTTACTGTGAATTCCACCCTATTTCATAACACCCCATGTAAGATGGAAAATATCAAAGAAAGAAACAAAGCATGCCACACTGTTATTATTAGCAGTCTAAATGCACTTTTCTATCTAGTAATTTCTGTGAAACTGGTCAGCACTCAGCTCAAGGTGAGAGCCCTCACTCTCTGTGGCTGACTTCCTTACCAGATCTTGCAGACTGTTCCCTGTGCATTTGTGTGTCCTTTCTTAGATGAACAGGAAGTTAAATGTTTGACCTCTGACCCTACATAGCTTTCCAAGGCTAGGGTTTGGCCAATTGAGCTACCAATCAAACCAGCTACTGCACTCCTAGATCTGAGTTTTACACAGGATATACGGCACAGAAACAGGCCATTCGGCCCAACCAGTCCATGCCGGTGTTTATGCTCCACTCGAGCCTCCTCCCGTCTTTCCTCATCTAAATCTATCAGCATAACCCTCAATTCCCTTTTCCCTCATATGCTTGTCTAGCCTCCTCTTAAATGCATCTGTACTATTTGCTTCATCCACTCCCTGTGGTAGCGAGTTCCACATTCCCACCATTCTTTGAGTACCGAAACGGCTCTCATCAAAGTCACAAATGACATCCTTTGTGACTGTGACAAAGGTAAACTATCCCTCCTCGTCCTTCTTGACTTGTCTGCAGCCTTTGACACGGTTGACCACTCCATCCTTCTCCAACGCCTCTCCACCGTCGTCCAGCTGGGTGAGACTGCACTCGCCTGGTTCCATTCTTATCTATCTAATCGTAATCAGAGAATCACCTGCAACGGCTTCTCTTCCTGCTCCCGCATCGTTACCTCTGGTGTCCCCCAAGGGTCTATGCTTGGCCCCCTCCTATTTCTCATCTACATGTTGCCCCTTGGCGACATCATCCCAAAACACAGAGTCAGTTTCCACATGTACGCTGACGACACCCAGCTCTACCTCACTACTTCTTCTCTCAATCCCTCCACAGTGTCTAAATTGTCAGACTGCTTGTCCGACATACATTTCTGGATGAGCAAAAATTTTCTCCAATTAAATATTGGGAAAACCGAAGCCATTGTTTTCGGTCCCCGCCACAAACTCCATTCCCTAGCCACTGACTCCATCCCTCTCTCTAACATCTGTCTGAGGCTGAACCACACTGTTCGCAACATTGGTGTCATATTTGACCCTGAAATAAGCTTCCAACCACATAGCCGCAGCATAACAAAGACTGCCTAATTCTACCTCCATAACATCTCCCGTCTCCGCCCTTGCCTCAGCTCATCCGCTGCTGAAACCCTCATCCATGCCTTTGTTACCTCTAGACTTGACTATTCCAACGCACTCCTGGTTGGCCTCCCACATTCCACCCTACGTAAACTTGAGGTCATCCAAAACTCGGCTGCCCGTGTCCTAACTTGCACCAAGTCCCGTTCGCCCATCACCCCTGTGCTCGCTGACCTACATTGGCTCCCGGTTAAGCAGTGCCTCGATTTCAAAATTCTCATCCTTGTTTTCAAATCCCTCCATGGCCTCTCCGCTTCCTATCTCTGCAATCTGCTTCAACCCCACAACCCCCCGAGATATCTGCGCTCCTCTAATTCTGCCCTCTTGAGGATCCCTGATTATAATCGCTCAAGCTTTGGTGGCCGTGCCTTCTGTTGCCTAGGCCCTAAGCTCTGGAATTCCCTGCCTAAACCTGTCCGCCTTGCTACCTCTCTTTCCTCCTTTAAGACGTTCCTTAAAATCTACCTCTTTGACCAAGCTTTTGGTCACCTGCCCATATTTCTTATGTGGATCGATGTCAAATTTTTTGTCTTAAAATACTCCTGTGCAGCTCCATGGGACGTTTTACTATGTTAAAGGTGCTATATAAATACAAGTTGTTGTTGTTGTCGTAAAGAAGTTTCTTCTGAATTCCCTGTTGGATTTCTTGGTGACTATCTTATATTGATGGCCTCTAGTTATGTTCTTCCCCACAAGTGGAAACATTCTCTCTGTATCCACTCTATCAAAATTTTTCATAATTTTAAAGACCTCTATTAGGTAACACCTCAGCCTTCTTTTTTCAAGAGAAAAGAGACCCAGCCTGTCCATCCTTTCCTGATATGTATACCCTCACATTTCTGGTATCATCCTTGTAAATCTTCTCTGCAGCCTCTCCAGTGCCTCTATATCCTTTTTATAATATGGAGACCAGAACTGTACGCAGTACTCTAAGTGTGGTCTAACCAAGGTTCAACACAGGTTTAGCGTAACTTCCCTACTTTTCAATTCTATACCTCTAGAAATAAACCCTAGTGCTTGGTTTGCTTTTTTTTTTAATGGCCTTGCTAACCTGTGTCGCAACTTTTAGTGATTTCTGTATTTGTACTCCGAGATCCCTTTGTTCCTCTACCCCACCTAGACTCGCACCCTCCAAGTGATAAGTGACTTCCCTATTCTTCCTACCAAAATGTAATATCTCACATTTATCTGTGTTGAACTTCATTTGCCAATTATATGCCCATTCTGCAAGTTTATTAATTTCCTCCTGTAATTTGTTGCAGTCCTCCTCAGTATTGACTAGCCCCCCCAATTTGGTGTCATCCGCAAATTTAGAAATTATGTTTTTGATTCCGAAGTCTAAATTGTTAATGTAAATTATGAACAGCAGTGTTCCCAGCACTGATCCTTGTGGAACACCCACCTTCTGCTACTGTGAATAGCTACCTTTTACCCCTACTCTCTGCTTTCTGACCTGAAGCCAGCCAGCAATCCATGACACCAGCCATCTATCCATCAGCACTCCCTGCTGGGCTCACATGAATGAAGCCATATCAGCATATCACTCAATCTCTTCTGGATGTATTATGAATCTGTGTATCAAACTGATGTGGTAGGTCAAAAAAATCCAACCTGGATAGATGCTTTGACTATGTCTAATTCCTTATGTGCTGAATCCTAATCTGCATCCCCAGAAGCTGTATGTTGTGGACTTAACCTCTGTTCAGCTGACTTTAGCTTAAATTGCTGTGTCTTAATGCAAAAATCCTCCGAGGTCAAAGTCAGAAATTCTGAAACATAACATCGTATTTTGGATATTTGGATAAAACTTGGATTCTATAAAGCATTTTGAAAGTTGTAAGCATGGATGACCAGTGCTGTGATAGAACTCCGCTGTTCCAGGATGATTCAGAAATTAAGCATTTTCACAACGTACAAAAGATTTCCACTGTGTACCAGATGTGGCAAAATCATGAACATGTTCTTTATAAATGTGTTTGTGATTTTGCTTCACCCGGTGCACAGAGAAAATCTTCCCCTTATATTTCTTAATTCTTCATTGCGCATTGACAGAAAAAGTTCACTGCTTGGCCAGTAATGTTCTACCGCACCTTGGGTCCGAAGACAGAGGTTCATGAAAAGTGCGACAGAGTATTCCAAAGTGTAATCTGACAAGGAATCAGAATCCTCCAGTACACCCATCAGCCAGAAAATAATGTCATCTCTAACCATTGCTGACTGCAGTGTTCGTCTGAAAAGGAAGTAAAGAGCATTTTATACAGCAATATCACAAAAGTTTATAGGAACATTCCAGTTGCAGAATACTTCTTTTATTACTGATACCAGAAAACAAACCATTTAGATTGACAAATACTATGTAACAGCATTATTCTTTTTGCGCTTTTATTCTGTTTAAAGGAAATACCAGAACTGAATTCACAATCTTACTCCTACCCTTCTACTACCCTGTCCCCGCAAAAAGTGGTAACGCTATGTTCAGCTGAATTTTATTCACTGTCCAAAATAACACTGTCATATTGAAGAGCCTGGCCAATTGGCTGCGTTATATTCAAACGGTTTACTAACGTAGAGAACACTTTAACTTGTGAAACTTGCAGAAATTGAACTGTTTGTTGAAATGCAATGCATGGACTTTGAGACAGCTGAAACCAACGGTCACAAATCAATGGCAGTGTAAATAAGGGTTCTGCTTGGTGAAACAAAATGGAAACGATAGGAATAGTGAATAACGAACCTGGATACTGATTTAACTACAATTTCTTGTTTAAAAAAAAATATCCAGCAGCACTAATCCTTTACAAACAAATATTATCTAGGATCAAAAGGAGACAACACCAGCACATGTTTTCTTTCCGTGGGAAAATAAGCTGTGAGGAGGACGCAAAGAGGCTGCAAAGGGATATAGACAGGTTAAATGTGTGGGCAAGAACGTGGCAGATAGAATATAATGTGGAGAAATGTGAAGTTATCCACTTGGTAGGAAAAATAGAAAAAGCAGAATATTTTTTTAAAGGTGAGAGACTGGGAACGTTGGTATTCAGGGAGACCTGGGTGTCCTTGTACACAAATCACTGAAAGTTAACATGCAGGTACAGCAAGCAATTAGGAAAGCAAATGGTACATTAGCCTTTATTACAAAGGGATTAGAGTATAAGAGTAAAGAAGTCTTACTGCAATTATATAGGGCCTTGGTGAGACCACACCTGGGGTACTGTGTACAGTTTTGGTTTCCTTACCTAATTAAGGATATACCTGCCTTAGAAGGTTCACCAGACTGATTCCTGGGATCAGGGGATTGTCCTCTGAGGAGAGACTGAGTAGAATAGGCATATATACCATCGAGTTTAAAAGAATGAGAGATGATCTCATTAAAACATATAGGGGGAAAAATTGAGTTGTGCCCCCTTTGGGGCGCTACTTCTAGCGCCCCGAAAAAATTAGCGCCCCCGCAGCCGAAATTGTGTGGTAGCACCCCAAGAGGGAAGCGGGGTGCTACTGTAAGCATCCTGCCTCACTCTTGGGGCGCTGCGAGGGAAAATCGCGGCACAATGTGCCGCGGTATTGCAGGCCATCCTCCCCTTCTTAAAGGAGGCCAGAGACGGCAGCGGAGGCAGGTGCTGGCAGGCGGCCAGCAACAAAAATGGCCGCCCGGCGCCTCGACTTTAAATAGCGCCACCCCGGCCGCAGGTAGGCCCCCCTGACCCCGTCGGACATAGCGTCCGGCGGTAAGTCAGGGGGCGCTACCGAAGATCGCGGCCGGGGCGCTGCGCATGGCAATGATGTAATCGCTGGCGGCGCAGCACCGCAGGGCGCTAAAGGTTACTGCTGTCGCTAACCTCCTGCTGAATTTCGCGGGAGGCGTTGGCGGCGCCGCGCCCGGGCGCTAGTTGCTCTGCGCCCGGGCGCTAGTTGCTTTGCGCCCCGTTAGCGCCCTCTCAGGGTGCTAATGGGAGGAGCAAAGCAACCAAATTTTTCCCCCATAAAATTCTTAAGGAGATTGACAGGGTAGATGCTGGCAGGATGTTTCCCCTGGCTGGGGAGTCTAGAACCAAGGGTCACAGTCTCAGAATAAGGGGTCAGCCATTTAGGACCAAGATGAGGAGAAATTTCTTCACTCAAAGGGTTGTGAATCTTTGGAATTCTCTACCCCAGGGGGCTGTGGATGCTCAGTCATTACAGTAGGGAATCAAGAGATATGGGGATAGTGCAGGAAGGTGGAGTTGAGGTAGAAGATCACCCATGAACTAATTGAATGGTGGAGCGGGCTCGAAGGGCCGCACGGCCTTCTCCTGCTCCTATTTCTTATGTTCTTATGTTTTTATTTATTCCCATGTCCCTTTCTTTAGCTTCTCCAAACCATTCCTCAGTCAACATTGTCACCTGCCTCTATCAGGGCGGTTTTATAACTAACTGATAGGAGGAGTAACAGAAGCTTCTGCTGATTCACCTTCAAATTTGTCCTTCAGACAGAGATCTGGCTTAACTCTGCTCAGCACCTTCCCCAGTGGACTTGTGAGACTAGGAACTTGCAGGTGTGATGCTGCATCTTGCTTTTACAGTATCAGTAGCTCTGTGGCACAGATTATTACTACAAGAACTTGTGGCGCTGTGCCACTTCACTTCATTGTACCAAATAACACTTTCAAATTAAACATAGCTTATGTCAGAAAATACTACAATCAATTCAACTGGGTAAATGGTCCAGTTCAGCTTTCTGTTTTGAGGCAACCTGTTTAGCCCATGAACCAAATCAGTACGATACTCCAAAAGCTAAGACAGTCCTCGGTGACTGTGGTGATTTTCCCTCCATCATCCTTCTCGCCTTCTCTGTAGCCTATGACATGCCACACCATCCTCCTCCAATGCCTCTCCTCTCATATGGTTCCACTCTTATTATCTATCCAATCATAGCCAGAGCATCTCCAGCAAAGGCTTCTCTTCCCATCTCTGCAACATTGGGGGAATTTTAACAGGGTTGAGTGGGTGGGATTGGGTGTGGTTAAATGGGCAAAAAAAAAAGAAGCGTGTCGGGAAGCCGGCTCTACTGACTTCCGGGTTTTACTGAGGCAGGACAAGGGGCGGGCAGACAAACCCACTCCCAGGAGGCGGGTTGGCATTTTAAATATGTTAATGAGGCTGATAGCCTCTGATTTAATCTGCTTGGCATGTTTTACTGTGGCTGGCCGGACCTCGGGAAATCCGGCAGCTGCAGCGAGGCGAGGACAGCCTCGGGGCGCAGTCCTTGTGGGCCAGGAGGAGCAGGAATGCTTCCTCCCGGCCCCGCAAGCTCCCCCACCATCAGATTGGCCCCCATACAAACCCACCCCCGGGGTCAGAGATAGAACCCCCCCTTGGGATCGGATTCCACCCCACTCCTGGGGTCAGGGATCGGACCTACCTGGTCCTGCGGCCTCCTCCGGAGTGTTCCCCGCCCGACTGGAAGCCAAGCCTGTCAATCAGGCAGATCTCCGGGCAGGGAACCTGTCAATGATGAAAGACGCACGCTGTGGAGTTAAATATAAAATCTCCACAGTTAAATCTCCACAGCATGCGGGGAAACCCAGACATCCGGGTTTCCCCAGACTTCCAGGTTTCCTGCGTGCTACCGGACACCCACAACCCCCTCCACTCCCTGCACGTTGTCAGGTAAAAATTCCTCCATTACCTCTGAAGCCTGCCAAGGACCTATACTTGGCCCCCTCATCTTCCACATCGATATGTTACCTCTTGGCAACATTATCCAAAGACATGGGGTCAGCTTCCACCTGTACGCGTCCCCCTCCCTTCATCCCACCACTGGCAACTGCACCTTCAGCCATCTAGGCCCCATACTCTGGAATTCCCTCCTGAAACCTATCCGCCTCTTTACCTGTCTTTCCACTTTTAAGACCCATTTTACATAAGAACATAAGACGTAGGAGCAGGAGTCGGTCATTTGGCCCATGGAGCCTGCTCCACCATTCAATAAGATCATGACTAATCTGATCTTGGCCTCAACTCCACTTCCCTGCCCGCTCCCCATAACCCTTCACTCCCTTATCGTTCAAAAATCTGTCTATCTCCACCTTAAATATATTCAATGACCAAGCCTCCACAGCTCTCTGGGGAAGACAATTCCAAAGATTCACGACCCTCAGAGAAGAAATTCCTCCTCATTTCTGTTTTCAATGGGTGCCCCCTTATTCTGAAATTATGCCCCCTAGTTCCAGATTCCCCCACGAGGGGAAACATCCTCTCTGCATCTACCCTGTCAAGCCCCTTCAGAATCTTATATGTTTCAATAAGATCCCCTCTCATTCTTCTATACTCCAATGAGTATAGGCCCAACCTGTTCAACCTTTCTTCATAAGACAACCCCTTCATCTCCAGAATCAACCTCGTGAACCTTCTCTGAACTGCCTCCAATGCAAGTATATCCTTCCTTAAATAAGGAGACCAAAACTGTACACAGTACTCCAGGTGTGGTCTCACCAACGCCCTGTACAGTTGTAACAGGACTTCCCTACTTTTATCTCCATTCCCTTTGCAATAAAGGCCAATATTCCATTTGCCTTCCTAATTACTTGCTGTACCTGCATGCTAACTTTTGGGATTCATGTACAAGGACCCCCAAATCCCTCTGTACCTCAGCATTTTGTAATCTCTCCCCATTTAAATAATAATTTGCTTTTTTATTTTTCCTACCAAAGTGGATAATCTTGCATTTTCCCATATTATACTCCATCTGCCAGATTTTTACCCACTCACTTAGCCTATCTATATCCCTTTGGAGATTCTTTGCGTCCTCCACACAATTTGCTTTCCCACCTATCTTTGTATCATCAGCAAATTTGGCTACATTACACTCGGTCCCTTCATCCAAGTCATTAATATAGATTGTAAATAGTTGAGGCCCCAGCACTGATCCCTGCGGCACCCCACTAGTTACAGTTTGCCAACCTGAAAATGACCCATTTATCCCGAGTCTCTGTTTTCTGTTAGTTAGCCAATCCTCTATCCATGCTAATGGGCCGAAAATTGATCCCGGGACGCGAGAGTACGCACTGCGTACTCTCGCGTATTCCCACTCCAATTGCCGGTTTTCTGCATGCCCTGCGCATGCGCTGAAAACCGGCAATTGCTCTTCCGAAAAGGGGGCGGGGCCTGGGTGCATCGCGTGCGCGCAGCGCACTTCATGCTTTGGACGCGCAGGTAAGTAGGGAAGATTTTGGAAATGTAAAAAGGAGTAAGACCCGCTTTTAAGAAGGTAAGTAGTGAATTAAGTATTTTTTTGAATTTTTTTTTACAGGTATATCTTTTTTATAGACTTTAAAGACAGGTAAGTTTATTTTTATAACTTTTTAAAAGATTTTAAATTTTTTCAAAAATTTAATTTTTTATTTAAAATGGTTAATTTAATTAACTATACTTATTTTATTAATGTGATGGGTTTTTTTTTAAATTTAATTGAGGTTTAGCTGTTATTTTGGGGGGGTGTAAGATTCATAAGTCTCACAGCCATGCTGTGAGACTTATGAATGGAAGATGGTGTGCTGCCATTGGCTCTAACTGAGTCACGTGATCCCACAGCTCGCACGAATTAACTACGCCGCTGGGATACGCAAGCCCAGCACAGCTGATGTCTGGAACATCAAGTTCGTGCGAGCTGGATCAGAAAAAGCATAAGCGAGGTGAGACATCGCGGGGAAGGCTTACCCCCGCGGGAACAGAGCGAGATCAATTTCTGGGCCAATATGTTACCCCCAACCCCGGCTCTTTGACCATGTTTTTGGTTAACTCCTCCTAATATCTCCTTTTTTGGCTCAGGATCCATTTTCTGCCTCTGTGAAGCACCCCAGTATATTTTTCTATCTTAAAAACACTATATAAATGCAAGTTGTTGTCACCTGAGACTAAGTTTCTGAAGAGCGCCCAACACATTTTCTCTTGTTATGGAATCCTCCTCCTCAGTCTCCAGTGTTTCTTCAAGTATCTTCAGTAACACAGTGCTCTGTGCCAAATACGTTCGGCCTGATATACACAAGAGACAAAAAAAACTATCGGACCACGTCAAAAGAGATTAACAAATTATTTTTACTGTAGATGTGGAGTAACTACACAAGCTAAATTTTTTTTTTCAAAATTCAGATAAGGCAGTACAAATAAAAGATGAAAACTTACCTTGTGACAGCGATGCAAAACCATTGATTAGTCGTGCCGTATACTGTCGGACAATCTCACTCTTTGAATTTAACAAATTAATTAGGCTCCTCTGCAACAAGGAACACATTTTTTCAATCTTTTACTTGGTATACGTAGAGCTAGCTTGAAACAATATATTGTGACAAAATATTTTGGCTTTTCAAATTAATTTTAAAACTAAAAGTTTTACTCTGTCACCAGCAGAGTATTTCATTAAATGCTTACTCACCTTTGGACAGCTAGCCTGTTTTGGTTACTGACACAAGTAAGATCTGCACTTCATTTTTATTACTGGAGAGAACTACAATTTGTCATAATTTAGAATACAAGCTATGTAACTCCATGAGTCAGCAGATCAATGCACCACATGGTGGCATAGTGGTTAGCACTGGTGCCTCACAGCGCCAGAGACCCGGGTTCGAATCTGACCTCGGGTGACTGTCTGTGTGGAGTTTGCACATTCTCCCCGTGTCTGCGTGGGTTTCCTCCGGGTGCTCCGGTTTCCTCCCACAGTCCAAAAATGTGTGGGTTAGGTTGATTTGGCTATGATAAATTGACCCTTAGTGTTAGGGGGGATTAAATATGTGGGGTTATGGGGATAGGATGGGATATGTTAGGGGGAATTAAATACGTGGGGTTACGGGGGTAGGGTGGGATATGTGTACTGTGGGGATTAAAGCAGGGACAGGGTACTGGATTTGGATGATCAGCCATGATCGTATTGAATGGCGGAGCAGGCTCGACGGGCCGAATGGCCTACTCCTGCTCCTAGATTCTATGTTTCTATGGTATGGTTCTGTGTCATAAAGACTACGAAGATTCCAGATTCAGTTCCTAGCCTGTGCCGAGTTGGTAATGGGAAAGAGAAGTGCAGGATGGAAAAATACAATCATGGTACATTTTATATTCAAAGAACTGAATTAGTGAAATTTTATTTTGTACTTCTGAATACTGCACTTGAAAAAAGTCAATATTCTGAACAATTACATGCTCAAAGTATTCACAAGGGAGATGTAAACAGCATGTACTCCCTAAGCAGCGATATCCTAAGTACAATCAATAATTTCAACATATGAGACATGCTAGTTGCAATGTATTTACATTATTTTAATAAGAACAGCTCAAGTAGACAGAATCAGTTTAAACTGTGTGCTCGCAAACCCGATCTATTCCCCTCAATGACATTGATAAAATTGGGACAGGATAATTCTCAGGGCCGAAGACATTATTCTGTAAGGTTGGGCACATGTCGATTATTAAATAAATAAGCTAGTTGGCATTAAAACACATGTAGGCTTTTAAAAGACAGGCTTTTTTTAAATCACAGCATGAGGCAGTATAAAAGAAGGGCATACTCCAGAATCTTTAGAGGAGTACAGAAAGTGCAGGGGTGCAATTAAAAATGATATTAGGAAAGCAAAGAGAGAGCATGAAAAATTCTTGGCAAGTAAAATCAAGGAAAACCCAAAGATGTTTTATAAATATATTAAGAGTAAGAGGATAACTGAAGAAAGGGTAGGGCCTATTCGAGATCATGAGGGTAATGTGTGTGTGGAGGCGGGAGACGTCGGTAGGGTTCTAAATGAATACTTTACGTCTGTTTTCACAAAGGAGAGGGGCAAAGCAGACATTGCTATCGGGGGGGAGGAGTGTGAAATATTAGATGAAATAAACAAAGTAAGAGAGGAAGTATGAAGGGGTTTAGCAGCTTTAAAAGTGGATAAATCCCCAGGCCCAGATGAAATGTATCCCAGGCTGTTAAGTGAAGCAAAAGAAGAAATAGCAGAGGTCCTGACTATCATTTTTCAATCCTCTCTGGCTTCAGGTGTGGTGCCGAAGGACTGGAGGACTGCCAATGTGGTACCCTTGTTTAAAAAGGGAGAAAAGGATAGACCGAGTAATTACAGGCCAGTCAGCCTAACCTCGGTGGTGGGAAAATTATTGGAAAGAATTCTGAAGGACATTTAGAAAGACACGGATTAATCAAGGATAGTCAGCACGGATTTGTTAAGGGAAGGTCGTGTCTGACAAACTTGATTGAATTTTTTGAGGAGGTAACAAGGAGGGTAGATGAGGATAGTGCATTTGATGTAGTGTATATGAACTTTAGCAAGGCTTTTGATAAGGTTCCACATGGCAGACTGGTCACGAAGTTAAAAGCCCATGGGATCCAGGGCAAAGTGTCAAGTTGGATTCAAAACTGGCTCGGAGACAGGAAGCAGAGGGTAATGGTTGATGGGTGTTTTTGTGACCGGAAGGCTTATTCCAGTGGGTTCCACAGGGCTCAGTACTAGGTCCCTTGCTTTTTGTGGTATATATCAACGATCTTGACTTGAATATAGGGGGTATGATTAAGAAGTTTGCAGATGATACTAAAATCGGTTGTGTGGTTGATACTGAAGAAGGAAGCTGTAGACTGCAGGAATATATTTAAAATTGGTCAGGTGGGCAGAACAGTGGCAAATGGAATTCAATCCGGAGAAGTGTGAGGTAATGCATTTGGGGAGGGCTAACAAGGAAAGGGAATACACATTAAATGGTAGGACACTGAGTAGTGTAGAGGAACAAAGGGACCTTGGAGTGCATGTCCACAGATCCCTGAAGGTAGAAGGCCAAGTAGATAAGGTGGTTAAGAAGGCATACAGAATGCTTGCCTTTATTAGCCGTGGCATAGAATACAAGAGCAGGGGGGGTTATGCTTCAACTGTATAAAACACTAGTTAGGCCTCAGCTGGAGTACTGCATGTAGTTCTGGTCACCACATTACAGGAAAGATGTGATTGCACTAGAGAGGGTACAGTGGAGATTTACAAGGATGTTGCCGGGAGTAGAGAATCTTAGCTATGAGGAAAGACTGGATAGGCTGGGTCTGTTTTCCTTGAAACAGAGGAGACTGAGGGGAGACCTTATTGAGGTGTATAAAATTATGAGGGGCATAGATAAAGTGGATAGAAAGGACCTATTTCCCTTAGCAGAGGGGTCAAAAACCAGGGGGCACAAATTTAAAGTAATTGGGGGAAGGTTTAGAGGGGATTTGAGGGGAAATTTCTTCACCCAGAGGGTTGTGGGGGTCTGGAACTCACTGCCTGAAAGGGTGGTAGAGGAAGGAACCCTAACCACATTTTAAGAAGTACTTGGATGTGCACTTGGGATGCTCTAACCTGCAGGGCTACGGACCAAGAGCTGGGAAGTGGGATTAGGCTGGATAGCTCTTTGTTGGCCGGCGCGGACACGATGGGCTGAAATGGCTTCCTTCCGTGCTGTAACCATCTATGATTCTATGACATTACTGCAGTATAGATAAGGGAATAGGTTCCGTTTTGCACAACAAAGGCTCTAATTCAGAAAGAGAAAAGATAGGAAGCAAAGGTACAATGTAACAGGACTTAAAGCCCACCCCACCCCCATCATTGTCCAGCAATCTGTTCAATGATCCAAGGGTCATAAAACACCCAGTAAATTTGAACCCAGCAGGAACTTTAAGATAGATACAAAGCGAAGCTCTTTAGGAACTTTGACTACCTTCAAGGCAAATTAGCATGAACAGGCTTGGATAAGCAATGCTCACAATTCCCGCTAAGTTCCTTACACACAAGTTTGAGATATAGGGCTGAGTGCACTACTGTGTATGAAGTCTTAATATGAATGTTTTGAAACAATAATAAATGAAGTTAATTGTGAGACAGATTACTGTCTCTAGGTTTTCAAATCC
Source organism: Squalus acanthias (assembly GCA_030390025.1). Taxonomy (NCBI): domain Eukaryota; kingdom Metazoa; phylum Chordata; class Chondrichthyes; order Squaliformes; family Squalidae; genus Squalus; species Squalus acanthias. The sequence continues at coordinate 35,356,333 of CM059429.1, forward strand.
GTTATTAAAAAGGATAAAGAAAGAACTATCCAACACTAGTCCGAGACTCAAAATAATGTCCCGAAAGGATATTAGTATACTAGTTGGATTTTTATCATGATCACCTTTATTGTGAACAGATTTTTATTTCCAGATTTAATTTTTTTTTTAAACTGAAATATTCTCAAACTGCCACAGTGGGATTTGAACTCACATTCTCTGGATTATTAGTCCTCTTGATTACTAGTCCAGTAACATAACCGCTACACTACCATACCCCTAATTGGAATTACTTTCGAAGATGGTCCCCCCATCAAATATAAGAAGAACAAACCAACCTTGTATACCAAGAACTTCCCAAACTATGGAAATATCTGTCTTGGAGTTCAAACACCAAAGCTATTTGATTCAGAAGAAATTTTGTTAGATTAAAGAATAAACCCAGCTAACCTGGTTCTTATTGTGACAGTCCAGCAGATCATTGCTAATGTAAGCCTGAAGGACTGTATCCCTTTGCTCTCCAGGATGAGACTGCGTCAGCCGCTATGGGAGTCAAAAAAATGATATTATAGTAATCTGTAATTCTGCACCATACCTATTAATAAATCTTCATATTCTTTAATGTCAGAATACCAAAAAGATCACTTTGATACTATTAGCATTCTAATTCACTTTCAGGTTGATATGAAATATTAATTTAAAGTTGGCCACAAATAAATTAACAAAAAGTTTCTGGAATCTGCAGTGGACTGATGGTGACAGTAAAAACTTGATCAGTCACAGGCTTTGCAAGTACAAGTAGTCTGCAGTCCTGCCACATCCAGTTATGAATGGTGGTGGATTATTAAACAACGAACATGAATATCCCCATCCTCAATGATGGTGGAGCCCAGCACAAGTGCAAAGGACAAAGCTGAAGCGTTTGCAACCATCTTCAGCCAGAAGTGCCGAGTGGATGATCAATATCGGCCTCCTCCTGAGGTTCCCACTACCACAGAAGCCAGTCATCAGCCAATTCGAATCACTCCACGTGATATCAAGAAACGGCTGAGCGCACTGGATACAGCAAAGGCTATGGGCCCCAACAACATCCCGGCTGTCGTGCTGAAGACTTGTGCTCCAGAGCTAGCCGCACCTCGAGCCAAGCTGTTCCAGTACAGCTATAACACTGGCATCTATCCAACAATGTGGAAAACTGCCCAGGTATGTCCTGTCCACAAAGGCAGGACAAATCCAATCTGGCCATCAGTCTACTCTCAATCAGCAAAGTGATGGACGGTGTCGTCGACAGTGCTATCAAGCAGCACTTACTCACCAATAACCTGCTCACTGATGCCCAGTTTGGGTTCCGCCAGGACCACTCGGCTCCAGACCTCATTACAGCCTTGGTCCAAACATGGACAAAAGAGCTGAATTCCAGAGGTGAGGTGAGAGTGACTGCCCTTGACATCAAGGCAGCATTTGACCAAGTGTGGCATCAAGGAGCCCTAGTAAAACTGAAGTCAATGGGAATTGGGGGGGGCGGGGGGGGGGGAGAACTCTCCACTGGCTGGAGTCATACCTAGCACAAAAGGAAGATGGTTGTGGTGGTTGGAGGTCAATCATCACAGCCCCAGGACATCGCTGCAGGAGTTCCTCAGGCAGTGTCCTAGGTCCAACCATCTTCAGCTGCTTCATCAATGACCTTCCCTCCATCATAAGGTCAGAAGTGGGGATGTTCGCTGATGATGGCACAGTGTTCAGTGCCATTTGCAGCTCCTCAGATAATGAAGCAGTCCAAGCGGGCATGCAGCAAGACCTGGATGACATTCAGGCTCGGGCTGATAAGTGGCAGGTAACATTCGCGCCACACAAGTGCCAGGCAATGACTATATTCAACAAGCGAGCATCTAACCACTGCCCCTTGACATTCAATGGCATTACCATCGCCGAATTCCCCACAATCAATATCCTGGGGGTCACCATTAACCAGAAACTTAATTGGATCAGCCACATAAATACTGTGGCAACAAGAGCAGGTCAGAGGCTAGGTATTCTGCGGCGAGTGTCTCACCTCCTGACTCCCCAAAGCCTTTCCACCATCGACAAGGCACAAGTCAGGAGTGTGATGGAATACTCTCCACTTGCCTGGATGAGTGCAGCTCCAACAACACTCAAGAAGATCGACATCATCCAAGACAAAGCAGCCCACTTGATTGGCACCCCATCCACCACCTTAAACATTCACTCCCTCCACCACTGGCGTACCGTGGCTGCAGTGTGTACCATCTACAAGATGCACTGCAGCAACTCACCAAGGCTTCTTCGGCAGCACCTCCCAAACCCGCGACCTCTACCACCTAGAAGGACAAGGGCAGCAGGCGCATGGGAACACCACCACCTCCAAGTTCTCCTCCAAGTCACACACCATCCTGACTTGGAAGTATGTCGCCGTTCCATTATCATCATTGGGTCAAAATCCTGGAACTCCCTCCCTAACAGCACTGTGGGAGCACCTTCACCACGCTGACTGCAGCGGTTCAAGAAGGCAGCTCACCACCACCTTCTCAAGGGCAACTAAGGATGGGCAATAAATGCTGGCCTTGCCAGCGATGCTCACATCCCATGAACGAATAAAAAAAGTCTACTGTTCATGTAAATATGGCTCTTCCTCTGTGTCCTCTTGCACGCACATATCAGCTGTTGCCTCAGACTCAAGGTACCTATCTCCTGACTGGCTGCTTTCCATCCAGCTCTCTTGTGTTGACATCGTCCATCTCCGCCTGCTCTCCTCCCCACCAAGTCACTCATGCTCTCCAACCCTGGTATAGCTCCCATCTCCACTCCCTCTAGTTTGAGAGCTGCAGACTTGAGCTCATCTGACACGTTTGGCCTGAATTCTCAACGGTAGATCTGACTTGACCATGCTAATCCCAGACTCCTGCTTCTAACGCCGAGTGCAAGGCGTTTCTCGATTTTTTTGTCTCCAAGGCTGTAACTATCCAGACAAGTGCCTCTGTCACCACTTCCTCCTCTGCTTGGCCCCTCCTTGCCCCTTTCTCATCCCATTACACACACTATGACTCTGAAGCTTCCCCTATATTTCCCCATAGCCTTCACCAGGCTCATCTCATCTAAAAGAGCCCCTTCTGCTGCCCACTAAACTCATAGTCACTCAAATACTTTTCCTTGCCCCAATACTCCCTGACATTGTTAATGGCTCCCTATGCACAGACATCGATCCTCATCCGTTAAAAACTGCCATTATCATCCTCCTTTTCAAAAATCCCACCCTCTACCCCATGTCCTCTTCAACTACTAACCCATCTCCAACCTCCATTTCCTCTTTAGGGTCTTTGAATGCTTTGTTACTATGCAGCTCTGTCGTCACTTTCCCCAAAGTTCTGTACTTGATTCCCTTCAGTCCAGCTGCAACCTCACTGTGGTCAAAATCATGAATGACACTCTGTGGCCGCAACACAATAACTTTCCTTGTCTTCTCCATGGCATTCAAAGCAGTCACGCTCCAGCCTCTTCCACTACCTTTTCTCCATGGTGCGCGATGGGTGGACCATCTTCATCGGATTCCACTCCTATTTTTCCCAACAAAGCCAACACAAGTACCTTCAGAGTACCCCGCTCTTATTTAGATGTGATCCTCAGCAACATTATCCATAGTCTTGGGGTCTGCTTCCATATGTGCACCAAAGGCATCCAGCTCTACGTCTCCACCACTATCATCTCTGTATTGTCAGACTGTATGTCAGGCATCAAGTTATGGATAAGGCAGAACATCCTCCAAGAGAAACGCCATAAATACTGAGTTCCCACCAAAATACTCATATCAGTGCCTCTAATTCCTTGGCTGCTTATTCCGGGTAATTCAGATGGTGCCAAACTTCAAGTAGGGATCATAATATTGGCCTCAGCACCTCAGATTAGGGAGGGGACAACTGGCCAAGGTTCCAGTTCTAGATTGATTTCCTCCAAAATTTTCTGGAAGTAAACCTCTATGGATGTCGGAGGAGGATAGGATCAGGCATGGCTGTAACAATCGCTGCAGCTGAACAGCCTACGACATTAACTGTTACAGCTCACGTATAAGTTATGGCTGTTTGGGCAAAATTGTAGCTCCAGCAAGAGGTTAGTTCTTTCAGAATTGGAATGGAGGGGAGTGGAGGAGAGAGAAATTGGTTTTAACAAAAACCAGAATGTGAAGTCAAATCATTCTTTATAGAACAGAGGTTTAAGAGCTGACCAGGTGTCTCTCAATAGCTCAGTGGGTACATGGTGAGGTGTGCACTCCTTCACAGTCAAGCAGCCAGAAAATAGTCATTGTATCGGCTCACACAAGAACAACAGATATTTGGGCAAGGTATTAAAGGGCTGCTGGAATCTGTCAAACCACTCCTCAGCATAAGTCACGACCTTCAAGAAAGGAAGCCAGAAAACTGGGGTGGGGAGAGGGGGACAGAATCTTTCTGGCAAGGGTGATATAAAGAAGGGAAATTATGAAATGTACCTTCAGAAGAGGGTAAGTGCAAAATTAAATCTCAGCAATTCTCAGAACTCTAAACAATATAGTTGAACCTGATTATCTACATTCAGAATGTATGGTATCGACAGGAAACAATGTATCATCACACTGTTTCCAAGCCGAATAGCAAAAGCATCAAAAATAATAATTGAGGCTATAAAAAGATTAACCAAAGTTAAACCAACAATTTCACACATACCCAACGCAGTGATTGCAAAAGAAGTGCCTTAAGTCGATCATTTCCATCGGTCAAATCACTCTTCAACTTTTCATAATCAAGAGATGGTAATAAAGGTACATCTTTAGATTTCCTAAAGAATTAAAACATTCATTAGAAGCAAAATTACCAGATATTCCGAACGCCACCGGTGCGTACGCACCCATAGGGGCCTCGCAAGTGCCGGTTTCAGGCATGCGAAGCGCATGCAGTAAAACCTGGCACTTCCGATCTGTCAAGAATCCTCTTGACAGATCATCCGCCTGCCCGGGAAAAGGGCCTCTGCGGAGGGAGAGTTCCGCTTTCTGCACAACCTCCGCCCGCTGAAAACCTTTAAAAATCTTTTTAAGGCCTGCTTTTACCAGCATAAGAGTTGAAAATAATTTTTTTTCAACTCATTTATAATTTAAAAATACTTTAAAAAAAGGTAAGTTTATTTTTAACCCTGTAAAAAAGTTATTTTTTTTTCCCCCAAAATTAAATTTTTGTTTGAAATATTTAATTTAATGTAATTTTAACTAATTTTAAATACGTGATTTAAAAAAATATATATTTAATGTTTAACTTTTTTAAGTGATCCTCATTCATACTTTTGATAGATCTGTGCGGAGAGACCTGTCAAAAGTGTGCAGGGGGATTCCCTTCTTTGATTGGTTCCCCATGGCCCACGTGATCCCAGGGACACTTGCGAACTGCCTGCGCCCCTGGGATACCTGGGCCTCTGGGCGCGCACCAGGAGAGGCCCAGGATCAGAAGTCTTGGGACCTACGGAGCCAGCAGGTAAGTGCGTAGATTTTTCCCGATCAGAGGCATCCGCACGCAGGAAGCCTCCCATCGAAAATGCGGCCCATTAAAAGTTTTGCATTTCATGCATATCAGCCATGTTTCACCTCAAAAGTGTCACATTTCAGGGTATTGCACATCATAGAGCAAAAATTAGTAATTGATAATTTAACCAATTTAATTTCAGCCAATCAAATATCCAATTGATTAAATGTGAATAAATCAAAAACGGTTCAATTCCATCAATAACTACCAATAAGGAATGAGTAAGCAGCAGAAAAATTAGGCAATTACATCAGTAATTCTTTTCAAAGCGACCATTCACTTAGCAGCAAGTAACACAAAACTGATCAAATAATTTCATCAGACTTTTTCAGCTGCTATTTTTCTTCTTCACTCAAGTGAGAATATACAACTAAAAATAACATTTATAACATAGCACATTAAAAAAAAAATCACGAACATTGCTCGCAAAATCACTGTCAGAAATGCCTGCAAAAAGTTCCCCATGATAGGCCTTCCCTTTATCTGGAGCCTGAAGCCAGAGTTGGAAGTTTTACCTCGGCATGGGTGCTGGAATTTTCTAGCTGTGCATGTGTGAGAGAAATAGGGATGCAACATGGGAGCTGCTTACATCCTGCTCTTATGGAACTACAAGCCCACGCAATACACCAGACAACCCATGTTACATGACAACTAGGTAGAAAGGATTGAAGAGTTCTTGCACCGTTGGAAAATCCTGTGCGTGAGTAATTAGTGCGACATGCGAGTTGCAGTTTTCACTGCTTCTGTGGAATTACAATACCCAGAGGGCACCTCCATGGGCGATATGCTACGTGTTTTCGAAAAATTTCTAGTACTGCGGATGTTTTTAAACACCCAGAGAGTATTGTAAACCCAGGTAGAAAGTTTATGAACAACTGTGAGGCACAAGTGGTGGGAAAAAAATTTAAAATTTAATTTTTTCAATTTTTTATACAACTTACTCTATTAAATAAAAATGTTGAACTAATGTTGTTGAGGAGCATGGGGGTTTTGTGTTGCTGAGGGGACTGATATTTGCGCTACCTTCAGAAGCAAAAGTTTATGAGGTGATATGGTGCCTCATAGACACCCCACTCTGGCCCCAGATACTGTGCCAAAATCAGTTAACCAGCCAGGACTATGGTGAATAAATGTTGCCCTTAGTAGCTTCACCAGATATTTCTCTCATGTTCAGCACCAAAGACCACACCTCCAAGTAAGCTCTTGCTCCTGGAGTATTACTTAATAGGCATGATGTCTAGTAACGTGGAGATTGAACAGAAACACCTGTAATTATAATTAGATAATTCCATTGACACATGTCCTCCCAGTCCTTGGATAGCAGAACAATAAATACACTGTCAGAATGATACTAGGGTTTAGAGGGTTAAATTAGGAGGACAGGTTGCATAAACTTGGCTTGTATTTGCTTGAGTATAGGAGATTGAGGGGTGATCTGATCGGTATTTAAAATGTTAAAAGGATTTAATAAAGTAGATCCAGAAAAACTATTTCCTCTGGTGGGGGAATCAGGAATGAGTGGACATAATCTTAAAATCAGAGCTGGACCTTTTAGGAGGGAAATCAGGAAGCATTTTTTCACACGAAGAATAGTAGAAATCTGCAATTCTCTCCCCTGAAAGGCTGTGGATGCTAGGACAATTGAAGCTTTCAAGACTGAGAAAGAAAGATTTTTGTTAGGTAACGGTATAAAGGGATATGGAGCTTAGGCAGGTAAATTGAGTTGTGGTTCAGATCAGCTGTGATCTAACTGAGTGGTGGAGCAGGCTCAAGTGACTGACTGGCCTACCACTGTTCCTACGTTCCTTGAATGTGTAACTTAGGCGATTAACTACAAAACAGATTAATTAAAAGTAAACAGTAACAGAAAATCAATACAGCAAATGTAATTTAATTACAGAACATTTAACTTGTGGTTTGTTGAATATATAAAAACAAAACATGCATCAATTCACCAACTCTTAGAAGTACAAAACCTGGATCCGCACCCATAACATAAAACTTATACATGAGGTCATGCAACCACATGAGCCTCCAGCTTCTATGTCAATGGGCTCAAAACAACTATTGTGCTAGGAACACATTGCCTGAGAAACGTCTAGTACCCTTTGAAGTTCAAACTTGGGATACAGAAGATCAAAAGGTGATTTCCACAGTTGATCAAAGTTTATCAAGTTAGTGATAGTATCCTGAATTCCACCGAGATGATAAACACAAATCCATTTAAACGTGTTATCAAGCTCCTTGTTAAATTGATTGCTTTCCAGATAAAGTAAGCAGTCTGTATTAAGTGGTTTCTATTTACTTTGCAATCAAAACATATATTGTATATGAATCATGCCTCCCCACCCAAGTAAGTACAAAAAGCCACTGGTCACGATCTGTATAAACAACTCAACTGCCTGTTACAGCAAACAAAATTTAAAGTACCAGCCACATCTCAGAAATAGATATTAAGCATCAGCCTTGGTTCAGTGGTAGTACTCTCACCCATAAGTCAGGACGTCATGGGTTCAAGCCCCATGTCAGAGACTAGAGCACATAATTTAAACTGATACTTCATTGCAGGACTGAGGGAGTGCTTCACTGTTGGAGAAGCCATCTTTTGGATAAGATGTTAAATCAAGGCTCCGTCTGCCCTCTCAGGTGGATGTAAAAGATCCCATGGTACTATGCGAAGAAAAGCAGAAGGGTTCTCCTGGTGTCCTGGCCAATGTTTACCCTTTAACCAACATCACTAAAACAGATTATCTGATCATTTATCTCATTGCTGTTAGAAAGAACTTGCTGTGCGCAAAATGTCTGTTGCATTTCTCTACGTTATTACAGTGACTAAGATTAAAAGTACTTCATTGATTGTGAAGTGCTTTTGGATGTCTGAGGTTGTGAAAGGTACAATATAAATAAATGAAAGTTCTTCTTTATTTAAAAAATAAACTTCAGGATTTGAAATGCAACTGATCTCTCTATCAATCACAATAACCACGTGATCAGATTTTGGTCATTGACTGGGAAAAAAAGTCCCTCAGAAAGTGTTTCACTGACAGCTGCAGCAAGAATTGTGGGAAGTATGGGGGTGAAAAATATGTTTCATGATCATAGCTAAGAAAAAGAAGTTTTGAAGAGAGTTGTAGATAAACAAATGAAGTACTTGGGCGCAACTTTCGAATCCGTAGCGCCCATTTTTTGTGCACTACGAGTGCCCTTAGAGGTCCAAAATGGCGTCCGCGGTGCGCGCTCACACTTCTGGTGAGAGTCGCACTGGACGCCATATGGGTTAGCGCGTGCGCAGTGAGCACCTGCCAGAGGTATGCAGATCATAAAGTAAATCAGCGTGTAATGCTGATTTGACACCAGCGCTGCCATTTTGGAGTTCAAGGCTCCAGCTAATACCCTCTCTTAAGCTCGACCAGCTGAACACACGTTCAGCAGCAGGAAGGACCCGCCCCACCAGCGCTATTTAAAGGCATAAATAAATAATAAATAAATAACTACTTTCAAGTTAGTGGCTGATTGACTTCTATTGGCTGTTGCTATGATATGGGTGCAGTAGTAGGCATTCCCCTTGGAATACAGCATGACTGGGAAAATGAATAGAGGCAATGCAGAGCAGGGCAAGCTGCTAGAAGAGGGAGGAGGGGGAGGAGAAGGGCTCTCAGCAGGAGGCCATAACCGCCCAGGGTGTTCAGGGAGCAATTCTCCGACCTGAACCTCAGTGCGGAACAGTGTGTGAGACACTTGCGCTTCAGTAAGGACGTCCTCACTGAAATCTGCCACCTGCTGCAGCCACAACTGTAACCTCAGTACTGTTGCCAAATTTGCTGACGATACAAAGATAGGTGGGAAAGCAAGTTGTGAGGAGTACACAAAGGGGGAACAATTCGGTATCACCCATTTTGGGGCGCTAATATCGGCTGGGCGCAAAGTTTAGTGCCCGGCGCGAATTATCGCCTCCGACTGCAAAATTCGCCTCCATCGCCCCGGAGGTGATTTGAGCGCTAAATCAGACGCTACACACCTCTCTTAAGGCGCAAACGTCAGGGAGCAAGGCACTACCTCAGAACGCTCCCGAAGCTCAGGCGATGCCAATTACCATGGAAGCCAGACAGACTGGCGCCATCCAGTCCTTAAAGGGGAGGGGCCATCTTGCTGGCCAGCCACACCCTGCTCATTGCAGCCTTGAATTTCGGCCTGGAGAGACCTCAAAAGCAATTGTGTTGGAAGCACTAATGGATAGGCCCAGGGAAAGAGCTCGGCGCTTAGGAACCACAAAAGTGGCGCTAAAGGCCACAACTCATTAGGACAGCATTAAAACCAAAAATTTTGCCAACAAGAAAAGGCAGGAAGCGCCCGCCTTTAAATAGCGCTCCCTCAGCCCCATCCCGACTTGAAAACGTTCCCCTCTACCTGTCGTTCCTAGCGGCAGGCGCTAAAGCAGGGGGCACGACTCAACATCCGGTCTGGGGCGCACCCGGGCGTTGCACGCTTGACTGACATCACGATCTGCGGGCGCAGGAGATCGTGACGGTAGTGTTTAGCGCCACCGCAAAATGTCTGGTCAATTTCACGAGCGGCGCTAAAATCGCCGCGCTCGGGCACTAAGTTCCTAGCACCCCATTACCGCCCCCTGGAGGCGCTAAGCAACCAAATTTTTCCCCTAGAGTCTGCAAAGGGATACAGATAGGTTAAGTGAGTGGGAAAAAAATTGGCAGATGGAGTATAATGTGAGAAAATGTGAGGTTATCCACTTTGGTAGGAAGAATAAAAAAGCAAAATATTGTTTAAATGGAGAGAGACTACAGAATGCTGCGGTACAGAGGGATCTGGGTGTCCTCATACATGAAACACAAGAAGTTAGCATGCAAGTACAGCAAGTAATTAGGAAGGCAAATGGAATGTTGGCCTTTATTGCAAGGTGGATGGAGTATAAAAGTAGGGAAGTCTTGCTACAACTGTACAGGATTGCAGGCTTCCCCATGGAGCAGGATGCCGTTGACTGCACGCATGTCACTTTGCGGGCACTGCATGTGAACTCTGAGATGTGTCATAACTGAAAGGGATTCCACTCCTCAACGTCCAGCTGGTGTGCGACCATAGGCAGTGAATCATGCAGATCAATGCCCAGTATCCTGGCAGCAGTAATGATGCCATAATTCTGCAGCAGTCCGTTGTGCCATCTGCATTTGAGCCACCACGACAAACCAAAGGCTGGCTATTGGGCAACAAGGGCTTTCCGCTGATGACATGGCTCATGACTCCAGTGTGCAACCCATCCATACAATGAAACCATGCTGCCACACAAAATGTGATAGAGCAGACCATTGGTGTGCTGATACAACGTTTCCGCTGCCTGGACCGCTCTGGAGGAGCCCTGCAGTACTTGGCAAAGTGCGTGTCAAGATTCATGGTGGTCTGCTACATGCTGCACAACCTCGCCATCATGAGGGCACAGCCCTTGCCACCAGCAATACGGCGAGCAGCTGAGGAACAGGAGCAGGAGCATGAGTTGCAGGAGGAGGAGTAACAGGAAGGGAGGAGGCAACCGAGACAGCCCCTTTCTGGCCGGGCTGTCGGTGAACAACTCATCCGACTGCGATACCAGTAAACGCAACCCCAATTTCCCATTCACCAACATTCCCACACCTTACCTTCCCTCTATCACTGACTCTCACAGCACCCGCTTGGCCACAATGCAAAAATAAAAAACAACAAAAAATAACCTTTCCAAACCAAATTTATAGATCAAAGCATGCCATATTGCGTACAAACGTAAAGTGATCACCCTTGTCATTCCCTTGGTGCCGGTCTTCTGTGTGTCTTTGTCTGTCCTTGTGCTCCTATGCAGTGCTACCCCAGTGGCTGCAGCATGGCTGGTGTAAGGCTGCTGACTTTCAGTGGGGGAGACTGCAGATGGTTTTGGAGAATGACCTTGAGCAGCTCTGAACCCTGAAGGCCCAGCTTCAGACTGCACCATCTCACATGGACGGCAGCAGTCTGGGCTGGCTGGCAGACAGGCAACAGCAAGGGCACTGGAGGAGTGGCAGTGATGGGAGGATGAATGCTGTCATCCAAAGAGAGGACAGCAGGTTCATGATCCACGGAGCCACTGCCACTCCCCAGGGGCGGCACCTCAGCAATTCCAGTAGTCTGTTGGAGGAGAGATTGCTGGACTGCTGTGAGACCCTGCATGCCCCTTAGAACACTGGTATCTGCACCCATGATGGCAGCAGTCTGAGCTTGCGTGCTAAAGTGAGCTGAGCTTCCACTGCAGCACCCAGACGTTGGGTGGCTGCTGCTTGTGCTGCAACGGAAGCTGAGACATTGGCCATCAGGCGCTGCATCATGGTTGGGTCCACAAGTGTGCTAATGGAGTTGGCCACCAGCTCCATGCTGGAAAGGATGGGCTCCAAGCTCTGTGCCAAGTTGGTGCTGGACGCCTCCATGCTCCTTGACATTGCACACAGGCTTTCTGGCAGGCCTGCCAATGTACCAAGCATTTCATTGTGCATACCCCATCAGCCTTCTTCTGTAGCCCGCCCCATCGAAGTACTGATTCGAGTCCTCTGCAGCAGAACACCTGCGCTACCTTTGCCCCCTGCCCTGGCTGCAGGCCACTCGTGCCCGGTATCTCACCACATACAGATCCCGCCTCGATACTATCCTCTAGATTACGCACAGTGTCAGTATCTGAGCTGGTGGCTGCGAGTGTGAAATCATGTGACGGTGTTTCTTCATCATCAGCGTCTTGTTGCTCTTCCACCTGTTGCTCTTCTACCACTGCCTGGCCAGGTGGCAGTTCTTGGGTATCTGAAAAGAGAAAGGCACAAGGGTAAGGTTGTGCTGAGGGGAGGGGGGAAAGCAAGAGGCGCATGCTTACACCATATGCAGCTTGTAAATCAGAAGAGATTGTGGGATGAGGGGGAAGTGGGATGTGAGAAGGAGGATTAGGTATGAGGATTCCGTCATCTTCTATGGTTTCAGCCCCGGTGCTGGCCACGGCCTCAGCAATGGCCACTCTAGTGATTGCAAGCACTGTCTCCTACATGGGGGTGAGAACATGCAGACACGACCATCCCCCACCGGTTTGCTCCTGCTGCCTCTGGTTGTGCACTACCTCGTCCTGCAAGAGAGAGGGAAGTGTGTCAGTGAGTGTGGTGCAATCTGCTTGGGTGATGTGGCTGTCATGATTGAATAGCTGGCAGTGTGTGCAAGCTGAGAAATGTGGGTGTGAGGCTTGCAGCAGTGCGAAGTGTGTGGGGGTGCAGCTATGAATGTTAGGTATGAGTCCTAATTGATAGAGATTGTTGGTAGATGAGTGATGGGGGTGCGGTGCAGTTCATGGAATAGAATCATAGAATGGTAACAGCACAGAAGGAAGCCATTTGGCCCGTCGAGCCAGGACCGGCTCACTACAAGAGCAGTTCATCTTGTCCGACACCCCTGCCCTTTCCCCGTAGCCCTGCAAAGTTTTTCCTTCAGGTACTTATCCAATTCCCTTTTGAAAGTCATAATTGAGTCTGCCTCCACCACCCTTCAGGCAGTGCATTCCAGATCCTAACCACGCGCTGTGTAAAAAAGTTTTTCTTCATGTTGCCTTTGGTTTCTTTGCCAATCACCTTAAATCTGTGTCCTCTGGTTCTCGACCCTTCTTCCAATGGGAACAGTTTCTCTCAATCTACTCTGTCTAGACCCATCATGATTTTGAACACCTCGGTCAAATCTCTGCTCAACCTTCTCTGTCTAAGGAGAAAAACCCCAGCTTCTCTCGTCTATCCACGTAACTGAAGTCCCTCATCCTTGGAACCATTCTCTTAAATCTTTTTTGCACCCTCTCAAATACCTTCACATCCTTCCTAAAGTGCAGTGCCCAGAATTGGACACAATACCCCAGTTGAGGCCGAACCAGTGTTTTATAAAGGTTCAATTTCCTTGCTTTTGTACTCTATGGGGGAAAAATTCAGTTGGTTGCGCCTCCCGTTAGCGCCTTAAGACGGTGCTAATGGGGCGCAAAGCAACTAGCGCCCGGGCGCGGTGATGTTTGCGCCGCTCGCGAAATTAACTAGACATTTTGCGGCGGTGCTAAACACTACCGCCACGATCTTTTGCGCCGGCAGATCGTGATGTCAGTCGAGTGTGCAACGCCCTGGTAGCGCCCCAGACCGGATATTGAGTGGCGCCCCCTGCCTTACCGCCTGCCGCTAGCAACGACATGTTGAGGGGAGCGTTTTGCAGTCAGGAAGGGACTGGGGGAGCGCTATTTAAAGGCGAACGCTTCCTGCCTTTTTTTGTTGGTGACATTTTTGCACCACGCATTCTGAGAGAGACTTCTGGAGAGATTCAACGCTGTGTGAAGGAGTTCTGGGCACTGAGCAGCACTTTGCAGGTTCATTTTGATTTGCCCTTCTTTGTATCGATTTAGAAGAGACTGTGGGGGCTGAACTCTGAGCTCTTTCCCTGGTACTCTCCATTGTTCTTTCCAGCAGATTTGATGTACAGGTCTCTCCAGGCCGAGATTCAAGGCTGCAATGAGCAGGATGTGGATGGAGAGCAAGATCAACCCTCCCCTTTAAGAACTGGCCGGCGCCATTGTGTCTGTGTTCAATTGCTGACTGACATCACATGAGCTTCGCCAGCGCTCTGAGGTAGCGCCTCGCTCCTCGGCCTTTGCGCCTTAAGACAGATGTGAAGCGCCTGATTTAGCGCTCCAATCACTCCAGGGGCGATAAAAGCCAAGTTTGCAGTCGGAGGCGATAATTAGCGCCAGGCGCTAATCTTTGCGCCCGGCCGATAATTGCGCCCCAAATGGGGCGATACTGAATTTTTCCCCCATGCCTCTATTTATGAAACCCAGCATCCCGTATGCTTTTTTAACTGCTCTCTCAACCTGCCCTGCCACCTTCAACAATTTGTGCACAAGGTCTCTCTGTTCATGCACCCCCTTTAGAATAGAATAGTTGGTGGGATATGGCTTTGAAGATGAATTCACTGACCTTGAGCACTTGTGTGAGGTCACTGAACTCTTTGCGGCAATGCATCCAGGTCCTCGGGTTTGAGTCCTGGCACTGACTGCCACGGGTATCTGGTCCCACTGCCTTCTGAGCGTTTGTCTGGAGGGCCTCCTGGTCCCCTGTGGATACAGCACGTCTCTCCTGCTTTCCACCTCCTCCACCAAGGCCTCCAGTGCAGCGCCCAAGAACCTTGGAGCATGCTTTCTCCCATGTTGTGCCATTATTCAGTCTTTTTCCACGTCAGAGTGACTTGTACAAGGACTTCCACCACCTGCTCCACAATGCACCTCCCCTTTAAGAGGTGCAGGCTGGCTTTAAGTAGCGCAGGCTAGCGTGCTAGCCTCTCATGACTTTGGGCCACCTGCTGAGGTGTGTAGCCACTCAACAGCGCATTTAGCACTGGTTGTTCGCTACAATCATGGTAATGAGCAGGCAGCACGAAGTTGGCGTGCTGCCTGCATCACACTGAACAGATGCGGGGTTATCGCGCATCGTGAGCCCCACACCCGTTTTCAGGCGCTGTCCAATTTAGCCCCCCTTGTACCTTAAGCAAATACTGCAAAACCACAGTGGAACACAGAGAACAAACACTATAAATAAGAGGTTTTGGGAGAGAAGGACAAACTTGCATCTTAAGTAACCTTTGCAAGGTGGTAGGTAAATAGCATTACAAATAGTACACTTGTGAGGTCCATATCTTTCAGTGTCCAAAGGTATGTAAATGTTTTAACTGGGTGAGTCATGTTTTACTGCTTCAGTAAATATGCTGTATTACAGCGATGGACAAGCCATAGACACATCTAGGCTGCAGCGGCACTGCTATACACATCAAAAACTGCACTTCATGTCTGGACTACACCTGAACAGCCACAGGAGATGCACTAGTATAAGAAAAGATTCTAACTCGAAAGCATTTAACAGTCACTTACGTAGTAGGAACTATGGATGCTCTCAGCATAGATGATGCCTATTTTAAAAGAAATTTAAAGAACATTGTTTATATGGATTGGTTTAATTATAATTGGGTCAAGCAATACATGCAGCATCTATGAATGCATTTGGAAGACAAAAATCAGCAGGTACTCAATGGCAACACCTTTGGAGATTATAGTATATTCTGCTTTTCATTAGTAGAGCTTAATGTTGCTCGTAGAGAGATTACATGCACTGCACAAAATGGCAAGCAAGGTAAGACATAACCAGACCTTCATGCTAAGATCGCCTCATACACTGTTTGTAAGTAGCCCAGGAAAATGAATGTTTCAGTTTGAAACCACTTGTTGTAAAACATAGGAAAATACAGGCTGAACAATTGCATCAAAAGGTTAACAGAAAATGTTCTTGAATGTAAAAGCTTGCGAGAGAGATGCATTTGACATATAAAACAGCGCGGCAGAAATTAGTTTTGAATTAATTAATGTTTCCTTCTTTACATATGCTGACAGTGAAATTTAGGCAGTAAACATTATGGCCTGGATTTTGCGGTCAGTGGCGAACGAACGGCGCTAGCCGTTCATTGCACTTGCACTTGCCCACAGACTTTCTGATAGTCTCACCATTATTTCTACCGCAAAATCCAGGCCTATGATTTGATATTTTAAATCTTTATAAGATTTTATCATCAACAGAAATCAGTTGTAAGAATTAATTTTCAATATTCTGTAATTGGAAAGAAATCGGCACAACTAGTGCACAGTGGAATCTGTTTTTAGTGATCACTACTTGAAGTGAACATCGGATATGATGTTTAAATTGTGTTTGCCAAAAGCCATTTGTATTAATCCTGTGTTAACTCGGTTGGTTGTACTGAACAGTTTTGTGCTGGAATCCCTATTGGTTTCGATTTTCTGATTTGCTTTCTACCCCACTGCCACCTCATAGAGTCATAGAGTTGTACAGCACAGAAAGAGGCTCTTCGGCCCATCGTGTCCGCGCCAGCCATCAAGCCCTGTCTATTCTAATCCCATTTTCCAGCACTTGGTCTGTAGCCTTGTATGCTATGGCGTTTCAAGTGCTCATCTAAATGCTTCTTGAATGTTGTGAGGGTTCCTGCCTCTACCACCCTTTCAGGCAGTGAGTTCCAGATTCCAACCACTCTCTGGGTGAAAAAGTTTTTCCTCAAATCCCCTCTAAACCTCCTGCCCTTTACCTTGAAACTATGCCCCCTGGTTATTGACCCCGCTACCAAGGGGAAAAGTCCCTTTCTATCTACCCTATATATGCCCCTCATAATTTTGTACACCTCAATCAGGTCCTCCCTCAGCCTTCTCTGCTCTAAGGAAAACAACCCCAGCCTGTCCAGTCTCTCTTCATAGCTGAAGCGCTCCAGCCCAGGTAACATCCTGGTGAATCTCCTCTGCACCCTCTCCAATGCAATCACATCCTTCCTATAGTGTGGCGACCAGAACTGCACACAGTATTCCAGCTGTGGCCTAACTAGCGTTTTGTACAGCTCCATCATAACCTCCCTGCTCTTATATTCTATGCCTCGGCTAAAGAAGGCAAGTATCCCATATGTCTTTTTAACCACCTTATCTACCTGTCCTGCTGCCTTCAGGGATCTATGTACATGCACACCAAGGTCCCTCTGATCGTCTGTCCTTCCTAGGGTCCTACCATTCATTGTGTATTCCCTTGCCTTGTTAGTCCTCCCAAAATGCATCACCTCACACTTTTCAGGGTTAAATTCCATTTGCCACTGTTCTGCCCATCTAACCATCCCGTCTATATCGTCCTGTAGCCTGAGGCTTCCCTCCTCGCTATTTACCACTCCACCAATTTTCGTGTCATCTGCGAACTTACTGATCATACCTCCTACATTCATATCTAAATCATTAATGTACACTACAAACAGCAAAGGACCCAGCACCGATCCCTGCGGTACACCACTGGACACAGGCTTCCAGTCACAAAAACAACCTTCAACCATCACCCTCTGCCTCCTGCCACTAAGCCAATTTTGGATCCAATGTGCCAAATTGCCCTGGATCCCATGGGCTCTTACCTTCTTGACCAGTCTCCCATGTGGGACTTTGTCAAAAGCCTTACTGAAGTCCATGTAGACTACATCAACTGCAGTAACCTCATCCACACACCTAGTCACCCCTTCGAAAAATTCAATCAAATTGGTCAGACATGATCTCCCCCTGACAAAGCCATGCTGACTATCCCTGATTTATCCCTGCCTCTCCAAGTGGAGACTAATTCTGTCCTTCAGAATTTTTTCCAATAATTTCCCTACCACTGATGTTAGGCTCACTGGCCTGTAATTCCCTGGTTTATCCCTACTACCCTTCCTGAACAATGGTACTCCGTTAGCTGTTCTCCAGTCCTCTGGCACCTCCCCTGTGGCCAGAGAGGTTCTGAAAGTTTGTGTCAGAGCCCCTGCAATCCCCTCCCTTGCCTCACACAGCAGCCTGGGATACATCCCGTCAGGGCCTGGGGATTTATCCACTTTTAAGCCCGCTAAAACCGCTAGTACCTCCTCCCTCACAATACTAATTTGTTCAAGTATATCACAATCCCCCTGCCGGATTTCTATGCCTACATCATCCTTCTCCATAGTGAACACAGATGCAAAATATTCATTTAAAACCTCACCTACATCTTCTGGCTCTACACACAGATTGCCACTTTGGTCCCGAATGGGCCCTACTCTTTCCCTGGTTATCCTCTTGCCCTTAATATACTTATAAAACACCTTGGGATTTTCCTTTATTTTGCCCGCCAGTGTTTTTTCATGCCCCCTCTTCGCTCTCCTAATTTCTTTTTTAAGTACCCCCCTGCACTTTCTATACTATTCTAGGGCTTCCACTGTTTTTAGTCCTTTGTATCTGCCAAAAGCCTCCCTTTTTTTCCTAATCCATTCTCGTATATCCCTTGACATCCAGGGTTCCCTTGACTTGTTGGTCCCACCCTTGACCTTTACGGGAACATGTTGACGTTGTACTCTCTCTATTTCCTTTCTGAAAGACTCCCACTGCTCTGATGTGGATTTTCCTACAAGTAGCTGATCCCAGTCCACTTTGGCCAGATCCTGCCTTATCATATTAAAATCGGCCTTCCCCCAATTTAGAACCTTTATTTCCGTTCCATCTTTGTCCTTTTCCATGACTACCTTAAATCTCACTGAATTATGGTCACTGTCACCAAAATGTTCTCCTACTGACACTTCTACCACTTGCCCGTCTACATTCCCTAGAATTAGGTCCAGTACCGCCCCCTCTCTTGTAGGACTTTCTACATGCTGGCTCAAAAAGCTCTCCTGGATGCACTTTAAGAATTCTGCACCCTCTAAGCCTTTCACACTCTGACTATCCCAGTTAATATTGGGGAAGTTGAAATCCCCTACTATTATTACCCTATTATTTCTACACTTCTCTGAGATTTGCCTACATATCTGTTCCTCTATCTCCCCCTGACTGTTTGGGGCCTATAGTACACTCCCAGCAAAGTGCTTGCCCCCTTTTTGTTTTTAAGTTCTACCCATATGGCCTCATTAGAGGAACCTGCTAAGATATCATCCCTCCTTACAGCAGTAATTGACTCCTTGATTAATTTTGCGACACCCCCTCCTCTTTTACACACCCCTCTGTCTCGCCTGAAGATTCCATACCCCGGAATATTGAGCTGCCAGTTCTGCCCCTCCCTCAACCATGTCTCTGTGATAGCAACAATATCATACTCCCATGTGTTCATCAACACCTTCAATTCATCTGCCTTACTCGCAAGACTCCTTGCATTAAAATAAATGCCATCCAGCCTTGCCATACTCCCTTGTGCCGTTACATATTTGCTCTGCCTTCCAGGCTGACTTGTTCTTTCCTCTATATTTGGCTGTGCATCAGCCCCTACTATAGCTCCACTCCGTACCCCATCCCCCTGCCAAGTTAGTTTAAACCCCCCCCCCGCCACAACAGTACTAGCAAACCTCCCACAAGGATGTTGGTTCCGTTCCGGTTCAGGTGCAACCCGTCCGACTTGTACGGGTCCCACCTTCCACAGAAGCAGACCCAGTGATCCAGGAAACTAAAGCCCTCCCTCCTGCACCAACTCTTCAGCCACGCATTCATCTGCTCTATCCTCCTATTCCTATACTCACTAGCACGTGGCACCGGGAGTAATCCAGAGATTACTTTGAGGTCCTGCTTTTTAATCTGCTACCTAGCTCCCTAAATTCTTGTTGCAGGACCTCATTCCTCTTTCTACCCATGTCGTTGGTACCAATGTGAGCCACGACCTCTGACAGTTCACCCTCCCCCTTCAGAATGCCCTGCAGCCGTTCAGTGACATCCTTGACCCTGGCACCAGGGAGGCAACATACCATCCTGGAGTCACGTCTGCGGCCACAGAAACGTCTATCTGTTCCCCTTACGATAGAATCCCCTATCACTATTGCTCTCCCACTCTTTTTCCTCCCCTCCTGTGCAGCTGAGCCACTCGTAGTGCCACGGACTTGGCACTTGCCGCATTCCCCTGAGAAACCATCTTCCCCATCAGTATCCAAAACGGAAAATCTGTGGGAGAGGGAGATGGACCCAGGGGACTCCTGCACTACCTTCCTAGTTCTTTTACTGTCTGGCGGTCACCCATTTCCTGTCTGCCTGTGCACTCTTTACCTGCGGTGTGACCACCTCGTTAAACGTGCTATCCACGAAGATCTCACCTTCTGATACAGTTTCAGGGTGTCAGTGAGTAGCATTGCTGAAGAGGTGAGGGAATGCTGATATTCACCAACATATTAAACAGCTGTTACAGCGCTTCTGCATGATGCAGTACTCAGATTGTTAATACTGTAAAAAGTTATTCCGTTCATTAATTTCAACTCAAACCCTGCACTCTGAAAATTGCCCAGCTGTTCGAAGTGCCAATAAACCTTGAGCAGGACTCCGAGAGTACTGTTTTTAAATTGTGAAAAAAGGAATGGAACAAGATAATAGCCCTAAAATTCTTTTCATGGTAGTGACATTTGTGTAATGTAGCAGGGATGAGAACCTGAGTGGTTGTTTATTGGTCAGCCATTTTAAGTGGCTGTGAATTTTGAGCACTATTGTTCAGCAATCCAATCTAATCCAATCCATAGTACATTGGGATCATGGGATAGCTATATTGCTCAGTTGGTCATATTACCATTTGAGCTACTGAGGACTATTGATCACTATTACCAGATTCTACTGTATTTTGGATAATTTTTTCAATACACTTTTTAAAAGAAAGACAGTTATGTAACTATTTCCAATTCAGAAATTATAATATGTCGTGTATATGACAAGAAAAATGTATCATTGATGGAAAAAGAGGATAGGGAAGGACAGGAACAGGCATTCTGAAGTCTAGAAAGAATTTTAGAAACTCACAGATCCTTCACTGTTACAAGGGCTCTTAATGTAAACATCCTTTTTTGGATAGATAACCAGACAATAAAATAGAAAATATTCACAGAAGTTAGAAAACTTACAAAAATTAAAGCAAAACTAATAAATATAAATATTTAAAAGCAATTAAAAATCTAGATTTTAACCTTTTGCTTCCACCAGACAAAAAGGTCTTATTAAATTGAAAAGCTATGTGGTGAAAGTGTCCAGTTGAAGGCAAAAGGTTGAAGTCTAAATGCATACTAAAAAACTAAAAACCGTAAGTATATGGTTTTAAATAAATTTCCTTTAAAAGTTGTCTTAAATTAACAAGTTACAAAATAAAATGTAAATAAGTTGTTTACATTTTATCTATCATCAGGATAATTGTAGCAAGAAAAATAAGGGACTCAGTAGGAAGTTCTCAGGAAAAGAAAACAAAGAATCATTATACAGCTATAATTCTTAGACATCATGTTAGAAATGTTTGATGCCAAGGTGAGTTTAATGGTACAATATGGTACATTTGAAAAGGTAGAAAGTGTCATTTCAGAAACAGTGAATAGTGGTCAAACTGTATGCAGAATTGGAGATACTTTCGTCAATGGAAGCAGTGGTTGTTTGATTTGAACAAGGGGATCAAGATATACAAGTGGATAAATGATCCAACAGGAGGAACATGGTCTTATGGAAAGAAACCATTGCAAGAATGTTCAGCATAATTCTGAAGTATGTTATTTTGTGCATTAAATATTCAAAGAATTTCACCATAAGAACAGAAATGATTTTCCCAGTCCTGATTTTGTATCACTGAGATTGATTGAATGTAACAAAGTTGAGTTCAGATAATGTTCGATCATGCTTAGCAATTACTGTAAACTCTTACATATTAAGATTAAAAATTATTAAAAGAATTATAAGGTGCCAACACTGTCCCAAAATCTACATGATGAACTGTGAAATGTCTCTATCAATTACAAGCAGTAACAAGCGTACACAATAAACTACTAGATACGTGCACTATGAAAAAATTGTTGTACCGCATTCCATTTATCTAATAACTGAGTTTTGAAATTAAAATACAAGTAGACTTAAGTTAGCCACTGAAGAAATTATTGATATAAAACACAAACTGTTACTTATATAAACATAAATACATAATACAGTTACAAGCTTGTTCATCGATTTGTCTTTCTGTGTTGTGGTATAGTACCATCTGGTTAATTAATACCTTGCAGTTAGAGAAAGTCCTTAAACCATACTATGGAAGTCGGAGTTCAGAACCTCTATCCATGTTTATAAACACTTTATTTACCCAGAGTGAGAAGTATTTGTTGAACTTCACCAGAGAAAAGCAAGTCTCATTGCTACCTCTTTTCTGACTGTGTTCTTTTTGAGTATTTATAAGATAATGGGGATAATACGATTTTAGCCATTTTACTTAGATAATTGCTTTGTGCACAGTGGCAAAGACCACTCCCATAAGCAAGCCTTTACTTTCAATGAGCCGGAATGTTTCCTTATATGCTCAATATCTGGTAATGTGGCAAACCTAGGGAGGACAAACTACAGCTTTTGTCACTGTACATAACTTACTGAGTATGGCAGGTACTTCAGGAAATTCTGGGCCATTATTTCCATGTATTAATGAAATAATGCTGAAAACACAGGAAAAATGTGAAAATAACTTCTGTTCATCTAATTATACAGAAGACCTCCTTGCATGTCTTTCAGAAGGAGCGGCTCATCTGATAATGACACGATCATGTTCTAAGAACAATGTACTGTATATAGTACCTCTTTAAAACATACTTTTTGTTTATTTTTTATTCATTATCGGGATATGGGCTTTGCTAGCAAAGGCAGCATTTATTGCTCATCCCTAGTTGCCCTTGAGAAGGTGGTGGCGGGTTTTCTTTAACTGTTGCATTGTAGAGGTTGATACATCTGAGTGGCTTGCTGGGCCACTTCAGAGAGTAGTTAAGAGTCAACCACATATAGGCAGGACCGAATAAGGATGGCAGATTTCCTTCCCTAAAGGACATTAGTGAACCAGTTGGGTTTTTTTCACAATCCGACAGCTTCATGATCATTTTTACTCGTACCAGCTTTTTATTTCCAGATTTTCTTTCAAACTGAATCAAATTCTCAAACAGCCCTGGTGGGATGTGACTTCATGTTCTATGTCGCCGGATGATGTCACCAAGGGGCAGCATGTAGATAAGAAATAGGAGGGGGCCAAGGATAGATCCTTCAAGGACATCAGAAGTGACGGTGCGGGAGTGGGAAGAGAAGCCATTGCAGGTGATTCTATGGCTAAGGCTGGAAAGATAAGAATGCAACCAGGTGAGTGCAGTCCCACCCAGCTGGACGACGGTGGAGAGGCGTTGGAGCAGAATTTTGTGGTCAACCATGTCAAAGGCTGCAGACAGGCCGAGAAGGGATAGTTTACCTTTGTCGCAGTCAATTAGGATGTCATTTGTGACCTTGGTAAGAGCCGTTTCAGTACTGTGGCGGGACCAGAAACGTGAATGGAGGGATTCAAACATGGAGTTCCGGGAATGATGGGCACGGAGTTGGGAGGCGACAACATGTTCAAGGACTTTGGAGAGGAAAGGGAGGTTGAAGATGTGGCAATAGTTTACAAAGACGGAGGGGGAGGGGTCATGGGTTGGTAATTTGAGGAGAGGGGTGATGAAGACAGATTTGAAGGAGAGGGGGACAGTGCAATACTGAGGGAGTGCTGCACAACTAAAGGTGCCACGTTCCGTCTGCTCTCTTAGATGGATGTAAAAGATCGCATGGAACTATTTGAAGAGCAGCAGGGGATTTTTCCCAGTATCCTGGCCAACATTTATCCATCAGCAACAAAAACAGATTATCTGGTCATTTATCTCAATGATCTTTGTGGGACCTTGCTGTGCGCAAACAGGCTGCCATGTTTCCCTCCACTGCAACAGTGACAATTTCAAAAGTTCTTCATTGGTTGTGAAGTGCTTTGGGATGTCCTGAAGTTGTGCAAAGCACTATATAAATGCAACCTCTTCTTTCTTGGATCAACAACCTTGCAGTCTTGTTCAAATCCCACCATGGCAAATTGTGAAATTGAATTCAAAAATCTGGCAATTTGTGAGCAAGCATCATACAGCTTTTTGCAGAACTGTTAATTGCTCACAGACAGTACCGTAGTGGGAAATTAAATGAATCTAGTTATTTCAAAACTAGTAGGATAATTATATGTAACTGCTTATAATTAATGCAAATCTCAGATTTAATTCACCAGATTTAGAAACAAATCCAATGGTTTGTACTTACAGTTCCTGGTCTTGTGAAGTCAATGCTTTGGGTCATGCTTTGTCTCATTTGGTTGCTAAACAGTCGCACACAAACACTCTGAAGGTATTCTGGTGTGATCTAGTAACAGTAAATAGATATCAGCAAGTAATACTTAAAATATGATACATTTTTGTTCTCTTGTTTTCTAACTGTTTTCACCTTTTTTGTGTGTCTGTTTGTGGAACACACGATGCCCCAGCTAAGAGGGCAGGTATGGCCTGCTCTTAGGTCTCTTTAGCCACTTGCTAGAAGATATGCAACATCAGCTAAGGGTAATTCACCACTGACTTTGCTTCTTGTTTACTTGCAGAGAATAACTCCTCTTCTCTAGTGATCTGTAATCTACTTACTGGAGAATTGAAAAAGTCTCCTCAAAAGAAGCTTATTGATACTATGCATTAAAAACTTGTTAGCAGCCGACTAGATCATTGAAGCATTCCGTAGAGATCTATTGTTCAGTGGGTATTAATGATATTAGTTAATAATTTTCATGTATATAATAAATTGAATTGACAATTGAAGGTGTCATCGACAGTGCTATCAAGCGGCACTTACTCACCAATAACCTGCTCACTGATGCCCAGTTTGGGTTCCACCAAGACCACTCAGCTCCTGACCTCATTACAGCCTTGGTCCAAACATGGACAAATGAGCTGAATTCCAGAGGTGAGGTGAGAGTGACTGTCCTTGACATCAAGGCAGCATTTGACAGAGTGTGGCATCAAGGAGCCCTCGTAAAACTGAAGTCAATGGGAATCAGGGGGAAAACGCTCCACTGGCTGGAGTCATACCTAGCACAAAGGAAGATGATTGTGGTGGTTGAAGGTCAATCATCACAGCCCCAGGACATCGCTGCAGGAGTTCCTCAGGGCAGTGTCCAAGGCCCAACCATCTTCAGCTGCTTCATCAATGACCTTCCCTCCATCATAAGGTCAGAAGTGGGGATGTTCGCTGATGATTGCAGAGTGTTCAGTGCCATTCACAATTCCTCAGATAATGAAGCAGTCCATGCCCGCATGCAGCAAGACCTGGACGACATTCAGGCTTGGGCTGATAAGTGGCAGGTAACATTCACGCCATCGAAGTGCCAGGCAATAACTATTGCCAACAAGCGAGAGTCTAACCACCTCCCCTTGACATTCAATGGCGAGTTTCCCCTCTGCCCTCCACTCAGGCGATACTCAGGTGGTAAACATGGAAGTTTCAAGAGGATACCCTAATGTCCATCCTGCATATGAATATGCACATGTATCATGCAGTTAGGTTGTGTGAAGTCCTTTTAAGATGTGAGTGAGAAGCGATTTTCACTTTTACGTTGCAGCTTGAAGGTGTACCTTCTGAGTGCTTTGGATGGGGCACCTGTGTAACAGGTCCAGAACGAATGTTTTGTGGCCTGCATACCTGGGGCATCTACTTGGTATAGGGAACTGTTGGAGTCACTTACTAAGTCAGCTTTCTATAGGGCTGCCAGCTTCTTTCACATTTGTATCCAAGCCTATGGGAATTGCAGGCAGCATTATTTCTGTCAGCGACCTGTGTCAGGCATTCTGAACTGTTCTCCTCTGGGGTGGGTGCCCTACAATGTCAAAAAGAGCAGCCCTCCTTTCACCAACTTCATGCAGCAATACCTCCACTGCTATATCAGCAAACCTTGCACTACTTTTTCTGAAGCACTCCATTTATAAGCATTAATTAACTTTCCTTCAGAATCTGTTTCTCCACAAGCTGCTCTGCAGCCTTTTAAATGGCTGCTTTATCCCTCTAAATAATTGCTATACTTCTATGGTATTCCACTCAACTCTATATGAGCTCCCATAGGCAGCCTGTTTAATAAGTTCACAACCTGCAAGTTCAAGTACATAACAATTAACAATTTTGCTGTTATTCAATTCCAACATATAAATTATTCAATCATAAAGTGATGCATCAAAAATATAAATGGATTAGTTGAGAAATATCTTACCATTTTCCCATTTACTGTAGCTTCCAAGGAATCTACCAGCTCTGCAGTGACTCCAATCAGGCTGTGGTAATCCTCTTGTATCTTGCTGTATCTCTTCATGTATGTCGCTGCTTTTCTCTCAGTCTCGACTAACTGCTGCTGTAGCTGTTGCAATAATTCTGCCAATACAATGTCAACATATTGACCATACAACAAGAAAATATGTCTTTTTTTAAATAAAATGTATTATTCACTAGTACAGCATTTTTCCTTAAAAAAAAACACTCCCAAGTTCAAGCATTCAACAATTTATAATTCTATCAGCTCATTATAATTGTGACATCCTTACATTTGTCAGTCAAATATCAATTAAATCACATATTGCAAGTCCCTCTTGAACTCCCCTTTTCACTCTCAAGATGTACCAGAGGCATCCACATGCAGGCAGACTCAAATGTGCCAAGTGTACTCATCTTGGATTTAGGAATGTAACGTCACTTAAAAATAAACAAGCTTCATATCATTACATTTAGCTGATGATCATAAACATTATGCCTAACATTTCTCCAAGTTTAACATCTCTGGAAATAATGGACACTAGAAGACCAATTGGAGTTCCTTTTAGCTGTATGCAAAAATAAGTCTGGTATCTTCTCTGAGGCCCAGAGACAAGAGGGCACTAGAAATGAGGTTCGATGAGTGTTCGATACCACATTCTGCATAAGTGTCTTCATTTAAAGTATCACCTGTATTGTATCCACCTGAATATTGGTATATGTGAATATTTTTTTTCCAAAAAGGATCTTGAAATAAAAGGGTTAGTTTTTCTTGTTCTAAAAAAAACTTATAAAAGGTATATTTAACAAGGATGATGTTAATTTTATGTGGACAGTGTGCATATAAGTCTACACCCTACCCTCCTTACAGTAACATCCTTGTTTGACTAGTAAAGTTCGCACTTGCAATTTGTAAAGTAAATATACTGGTATCTGTCTTTCAGATCTACAAATACTCCACACAATCTAAGCAGTGAACATCTGGAGAGGCCCAACACTGTGTTCTTCCGAAGACTTGAAGTTGAAAATACAAGTGCTGTAACCTCCAATTTGCAGAAGCGGATGATAATTTCCAAAGTAAAATTTATACATATACATCCTACAATATGTGTAATGTGGCCAAGTAAGATGGCTTTCTACTCGTCATTAGCTTGTTTGATACTAACCATATTTTCAAGTCGCATTGCAGCGCTCATCTTCCAAACTTAACAGAGATAAATCTATTTTTCTCATCTACAAATATTTTGTGATCTTATTTCATTCTCACACTGATTGAACAGATGCAAATACAATGCAGCTATTCACTAAACATCTATCCAAAGGTGTAAAGTTTCAATTTACAGAATGGTTAAAATAACTTGCCTGGTCCAACAAATTTTATGTATGTTCTACACAATAGGATTTTCCATGCATTGATATTGCATAATCATAAATTAAAGCTATTGCAACTTTCACTTTTGATGATTGTTTGCCTTCATCAATTGAGGAATGCCAGTACTTGGAAATGGCACATTTTTCCACTTTGCCACTCAGTGTCAGTAATCACACATTACCGGGTTAGGAAAACAAAAGTTAAATGCAGAATAAAGCTCCTCCTATTTGTAATAGATCCACATGGTGGACGGCTGATACATATAATCATAAAGCCAGATGCAGTACAGTTCTTACCGGAAGCCATGGTGTGCTATTGTATATATATGCTGTGTCCCAAGATATCACAGAATTGGCGATGATGATGCGATTGCGGATTCGCTAGCTGAAATTTTTGTTGGAGGATAATCCTGCCAACCGACGGAAAGACTGTTAGAGGTTCTTCATTTTGCAGAAAAACTTAAAAATCCAAGGTAAATTTTGAGCACACGTGGCTGAATTGTCGACGTTGCCAGAGTCCAGATGGCCGCGCCTATGCGAATAGGGCACTTGAGTAAGTTCCATTGTGACCGAGAGACTTTCGAAGCGTATGTGGAGTGGCTAGAAATGTCGAAGTCCCTGATGATGTAAACCGTAACCGGGCGGTTTTAGAAATGAAACGGGCAATTTTTTTGACTGAAGCAGGCCCCGAGGTGTATGAAACCCTGAAAAATGTGCTTGTTCCCGCCAAGCCGAAGGACACGCCACTGAAGGAGATCCTAACCAAGTTAGAACAGCACTACAGTCCTGAGCCCCTGGAAATTACTGAAAGTTATCGTTTTGGAACACGTGACCAATTAAACGACGAGGGTATCAGTGAGTACATTGTAGCTTTGAAAAAGTTATCCATTCACTGTCATTTCGGAAACTTTCAGAACCGAGCTTTGTGTGATCGCTTTGTTTGTGGGTTGAAAAATGAACGTATCAGAAGTAAATTGTTGACAACCACTAACTTGACTTTTGACTTAGCTTGTCAGACAGCTATGTCGATGGATATGGCCGACTGATACTCTAGAGAGTTCTGTGCCATTTCCAGTTGTCAGACAACCGAGGTGAATCGGCTGCAGGCTAAAAGTAAAAGGCAGTTGGGCCCCAAGGCCTCACCAACTGGCCAAGGTAACAGTGCATTGAAGTCGTGCTATCGGTGCCTGGGACAACACATCACTCAAAGCTGTCCATATGTGAAGGCAGAGTGTTTCAACTGCAAGAAAACTGGGCATCTTGCAAAGGCATGCCGACAGAAGATAAACCGACTGGCAATGCTAGAAGTAGAAATCGCCAGACACTACATACCGTTGAAGAGAAGCAGCAGAATGAGGAGTTTCTGGAGATTCACGTCATCAGGAGCACAAAGGTATCTAACAGAGACTCACGAGGTATCTTCATCCAAGTAGATGACGCAGGACCAGGATACCCATGGAAATCGACACTGGTGCATCCGTGAGCATAGTACCGGAATCACTATATCGCGACAAGTTGCGTGATTATCGACTAGAGAAATCGAAGGTAGAGCTGCGAGGCTACTCAGGAGAGCAAATCCCTGTAGTAGGAAGTGTCACCATAACAGTGAAGTATAAGGATCAGTGTCAGAACTTGCCTCTCAATAGTAGTGACAGGAGACAAGCCTGCCTTGATAGGTGAAAATTGGTTGGGATCACTGAAGCTGGATTGGAATGAGATTTTTCATGCGGAAACGAAATTTGCATCGAAAGATGCTGTCATCAAGCAGTATCCAAAGGTGTTCAGCGAAACGGGCAGTCCGATCCAAGATGTCAAGGCAAGTGTCAGAGTGCAGAAGGACGCAAGACCAGTTTACTGCAAGCCACGTCCCATACCATACGCACTCGAGGAGAAAATTGAGCAAGAACTCAACAGACTAGAAACTGAGAACATTATCTCTCAAGTAGATCTGAGTAATTGGGCTACACCCATTGTTGTTGTACCTCAGTCAGATAGTAAGGTAAGGTTGTGTGGTGATTATGAGGTAACTGTAAACCAGGTTCTAGAGTGTAATCTACCCAATACGTTGCCAAATGTGGAAGATTTGTTCACAACACTGACTAGTGGCCAGATCTTTTCGAAGTTAGATCTAACAAACGCCTACCTGCAACTTGAGTTAGATGAAGAGTCCAAGTCATGCTTGACCATAAATACTCACCGAGGCCTATATCAGTTCAATAGGCTACCATTTGGAGTGTCTTCTGCCCCCGACATATTCCAGGGGGTGATGAACCAAATTTTGCAAGGGATTGAAGGGGTAGTGTGTTATTTGGATGACATACTCATTTCAGCACCAAACAAACAAATCCATGATGAGGTGTTGAACGAAGTGCTCAAATGGCGAGAGAAACACGGAGTACGAGTGACAGCTCACAAGTCTGAGTTGTTTCAAAACTCAGTGGAGTACTTAGGGCACAGAGTAGACAAAGATGGTTTACATCCAACCAAGGGAAAGTTGGATGCAATCAGAAATGCGCCCACTCCCAAGAATGTCTCTGAACTAAGATCATTTTTGGGTCTTTTGAATTATTACGGAAAGTTCCTCCCAAACTTGGCTACATTGTTACATCCACTGAATGTGCTGTTGAGCAAACAGGTCCCTTGGAAGTGTTCAAAAGAATGCGACACAGCATTCAAAGAGTGTAAAAGCCAGTTAGTAGAGAGTACCACGTTAGTTCACTATGATGTATCTAAGGAGATCATGCTAGCATGTGACGCCTCTCCATACAGAGTTGGGGCAGTGATCTCTCATGTACTAGATAGTGGGGAGGAGAGACCAATTGCTTTTGCTTCACGCACTCTCAGTGCCAGTGAGCGGAATTATGCGCAGATCGAAAGGGAAGCTTTGTCATTGATTTTTGGGGTCAAGAAGTTTCACAAATACTTGTTTGGTCGTAAGTTTACCATAGTTACTGACCATAAGCCCCTGACAGCAATCCTCCATCCAAAGTCCCCAGTTCCAACCTTAGCTGCAGCCCGAATGCAGAGATGGGCTTTGATTTTGTCAGCGTATACATATGACATTGAGTACAGACGATCAGCTGATCACAGTAATGCTGATGCTCTGTCCAGGTTGTCATCCCCATCACAAGTTACACCCATATATTGATGAGCTGCTAGTCACAGCTGAAGAGATTGGTAGGGCAACCAAACATGACCCAATTATGTCAAAGGTGTATGATTACATAGCAAATGGATGGCCAACCAGGTATCAGAGGAAGATATCCATCCATACTTCGTTCGTAGGAATGAATTGTCAGTGGATAAAGATTGTATCATGTGGGGAGCAAGAGTGGTTATCCCAAATAGGTTCAGGTTTAAATTGTTAGGAGATCTTCATGACCAGCACCTGGGAATGTGCTTGACCAAGAGCTTTGCACGCAGTTACTTATGGTGGCCAGGTTTAGATAAAGAGATAGAGTACATAGTCAGTCAGTGTACAACATGTCAATCGGTGAGCAAGAAACCACCATCAGTACCATGACAGACAAGGAAATGGCCTCCCAGGGTGTGGCAAAGGTTACATGTAGATTTTGCTGAGCTAGAAGGGCAGCAATTGTTCATAGTGATAGATAGTCACTCGAAGGGGGTAGGGGTGTTTTCGATGTGGATAACAACAAGAAGCAAAACACGAGACAATTTGCGAAGATTGTTTTCTTCATACGGCCTCCCAGAAGAAATTGTGTCTGATAATGGGCCGCAATGTTGTTCATAAGCGTTCACACAGTTCATGAGCAGAAACGGTGTGAAACATACCAAAGTTCCACCGTACCACCCTGCTTCAAATGGTGCAGCAGAGTGCACAGTACAAATTGTCAAACGTACCCTCATCAAGCAAGTGTTGGATCCAAATCCAAAGAAACGTCGGTTGTCGTTGGACCACAAACTGGCAAATTTTCTGATTACCTATCGGAATACTCCTCATACCACTACTGGTAGAAAACCAGCAGAGTTGTTTCTCAAACGTCAGCCACGAACCAGGTTCTCGTTGTTAAAGCCAAACTTGGCACAGTCCGTAGAAGAGAAACAATCAAGGTCGAAAGAGAGTCATGATAAAGGTAGAGTTAGAGAGAGAAGTGTGACATTGAACCAGAAGGTTAGAGTGAAGAACCATCACCATAAATGGTTAAAGTGGTTACCAGGAAGAGTAGTGAAGATATGTGGCCTTCGCACATATTTGGTCAAGATGTTTGATCATGGAAAGGTTAGGTTTGTTCACATTGATCATATCTTACCTACAGATGTGGAAGGAGTTGAAAGCTGGGCTGGTTCAATTTATTCTGATGAGTCAGATAGTCTTGTTACAAGTAGAGTACCAGTAGCAAATCCTACATCAGACGTACCAGAAACAAGTCCAAGACAAAGTCAGAATTTAAGTCTGAGCCCGAGTCAGGCAGACAAACAGTCTGAAAGTGTAGATAGAGAGTCTAAATGTCCATCAAGGTCAGCCCTTGAAGAAAAATTCTCCGCAGGCTCAGCCTAGAATGAGTCAAAGTCCTACAACAAGATCTAAAAGTTCTGTTCAAGAAAGAAGGTATCCTCTTCGAAACAGAAAACCAGTGGTTAAGTTTAATCTGCAAATATGGAAAATAAGTTCATATCTTTTGTTTGTGTTACAGAATTCTATAGTAGAATTTGGAAACGTAAAAATGGGTTCCATTTGAGAAATGTATACCATGCAAGTCATGTAAAATGATTATTTGCTATGATTAACTTCTTGAATAAGGAGGGAGAAGTGTAATAGAGCCACCTCTGGACTACTGATGTATATAATAAAGCCATGCGCAGTACAGTTCTTACCGGAAGCTATGTTGTGCTGTTGTATATGTATGCTGTGTCCTAAAATATCACACTATTCTGTCCCACATTGTGCTTTATCCCCAGTCTCAGAAGACCACCTTCTGTTGCACCAGTTGTCATGTGGCAATTCAATTTCTTCACTGGCAACCCTTCCAATCTAAGTGAAATTGTCATCTTACTGCCAAATTACATACAGTTTGTCATGGTAGACTTGTAATCAACAGTTGCACATTTCAGGAAGGAAACTTTTATCCTTCTGGTCTCAACCAGAATCAACAGAAATCATGCATTCTAATTTACCTTTTACCCCCAATTACAACAAAACTTTAAGTGACAAATTTAAGCACAAGTATAATATTGATAAACAGTATGGCTACATTCTTATTAATAAATTATCTTCCTGGACCAAGAACATGAAGAAACTACGACAAATTTGCCTAATTATCAAATTAAAAAATTTGATTTACATTCTTCTGTCATGCAGGTGCTCACTTTAACATAGCCTTCTTCTGTTGAAACAGAGGGACAGTCTGTGAAGTAGATTTCTCTTTGACCACTGGCCTTTACAATCAACTAACAGTGGTGCTTTTGTGTTGAGGTAAGTCTTCCCTTCTCCCAATATCCTTCTTTTATTGTAAGGTAATTTACTGACAAGACTAGTCAAGACTGGCAGCACTCATTCAGTAAGACTGAAAGATCCAAGTTACAGTCAGTGCCAAGACTGCAATCTGCATCGTCAAGAGTTCTGAAGCAAATAGTTACAGTTTAATTCCAGACTGCTTCTAGTTTAAATAATTTTGTTGAATTAGCAAAAACAATAAAACATTTTTAAAAAGTCAGATACTCTTATGAAATTTATATTGTATGTGGTGAAAAGTCTAAAAGTTAAAAAGATAAAAGTACATAAAGGACAGAACTTTTTCAAAATTAGTTCCAAGTGCTCCATTCTTTTCTAAAAGAAAAAGTCTACATAATCATCAGATTATTCTTTTATTAAGTTCATTTTTGTTTTCACAAAGGTTTATTAGTGTTGGGGAATAGATACTTCAGCCTCTTGGAGCTTCAAACACTCCCAGCAATGTGATATCCCAGTTCAGAAGAGCAATCCTATTGCACAAGTGTGATAGCCCATTATCTACCTCCCTGCACCCTCCGAGTAGCACTATAACTTTCCCACAAATTATAAACAGCTTTGTATTGTGGGTCTGCACCACTCATAACTGGGTTATGATACTCAGATTCACTTCATTCAGGACCTTTACAGAGAGATTAGACTTTCATCTCATTAGTGCTGGATTAAACCGAGATGTTAGAGGTGGGGGACTGGAGTCACATATGAGGCAGACTGGGTAAGGGCAGCAGGTTTCCTTCCTTAAAGGACATTAGTTAACCAGTTGGTTCTTCACGACAATCCAACAGCTTCATGGTCATTTTTACCAATTTTGTATTGCCAGATTTTCTTTTAAACTAAATACAAATTCTCAAACTCCCATGTAGGGATTTGAACTCGCGTTCTCTGGATTATTAGTCCAGGCCTCTGAATGCAATATTATGTAGTAACCTGATCTTGGGTTCTAGTACAAGATCAGCTCACAGGCTGCAGGCAGGAACAGTGGCCAAAGAACAGCGGTCCTGCTGCTACTGCAAGAGGATCATATTATCAATTCCAGTCAAGTTAATGCTTCGTAACTGCAGGAACATAATTTAGTCACAATTTCCTGACTATGGGTACTGTCAGTGAATAATCCCCTGGTTTATAATTTTTACAGCTGTAGTTTGAAAGATAGTAGCATTTGCCTTCACAATTCAGAAATAATCCAAATATTCTAGTGAACAAGCACTTGAAGGCATTAACGATATCTTTTAAAAGCTGTAGAAAATTTTTAAGTCAATGAAGTACTTTGAAGTGTAGTCACTGTTGTAATGTAGGAAATGCGGCAGCCAACTTGTGCACAGCAAGTTCCCACAAACAGCAATGTGTTAATGACCAGATAATCTGTTTTAGTGATGCTGATTGAGGGATAAATATTGGCCAGGACACCAAGGATAACTCCCCTGCTCTGCTTTGAACAGTGCCATGGGATCTTCTACGTTCACCTGAGAGAGCAGACGGTCTCGGTTTAACGTCTCATCCGAACGACGGCACCTCCAACAGTGCAGCACTCCCTCAGTACTGCACTGGAGTGTCAGCCTAGATTTTTGTGCTCAAGTGTCTGCAGTGGGACTTAACCCACAACCTTCTGACTCAGAGGCGAGGTGCAACCAACTGAGCCACAGCTGACGTTCTAAAATATGGAATAACAATGTTAAAAGCCACAAGTCAAATTGGGAGTCATTACCTTTGCAACCCTGTCCATTTTCTTTCTTTGAAAGACAAGTTAAGGACTACTGCTTTTACATCCAGTATGAATACATGACAATTTTATAGGGCTTGCAAAACAATAAATTAACTGTGCTTTTTCCTGCTGCTACACTACATTATGTGAACAACTGTCTACAAAGTTGTGTGGTTGATGTATTATATACATGTGCTACCCTATTTACTTTACAGGATTGCCTCTAATACCAGTGCAGTCAGAGGCATCTTGGGAGAGGGTGTCTCAGCCTGCTCATACCAGTTTTTAAAATTGCTGACCTCAGCTATTTGTGAAAATGTTGTACATTGGCAACTATCCATTGTTGCCAAATCCAGCCACAGTGCAACTTGGACATATTGAACAAGGGAGCCAGGTTAGAACAGAGAACTAATTCATAAGGTCCTCAATGTGTGCAGGTGTTTGCTCAATTCAGAATGTAATCTACAGCAATTAAAGATATAAAGGATGATACAAACATTGTATAATATTAAAAACATACAAAAGCTTGGAACAGGAAAGGGGCATTCAGCCTATCAAGCTCACTTCTTCCAGTTTATGTATGACTACTACAAATGAATTGTCCCACCCAACCATTATCTTCCTAACCCCATGTGAAACAAACCAACCGATCTCGATAACCTTCAAACCCCTTTCTCAACAGGTATTGAGTCAGTTCTTTTTTATACATATCAAATGATGCAGAATCAATTACATTTTCTGGTAGTCAGCATCATCCTGCAGAGAAAAGAATCAAGGGATATGGGGATAGGGTAGGAAAGTGGAGTTGAGATCAAAGATCAGCCATGATCTTATTGAATGGCAGAGCAGGCTCGAGGGGCCGTAGAGCCTACTCCTGCTCCTAATTCTTATGTTCAGCTAAACAGCCTACTTCTCTAATTTATCTACACATGTTATATTATCATGTTTCCTCTCAGCCTTCTTTTTTCCAACAAAATTAAGTCCAGACATCTGAATTTTTTTTTATAACTTAGTCACTAAGGCCTTGTCACTCATCTCTGAACTGTTTCCAATGCACCTATTTTGGTCTTCAGGTAGGGTGACCAAAACTACACACTATACTCCAGAACTGGCCTCACCAGTGAACTATAAGTCATTATAACTTGCGCTGACTTCTAGTCCAATGTGCTCCAGATGCACCCTAGTCCTAATTGCCTTATTAACAACTGTTTCACACTAGGTAATATTTTCAGCAGCTACAGTATAAAGAAAATTTACAATATAAGACATAGCATATCTATTCAGCATATATTTCATTTTTTTCCCCCAAGTATATTGGTTGAAACTGATCAATGAATAGTAATAATGGGAAATCGAGAAGAGCAGTTCAATTGAGGAACTCTACTTGTATGCTTGTCCTCTACCAGCCTGCTTATCTTTAATTCTTTGATACAGTAAGGTCAGTCATCCATTATACTTTGCCACTTTCCTCCTCCCCCTCCATACACCCACCTTTTTAGAACTAAATCTCAGCCACAAGAATCATGAGTTTCTCTGGAGTTAAGACGTATAAAAAGGATACAAATAAAGAGAGCAGCCTTGGGACATGGCTCACTTTCAAACTTGCAGACAGAAATTTTTGCAGTCTCATCTTCAACTCAGGAGTCCACGAATCCTAAAGAGCAAAATCAGATTAACAGAAACTATCATAAAAATAAAAGAGCAAGACAAAAACAGCCATTATTTAGGAAGCTTTCAAGGTAGAATTAAAAAAGTAAAAACTTGGCAACAAAATGGAAATTTTTGCAAGCTACTCTTGCACTTAATAAATGAAATTGACGGGAGTTGTTAGAGATGTAATATCCCCCTCTCACTTTCCCAACATTTGCTGAATAGACTCTTTTCAGAGCTGGTGGAAAGTGGCAGCTCAGATATCTGATATCTTATCACATGCTCGCTTTTGACAATAATATATCCATTGTTGTCTGCCATTTTTAACTGCTAATCTTAGTTACTTTTGCATATTCAGGTTATTTCACTCAACGGAAAGTTGGATAGGAACAAATACAGTTCTAAAAGCAAACTTTTAAAGCCATAATACTAAGTTCCTGTGTAGCAAGATCGATTACCTAGCGGTTAGGATATTTTTTTCATTCTTTGAATGACATGCATTCTCCACACACAGCAGGATTATAGCCTAGCTTGATAGATTCATGCTGAGCATGCACATTTAAAAGTCACCATAACGTTGAAGACAAATGATGCTGCAAGTGCTTTCCTGCTCCAAAGTTGTTACCAAATCAAGGACATGTGCCATTGTGCCAATTTATTTTGACCTGAAATTAAACTGAAACTACTTACCACTAACCCAACCCAAAAAACGATACCCCCAAAAGGTCCACAGGAATGGAAGAATGGGATATTGTGTTGAGGATGTAAATCATTTAAAGAATGAAGGCGACCATATAGTTTTTTATTCCACAACCTCCACAAGCCAAAGAAGTAAAAAATTAGGAGCAGGGCCTTGCTTAGAAGCTATAACACCTGGACCAATTTCGTAAAAGCAATGTTGTGTCCTGCAGTGAAGACTACACAGTAATGTTGAGCAAATGTGTGAGAACTGCTCCATGTGGTAACTTTGAATATTCTATCGATTGGATCCTGAAGGAGAGATGTCCAGGAAGCTGACGTGGAATGAATGGAATATCCCTTTACCCAACCCCTGCAGTTCTTCTCTGTAACATAATAGCAGTGTAAAACACATTCCATTATCCATTTGCCTATCTGCTGCTTAAATTGCCAGTTTTGGACTGGATCTTTGCATCACAGGAAACAAATAACCTCCTAAATTGCTTTGTACAAGAGACATAATAACTTAGGGCCCTGCAGGCTTTTACGCAGTGTAAATGATGATCCAATTCTGACTTCAGTGGCAGTGAAAAAGAACAATGGGACAGCAATTTCTTGACTACCTTCTTCTGATTAATGTGGGAAACACTGCAGCCATTATCTTGCTGGGTGTTTTGATCACCCAAGGCAGATTTGGGTAGTTACAGTATCATGTTTGGGCAACATTTTATAAATAGATTATGAACATCAGTGATCACGAATAAATATTGCACTGTTCACCATATTTAAACTTTCTACCAGATGTTGGTGCAGACACGCAACTAACTACAATGGCACTTATTCTATTTTGCTGCATTGCAATGCCAATACGACCACATCCCAGTATGCACAATGTAAAATTCCAATTTGTATTTAAGCTTTTTCTTGCTAATGCCGGTTTGTTTTTGCCTGCTTTATTGCTGTCTTCATGGTCATCTAAACAGAAGAGGATTGGTTGCTGCTGTTACCATGTGACCTAAAGAACATATCTTTTCTTTCTCTTGGATATCTGCACTGAAAAGAACAGTGTATAACGATACTTTCTCAAGGTTATCACCCAGTACCAACGACTTGTCGACAGCATCAACTCCTGGTAAACTTAATGGAGAAAAGAAAAACCTGGAAAAGTCAGTTTAAATAATGGAATATTTAATAGTCTAGCGTCTGTGTAATCTGACCTACTCCTGTAGAGAAGCTGAAGGATTGATCACAAACTTTGGTGATGAGAGGCCCAATGCAAGGGACAAAGAACCTTTACCTGGGAAAAAATGAACTGGTGCAATGGCATAGGACTTTAGACAATACAGGAGTAGGAGATCATGTGCAGCATATGCCTATCTTCAACATCACAGACAATGTCATATGTATGCTCACATGGAAATAACTACATGTTGTTGCAGATTGGCAGTTTTATTAGAGCCTAGCAAGCTAGTCTACAGTGTGTAAAGGCGGAACTATTTTGAAGAATCAAAATTTTAAACAAATTAAAAACCAACTTTAAGGACTTTGAGGGTAATTTTCTCCAGGGCACACTTGGAAAATTACTCTCTTTGAACGAGGTAATGTGAAGAGTAAATGGCTGATATAGGACAACAATTCGTCAGTGTCTTTGCCACGATGTGGTAGAATATGGATTCCTGCCTGCAGTCCGCCATATGGTATTTCAAAATCTTAGCCCCGTCATGAAATTAGATGGCTCCCCAAAGGAGATGACAACAAAACTGGATAGCAAGGCAATTCTTGTACCCTTGCATCTACTGGTTACACATGTGACCTCGGAAGAAGCCCAGGACTCACAGAAACAGACAAGTGTCAGCCTTGGCTTAGTTGTAGCACTCTTAGTTCTGAATCAGAAGGTTGTAGGGTCAATCCCCATTTCAGGACATGAGCACATAATTTTTATTGGCGTTTCAGTGCAGTACTGAGAGTGCGCTGCACTGTTGGAGGCATTAACTCTTGGATGATACATTAAACCATTTTCCCTCTCAGGTGGACATAAAAGATCCCATGGCACTCTCTGAAGAAGAACAGGGGAATTCTTGCTGTGTCCTGCCTAAAATTTATCTCAGAGTGAACACCAGTAGGAACAAATTAACTTGTTGTTCATCTCATTGCTGATTTTGGAACCTTGCTGTGCGTAGATTGGTCGCCATGTTTGCCTCCAAAACAAAAGAGACTACTCTTCAAAAGTAACTCATTGGCTGTAAAGCACTTTGGGATGTCCTGAGGATGCGAAAAGCACTATCTAAATGCAAGTACTTTCTTTCTTGTTGAATATCAATGAATGCATTAAGGGAGCACAGAAATATTAATTAAAAAAGCAAAAAAGTCTGTGGAAATCTAAACAAAAAGAGCTGCTGCCTGTATCTTCATATAAAGATTGCATTCTTGATCTCCACAAGGAACTATCACATTGCAACTTAATGTGGTTTTCAATTGGACTGAACCTTGCAGCGCTCCAAAATGGAATCACACACTGGCACATGCTCAGTCTATTTCCATGGATCAGTGGAAAAGTCACACCATTGGTATACAACAATATTATTCAGAAAAGGTGTCAAAAAAAAGATAGGACTCTTACATCTGATAAATTTTCTTTCAGCGGTGTCCGGAGGAAAATAATGCTTTTTTTTTCAGCACCAGTGCCTCCATCTGCATGGAGATTCCCGTATTGCACAGGCTACAGTGGGAATATGGATATAGGCAAATTCTGCAATTTGTCTCATCTGTCAGATTTCTCCTGTCCATGGAAGAAAATAGCCACCAAAATGCAGAGAAATTCTTGTATATCTAGATAAGTTACCTATTAGCAAAACAGCATTATCCAGTAAACTACAAAGAGTGTAACTCATACCTGAAAAAGCTCCTTAAAAGAGGGATGTACCACGGGATTGGGGACAAATGGCAGTGCATAAAAGGGCAAGAACTCTGTTGTCTGACTTAATGCAGCACCTCTAGTTTCCAGATAGTTCTTGAAATGAGATGTTCTTTCATCCACATCATCTTTGTCCTGTTAAATAGAAATCAGTATTTGAAAGATGAATTTTAGCTAAGTACATTTCAATTTTTGGTTCTACAATCTAATATAAGTATTTTTCATATTATATCAAGGCATATGTGACTTTCAACGTGCTGTCTGAAATCTCCCAGGACATCAACCATGCCAATTATGTTTTTCTCTACAAATTTTCCTTCTGATCCAAAAGTTCTGTCACTTACAAAACTGAGAGAAAAATATGTTCTAAAGGGTATTTTAATTCCTTATGGGTAACCACTTGTATTTTTTTTTATGTACTGTGTCTCACTACTTCTATGTACTAAATTAACCTGTACATCAATCTGACAAGTAGTTTTATTCTAAATGTATTGGTCTGACAATATGGTATTTTCTGCCTCTCAGAAAAGATCAGATGCAGGTATCTCACATGAACTATGGTGTACTACAAACCACAATTAGAGGGGAAATTGTCAATCTTGGGCATGCTATTCCTTGTACGGCATGAATGATGGCACAGCTTTCGGATCATAGAAGAATTGGTCTGCTTACGGCTGGAACACAAGACTAAAGTTTTGAGAGAAATCCTGAACTATAAGATTAATCAGCAAAGAATTGTACATCACTATCAATTCTGTACAGTTTATGCATTTGCAAATATAAAAGTCAACAAAATATTCCTTCAAACATTGTTCTCTTTTGCCACATTCGTATTCTGCAGCACTAACTTCTTTTCATTAACTAACATAAAAAATGTAACCAAACACTGACAAACAAAAATTGTCCTTTGCAACCAAAAAAGGATGTAGACCAGATAAAAATGTACAAGTCTTGCACTCAAATCTACCGTATTCTGATGGAACATGAAGGCTGTAAAACTAGTCTTCATTACAAACAATCACTCTACTGTCATAAAACCAGATCCATTTCTCCTCTCATAATCCAGCAGAAATGCAGGTCTGTGCTATAAACACTCATTCAACATAATTTAATTTACAAAAGGTGGTGTTTAAAAGTCAAGATACATCAAGGACTTGAAAATAATTAGTGACAAACCTTCAGTTAGCAAACATGTTGCAATCATATTGCAAACAATACAACTAATGAAATGCGAGCTGCTCCTTTAATCCTATGAACAACATGAAATTTGAGTTATATGTGGATACCAGTGCTAGAAATGGCTTTGATGTTGTTCCTGTTGAGCTGGGGGAACAGGAAGAATAATAATTTATTTGTTGTTTATGCTATGCGGGGGATGTTGGTCAAACAAAGTAGAAGTTGCTACCTGCATGTACCAAACACCAGGTGGATCTAACAAGAGCTCTTTGAGGCAGAGCACTTGGCTGAGAATCTATAATAAGAAGCATGGGAATTTCCTAAGACTTGAATAAATGGGAGACCTCTTCGCATATGGTATTACTTGCGCTTTTGAAGATCTGAGGAAGCATTTCAATATCCCCATGAATGACTTAGGTATCTTGATTCTTTTCTCGAGATACAAGAAAGCATCAATACAAAATATCTGTCACCTTGTAACACCGAATTCTAATTTTTTTATTTCTTCCTTTCCTGAAAAAAATCCACTGGAGGCTGAATTACCCTCACCCATGCAGACTCTTTTGTTTATTTTATCTCAATCCTTAAAGGCAAGCATCATCACTATTTCTGGGAAGGAAAGACCTCAGAGTAGGCACACATTATTTACAGCACAGATATGTCATGCTAAAGTGTGTCAAATGTGGCTCAGTGATACCATTCTCACGCCAAATCAGAAGGTTGTGGGTTCAAGTCCCACTCCAGAGACTTGAGCATATAATCTAGGCTGACACTCCAGTGCAGTACTGAGGGAGTGCTACACTGGCGGAGGTGTCGTCTTCAGATGAGAAGTTAAACCGAGACCCCTTCTGGCCCTCCCAGGTGGACATAAAAGATCCCAGGGCACTATTTCAGAGAACACCAGGGGACTTCTCCCCGGTGTGCTGGAAAATATTTATCCCTCAACCAACATCACGAAAAAAAAATCTGGCCATTATCACATTGCTGTTTGTGGGATCTTGCTGTGGGCAAATTGGCTGCCGTATTTCTTACATTACAACAGTGACTTCACTTCAAAATTAATTAATTGTCTGTAAAGCACTTTGGTATGCCCTGAGGTCGTGAAAGGCGCTATATAAATGCAAGTTCTTTCCTTTTTTTCTCTTTAATGAACAAGTTTAAAAAAAATTCACTCATGGGATGTGGCCGTCCCTGGAAATTGCCCTTGAGAAGGTGGTGGTGAACTGCTGCAGTCCGTGTTATGAAGGTACTCCCACAGTGCTGTTAGGTAGGGAGTTCCAGGATTTTTGACTTGGCGACAATGAAGAAACGGCGATATATTTCCAAGTCAGGA
Organism: Squalus acanthias; assembly: GCA_030390025.1. Taxonomy (NCBI): domain Eukaryota; kingdom Metazoa; phylum Chordata; class Chondrichthyes; order Squaliformes; family Squalidae; genus Squalus; species Squalus acanthias. The sequence continues at coordinate 35,398,865 of CM059429.1, forward strand.
TGCTGTGTGACTTTGGAGCGGAACTTGGAGGTGTAAATTTGTATCGAACCTTCGTTAAACCACACTTGGAGTACTGTGTACAATTCTGGTTGCCATATTATAGAAAGGATATAGAGGCACTGGAGAGGGTGCGAAAAAGATTTACAAGGATGATATCAGAAATGCGAGGTTACACCTACCTATTCGACGCGAGTGTCCTCAACTCCATCCTGTAGCATGCTACCCGCTACCACTTCCGCACAACCCCAGCCCGGCATGAGGTTGAAAAGGCCATCCGACAACTGAAGAACAACAAGGCCTCAGGAGCAGATGGTAACCCCGCCGAGGCGCTAAAACATGGCGGAGAAGCACTATTGGCGCAAATACATGAACTAATTTCTCTTATTTGGAAGGAGGAGAGCATGCCAGGCGATCTCAGAGACGCCGTAATCGTGACCATCTTCAAGAAAGGTGACGAGTCCGATTGCGGTAATTACAGAGGAGTCTCCCTGCTGTCTGCCACAGGGAAAGTCATCGCAAGAATCTTCCTCAATCGCCTTCTCCCAGTGGCTGAATAGCTCCTCCCAGAGTCGCAATGCGGATTCCGCCCACTAAGGGGCACAATGGACATGATCTTCACCGCGCATCAACTACAAGAGAAATGCAGGGAACAGCACCAACCGCTGTACATTGCCTTCTTTGACCTCACAAAGGCCTTCGACACCGTCAACTGTGAGGGATTATGGAGTGTCCTACTCAAATTCGGCTGCCCTCAAAAGTTTGTCACCATCCTCCGCTTGCTTCACGACGACATGCAAGCTGTGATCCTGACCAACGGATCCACCGCAGACCCAATTCACGTACGGACCGGGGTCAAGCAAGGCTGAGTCATCGCACCAACGCTCTTCTTGATCTTCCTGGCTGCAATGCTCCATCTCACCCTCAATAAGCTCCCCGCTAGAGTGGAGCTAATCTACAGAACAAACGGGAAACTGTTCAACTTCCATCGCCTCCAGTCCAGATCCAAGGTCGCCCCATCCCGTCATCGAATTACAGTATGCAGACGATGCTTGCGTCTGCGCACACTCGGAGGTCGAACTCCAAACCATCGTCAACACCTTCACTGAAGCGTACGAGAGCATGGGCCTTACACTAAACATCCGTAAGACAAAGGTCCTCTACCAACCTGCCCCCGCCACACAGTACTGCTCCCTGATTATCAAAATCCATGACGAGGCCTTGGTCAACGTGGACCACTTTCCGTACCTCGGGAGCCTACTGTCAACAAGGTCAGACGTCGATGATGAAGTCCAACACTGCCTTCAGTGTGCCAGTGGAGCCTTCTGTCGCCTGAGGACGAGAGTGTTTGAAGACCAGGACCTCAGACCCAGCACCAAGCTTATGGTCTACAGAGCAGTAGTGATACCCGCCCTCCTGTATGCTTCAGAGACATGGACCATGTACAGCAGGCACCTCAAAGCACTGGCGAGGTATCACCAACGCTGCCTCCGCAAGGTCCTGCAAATCCATTGGCAGGATAGGCGTACCAACGTCAATGTTCTCGCTCAGGCCAACATCCCCAGCATCGAAGCTTTGACTACGCTCGATCAGCTCCGATGGACGGGCCACATCGTCCGCATGTCCGATACGAGACTCCCAAAACAAGCGCTCTACTTGGAGCTCCGACACGGCAAGAGAGCCCCAGGTGGGCAGAGGAAATACTTCAAGGACACCCTCAAAGCCTCCTTGAAAAAGTGCAACATCCCCACCGACACCTGGGAATCCCTGGCCCAAGACTGCACAAAGTGGAGGAGAAGCATCTGGGAAGGCGCCAAACACCTCAAGTCTTTTCACCGGGAGCAAGCGGAAGCCAAGCGCAAACAGCGGAAGGAGCGCACGGCAACCCAAGCACCCCACCCACCCGCCCCTTCAACCACCGTCTGCCCCACCTGTGACAGAGACTGTAGGTCCCGCATTGGACTCATCAGTCACCTGAGAACTCATTTTTAGTGTGGAAGCAAGTCATCCTTGGTTCTGAGGGACTGCCTAAGAAGAAGACTGTGTACAATTCTGGTTGCCATATTATAGAAAGGATATAGAGGCACTGGAGAGGGTGCGAAAAAGATTTACAAGGATGATACCAGAAATGCGAGGTTCGACCTATCAGGAAAGGATGAACAGACTGGGTCTCTTTTCTCTTGAAAAGAGAAGGCTGAGGAGTGACCTAATAGAGGTTTTTAAAAATCTGAAAGGTTTTGATAGAATAGACACAGAGAAAGTGTTTACACTTGTGGGGAAGAGGCCATTAATATAGGATAGTCACCAACAAATCAAAAAATAAATATTCAGAAGAAACTTCTTTACCCAGAGAGTGGTGAGAATGTGGAACTTGATACCACATGGAGTGGTTGAGGCGAATAGCATAGATGCATTTAAGGGGAGGCTAGATAAGCATATGAGGGAGAAGGGAATAGAGGGTTCTGCTGATAGAGTTAGATGAGGAAAAATGGGAGGAGGCTCGAGTGGAGCATAAACGCCAGCATGGACTGGTTGGGCTAAAAGGCCTGTTTCTGTGCTGTATACCTGATGTAATCCTATGTTTGGAAGGTGCTGTCAAAGAAGCCTTGGTAAGTTACTGCAGTGCATCTTGGAGATGGTATACACTGTAGCCACAGTGCGCCGGTGGTGGAGGCAGTGAATGTTTAAGGTGGTGAATGGCATGCCGATCAGGTGGGCTGCTTTGTCCTGTATGGTGTCGAGCTTCTTGAGTGTTGTTGGAGCTGCATTCATCCAGGCAAGTGGAGAGTATGCCATCACACGCCTGACTTGTGCCTTGTAGGTGGTGGAAAGGCTTTGGGGAGTCAGGAGGTGAGTCATTCGCCACAGAATACCCAACCTCTGACCTGCTCTTGTAGCCACAGTATTTATGTGGCTGGTCTAGGTATGTTTCTGGTCAATGGTGACCCTCAGGATGTTGATGGTGAGATTTTCGACATTGGTAATGCCAATGAATGTCAAGGGGATGTATTATACTCTCTCTTATTGGAGATGTTCATTACCTGACACTTGTGTGGTGTGAATGTTACTTGGCACTGATCAGCCCAAGCCTGGATATTGTTCAGGTCTTGTTTTGCTGCATGCAGGCGCAGACTGCTTCATTATCTGAGGAATTACGAATGGAACTGAACATTGCAATCATCAGCGAATATCCTCACATCTGATCTTATGATGGAGGGAAGGTCATTAATGAAGCAGCTGAAGATGGTTCGGCCTGGGAGACTGCCCTGAAGAACTCCTGCAGCGATGTCCTGGGGCTGAAATGATTGACCTCCAACAACCACAACCATCTTCCTTTGTGCTAGGTATGACTCCAGCCAGTGGAGAGTTTCCCCCCCGATTCCCATTGACTTCAATTTTACTAGGGCTCCTTGGTGTCACACTCGGTCAAATGCTGCCTTGATGTCAAGGGCAGTAACTCTCACCACACCTCTGGAATTCAGCTCTTTTGTCCATGTTTGGACCAAGGCTGTAATGAGGTCTGGAGCTGAGTGGTCCTGGCAGACCCCAAACTGAGCATCGGTGAGCAGGTTACTGGTGAGTAAGTGCCGCTTGATAGCACTGTCGAAGACACCTCTATCACTTTGCTAATGATTGAGAGTAGGCTGATGGGGCAGTAATTACATACCTGGACAATTTTTCACTTTGTCAGGTAGATAGATACCAGTGTTGTAGCTGTACTGGAACAGCTTGGTTAGAGGCGCGGCTAGTTCTGGAGCACAGGTCTTCAGCACCAAAGTCGGGATGTTGTCGAGGCCCATAGCCTCTGCTGTATCCAGTGTGCTCAGCCATTTCATGAGACCACGTGGAGTGAATCGAATTGGCTGAAGACTGGCTGCTGTGATGGTGGGGACCTCAGGAAGAGGCCGTGATGGATCATCCACTCAGCACTTCTGGCTGAAAATGGTTGCAAATACTTCAGCCTTGTGATGTTTTAGGATCAAAAGAACATAAGAAATAGGAGCTGGAGTAGTCCATATGGCCCTTCGAGGCTGCTCCGTCATTCAACAAGATCATGGGTGATCTTCTTCCTCAACTCCACCTTCCTGCACTATCCCCATATCCCTTAGTTCCCAAAAATTTATCGACCTCTGTCTTCAATATACTCAACGACTGAGCATCCATAGCTCTCTGGGGTAGAGAATTCCAAAGACTCACAACCCTTTGAGTGAAGAAATTTCTCCTCATCTCAGTCCTAAATGGCTGACCGCTTATTCTGAGACTGTGACCCCGTGATCTAAATTCCCCAGCCTGGGGAAACATTTTCTCAGCATTAACCCTACCAAGCCCCTTAAGAATTTTATATGTTTCAATTAGATCACCTCTCATTCTTCTAAACTCTAGGCCTGTCTACTCAATAGGGCAATCCCCTCATCCCAGGAACCAGTCTAGTGAACCTTTGTAGCACTCCCTGTAAGGCAAGTATGTCTTTCCTGAGGTAAAGAGACCAGAACTGTACACAGTACTCCAGGTGTGGCCTCACCAATGCCCTGTATAATTGTACAGGAAACTTTCGTTTATCCGGCATCGACGGGACCGGCGTGGTGCCGGTTTATCGAAAGTACCGGATAACGGAGAGTTATATCTACTGAGGCTATTTTTAACAAAGAGACTCCAGGCAGCGCGGGAGAATCAACTCCTGCTACTGCAGTGTTTCGGACTTCCGACAGCGCCAGGAGGCCGAGTAGTGGCACTTTTGAAAAGTACCCCTACTGACTAAATCGGCGTTCGTGGACTCGGACTCGGACATCGGCAACATTGCCGGTTATTTGAGAGGAGTTTTCGGAGCACTCGGCGTTCGCGGAGACTCGACTGCGACTCGGCAACATTGCCGGTTATTTGAGAGGAGTTTTCGGAGGATGATTTTTGCCGGTTAAGCGAGAATTCCGGATATTTGGGTGCCGGATAAACGAAAGTTTCCTGTAGTAAGACTTCTTTGCTCTTATACTCAAATCCATTTGTAACAAAAGCTAATGTACCATTTGCTTTCCCAATTGCCTGCTGTACTTGCATGTTAACTTTGTGATTCATGTACAAGGACACCCAGGTCCCTCTGAATGCAAACATTTCCCAGTCTCACACCAGTCAAAAAATATGCTGCTTTTTTGTTTTTCCTACCAAAGTGGATAACTTCACACTTCCCCACATTGTATTCCATTTGCCATATTCTTGCCCACTCAGTCAACCTGTCTATATCGCACTGCAGCCTCTTTGCGTCCTCCTCACAGCTTACCTTCCCACCTAACTTTGTATCAACAACAAACTTGGATACGTTACTCAGTCCCTTGATCTATGCCATTAATATAGATTGTAAATAGCTGAGGCCCAAGCACTGATCTTTGCGGTACCCGGCTAGTTACAGCCTGCCAACCCGAAAAAGTCCCGTTTATTCCTACTCTCTGTTTTCTGTCCATTAACCAATCCTCAGTCCATGCTAATATATTACCCCCAATCCCAAGAATCCTAATTTTGTGCAATAACCTGTTGTGTGGCACCTTATCGAATGCTTTTTGAAAATCCAAATACACTACATCCACTGGTTCCCCCTTGTCCATCCTACTAGTTACATATTCAAAAACCTCTAACAGATTTGTCAAACACGATTTTCCTTTCATAAAACCATGTTGACTCTGCCTAATCACATTATGATTTTCAAAGTGCCCTGTTACCACGTCCCTAATAATAGATTCTAGCATTTTGCCTACTACTGATGTCAGGCTAACTGGCCAATAGTTCCCCATTTTTTCTATTCCTCCTTTCTTAAATAGCGGGGTTATGTTTGCTACCTTCCAATCCTTGGGGACTGTTCTCGAATCTAGGGAATTCTGAAAGATTAATACCAGTGCATCTACTATCTCTGCAGCTACCTCTTTTAAAACCCTAGGATGCAGGTCGTCAGGTCCAGGGGATTTGTCCCCACTTAGTCCCATTAATTTCTCCAGTACTATGTCTTTACTTATACTGATTTCTTTAAGTTCCTCATTTTCTCTAGACCTTTGGTTCCCCATTATTTCCGGAATGTTTTTTGTGTCTTCTACCGTGAAGAGACACAAAGGGCTGGATTTTCATTGCCCCGTGGAGGCGGGTTTGGAGGCGTGTGGGGGGGTTAAAATTGCGAAAACTGGCAGGCGGGCACAAGTCCGCCTCCATCCCGCCTCCACACAATTTTGATTAAATCGTGTCTGCTGGTCCCGACTCCGTCCCGCCTTTAAGAGGCGGGATAGGCTGTTAAGGCCCTTAACAAGCACTAAATTGGCTCTATAATGCCATTTTGAAAGGCCTTTGTGATTTTAACCCTTGTTCTATGTGAAGCATGCCTGTGAAACCTGGCGGGAGCACATTAGGATAGCTGACTATCAGCTGCAGGTCCACTATTACAACGGAGGAGGAGGAAAAATATCTGGGAGCAGACCTAGGGCTGCTGCTGCTGCTCATTTTGCCTTCAGGTCCTCACAGCATATCTCTCTATCTCTCATATATATCCAGGTCCTCTCACAGCAAAGGCCAGGCAGTCTCTGAAGACCTTCAATGCAGCAGCAATGATGACATCATCAGAGGCGACTTCCAGACTGAAAACACTAATTGGTTCATAGGTTCCCACAAGGTGGAACTCAATTGCCCAATTAGGTGAAAATCGCATCAATCTCCCACATCCAATTGCAGTCGGGTGGATGACATAACCCCAACCCGCCCCAGTATCAAAATCCAGCCCAAAATATTTGTTTAATGTCTCTGCCATTTCCTTATGGCCCATTATAATTTCTCCTGTCTCTGCCTCTAATGGGCCCACGTTTACTTTCACTAATCTCTTCCTATTTACATACCTATAGAAACGTTTACAATCTGTTTTTATGTCTCTTGCTAATTTACTCTCATGTTCTTTTTTCTCTTTCCTTATCAATTTCTTGGTCCTCCTTTGCTAAATTCTAAAATCCTCCCAATCCTCAGGCTTACTCCTCTTTTTGGCAACATTATAAGCCTCTGCCTTTGATCTAATACTATCTTTAACTTCTTGTTAGCCATGGTTGGACCACTTTTCCTGTGGGATTTTTGTGCCTTAAAGGAATGTATATTTGTTGTAAATTATGTATTAATTTTTTTAATGCTAAACATTGCTTGTCTATCGTCATATCTTTTAATGTAGCTTCCTAATGTACCTTAGCCAACTCGCCCCTCATACCTACGTAGTTTGCTTTGTTTAGATTTAAGACCCTAGTTTCGTACTTAACTAAATCACTTTCAAACTCAGTATAAAATTCCATCATATTATGGTGACTCTTCCCTAAAGGCCCCATTACAACTAGGTTATTAATTAACCCTTTCTCACTGCACAATACTAGATCTAAAATAGCCTGTTCCCTAGTTGGTTCCTGAACATACTGATCTAGAAATCTATCTTGTATACATTCCATGAACTCCTCCTCCACACTGTTACTGCAAATTTGGTTTGCCCAGTCTATATTTAAATTAAAGTCCCCCATGATTACTGTATTACCCTTGTTACATGCGCCTCTAACTTCCTAATTTACACTCTGCCCTACATTACAATTACTGTTTGGGGGCCTATAAACAACACCCACCAATGTTTTCTGCCCCTTGCTGTTTCTTAGCTCCACCCAAACAGATTCTACTTCTTGATTTGCCAAGCTAAGATCCTTTCTCTCTACTGTCTTTATCCCATCCTTTATTATCAGGGCTACCCCTCTTCTTTTTCCATTTTGCCAATCTCTTCTAAAGTTAAGTATCCTGGAATATTTAGTTCCCAACCTTGGTCACTTTGTAACCACGTCTCCATAATGTCTATTAGATCAAACCTATTAATTTCTATCTGTGCTATTAATTCATCTATTTTGTTGCGAATGCTTCACGCAGATATAGTGCCTTCAGCTTTGACTTCTTTCTATTTTTCCCTGATGCCACCTTAGTCACTGATGCGCTATTACTTTTGCTACTCTCTCTGTCCCTTCCACTCTGCTTATTTTTACCCAAAGCTCTGCTCTGCTCTAGAGCCTTGACATTTCCCTTGTTGCTTTTAAATTTACTCTTTCCTGAATCCTCCCACCCCGCCTTCATTAGTTTAAAGCCCTGTCTACTGCCCAAGTTATTCGATTCGCCAGGACACTGGTTCCAGCCCGGTTTAAGTGGAGCCCGTCCCAACGGAACAGCTCCCTCTTTCCCCAGTACTGGCGCCAGTGGCCCATGAAGCAAAACCCCTATCTCCCACACCACTCTTTCAGCCACGCATTTAACCTTCTAATCTGCTTATCCCTATGCCAATTGGAGCGTGGCTCAGGTAACAATCCAGAGATTATTACCTTTGAGGTTCTGCTTTTTAATTTGGACCCCAACTCCTCAAACTCTCTCAGCAGAACCTCATTCCTAGTGCTACCTATGTCGTTGGTTCCTAAGTAGAACTATTTTCTTTTAAGTTGTTTCCCAATTTTCTCCCCTCCCTTTCTGAAGATGTTAACTCTTGTTAGGGTATGGTTCTATCTCACCCAAGTGGTCATTTTCTATAATTGCTACCCTAGCTAAGATCAACCGAACGCAACACAAACTAAGAATTGAACCAAAAACCTTCTGGTTTGAATGACTTGCCTTGAACCACCAGGGGATCTTTCCTGACACATTTGATATCACCGAGCTACAGGCTTACAAACAATGGTGGGGAAACCTTGATGAACAATTTTTCAGTGATAATATGGCACTTTAAAAAATCTATTAGAGGTAGAACAGCACCATCTGCTGGATACAATTTTTTTTAATACATTGGTGGAGTGGCCAGACCAGCACACTATGTATTTAGGAATTGCTGTTCTCAGAAAAGTTTGATTTTATTAGCTCATCATAGTCCATTGTTAAAAGCTACCAATCTACTTGCCTTAGTATTAAAATACAATTGCCACTGTAAATATTTCAAAGTATCTTGCCAGTGTATCCCTGCAGCAGCAACTGTCAATCATATCTATTGTCATAAGTACAGAGTGATGCACCATGGAAATAACCATGGTTTAACTGTCAATTAAGTCTGGAGACAAATATTTTTGTCAATTTTGTACCAGTGATTTAAATACTGGCTGTCAGTGTTGGGAAATATATTTCTACTCCAGAGCTACTTCTGAACTCACTGCCAATATCAAATACTCCAAATTCAAGTGTAGCACAGACTGGATGTTCCCTTTACACCCTATAAATATTCAACTTAAACAGCAGATTTTCCAACGCTGACATGTTGGTAATGCAAATAAGCTTGGTTTCCTAGAGTGGGTCAGTTCCAGGAAAGGGAGGGTGTGACTGTTAGGGAACTGGGTAGCGGGGACTTAGGAGAGGTTGAGAAGGAGGTCCCGCAGACACTGGTCCTATCCAACAGGTACAATGTATAATTAGGGGGATAGATAGCCTCCTCTGCAGCCAAGAACAAGAATCCCGAAGGGTGTGTTGCCAGGGTAAGGGATATCTCGTGGCGGCTGGAGAGGAATTTGGAAAGGGAGGGAGTAAATCCAGTTGTCGTGGTCCACGTCGGAACAAACGACTTAGGTAAGAACAGGGAGGAGGTCCTGCTGAGGGAGTATCAGGAGTTAGGAGCTAAATTAAAAAGCAGGACCTTCAGGGTAATAATCTCTGGATTACTGCCTGAGCCACGTGCAAATTGGCATAGAAACAGTCAGATCAGGAGAATTAACACGTGGCTAAAGGGCTGGTGTGGGAAGGAGGGGTTCCTTTTCATGGGACACTGGCACCAGTACTGGGACACAAAGGAGCTGTACCGATGGGACGGGCTCCACCTGAAATGGGATGGGACCCGTGTCCTAGCGGAAAGGGTAAAAAGGGAGGTGGCAAAGGCTTTAAACTAGTAAGACGGGGGGAGGGATCTACAAGAAATTAAACCAGCCTAAATATAAACAAAACAGGAAAGGAGAGCGTAGGAAAGAGTAAAGTAAGGGAGGGCAAGTAAGCGGGTACAGTAGCATAGTGTTTATGTTACTGGACTAATCCGGAGACGTGAGTTCAAATCCCACCACAGGCAGCTGGGGAATTTAAATTCAATTAATTAAATAAATCTGGAATTAAAAACTAGTATCAATAATGGTGACCATGAAACTACCAGATTGTCGTAAAAACCCATCTGGTTCACTAATGTCCTTTAGGGAAGGAAATCTGCCGTCCTTACCCGGTCTGGCCTATATGTGACTCCAGACCCACAGCAATGTGGTTGACTCTCAACTGCCCTCTGCGGTCAAGAAGGCGGCTCACTACCACCGTCTCAGGGGCAATTAGGGATGGGCAATAAATGCCGGCCTTGCCAGCGACGCCCACATCCCATGAACGAATAAAAAAAAAAATTGATGGCCAGGGAATAAATAGAGTGAAAGAACAGGAGTTTAAAAAGATGGTTAAAAATAAAGTGAGAGGAATTGCTATTAAAAATTAGCTAATCTGTCTGTACAGCAATGCACACAGTGTCCGTAATAAAACAGGGGAGCTGGAGGCAATCATGCATTGTGAGGAACCAGATATAGTCGGGATTACTGAGACATGGCTACAGAAAAATCAGGACTAGGAATTAAACATTGCAGGGTATAACATATTTAGAAAAGATAGAGAGGGGAAAAGGGGAGGTGGAGTAGCTGTACTTATTAGGGATAACATAATGGCAGTAAAAAAAAGTGACGCAGTTAGACCGAAATAGAATCCATGTGGATAGAGATAAAAGATAATAAAGCATTAATCACACTAATAGGGGTAGTATACAGACCACCTAATAGTGGAAGGGAGGTGGAGGAAGAAATATGCAAACAAATGAGTAAAAAATAGAATAATAATCATAGGCGATTTCAACTACCCAGATATTAATTGGACAGAAGGTATGGAATGGGGATAAGGGAATGGCGTTCCTACAATGTGTATAGGACTCCTTTCTAACCCAGTATGTAAAAAGCCCAACAAGGGAGGATTCGCTATTGGATCTGGGAATGAACCAGAGCAGATGAAAGAAGTAAAAGTAGGGGAACATCTAGGCAATAATGATAATACATAATATAATATGCTTTAAGATAATAATTGAGAAGGACATAGGTATGACAAAGACCAGGGTAATAGATTGGAGAAAAGCTGTTTTTGAGGGGCTGAGAATAGCACTTGGGAAAATAAAATGGACAACAGTATTGGCAAACAATGATGTAGAACAGCAATGGGAAACATTTAAAATGGTAATCAACAGAGTCCAGGAAAATATATTCTGCGAATAAACAAGAACAAGCTAAACACTAATGAGACACCGTGAATGAATAAAGCCATGAGGGAAAAATTGAGGGTAAGGAAAGAGGCATACATTAAGTACATGGACAGCAGGGGAGAGCATGATAAGGGAGAATATGAAGGGATTAGGAGAGAAGTCAAAAAAAAATTAGGAAGGCAAAGAGGAACTATGAAATTAAATTATCAAGAAAAATAATAGTAAAATATTTTACAGGCACATAAATAAAAAAAGGAAGGTCGGGATGGGAATAGGGCCACAAAGGGATGGAGAGGATAATACCACAGGCAGCAATAGAGAGATGGCAGGGATATTAAATAATTACTTTGCTTCAGTATTTACCAGGGAGATAGAACAGGTGGAGATGACATCGGATGATGAGATTAGTAATGAGTTAACTGCATTTAAAATAAAAAGAGGAGATATACTAAATAAACTAATGAAACTCAAAGAGGATAAATCCCCTGGTCCGGACGGATTACATCCATGTAATTTAAAAGAATCTAGGGAAGAAATAGCAGAGGCATTATGACACATATTTAGTAATTCGTTAGAAAAAGGTGTAGTGCCAGAGGACTGGCGGATAGCTACCGTAATAGCTATATTTAAGAAGGGGGATAGAACATGTTATGGGAACTATAGACCAGTCAGCTTAACATCGGTGGTAGGAAAAATAGTGGAATCCCTACTAAAGGAGAAAATAAAAGGACATCTAGAAACGAAAAATATAATAATAGTCAGCATGGATTTCAAAAGGGAAAGTCTGGGTTGACCAACCTCATTGAATTTTTTGAAGAGGTAACAGAGAGAGTAGACAAGGGTAATGTAGTAGATGTAATTTATCTAGATTTTCAAAAGGCCTTCGATAAGGTACCACATAATAGACTAATGAACAAGGGCAGAGAATGCGGAGTCAGGGGGCAAGTAGCAGAATGGATAGCTAGCTGGCTTCAAGACAGAAAGCAGAGAGTAGGGGTAAAGGGTAGCTATTCAGAGTGGCAGAAGGTGGGAAGTGGTGTTCCACAAGGATCAGTGCTGGGACCACTGTTGTTCATAATTTATATTAAGGATTTAGACTTTGGAATCAAAAACACATTTTCTAAATTTGCGGACAACACCAAATTGGGGGGGATAGTTAATACTGAGGAGGACGGCAACAAATTATAAGAGATTAATAAACTTGCAGAATGGGCATATAATTGGCAAATGAAATTCAACACAGATAAATGTGAGGTATTACATTTTGGTAAGAAAAATAGGAAGGTCACATATTACTTGGAAAATAAGAATCTAAATGGGGTAGAAGAGCAACGGGATCTCGGAGTGCAAATACACAAAGAAAGATGGCTGTGGTCGTTAAGGGTCAATCATCACAGCCCCAGGACATTGCTGCAGGAGTTCCTCAGGGCAGTGTCCTAGGCCCAACCGTCTTCAGCTGCTTCATCAATGACCTTCCCTCCGACATAAAGTCAGAAATGGGGATGTTCGCTGATGACTGCACAGTGTTCAGTGCCATTCACAACTCCTCAGATAATGAAGCAGTCCATGCCCGCATGTAAAAAGACCTGGATGACGTTCAGGCTTGGGCTGATAAGTGGCAGGTAACATTCGCGCCACAGAAGTGCCAGGCAATGACTATCTCCAACAAGCGAGAGTCTAACCACCACACCTTGACATTCAACTGCATTACCATCGCCAAATCCCCCACCATCAACATCCTGGGGGTCACCATTGACCAGAAACTTAACTGGACCAGCCACATAAATACTATGGCAACAAGAGCAGGTCAGAGGCTAGGTATTCTGTGGCGAGTCTCTCACCTCCTGACTCCCCAAAGCCTTTCCACCATCTACAAGGCACAAGTAAGGAGTGTGATGGAATACTCTCCACTTGCCTGGATGAGTGCAGCTCCAACAACACTCAAGAAGCTCGACACCATCCAGGATAAAGCAGCCCGCTTGATTGGTACCCCATCCACCACCTTAAACATTCACTCCCTCCACCACCGGTGTACCGTGGCTGCAGTGTGTACCATCTACAAGATGCACTGCAGCAACTCGCCAAGGCTTCTTCAGCAGCACCTCCCAAACCCGCGACCTCTTCCACCTAGAAGGACAAGGGCAGCAGGAGCATGGGAACACCACCACCTCCAAGTTCCCCTCCAAGTCACACATCATCCTGACTTAGAAGTATATCGCCGATCCTTCACTGTCGCTGGGTCAAAATCCTGGAACTCCCTCCCTAACAGCACTGTGGGAGTACCTTCACCACACGGACTGCAGCGGTTCAAGAAGGCGGCTCACCACCACCTTCTCAAGGGCAATGAGGGATGGGGCAATAAATGCTGGCTTTGCCAGTGATGCCCACATCCCATGAACGAATTAAAAAAAAATCACTAAAAGTATCAACACAGGGTAACAAGGCCCAAAAAAAGCAAACCAAGCACGAGGGTTTATTCCTAGAGGGATAGAATTGAAAAGTAGTGAAGTTATGCTAAACTTGTATCGAACCTTGGTTAGGCCACACTTGGAGTACTGTGTGCAAATCTGGTCGCCATATTATAAAAAAGATATAGAGGCACTGGAGAGGGTACAGAGACGATTTACAAGGATGATACCAGAAATGCGAGGGTACATCTATCAGCAAAGGATGAACAGGCTGGGTCTCTTTTCTCTTGAAAAGAGAAAGCTGAGGCGTGCCATAATAGAGGTCTTTAAAATCATGAAAGGTTTTGATAGAGTAGATACAGAAAGAGTGTTTCCACTTGTGTGGAAGAGCAAAACTAGAGGCCATTAATATAAGATAGTCACCAAGAAATCAAATAGGGAATTCAGAAGAAACTTCTTTACCCAGAGAGTGGTGAGAATGTGGAACTCACTACCACAGGAAGTGGCTGAAGCAAATAGTATAGATGCATTTAAGTGGCGGTTAGATAAGCATATGAGGGAGAAGGGAATAGAGGGTGATGTTGATACGGTTAGATGAGGAAAGATGGGAGGAGGCTCAAGTGGAGCATAAACACTGGCATAGACTGGTTGGGCTGAGTGGCCTGTTTCTGTGCTGTATATCCTATGTACTCCTATGTAAGCTCTCGGACTAATCTGAAGTCACAACTTCTGCTGCTTGTCATGGACCCATTCTAGAATACACATGGACATTCCTCAGAATTGGTGCCAACAGAGTGATCTACTAAAGAGGGAGGCCTTAAGAAAGCAGGCAACTATAGACCAGTTAGCCTAACATCCACAGGGAAAGTCATCGCAAGAATCCTCCTCAATCGCCTTCTCCCAGTGGCCGAAGAGCTCCTCCCAGAGTCGCAATGCGGATTCCGCCCACTAAGGGGCACAATGGACATGATCTTCACCGCGCGTCAATTACAAGAGAAATGCAGGGAACAGCACCAACCGCTGTACATGGCCTTCTTTGATCTCACAAAGGCCTTCGACACTGTCAACTGTGAGGGACTATGGAGTGTCGTCCTCAAATTCGGCTGCCCTCAAAAGTTTGTCACCATCCTCCGCCAGCTTCACGTCGACATGCAAGCCGTGATCCTGACCAACGGTTCCACCACAGACTCAATTCACGTACGGACCGGGGTCAAGCAAGGCTGTGTCATCGCACCAACGCTCTTCTCGATCTTCCTTGCTGCAATGCTCCATCTCACCCTCAATAAGCTCTCCGCTGGAGTGGAGCTAATTTACAGAACAAACGGGGAACTGTTCAACCTCCGTCACCTCCAGTCCAGATCCAAGGTCGTCCCGTCCTCTGTCGTCGAATTACAGTATGCAGACGACGCTTGCGACAGCGCTCACTCGGAGGCCGAACTCCAAACCATCGTCAACACCTTCACCGAAGCATACGAGAGCATGGGCCTTACACTAAACATCCGTAAGACAAAGGTCCTCTACCAACCTGCCCCCCAATTATCAAAATCCATGACAAGGCCTTGGACAACGTGGACCACTTTGCATACCTCGGGAGCCTACTGTCAACAAGGACAGATGTCGATGACCAAGTCCAACACCGCCTTCAGTGTGCCAGTGCAGCCTTTGGTCGCCTGAGCAAGAGAGTGTTTGAAGACCAGGACCTCAAACCCGGCACTAAGCTCATGGTCTACAGAGCAGCAGTGATACCCGCCCTGCTGTATGCCTCAGAGACATGGACCATGTACAGCAGGCACCTCAAAGCACTGGAGAGGTACCACCAACGCTGCCTCCGCAAGATCCTGCAAATCCAATGGCAGGAAAGGCGCACCAACGTCAGTGCTCTCGCTCAGGCTAACATCCCCAGCATCGAAACTTTGACCACGCTCGATCAGCTCCGATGGACGGGTCACATCGTCCGCATGCCCAATACGAGACTCCCAAAACAAGCACTCTACTCGGAGCTCTGACACGGCAAGAGAGCCCCAGGTGGACAGAGGAAATGCTTCAAGGACACCCTCAAAGCCTCCTTGAAAAAGTGCAACATCCCCACCGACACCTGGGAATTCCTGGCCCAAGACCGCACAAAGTGGAGGAGAAGCATCCGGGAAGGCGCCGAACACCTCGAGTCTCTTCGCTGGAAGCAAGCGGAAGCCAAGCGCAAGCAGCGCACGTCAACCCAAGCACCCCACCCACCCGCCCCTTCAACCACCGTCTGCCCCACCTGTGACAGAGACTGTAGGTCCCGCATTAGACTCAGTCACCCGAGAACACATTTTTAATGTGGAAGCAAGTCATCCTCGGTTCCGAGGGACTGCCTAAGAAGAAGCAGCCTAACATCGGTCATTGGGAAAATGCTGGAGTCCATCATTAAGGAAGTGGTAGCAGGACATTTAGAAAATCATAATATAGTCAAGCAGAGTCAGCATGGTTTTATGAAAGGGAAATCATGTTTGACAAATTTGCTGGAGTTCTTTGAGGATGTAACGAACAGGGTGGATAAAGGGGAACCAGTAGATGTAGTGTATTTGGATTTCCAGAAGGCATTCGATAAGGTGCCACATAAAAGGTTACCGTGCAAGATAAGAGCTCACAGGGTTGGGGGTAATATATTAGCATGGATAGAGGATTGGCTAACTAACAGAAAACAGAGAGTCGGGATAAATGGGTCACTTTCAGCAAACTGTAACTAGTGGGGTGCCGCAGGGATCAGTGCTGGGGCCTCAACTATTTACAATCTATATTAATGACTTGGATGAAGGGACTGAGTGTAATGTGGCCAAATTTGCTGATGATACAAAGATAGGTGGGAAAGCAAATTGTGTGGAGGACGCAAAGAATCTCCAAAGGGATATAGATAGGCTAAGTGAGTAGGCAAAAATCTGGCAGATGGAGTATAATGTGGGAAAATGTGAGGTTATCCACTTTGGTAGGAAAAATAAAAAAACTAATTATTATTTAAATGGGGAGAGATTACAAAATGCTGAGGTACAGAGGGATCTGGGGGTCCTTGTACATGAAACACAAAGTTAGCATGCAGGTACAGCAAGTAATTAGGAAGGCAAATGGAATGTTGGCCTTTATTGCAAAGGGAATGGAGTATAAAAGTAGGGAAGTCCTGTTACAACTGTACAGGGCGTTGGTGAGACCACACCTGGAGTACTGCGTACAGTTTTGGTCTCCTTATTGAAGGAAGGATATACTTGCATTGGAGGCAGTTCAGAGAAGGTTCACGAGATTGATTCTGGAGATGAAGGGGTTGTCTTGTGAAGAAAGGTTGAGCAGGTTGGGCCTATACTCATTGGAGTTCAGAAGAATGAGAGGGGATCTTATTGAAACATACAAGATTCTGAAGGGGCTTGACAGGGTAGATGCAGAGACGACGCTTTCCCTCGTGGGGGAATCTAGAACTAGGGGGCATAATTTCAGAATAAGGGGGCACCCATTGAAAACGGAAATGAGGAGGAATTTCTTCTCTGAGGGTCGTGAATCTTTGGAATTCTCTTCCCCAGAGAGCTGTGGAGGCTGGATCATTGAATATATTTAAGGTGGAGATAGACAGATTTTTGAATGGTAAGGGAGTGAAGGGTTATGGGGAGCAGGCAGGGAGGTGGAGTTGAGGCCAAGATCAGATCAGCCATGATCTTATTGAATGGAGGAGCAGGCTCGAGGGGCCAAATGACCGACTCCTGCTCCTACGTCTTATGTTCTTATGTATATTAATCAAGATCTTCATGGCAATGATAACTTTTAAAATATATATATTAAAACCAACTATTCAACACATATCTCAATAAATGCTGATAAGAATATTATTTTCTGCTAATAAAAGGGGGTGTACTTTGAACAAAAATACTCTGCTACACTTACTTTATAAGGACTATTTTAAAAATGAATATTGTTGATTACATGCATTAACAAAAGAAAGATACAGGGAAGTTTTGTTACAAAATTCACAGAATTTGGTAACACCTAGTTAGCCATATGGAAACAAAAGATTTAATTCAGTACTTTTTGTAACTTACAGGCTTTCCTACAGAGTTCTTCAAAGGAAAGATGGCAAAATGAACTTGAAGGTGAAACTCCAGTTTCTGAGGCAGTTGTTCATTATCTCTAACTTGAGGTGAAATGTGCTGTTCCCATAGTTTGAAGAATACCTTTCTGTCTCCATCTTCAAATGCTTTAAGTAAATCTTTCTGTTGAGAAAGAATAAAAAAAAGATATTTTCATCTGCTCTTCTTAAAAATATTGTGGTGTACTAGAAATAATCTTTTTTAAAATAAGTGATTTTATTCCTGCACTCTGCAGCCCCTTGAATTTGCTTAAATTAAAAGGAGTGTCTGTGTGAATGTTGGTTGAACTATTCCCACTGCAAGGGTATGCTGAAGCCAATTGTAGCACCCCCATCAATACTCTGCTTGAAATCAGCTATCTCAGCAGACTCAGGATTGAACCAAGAGCCTTCCTGGTGTATATGACTCATCTACTTGCTGGGTAAACTTATTGAGCTATCAGGGGAGACCTCCCCAATTCGCCCCTCACTAATGTTGAATTTTCCATTTGGTTTTGCTGCTTGGCAGCAGATTAACTTTTTTTTTTGCAGGAAAAGGGAACTCATCAAAACCCCCACAATGCATGCTGAGCCTTAAATCAGTCCTGGCAGAAGGGAAGAGTACCTCAGCACAACATGCACACCCTTCCAGCCATGGGGCAGAGTCCTGTTCCCCCTCTCAGAATCTTAAACAGGTTCTGGTGGAGGGAAGGGGAACCATTGGAACCTCCCTCCTCCTCCCACATTGAGTTAGTTTCCCTGTCTTTAGTCCCCCATCCCACTGCTCCCCTCTCTTCCACCTCCTGCCCTCCTCCTCTTCCCCCTCCTTCTTTCCATCTGCCCTTCTCCCCCTGTCCCTGTCTCTTTCCTCCACTCTTACCTCTCCTCTTGCCTCTTTTCGCCCTTCCTCGTCAGTCCCCCCTCCCTCCTTCCATCAGTCTACTCCCCACTTCTTCTTTCCCATCTAAGTCCAATTATTTCCACAGCCCCGAGCCTGCTTAATTTGAATACTGCACTTGGTCTTTTCTCTCCATGTGCAACCCCATGGGAGATCGACTAGGTTATTTAATTTCCTCCAATAGCTCACTGGGCAAATGCATTTCATAATGTCACACTGTTAAAAAAACTAAGAAGGTCTCGGGTTCATGTCCTTATCTGTGGTTTCTAGACACACACGCACACACACACACCAGCCACTTAGTTGAGGTTCCAGCAGGCTGGTGATGTTCATAGAACCATGCCCTGTAATGTTTGCTATTTTGAAGAGAGGAAAGAAAAGGGGAGAAGGAAAAAGTTTCCAAATTCATTAAGCTGATTCAGAAAAAGTCTGGATACCAGATATTCCAAGGAAAAAGATTGTCCTTGTATCACAGAGAAAACAAATCACCATGGTACCTGCGGAGCTGAAAATTTGTTCTGTAAAGTATTCAATAAAAAAATAAATTTGAAAAAAGGAATTTCCTCATGATCTTTTACAAACTGAAACTGTACTGGTAACTGATAGGACAAGCAGGATGTCAGAGGCGATTTTTTGTAATAGAAAGACCATATCATGATTAATGTCCAAAAGTATGCTTCAGAAAGTAATAATTATTGTAGCACTGATTACTTAAAAACTCTCACGTGGTGATACAAAGAACGCACAAAGTTTACCTGAATGTGTGAAGTCTTAAAATCTTGGTCAGCACTCATTGGTGGTTTGGGGATTGTCTTTCCCTTGTTTTTGCATTCCTTATCAAACACATTCACAGTTTCTTCAAAAGCAGCAAACTTTAAATACTGAGTGAGAGAGAAAATGAGTTTAATATGTGATAACTTGTGTAAGATATTTTCTGATAGAATTATATTTAATAATTTCAATATTCCAGTCTAATTCAACTTTAGATTTTTTATACTATAATATTAGATAGAAAATGTTAAACAGTAAATGTCACCATTAGTACCTGCTTTGATAAACAAATTACTTACATATTGCATGGGCAACCACTGAGTAATATTATTCTCTCATATTTTAGTTCGATCAGATTGCATTACCAGTCAGCTCAAGAGCAACACTGGCAGAGGCACAACAGCTCTCTTTTGGCGAGGAATGTGTGGGAACCAAAAGGGAAGGCAGAAAATTTTAAATTGAGGGGTGAGGAGGGGGACTGAATCAAAAAAGATAAAAATAATCCCCATGCTCTTCTGGTAAAATATTTTCAATTACTCAATTTTGTGATTGCATTGAATCGGTTTAGCAGAGCAAATGGTGAAATTAAGCCTGGGGTGGGTCATTCCAAACGTTTTACACTTCTTTTCGTGATTTAAAATAAACTTCAGTTTACAACATGACATAACACCTCTATATATATCCCACAATGCTCATATACGCACAAACTTCAGGCTCAAGATGAGTAGGTTCTGAACTGAAACCAAATTTTAGGCAGTTTGTGGTACGAAATTATAATATGGCCTGAGGCCATTTGCGGCATGTTACCTGTGGCCCTAAGCAGACTTGCTACTCAAGGGGTCCATTTAACACCTGCCAACTGTGGGATGCTGACTAAGACAGAACTCAATGTTGCTCACTCTCCTTTCCTTATTCTCCAGCAAGCGAAGGCAAGGCTATCCCAGCTTCCGAAAATCAAAGAATTACAAAGAATTATGATTTCATTATTTTAAAAATGCATAATCAATACTGACAATATTATTATAATTCTGCATACACTTGTGTGATTTGGTCATTTCAGCATTATCTCAATTTAGTTTCCCACATTTTTTGACTCAGTATCAAAAGTCCCCCTTCCTCAAACCAGTTCCCCCAATGATCACGGGCCATAATTTGCTGTGGCAGGACGTCTGCCGTTACTTGCCCTTGCACATTTAGGTTTGTTAATTTTTTGTGTGGAAAGTTGCTGAAAGTTCGAGCTGATAATGGTGCAGCAAGGGAAACTGGACATCTAGGGCCTGAGAGAACAGGGCAAGCAACTGTGTCGTGACAACAGAAAAAGCTGGAAACACTCAGCAGGTCAGGCAGCATCGAGGAGAGAGAAACAGAATTAACGTTTCGAGTCGATGACCGTTCGTCAGAACTGGAAAAGGTCAGAGAATTAACAGATTTTTAAGCAAGTGCAGAGGCAGGGACAGGGAGGTGGGGAGGAAAGAACAAAGGGAAAGTCTGTGATAACCTGGAAGGCAGGAGAGATTGAAAGACAAAAGGGATGATGGTGCAAGGCAAAAGGAGATGGTAATGGCACAAGTTAAGAAACAAATGATGACTTTAGATGAGGTGTAAATGGCGATGGCAGAATCATCAACAGCTGTTATGTGAGAAAATAATGGGGAAAAAAAATAGGGGCTGAGGTTATAGTCTGAAATTGTTGAACTTGATGTTGAGTCCAGAAGGCTGTAAAGTGCCTAATCGAAAGATGAGGTGCTGTTCCTCGAGCTTATGTTGAGCTTCGTTGGGACATTGTAAGAGGCCGAGGACGGAGAGATCACAGTGGAGTGGAGCAGAGAATTAACGTGACAGGCAACCGGAAGCTCGGGGTCACGCTTATGGACTGAACGGAGGTGTTCCGCAAAGCGGTCACCCAATCTGTGTTTGGTCTCCCCAATCGAGAGGAGACCGCATCGTGAGCAGCGAATACAGTATACTAAATTGCAAGAAGTACAAGTAAATCACTGTTTCACCTGGAAGGAGTGTTTGGGGCACTGGACAGTGGGAAGGGAGGAGGTAAAAGGGCAGGTGTTGCATCTCCTGCACTTGCACGGGAAGGTGCCGTGGGAAGGGGAAGGGATGTTGGGGGTGATAGAGGAGTGGACCAGGGTGTCGCGGAGGGAGCAGTCCCTTTGGAATGCTGAAAGTGGGGGGGAGGGAAAGATGTGTTTGATGGTGGGATCACGCTGGAGGCAGCGGAAATTGCGGAGGATGATCTGTTGAATGTGGAGGCTGGTGGGGTGAAAGGTGAGGACAAGGGGAACCCTATCGTGGTTCTGGGAGGGAGGGGAAGGAGTGAGAGCAGAAGTGCGGGAAATGGAACAGACACGGTCGAGGGCCATGTCAACCACGGTAGAGGGGAATCCTCGGTTGAGGAAAAAGGAAGCAACTGTGTGTCTCTGTAAACAATCAGATTGAAGGATTGTGAAATTAACAGTGCAAGGGCTGTGAAGGAAGTGTAAATTAGAGTGGGTGAATTCAATGCCAAATCGGGTTTAGAAAGAGAAATAAGGAGGGAAAGAAAGATTGGATTAAGAGAGAGAGAAAAAAAAGAGACAAAATGGAAAAGCAATTTTTTTATTTTAAATTTTACATTTTAAAAATCTCCAACAACAATTAAATCCTGAAGGAATGAGACTCCACACTTATAGTTAATTTTTAGTGCCGGAGAGGTTTTCTGGCAGTAATTAACACTTATCACCTCGTTAAATGGGTACTTAGACTGAAATGGACAAGACTTAACTTTCTCTGGCGAGTTTAGTTCATCCCAACCGCGCAAATACAGCAACTTCATGCGGTTCAATGCATTTCAATGGTGAGCCAGACAGCAAGATGCCGTTTTCACGAAGCAAACGGCAGAACTCATACAGCAAAACTCATACAGCAACTTTTGGATATCCACGTTTAACCACGCATCTGCCACTCTATCTGAAGTTGCTGTACCATTTGCGCATAAATAATTGCGAACCCCATTAGGCTCACTGTTACTTTGACAGCAAATTCTGATCCATCATCAGCATTTAATTTGAACATCTTTTAATGGGTACAGATAGCAATACTCTTTCCGATGTAGTTTCTGTCAACCTACCTCCTTTACCAAACCATTTAGCTCGGCTTCATGTGCCAAGTTGTCCCCCATGATCCATATAATGTATTATCGTCTCATAGCCAAACAATCTATAAAAAGACAATTCAAAATATAATGGTTAGGAATGATCAAAAAGGTCTGTAAAGTTCAAATGACTTTGGGTAAAAGCTGATCATAAAATGCATGAGTTAAATACCGCACTCTTAAAGGTTTATGAGAATTTATACCATTGCATGAAAATGAGCATAATTCTGCTCTGCTAAAATCTAAAGTACAAGTCATGGTTTCTATCCATTTTCCTTGGGGGAAAGTTCTTCATGCTGCTAATAACTCGGCATTTTAAGATTTTTTTTTAAAGAAGTGGATACCAAATTATTGAGAGTATCGCAACGAACACTGCAGTTAAAAAAAAATTTAAGATGTATTTTTTTGGCTACAGCACTTATGTGTAAATCCCACCTGTAAACATAAATGAGAAGTCGCACAACACCAGGTTATAGGTCTATAACCTGGTGTTGTGCGACTTCTCATTTTTGTCCACCCCAGTCCAACACCGGCATCTCCACATCATGACCTGTAAACATAGCAGTGACAATAGTTAATTGTACATGAGTTTCTGGGTGTTAGAGTCATTGGAGCTCAGGCAATAAGCTTTACTGCATTGAATACAAGGGTAAAGTACCAAAAAAAATTGGTAAATACAGAATTAAGAAACTGGAAGGTAGGGATGTTAGTATCTTTGCTCCCATTGACTCAGAAAACTTAAGAAGTAAAATCTAAGCTCTCTCCAGTACAAGATGTGGGGTAAGATGGATACTGTTTTGAAGTTACAAGATAGTGTATTTTGTGCAGGGTTGATTGTTGTATACAAATTAAAAACTATGCATCAACGTGGAGTATGTATTTGCAACTTTGGCAACTTGTCTTTCCCTGTAATTGTAACCATAGCAATCTTGTAATTTGAAGAAAGGCTAAAAAACTGTATACTTACTGTTATTATTCCTATCTGGTAGTACAGTGGGTGAAGAGATCAGTGATATCTAACAGTATCATGGTGGCTCACTGCACTCTGATGGTGGATGTGACCATCCTATTTGATGGTTTACGCAGTCTTGGAGGGGAGGAGAGCGTGTGTATAAAATCCTTATGGGCCTGGCCCATTATATATGCTCATCTATATTGCCTTATTGTCGAGTGGTGGTGAGCCTTATGTGTGTATGTACCCTGGCATTCCAGGTGTCCTTATGCCACCCTGCATGTTATCATCATTATGCAAATGACATGTTTTTAAACCCTCACAATCCAATTTCTCCAGTGCAAATGTTAATTAGGATAGCGACTGTGTATATGTAAACAATGTTAAACGTAATTCCTATAAATGTCAAAAGAAGTCTCGAGAGGGCCTTTTGGAAGAATAATCTACACTAGTGGACCAAAAAATTGAGAAATAACTGCAGTCCCATCTCTTCTTTTCTATTTATACATAGTCAAGTAACTCACTTTTGTTTGTGAAAGAACTCCCTTAAGACGCAACCATAACTTACTGTATACCATTTTTCACAAGTAAAAGCATATCCATAAAAGGTATGATATTCTACAGTTACAATTTAAGAACTTTGCAGAGTCACAGAAGGACGATATGCTTTAATGTTAGCCTAATTAAGGTTATGTTTATCTAAAGGTTTTGCTCACCTGTCCTATTTTGCAACAATTAACACATGGTAAGTTGCCGTACAATGCTCAAGAGTTCTGGGTCTTTTAAACCAGAGAAAGAACTACCCTGACCATGTAAAATTCGCAATTATCGCGATTCGAAATAACGAGATAGAAGCAGATTCGTTTGAGCAGTTTATTTAAACGAAATGCTGTCATGATTAAACAGGACACAGAAGCCTGTAAAATGGCCGCCGCGCATCGTGGCAGAAGTTTCCAGAAGCACAGTGGGCAGACAAGATGGCGTTCGAATAAACATTTTCGATAAGCACTGATAAAGACAGGATGCAACCTGTTTGCATTTGTGACAATAACAAAAGATATGAGTGCTGGAATCGTTTTCCATGCACAAGTAAGGACCATTGTACTGGGCAATCGAAGGCCCATCCAGACACATCAATACGCAAATACCCCCACGGCTCTACAATGAGAGAGCCATTCTCGGGTGATTAAACAAGTATTCGGGGGCCCCCAAAACCCAGCCAGGGAGGCTCCTAGCCGGTTCGACAATGGGGAAAACATTAACGGGTAGTTGGCCAGTCTCAGGTGCTACCGAAACCCGTTAAAGACAAGAATCACCCCATGCTGGGAGTTTTGAGCGCCAATATTTCACAAAGGACAAACATTAAGATTTGGGCGGGAGATAAGAAAACACAGCACTATAACTATAGTGAACAAATGTCCATCGCCCTCTTATCTCTCCTATCCTTATCCTCGGGTATCGCTCTGCTGGACGAGCAGCCTTCTGTGTTTTCTCTGGACTGTGTCGACTAATGTTGGGTGGAGCTCAATCGGGACGAGCCGCCTCGACGGAGGGCGCGTAACCGGGTGCACCATCCCGAGTGTCGGTAAACGGTGTTCTGGACCCGAAGGCCCGAAAAGACAAGACAAGATGAGAAGAGAAGAAGAAGAGTCCACGTGCCGCCGCGGTCAGTAAACCCCGACCACGCCCGAAAATATATAGACCATTTTTGAACTCTACAGGTTGCTGCACGAACCAGTGAAAGACTCTTCTTCGAATTCTATCGACAACCGGTGTCGATACAAGAAGACTCTTCTTTGAATTCTACCGGTAACTGGTGTCGGTCCAGGAAGACTTTTCTTTGAGTTCTACAGCCGGGCCCGAGCACTGTCGAGTTCTTCATGACAACGGGGAGCCCAGCCTGCTTGCAGCAGCAGCGAAAGTAAACAAGTGGGGTACAGAGACCCCTTCAAACACGTGACAGTCAGGCGCTGCAGCGAAACGAGCCGAGTGCCTCATTTTAAAATTCTCCGAAGTATCACGAGTGGTGAGCATGTTTCCCGATCCTACAAATCTAGATGTAGTGTAGGTATTGATAGGGGACGGTGGTTTTATTAAGGATAAAGTATAATGTGTTCCCCTTTTTACGATGTGCCGTGCGTTCTTCATTACCATAGACCAAGCTTTATGAATGTATGTATACTTGTACTATCGTTAATTTGTGCCTATGACATGTACTTCATGATTTTAGACGCTATGCAATAAAGATTTCCATTTCGTACTATTCAACCAGGTCTATTTGAGTATTTCTCTGCATTACTGCTCTCGCACCTAAGTCCAGTGTTAGAACCGTAAGGGCGAGTGGGTCGAACCACTCACAGGTGCTTATTGCAACAAGGCTGGCCGGAGACCAGAGCAAGCAATAGTATTGGGCAACGAAGGCCTAACCCCGCACCAGCACCGTCTGCGATACAAGCACGACACGCGCAACCCCTTACAACGCATTGTCAACAATGTAATATTCTATACAGAATATTAACTACAAATGGCTCTGTTGTTAACATACCATTCTAGTGGAGTCCTTCATATGCCATTTTGACATGAAGAATGATTCCAAAAAGGTAGTCTTGGTAATGTTGGAAAGTGATTAAATAGCTTCCTTAAAAGAAGTGCTGTAAGCAGGGGAAACAATGAATAAACAAAGAATAAAAACTCTCAGGATCACACAGATTTCTTCTCTCTTCATCTGAAGAGAAAACAATTATTAACTTTGTGCTCCCAAAAAAGAGCACCCATGTACACTTAAAACCACTTGTTACAAATCTCAGGTCGGCCTGAGATATTCTCTGGGGTTCAGCAGTGCTAGTTACTCCAGGAAGCGGTCTAAGTATCTTACATTCAGGAACGTACCCATACTGCCCAATATTGAATCAAACAACAGCGTAACTTGGGGTGTAACAATTGGAACCCCTTGTGCTTTGAACTGGATATGCTGTCTGACAAATGCCCTCACACGCACTTCTCCAATCTCTAATTAGGCAGCCTGAAAACTCTTTTGTGAAATGAGGTTAAATATGATTCTTTATGCTCTTAATTTTACAGACAGCAAGTGAATGTGCAGAGTAACAAGTGTGATCAAGTCTCACCTTAATCCAACTAACTTAATAGCCTCAAGAACAAAAACGATAATAAAAAATACACTACATTGTCCTTATTAGCAGGCTCACTTAACTTTTCCTGGTTAGCCTTCTGGTCTTGGCTGGCTCTGGGGTTGAGCTGAACAAGTTTCCACTCACCAGGCCAGGCTCGCTTCCCAGACCTAGCTAGTTGATTGCACACAAGTCTCTTCTCTCCTTTTCTCTCCCTGAATTTGGTTGAAGTGGAAAGGAAGTGCCTCCATCTCATTCTGCATTCACAGGGCTTCACCATCAAGCGAAGTGGACACCACGAGCATGGCAGCATTAATTGCTCATCCCTAGGTTCCTCAAGGACACATACTGTGGAAATGAAGTCACATGTAGGCCAGACTGGGTAGGGGCAGCAGGATCCCTTCCTTGAAGGACATTAGTGAACCAGTTGGGTTTTTATGGCAATCTGGCAACTTTCATGGTCGCCTTCTGACATTAGCCCACAAAATCAATTTAAGAATTTGCCATGGTGGGATTTGAACTGACAACCTGTGGGTTGCTAGCCCGCTACCATAACCACTAGGCTACCGTACCAGATAAACTAAACACACCCCGCTCCTAACAGTATATTCTCAACACACACCTCATGCTGGGCACACATGAACAGAATCACCTTGATCATTAAAAAGTATGGATATTTATGAGGCCATCTGAGACTAGATAATTATTTGCTTAATGTCTCCACTGATTGCGGAAACTTCTTCAATGCCTAGCTCATTAATACTTCAAACCCTCCTCCGCTTCAGTGGCTGCAGTCTGTGTCTTTTTAAATCAATACAAATTCACTTTATTTTAAAACACATCACTTAAACATAACTCATTCCCAATTCGTTTCTGTGGAAAAATGATCAAAAAAACCTGAAACATGACACCACTGTAACTTAAGTCTTTGGTTCCCCTTCCCCATATCACAGAATATATTCTGTAATGACACAAAAATCATAGCAAGGTGTATATATACTCGTCAGACAATAAATACATTTTTTATAATGACATGAGCACTACACAGGCTGCTCCATAATTCAAAGCTGCTTAATTCAAAATTATCTGATAATTCAACTTTTTTTAAGCACTAAATTCCCACTTTGCTATGTTATTTATGTCACTTAATTCAAACTATTGCAAATGATTAACTTCCTCTTTTTAATTTTTTTTGAAGTGTGCGTTTAGATAAATATGACAGAATAAAACTTGTGCGAGACGTACCATTAAAGGCCTATGTTAGACAGCTTGGAGACAATAGGAAATGTAGATATAATTTATGGCAGTGGTGGTATATATTGTACAGAATGGTCTACTTCATTTTGATGTACAAGCTTGTTGAAGGAAGAAGGGGAGAATAAAATTAGCCCTGTGCAGTAAACACCTTTGAAACCTCTGGACTGAAATCTCCAGCTGACGAGGCTGCTCCCTCAAAGTGCTAATGGATTCCAATCACACGGTACAAGAGCTGTTCATAAACCCACTAGTGCATGGTATCAGACTGGTAGAGACTAGACTAAAATCAACTAAATAATCACCCTTTTACAGTACATCAATGTGCACTGTTGAAAAACGAAACAAAGTTTTGTTTTTCTCTCTCACCATGCCCCTCTACATCTCACCGCTTTCCTTCCCTGTCTATCCATCTCCACACTACACATTTCCTGCCCTGCCCTATTATCTTACCTCTCAGTCTGCTGCCCTCCCTTGCATATTTTCCGATCAATCTGTCCTTTCCTGCACACTACATTCCCTCCCATCCTTTCAACCTCTCTCAATCTATACATCACATTGGCCTGTATTTTCCGATCAGAGGCTTCCTGCGTGCGGAGGCCTCCGATCTGGAAAAATCTACGAACTTACCTGAGGGCTCCCGAGGTGCGTATACTTCCGATCCTGGGCCTCTCCAAACTTGAAATGCGCAGGGCCCACGTATCCCAGAGGCGTGGGCCATGGGGAGCCAATAGGAGAAGGGAATCTCCCTTCATACACTTGACAGATAGACCTGTCAAATATATGAATGGAGATCACACCAAAAACCACAGTAAAACATTAAATAAATTATTTTTAAAAATCACTTTTTAAAATGAGTTCAAATTACAATAAATTAAATATTTTAAACAAAAATTTAATTTTTTGAAAAAAATAATTGAAGATTTTTACAGGGCTAAAAATAAACTTACCTTTTTTAAAAGTATTTTTAAATGATAAATGAGTGAAAAAAATTTTTTATACTATTTTTCAACTCTTATGCTGGTAAAAGCAGGCCTTACACCTGCTTTTACCAGGCATAAGATTTCTAAGGATTTTCTGCGAGCAGAAGTTCTCCAGAAAGCGGAACTATCCGCCCGCAGAATCCCTTCTCCAGGGCGAGCGTCCGATCTGTCAAGAGGATTCTTGACAGATCGGAAATGCCGGTTTTCAGCGCATGTGCTTCGCATGCCTGAAACCGGCATTTCCGATGTCCCTACGGGTGTGTACACAGCCCATACACACCCGTAGGCATCGGAATATATGGCCCATTATCTTCAGTCCTGCCCCTCTCCATCTCACTACCTTATGTAGCCTGCTGCTCGCTCCCTTTCTTAGCTTACTCGGAGTAACTCACCTCTATTCCTTTCAGGTTGTCGCTCTCCATCTCAGCTCTATCTCAACACTTACCATCATAGTTTCTTTCCATCTACACATTACTATTCCTCTTCTGTCCTGCCCCTCTCCATGTCACCACTTTACCTCTGTTCTGTCTTGCTCCTCTCCCTCTCAACTTGCTGCCTCCATCTTGCCACTTCTGCATTTCTTTATCTTGCCACTTTCCCTCACAACCTGTTGCTTGAGTCACCATTTTAATAGCCAGTGGCCAAGACAAGCCTTGTCAAATAATATGAATGTGGCACAGCTACTTCATCAAATATCATAACTATTATTCTTCACAGTTTATTTTGGATGTACTTAATCAGACTTGGAAAACTGGATTAACTTCACAAAATCAAAGAATAGCTGAGAAATAGTAACTCAATTTTTACAAAGTCTAAAACTCAAATATCACAAAGAAAACAAGTACAGAACTGATGGAGAAAGAGCCAAGAAAAAATATTGGGGCAGAATTTGCGGTGGGTATGATGGCATACTCAGAGTACGCCGTCATACTGCCTTTGAAATGGATAGCAAGTTCGGGACTTCCGCGTGCACTTGCGCATGCGCTAAATCCCGAACTTGCGATTTGTCGAGTTCCGACTTGACAGATCATCCACACCAACATTGTAAACCTAATTGCTGGCGCAGAATTGGGCTAACTGCCCACCAATTACGTATGAAAACTTTACGGCTGGTGGAAACAAGCGCAGGGCCTGTTCCCACAGCGTAAGGGGATACCTGTCAATAAAAAATTGTCATCTGATGCTTTATTATTCATAGAAGAATCATAGAAATTTACAGCACAGAAGGAGGCCATTCGGCCCATTTTGTCCGTGCCGGCTGACAAAGAGCTATCCAGCCTAATTCCATTTTCTAGCACTTGGTCCATAACCTTGTAGGTTATGGCACTTCAAGTACTTTTTAAATGTGATGAGTTTTCTTGGCTCTACCACCCTTTCAGGCAGTGAGTTCCAGACCCCCACCACCCTCTGGGTGAAAAAATTTCCCCTCAAATCCCCTCTAAACCTACCAATTACTTTAAATCTATGTCCCCTGGTTATTAACCCCCCCTGCTAAGGGAAATAGGTCCTTCCTATCCACTCTATCTAGGCCCCTCATAATTTTATACATCTCAATTAAGTCTCCCCTCAGCCTCCTCTGTTCCAAAGAAAACAACCCCAGCCTATCCAATCTTTCCTCATAGCTAAAATTCCCCAGCCCAGGCAACATCCTCGTAAATCTCCTCTGTACCCTCTCTCGTGCAATCACATCCTTCCTGTAATGTGGTGACCAGAACTGCACGCAGTATTCTAGCTGAGGTTTAACTAGTGTTTTATACAGTTCAAGCATAACCTCCCTGCTCTTATATTCCATGCCTCGGCTAATGAAGGCAAGTATCCCGTATGCCTTCTTAACCACCTTATCTACCTGTCCTGCTACCTTCAGGGATCTGTGGACATGCACTCCAAGGTCCCTCTGATCCTCTGCACTTCTCAGTGTCCTACCATTTATTGTGTATTCCCTTGCCTTGTTAGCCCTCCCCAAATGCATTATCTCACACTTATCTGGATTGAATTCCATTTGCCACTGTTCTGCCCACCTGACCAGACGATTGATATCTTCCTGCAGTCTACAGCTTTCTTCTTCATTATCAACCACACGGCCAATTTTTGTACCATCTGCAAACTTCTTAATCATACTTCCTATATTCAAGTCCAAATCATTGATATATACCACAAAAAGCAAAGGACCCAGTACTGAGCCCTGCTTAACCCCACTGGAAACACCCTTCCAGCCACAAAAACACCCTTCGACCATTGCCCTTTGTTTCCTGCCTCTGAGCCAATTTTGGATCCAACTTGCCACTTTGCCTTGGATCCCATGGGCTTTTACTTTCGTGACCAGTCTGCCATGTGGGACCTGATCAAAAGCCTTGCTAAAATCCATATAGACTACATCAAACACACTACCCTCATCGACCCTCCTTGTTACCTCCTCAAAAAAATCAATCAAGTTAGTCAGACACGACCTTCCCTTAACAATACCATGCTGACTGTCCCTGATTAATCCGTGTCTTTCTAAATGAAGATTTATCCTGCCCCTCAGAATTTTTTCCAATAATTTTCCCACCACCGAGGTTAGGCTGACTGGCCTATAATTACTTGGTCTATCCCTTTCTCCCTTTTTAAACAACGGTACCACATTAGCAGTCTTCCAGTACCACACCTGTAGCCAGAGAGGATTGGAAAATGATGGTCAGAGCCTCTGCTATTTCCTCTCTTACTTCTCTTAACAGTCTAGGGTACATTTCATCCAGGCCTGGGGATTTATCCACTTTCAAAGATGCTAAACCCCTCAATACTTCCTCTTTCACTATGTTTATTTCGTCTAATATTTCACACTCCTCCTCCCTGATTGCAATTTCTGCATCGTCCCTCTCTTTTGTGAAACAGACGCAAAGTATTCATTAAGAACCATGCCCATGTCTTCCGTTTCCACACACAGGTTACCTTTATGGTCCCTAATAAATCCTACTCTTATTTTAGTTATCCTCTTGCTCTTAATTTATTTATAAAACATCTTTGGGTTTTCCTTGATTTTACTTGTCAATATATTTCATGCCCTCTCTTTGCTTTCCTAATTTCCTTTTTAATTTCACCCCAGCACTTTCTATACTCCTCTCGGCTTTCTGCAGTATTGATCCCTCGGTATCTGTCACAAACTATTGTATCCGAATTTAAAAAATGCTTTTTTTCCAATTAGATGACATCCAGGAATGTATAAAGTTGTAGAACCTGAGTGTCGCATTTGGGACGGCACCCAGAGAAAATGTGGAATATTAGCACAAATTGACAAGCATACACACAGAATCATCTGATAACTTATAGTGGATGCTGTTAAATTTGTGTTTCTTTAAAAGAAATGGGAATGTAGCAAATGTTAATTTAACTGAATTTCACCGTGATTCTCCAGAGTGCCGTTAAACTATTAGAATCTGCCTCCTCTTTTCCTTGGAATTATTTATTCTTATCCTGTTTTATTTCCTTTTATTCTTTCACTGAGAAAGCTTCAAAGATCAATTCTCTAAATACCTGTTGGTCTGTTTCCTGATTGGAGCACCGGCCCATGTGATCCCAGGCACGCTTTCGCACATGCTGCGCCCGTGGGCCATTAAGCAGCGTCTGCCAGCAAGTTCACAAAGGAGGGTCCCCACCAGGTAAGCGTGGATTCTGTTTGGATGCCGGCGGCGTTGTCCGTAGATACGCCGCCAACCGCAAAATCCAGGCCATTATATTTGTGCACCAGAGCTCTCTCAAAAAAATCAGAACAGAAAAGGAAAACGGTGGAACAGGTGACAAAAAAATGCAGAAGTAATTTATAGTAAAGTTAAAAATAACAAGAAATGTTGCACAGATCATAATACTGTCCTTTAATAATAAGACACAAAATTTTTTGTCGCAAGACACGAGTGCCAGTCTTCATGAGACTGAAGTTTAAAACTGCTGCAGTTTAAGCAGGGGAGTCAGCAATGAAATGTATAATGAAAAGGAGTGCGACAGATCACAAACCCATCTCCACTTCAGTCCCATGCTCCTGATCTTGGGCCACCTGGTGCGGAGGGGTTCCGGGCAAGTCGGAGGACCTCGTGGATCTGCTCCTGGGCCTGGCCAAGGTGACCATCTACACATCCAGGTGGAACGCGGTTCTTGGGGGTAGCCACCTGCCTCTCCTGTCCGCGCCCAGGTGGCCCTGGAGAAGGAGCAGACGCTTGAGGCCTTCTGCAACCAGGGTGCACCGCAGGGACTGGAGGGCGTGATGGATAATGCAAATAATATTATTTCAGTTCATAAGTCTCCTTTGTTTTGTTTTTGCTTCAGTTTTTTTTAGTTGTGCCCCTTGAAAGAGGGGGGCACTCCTGGTTTTTTTTTTATTTCAAATACTGGGGTAACCCTTATCAGGTTCATTAGAAAAGGCAAACCCATTCAAATCATGAGGAGCCGTGATAACTGTTTAAGGGTAAAAATGCTGGTGACACTGGAGCCTGAGCTGGGAACAGGCTTCCCGGAGAATCCCAACATGAGCCGCGTCACTGTCAGTGGAGCTGGGAATCTGCGGCCGCGGCAAGCAAACTCGTCCTGTTCATAAACTTAAGCTCTCAGTATCTTAAGCTTAAAGCTCTATTCTGCGAGTTTATTTTATTGACACCGCTTAGTTCCGAATACCTTGCGCTCTCCGCTCCGATCAGCGAATCGCCGGACCTATGAAACCCATTCGCCGCCACCAGCTCCCAGCAAGCGACACCAGGCAACCGCGGCGGCAAACAATCACAAACGACCGTCCACACTCGTCGTAAAGTGTCGTGCGGCAACAAGTCTGTGGCCCCGCCCTCCTGGAACATATGACAGGGAAGGCTGGGGACACTCAGCATCTGTAAAGGAAGGCGGATGTTGACGTGTTAGGCATTGCTTCTCGTCAACATCTGCAGGCCTCCTCCCTCTTCCTTGGTCCCTGGTTTGTGGGTGGTTACTGGGTGCAATCTCCTAGGAGAACACGAATAGCCATTGGGCAAACCCATGAAAAAAATGACAACTAGTTGAACACCTGGAATATGTCCTGGTGATTTTCATTTGTAATGAATGAACCACTAACTAACAACCACTAACCCCAAGCACAACTTCTAACCCTAACCACAAAACAATGAGGTGTCAATAGCGCGATACTAATCAACCGCCTTGTCAATGGTCTTGTCTCGGTTAAGTTGGCGTATGCAGTTTAAACTGGTCACTGCAGTGTTTTTAATGTTTAAATGAATTGTAACTATAACTCATTTTTGACTGGGGGACAGAGAAGTGAGCACTGCCACCTTTGCTAAATTCAAAATCCCAACTGTAGAATAGAGGCAGGGAATGGCATAAGCAGGTGGTAGCGGATTGCGTGCCTGTTGTACAGCCAGCCTGATTTATCCTTTTCATTGGGCAAAACTTTCAACTTTGGCAGGGTATAAAACGGGCGGTATGAAGTCCGTTTCAATAGAAGTAAATGAAAGGAAAATCGGGTGGGATATACAATGGATAGCAAATCCATTACCGCTCGTTTTGCACCCAAGTCAGAGTTGAATTTTACCCCATTGTCCAAATGTGAATCTGCAAATGTGAGGAGACCACAACCTGATCTCAAATTTTTAATTAGTTATTTGTGAATGTAGGATGGTAGTATTACTGGCAGGATGCTTACATTCTCAAAGTAAAGATATGACTAGAAGGAAGGCAGGATGTGCCCTCATGCTAGAAAAAATTCTGTGGCTGCAATAAACGAAAAGGCGGTTCAGAAATTAGGTCAGACTGAAAGTTTGTTCCATTTTAGTAACTTAGGCACCAGCTAGCGAAGATTGCCCTGACCACGAAAGATGCTGCTTTCAGGTCCTTGGCCGTGTCAGCCGCGGCTCAGTTAGTAGCACTCTCACCTCTGAGTCAGAAGGTTGTGGGTTCAAGTCCCCACTCCAGAGACTTGAGCACAAAAATCTCGGCTAATGCTCCAGTGCAGTACTGAGGGAGTGCTGCACTGTCGGACGTGCCGTCTTTCGGATGAGACGTTAAACCGAGGCCTCGTCTGCACTCTCAGGTGGATGTAAAAGATCCCACGGCACTATTTCGAAGAAGAGCAGTGGAGTTATCCCTGGTGTCCTGGCCAATATTTAATACCTCAACCAACATCACTTAAATAGATTATCTGGTCATTATCACATTGCTGTTTGTGGGAGCTTGCTGTGGGCAAATTGGCTGCCACGTTTCCTACATTACATCAGTGACTACACTTCAAAACTATTTAATTGGCTGTAAAGCACTTTGGGACATCCTAAGGTCATGAAAGGCGCTAGATAAATGCAAGTCTTTCTTTTTCCTTATCTTTTTGGTTGAAGGAGCCATTGGTCTTAACACCACCCATTTAGACATTATGGGGGAGAAATTCAGTATTGCCCCATTTGGGGTGCAATTATCGGCCGGGCGCAAAGTTTAGCGCCTGGTGCTAATTATCGCCTCCGACTGCAAACTTGGCTTCTATCGCCCCTGGAGGTGATTTGAGCGCTAAATCAGGCGCTACACACATCTCTTAAGGCGCTAACACCGAGGAGCGAGGCACTACCTCAGAGCGCTGGCGAAGCTCATGTGATGTCAGTTAGCAATGGAACACAGACACATTGACGCCGGCCAGTTCTTAAAGGGGAGGGTCGATCTTGCAAAACCCTGCTCATTGCAGCCTTGAATCTCGGCCTGGAGAGACCTGTACATCAATTCTGCTGGAAAGAACAATGGAGAGGCCCAGGGAAAGAGCTAAGAGTGCAGCCCCCATAGACTCTTCTAAATCGATGCAAGGAAGGTCAAATCAAAATGAACCTGCAAAGTGCTGCTCAGTACCCAAAACTCCTTCACACAGCGTTGAATCTCTCCAGAAGTCTCTCTCTCAGAATGCGTGGTACAAAAATGTCGCCGACAAAAAAAGGCAGGAAGCGGCCTTTAAATAGCGCTCCCCCAGTCCCTTCCCGACTGCAAAATATTCCCCTCTACCTGTCGTTGCTAGCGGCAGGCGGAAAGGCAGGGGGCGCCACTCAATAACCGGTCCGGGGCGTTGCACACTCAACTGACGTCATGATCTGCGGGTGCAGGAGATTGTGGCGGTAGTGTTTCGCGCCGCCCCGCCGCAAAATGTCTGGTCAATTTCGCGAGCGGCACAAACATTGCCGCGCCCAGGCGCGAGTTGCTTTGCGCCCCGTTAGCGCCCTCTTAGGGCGCTAATGGGAGGCGCTAATCAACCAAATTTTTCCCCCTATGTTGCTGACCAAATTTCTCTTGTTGCTTTGTGAGCATCAAGAGCCTGCATTAGCAGAGCAAGGGTAGTACTCCTAGTACTTAGCCAGGGCAGGATCTCACAGTTTGATTGGCCAGGAATTTCCTCAGAGTTGCTCTCCATCCACCGCCGTAACTTTGCTGGAGAGGTGGTGGATGTCCCGTTTATGCGCATAAACTGGGTTTCTGCTGCACTTCTGATGGAGTATCTCCAAGGAAATTCCTGAGATTGTCTTCTCACTTAATGTGTAAGTCCAAAGCAAAGAGCAGGTAGTTTTCCTAATATCCCAGTCAGCTCAACATCGGTGGTAGGAAAGATAATGGAATCCCTACTAAAGGAGAAAATAGAAAAACATCTAGAAACCAAAAATATAATAATGAATAGTCAGCATGGATTTCAAAAGGGGAAATCTTGCTTGACCAATCTCATTGAATTCTTTGAAGCTGTAATAGAGAGATTAGACAAGAGTAATGCAGTAGATGTAATATATCAAGATTTCCAAAAGGCCTTCATTAAGGTACCATATAATAGACTAATGAATAAGGTCAGAGCATGCTGAGTCAGGGGAAAAGTAGCAGAATGAGTATCTAGCTGGCTGCAAGACAGAAAGCAGAGAGTAGGGGCAAAGGGTAGCTATTCAGAGCTGCAGAAGGTGGGAAGTGGGGTCCCACAAGTATCAGTGCTGGAATCGCTGTTGTTCACAATTTATATTAACGATTTAGACTTTGGAATCAAAAACACAGTTTCTAAATTTGCAGACAACACCAAATTGGGGGGATTGTCAACACTGAGGAGGACCACAACAAATTACAAGAACACATTAATAAACTTGCAGAATGGGCATATAATTGGCAAATTAATTTCAACATAGATAAGTGTGAGGTATTACATTTTGGTAAGAAAAATAAGGAGGTCACATATTACTTGGAAAATAAGAATCTAAATGGGGTAGAGGAGCAAAGGGACAGAATCATAGAATGGTTACAGCACGGAAGAAGGCCATTCGGCCCGTCGAGCCCGTGCCGGCTTTCCGCAAGAGCAGTTCAGCTAGTCCCACTCCCCCGCCCTTTCCCCGTAGCCCTGCAAATTTCTTTTCTTCAGATACTTATCCAACTCCCTTTTGAAAGCCGTGATTGAATCTGCCTCCACCACCCTTTCAGGCAGTGCATTCCAGATCTTAACCACTTGCTGCGTAAAAAAGATTTCTCTTACATCGCCTTTGGTTCTTTTGCCAATCACCTTAAATCTGTGATCTGGTTCTTGACCCTTCTGCCAATGGGAGCAGTTTCCCTCTATCTAGTCTGTCCAGACCCTTCATGATTTTGAACACCTCTATCAAATCTTTTCTGAATCTTCTCTGCTCCAAGGAGAACCCCAGCTTCTTCAGTCTATCAACGTAACTGAAGTCCCTCATTCCTGGAATCATTCTCATAAATCTTTTCTGCACCCTCTCTAAGGCCTTCACATCCTTCCTGAAGTGCGGTGCCCAGAATTGGACATAGTACTCCAGTTGGGGCCAAACCAGTGTTTTATACAGGTTCATCATAATTTCCACACTTTTGTACTCTATATCTCTATTTATGAAGCCCAGGATCCCGTAAATCTTATTAACTGCTTTCTCAACCTGCCCTGCCACCTTCAACTATTTGTGCACACATACCCCCAGGTCTCTCTGTTCGTGCACCCCCTTCAGGATTGTACCATTTAGTTTATATGTCCTCTCCTCATTCTTTCTACCAAAATGTATCACTTTGCACTTTTCTGCGTTAAATTTCATCTGCCACGTGTCTGCCCATTTCACCAGCCTGTCTTTGTCTTCCTGAAGTCGATCACTCTCCTCCTCACTGTTCACGATACTTCCACTGTATACCTTTCTCCAGTCTGAAAAACAACCGTTCACCACTATTCTCTGTTTCCTATCACTTAGCCAATTCCGTATCCATGCTGCCACTGTCCCTTTTATTCACCAGGCTTCAACTTTGCTGGCAAGCCTATTACGTGGCACTTTGTCGAACGCCTTTTGGAAATCCATGTACACTACGTCAACCGCATTACCCTCATCAACCCTCTCTGTTACCTCATCAAAGAACTCAATCAGGTTAGTTAAACACGATTTGCCTTTAACAAATCCATGCTGGCTTTCCTTAATTAATCCACACCTATCCAAGTGACTGTTAATTTTGTCCCTGATTACTGTTTCTAAAAGCTTCCCCATTACCGAGGTCAAACTGACTGGCCTGTAGTTGTTGGGTTTATCTTTACACCCTTTTTTGAACAATGGTGTAATATTTGCAATTCTCTGGCACCACCCCTGTATCTAAGGAGGATTGGAATATTTTGGCCAGTACCTCCGTGATTTCCCCCCTCAATTCCCTCAGCATCCTACTTTTAAGAACAGCCAGCCTTTCTAATACCTCCTCTTTATCCATTTTTATCCCATCAAGTGTCTCCACTACCTCCTGTGGAAGTGCAGTTTACTTTTAAGACACAAATAAAATGGCCTCTCTAAGAAAGTAATTTAAAAAGGAAATTCAAAATGGCTGACAGTAGGAGTCACCATAAGTAAATCATTCTAATTAGCTACAAGAATAGAGACAACTCGGAATTCCTTATCTAAGAAAAGCTTAGCAAAATAAGGCATCAATTAGTTCTAACCAGCTCAGGATGAGATAAGGTAAGCCATCAACCCACAGATTAGAGAATGAACATTGAACAAAGAGGTCTCATAAGGAAGGTCTGGTTATCTGATCTTTAAGGAATTTCTGCTCGTTATTATAACGAAAACCTATGCAATAACTCACAAGTTTGTGCTTCATTATTCAGGATGTTTAATGTTATGTCAAATGGCCTGTTCTGTGTACTTTTTGTATAAAGTATGTTCAAATCTTGTAAGATTCGAAGCATTCTGACATAGCAACTTGACTGTGTCAGAACCTTCCCTTGTAACAAGTAAACTTTATTAAAAAGCCTTCTTTGACACGATTTTATGTGTTCTACTCGGTATGTAAACTTCGACACTCCTCCTTCACTATGTCTATGGCAGCATCTTCTTCCTTGGTGAAGACAGATGCAAAGTACTCATTTAGTACCCTCTGCCTTCATGCATAGGTCATCTTTTTGGTCCCTAATCGGCTCCACCCTTCCTTTAACTACCTTTTTACTATTTATATGCCTATAGAAGACTTTTATGTTGGCTGCCATTCTATTCTCATACCCTCTCTTTGCCCCTCTTATTTTGTTTTTCACTTCTCCTCTGATCTTTCTACATATAGCTTGATTCTCAGATGTATTTGCAACTCGACAGTTGTCATATGCGCTCTTTTTCTGCTTCATCATATTCTCTATCTCTTTTGTCATCCAGAGAGCCCTGACTTTAGTTGCCCTGCCTTTCCCCATAGTGGGAATGTACCTCAACTTTACCTGAACTATTTCCTCTTTAAAGGCAGCCCATTGTTCCATTACAGTTTTGCCTGCCAATTTTTGATTCCAGTTTACCCAGGCCAGATCTGTTCTCATCCCACTGAAATTGGCCTTGCCCAGTTAAGCATTTCTACTCTAGTTTGCTCCCTGTCCTTTTCCATAGCTAATCTAAACCTTATGATACTATGATCACTGTTCCCTAAATGTTCACCTACTGACACTTGCTCCACTTGACCTAACTCATTCCCCAGAACCAGATCCAGCAATGCCTCCTCACTCGTCAGGCTGGAAACACACTGATCAAGAAAGTTCTCCTGAACACACTTCAGAAATTCTTCCCTTTCTTTGCCCTTAACACTATTATGATCCCAGTCTATATTAGGATAGTTGAAGTCCCCCATTATTACTACTCTATAGTTCTTGCACCTCTCTGTAATTTCTCTGCAAATTTGCTCCTCTATATCTTTCCCACTATTTGGTGGGTCTATAGAATACACCTAGTAGTGTAATGGCACCTTTATCATTTCTTAACTCTAGCCATATAGATTCTGTCCTTGACTCCTCCAGGACCTCCCGCTCCAGTACTGTAACATTCTCCTGGATCTGGAGTACAAATACACAAATCACTAAAAGTAGGGACACAGGTTAATAAGGCCATAAAAAAGCAAACCAAGCACTAGGGTTTATTTCTAGAGGGATAGAATTGAAAAGTAGAGAAGTTATGCTGAACTTGTATCAAACCTTGGTTAGACCATACTTGGGAGTACTGTGATAAAAACAGAAAATGCTGGAAATACTCAGCAGGTCAGGCAGCATCTGTAAAGGGAGAAACAGAGTTAACGTTTCAGGTCGCTGGCCTTTCATCAGAACTGGAAAAAGTTAGAGATGTAACAGATTTTAAGCTAGTGCAGAGGCAGGGAAAGGGGGGAGGGGATGAAAGAACAAAAGGGAAGGTTTGTGATCGGGTGGAGGATTAAATGACAAAAGGTATGATTGTACAAAGCAAAAGGAGATGGTAATGGAACGAGTAAAGAAACAAAAGATGGGTCTAGAAGAGGTGTAAATGGGAATAGCAGAATCATCGACAGCTGCCATCTGAAAAAAATGGGGGCAGAGGTTATGGTCTGAAATTGTTGAACTCGATGTTGAGTCCAGAAGGCTGTAAAGTGCCTAATCGAAAGATGAGGTGCTGTTCCTCGAGCTTATGTTGAGCTTCATTGGAACAGTATAAGAGGCCGAGGTCAGAATGAGAATGGAGCGGAGAATTAAAGTGACAGGATACCGGAAGCTCAGGGTCACGTTTGCGGACTGAACGGAGGTGTTCCGCAAAGCGGTCACCCAATCTGCATTTGGTCTCCCCAATGTAGAGGAGACCGCATTGTGAGCAGCAAATACAGTATACTAAATTGCAAGAAGTACAAGTAAATCACTGTTTCACCT
The DNA here is from genome assembly GCA_030390025.1 of Squalus acanthias. NCBI lineage: Eukaryota > Metazoa > Chordata > Chondrichthyes > Squaliformes > Squalidae > Squalus > Squalus acanthias. The sequence continues at coordinate 35,439,884 of CM059429.1, forward strand.
GGAAGGAGTGTTTGGGGCCCTGCGTGGTGGGAAGGGAGGAGGTTAAAGGGCAGATGTTGCATCTCCTGTGCTTGCACGGAAGGTGCCGCAGGAAGGGGAGGGGGTGTTAGGGGTGATTGAGGAGTGGAGCACGGTGCCACGGAGGGAACGGTCCCTTCGAAATGCTGAAAGGGGAGGGGAAGATGTGTTTGGTGGTGGGATCATGCTGGAGGTGGCGGAAATGGCGGAGGATGTTCCGTTGAATGTGGAGGCTGGTAGGGTGAAAATGAGGACAAGGGGAACCCTATCGTGGTTCAGGGAGGGAGGGGAAGGGGTGAGAGCAGAAGTGCGGGAAATGGAATGGACACAGTCGAGGGCCCTGTCAACCACGGTAGAGGGGAATCCTCGATTTAAGGAAAAGGAAGATATATCGGAAGCACGAGTATGGAAGGTGGCATCATCAGAACAGATGCGACAGATCATCCTCCACCATTTGCTCTTGGAGTAATGTGTACAGTTCTGGTCACCATATTATAAAAAGGATATCGATGCACTGGAGAGGATCCAAAAAGGATTTAGAAGGATGATACCAGAAATGCGAGGTTATACCTATCAGGAAAGGATGAACAGGCAGGGTCTCTATTCTCTTGAAAAGAGAAGGCTGAGGGGTGACCTAATAGAGGTCTTTAAGATTATGAAAGGTTTTGATAGAGTCGACAGAGAGAGAGTGTCTCCACTTGTGGGGAAGAGTAAAACTAGAGGCCATCAATCTAAGATAGTCATCAAGAAATCAAATAGGAAATTCAGAAGAAACCTCTTTACCCAGAGAGTGGTAAGAATGTGGAATTTTCTACCACACGGAGTAGTTGAGGTGAATAGTATAGATGCATTTAAGGGGAAGCGAGATAAGCAAATCAGGGATTAGGCAATAGAGGATTATGCTGATAGAATTAAATGAGGAAGGATGTGGAGCTAAACGCTGGCATGGACTGGTTGGGCCAAATGTCCTGTTTCTGTGCTGTATATTCGATGTAATTTTATGTCATTTCTGTTTTAATGGCCTGGAATTTGCAGTCAGCAGCGAAGCGATGGCAATCGCTGCTGACCACAAAGAAAGCTGCCCACAAAGATCTAGCGATCTCTGTGAGGTCAATTTTAGCTCTCCCTACATTAGTTTGAATCTGGGGCCAAATCAAGCGAATCACCAGTGTCCAGCAACAGTGATGTCATCAAGATGGCTAAACAGCCAATCACATTGAAACATTCTCACAGACAGCAAACCAGGAAGTAAAATGCACAGATTATAATTTACTTTTAATAAATTTTACAGAGAGCGAAATAACGATTGGGACATACACATAGGATTAAGGTAGAAGCTGAAATATCAAAAACAAACTTTAAAAAAAAATTACATTAAAAACTTGTAATTCTTAATCGCATTAATGGAAATATTTGACATTCCACAAATATAAAATTAGTTTTTCAGGGCCAGAACGGTTATTCAGCAGTCAGTACGCCGTTAAAAACCCAGTTACACTTCTTTCAACAAGGCTTAATGTTTTACGGGTTTTTTAACAGCAATATTCCATCATAAAAGGGGAAGTTTTCGTCAGTTCAAGTGATTTGAACTGATTGCCAGCTCTGGGGAGCTCCGCATGCAACCTGTGGCAGAGCAGGGAATGACTGACCGCAGCTTCTGGATTTCCGTGTTTATCTGCGCATGCGCTAAATCCTGAAGTTGCTGTCAGTTTCAGAGGGCTAATGACAGCGAACGCTGACAGTTTCGTCATCATTACCACCATAAAATCCGGGCTCATGTCTTAATTTTTGCTTGGTTACATTTTGGTTTGTTAATGCTAGATTTGTCCTTGGGTATAGCGTTTCTGGTTATTCCCATAAGTGAACCTTGTGCCCCCTAGATCCACAGTGTGCCTTTCCGTAAATGTAGCAGGCAAACAGAGAATTCTTGTCACTGCTTTCTGGTGGGAACATGTCACATGCCACTACGTGATATCCTTAACTTTGATAGAAGGAAAACACAGACCATGGCTCGGGCTATAAACACGAAACAAATTTGTTGATTTCAGGTAAAAGAACAGTTCAAGTAATATATATTTATCGTAATTATAAAATCTTACTAATCTCTTCAATGTCAAAAACAACAAAAACTGCATCTCCCGTGCTAACCCTCAACACCCTGGCCGTTGAAACATTTTGCTTATTTCTCACTTGACAGCCTCAGTCTAATGAATGAGCTGAGCCCAGGGAGCCAAGTACAAGCTTACAATCTGTAGTTCCTGGCTACAGAGCTGCCTTTCAAAGAGTCCACAAAAGGTTCTCACAAACCTCACTCCAGTTTTCAACAGAGATGTAGATGTTAATCAAACGTATTACTGTAAAAAGATCCACAGGATGTCATCATAAAGGATATTTGAATTGAATGTAATGGCTGGACCCATTGATCTGATTCAAACACTTTGATCAACCCGTGAGTATAGAGAGTTACCACTTGTCCAGACAGCCATCAGTGATACTATTGGATAGACTGTCATTAATGCATCTGCTGGTCAAAATATATTAGCATATTAAATCTTCTTTTTCTACAGGAACAAACTACAACAGAGGCATAATAATGCCTTTCACTGTAACGCATGATCTCTGCAGCTGGAAAAATCAGCTAGCAGTAAGGAGTTTTAACGCTCCATGTACCGTGACCCAAGGAAAAAAGGATAAAATTGCCACATTACTGAGGAAAGTTCATTGACCACGTTAATAACTAATGCCACTGTAACATCAGCAAATTGCAATTTTCTCCTTAAAAAGAAAAGACTTTGGTGTGTGGTTTACCTTTTTAAAATTTCCGTTCAAAAATGAAACAATCTAGTCCAAAACTGAATAGTTGACAATCCTTGCAATACATCTGGATTTTCTGGAGTGAGTCTCGTAGTTAATGCTTATTCTTTTTGTGTACAGACTTGGTAAATGAAGTGTCATTCATTGTGAATGACGGTCACTTTCGTGCCTTTAATAATGTTATATTTTTACTCTGAAAATTAATACTATTCAGTGTGTTTAAATGGGTTTGTTTAAGCACCTTGGAAAATGTTACATTAAATGCACTAGATAAGAAAGAAATACTTGCATTTATACAGCACTTTATCACATCACTTTTAAATATTGAAAAGTGCTCCACAAACAATCAATTACTTTGAGGTGCAATGATTGTTATTCTATAGGCAAATGTGAGCAGTGCCACAGAAGATTCACCAATACGTAAAAGGAACAAAGGTAAGAGAACACGATATGGACCTTAAGGAACTTGTGAAATTCTAAACCTACAGAGAAATTACACAAACAATACAATGAAAGGCAAGGATCACAGTGATAAGGAATTGTGCATTACATAAATGCACATCCTATAACAGACATTATATGATAAATGTATTTACATACTGGAAACTTATAAAAGTAAAATATTTTAAGTTTACAATGCATAAGTACAATTTTAATAAAGCTCCCACATGATAAAATGTTGTAAATCATTGATTGTTTTTTCTTTGTATATATATATAACTATGTTTCATTCACCTCTACTTGATAAATGTTTCCTCTCATTTTCCACTGCCTCAAGTGTACTGAGCAAATGTTAAAACATCAGAAGTTTGAATACATTTTTACTTTCCCTAAAGCAGTTCAGTAAGAATAAACAGTTTCTCTTAGCTAAAGTAATTGCTCTGTTTGCAACTGACAGGCAAGTTTTGTTTTGGCCAAGTTTGATAGATTGCTGTCATTGTTTAACTGGTAAAATTAAATGGATGAATCATCAGTCTTTTTCAGTTACGAAGACTCAGAACTGCTGATTTTTGCTTTCTATTCTCATTTACTGTAGCTGCAATTCAGTCTCTCCTTTCAGACCTCACCATCATATTAAAATACTAGTAAATCTCCCGTGGCACTGTTAAAATAAAGGAAGTTATTGTTGCTTAGTGAGATTGAGCGTAATCTGTCTCAATATTTTTGCCCATAAATCTCTATTGTAACATTTCTCCTGGACTGATACCTTGGTATGCATGTCCGAATTTCTGTTGACTTGTGATTCATGTTACTCTAATCTAAGGCTGATTTTACAATGTTCTGCTTAAGGAGCTGCCCCTTGCCCACTGCGGACTGCAGAATCAGGAAGGTAGGCCTCAGTGTACCGAATACTGAACTCCTGGTTCCTCAGGAAAAGGGTTTGAGGCCACGCTGTGTGCTGGCCTCATTAGCCATTGCAAAATGATTACATAGCAAATGCTTCTTGTGAATCCTGCCATCAAGGACCTCTCAATCCGATCCCCTGCCCTTATCGTACCAGAAGTGAGTGCCTCCCGTAAATTGGAGCCCAAGATCCAACAGTGTTGGCGAGCAAAACTGCATCAGTGCTTGGGCCCTGCAGTGCACCCTGAAGTTGCTACTGTCTCCAAAACGCTCTGTAGGATCCCAAAACACGCTCACATGCCTACACAGATGTCGAAGCAGCACTGCTGTATGCTCCGAAAGCTTGTGATTTAAAATAAAACTGTTGGACTATAACCTGGTGTTGTGCGACCTCTCAATTTCTTCCCATTCCTAGCAGGAAAGAAAGCATTTTTATTTAGATAGTGCCTTTCACATCCTCAGGATGTTCCAAAGCCCTTTACAGCCAATTAATTACTTATGAAGTGTGGTCACTGTTCTTTGGGAGGTAATTGCAGCAGCCAAATTGCACGCAATATCCTTCCCAAAGTGTGGAGCCCAATACTGCACATAGTTCTCTAACTGAAGTCTTATTAAGGTTTTATATAGGCTCATTATTACCTTGTGGCATTTATATTCTATTCCTCTTGTGATAAAACCCAGAATTCCATTAACATTTTTTGTTACAGCCTTATCAACCTGAGCTGCTGCCTTTAGTGTTTTGTAAACGTGTATCCCCAAATCTCTCTGCTCTTTCATAGCACTGAGCCTGCTTCCATGCAGAATATAATTACTGCTGTTATTTGTTTTTAACCAAAATGCACTCCCTCTAGGTCTATATCCAAATCATTAATCGACACAGTGAACGGAAGTGGGCCCAGTACTGAGCCCAGTGGGACACCACAACCAACTAACAACCACTCTGAAGAATTGCCCCTAATTCTTAATCAGTGTTTTCTTCCATCTAATCAATATTTAATCTAGTTTGCTAACCTTCTCCTAATTTCATATCCCTGCTCGAGGAAGAAGTCCTATACACATTCTAGGAATTCCATTTCCTTTTCCCATTAACTCCCTCTCTGACCCAATCGGTAAGTGGATAATTAAAACATCCCAGAAGAATAATTTTGTTGTTTCTGCTCATCTCACTATTCCGACTGCAGATTTTCTCTTCCATTTCCTTCCCACAATTTGGAGGTTTGTAATACACCCCAGCTAATGTAACAAACCCTTTTTTTTTAATGCTGCCTTTGGGAAGTTCTCCTATTGTCCTGGGCCAACATTCCTCCTCCAACCAACACCACAAAAGCAGATTAACTGGTCAATCATTTTCTTTTAGTGGGACCTTGATTTGTGCAAATTGGCTGCTGTATGTGCTGACATAACAATAATGACTGGACTTCAAAAATAATTTATTGGTTGTGAAGCACTTTGGGATATCCTGAGTACAATGATCAAGCACACTACAAAGCATAAGTTATTTCTTTCTAGACAAATATATTCAATTGTCATGTATATAGAAACATGTGTTTTATGGTGACCAGGGCTGTCACGTCGTCTCGTCTAATATTTTGAAAATATAGGACAATTACCAAATAATGCAAGTACCACAATTACATAACCATCACAAATTTCAACAATTAGGCAACTCTGGAAAATAAAGGGAACAAACCAGCTGCTACTAAATATATTTCTCTGACTCATCATGAAGAAAGGGACATTGTTACCTTAGCAACATGCATGAGATATTTATTTTCACAAGTTCCATATTAGCTGCAGTAACATACTAACAAAACAGTAGAAAATATTTCTTTATTTTCCTTCATTTTATCTAAAGCTGGTGGGTGATGCGACAGAAATATTTTCAAAAAAGATACAAAATAAGACAGTATGAGAATCATAAGAAATAAAAGGAAGTCTGTATATCTAAATTTATTCAAAGAGAACAGACTAAAAATTGAGTAGCGCCCTGGAATGTTCATGTAAAGTTTCTGTTAATGTGCTGTCAAACATTGAAATCTTTATTTTCAACACTTCGCGTTCTTGGACAGATTTGTGTGCACCTTTGGAAGTGTCTTAGTGAGTTGCAGCGAATGGTGATACATAACGGTACCCCCCGCAATGGTGGTGAGTGTGAAAGGAATGGCTTGGGCATTGTAGGGATGCTTTATGGTGTTGGTGTGGGGTGGTGCCAACCTGGCGCATCATGTGGCAGCCAGGGTGTGCAGCATCAAGTGAACTAAATCCCTGGGAGACTGGCGTGGAGGCGGGTTGACAGCAGGGTCCCGACCCGCTGGCAATCATTTCAAATTTCACAGCTGACCCGCCTCCGATCCCATCCTCTCAGCGCCGGTAAAATTCCGGCCTATGTAATTCTATGGATGTGTGCTAGGCTCAGGATTTTTTTTATCACAGATCAATTCCACATGGGATTAAATAGTGTGTGCAGTAGAAAGGCTCATCAAATGGCTCAGTTAGTAATTACACTACTTACATCCAAAACTCGGCTGCCCGTGTCCTAACTCGCACCAAGTCCCATTCACCTATCGCCCCTGTGCTCGCTGACCTACATTGGTTCCTGGTTAAGCAACGCCTCGATTTCAAAATTCTCATCCTTGTTTTGAAATCCCTCCATGGCCTCGCCCCTCCTTATCTCTGTAATCTCCTTCAGCCCCACAACCCCCCCCGAGATATCTGCGCTCCTCTAATTCTGCCCTCTTGAGCATCCCTGATCGCTCAACCTTTGGTGACCTTGCCTTCTGTTGCCTAGGCCCTAAGCTCTGGAATTCCCTGCCTAAACCTCTCCGCCTCTCTTTCCTCCTTTAAGACGCTCCTTAAAACCTACCTCTTTGACCAAGCTTTTGGTCACCTGCCCTAATTTCTCCTTATGTGGTTCGGTGTCAAATTTTTTGTCTTATAATACTCCTGTGAAGCGCCTTGGGACGTTTTACTTCGTTAAAGGCTTATATAAATAAAAGTTGTTGTTGTTGTTGTTATTGAACCATGCAGACCAGCAAGATCTCTGGTAAAATAAAAGTCCATGCTCCATATGCTGATTCCAGCTGGGAGGTAGTTAGGAGTGCTACATCCCGTCTCAGTGTACCTGATCTAGGGAGTGGAAAAATCAGACAGGGATTACTCTCCAGTGACCCCTGCTGAAAGCACGTGTATGTAGATATTGGCTAAACATAGACTCAAAGTCGGCTGTAATGCTCTTGATTCATTACCTAGGTTCATGGATGAAGAATAGACCACTTGGGCAAGGTACTGAAAGGGTGCCACTGTCTGGGGAACCATACTCCAATATAAGTCAGTCCCTCAGGAAAGGAGAAAATTGGACAAAAACACATTACACTATAATTACGCAGAAAGTGTTGTCATCCAGTTACCACCCTTATAATATTTGCCTGACTAAGCTGAAAATATGCATGGCCTGATTTTAAAAGCCCTGCCAACAATTTGCAATGCATGTATAAATCTCCTCTGTTTTTGAAATGTGCTATAGAAAACCACAAGTGTGTTATTTTCAACACAGTTAGAACGACATTGAAACATCAATAGTCCTGCATATTCTTTTCAAATTACATATTCATTACACAAAAGCGATATTTGTGATACAACTCGTGCCTGTTATAAATGATTGTCAAATCATGGAAGTTAGAATTCACCAACCTGGGAACTGAAGGTTTCTCAAAAATATTTTATAGTCAATATATATATATATGGATACCCTGAAGCCAAGGGACCTCGCAGTACCCAATATTAGAAAAGTACATTCCAAAGAAAATGAAAGTATGCAACAGTTCTTTATCAGAGAATGAAAATACTTTAAGAGGTTTATCCTGCATTGGAAGGCATTAGGGATATAAAGCAGATGCCACCAACTCTGAAATATTCACAAACTTATTCAGCTTCATAGTCTTAGGATTTCAAAATTGCACTAAAATAATTTTACAAAATCAATTTTCAGAAAATTTGCTTTTCCCAAATTGCTTGCCAAGTAATAACCTTTCTAAAATGTAGTCATATTGTCCCTAATAGTATCACAAAAATTGAATAATACTGCATGTATTCTCAAGGATAATTAACCCATTCATATCAAGTCTGCTAACCCTGTTTATAATACGGATAACAAATAAATCCTATTACACGTGATGTGAAAACCAGTGTTTGTGCTCGGTAGTTTATACCTCCACCAGCCACCAATGAAATGATTGTTTTAAAATACAATCAGGATCAGAATAGTTTATTTTCTAAGCCCTACTCTGCCAATATGTGTCCCCTTTATTGTAACATGATGTGCTGTAAACATCTATGGTTCTAAAATTGTTACTACATAAAAGAATGTGTTAGTAACATGACTAGCAAAAATATTTAGGGATTTGCTAAAATAGGGGGTAGTGCCAGAGCATCAGTTAACAGTGAATGTAGGGCCTTTATTTAAAAAGGCAGCTGGGAAATTCTGGGTAATGATAGACCAGATAAAATTCCACTTCTTTATTGCACAGCAGAGCTAATGGGCATGCAGTTCCAATTATCAAGGACGAAGTATTGCAGCATTTAGAGAGGTATAAGTTAATTAAAAAGAGTTTACTACAGGAATGTAATTCCAAAGTAACATAACAGAAAATTTGATAAAGAAATTAAACATGTGGAGAATGTAGATGTGAGACGCATAGGCCCGTAATTTCCGATAGGAGGCTTCCTGCCTGCGGATGCCTCCTATCGGAAAAAAATCTACGCTCTTACCTGAAGGCTCCTGTGGTCAGGACACTTCCGCTCCTGGGCCTCTACACAGTCGAAATGCACAGGGCCCACGTATCCCAGGGGCGCAGGTGGTTTGCAAGCGTCCCTGGGCTCACGTGGGCCAGGCCAGCCAATAGGAGAAGGGAATCTCCCTTCATATTTTTGACAGATAGACCTGTCAAATATATGAATGGAGATCACCCCAAAAAGACACAAAAAAATTTAATAAATAAAAAAAAAACCATCATGTTTTTAAAATGAGTTAAAAATTACATTAAATTAAATATTTTAAACAAAAATTTAATTTTTTGAAAAAAATAATTAAAGATTTTTAAGGGGCTAAAAATAAACTTAGCTTTTATAAAAGTATTTTAAAATTACAAATGAGAGAAATTAAAATTTTTTTTTTTTACTTTTTTTCAACTCTTTTACCAGGCATAAGAATTCTAAAGGTTTTCTGCGGGCAGAGGGGCTCCAGAAAGCGGAACTCTCCACCCGCAGAGGCCCTTCTCTTGGGCAGGCATCCGATCTGTCAAGAGCATTCTTGACAGATCGGAAATGCCGGTTTTCAGCGCATGCCTGAAACCGGCATTTCCGATGTCCCTACAGATGTGTACACAGCACGTACACACCCATAGGCATTGGAAAATATGGGCCATAGTCTTCAGTGAGGTATCTGATAATATGCTAATTGCAGGCACAGCAATCTAGAATATTTGCAATAGAATAACCAGGATATCATACAATAGCAAAATACTGCGGATGCTGGAAATCTGAAATAACAACAGAAAATGCTGGATACACTCAGCAGGCCAGGCAGCATCCATGGAGAGAGAAACAGAGTAACGTTTCAGGTCTGTGACCCTTCGTCAGGATATCATGTTCTCTGATGATGTGAGGAAGAGAAAAAGTACCTGAAGCAATTAATACATGATTGTTAGTGTACTATCTTCTGTGACAGTCCAAACTCTGGATCTCATACACAATAAACTGTGACCAACTGTTATTCTGTGTAGTTTAGCACGTCAACACTGCCATTTGTATGAGTTGGCTTATTTTCTTCATTGTTCATTTTTCACTATATTTCTTTGCAGTCACTTTTTTTCTGTTCAGGTAGGAAAGGTTAACTAAAGTAATGTCATGCCAGCTTTTCATCCACAGTGACCACTGTAAAAGCACCAGATGAAATGTAAGGCTTGTGGTGGGTTAAGAAAGAAACACTTCCCTCTAAGCTGCAGGAACATGAGAATTTTTAAAAATTCTAGTACAGGAGTTTTGAATTGAACAGATCTTTTCCTAAATTCTGTTTTTTTTGACTCAGTATATGTGATCCACAGTGTAGGTTTATACTCCCACATATTTGAATGTATAAAATGGCCTATTTTTGTTCCTGTCTGTCTCAGTCAAACACATATGCATCCAGAAATCACATGAAAGCTGTACATGAGTTGTAGATATAATAAAATATTATTGAACTGCATGCCAATTTGCTATGCAGTGAAATAAAGAAGTGGAATAACTCTGGGTGACCTCTTAGACAACCAGAGCCAAAATGCCTTGCAGCAGTGGTGGGAAGAAACCATTCACTTTAACAATCCTGAGGTAGATTTATTGAGTGAAATATTACAATTTGCTTTTCTACTAGTTCAACTCCCATTGGAATAGTTAAATAAAAATCTGGCTTGTCATTGCTTTATGAACAGTAACCACTGTTACAAGCAGCAGATGTAATTAAGGCTTGTGGTAAGTTAAGAAATCAATACTTCCCTAAAAGCTGGAGGAACCTGAGAGTTAGCAAATTAAACATACTGATTTGATCAAATGTAGATCAGTAAATGCCTCACAGTTCGTAAATTAGCAAATGAAACAATACTGATTTGCTGAAGTATAGATTAGCAAAAGCTTCACAGACACGCAGGGAAAAAAATTTCTCCAATGATTGGGCTACCTGTGCAAGGAGCTGCTAAATCCAGCTGTGTGCGTAGGGATAGCCAGGCTCTGACTGTCTTGCATCAACCACTATTAAGAACATGGGCTGCTTCCTCCTGTGATGGGAACCACCTTCGAATGTTAGTCACAGCGGGACCTGAGAGAAGAAAAATACAGCAGCATTGGAAATGGCCAGGCTGGAGGCCAGGCATAGTACAGTGTTTGGGCATTCTCCCTTTTTTTTCTTCTTCTTAAATCAATTAATCACAGTCATACACTCAGCGTAACAACCTGGTAGTGCATTCCAAACCACTCATCTGCAAAGTTATGCAGCATGCAGTAAGTCACTATCATACACAGTATTGACAGCACAGAAACAGGCCATTCGGCTGGACAGGTTCATGCTGGGTTACTCTTGTGGACTGCATGGCAGGATGCCATCAGAGCTGCCCAGGCATCAAAATTATTACTTGAGGATGACAATGATCTGTGCAATGAAGGGATCGAGTTGACCCATGGATCTGATTGTAGCACAGTTCAGCCACCAAGCATGGGTTCCTGAGAGGGGTCATGAGCCAAGTGTGCAAGGGCTCGACCTTCTCCCCAAGCAGCCATCCTCTCACTTGCTGTGCAGGGGCAAAGTGAGGGAGATGTGGGATTGTCACAGTATAAAAGCATGATGACAGCTGGAAGGATAGAGGACACAAGCTTTCCTAGTGCACTGCTGGTGATTACACATTAATGGAGCAGAAACCCTGTGATTCATGAAAGCATTGGGAACATGTGAAGGAGCACAACACATGCCTAAATTTCTGATATGCACTTCTGGCAAGTGAGGCTGCCTGGCCAGAGCAAAAGTTGGAAAATTATTTTGGTTCTGTGTGTAAAGCCACTTTGGTTCTCAGAGCAAAGGGTCTCTTACAGGAAGACTCATTGACACTGAACAAAAAATATTTTGAGCAGAATCCCAAAAACGTGCACTCAGAATTTATCTCCAGATAGATCCAGTTTTGTTTCCCGATTGAAACCCAAAGTGGTTCAGGAGCAAAATGATGTCCTACTGTTACACGTTGGAAGTGTGGTCCCACCTATTTGTATTGACAATCCGCAGGGCTCGATGTTTAAACATGATACATCAGGCCACAGGTTGTGGATTAACTGTGTGAACTGACTTGACGATTACGTGGCGGTGGTTTCCAGTCCCACTTCTGCAGAAATGAATCAGTCAGCAGAAAGAGGAATTCTCTGCAACCCTCACAAAAGCGTCACGGCCCGAGAGAGAGGGGAAAAAATTGATCGGTCATGTGACGGATCACGTGACCCACCGTTGGGCAGGCTGTCTCCAAACAGCGGGTCGTGTTGGCGCTGCGGGGTGAGCCCAGGTCGCCTCCCTCGCCAGGGTGATCTAGCCTTCCTGCGTGTGACAGCCATGGCCGAACGGACGCCCTTACTCAACTACCGGCTCTACACGGCGCCCGAGCCTGGCGGCGGCGCTCCCGGTGGAAGGAGGGAGGCTCAGCGCTCCCCGCCCAAGAAGCTGTCCACTTTCTTCGGGGTCGTTGTTCCTACTCTGCTGTCCATGTTCAGCGTGGTGCTCTTTCTGCGGATAGGTGAGTGCTGATTACTCTTCGGCTTGAACTTTCTCTTTCTCTCGAGTTTGTTACAATTTGATCCAGGGGTGACATTTTTGAACCTGGGAAATCCCTACTGACGTCAGCTGTAGTTGGGCGAAACTTGAGTTTGAAGAGTGCTGATTAAAGTGCTCTCTGGCTTCACTTCAAACTGCTCCAAAGCATGACGTTTTTGGTATGGGTTTATTAAAAAAAAACTACATAAGTATACCCTCAAAAATGTAAATAATTCGCTTAGGATATGTGCTGTGGTGCTTTGGGTTTACTCATAAACAAAGTAGTTTTTCATAGAATCATACAGCACAGAAGGAGGATGTTCTGCCCTTTGTGCCTGTGCCGGCTCTTTGAAAGCGCTATCCAATTAGTCCCACTCCCCTGCTCTTTCCCCATAGAGGTACAAATTTTTCCTTTTCAAGTATTTATCCAATTCCCTTTTGAAAGTTTCGATTGACTCTACTTCCACCGCCCTTTCAGGCAGTGCATTCCAGATCATACCAACTCGCTGCGTAATCTGGCTACCGACCCTCCTGCCAGCGGAATCAGTTTCTCCCTATGTAGTCCATCAAAACCCCTCATAATTTTGAATACCTCTATTAAATCTCCCCATAACCTTCTCTGCTCGAAAGAGAACAATTCCAACTTCTCCAGTCTCGCCGCATAATTGAAGTTCCTCATCCTGGTACCATGTTAGTAAATTGTCTTTGCACCTTCTCCAAGGCCTTGACATCCTTCCTAAAATGTGGTGTCCAAAATTGGAGACAATAGTCCAGTTGAGGCCCACTAGTGATTTATAAAGGTATAGCTAACATCCATGCTTTAGTACTCTATTCCTCTATTTGTAAAGCCAAAGATCTCATTTGCCTTTTTAACAGCCTTAAATATTTTGTACTTCAAGGCAAATGCGAAAACGACGATACAAGAATCGCATGTCCTTGTGACGACAAATCAGTACTAACAGTGGTTGTGGGAAACACCATCCCAACCTTGTTCTGGTGGAGTGTGAGGTGCAAAAAGACAAACATAATTATAAATCTCTAGATCCCTCCGTATTAAATGTGATGAGACACAACTCGGTGATGTCGTTAATAGTGAGGAGGATAGTAGCAGATTTCAGTAAGAAATAGACACTTAGAAAATCATATGATTAGGCAGAGTTAACATGGTTTTATGAAAGGGAAATTGTGTTTAACAAATTTAGTAGAGTTTTTTGAGGATATAACTAGCAGGGTTGATAAAGGGGAACCAGTGGAGTAGTATATTTGGATTTCCAAAAGGCATTTGATAAGGTGCCACATAAAAGGTTGTTACGCAAGATAAGGGCTCATGGGGTTGGGGGTAATATATTAGCAGGGGTAAGAGGATTGGTTAACGGACAGAAAATAGTAGGGATAAACGGGTCATTTTCTGGTTGGCAGGCTGTAACTAGTGGGGTGCCGCAAGGATCAGTGCTTGGGCCTCAGCTGTTTACAATCTTTATCAATGAGTTGGATGAAGGCACTGAGTGCAATGTATTCAAGTTTGCTAACAATAAAAAAGGGTAAGTAAGCTGTGAGGAGGACACAAAGAGCCTGCAAAGGGATAACCACATGTTAAGTGAGTGGGCAATAAGGTGGCAGATGGAGTACAAGTGGAGAGTATTCCATCACACTCCTGACTTGTGCCTTGTAGATGGTGGAAAGGCTTTGGGGAGTCAGGAGGTGAGTCACTCGCCGCAGAATACCCAGACTCTGACCTGCTCTTGTTGCCACAGTATTTATGTGGTTGGTCCAGTTAAGTTTCTGGTTAATGGTGACCCCCAGGATGTTGATAGTGGGGGATTCGGCGATGGTAATGCCATTGAATGTCAAGGGGAGGTGGTTAGACTCTCGCTTGTTGGAGATAGTCATTGCCTGGCACTTCTGTGGCGCGAATGTTACCTGCCACTTATCAGCCCAAGCCTGAACGTCGTCCAGGTCTTGTTGCATGCGGGCATGGACTGCTTCATTATCTGTGGAGTTGTGAATGGCGCTGAACACTGTGCAGTCATCAGCGAACATCCCCATTTCTGACCTTATGTTGGAGGGAAGGTCATTGATGAAGCAGCTGAAGATGGTTGGGCCTAGGACACTGCCTCGCGGAACTCCTGCAGCGATGTCCTGGGGCTGTGATGATTGACCTTCAACCACCACAACCATCTTCCTGTATACAAATGGTTAATTGACCAGTCCACTTTGTTCTTTCTGCTTTTGCGGTTTCACTCTTTTAAAATTAGAGATCATATTTAGCATTCCGTATAGCAGTTGATTTGAACCTTTGATTCTGTTGCCTGGGAAACGTGCTGGTAGTGGGTGAGTAATTGTGAACATAACAGACTCAAAATTGTTTTAGATGCTGCATCCAACCTAGTAGACCCGGTAAACTGAATACAGTCACTGGAGTACAATTTTGCTTGACTTCTTAATTCAGATACTTCCCTGTTTTCACCTGAACAGTTGTGTAGCAATATCAGCTATGGATAAAAATAATTTAGAAAATAGCACCTATCTAGAGGATGTCATTAGTGCTCTGTAACTTCTGCTTTTTATTCTGCATAGGGCCATGATCCTAATTTTGTGTATGATTAAAAGAATGAGGGAATTATGCAGACTTGAATCATTGGCCTTTTTTCCACTCTTAAATTTTTTGTAGGATTTCAGCATTGAGCCATGTTTAAATGCCAGCTTTGCTCAGTGCTAGCACTCTTGTCTCTGAATCGGAAGGTTGTGGGTTTAAGCCCAACATAATCTAAGCTAACACTTCCGTGCAGTTGTGCGGGAGCACTGCAGTGTCAGAGGTATTATCTTTCAGATGAGACATGAACCCAGGTCCTGCCTGCCCGCTCGGGTGGACATAAAATATCCCAAAAAGCAGAACAAGCTCGAGGGGCTGAATGGCCTACTCCTGTTCCTGATGAGATGCTCAACCAAGGCTCCATGTGCCTGTTCAGGTGGAGATCCCATGGCACTTTTTTGAAGAGCAGTGAGTTCTGCCAGTAAACCAACCAAGATTTCTCCCTTAACCGACACTCCCAAAACAGGCCATTTGTCTAATTTGCTGTTTGTGGACCCTTTCTGTGTTGGTTGCTTTGTTTGCCGACGTGATGATGACTACAATATTTTTTTTTAAAGCCAAGAAGTGAGGATGTGAACGGTGCTAAATAACTTTCCTTCCTTCCCTCCATCCACGTTCTCGAGGTTTTTGAGCAGCTTCAAAATGACTCCCATTAGTAAAATGCCTCCTCATTTTCTGAAACTGTTGACTCTTGGCTGTGGTGCAATTTGCTTGTCACCTTCTTTCTTTGTCTTTTCCATTTGGACATTCTTCTCACATCAACCTGGACAATGAATGTCAGTGAGCTATTTGACTGTAATGAGCATCATAACCAAGGCTTGTCTTGTCCACATAAGCACTTCTAGGTGGAGTTGCTGGATATTGGGATATTGCTGGATAGTATTCATGAGTGGAACCATTAGTGACTTGGTCTCCTCTCCCCGGGGTACACGGGCCACGTGTAGCCCCTCTGCTGCCATCCTAGCTGAGATCAGTGGCCTGGATTTAACTCCTGTTTGTTGCAGGAATCAATATCCATTGGAGTTTATTTTAGTAAATGAGTAATATCTGGTTCATTTCTTTTCACTGTTTCAAAACTTTTTTTCTTTGTTTTATTTGCTTAAATGTGTGGTGAATGTAGCGGTTTACCTCCGTCCTTCAGTTTGAGTTGCAATATGAATAGATTCTTCTCTATACACCCAGAACAGTCCTCTTAATGTAGTGCAAATGTGTTTCTTTTGTACAACAATAACCACTTTTTTTATTGTTGAAGGTTTTGTTGTTGGTCAAGCAGGACTGTATCAGACGATACTCATGTTCATTGTGGCATATCTCATCATAAGCATGACTGTACTGTCAGTGTGTGCTATCTCCACTAATGGAGCATTGGATGCTGGTGGTGCCTACTGTATCTTTTGCTGTGATGTTGTTTACAATTTCACTAACTTTATAAATTAACTCGATGACAATTTACACCATCTAAATTTAAGAGGTTCAATTGTATCAAGATTTAAACTGAAAAATAAATCCAATTTTAAAATGCATTGCAGGAAGACAATGATCTTTTCCAATGGCCAGTGCTAATCTAGTAAACTTGTCCCAGCAATTTTTTGTTGTTTCAGGTCAAAGAACCTCTTTGGTGAAAGAAATGACTTTTTTATCAATTTTATTTTCCTGCAGTTTCACCACCCACTCTGCTCGCATCTCTTGTAGCCTTTCATTTCACTTAGTAAGGTTGGATTGTAACTTTTAGAATTGGTAGCAGATGTCACACATAAAGGGGAGATTAATATGTCGGTAGGGAACATAAGAACAAGAGTTCTGACGAAGGGTCATCGACCTGAAACGTTAACTCTGTTTCTCTCTCCACAGATGCTGCCTGACCTGCTGAGTATTTCCAGCATTTTCTGTTTTTGTTTCAGATTTCCAGCATCCGCAGTATTTTGCTTTTGTATAAGAACAAGAGTAGGCTATTCAACCACTCAAGCCTCTTCTGCCATTAAATTACATCATGGCTGATCTGTACCTCAACTCTATTTACCTGCCTTTGATCTATGTCCCTTGATACCCTTACCTAATTAAAAAAAAAAATCTCTCGATCTCAGTTTTGAAAATGTCAATTGACCCAACATCCACAGCCTTTTAGGGGAGAGATTTCTATATTTCCACAACCCTTTGTGTGGGGGGAAAAAATGCTGCTTGATTTTAAATGAGAAGTCGCACAACACCAGGTTATAGTCCAACAGTTTTATTTGAAATCACGAGCTTTCGGAGCGCTGCTCCTTCGTCCTGACGTGATTTCAAATAAAACTGTTGGACTATAACCTGGTATTGTGTGACTTCTCATTTCTGTACAGTTGTAGCAGGACTTCCCTGCTTTTATACTCCAACCCCTTTTGAAATAAAGGCCAACATTCCATTTGCCTTTTTGATTACTTGCTGTACCTGCATGCTAACCTTTTGTGTTTCATGCACAAGGACCCCCAGGTCCCTCTGAACTGTAGCATTTTGTAATCACTCTCCATTTAAATAATAATTTGCTTTTTTATTTTTCCTGCCAAAGTGTATAACCTCGCACTTTCCCACATTATACTCCATCTGCCAAATGTTTGCCCACTCACTTAGCCTGTCTATATCCCTTTGCAGGTTCTTTGAGTCCTCTGCATAACTTGCTTTCCCACCCATCTTTGTATCATCCGCAAACTCGGTCCCTTCATCCAAGTCATTAATGTAGATTGTAAATAGTTGAGGCCGCAGCACCGATCCCTATGGCACCCCACTAGTTACCGTTTGCCAACTGGAAAATGACCCATTTATCCCGACTGTGCTTTCTGTTAGTTAGCCAATTCTCAATCCATGCTAATATATTACCCCCAATTCCGTGAGCTCTTATCTTATGCAGTAACCTTTTATGTGGCACCTTATTGAATGCCATAATAGTGCTTCCACAATATATAAACCCCTTCGTAGGACCACTCTTGTATAATATTAGTTTGACGAGATTTCCTGCCATGTTCATCCTAATGTAAAGGCAGAGACCAAAAAGAAGGGGGAAAAAAATTATTATTTCATACTTCCCTGAACAAAAAGGTGTGCTGACTGCTGTCAACTTCTACAAGAAATCAGAATAGATTGGCCTTGCTTCATGTATGTATCCCTCTTGTGCCACCACACGTGACACCACTTGCATTCTGCTCTAATAGTGTGTTAAACGTGTATCGGCCCCAAGCATGCTAAGTCATGTTTGCAGCTGCAGACATGATGCCATTGCTGATCAGGACCAAGATTAAAGTGCATGCTGCTGAAACTCCATCCATTTCCTCATCACTTTCAGGTTCAACTTTTCTAATGTTTCCTTGCCGCTTCCTGAACTCCACCTTGTGCAAACTAACTCGTACGTGCCCATCATCGCTGTTTGCCAACCTCCACTGACTCCTTTCCCCCAGTACATTGTTTTTAAATTCCTCCTCCTCATTAACAAATAAGCCTCCTTGACTTTACAGAGTTCGGGTGGTGCAACTTCTTTCAACCCTGGTCTAGCTCTGGTCTGTTGTGCATTTTCCTTTCTTCTCTGCTCCACTATTGGTGGCAGAGCCTTCAGCCATTACACCCCTACACTCTGGTATTCTCTTAGTAAAAACCCTTTCCCTTATTGCATCTCTCCTTACCTTCAAAACCTACTTCCTGGAACACATCTTTGGCTGTCTTCCATAATATCTTCGATCTGCTTAGTGTGACTTTCTTTATTTACCCTCTTCATAGGGGCATTTCACTACACTTTATGTACATGCATATTGCTGGTAGTGATGGCGTTTCAAGGTAAGGTGAAACACTTGTACCACAAAATTCAGCAGAACTACACCTGGAGGCTATAACTTTTTTGTCATTTTTACTGTTTGGCTAGAAAAGCCCTTACCCCATCCTCCCCAATATTCACAAGAATATTGATCTTCAAAACAAAGTGAAAACTACAAAATTACAGCAGATAAATTTGTGGTATAAACCTCCAATGGTGGTGTAAAATATGTCATCAAAATGATTTTCCTGTGTTTATTAAGAATGCAATTTTCAGCTCTTCTCAAAAAACTCATTACAAGAGGTCTCAGGATGTTTTTATTTTTTTTTTAAAAACTGATCATCCAGACATTTCGAGATGCAACAAAATAATTTGCCAAATGGATAATGGCTAAACATTAGTACAGTATTCGGAGCACTTATCCTGCTTTAATCAATTAACTTGTATAACTAGGAATTGGTGAAGTGTGAAGGAACAGACAGTAAATTAAATGAGGTGTGAAATTGACCTAAGATTGAAGGATAAAGAACATGGGCCTGAATTTGCTGAAAACTTATGCCATAGGAATGGCGCATCTACAACATTATGATGGTGCAGAAATTATGGCATGAGTGACTTATACCGTTACATGCACCATGCCATCATCTGGGAATTTTGCGCTGCTGCACAGAGACCCTCAACAAAAAAGTTGTACAGCTAATTATCATAGCTCCACTCCCCACTAAAATCAGTGGTGAGATTGAGTTTGCTGAATTAACACCACCTTCTTCTTAGGCAGTCCCTCAGAACTGAGGATGAATTGCTTCCACATTAAAAATGAGTTCGCAGGTGACTGATGAGTCCAATGCGGGACCTACAGTCTCTGTCACAGGTAGGGCAGACGGTGGTTGAAGGGGTGGGTGGGTGGGGTGCTTGGGTTGACGTGCGCTCCTTGCGCTGCCTGAGCTTGGCTTCCGCTTGCTCCCGGCGAAGAGACTCGAGGTGTTTGGCGCCTTCCCGGATGCTTCTCCTCCACTTTGTGCGGTCTTGGGCCAGGGATTCCCAGGTGTCGGTGGGGATGTTACACTTTTTCAAGGAGGCTTTGAGGGTGTCCTTGAAGCGTTTCCTCTGCCCACCTGGGGCTCTCTTGCCGTGCCGGAGCTCCGAATAGAGCGCTTGTTTTGGGAATCTCGTATCGGGCATGCGGACAATGTGACCTGTCCATCGGAGCTGATCGAGCGTGGTCAAAGCTTTGATGCTGGGGATGTTGGCCTGAGCGAGAACACTGACGTTGGTGCGCCTATCCTGCCAATGGATTTGCAGGATCTTGCGGAGGCAGCGTTGGTGGTACTCTCCAGTGCTTTGAGGTGCCTGCTGTACATGGTCCATGTCTCTGAGGCATACAGCAGGGCGGCTATCACTGCTGCTCTGTAGACCATGAGCTTAGTGCCAGGTTTGAGGTCCTGGTCTTCAAACACACTCTTCCTCAGGCGACCGAAGGCTGCACTGGCACACTGAAGGCAGTGTTGGACTTCGTCGTCGACATCTGCCCTTGTTGATAGTAGGCTCCCGAGGTATGGAAAGTGGTCCACGTTGTCCAAGGCCTTGTCGTGGATTTTGATAATCGGGGGGGCAGTACTGTGTGGCTGGGGCAGGTTGGTAGAGGACCTTTGTCTTACGGATGTCTAGTGTAAGGCCCATGCTCTCGTACGCTTTGGTGAAGGTGTTGACGATGGTTTGGAGTTCGACCTCCGAGTGAGCGCAGACGCAAGCGTCGTCTGCATACTGTAATTCAACGACAGAGGATGGGACGACCTTGGATCTGGACTGGAGGCAACGAAATTAACACCACTGTGATCGCCACAGCCATTTAGAGAATGGCACGAGAGGGCTCAGAATCAGTGAAGTAATCAATCGATCAGCATGATTCCACACAGTTTGCATGAAGTTCGCCCTAAATAAAATTCCCTGGGTCTAAAATGTTGAGAGTTTCTCTCAAATGCAGCTATTTTGGAACAACCTGATTACTTTACACGTACTGATTTATTTAAAAACATATCTAGTAACGGGAGATGCAAGGACTTCCTGACGTCATTCGGTGTGGGCTAGACAAATCTCCTTTCAGACTAGTCCATCTTAATGTCAGGAAAGGAAATATCAAATGCATTTGGTAAAATTGTTTATTTGTTAGAAGTGCAGTTTGTTAATAATTGAACCGCTTTTAATTTTTCGACTTCTCTCTCTCTCAATCCCATCTTTCTTTCCCTCTGTTTATTTCACTTTCTGTAATTTACAGTAAGTTCCAGTGCAAAATCCTATAGATAGTCTGTGTGCAAGTGTAATGAATGGCCTATGCCGTTCGATCGCTGCGGAGTGTAAAATCCGGCCCAATGAAATGCACACGAAGGAAAAAAAAGCTATCTTCATTTATGCTAATTAATTAAAAAAATGGGAAACCTACAGGAATTGTTTAACTCTTTTTTACTTTAATGGAAACATTAAATAACCTGTTGTTGCGTTCTGTGATGGGCACTGGTACCTTGGATGTGTATCCGATATTGGCTGCGCCTCTCCCGATCAGCCGCTTTGTTCACTGCGGAATATTCAAATTATTTCTCCAGCAAATTATGGCGTGAATTCGCCACTGGAGGATCGGGGAGCACAATGCTCTAACTTAGGGCATTTGTCACCAATATCGCCATTGCAGCAAATTCCGGGCCCATGTTCTATACCAGAAAACTGGTCAATTTTATACTAGTACCCTAAAACTGATTCACTTCAATTAACAAGAGTGTGTAGGAAAAATGGATATTTAATAAACTTTAATGTGATATAACAGACTAAATGGGGTTTCTTACTTGCAATGTTATGACCTTCTTCTAGTATATATCATGGAGAGACATGGGATAACGTCTGTATTTGTGCTTGCCTGCATGCACAGAGTTCTCTTCACTGGCATCTAAATGGTTACATTTTGATGTTAGTGGATGACTCTGTACTAACATTACAAAAATTCAAAAGTGAATTTGAAAAGTTGCTAAATACTCATCTGATTTTGCACTCGGTGGCTTTTAGCATGCATCTAGCGTGAAACCAAAGCAGTGCGACAACTTCCTACATGCGATATGCGACAATGCACATTGTGTAGATTATGAATAATCATTCGGCTTTCAAAAAAATGTTTTGCAGTTTTTCCTTTACAGATGCTTGTGGTCAGATATGATCAGTCGAGCATTGGGTCCAGAATTTGGCGGCAGCATTGGGCTCATGTTCTTCTTTGCAAACATATGTGGGAGTGCTCTCTATATCTTGGGACTTGTTGAGTCCATCGTTGACATTTTTGGATTGCCCCCAGGAGGTAAGCACATGACTTTAGATCAGTTGCCCAAATTCTATTTTGGATTTTGCATTTCTTTAAAATTTTATACACGTTTTTAATTATGGTTGGGTGTTATTTACACACTTCTGCATTGTTTATTTGGCAAAAAAATGTAAGCTGAAAAACGGGGATTGATTGGTAAGCTGGTGTAACGTAAAATATGGATTTAATGTCCCCATGTTCTTAAACTAAAACCACAACTGAGTGAATTGGGATCACTGGTGGAGCAGGGGAGCTTGTCTTCTGCTGGCTATTCCTAAATATATTCATCCAGCTGTGTCTGAAATTAAGAGACCATTTTGTATTGCGCTAAAAAGGTGTTTCATTTATCAAAACCGTTCAGTTACAGTATAGATAGTATTTTGGAAAGCCTCTCTGGATTGAAGGATCTGTCTTGATGGGAGGTGTATCTTTGTGATGAAGAAATCAATGAGCTCTTCACACTTATTGTGAGGGTGGAGAGGCCATGTGTGCGAGATTTAAGGAAGCGGTTAGTATTGGCGAGAAGGAACCTTCTTTGCACTCCAGAATGATCCCAGAATAGTAGCTGGTTTTGGCAGAGGAGGCCGAATCCTGCTAGATTTTGATGTAGTCCAGCCAGATCTGGCAATGGATGGCTAAGCTGTTTATGCACCAGGTGCGCTCAATTTGGGCCCCTTGACAGAGCAAAGATGGGGGCCATCTCAGACGGAATGACCAGATGTGAGATGAAGATTTTGCTGAAGTTGAGGGAATTGGCGAACAAATTAGAAATGCATGTAACAAGGGAAATACGGTAATCATGGACTTTAATCTACATATTGACTGGGCAAATCAAATTACCACTAATGGTGTGGAGGACGAATTATTGGAATGCATGCGAGATGGTTTCCTGGATCAGGATGTGGAGGAACCAACCAGGGAACAGGCTATTCTGGATCTGGTACTGTGTAATGAGAAAAGGCTAATCAATAATCTTGTGGTAAAGGGGCATTTCGGGACAAGTGACCATAATATGATTGAATTTTACATTAAGTTTGAGACTGATGTAGTCCAATCTGAAACTAAGGTCTGCAATCTGAACAGAGGAAACTACAAGGGTATGAGGGTCAAGTTGGCCATGGTAGATTGGGAGACCACACTAAAAGGTATGAAGGTGGACAGACAATGGCTAACATTCAAGGAAATAATGCATAATTTGCAACAAACATATATTCTTCTCGGGTATAAAAACCCAAAAGGAAAAGTGATCCAACCATGGCTAACAAAAGAAATTAAAGCTAGTATTAAGTCAAAGGAGGAAGCTGATAAAGTTGCTAGAAAAAGCAGTCAGCCTGAGGATTGGGATCTTTTGAGAAATCAGCAAAGAGGGACCAAGAAATTGATAAAGAAAGGGAAAATGGAATATGAGCACAAATTAGTGCAAAATATAAAAATGGATTGTAAAAGCTTCTATAGGTATGTGAAAAGGAAAAGACTGGCGAAGGTAAATGTAGGTCCTTGACAGTCAGAGACGGGAGAATTTATAATGGGGAATGAGGAAATGGCAGAGAAATTAAATAAATACTTTGTTTCTGTCTTCACGGAGGAAGACACAAAAAACCTCCCAGAAATACGAGAAAACCAAGGGTATGGCGAGAATGAGGAACTTAAAGAAATTATTATTAGTAAAAAAAGCAGTACTCGCAAAATTAATGGGACTAAAAGTCGATAAATCCCAAGGACTGGATGACCTACATCCTAGGGTTTTGAAAGAGGAGGCCATTGGGATAGTGGACGCATTGGTTGTCATCTTCCAAAATTCTATAGATTCTGGAACGGTTCCTGCAGATTGGAGGATAACAAATGTAACCCCGCTATTTAAGAAAGGAGGGAGAGAGAAAAAGGGGAACTACAGACCTGTTAACCTCACATCAGTAGTTGGGAAAATGTTGGAATCTATTATAAAGGATGCAATAACTGGACACTTAGAAGCTAACAGTAAGATTGGGCAGAGTCAACATGGATTTATGAAAGGGGCAAACCTATTGGAATTCTTTGAGGATGTAACTAGTGGAGTAGATAAAGGGGAACTGGTAGGTGTGGTATATTTGGATTTTCAGAAGGCCTTCGATAAGGTCCCACACAAGAGGTTGGTGAACAAAATGAGGGCACATTGAATTGGGGGTAATATACTAGCATAGATTGAGAATTGGTTAACAAACAGAAAACAAAGAGTAAGGATAAATGGGTCTTTTTCAGGATGGCAGGCTGTGACTAGTGGGGTACCGCAACGATCGGTGCTTGGGTCCCAGCTATTCACAATCTATATCAATGATTTGGATGAGGGGACTAAATGTAACATTTCCAAATTTGCTGATGATACAAAGCTAGGTGGCAGTATCAGTTGTGAATAGGATGTGAAGAGGCTTCAGGGGGCTCTCGACAGGCTCAGTGAGTGGACGAGAACATGGCAGATAGAATATAATGTGGATAAATGTGAAGTTATCCACTTTGGTAGAAAAAACAGAAAGGCAGAGTATTTCCTAAATGGTGAAAGATTGGGGAATGCAGATGATCAAAGGGACCTGGGTGTCCTTCTACATGAGTCACTGAAAGTGAATGTGCAGTGCAGCAAGCCATTAGGAAAGCAAATGGTATGCTGGCCTTCATTACAAGAGGATGTGAGTACAGGAGTAAAAAAGTCTTACTCCAATTATATAGGGCCTTGGTGAGACCACACCTGGAGTACTGTGTACAATTTCGGTCTCCTTACCTAAGGAAGGATATACTTGCCATAGAGGGAGTGCAACGAAGGTTCACGAGATTGATTCCTGGGATGGCGGGACTGTCGTATGAGAAGAGATTGAGTAAACTAGGCCTGTATTCTCTTGAATTCAGAAGAATGAGAGGGGATCTCATTGAAGCATACAAAATTATTACAGGGCTTGATAGGGTGGATGCTGGGAGAATGTTTTCCTTGGCTGGGGAGTCTAGAACCAGGGGCCACAGCCTCAGGATAAAGGGTAGGCCATTGAGGACTGAGATGAGAAGAAATTTCTTCACACAGAGGGTGGTGAATCTTTGGAATTCTCTACCCCAGAGGGCTGTGGAGGCTCAGTCATTGGGTATATTCAAAACCGAAGTCGATAGATTTCTGACTAGTAAGGGCATCAAGGGATATGGCGATAGGGCCGGTGAATGGAGTTGAGGCAGAAGATCAGCCATGATCTCATTGAATGGCGGAGCAGGCTCGAAGGGCCGAATGGCCTACTCCTGCTCCTATTTCTTATATTCGACATAAGTTGCATATGTAATGTGGGGAATGCAGGGCCAAAGGCTAGGCAGTTATAAGTTTGGTAGTACAGTTGTAAGTGACTTGGGGTGATAATCACTTCTTTATAGTATGATAGCTAACTTGAAGAGAAACTTGAATTTCCACAAAGTGCTTAAGGATATTGGTCTGACAATTCCCTGTTCAGTCCAGGCAAACCAGTCACTCAGGACTGCTTTCACACACCTGGCTTCTTTGTGTGAAGGAATGGTCTGTGGTTACCCAGCTTGCTTTTCTTCCTCTTGTGGGGAAGAGCTAGGTATTTTGTTGAGTCATTCCTACATTAGAATGGGTGAGATGAACTCACTGGTGAATTGTTAATGCAAACCCACATCTTGCCACTCCATTGTTTACTGCTGGCAAGACCAGGAACAACTTCTGAGACAAAACAAAAGTGGGCAGTGGCCTTCATGTTCTGTTCTGACCCCCTCCAATGACGGCTAGTGGCAGCAATAACTTGAGAGATGTGTGTTTCTGTTGACTTTGTATTGAGATTTACAGAGGAACAACTATCCTATTGATTGAGACAATTAAATCTTTAATGTCACTTTGTGGACTTCTGCAGTTGTCCAAGCCATACAAGTTAAAATACAACTCTAATTTTACAGGAAGTAGGATGCTTGCAGTATATTGCTAATTGAACCACTGTCTCTTACAGGGCACGCCACAGGTATTCAAGTTCTTCCTTATTCCTACTGGTATGATCTTCTCTATGGCACAATGGTTCTTATCCTCTGCCTTCTCGTGTGCTTGGTTGGAGCTGACATCTACGCAAAAGCCTCCTTTATAATTTTCATTGTTGTTATTGTGGTACTTAGCACAATATTCATCAGCTTTTTTGCAGTGTCACCAAAATCGATTAACATCACAGTGTCATTAGGGAACAGCTCAGAATTTTTCGAGGCTTCATTCACGGGATTTAAACTGTCAACTCTGAAGAGCAATCTTCCACGTAAGTTACTCCTAAGACTAGGTGGTAATGTAAGTTCATCCAAAATGCCTATAGGCTGAAACAGTATTAGCGCGACAATGTTTTGTGACTACTTATTTGCATTTATTCCAGTTTATATATAGTTAAAATGTTTAATTAAAACTTGTCTCAACACTTTGTATTCAGTTTAATTACTGAAGATAACTGATCCACATTGACCTTCTGCTGTGAACGCAGAAGATCATTTTAAACTTTTCTTTCGCGCTTTACTAAGTAAGTTTTTTTTTTCCTCCTCAACTAATATAATTTTCTAACATGTAAATTACTGGTGACCAAAGTTATTGTTATTCAGAGTGAACAGTCCAAAAACTTTTCCCAAGCTTTCTCGAAACTGCTGTTACATCGGTCAGCTAACTCAAGATTGTAATAAGAGCAGCACCGAAGCTAATAGTTTCAAACTGTTTTATTGCATTGTCTCCCATTTCCTCTCGTGTGTCCATGTTATGGTCCATACCCCTATTCGGAGTGTGAAGTGGTGAATTGTTCCGAGACCATTGCTGCTTTGTGTTGGGGCCCATGAGAGTATTCAAGAGCAATCGTCCCAGATTGGTCATTAACTGTGTGCAAAATTGTAGGTGCAAACTCATTCCAAATTGCTGTCAACCCAATGTTGGATGAACCTGATGGCTTTGTTCCTGCTGGATCATGAAACCACTTTGCGTATAGTTGGGACAATTTCATAAGCAGGAAGCACAGGAAAAATGGCACTAGCTCTTCTGTTGTCAGTTATGCGTTTGAGTTCTTTGCCATGCCTAATGTGTAGAGCAAGACTGCAGCGGAGGTGAAAAGCAAAGGCAGCCATATCTTTTTTCACCTCCCCATAAATTCCAATTACTTTAAATAGTTTTTCTTCAGACTGGATGTTCAATTAAAAAAAAAAATAGAAGCTCAATCAGTTTTGCCTCCATTTCTCTCTGCAGCTGAGTACATAGCAGACTACACGACTGGTACCATGATGAATTTTGCTGCCGTATTTGCAGTAATGTTCAATGGATGCACTGGTATTATGGCTGGATCCAACATGTCGGGTAAGGTTCAAAGAATATTTGAAGTGTAATGTGGGTGTAAACTGTATTCATAAATTTGTTAATTGTACATTGTGTGCACATCAATTAAATGATTACGTTGAATTTCTAATATTTTGGAAAATAGGCTTCTGTTCGATGCTGCTGCACTGTTAGCCGATACGTTTACAAAAATGTTTGAATGTCTTGTGATGCATATAACACTATCAGCAATATTTATTGCATGGTAGTTTATAAGGATTTAGTGTTTTCAGTATATATTACAATATTTTTTATGGTGCTAAATCTATAGTGGCACTTTTGTTGCTAAATCGTTTGTTGAACAATATTTGTTGGTTGCAAATGTCTGTTTTCTGTGCAACTTGAAAAATTCAATAAAGTTAGGGTTACAAGAAAGTTAACTGAAGTCATAAATCCTTGCTTTGATGTAATTTTCAGGTGATTTAAAGAACCCCAGTTATTCTATTCCCAGAGGCACTATTACAGCTGTAATTTTTACGTACATCATATATAATATTTTATCTCTCATGGTCAGCTGCACTTGTGAGAGGTGAGTCTAATTTTTCTTTTTTGTTACGTCCTAATCTCTCTTTGTTGATGAATAAACAATAGCTCCATGCGGTTCGCACAATAGGTGCTGACCCTCTGTCTTTTTACAGTTATAACTAAGTGGAATTATGATTACAAAGCAAAAATGTTAAAAGTATGTTTGTTCCATTTTTGCTTTTTCTGCTTAAGAATTATTGCAATAGCCACCTTTTTAAAGTATTTGTCTGGGAGAAGGTGAGCCTAATTTTCAGAGAGCAGTATACAGTAATATATAAGTTAACCTGGGCTGCTTCACTTACCATGCCTTTTCGGGTGTATATGTTAATTCCCTCATAATGTTGAGTTAAAATTCCTCAAAGCCAATTCAGTTGATATCAACAATCAGATTAAATTTCTTTTTAAATCGAACAGAAAAGAATGACACATTTATTTATGGTCCGGGTACTCCTTAAAGATACAATAACATATATTTATTTATATATAAACTTTAAAAAATCACCAATTGATTTAATGTGTATTGTGTTACAGGATATTGTCCCCATAAACTATTGTTCTTGTTTAGTAATATTTTGTGGTGTTAACTGTTATGCTATTGTGTAATCAGAAACTATGCATTGCAAACAGTCTTTTTGGAAGGAATGTTAAGGCACACTGACTTCTATGAATGGAATAACCTGAAAACCTCTGTGCAACAGAGCACAAGGATGGATAGCTTCTGCTGTATTCGCACCCTAAAGCAATGCAATTCTGTGACTTTAAATAGTTTTCACAAAACATTACTGCTGGGATGTGGTTTGAAAGTACGCCTTAGTTTTATTAGTGTTCTTTACAACAATAATTTACCTTTACATAGTGCCTTCAGCGTAAAGAATAGCCCAAGACGTTTCTCAGATAGGCGGGAAGAAAATCTTTTTCGCTTGACATCGAGGAGGGATTAGGAGAAGTTGAATTTTAGAGATGGAAAAGTTGGAAACGTAGAAAATATAGATTTTAAAAAAATGACAAATAAGGATGATGGGAAAGCAGAATTATCCTCTTAATTAAAATTGTGTTAGCTATTTTAGTTCCATAGGATTACATTTATTGTAACTAAATCAAATTATTAAGGGCCAATCGTTGTTTCAGGCTAACTAGAAATATCTATTCCCACTGCTTTTTTCCTTGTTTTTTGCCTTCCTGAAGGTTGTGACTCATGCTAGGCTACAGGTGTGAGCTTCAGCTGTGAGTGTTATCAGGCTGTACAGTGGGGGTAGGTTGGTGGAAGAGAATCAATGCTGAGCCCGATATCCACATATCTGCACTATGCAGAGACTTGAAGTAGTACCTCTAGCTGATGGTTTCCCCCTGTCTGTCTCTCTCTCTCTCTCTCTTCCTCACATCCAGCCCAGGAATATTGTAGAACAATTGTGCCTACCCTCACAACACCTCAGTTAAGCTAGACTAAGTCAACACAGACTTCTTTATTATTTAGAGTCAGACCATTCATTCAGCTGCCTGCCCTAGCCCTGATCCTGTGTCCTTCTCCAGTTTCTCTTCCATCTCTGTTCATGGCTATTTTTTGATTTTTTGATCTGTGAAATGCAGTGGGACTCTTTTCTACATGAAAGGCGCTCTGTAAATGCAAGTTGTTTTTGAGACTAGGCCTGAGATTTTCCTTGTCTGTTTGGTTCAGTGCTGCACCGAATCGCACTGAACCAATGGGAGTCAAATCATGCATTTGCAAAAATGGGCAGTCATTTTCACTAGGTCACAGCAATCCTGATGTGCAAATTAATAGATGTAATGGTTGAGTGATTTTTGCACAGTACCTTTTTATGACTTTAAATGTTCTTTTAGTTAAACTGAACTGAAATGCACTCTTTAAGTTGAATTTATTTCAAACATGTGACTAACAGCAGGTTATTTTGTTCCAAGCTTTTACCCATTAGAGAAGAAATGTTATTCTGTCCGCACATCAGTCATTTTAGCACAATGCAGTCAGATCATTATGCTCCCTTAAAAGAAAGCATTTAACCTCTCATGCTTTTATACACCACCTTCCAGTGCAATTAGTTTCTGTTGTAGAGATCCAGCATTCTCAAATTGATGAATGTATCTTACATTTTTACATAATAGTCTAACTCTCTTATGTGGGTCACCTTCATTTGTTCTGTAATAAATTCTGCAAAACCACAAATCAATTATTGCTCTGCTTACTGGATTAGACAGTAGGATTTTAGGAAAAAATAATAGAATGTTATGCCTATTATGAAATTCCATTAACATCCTGAAACATATTTTATGTGAAAGGCATGCTACATTTCAAATAAGCAATATTTATTTTAGTGACTTGTGATATCTAGATAATATCAAAATTAAACTTATGGTGTAAAAAGAGAAAATGCTGGAAATACTCAGCAGGTCAGGCCGCATCTGTGGAGAGAGAAACAGAGTTAACGTTTCAGGTCGATGACGAAGGGTCATCGACCTGAAACGTTAACTCTGTTTCTCTCTCCACAGATGCTGCCTGACCTGCTGAGTATTTCCAGCATTTTCTCTTTTTATTTCAGATTCCCAGCATCTGCAGTATTTTGCTTTTGTATTAAACTTATGGTGATTCCTTTTGCAATTTAAAAAAAAAAAGATTTGTTTTGCAAAATCTTTGTGCAACCTTTATGCTTAACAAGGTCCGAAGAAAAAAGTTTCCACTTGAAATGATGAGCAGTCTTTTCTGTTTCAGATGCTGACTGATCTGAATATTGTATATCCAATATTATCTGTTTTTCTTTCGAGAGTATAGTGATGGAAATGTATTTTTCCCTCTTTATCTACAGTTTCCAAAAGCGATTATTGAACAAATTAAATGTGACAAAACATTTCCTGCATTGCTCCAGTAGTATGCTTTTTAAAAATTCATTCACGGGATGTGGGCCTCGCTGGCAAGGCCAGCATTTATTGCCCATCCCAAAGTGCCCTTGAGCAGGTGGTGGTGAGCCGCCGCCTTGAACCGCTGCAGTCCATGTGATGAAGGTACTGCCACAGTGCTGTTAGGGAGGGCATTCCAGGATGTTGACCGATTGCCAAGTCAGGATGGTGTGTGACTTGGAGGTGGTGGTGTTCCCGTGCACCTGCTGCCCTTGTCCTTCTAGGTGGTAGAGGTTGCGGGTTTGGGAGATGCTGTTGAAGAAGCCTTGGCGAGTTGCTACAGTGCATTTTGTAGATGGTACACACTGCAGCTATGGTGCGCTGGTGGTGGAGGGAGTGAATGTTTATGGTGGTGGATGGGGTGCCAATCAAGCGGGCTGCTTTGTCCTGGATGATGTTGAGTTTCTTTAGTGTTGTTGGAGCTGCACTCGTTCAGGCAAGTGTACAGTGTTCCATCACACTCCTGACTTGTGCCTTGTAGATGGTGGAAAGGCTTTGGGGAGTCAGGAGGTGAGACACTTGCTGCAGAATACCTAGCCTCTGACCTGCTCTTGTAGTTGATGGTGAGGGATTCGACGATGGTAATGCCGTTGAATGTCAAGGGGCGGTGGTTGGACATTCTGGTTGGAGATAGTCATTGCCTGGCACTTGTGTGGCGTGAATGTTACTTGCCACTTATCAGCCCAAGCCTGAATTTCGTCCAGGTCTTGCTGCATGCGGGCATGGACTGCTTCGTTTTCTGAGGAGTTGCGAACGGAACTGAACACTGCAATCTTCAGCCAACATCCCCACTTCTGACCTTTATGATGGAGGGAAGGTCATTGATGAAACAGCTGAAGATGGTTGGGCCGAGGACACTGCCCTGAGGAACTCCTGCAGCAATGTCGTGGGGCTGAGATGATTGGCCTCCAACAACCACAACCATCTTCCTTTGTGCTAGGTATGACTTCAGCCAGTGGAGAGTTTTCCCCCGATTCCCATTGACTTCAATTTTACTAGGGCTCCTTGATGCCACACTTGGTAAAATACTGTCTTGATGTCAAGGGTGGTCACTCTCACCTCACCTCTGGAATTCAGCTCTTTTTGTTCATGTTTGGACCTAGACTGTAATGAAGTTGGGAGCCGAGTGGTCCTGGTGGAACCCAAACTGAGCAGCGGTGAACAGGTTCTTGGTGAGTAAGTGCCGCTTGATAGCACTGTCGACGACACCTTCCATCACTTTGCTGATGATTGAGAGTAGACTGATGGGGCGATAATTGACCAGATTGGATTTTTCCTGCTTTTTGTGGACAGGACATACCTGGGCAGTTTTCCACATTGTCAGGTAGATGCCAATGTTGTAGCTGTACTGGAACAGCTTGGTTAGAAGCATGGCTAGTTCTGGAGCACAAGTCTTCAGTACGACAGCCAGGATGTTGCCTGGGCCCATAGCCTTTGCTATATTCAGTGTGCTCAGCTGTTTCTTGATGTCACGTGGCGCCACAATTTATAATTTGCTGCAGCACTAGTGTGACCATTCCCATTTCTCTCATAGAAACATAGAAACCTAGAAGATAGGAGCAGGAGTAGGCCATTGGGCCCCTCGAGCCTGTTCCGCCATTTAATGAGATCATGGCTGATCATCCAAATTCAGTACCCTGTCCCTGCTTTCTCCCCATAGCCCTTTAGCCTTAAGAAATATATCTAACTCCTTCTTTAATCTATTTAATGAATTGGCCTCAACTGCCTTCTGTGGCAGAGAATTCCACAGGTTCACCACTATCTGGGTGAAGAAATTCCTCCTCCTCAGTCCTAAATGGCTTACCCCTTATCTTAGGCTGTGACCCCTGGTTCTGGACACCCCCGCCATCAGGAACATCCTTCCTGCATCTAGTCTGTCTAGTTCTGTTAGAATTTTGTAAGTTTCAATGAGATCCCCTCTCATTCTTCTAAACTCCAGCGAATATAAGCCTAATCGACCCAATCTCTCCTCATACGTCATTCCTGCCATCCCAGGTATCAGTCTGGTGAATCTTCGCTGCACTCTCTCCATGGCAAGAACATCCTTCCTCAGATAAGGTGACCAAAACTGCACACAATACTCAAGGTGTGGTCTCACCAAGGCCCTGTACAACTGCAGCAAGACATCCTTGCTCCTGTACTCGAATCCTCTCGCTATGAAGGCCAACAGACCATTTGCCTTCTTAACCGCCTGCTGCACCTGCATGCTTACCTTCAGCGACTGGTGCACAAGGACACCCAGGTCTCATTGCACTTCCCCTTTTCCCAATCTATTGCCGGTCAGATAATCTGTCTTCCTGTTTTTGCCACCGAAGTGGATAACCTCGCATTTATCCACATTGGGCAGATGCATGGCAAATGCAGTATAATCACCCAACCTGTCCAAATCATACTGGAGTATCTCTGCATCCTCCTCACAGCACACACGCCCACCCAGCTTTGTGTCGTCTGCAAACTTCCCTGCGGTACCCCACGAGTCACTGCCTGCCACTTGGAAAAAGACCCGTTTATTCCAACTCTTTACTCCCTGTCTGCCAACCAGTTCTCCATCCAAGACCGTACCTTACCCCCAATCCCATGTGCTTTAACTTTGCACGCTAATCTCTTATGAGGGACCTTATCGAAAGCCTTCTGAAAGTTCAAATACACCACATCCACTGGTTCTCCCTTATCTATTCTACCAGTTACATCCTCAAAAAATTCCAGTAGATTAGTCAAGCATGATTTACCTTTTGTAAATCCATGTTGACTTTGTCCGATCCTGTCACTGTTTTCCAAGTGCTCTGCTATTACATCTTTTATAGTGGACTCTAGCATTTTCCCCACTACCGATGTCAAGCTTACCGGTCTATAATTCCCCGTTTTCTCTTTACCACCTCCAATCCATGGGAACTGTTCGAGTCCATAGAATTTTGGAAGATGACCAGCAATGCATCTACTATTTCTAGGGCCACTTCCTTAAGTACCCTAGGATGTAGATTATCAGGCCCTGGGGATTTATCGGCCTTCAATCCCATCAATTTCCCTAACACCATTTCCCTACAAATAGTGATTTCATTCAATTCCTCCCCTCTATGTTCCCCGACATCTCTCGAAGGTTATTTGTGTCCTCCTTTGTGAAGACAGAACCAAAATATGTATTTAATTGGTCTGCCATTTCTTTGTTCCCCATTATAAATTCCCCTGATTCTGACTGCAAGGGACCTACCTACCAATCTTTTTCTCTTCACATCTATAGAAGCTTTTACAGTCAGTTTTTATGTTCCCTGCAAGCTTACTCTCAATCCGTTTTCCCCCTCTTAATAATCCCTTTGTTCTCCTTTGCTGAATCCTAAATGCTCCCAATCCTCAGGTTTGCTGCTATTTCTGGCCAAATTATATGTCCTCTCCTTGGATCTTATGCTATCTCTAATTTCCCTTGTTGGCCACAGTTGAGTCACCTTTTTTGTTTTATTTTTATGCCAAACAGGGATGAACAAATTCTGCAGTTCATCCATGCGATCTTTAAATGTTTGCCATTGCCTATCCACTGTCAACCCTTTTAAGTAACGCTCCCCAATCCATCCTAGCCAACTCGCGCCTCATACCATCATAGTTTCCTTTTATTTAAATTCAGGACCCTAGTCTCTGAGTCAACTGCTTCATTCTCCATCTTAATGAAGAATTCGATCATATTATGATCGCTCCTCCCCAAGGGGCCTCGCACAACAAGATTGCTAATTAATCCTTTCTCATTACATAATACCCAGTCTAAGATGGCCTGATCTCTAGTTGGTTCCTCGACATATTGGTCCAGGAAACCATCCCGTATACACTCTAGGAATTCCTCCTCCACAGTATTGTTACTAATTTGGTTAGCCCAATCTATATGTAGATTAAAGTCACCCATGATAACTGCTGTGCCCTTATTGCACGCATCTCTAATTTCCCATTTAATGCCATCCCCAACCTCAGTATTCCTGTTTGGGGGTTTGTATACAACTCCCACTAACGTTTTCTGCCCCTTGGTATTTCTCAGCTCTGCCCATACAGATTCCACATCATCCGAGCTAATATCCTTCCTTACTATTGTTAATCTCCTCTTTAACCAGCAATGCTACCCCACCTCCTTTTCCTTTTTTCCTGTCCTTCCTGAATATTGAATACCCCTGGATGTTGAATTCCCTGACTTGGTCATCCTGGAGCCATGTCTCCGTAATCCCAATTATATCATGTCCATTTACATCTATTTGCGCAGCTAATTCATCCACCTTATTACGAATGCTCCTCATATTAAGACACAAACCTTCAAGCTTGATTTTTTAACACTCTTAGTCCTTTTAGAATTATTATTTACTGTGGCCCTGTTTGATTTACACCCTTGATATCCCTACCTTCCACCTTTGCTTTTCTCCTTCCTGTCTTTTGTTTCTGTCCTTGCTTCCCTTTCCTCTGTCTCCCTGCACAGGTTCCCAACCCCCTGCCATTTTAGTTTAAACCCTCCCCAACAGCACTAGCAAACACTCCCCCGAGGACATCGGTTCCGGTCCCGCTCAGGTGCAAACCGTCCAGTTTGTACTGGTCCCACCTCCCCCAGAACCGGTTCCAATGTCCCAGGAATTTGAATCCCTCCCCCTTGCACCATTCCTCTAGCCACGTATTCATCTGAAATATCCTTCTATTTCTACTCTTACTGGCACGTGGAACTAGTAGCAATCCTGAGATTACTACCTTTTGAGGTCCTATTTTTTAATTTACCTCCTAACTCCCTATATTCAGCTTTTAGGACCTCCATACTGTGTTTTACCTATATCGTTGGTCCCTATATGCACCATGACAACTGGCTGTTCACCCTCCCCCTCCAGAATGCCCTGCAGCTGCTCCGAGACATCCTTGACCCTTGCACCAGGGAGGCAACATACCATCCTGGAGTCTCGTTTGCGGCCGCAGAAACTCCTATCTATTCCCCTTACAATAGAATCCCCTATCACTATAGCTCTCCTGTTTTTTTTCCTTCCGTCCTGTGCAGCAGGACCACCCATGGTGCCAGGAAGTTGGCTGCTGCTGCCTTCCCCCAATAAGCCATCCCCCTCAACAATATCCAAAGTGGTATATCTGTTTGAAAGGGGGATGGCCACAGGGGACCCCTGCACTACCTGCCTGTATTATGCATCCTTCTTTCCATGCTGAGGGAATTGACAAACTAGTGACACATTTATGGGCAGTTTTCCACCTCGGATCATCCTGGAGGCAAACATAACCCCAGGCTGTTTTTCTCTACTTCGTATCATCTCCTTAAATCCCTCTCCCTGCCCTCGCCACCCTCGCCTCTAATGACAAGTGCAAGGAACTGATGGATTTCTTCATCACCAAGATAGAGTCCATCCATTCAGCTACCTCCTGATAGTTTCCCCCTGCCCACCAAGCCGACCCCATCATCCTCCTACTCGAGCTCTGACCCCCATCACTCTAATTTCTCCCCGATCTCCATCTTGCCCATGCCAAACTAACCCTGTCCCTGAAATGTACTCCTGCTCTCTTGATCCCACTCCTACTTAACTCCTGACCACCCAGATTACCTTCCTGGCCCCCATACTAGCTGACATTGTAAATGATTCTGTCCCTTCAGACTCTGTTCCCCTCCCTTTCAAAACCATCATCAATCCTCACCCCTCAAAAAATCCGTCCTAGCTGACCATCGCAACATCTCCAAGGTCCTTAAATGAGTTGTCGACTGAGTTCCATGCTAATCTTTCTCTCAACCTCCTCCAGTCTGGCTTTGTCCCCTCCCACAGCACTGAAATGGCCTCAATCAAAATCATGAACAACATTCTCTGTGTGCATTATCTCTCCGCAACCTCTCTACAGCCTTTGACACAGTTCACCGTACCATCCTCCTACAGTGCCTCTCCTCCGTTGTCTAGCTTTGTGGGACTGCTCTTGATTGTTTTCTTATCTATCTGATCACAGGCAAAACATCAGTAGCAATGGCTCGTCTTCCCTCATCCGCATATACAGCTCTGGAGTTCCCCAGGGATCTATCCTTGGCTTCCCTCCTCTTCCTCATCCCTTGGTAACATAATCTGCAGACCCCAAGCCAGCTTCCACATGTACTCGAATGGCACTCAACTCTACCTTTCTCTCACCTCTCTCAACCTCTCCACTGCCTCTGTGCTGTCAGACTGCTTATCTGACGTCCAGTCCTGGATGAGCTGTAACTTTCTCCAGCAAAATATTGGTAAGACTGAAGCCATCTTCTTTGGCCCCCGCCACAATCTCCAGCCCTTTGCTGCTGACTATTTGCCTCCCGGCCACTGTCTCGGGCTGAAACGGACTATCTGTAGCCTTGGTGTTCTGTTTGATCCCAAAGCTGAGTTTCCAACTGTATATCCTCTCCATCACAAATACTGCCTACTTCCACCGCTAACGGCATGCATCTCTGCCCCTACTTAGTTTGTCTGTCACTGAAACCTTGTGTGCCATTCCTTCCATACTCTCCTGGACAGCCCCCGCATTGTCCAGAAACTTAGAGTTTTTCTACATTGGAGGTGCTATATAAATGCATGTTGTCATCATCGTCCTCTTCTTCCCTGTAATTAGATTGGCCAAAAGTAATTTCAGTCAGAGCCTTCTAAACCTATCAATGAGAAGTGTGACAAAAATGAAATGGTTTAGCTTGGTGTCAATGATTCTGTCACGTTACATAAGAAATTAAAAGCCAACTTTACTCACCAAAATCATGCCCTGGTGTAAATCAATGCAATGTTGCGATGATTAAGTTTCTCTCGAGGCAGTTTGCTTAAGGTAGGTGTCAAGCCACACAATTCAAATACAAGCTTGCTGTGTGATTTTGTTCAGGTCTGTGTCTGGCAGCTTTTTAAATTTAACAATTATTGAAATAACTACGTGGCTCCACTTGTTAGCCTGTGCTTCTCAAAAACTCCAGATCAGACGTTGACTTGAAGATCTGTTATTTGACTCGCCCCTCAAAAGTGGAGATAGCTGGACAACTTTTTTAGTTGGCGAGTGAAGGATTAAAAAAAGTAATTGTAGTCATAATTTTAGCACCCAAATTGAGGATTATTATTTTCTACTGTACGAAGTTAGCATTGTGTAACAACTACTGTTAAGTGTTATGTTTCTGCTATCATTTGCTTGTTCATTTACTAGTTAATAAACTTGTTTGTCACTGCAGGATATGATAAATTCTAGTGTAAACAATGCTCTATCTCTTTCAAAGACCAGGAGGATTAGGATCAGTAGCTGAAGTATTCTATAAAGGGTTTCTCTGCTTCTTGTCCTGCATGCAATAAGATATTTTACCGAGATATCAAGACAAATACAAACACTCTCGAGGGCACTGGGAGCAAGGGGCTCATCGTCAAGAGTAGTCTGAATCACGCCAAATATATCCAGGACTAAAAAGGGTAAATGAACCAAAAACATCATAATGATACTTTCACCTATTTGTTTTTAAATTAGTTTTGAACCCAAGTCTCAGAAGTGAACACCATGTTGTACTCCATCTTGTTGCTCAGTTTCCTACGAAGTATTGTCCCCTCCCCAAATTGACTGCTTTGTGTGATCGTGTTATCCATTAGGATGATTAACCATACTCGAGCTATAATTTTGCAGGGATCTGCATCAAGCAGATTTTATTAAAAGGTTCTAAGTTCATTTTTGATTACTTTTTAATTCCCATCCCAGCAATATAAAGGTGTTCTTTCTCCAAGACATTTCTGGAAAAGAAAACATTTGGAAGGTTTAAAATGTATTTTACTATGCAGTCAACGTACCCATGTATTGGGAGCTGTAAATTGTATTCTGGTAAATTATAGTTATTTTTGCTAAACCTTGTGGCATGGGCAGAGGTGCAATGGCGGTTTGAAAATTCTAATTAATAACTTTGTATTTGGGAAATCTGGCCTGGCTTTTTTTGCATAAAATTATTTTATAAAGTTTGTGTTTCAGGAACAGGATGAATAAACTTTATTTTCCGACTTGTATAAACAGTCTGGAATTTAAAGGTTACGTTGGTGATTTTAAATGACATTTGATTGTCCTATATTGTAAGAGCACATAGTTCTGTTTTGGAGGTATTGTATTCAATATTACTTGGACTGACCAGAAGAGGGCATACAAGATGAAGGTTCCTTCCTCAGCCCATTTGTTTTATCCAAGGCAGTAGAATTTGGTTAAGGTGCGGCAAAATGCTCTAGAAAAATGTAAAGGTGAAATTTTACTTCGCATTTTATATTTTTTTTC
The DNA here is from genome assembly GCA_030390025.1 of Squalus acanthias. Classification (NCBI taxonomy): domain Eukaryota; kingdom Metazoa; phylum Chordata; class Chondrichthyes; order Squaliformes; family Squalidae; genus Squalus; species Squalus acanthias. Next base: position 35,479,111 of record CM059429.1, read on the forward strand.
TTTTCCCTTTCCCACACACTGTACACTACTTTCCCCTACTAACTGATTGATATGCTTTCAACTCTCTGCAAATGGAGTTCCGTAACTGGGTGCTAACAAAAGCTGTTCAGGACGGCTCGCTCCGGCTTCCCCTCCCTTTACTGTGGAACAATTTCTTTTTTCCACTTGGCAGCATCCACATGAAGTTCAGATTGACAACTCACTGCATGGGAAATTGCTGGACTAACCAACATCATAGCATTCTGTGCACAGTACATTGGTGTGTCATTAGATTGCAGCAGCAGTTTTGTAACAAAGCTGGAACTAAACAAAGATTTATTTTCTCTCTTTAAAAAGTCATGCACGCAGGCGTGATCTAATTCTGTTTCATCTGGCATCAAGATCTACTCATTTTGCAAATCTTAGGTGATGTACAGATTGTGGAAGCTGCAAATGGGATAAATACTGAAAGAATTTGTATACTTGGCAAAGAAATGGTTTGTTCAGTTAATCTTCATTTAAATCATGCGGGAACTTTTGTTATGACTGAAAGTAACAGTGTAATGAGTAATTAGAGATTAAGCCAAGGTTTTAGCCAAAGATTGTTCTTTCATGCTCGACAACATTTTTTAAAATTGTAATAAACATGGTTTATTGCTAATGAATTTATAAACCAAATATTGATTCATAGTACAAAATTATCCCGAGTGAGAGATAAAATTCTGTTGTAATGATTGTGCTTTTGATTTTTTTTGGGACTATTGTTTAACCAGTGCTGTGATATCTAGTTATCGAGCTATGGAGGGATGAGTACTAGTACGGTTCCAAGTAACAAATCCCATCTTTGACAGGGTTTTGAATTAATTTTAACTTGCTAGAGTGTAACAAATGAGTGACTCTTTTAAATAAAGTAAAAATTGAAAGGAAACTATAAGGACAGCCAACCAACAGTAAATTGAGCCACATCCATAAATCATGAAAGTAAGCATAAGAATTGCTGTCCAAATACCATTTTACACGGCTGTTTGGACTTTTGGTAATGAGGCACTTTGTTGCATTGATAACAAATAACTGACTGTAGCTGAAGTTTAAAATTTAAGCCAACAGACTGTGCCTCTGCCACAAACCATGCAAATGATACTAAGATTGCCTGTGTAAGCTTCATGATTAGCTTTGTAATTTCTGCTGATAATTGTAGGTTTACTTTGATTCATTCATCCTATTTATAGAATCTTGCAGCACAGAAGGAGACCATTTGGCTGGTCGTGCCTGTGTCTGCTCTTTGAAGAGCTCTCCAATTTAGTCCCACACCCCAGCTTTATCCCCATAACCCTGCAAATTAGTCCTCTTCAAGTACATGTCCAATTGCCTTTTGAAAGTTCCTATGGAATCTGATACCGCCACACTTTCAGGTAGTGTATCCCAGATCTTAACCTCTTGAAATAATTTCTCCTCCGTTCCCTTCTCGTTCTTTCGCCGATTATTTTAAATCTGTGACCTCTGGTTACCAACCCATTTGCCAGAGGAAATAGTTTCTCCCTATTTGCTCTAGCAAAACCCCCTCATAATTTTGAATACCTCTGTTAGGTCTCGTCTTAACCATCTCTGCTCTAAGGAGAACAATCCCAGCTTCTCCAATCTCTCCACATAACTGAAATTCCTCATACCTGGTATCATCCTGGTAAACCTTCTCTGTACACTCTCCAAGGCCTTGACATCCTTCCTAAAATGTGGTGCCCAAAATTGTACACAATATTCCAGCTGAGCGCTTACTAGTGATTTGTAAAGGTTTAGCATGACTTCCTTGTTTTTATATTCAATGCTCCTATTTACAAAGCCAAGTATCCCCTCTGCTTTCTTATCTGCCTTATCAACTTGCCCTGCCACATTCACAGCTTTGTGAATATGCGCCCCCAGGTACCTCTTCTTGCACCCCCCCCCCCCCCATAAAATTTAGATTATATTGCCTCTCCGTGTTATTTCTTCCAAAGTGCAGCAGTTCACACTTTTCCGCATTAAATTGCATCTGCCGTGTGTCTGCCCATTTCACCAGTCTGTCTGTCTGAAGTCTGCTACTATCCTGGTCACTATTTACTACATTGCCTAGTTTTGTATCATCCACGAACTTCTAAATTGTACTCCCTATACCCAAGTCCAGATTTATTTATTTATATAAAATAAGAAAAGCAATGGTCCGAATACTGATCTTATATACTTGTCTCCAACCAGAAAACATCTGTTCACCACTATGCTCTGCTTCCTATCCCTTAGCCAATTACATACCCAATTTACCATCGGCCCTTTAATCCCACGTGCTTCTACTTTCCGAATAAGCTTGTTATGTAGTACATTATCAAATGCCTTTTGGAAGTCCATATATACAACATCTACTGCACTACCATCACCAACCCTCTTTGTTACTTCATCAAAGAACTCAATTAGGTTACTCGGATACGATTTGCTTTCAACAAATCTGTGCTGGCTGTCCTGTATTAATCCATGCTTCTCCAAGTGAGAATAAATTTTGTTCTTGACAATGGTCTCCAGTAGTTCTCTCACCACTGACGTTCGACTGACTGGCCTGTAGTTACCAGGTTTATCCCCCTCCCTGTTTTTGAATAGGGGTGTAACATTTGCAATCCTCCAGTTCTCTGGCACCATTCCCATATCCAAGGTAAATTGCAAGATTGTGGTCAGAGTTTCTGCTATCTTTGCCCTTCCGTAGCAACCTAGGATGCAGCCCATCTGGACTGGGTGACTTGTTAACTTTGATGCCAACCTATTCAGCACCTCCGTTCTATCTATTTTTATCTATCTAATATCTCTACTTCCCCAACTCTACTGTGACATTATCTTCATCCTTCTTCCTTTGTGAAGACCGATACAAAGTGCTCATTCAGTACCTCATGCCTCCAAGAAGATTTCCTTTTTTATCCCCTATCAGCCCCACCATTCCTTTCACTATCTTTTTACTTTTTATAGGTTTATAAAAGATTTTGGAGTGTCCTTTTATGTTACTAGCTAATCTTTTCTCTTGCTTTCCCTTTGCTGTTCTTGTATCCTTTTTCAATTTCCCCCTGCCCTCTCTGTATTCTACCTAGTTTTCTACTGTATTCTGTACCTGGCATTTGTCATAAACCTCCCTTTTCTGTTTTTTATTTTAACCTCCTATTTCCTTTGTCATCCAGGGAGCTCAAGCATTGGATGCTCCATCTTTCCTCCTTGTGGAAATATGTTTAGTTTGTACCTGGACTATCTCTGCCTTGAAGGCCTGCCGTCACTCATTTACTGTTTTCCTGGCCAATCTTTATTTTAAGTCCACCTGTGGTAGATCCCTTCTCAAATCGCTGAAATTGGTTCTCTTCCAGTTGGGTATTTTCACCTTTTGATTTTTCTTTGTCCCTCGCCGTAACTACTTTAAACCTCATTATATTAGGCTCACTATTGCCCTACTTCATTCCTCAGAACTAGATCCAACACTGTTTCCAGCCTCATTGGGCTAGAAACATACTGAAAGTTCTCCTGTACACATTTTAGGAATTCTTCACCCTCCTTGTCCTTTACACTGTTTTTTCCCTCGTCTATATTCGGGTAATTGTTGTCTCCTTCTATTACTGCTCTATTATTTTTACATTTCTCTGAAATTTGAATACAAACTTGCTCCTCCATCTCCTTCTCCCTATTTGGGAGTCTGTAGTAAACACCCAGCAATGTAACTGCTCCTTTTCTGTTCCTTAACTCTAACCAAATAGGTTCAGTCTTTGAACCCTCTAGTATATCCTCCCTCTGTAGAACTGTTATTTAATCCTTCAACACTGCTACTCCCCCTTTTTTTTTCTCCTTCCCTATCCCACCTGAATACAATGGCCCGTAATTTCTGTTGGGAGGCATCCGCACGCTGGAAGCCGATCGGGGGGAAAAAATCTACACCCTTACCTGAGGGCTCCCGAGGTGCGGCCATTTCTGATCCTGGGCCTGTCCACAGTCGAAATGCGCAGGGCCCACGTATCCCCAGGGGTGCAGGTGGTTCACAAGCGTCCCTGGGATCACGTGGGCCAGGCGAGCCAATAGGAGAAGGGAATCTCCCTTCATACTTTTGACTGACAGACCTGTCAAAAGTATGAATGGAGATCACTGAAAAAAGACATCCAAACATTAAATAAATTTTTACAGAACCATCACGTTTTTAAAATGAGTTAAAATTACATTAAATTAAATATTTTAAACAAAAATGTAATTTAAAAAAAAAATTGAAGTTTTTTGCGTGGCTAAAAATAAACTTTTTTACAAGTATTTTTACATCATAAATGAGTGGGGGGGAAAAAAGTTTTTTTTAAACTCTTATGCTGGTAAAAGCAGGCCTTACGCCTGCTTTTACCAGGCGTAAGATTTCTAAGGGTTTTTAGTAGGCGGAGGTTCTGCAGAAAGCGGAACTCTGCCCCCGCAGGGGCCCTTCTCCAAGGCAGGCGTCCGATCGAAAATGCCTGTTTTCAGTGCATGAGCTTCGCATGCCTGATGTCCCTACGGATGTGTATGCAGCCCGTACACACCCGTAGGCATCGGAAAATACGACCCATCGTAGCTAGGAATGTTCCTGCTGATGTTTAAGCCGGGTCTCCGTTATAGCCACTCTATCATAACCTCATCTGGCAACTTGTGCCTGCAGCTCATCAACCTTATTTGTAACACTCCTCGCATTAACACACATGCATTCCAACATCATGCGAGTCGGCTTTGCTCTTTTCCTCCATCTAATTCCTGTTCTTTCTACACTGTTCTTTATTCTGTTGCTATTTGCCCCTCTTCGTTTTCTATGCACCTTGTATCTCCTTCTCTGCCTCTATGTCCTGGTTCCCCTACCCCCCCCTGTCAAATTAGTTTCAACTCTCTCCACCAGAACTAGTTCACCTCCTGGTGAGGACATTGGTCACAGCCCTGTTCAATCTTGGACAGGTCCCTCCTGCACCAGAGCTGGTCCCAATGCCCCAGCAATCTGAAGCCCTCTCTCCTGCACCACTTCTCCAGCCATGCATTCACCTGCACTATCTTCCTGTTTCTGTACTGACTCGCAAATAGCACCGGTAGTAATCCGAGATTGCCACCTTTTGAGGTCCTGTTCTTGAATCTTTTTCCTAGCTCCTGAAACTCTGCCTGTAGGACCTCAACCCTTTTCCTACCTATGTCATTGGTTCCAACATAGACCACGACTTCTGGCTGTTTCCCTTCCTGGAATGTCCTGCACCGTTCAGTGATATCCTTCACCTTGGCAGGGAGGCAAAACACCATTCGGTCTGAAGTTGCAGAAACACCTGTCTATCAAATCCTCTGCAACAACTGAATTTCTACACTTTCTTGTGCCCCCCTTTGCAGCCGAGTCTTCCACAGTGCCGTGGATTTGCTTCTCCCCTGAGGTGTCCTCGCCCTCACTGGTATACCAGTTTGTGAGTGCCACACTCCCAGGGGATTCCTGCACTGCCTGCCTGATCTTCCCAGTCTGCCTGGTGGTCACCCACTCCCTTTCCTCCTGAACTTTATGTAGCTGCGTGGCGACCACCTCCTGAAACGTGCTATCCATGAAAATCTCAGCTTCCCGTATGGCACTGCAGTGACGCTTTATACTGGGCCGGGTCTCTGCTCTTGCTGCGTTGTGTATTGAGCCGGGTCTCTGCTCTCGCTGCGTTGTGTACTGGGCCGGGTCTCTGCTCTCACTGCGTTGTGTACTGGGCCGGGTCTCTGCTCTCGCTGCGTTGTGTATTGAGCCGGGTCTCTGCTCTTGCTGCGTTGTGTACTGGGCCGGGGTCTCTGCTCTCGCTGCGTTGTGTATTGAGCCGGGTCTCTGCTCTCGCTGCGTTGTGTATTGAGCCGGGTCTCTGCTCTCGCTGCGTTGTGTACTGGGCCGGGTCTCTGCTCTCGCTGCGTTGTGTACTGGGCCGGGTCTCTGCTCTCGCTGCGTTGTGTACTGGGCCGGGTCTCTGCTCTCGCTGCGTTGTGTGCTGGGCCTGTGATGAATTAAGAGATCTGTCCTGCTTAAGAGCATAAGAATCCTTATAGCTAATTTGTTTTACTCTGAATTTCTGTGGCTTTTAAAAACTGTTCTGAGCCTCCTTTCCATGAGAAAATATACAGTCTGTTTTGGTTGACATGGAATTGTGGGGATGGGTGAGCTTCAGTCTGCCTTTTTACATCTGTGTCTGTAAATATTTTCTGATCAGGTTTATGTTGTTTGGCCGCACACCTCAAACCTGTGAGATATTAGCTTGACTCACTTAGTAGCCCTCGCCCTGAGTCAGAAGGTCATGGGCTCGAGCCCCATTATGAATTCAAGCACACAATCTAGACTGACACTTCAGTGCCGTACTGAGGGATTGTTGCCAGGCCCGCAGTAATGGAAGAAGTAATCAATAGTGCCATCAACTAACCCCTCGCTGATGCTCAGTTTAATATCCATCAGAACCACTTGTCTCCCACCACAGCTTTGATCTAGTTGTGGATGCAGAGCTGAATGCTGGAAGAGAGGGGTGAGTGGCAGCATTGGACTCTGACACCAAAAAGCCCGAGCAAAAGTGAGGTCAATGGAAACACCACCTAGAGTCATACTTGATGCACAGGAAGGTGGTTGACTGACTGAGGCCACTCATCACAGCCCCAGGACATTGCCGCTGGAGTTCATCAGGACTGCATTCTTGGCCCAGCCATCTTCAGCTGCTTGATTTTTTTCCCCTCTGTCATAAGGTTGGTTGTTCTGCTCCATTCATAACTCATCCAATATTTGAAGCAGCCCATGCCACTCTAAAGCAGGTCCTGGATAGCATCAAGACTTTGGCTGACAAGTGGCTGGTAACATTTGTGCCACAAGTGCCAAACAATGACTCTCCTAGAAAAGAACCAACAACCTCCCTCTGACCTTTTTTAATGGTACCACCATTACCAAGTCCCCCACCATCAACATCCTGGAAGTCATTATTTTACCAGAAATTGAACTGGATCAGCACCATGGCTACAAGAACTGGCCAGAGGCTGGCTACTCTGCGACAAGTAGTTAATCCCCTGGCCCATCAGTGCCTCTACACCATCAAGTTGGGAGTGGGATCAAACCCTCGCCTAGATGGGTGAATTCACAATAACATTCAAAGTGCCACACCAGGACAAAACAATCTGCTTGATCGGCGCCCCCCACCTCAATGTCCAACCCCTCCACCACAGCTGCACTGTGGCTGCAATGTACTATCTACAGGATGCACTGCGGCAACTCTTCAAACTTGCTTCAACAGCACATCCCATCTCGTGACTTCTACAAGAAAGAGAAGAGTGGCAGCATCGTGAGAACGGCATATCTCCAGGTTCCCCTCCAAGTCTCATGCCACCTTTACTTGATCATGTGCCACTGTTCCTTCATTGTTGCTGGGTCAAAATCCTGGAATTACCGACTTAACACCATAGGAGTAACATCACCACAAGGACTGCAGTGGTTCAAGGAGAAGGCCCACCACCATCTTTTCAGGGCAGCTAGGGTTGGGCAATAAATGCAGCATTGCCTGAGAGCAAACTGACAAAAAAAAACTTTTTGCAGCTGGGTGTGCATTGTCTGAATTAGTATCTCTTGGTTTTAGCAGACTTGTTTAGGACCAAGCTGTTTATGTTGCTCAACAAGTCTTAAGATGCAAAGCCCATCCACAAATAGTGTACTTTTTTGTTTTAGTGTAGTGATGAGCTCAAGTATTCTATTACTGTTTTCATTCTACTGATCCATTTTGCTTCTGTGCTATTTTTGTCCCCCCAAACACTAATTAGTTTCTAACCTGAACTCTATGGTCTGTAAATGTCTTTCTGCCAAATTCAGAGGGCAGAAATATACTGTTTCACTGTCCATACCAATGGTAAAGGAGTTAATTGCTCGCTCTGGGCATCCTATATCCGAGATAATTTTTACATAAGGTCAATCATTTGGAGTGTGGGGAAGCTGACTTGCATGGAGAATGAATGTCAAGTATAGAGCGAGAGAGCCTGAATCGTAAAGGTGCCTTCCTTGTAAAGCTTGGTGATGCAATGTGTGGAGGATTCTGGATATAAACCTGTGTTTTACCATTCTTTGCTACTGCAGTTAAATTTAAACCTAAAACTACTTGAGGAATGTAAAATAAAAGACTAAAGGTTTTGTTTATCACTAATTCTGAGGTATTTAGAAGTAATAGAAAATAAATTCTCACAGGTGAATTTGGCATTTCATAAAAATTCTCTGCTTTTGGTTAGCTGTTATGAGTTGTGATTTCTGACACCACCTTTTTCTTCCTCCTTCACCCTTTAATTATTGAAAATACTGATTTTTAAAAATAGTCTGAAAATATATGGACAGTTGATTCAAAGGTAGTAATCTCTGGATTACTCCCAGTGCCACACGCTAATTAGAGTAGAAATGGGAGGCTATGGCAGGTTAATGCGTGGCTAGAGACATGGTGCAGGAGGGAGGGCTTCAGATTCCTGGGACAGTGGGACAAGTTCTGTGACGGGAGGGACTTGTTCAAGATGGACAGGTTGCACCTGAACTGAGCTGGGACCAATATCCTTGCAGGCAGGTTAACTCGTGCTGTGGGGAGGGTTTAAACTATAGTATTTAAAAAGTAGAAACCAGGTGTATTGAGGACTAGGAGAGACAGAGTTAGAAATAATAGAGAATTAGGTGGGATCATAGAAAATACAAAGAGGTCTAAGTTAGGTTCGGAGTGCGTGTGTGTTAATAAGGTTGGTGAGCTGCAGACGTAAATAGCCAGGCGGGAATATGATGTAGTGCCGATAACTGAGACTTGGCTCAAAAAAGAGGATTTGATGCTTCATATTCCTGGGTACAAGGTATACAGGAAAGCTAGGGAAGGAAAAATAGGAGGAGGGTAGCAGTTTTGATTTAAATAAAATATCAGTGCTCGAAAGAGAGAATGTCCTTGAGGGGTCAAAGGCAGAATCCATTTGGTTGGAGTTGAGAAACAATAAAGGAGCTTATTACGCTACTTGTTGTATTTTATAGGCCACCAAATAGTGGGAAGGAGATGGAAGAGATGATTTGCAAATAAATTACTGAAGTGCAAGAACTATAGAGTAGTGATAATGGGAGACTTTAACTACCCCAATATTGAATGTTAAAGGCAGAGAAGGGGAGAAATTTCTGAAGTGTGTTCAGGAGAATTTTCTTGATTATGTTTCCTGCCCAATGAGGAAGGAGGCATTGCTGGATCCAGTCCTGGGGAATGAAGTGGGTCAAGTTGAGAATGTCAAAGTTGGAGAGCATCTCGGGAATTGTGATCATAGTATTCTCAGGTTTAGATTAGTTATGGAGAAGGACAAGGAGCAATCTAGAATAAATACTTAACTGGAGGAGGGCTAATTTCAGTGAACTGAGGAGGGATATGGCCCGGGTAAACTGGAATCAAAGACTGGCAGGCAGAAATATAATGAAGCAATGGGTGGCCTTCAGAGGAGATGGTTCAGGTACAGTCTAGGTACATTCCCACAAAGGGGAAAGGGAGGGCGACCAAAGCCAGAGCTCCTTGGATGACCTAAGGAGTAGGATTAAGCAGAAAAAGGGGGCTTTTGACAGATGCCAGCTTGATAATACAAGGGAGAATCAGGTTGAATATAGAAAGTACGGAGGAGAAGTGATAAAGGAAATAAGGAGGCCAAAGAGACAGTACGAGAATAGATTGGTGGCTAACATAAAAGAGAATCCAAAGGTCTTCTATTGGCATATTAACAGTAAAAGGGTTGTCAGAGGAGCAGTGGGGCCAATTAGGGACCAAAATGGAGATCTATTAGTGGAGGCTTAAGGGATGGCTGAGGTACTAAATGAGGACTTTTGTATTGTTGTTTACCAAGGGAGAGGACTTTGCCAATGTTATGGTAAACTAGGAGCTTGCTAGATTACTGGATGAGATAAAAAATAGATAGAGGAGCTACTAGAAAGGCTGGCAGCACTTAAAGTGGGTAAGTCACCCGGTCTGGATGGGATTCATCCTCGGTTGCTGAGGGAAGAATGGGTAGAAATTGTGGAGGTGCTGGCCAAAATCTCCAATCTCGTTAAATATAGGGGTGATCTCCGAGGACTGGAGGATTGCAAATGTTACACCCTTGTTCAAAAAAGGGGAGCACGATAAAACTGCCAATTACAGGCCAGTCAATTTAATGTCAGTGGTGGGGAAACTTTTAAAAACAATAATCTGGGAGAAAATTAACTGCCACTTGGACAAGCATGAAGTTATAAAGGAGAGCCAGCATGGATTTATTAAGGGCAAATCGTATTTGACTAACTTGATTGACTTTTTTTTAATGAGGTAACGGAAAGGGTGGATAAGGGCAGTGCAGTTGATGTTGTGTATATGGTCTTTCAAAAGGCACTTGTTACCACTTGTACCACTTATTAGGCTTGTTAGCAAAATTGAAGCCCATGGGATAAAAGGGGCAGTAGCAGCAAGGATACAAAATTAGCTAAGGGATAAAAAACAGAGTTGTGGTGAACAGGCTGTTTTTCGGACTGGAGCGAGGTATACAGTGGCGTTCCCCAAAGTTCAGTACTAGGACCACTTCTATTTTTGATATATAGATTAATTAATTGGACTTGGGGGTACAGGGCACAATTTCAAAATTTGCAGATGACACGAAACTTGGAAGTGCAGTAAACAGTGAGGAAGATAGTAATAGACTTCAAGAGGACATAGACAGGCTGGTGGGATGGGCAGACACATGGCAGATGAAATTCAATGCAGAGAAGTGTGAGGTGATACATTTTGGTAGGAAGAATGAGAGACAATACAGAAAGACTTACATTTATATAGCACCTTTCACGACCACCGGACGTCTCAAAGCGCTTTACAGCCAATAAAGTACTATTTGAAGTGGAGTCACTGTTGTAATGTGGGAAACACAGCAGCCAATTTGCGCACAGCAAGGTCCCACAAACAGCAACGTGATAAAGACCAGATAAATATTGGCCAGGACACCGCGGATAACTCCCCTGCTCTTTGAAATAGTGCCATGGGATCTTTTGCGTCCACCTGAGAGCAGAAGGGGCCTCGGTTTAACGTCTCATTCGAAAGACGGCACCTCTGACAGTGCAGCACTCCCTCAGCACTGCACTGGAGTGTCAACCTAGCTTTATGTGCTCAAGTCCCTGGAGTGGGACTTGAACCCACAACCTTCTGACTCAGAAGCAAGTGTGCTACCAACTGAGCCACAGCTGACACTAAATACACACTAAATGGTACAATTTTGAAGGGGGTGCAAGAACAGAGAGACCTGGGGGTGCTTGTGCACAAATCTGTGAAGGTGGCAGGACAGGTTAACAAAGCAATTAAAGCATATGGGCTCCTGGGCTTTATAAATAGAGGCATAGAATATAAACGCCAGGAAGTTATGCTAAACCTATATAAAACACTAGTACGGCCCCAGCTGGAGTATTGTGTCCAATTCTGGACACCACACTTTAGGAAGGGTGTGAAGGCTTTGGAGAGGGTACAGAAGAGATTTACTCGAATGGTTCCAGGGATGAGGGATTGCAGTTTCATGATTAGACTGGAGAAGCTGGGGTTGTTCTCCCTGGAGCAGAGAAAGCTAAGAGGAGATTTGATAGAGGTGTTTAAATTCATGAAGGGTTTAGATAGAGTAAATAAAGAGAAACTTTTTCCAGTGGCTGAAGTGTCGATGACCAGAAGGCACAGATTTAAAGCAAAAGAGCCAGAGGTGACAGAAGGAAAAACTTTTGCACAAGGCGTGGTTAGGATTTGGAATGCACTGCCTGATAGGATAGTGGATACAGATTCCATAGTAGCCTTCAAAAGCGAATTGGATAAATACTTGGAGAAAAAATTGCGGGGCTATGGGGAAAGAGCGGAGGAGTGGGACAAACTGGATTACTCTTCAAAAGAGCCGGCGCAGACTCGATGGGCCGAATGGCCGCCTTCTGTGCTGTACTAATCTACGATTCTACAATTACTGTCAATTCTGGACATGCAGATTAATTATTGATTGATCATTGATAAAGTTCCATTTTATAGTTGTACGAGACAACAATCTTTGATGGATTTATCCTATGTTGGCAGAAATGTATCTGAATCAGAATTTTCAAAGTAGTCGTCCTACCTGAAATTATTTGCTACTGCTTCTTGCCAATAGAAATAGAAAGTAGCAAAAGTTGCTGGCTACATTGTGCTGCAAATTGTTAAATAAGCAGTTAAGTAAGCTCCAGACGAGAGATATTTCTGCTTTACTGCCAGCTCGTCTTGTATTCCTTGGCAGCATCACTAACAAGGGAGGACACTGTATACTAACCAGCACTGGGAAGGGCAGCAAATTAAACTTGTTTGCAATTGATTTCATTTATAATCTAGTGCTTATGTTCTTTTCCCCCGGAGAGTTCAAAATGTGATGCGGTGCTTGCATCTTTGTACCAGTGACTACTGTCTGTTCGTGCTTTGCACACCAAGCTACTGTCTTCAATTTTATGAAAAATAAATTAAAGAAGAAATCCATCAGTGTCATTTCAGACAAATAGGTATTGATTTCAATTGCAGAAATAAAATGAGATCATGCCTCACCTTGGATATTTTGACCAGTGTTTTTCTATACAGACTTTGTGTTTGGCTTGATGGTTACATGTTAAATCGGAAGTTGCATTTGCTATTGGTTTGCATTTTATTTGGCTGAAAAGCTACTTTAATCTCTCCCCCTTGCCCCCCTCTGCATCTTCCCCTTGCCCCCCCCGCCTCTCCCCTCTGGCTCACCCTATCTTTGTCTCTTGCTCCGTTCTCGTTCTCGTGTTCTCTCTGTCTCTGTCTCTGTGTGTCTGTCTGTGACATAAACTCTGAATGTCTCCTGAATGTAATTAATCCCAGTTATTAAAGGTTGTGTCAGCATTGTTTGGTGTCGTTCCACTTCCTTTTTTGTGTAATGTTACTGGAAATTTTGAAATCTGCACTTCTATAAATATCTACCATTTTTTAATCTGTTTTGTAGGTCGGTGGGGCAAATGTCAGGAATTTGTGCAGGCTTTCTGTTCAGGGTCAAATAATAAACTAGTGTAAGGGATTAAACTGCCTTCAATTTTCTGTAGCACATTAAGAATAAATACAGTGGAACCTTGCTCATGAATCTCTCTTGGGTAACCCAATTTTTTCACGTGGTCCTTGAGGAAGCTCTATTATAATTTGGTAGACAAGGTCTAATCTTGATTTGATGTTTCTCTAATGAGAACGGCTGTACTCGTCCCCAAGAATTGTAGTGATGTTTTGTTGTAAACAATTTCTTTTGGGGTGGGGGGGCGGGGAGGTATTAACTGACTTCTTTATTTAGCTTTGAGCAAACCTCATTCCAGATAGCACAAGCCGATATTTCAGTTGGAAATACTGCATTGTAGCTAATTTAAGTGAATTTGCTGCCGTTGTGAATGAAAATTCAACTGGTGCAAACCAATTCAAACTTTTTCCCAAGGTAATAAGTTGGCATCCAGCTAACCGCCTTGTTTTTAAAGTCGATACTTGCATGAATTCAATAGGTTGATGAATAGGTTTGAAGATTTGCTTCTAAAAATCTTGCTATTTTTCCCATAATAATGATTTAAATGAAGCTGAATAAATAGGCCTGAAATTTGTCATTTCAGTACAATTTTTATAAAAAGAAACTTCCTGTTCTCTTTTCTTCCCCCACCCCCAATAAAATTCTTGCAAGAAGGGAGGTTAAGCCTATTTCGATGTATATTGGAAAATGATTGTACTCATCGGACAGATTCTTTTTAGCCTTGTGGATCCCAACAAAATGCAATTGTTAATTGTTCCACTGGACTTGCATTTTCAAGAGAAAAACTCATTTTAATGGACTTGTGACTTATTAACATATTTGGCTTTAAAATTCACAGATGGGGGTGAGGTGATGGTGGCTATGAATTTTATTTGAAAATGAATGTTCCTGAATCATGGAGAAGATGATTAACGTGCACTGTCCCATTGACAAGCTATTTGGTCCAAGAGTGAATGGGTTAACAGTAATGCCAGCCAGATAATTTGCCTGGTGGTGGTTGTTTGACATTTTTCTAGCATTATTTAATAGCCTGGTCTTACTGGTGACACAACCATGTCCATCTTGGTGATTGGATATATTTGAGCTCATCACTGATCTGGTCACAGCTTTGCAAATGATTCCAGGAACTTGTATGACCTCATCCTTCTGAGTTGGTATCGTAGGACTGGCTGCCTCACTTTCCTCGGGAGCAATGATGTCCGACTCTGGGGACATCAGAGTAGTGAGCCTCCAACCGTAGCTGTGATGTCTGTTCCCTGGGTAGATTCACCTTGAGCGCTGGTAGCTATATTTGGATTAGCTGGTTCAAATCTCACTTCCCTCACTTTTGGGGAACCTTGTTAGACATCCAAGTGACGCACATTTATCTGCCTACATTTGGCTTGTATAGCTTGCAAATCCTTCAACTTCTGTGCCTGCCTGCCTGCCCTCCCTCCCTCCCTGGTTGTTTCTTCTTGTTCTTAACCTTCTTAAAATTCAGGGGCTTGACAGGGTAGATGCTGGGAGGATGTTTTCCTTGGCTGGAGAGTGAGTCTACAACTAGGGGTCATAGCCTTAGGACAAGAGGTTGACTATTTAGGGCTGAGATGAGGAGAAATTTCTTCACTCAAAGGGTTGTGAAGCGTTGGAATTTTCTACCCCAGAGTGCTGTGATGCTCAGTCGCTGTATATTCAAGACCGAGAGTGATACATTCTTGGATACTAAGGGAATCGAAGGATATGGGGATAGTGCGGGAAGGTGTGGTTGAGGTAGAAGATCAGCCATGATCTTATTTAATGGCGGAGCAAGTTTGAAGGGCGTTCCGCACAAAGAACTTTGCCTTTCATCTAATCAGTTTGCTTCACAATATTTGGGGGGGAAAAAGGAAAGGAAGAACTTTATTTATGTAATGCTTTTCACATTCTCCGGATGTCCCAAAGCGCTTAACATTTTTTTTTGTAGCTGAAATGTTACATCGGCAAATGCAGCAGCTAATTTGGACAATCTTTCCACATAGAAATAAATGTCATTTTTGTCCGAGCTAATTAGTTCCACAAAGGTTGAAAAGCATTTACCAAAATATTTTTTCAGTCGACAAACCGGTTCTGAGGTTGTGCAAAAGGACTGAGAAATGTTGCTTGGAGTTGGTCATTATATTGTCTGCAACACCAGCAGCAGACATTTGTTTTCTGGAGGAAGCCTCGCGCATGAAATACGTCTAGTGTAATAAATAAAATCACAAATTGATGAATAGAATATATTTTGTTAAATCAAACAAAGGGACATTGGAGTTTTTTAGTTTTTTTTTATTATATCTTGCTTCGAGCAATAGTCCAGTTGGAAAACCAATTTACAGGACACGTGCAGCACGAATGTGTACAGTAATTGTGAATCATCTTTAGATGGCCTGTCATGAAAACCTTTTGTTCATGAGTATGCATGCCACGTGGGAGACTGGATACATGAAATTTTAGATGCACAAATAGGATAATGAAAATTGAATGGCACACTTCCACTTTCCTGGATGCGCCTTGTGGGCCTCATTAGTTTTATTAGCTGCACTTAGAAATGCTGACCTGTAGCATTTCAAAACTGAAGTTGGAAGATGTAATTATTTTAAGCTCTTTTGATAGCCTGTATTCTGGTTAAGATTGGTGTGTTTACTTTTCAAATATTCTATTTCAAAAGGTTTTCTAGAATAAAGTAACTGAGCTGTAACTAACCATATAGAGTGCCATTATATGCATAGCATATATTTAATCTAAAAGTGGTTTATGATGCCAAGATTAGATGCTTTGTAAACATCATTGCACATATATAGTATAATTTATTGCTGCGTCATAATTTTATTCAGTCAAAATTCAAGTTTGTTACTACATTAAGGTAATTAGTTCACTTGATGGATAGTTGTTATGGCAGTGGCAGCTAATCCATACAGACCAGGAGGTACCAGGTTCGATTTCTTTTTTTTTGGCCTGTGTTGAGTTAACTAATTGCAGCTGAGGTGGGAGCTGGGAGTGCTACAATTGGCCTCAGAACCCCAAGTTAGCCAAGGGGGGAAAAAACACCAGCATTCCTGTTCTGATCGCTATCCAGTGACCCCCTTCCCCCCACCCCCCCCCGCCCCCGCCCCCCCCAACTGCTGGAAAGCACATGTGTGGATGTTGGGTGAGGACAAAATTGGGTGTGGTTTTGATGCTGCCCACTTGCATTTTCTGCTGCGGACCACACATGAACCATGGTCACATGGGCAAGATATAGAGGATGACTGGTGTCTGTGGAAATGTGTTTCTTAAAGGAGAGGAGTATGGGAGAAAATCATTTTTTCCAAAGTAATCAGTGGGACTGTAGCACATTTTTTTTACTCATGAAATGTCAGGCACTATATCAAGTCTCTGGACATTCCTTCCCTGTCTCCTAGATTCTGTTCAATTATTTTGATGCTATAGAACTATGTCCAGATGCTGTCTAAATCCAAGTCTATGGTGCCAGGCACACTCCTGCAGTTTATCAGTTTGCATTTCACTGGACAAGCTTGTTTTTTTTTATTGTATCCAGGGTACGAGTTTCTCCTGAGTATCCATGAGTATGATTTTCTTTCTTTCTTTGTTTTAAGATTGCTGCTTCAGAAGAATTATGGTTTTCTCAAAGACATTAATGTCTGGCATCCCTTTGTCATAATTGGAATCTACTCTTCGACTTTATCAGCTGCGATGAGCACACTGATTGGAGCTTCCAGAATTCTTTATGCACTTGCAAAGGACGATGTATTTGGCAAGTTATTTTCTTTCTTTAAAAAATTAGTTTCTTAAATCAAAATTACAAGGAGGGATCAGATGATACAGTTACATAGGATTATAATGTAAGACCTTCTGTCTGTCATACCTGCACCAAATAGCTTGATAAAAGTGCAGCTGTGTTCAGCAAACTAATTTCTTATTTTAAAAAAAAAAAGCACAATTTTAAGGGCTGAACTTTGTTTATTGGTTACGTTTTCTTTTAAACGTGCGTGCAGATTGTGAAAGACTGCAAGGGGACATCAGTCGGCTAGCAGAATTGGCAGAGAGGTGGCAAATGGAGTTCAATGTAGAAAAATGTGAGGTAATGCATTTTGAAAATAAGAATAAGGAAAGGAAGTGCTTCAGATTTTTTTACCCCATTATCGGAAGGATATGAAAGCAATGAAAAAGGTACAGTGTAGAATTATGGGGATGTTACCAGTGATGGGTTACAGTTATGCGGAAACACTTGAGAAATTAGGGCATTTTTTTAAACTAGGGTTGAGAAGGTCGAAAGTAACTTGATGGCGGTTTTCAGGATGATGAGTTATGATGAGGTAAACGGTGATCAATTATTTCCTCTGGTCAGCCAGACAGTAACGAGCCACAAATTTAAGATAATCGCAGCAAATTAAAAGGTAAGTTAGAAAAGAAATCTTCCGAGTGGTTAGAGTCTGGAATTCTCTGCCACAACCCATTGTTGAAGCAGAGTACATAAATTATTTTAAGAGGGAATTAGATTATTGTTTGAAAATGAGAAATATTGAGAATAAGTGGCATGTGTGGAGAAATACACCGACACAGACTTGATGACTGAATGAATGGCCTGTAATGTTCTTTGATTCTAAGACCAGAAGCAGAGAAAATTAATGTTGGTAAAATAGATCTGAAAAATGAAATGTGAGAGCTACGAAGCTAGGAAAAAAGTGTGAAAGGAGTTGAAGAAACAAGACTTAAGAAAGACAGTCCAGTAAATTGAAGTGGGAAGATGCGGAGACACAAAAATCTGCCTTTTTCCTTCTGCCATTTTGCCCCTTCCCACCACCTTTTCCTGAATTTGTTGACTTTTTGCCAGGAAATGATTCTGCCAGGCACCCTTCGGCCATTCTTGTATAAACCCAAACAGTGAGTTAATCGATCAGTGGAGGAAAGGAAGATAGAATGCTTACAGCACAGAAGGAGGCCATTCGGCCCATTGAGCCCCTACCGACTCTCTGCAAGAGCACTTAAGCTAGTCCCACTCACCTGCCCTTTCCCCGTAACCTTGCAATTTTTTTTCCTTCAGGTATTTAGCCAATTCCCTTTTGAAAACCACAATTGAATCTGCCTCCACCACCCTTTCAGGCAGTGCATTCCAGATCCTAACCACTCGCTGCATAAAAAAGTTTTTCCTCATGTCGCCTTTGGTTCTTCTGCCAATCACCTTAAATGTGTGTCCTTTGGTTCTCGACCCTTCCGCCAGTGGGAACAGTTTCTCTACTCTGTCTAGACCCCTCATGATTTTGAACACCTCCATTAAATCTCCTCTCAATCGTCTCTGCTCTAAGGAGAACAACCGCGCCACTGATCTCCGTTTTGGTCCCTAATTGGCCCCACCCCTCCTCTTACTACCTGTTTACTATTATATGCCTATAGAAGACTTTTTGATTCCCTTTCAAGTTTGCTGCCAATCGATTCTCATGCTCTCTCTCTTTGCCCCTCTTATTTCCTTTATCACTTTCCCTCTGAACTTTTTATATTCAGCCTGGTTCTCGCTTGTATTCTCAGCCTGACATCTGTCATATACCCCCCTTTTTCTGCTTCGTCTTACTCTGTCTCTTTCGTCATCCAGGGAGCTCTGATTTTGGTTGCCCTACCTTTTCACCTCGACTGTGCCCGAACTATCTCCTCTTTAAAGGCAGCCCATTGTTCAATTACAGTTTTGCTTGCCAATCTTTGATTCCAATTTGCCTGGGCCAGATCTGTTCTCAACCCACTGAAATTGGCCTTCCTCCAATTAAGTATTTTTATTCTAGATTGCTCTCTGTCCTTTTCCATAGCTAATCTAAACCTTATGATAGTATAATCACTATTCTCTAAATGTTCCCCTACTGACACTCTACTTGACCCACCTTATTCCCCAGAACCAGATCCAGCAATGCCTCCTTCCTCATTGGGCCGGAAACGTACGGATCCAGAAAGTTCTCCTGAACACACTTCAGAAATTCTTCCCCCCCCCCCCCCCCCCCACCCTTTACACTATTACTATCCCAGTCCATATTAGGATAATTGAAGTCCCCCATGATCACTACTCTATAGTTTTTGCACTTCTCTGTAATTTCCCTGCAAATTTGCTCCTCTATATCCTTCCCACTAGTTGGTGGCCTATAGAATACACCTAGTAGTGTAATGGCACCTCTATTATTTCTTAACTCTAACCAAATAGATTCTGTCCTTGACCCCTCCAGGACATCCTCTCTCTCCAGTACTGTAACATTCTCCTTAACCAATACTGCCACCCCACCTCCTTTCTTTCCTTCCCTATCTTTCCTGAACACCTTATATCCAGGAATATTTAGTACCCAATCCTGCCCTTTTTTGAGCCAGGTCTCCGTTATCGCCACGACATCATATTCCCATGTGGCTATTTGTGCCTTCAGCTCACCAACCTTATTTACCACACTTTGTGCATTTACACACATGCACTGTAAATCCATCTTAGACCTTCTTGTATTCTTAGTCTGACGCCACCTAATACCGTACTATTTCTTACTCTAGTGCTATCTGTCTCTCCCAATCCTATGTGTACCTTATTTCTCCTTTCAAATGCTACATCCCCCTGCCAAATTAGTTTTAAACCCTCCCCAACAGCACTAGCAACCCCCCCCCCCCCCCCCCCCCACCACAGCGAGGACTTTAGTCCCGGCTCTATTGAGGTGTAACCCATCCGGCCTGTACAGGTCCCAACTCCCCCCTGAACCGGTCCCAATGTCCCAGGAATCTAAAGTCCTCCCTCCTGCGCCATCTCTCCAGCCATGCATTCATCTGCTCTATCCTCCTATTTCTATACTCACTAGCTCATGACACTGGGAGTAATCCAGAGATTACTACCTTTTGCGATCCTGCTTTTTTAATCTCTTTCCCAGCTCCCTAAAATCTGCTTGCAGGACCTCCATCCCTCTTTCTACCTATGTTGATACCGATATGGACCATGATCTCTGGCTGTTCACCCTCTCCCCTTGGAATGTTCTACAGCCGCCCAGTGACCTCCTTGACCCTGGCACCAGGGAGGCAACATACCATCCTGGAATCACATCTGCGGCCGCAGAAAATCCTATCTGTTCCCCATACTAGCGAATCTCCTATCCTATTACTTTCTCGATCTTCCTTTTTTCCCCCCCACCCCGGCCCCCACCCCTGTACAGCTGAGCCACATTCAGAATGCTGGTTAGAGAGTGAGATGCACTCTGGACTCCTGCACTACCTGCCTGCTCCTCCTTGTCTGTCTGATGGTCACTCATTCCCACTTTGCCTGCACACTCTTGCGCTGCAGGGTGACCACCTCCTGAAATGTGCTATCCACGTAGCTCGCAGCCTCACTGATGCACCACGGTAACGCCAGCTGCCACTCAAACTCCGAAACCTGGAGTTTGAGCTCATCCAGCTGACGACACTTCCTGCACATGTGGTTGTCCAGGACACGGGAAGCATCCTGGAGTTCCCACATGGCACAGGATTTGCAATCCACGGGACTGAGGTGCCCTACCATGCTCTACTTAATAGACTATTAACTAACTTTAGGGAAATAAACTCAAGACTTAAAAAAAAATCACCAGCTACTCGCCAATCAGCTCCTTCCCTTGTGCTGACGTCACTAGTTTTTTTTTTACCGCACTCCCTCTGGGCTCTCGGACCTACCTTCATCTGCGGCCGCTCCTCTCGCTCTCCCGCAGGTCCACTCTCGTGCCTATTAACTAAGAGTCCTTGGGTTCTGTGGCTCCACTCCTCCTTTTCAGTTAGACTTCTCAACCGCCTTCCTCCTTTCCACCAATTCCTGCTCTCACCAAATTCTTCCACTCTGCTTGCGATCCACTCCGATTGCGTTCTCCCAGCTCTGTCTCTAAGCTCTGTGCTCAAGATCATGCCCAAAACAGATCTTGTCTGTACCCAGCATTCCCACACTTGCACTTTTGAGTCCATGAGCAAAATGTTCCCCCCTCTTTTTTTCTCTTTTTTAAAAAAAGGGAACCTTTCAAAGGTGTAGTAGTGTGCTCAGTGGAATAAGTATGATTTCATGCTAACTAGCATACAATTCATCCCCACTCGATTAGTTGGCTTCCCTGAGGGTCCAGATGCTGGGAAGATAGGATTTTAATGATATCTAATAGAAAAAATCCCACAGATTTCATGGGAACATGCCTGTCTTGTCCTTTGATTAATCTTAAATGAGAGCTGATGAGCTAGATCCTTAACCCATCAAGGGGTTTTCCATGGAATATTTACACCAAATATCTTCCAGCCCATTGCTAACGCTGCCCCAATTCCAAAGTGCATACATATTCAACTCCTTTGTGTGTCATTCTGCCTCACGGATAATAAATTTGAACCTTATTTCAAAAACATTTGAATAAATCATATTCCTGGAACTACTTTGCTCTCTATTTGAAGCCAGGCTTTGTCCATGCAGATGCTAATTCCTCACCCAGCCAACAACACCAGTGTCCCAGACCAAAACAACTGTTGAAATACTGGGCAAATGGTTCGACAAAGCCAGCCTCGCCATATGCTTTCTGTACTCTTCCCCCTCATTTACCTGCCGGCATACTTAATCGTGATCATTGAGATTTTCACAGCTTTCTCTTTCTTAGAATTACTCTTCACAAGTCTGTTTGAACAATTCCAGTTATTTGTTTCAGATTAAAACTGCAATTATTTTGGCAATTAATGTAAGCTGGCAACAGAAGGAAAATAACAGTTACATCTTCGTTATCCTGTTCCTGTAAAATTGCTCACTGGTCACAAAATGCTCTTTTCAACAAGGAAAGTATTTCTGCAGATTAAACATCATTTATAAATTGGCTCAGACTTTTCATGGTGTTTGAAATGAATATGGTCAGCTCTGAATTATGATGCTC
Source organism: Squalus acanthias (assembly GCA_030390025.1). Lineage (NCBI taxonomy): Eukaryota > Metazoa > Chordata > Chondrichthyes > Squaliformes > Squalidae > Squalus > Squalus acanthias. The sequence continues at coordinate 35,501,019 of CM059429.1, forward strand.
AAGACACAGGAGAGTTAGGTAATTGCTACACTTTTAGATCCTCTCAATTATCATTTACAAATTATACGCTAAGAATGGTGGTAAATTGGATCCAACATGAAACCTTTCTGCTGGACACAAAGGTAGTATTAAAGTTAAATCACTTGTGAAGTGATGAAAAAGACAGAATGTCTGAGAAATGCCCCAAACGAGGAAGATAAACCTTTTTATTTGGCTTGCATTGAAATATACGTTCCATTAAGGCATTACATGTGATGACATATTCCCTTCCTCAGCACCTGGGGTGAGATTCTGGACCAGCTGTGATCACTTTTGGTTTTAATTCCAGTCATTAACAATGATTATTTGCACTGTAACCTTATTCTGAATACTGTTCATAGCTTTTAGCTTCGCAATGACGGTTTCCTCTTGCAGTTAGTGGTTTAATCACTGATGATAAATAACCATGAGGCTTTCAAAAATGCTTTTAACATTTACAGTAATGTTTCTGAATTGGAGAGTGAAAAAACATTGTGAAAATGACTGCAAAATTAATCCAGTAAAAGCTACTATTTCTAGAAGAATTTTTCAGAATTTCACTCCTGGTTTAACCCAATGTGATTTCAGAACTTAAATTATTGGACCAAATAGAATCTCTTTCCAATGTATCTCTTGAAGAACAGAATCCATCTTGAATCTGGGTTACAGCTGTGTTTTATATACAAGACTAACATGAGAGAAATTTCTGTGTTCATCGCTATCACCTCAACCTCTTGACTGAACTAGTGCCTTGTAATTGTTGGCCCTGAAATTTGGATATGGATACTAGTCTGCAGAAGCTTAATGTATTTTTTTCTGAAACTCCTTTCTCTTCTATTTTAACAGAGGCTTTAACCCCTTTATTTTAAAATACTGGAAAGAGAAATTTCAGATGAATGTGTTCATATATCCCATGATGTAATTACAGCATCCTTGTCTGTTTATTGCTTTGTTATTGTGTGTGTAATCCTCGCAGTTATAAAGAAAATTGCAGTTATGGAATGGGTTCTATTAACTCGACCTGAAGATGGAGTGAACCCTTTAGTGGGATCACGAACTGTGACGTACTCCTTTATCTGCTACTTTGTCATTTATTACTTGTTACTTAATGTGCTCTGTTTAAACACGAATCTGAGAAAACATTTAAACGTGAGAGAATTATTGGTAACCCTTAATCTGCTCACTGGGTCATCTTTTATTTTCCTCAATTTAGGAAAACTTCTCATGCCTGCTAAGAAAACTTCTCGAGGTGGAAATCCCTGGGCTGCTGTACTGATTTCATGGGTGTTAGTACAGGTACTTTTATTTGTTTGTTTTTGAGGTAATGGAAGTCGCAAAAAAACTTGAAAATTTACAGGATAGCTTTGCTGTCCTTTTGTGGGGAAAGTAGGTGGTGGGGGGGGGGGGGAATCTGTGTAACTGTAAGCTATGTTGGTTCACCATTCTGCAATCTGTGAAATAAGTTTATATTTTATTAATATGGAACCATTTGTAGAAGACTAAAATAGATCAGTGTGCCACTTTGATTTAGTTGTTTTACCTACAGTCCCTGTTTAGACAACCTAAAAACAGGGCTCTGCAGTTTTATTAAACCTAACAGGAAACTTATAAAGTAACCCTCAGACCAATGTGATCTTTTTCTAGAAAGCTATTTAGATTTGTGTGGGTATTTGAAGCATTTTGAAGAATATAGAAATGAAATATTGTTCTGAAAATTTAATATGATATGCAGAAGCAATGTTCTGATTTTTAAATTATGCTCTCTGTTTAAAGTTTGCTGCAGGGTAAAACATTCTCCTAGTGCTACTTCATCTCCCTCGGCCACACGAGCTGCATTCAAGATGGCAGTTGAAAGGCCCTCAAGCCTCAACCGATGCAACTCTTTGCACCCGCCTCCCCAGAGGAAGCACCAGTCTTCCACTCGGCAGTTTCCCACAGTGATGTTTTGAGATCAAGACATTAGCAGTGTGGAGATCAAATCCGCATTGAATGACACCATAGCGATTAAACTGCTGTAATCTTGTTAAATTAGGATCAATTATATGAAGATCGAAAGAAATCAATTCCAGCTTGATGCAATTGCCATTATTCAAAAGTGGAATTTGTATTCTTTCGCAGTTCAAAGATGTTCGTCTTTTCTTAATAAATAACTAGTTAAAATAAATAGTTGATCAATTTTGTGAACAAGAAAATATTTTTTAGTAGAAGGTACTTAATATTGATGGAGGTTTAATATTGTCAGAAATCAATAGAATGCACTGTCAAATTGGATGAGAGATGGTAATGACACTTTTTATGAAGTAATTAGTTATCACCGAGTTGAGTTAGGTCAATGTTGTAAATGATATAGCTCCTTTAGTGATCTGTGGTAAAAGCCAAATTATATCTATTGAATGATTTAAGTACAAGTCTCGGGTCATTGTAGTTCTAATGGCAACAATATTTATCAAAGTGAGAAAGTTAATATCAATAACTATGTAGTTCATGTACTGATTCAAACTTTACATTTTATTGAAGATTAAATGCATTGGCAGGATGATGGCACAGATTGAATCCAGCATACAAGATATTAGAAACTGCAACATCAGTTTTTATTATAGAAAGGCCATTAAAGTCATAGAGAGCGTTCAGCATAGATTCACCAGGATGATGCCAAGCATGGGAAGCTATAGTTATGATGTGCAATTTGAGATACTGTGACTCTTTCCAGTGGAGCAGAGAAAACAAGGAGGAGATTTATTAGAGGTTGTTAATAGAGCAAATAGGGAAAGACTATTTCCTCTGGTTGGGGAGTTGGTGACAAGGGATCATTAATTTAAAATTATCACCGAGAGTGAGGTTCGGAGAAATCTATTTACACAGTGTTGTTTGAGCATGGAATGCTGTGTCACGGCTGTGGTTGAAGCAGAGACCATTGCTGCTTTTATGGAAAAACTGGATAAATATTTGGAGCAGAGAAAGATACAGAGCCACAGCGAGAGACCAGTGCAGTGGGATTCGTTTTGGGTTGCTCTAGCAAAGAACCAGCACAGACATGACGAGCTGATTGGCTGCCTCCTGCGGTGTAAACTTCTGTGGTTTAAGTAGAAGTTGTACACTATAGGCTGATTGCCTGATCAGGCACTTCCAGTGAGAAGCGGCACTGATGGGGAGTGTTGCTCAGAGAATCACAGGCCCGCAGCTCTTGATTTTTGGTCCAGTATGAATGGAGGGCTTGCAATTTCCCCACATGCATTCCTTGGGAGCGTCCATTTGGGGAATTGGATTTTCTAATTGATGTGAGGTCTAATCAACTTGAAATTCGTAGCAGTGAAAGAGCAGAAAAGGGGAGTAAAGATGAGTTCAGTGATTTCAATGGCAGCTAATTATGAGCTGGATAGGAGCAGCTCAGTTTCACAGATCAGAAATAATTCACCATATCGGAGAGTCCCAGTCCGCCTTACTTCTGAGGCCTTCCAGGATTTTGAACACAATCTCTCATTTGATCAGATGAAAGGAGGAAACTTCTTCAGATTGACAAAAGGTTTGGTGAGGTTGCAATCAAAACCTTAAAGGTCCTGCAAAATGTTTATTTTAATGATGCTGATGTAACCTAAACAGGAGATGGGAAAAGTAGCCATCATTTCATGATGCAGAGTATAGTGGGATAATTTACCTGTTACAGATTGCCGTAGAGCAGAGGAATGTTAATTCTCCGTAAAGTAAACTTTCCACTTGCTCTTCAATTGCGAAGTTTGAACAAACGCTCAAGGGCTTATTTCTTCTGGATTTCATTTGTCAATAACAACTTGCATTTAAGGTGCTTCCTCTGTGTGGTAACACTTTTCAGCTTCCTGTATGACATCACTTCCTGTAATCAGTCCAGGATAAATACTGGACTGATCAGTTAGCTCTGGAAGGGGCATAGGGTAAGACCTCTTTTGTATGCAGCACCGTTTTAAGTTGATTAAAGCTTACATTAAGTTTACCACGCGTAAGGCTCATTCTTACGACAATTTAATCAACTTTTGAAAAACTTCGCACTCAAACTTTTTGGACGAACTCGGAGCTAAGGATCCAGGGAATCACCCATCATGGAAAACATCCTTAAACCATCGCGTCTTGACTTGGACCCAAACACCCCAGCAGCCGGTAAGGTGTGGAAACACTGGTATCGCACGTTTGAGAATTTTCTTGAGTATTGCAAAGCGGATGATAACTCAAAGTTGCGGATACTCATCAACTGTGTCACCCCGAATGTATTTCAGTATGTGGAAGACTGGGACAGTTATGAGGAGGCAATTCAGACGCTTAAGAGACTATATACTAAGACACCGAATGAGGTCTATGCTAGACATCTACTAGCTACAGCCCAACAAGGGCCGGAGGAATCCATTGATAAATTCCTCCAAGAGCTTCGCAGACTTAGTATGGACTGTAACTTTCGGGCAGCCTCAGCTGAGCTATACCGCGAAGAAATGATCCGTGATGCGTTCATCTGCGGGCTTGCCTCCCCATTTATACGCCAGCGTCTACTGGAAAGTAAGACACTTGAGCTGCAGAGAGCTTATGACCTGGCTTGCTCTCTAGATCTAGCAAAACGAAATGCAGACCTTTTTACAGTGCCCAGACCTCGGTCTGCTGCCTTAACTACAGTCAGGCAATTTAAGAGGCCACAGGTGAACTCTATTAGGGAGGACTTTATCCCTGACGATCGATCTGATGACTTCACCGATGAAGAGGATGATGACCCCACTGTGGCAGCCTCTTGGCAATCTAAGAAATGCTTTTTTTGTGGGGATGAGTTTCACCCTCGGAGATTCTGCCCTGCTCGCAATGCGTTTTGCAGTCATTGCAACAAAAAGGGTCATTTTGTAAAGGTTTGCCTATCAAGAGCCTCTACGAGGGCTTATCAAGCTAAGTCCTACCGAACTGCCCCAGTAAGGGCCTATCAGGATGTTCCAACTAAAAACTATCGTGCTTCCTCTCGGGTTTTTTCTCGAAGAAACACACCTAGAATTTCAGCCACTCTTTGTGCAACGACACCAATTACAGCTGCTTGTCCTCAGAATCTATTCCATGCAGCTACAAAAGCATCAATTAATGGACATACTTTAGATGCCTTAATTGACTCAGGTAGCACTGATAGTTTCATTAGGGAACAGACTGTTGCACAGTTAAAGCTACATGTTTTTCCATCGGACCAGGCAGTTGCGATGGCTCAGTCATCACTTAATACCAGAATTTCTGGCTTCTGTGTAGTTGAAATAATGCTTAAAGGTCACAGGTATCCCTCCACCCGGCTTTCGGTGCTCAAGGACTTATGTAGTGATCTTATCTTAGGGCTGGATTTTCAAAAGCAGCATAAGAAGCTTACCATTGAGTTCGGCGGATCCAAACCTGAACTCACTATTTCTAATATACGACCTCGATTACCGTTCTGTGCCTTGTCAGCAGCTTCACTGGATGAACCCTCACTGTTTGCCAGTATCCCTCCTCGATGCAAACCGATTATAACAAAGTCACGCCGTTTCAGTCAGGAAGACCAGTCTTTTATTGCGGCTGAGATTTCTCGGCTTTTAGCAGAGGATATCATCGAGCCTTGTTCGTCGCCATGGCGCGCCCAGGTCGTTATTGTTAAGAACCCTCTACAACCTCACAAGAAACGGCTGTGCATTGACTATTCACAGACCATCAATCAGTATACGGACTTGGACGCATACCCATTGCCGCGCATCGATGATATGGTTAATAAATTGGCTGAGTACACGGTGTTCTCGACTTATGATCTGAAAAGCGCCTATCATCAGGTACCCTTGAAGGTCTCAGACAAGCAGTATACAGCCTTTGAAGCCAATGGGCGGCTGTATCAATTTCGTCGCCTCCCCTTTGGGGTCACTAATGGAGTGGCTGTCTTCCAGCGAGCAATGGATGACCTGGTCAAACAGGAAGACTTGAAGGATACGTTTCCTTATCTGGACAATATTACTGTCGCAGGTCGCAATCAGCAGGAACATGACGCCAATCTCCAACGATTTTGGGATGCACTCCAGCACCGTAATTTGACATTGAATGCGGCTAAATCCATTGAGTCACAACCAACTATCAACATCCTTGGCTATTGTGTGGGCAATGGCATCATTAAACCTGACCCTGAAAGGCTTCGCCCACTCCAAGAACTCCCGCCACCTAAGAATCCGGCCTCCTTGCGCCGGGCCCTCGGCCTGTTTGCATACTATGCGAAATAGATTCCTAACTTCTCGGACCGAATCCAACCTCTACTGAAGGCCAGCACATTCCCACTAGACACAACGGCTGTTGCAGCCTTTAACCTCCTGAAAAAGCAGTTGGAGAAAGCGGCTCTTCACTCCATCGATGAGAGTCTTCCTTTCGTGGTTGAGTGTGATGCCTCGGAGGTGGCAATCTCAGCCACTCTGAATCAGGAAGGTCGTCCGGTGGCATTTTTGTCCAGGACTTTTCAAGGGGCTGAGCTACATTATCCTCCAGTCGAGAAAGAAGCTACAGCCATCATAGAGGCAGTACGGAAGTGGAGTCATCTCCTGGCTCGCCAGCACTTTACCTTAATCACGGACCAGCGATCGGTCGCCTTCATGCTCGATAATCGAAAACGGACCAAAATTAAAAATAATAAAATCCAGCTTTGGCGGCTGGAATTGGCCTCTTTTGGTTACACCATCCACTATCGACCTGGCAAGGAGAATGTGGCTCCGGATACCCTCACACGAGCATTCTGCTCCGCCATGGCACCCTCTACGCTCGTAGACATCCATGATGGGTTGTGTCATCCAGGCGTTACTCGCATGCTGCACTTCGTGCGGTCCCGAAATCTCCCATTCTCTACCGGGGATGTAAAGAAGATGTGCTCGGACTGCAGAGTCTGTGCGGAATTGAAACCTCGGTTTTTCCGCCCCTCGGGTGGTATACTCATACATGCGACCCAGCCAATGCAAAGGCTTAGCATCGATTTTAAGGGGCCGTTGCCCTCTTCGACTCGCAACACTTATCTATTAACAATGGTTGATGAGTATTCTCGTTTTCCGTTTGCCTTTCCCTGCCCCAATATGCTGACAACCACGGTTATCAGCTGCCTTGAACAGGTATTTGCTTTCTGTGGCATGGCATCCTATGTTCATTCAGATCGGGGCCCTTCTTTTATGTCGGGAGAACTCAAGGCCTATCTCTCGGAACGGGGTATTGCTGCCAGCAAAACGACGCCTTATCATCCGGTTGGGAATGGGCAAGTCGAGCGTTTTAACGCTATCATCTGGAATGCGGTACGTCTGGCTTTGAGATCTCGGGGCCTACCCAACCAGCAATGGGAAGCAGTACTTCCAGACGCATTACACTCCACACGGTCCCTCCTTTCGACCGCCACAAATACGACGCCTCATGAACGGTTCTTCCGATTTCAGCGTCGCTCATCCTATGGGACATCTCTCCCGTCGTGGCTGACTACACCGGGACCAGTGCTACTCCGAAGATATGTCCGGGCGTCTAAGAATGACCCCCTGGTAGATGAGGTTGAGCTCACTGACGTCAACCCTACCTACGCCTATATTCGGTATCCTGACGGTCGGGAATCTACCGTGTCATTGCGGGATCTGGCTCCCTGCCCGCCGAAACATAGAGGGACACCAGGGGATGATATTGTACCAGGCACATCTCTGGGCTTGCCAGGTGCCTCTCATCATGATCGGGATCTGACGCCGGCTGGTACCTCACTCCAGCGTGCCGACCTGGGGCAGACTGACTATGAGCCCGTCGGGGCTCGCACGCGCAGCCACGATCAACCCTGTACCGTACGCTCAGAAACGGATCTGCCACAGCCCTGCCCGACACCCATTCGGGTACCAGTACACGGTCAGGATCGTTCTGACCCCTCACAGAGCGGGCTGGAGCACTCGGACTCTGGTCCATGGCCCGCAGCGGGTAAACGGGCTAGGGGCCCTCTACCGCTACGAGAACCCAAACGGGTGCGGCTCTCCCTCATCCAACGGCTACGAAATGGAGGGAGCATTCCGGCCTCCTAATCTTTTGGGGGGGGAGAATGTGGTAACACTTTTCAGCTTCCTGTATGACATCACTTCCTGTAATCAGTCCAGGATAAATACTGGACTGATCAGTTAGCTCTGGAAGGGGCATAGGGTAAGACCTCTTTTGTATGCAGCACCGTTTTAAGTTGATTAAAGCTTACATTAAGTTTACCACGCGTAAGGCTCATTCTTACGACACTCTGTTTCTTCTCTATCACAAAGACTGCCTGCTTCCACTTCTGTAGCATCATCCTACCTCAACACATCTGCCACCGAAACCCTCAGACCAGCTTTCGTCACTTCCAGGTTTGATTACTCCAATGTTCTCCTGGCTGGTGCTCCATTTTCCACCCTCCATAAACTTAAGCTCATCAAAAAGTCTGCTTCATGTGTCCTAACCCACACCAAGTCCTGGTTACCCATTGCCCCTGTCCTTGCTGATATAGATTGGCTCCCAGTTCCCCAATGTCACAAATTTAAAATTCTCACACTTGTGTTTAAATCACTCCATGGCCTCGCCCTTCCCTATCTCTAACCCGTTTCTGTTGTCACTACATTAATACTGCAGAACAAATGTAATTCCCTTTGACCGCAACCTAGACATAAAAGAATGTTTATCCTATGATTAACCACAGAACTGCTCCTAACAATAAGCCCTTCAGACAGAAAAGCTGCAGGAATACTGTAATGTAGTTCCCATTGCAGAAGAAAATTACTACTTTTAATATTGTTTTGACGCACCCTACTGTGTACACAGGGAAAGAGTACTCGTGCTTTAAGGGGAATAGTAAATAGGAGGCAAGTTGGAGAGAAAGCATTTTCTGTGGCTGCTCTCCACAGAAAGAATTGGGGAATGATTCAAATGTTGGAAAATTCTCCGCCTAGTTTCCACCTTGGAGAAGATTAAACATTTGACAAAAATCCTGAGTTTTGATCAAATTGCCATCAGCCTAAATCATCCAAATTGAATTAAACTAGATGATGCAATGTTTACACCCAGTTTAATTTAGCAGTTGTTTGGGTGGATTCTGTCAATTTTAGATTAAGTCTGATTGTCCATTACAACTATAGCAATTCCATCCATGTAGAATTTAGACCTAATGAAACATCTATAAGCTGCACCATCTCTTACAAAAAAGGACATTTTCATTCCACCTCCACCCATCTCACCCCTGCCACCCCCACCTCCAGAACTAACATTAAACTACACATCATTGGCTTCATTCCAGGTACAAACATGCAAATACCAGTAAAATACTTGCTCTGCTTTTTAATTTTGTAATGTAAATCATCCAGTCCCAAGTGTCTTGATGCATAACCAGGAATTAAGCTATTTGCAAAGTGTGCTTTGACTTTTATTGAATTTTATGCTTTGAAATGGAACAATTCAAGCATTTTCTAATGCTGTTGATGTACACCACTCGATCTTCTTCTGTTGCGTTGTATACGAGTGGGGTCATTTTGACTTTGGATGATATGCGTGCTATCGGCTCAGTCACCCGTTAAACACCTCTCCCGATTAAGACTAATAGTTCTGAATCCTTTGTCCCAGGGATATTCTGGTGTAGTGCTGATAGTGGACATTACATAAATGCATGTATTATCTCTGTGCTGATATGTGCTACCGTAATGCTGTGCATTGTACAGCAAAGAAAGAGTGAGATGTTTATCTCAAAATGATCCAAGTTCATTTGTCAAGAGGAAAAAAAGAAGCATAAAGAGGGGGAGATTAGAAGATTTTTTTTTTAATGCGCAAGATTATTAGAAATGGAATACTTCTCAAGTTGTTATTGAGGCTATGCAAATCACAACATACAAGAGGAAATTAGATAAATACTTTTAAGAAAAGTATTAAAGGATCAAGGAAAGCACAGGGAAGTGACATTAGAGTAGATTGCTCTGATGTGGCGCTCATACAGACAGACACGATGGATCAGATGGTCTCATTCTTGCTGAAATCTTTGTTCTGTGCTACATTTGGAATGTATGATCATGCGCTCATAATCGTATCAGCGGGAAAAAAAACAATGTTACTATATCACCCAGAGAATGATGCATACATCTTCAGTTTTATATTTCTATTTATAGTTTTCATGACATCTGTTTGGTGTACAGATTACCATAATTCTGGATGATCTATGACAAAATAAGTGTTTTGTCCAGTTTTAGCTTGGTAGTAGCTCCTTCAATTCAGTCACAGTACCCAAAAAGGTAAAAATCAGCTGCATTCAGTAATCATGTCCCTAGCCTAAATCGATACACATGTTGCCAGGACTACTTTGACTCCACTCACTTCCTCCAAATTAAAGGTGTTGCTATGGGAACCCGCATGGGTCCTAGCGCTGCCTGCCTTTTCGAGGGATATGTGGAACATTCTTTGTGCCAGTCCTACTCAGGTTCCCTCCCTCACCTTTTTCTGGTACATTGACGACTGTATCGGTGCTGTTTCCTGCTCTCGCCCTGAACTAGAAAATTTCATTCACTTTGCTTCCAATTTCCACCCTTCCTTCACCTTCACATGGTCCATCTCCGACTCTTCCCTTCCCTTCCTCAACTTCTCTGCCTCAATCTCTGGGGATAGGCTATTGACAAACATTCACTACAAGCCCACTGACTTCCACAGCTACCTGGACTGCACTTCCTCCCACCCCGCTTCCTGTAAGGACTCTATTCCATTCTCCCAGTTTCTCCGTCTCCGCCGCATCTGCTCTGACGATGCTACCTTCCATACTAGTGCTTCCGACGTGTCATCCTTTTTCCTCAACCGAGGATTCCCCTCTACTGTGGTTGACACGGCCCTTGACTGTGTCCGTTCTATTTCCCGCACTTCTGCTCTCACCCCTTCCCCTCCCTCCAGGAACCACGATAGGGTTCCCCTTGTCCTCACCTTTCACCCCACCAGCCTCCACATTCAACGGATCATCTTCCGCCATTACCGCCACCTCCAGCGTGATCCCACCACCAAACACATCTTCCCCTCCAGCATCCCGAAGGGACCGCCCCCTCCGCGACACCCTGGTCCACTCCTCAATCACCCCCAACAGCCCTTCCCCTTCGCCCGGCACCTTCCCGTGCAAGCGCAGGAGATGCAACACCAGCCCTTTTACCTCCTCCCTTCCCACTGTCCAGGGCCCCAAACACCCCTTCCAGGTGAAACAGCGATTTACTTGTTGTACTTGCAATTTTGTATACTGTATTCGCTGCTCACGATGCGGTCTCCTCTACATTGGGGAGACCAAACGCAGATTGGGTGACCGCTTTGTGGAACACCTCCGTTCAGTCCGTAAAGGTGACCCCGAGCTTCCGGTCGCCTGTCACTTTAATTCTCTGCTCCACTCCCTCTCTGACCTCGGCCTCTTGCACTGTTCCAATGAAGCTCAACGTAAGCTCGAGGAACAGCACCTCATCTTTCAATTAGGCACTTTACAGCCTTCTGGACTCAACATAGAGTTCAACAATTTCAGACCATAATCTCTGCCCCTATCTTTTTTTTCCATTTTTTTTTTCTCTCTCACATGGCAGCTGTCTTTCATTCTGCCAGAGCCTTTTACACTTCATCTAGAGTCATCTTTTTTTTGACTTGTCCCATTGTCATCTCTTTTTGCCTTGCACGATCATCCCTTTTGTCATTCAATCACTCCTGCCTTCCACCCTAACGCAGACCTTCCCTTTTGTTCTTTCCTTTCCCTCCCCCCTGCCCATGCACTTGCTTAAAAACCTGTTCCATCTCCAGCTTTTTCCAGTTCTGACGAAGGGTCATCGACCTGAAACGTTAACTCTGTTTCTCTCTCTGCAGATGCTGCCTGACCTGCTGAGCATTTCCAGCATTTTCTGTTTTTATTTGCCAAGACTACTGTTTGGGCACTGTGCATGGTTGTCACTGCAAACCTGTCTCAAGTGCCTTTTAGATCTTATTGAAAATAGGGCCCCAGGGTCTATCTCTCATTTTCTAAATGTTAGCTATTAATTTCTTGAGCCAGAGAATACCATAATGGAATTTAATTATTCAATATTTTCAGATTAACACATGCCCATAATATCTTGAGTTTAGATGCTATATTTATGGAGTGCTATGTTATTTGTAGTCTTTCAAAATCAGCAGATGTAAATGTATTGCAGCAATATAAATGTCCAAGGTTTTAAAATCAAGAGATAGGATGTTGGTTTTGCTATGCATTTAAGCATATATTGTGCACTTTGAAGATTAAAATGAACTGAAATTTCCTCTTGCTTAAATGGTAGAACAAAAAGCACTATAAGGAATTGCTCTTTGCAGCGGTGAATTGACAATCATTTTCAGAACCTAATAAGTTGTTCGAAGCCACCTGAGATTTGAAAGCCTCACGTCACTCATTTGTCCCTTTGTCTGCTAGGAAATGCATTGAATGATAAATGTGGAAGCTGACGTGCAGAAAAAATTATATGGTCTAGTCAAGTAAAGGTAACCATTCCAAATGTTACCGTGGGGCCTGGTGTAATTTCATTATTTTGCGCTAATGATTAATGTGTCTGGTAATATTAATTTGTCTCTATTTTGACATCTCCATGCAGTCCTCCTGCTTTAACTACATCTTGACCAGGAGATTTTGTTTTCCTTTTTTTGAAAATAACTTCCACAGTTCAGGTCACAACATTTATTTGTAGAAATTCTTTGACTACATGAACAGAGAAGTCTTGGGCCTCTGGCCAGTATTGCTATTCAATAGATAGTTATTTTGCTTTAACATATTGGACACCTTACAGACTGAAGATCCTATGGAACTTGTTGTAATTTGGCATCAGTTTTTTGCTTGTTGCGTTTTTTGAAAGCTTCAAAGGATCATCAATGTTCCAGGGGTTAAGGTAAAACTTTATTCAAATTGCTTTTCTCTTAAATTTAACAATTTTTCAGGTTAGAATTCATTAATTTAAATTTAATCTCATTAGAGATATCACTTCACTGTTGAGATCATAGCTTTCTTCAGTATTGTTGAGTGCGTCCCTGTCACAGTGAATTATCAATATTCCATGCTTCTAATCAACATTCCAGCTCATTTTCCTCCAATCTGTCACCTCTATCCTCTCCTGTTTGTCGTCTCCTCATCCTATATCTGTCCCATATCTTCGGGCTCCTCGACCTGTTTTTTGAAGTACTGGGGTACTCGTGGGGTAAGCAATAACAGAATGTTGGATCCCAATTCCTTCACTTTGACTTCAGTACTTAGCAAGAAATGCAAATACTATTTTCTTAAGATTTACTGCCCTTCCGCTGGGCTTTTACATTTTCAAGAAAAGGGCGAGGTACCTAAATTTTAAAATGTAGACCTGCGCATCACACAGCACGTGTTGATGAAAGGATCTGTCAGTTAACTTCACTTAAAATTATTTTTGAGAGTTGGAGGAAAGTTGGAGGGGGTGGAAAACTAAAATAAAGACTCAAGCCTAGTACAGTCCAAATAAATTGAATTATTCAGAAGCAAGGTCCCTGGAGACTTGTTAACAAGCTAATTTGTCCAGCTTGCTCGTTCAAGTGTCAGCATTGCTTCAACTAAGAGTCCAGTTGAGGTTTGAATTACGTTTTGCTCTAAGGAATAGAATATCTTATTGCAGCATTTACTCTCTTTTCAAACCTGTACTACTTTTGGTGTTTGAGAATTGGAAAATCTTCACTTAATGAGTCAAAAACTAGAACTGTCTTGAGGAAGGGGATCTCTGGTGGTTGCAACTGTGTGTATCTGCAACAGACCCATATGAGAATGCATGCAAGATTAAACTTGCACTTGCCAATACTTCTGTAAACCTAGAAGCAATTCCACCTGATTCGTTACTGAGCTACCGTTTTAATAAATCAGGACCTCTGCAGACCCATAAATCAGAACGCAGTGTGGCAGCATCTAAACTCGTTTATTGAAGCAGGCCTTTAAGCTCCAGGTGATGGCTGTATCTTGGATTAATAAACTTAATTTCTACTGAAAATGCCAGCTACTCCCTTGTTTCTAACTTGCAGATGGAGAGTTAGAGTAGCTTAAGATATGTTGCTCTAATGTTTCTGATAGCACAAAGTGTAACTACTTTCCTATGTGTTGGCTCTGTCCAGTTTGAGTCAGCAGAAGACGATGTCCCTAATTGCATTCTGGGAGCTGCCTACCAGAGGTGACACTGATGCATACTGAGAGCCTCATCATTTTAATACTAATGCAGAGGTGCGATTAATGACTAATACCCCAGGCTCAGCTGACGGATTGAAGTTCCAGGATTGGGACCCAAGGCTAGCAACAGGACTCGAGAGGGGCAGGCCTGTTCAGGGGAAAGCTATTTCTGCTATGATTTCCAATAATACCCACTCCAGTGACCTGAGTTGCCACCAGGCGTGTGATGTCCTGTCTTTAATCGAATAAACCCTAGAAGCAGATGGAGAATGTGAACATTCAGATAAATGGTGGAAGTAAATTAGGCAATTTTGTTTTTGGGATGCTTTTTTAAATTCTCTATCTTGTGATATTTCCGATGTGAATTTACCTTTGAGACATGAAGAAAAAGCACATTAAATCTTGAACAACAACTTGCATTTATATAGCTCCTTTTAATGTAGAAAAACATCCAAAAGCGCTTCACAGAAATATAAACAGATGAAAAAGGATGCCAGCCAAAGAAGAAAATGCTAGGAAGAGTGACTAAAATCTTGGTCAAAGAGGTGGGTTTTCAGCAAAATCTTAAAGGAAGAAAGGGAGGTCGAGAGTTTTCGGGATGGAATTCCAAAGCCTAGATGGCTGAAGGGAGTGGGAATTGCACAAAGGCTAGAGTCGGCGGAACACCGAGTTCTCAGAGTTGTACGGCTGGAAGAGGTTACAGAGGTAGGGCTTGCCTCATCACCACCTTCCCCTTGTCCACAAAGCCAAGCCTACCCCCTGTCCTAGCCCTGACCTGCGTCTTTCTCTAGTTTCTGTCCTAGCTCCCCTCATGCCCCCTCCAAGCTCATCTGGTTTTTGAGATCCACCTCCTGCTCCCTTGACCCCGTTCCCACTAAACTATTGGTGACCAATATTCCAGTTAAGCTGCGCAACGGTCTGGAGGTCCCACGCAGGCCACTCACCGGCTTTTCAATGTAGGAAACCGTGCATGCGCGAAAATTTGAATGGTCTGCGCAGCCAGTTAAAGGGCCTGCGCACCCAAAAAAAATGGGAGGGGACATTGCTGGTGACCCAACTTCCCTTCATAGTGCCCATGCTAGCTGGCATTGCAAACTGTTCCCTCTCCACAGTTACTGTTTCCCCCCTCTATTTCAAAACTGCTGTCATCTCCACCCCCTTCAAAAAGCCTGCCCTCAACCCCACTGCCTTTGTAAACTACTGCACCAGCTTCAACTTCCCTTACTTTTCCAAAGTCCTCCAATGTGTTGTTGACTCCTAAATCTGTACTCCTCTTTCTTGAAACTGTTTGAATCTCTACAATCAGATTTCTGTGCCGCCACAAGACTGAAACGACCCTAATCACAAATGACGTCCTCTGACTGTGACCATGGTGCACTTCCCCCCCCCCCCTCATCTTTCTTGGCCTATCTGCAGCATTTGACATGATCGACCACACCATCCTCATTCAATGCCTCTCCTCCAATGTCCAGCTCATCCTCGTGATAAAATCCCCTCATGACCTTGCTCCTCCCCAACGTAATGTGCTCAACCTTTTAATTTTTTTTTTGAAGTAATCTATCTAATGCCACTGTGCATTGTAGTTTTATAAACAGTGGCAGACAGTTTCTCAATTTCTGTGTAAAATATGGCCATGATTAATAACACAGTATAAAACATTACCCAGTTTAATCCAGGTTCCTCCTAGTAGCAGCATTCAGGAGACTGTTTGAAGGAGAGAAACCTGTAATCTAATTTACCAATGTTATTGAAGAACATGCAAAAATAAGCAAACACCAACTTGTATTAATCGGTTGCTACCTCTTTGGCCTATTTCATGTGGATATGACTTGGCACCTGAAAACACTTTCCATAAACAGACTGTAGAAACACTTAAGATTAGCAAAGGCAAGAATCACTTGAGTTCTCCATACTAAAGTTCACCAGGAGATTCAGACATTATGGGGCGGTCGGTAGTAGGGGTGAGTACCCTGTCTTAACGAATTCCACTTTAACCCCTGCGCTCAAAGAATCATCAGCAAGGATCCGGGAGGACATTATCAATGCCATTATAAAAATATTGAATCAAATCGACAGAAGATGAGGGAAAAGATTAAGATCTTCACCTGTCGGTCAAATTTTCAATTCTCAGGAATAGTAATTTTCAGACTTGGTAATGAGTTTGAAATTAAAAGTTTATGGAGGCACAAGATAGCAGATCATAATATTCTGAAGTAAACGTGCACTGCCAATTGAAGGCAAATGGAAATCCTTTTTTTATATATATAATACACACTTGTCCCTCACTGCAACATTTAAGAGAGTGCACACCAGGTAATGAGCATTTAACATTTTTTTATGGATAGATGTATATATTCAGATACTAAAATTATTCCCTGTATTATTCTTAAAAAGAGAATCATGTGTTATACTTGATCTATTTGCAACAGATTATTTATTCATTACCTAAGTGCTGTAGCTCAGCCTCTCACTTGATAATTCTTCCTGCTCCAAACAATTCAGCAGTCAGAATGAGCCTCTAGTTTGATACAAAACTAGAGGCACTTCACAATATGCTTTCAAGCCTGCATTAATCAGCACCTCAAACTGCTTCTGCAGTGAGATTTCAAATAAATAGGCATATTTTTAATATAAAATATTCATATTCCTAACAACTACAGATCAAGTTGTATTCATCACAAACAACTTGGTAGTTTAGGGGAAAATAAATCTGAGTGATGGTAGATTACATGAAGGGCACTCAGCTAATCCAACCTTTTGGTACTTTCTGGATTAGCATTCAGTCATCTGTGAATGAAGCCACTCTGGGACAGAAAGAGCCACCTCTGGAACTTATGCAATCAGAGTAGTACGGCTGTGACTAGAGATACAAAATGGCATGTTCATGAGAAGAAAATTAGTCACGAAGTTTAAGGTATCTCCTGCAATGATCAAAAAAGGGAACATCAACTAATCATTTTTCTTCCAACCTTTCAGTAAGGGCACTTGGAATACCCTTACTGCCATCCTGCCTGAGATTAGCTAACTCAGCACAATCATAGGCTTGGTATGTAAAGCATAGTTACAAGTTGGCTTTATCAACTGGATAATTGGAGGAGCTACCAATACCTACAGGGAAGTTTACTTTTAGTGCCTTCATTCTGTTGGTAACTGTATGATGCCTGCATCAGTTTTTTTGAAATTTGAAGGGCAGACAGTGTAGAGTTTGACTTCCACTTGCAATGTGTTCTGATCAGACCTGTACTCACTAACCTCTAATTGCTGGTGAAGTTTTTAACTTTAGAAAGAGTTGGTTTTGCCTTTTCCAACTCTGAAGTAATGTTGGGTTTATACAAGATGTTTAGCAGCAGTTGGAGTACTATGTGCAGTTTTGGCCATCTCATTATGGGAACAATAAAAATCAATGGAAAAGGAGCAATGTAGATACACTAGGATGTTGTTGGGGATGAGGGGTTACAGTTACATAAAGGGACTTGAAATGTTTGAGCTTTTTTCACTAGAGCTGAGAAGGCTATGGGGTAACCCGATTAAGATCTTAAACATTATGAACGGTTATTAAGAGCATCTGTGTTCACTATGGACAAGGACGATGTAGGCATAGAAATCGGGCAGGGGGATTGTGATATACTTGAACAAATTAGTATTGAGAGGGAGGAGGTACTCGCGGTTTTAGCGGGCTTTAAAGTGGATAAATCCCCAGGCCCAGACGAGATGTATCCCAGGCTACTGTGTGAGGCAAGGGAGGAGATTGCAGGGGCTCTGACACAAATTTTCAGAACCTCTCTGGCCACAAGGGAGTTGATGCAGAGATGCCGGTGTTGGACTGGGGTGGACAAAATTGAGAGGTCGCACAACACCAGGTTATAGTCCAACAGTTTTATTTGAAATCACAAGCTTTCGGAGCTATCGATTGCCCCTTCCTCAGGTGAAGTAAATTAGATACAGAATCGCCAAAGCATATATAGATAGAGAACAAAGCATGTGTACCTTACAATTGCAGACCACTAAATTAAATCATCCTGACTATCTGCCGAGGTGTGATAAAGTTAATCAAGTCAGCCAGGAAGGTACCACATCAAAGACATAGCAAGATACAACTGAGACAATGAGGTGTAGTCGCAGGGGTTCTAACGTGTCAAAAGCTGCCGTCTGTATGTAAAACGAAAAGCTTTAAAATTTTACTTTTTTACTGGGAAAATTTTTACTTTTTTACTGGGAATCACATCTGTGAACAAGCCAACGACGACTCGAGTCCGGATCACGTCATGTATCGTGACATAAACCCAAGATCCCGGTTGAGACCGTCTTCATGAGTGTGGAACTTGGCTATCAGTTTCTGCTCGATGATTTTGCGTTGTCGTGTGTTTCTAAGGTTGCCTTGGAGAACGCTTACCCGCAGATCCGAGGCTGAATGTCCTTGACTGCTGAAGTGTTCCCCGACTGGGAGGTAACAATCCTGCCTGGCGATTGTTGCGCGGTGCTCGTTCATACGTTGTCTCAGTGTCTGCATGGTCTCGCCGATGTACCATGCCGCGGTGCATTCTTTCCTGCAACGTATGAGGTAGACAACGTTGGCCGAGTCACATGAGTATGTACCATGTACCTGGTGGTTAGTGTCCTCACGTGTGATGGACAAGGGAGTTGCCAGAGGACTGGAGGACAGCTAACTTAGTACCATTATTCAAGAAGGGTAGTAGGGATAAACCAGGGAATTACAGGCCAGTGAGCCTAACATCAGTGGTAGGGAAATTATTGGAAAAAATTCTGAGGTACAGAATTAGTCTCCACTTGGAGAGGCAAGGATTAATCAAGGATAGTCAGCATAGCTTTGTCAGGGGGAGATCATGTCTGACCAATTTGATTGAATTTTACGAGGGGGTGACCAGGTGTGTGGATGAGGGTAGTGCAGTTGATGTAGTCTACATGGACTTCAGTAAGGCTTTTGACAAAGTCCCGCATGGGAGACTGGTCAAGAAGGTAAGAGCCCATGGGATCCAGGGCAATTTGGCACATTGGATCCAAAATTGGCTTAGTGGCAGGAGGCAGAGGGTGATGGTCGAAGGTTGTTTTTGTGACTGGAAGCCTGTGTCCAGTGGTGTACTGCAGGGATCGGTGCTGGGTCCCTTGCTGTTTGTAGTGTACATTAATGATTTAGATATGAATGTAGGAGGTATGATCAGTAAGTTCGCAGATGACACGAAAATTGGTGGAGTGGTCAATAGCGAGGAGGGAAGCCTCAGGCTACAGGACGATATAGACGGGTTAGTCAGATGGGCAGAACAGTGGCAAATGGAATTTTACCCTGAAAAGTGTGAGGTGATGCATTTTGGGAGGACTAACAAGGCAAGGGAATACACAATGAATGGTAGGACCCTAGGAAGGACAGAGGATCAGAGGGACCTTGGTGTGCATGTACATAGATCCCTGAAGGCAGCAGGACAGGTAGATAAGGTGGTTAAGAAGGCATATGGGATACTTGCCTTCATTAGCAGAGGCATAGAATATAAGAGCAGGGAGGTTATGATGGAGCTGTACAAAACGCTAGTTAGGCCACAGCTGGAATACTGTGTGCAGTTCTGGTCGCCACACTATAGGAAGGATGTGATTGCATTGGAGAGGGTGCAGAGGAGATTCACCAGGATGTTACCTGGGCTGCAGCACTTCAGCTATGAAGAGAGACTTGACAGGCTGGGGTTGTTTTCCTTAGAGCAGAGAAGGCTGAGGGGGGACCTGATTGAGGTGTACAAAATTATGAGGGGCATAGATAGGGTAGATAGAAAGGAACTTTTCCCCTTAGTAGAGGGGTCAATAACCAGGGGGCATAGTTTCAAGGTAAGGGGCAGGAGGTTTAGAGGGGATTTGAGGAAAAACTTTTTCACCCAGAGGGTGGTTGGAATCTGGAACTCGCTGCCTGAAAGGGTGGTAGAGGCAGGAACCCTCAACATTCAAGAAGCATTTAGATGAGCACTTGAAACGCCATAGCATACAAGGCTACAGACCAAGTGCTAGAAAATGGGATTAAAATAGACAGGGCTTGATGGCTGGCGTGGACACGATGGGCCGAAGGGCCTCTTTCTGTGCTGTATAAATCTATGACTCTGAGATAAATAGTAATCAATTGTTTGCACTAATCAGTGAAATGTTGTGCACATGTTTAAGATGAGGGAGGGTTAGAATAAATATTTTTAAATAAAGGATGGTTAGAATGTGGAATTATCCAGTACAAATGATTGTTGACGCAAAGCCCATAAATTATTTTAAGATAATTAGATAGTTGCTCGGAAAAGAGGAATATTAAAGAAGAAAGCAGAGTGTGGCGTTCGATTAGTGTTTCGTGGAGAAAAACACTGACACTGAGTTGATGGTCAAAATGGGTAGGTTCTGTGCTGTAACATCCTATGATGGGAATATTGCTATTGTTTGCTAAAGATTATGGAATAGCTTGCATTTATTCTGTGCTGAAAGTCAACAGTTTCAACATTGTACTGTTAAAAGGCAACTTTTTACATTGTTTATGAATGTAGCGTGAACACCAGCACATCTTGGCAGCCCATTTGTGGAAAATGATGTATTTGTATAATATACATTGACTTGCAGCAGTACTCCTTCACTCACGTTAACACCTGATACCCTCCGGCAGATGGTGTGTTATTAAGATTACAGCTACTGTTTATTTTATTGCACCCTTGATCTGCATTCAACTCAGAGGGGAAATCTTGACCTTTAAAGTATCTTTCTGAGTATGCCAGAAGGCAAATGGGTTCTGCAGTGTCAGAAGGGAAAAATTTAGCAACTATTTTCCTCTGACATTTATTAGGACCATTATTACCTGTGAATTTGATGGGCAATTGTGTGCATGCTTATTAACTTGTGGCATTAAATAGATGATTTTTTTGCTTTTACAGCTTGTGCTGTTTACTGGCAAACTGAATACTATTGCTGCGATAGTGACCATCTTTTTTCTCTTGGTCTATGCTGCTGTGGATCTAGCCTGTCTGGCATTGGAATGGGCCTCGGCACCAAATTTCAGGTATGAAAGAGATTTTAGAAATTCCTGGATATTGCACATGAATGAATAAATATGTCCAAATTCTGAGCCGCTTGAATTTCTGCACCTGCGCAAGAAAACTTTATTTGGTGTGTATTTGGAGTTTTTATGCTTCCCAACTTGCCAGTTTAGGGGAAATAATTCAGTAAGTGTGTGTCTATGTATATCTGATTTGTAAAGGCTTAAGGAAAACACTAAAGAAATGGTGGGGTCTGGATACATCTGTCTCACTAAAGCATAATTCTGATTCAAGCAACATGTTCTCGCATACCCTTCCGTTGACCACAATAATATTGAAATTTTAACCCGTTCTATGTTCCGGATTGAGTGGTTACTCATTTTGAAAACATTTAAGGGTAATAATGTGGTCCTAGAACTTGACACAGATTGTGTAATTTAAAATGCTTTTTTGGTTAAATAAAACTCGCCAGCAACATTATGCAGATTTTGTTCTACCCTCCAAAAGGATGCCTTTGCAGCTGTTGCTCCATTCTTGAGTCTAACAATAATTGTATGGAGCTAATGGATTCCTTAGTCGCCAAGGTGGAGACCATCTGTTCCGTTGCTTTTGGTGCTTCTACCTCTTCCCTTTGCTCTCCAAATTAAAGCTCCAGCAGGCCCTTTCTCTACCCTCCGCACTCCTAAATCCCAATCTCTCTCGAGTCTCTCTCCCATCTCCTCCGATACCCTCATCTTGCCCATGAGACTTGCATCCTGCTCCCTTGACCTCAATCCCACTAAACTGCTGACCACTAAACTTCCTACCCTGGCCCCCACTGCCTTTCAAAGTGGCCGTCATCATGCCCCTCAAAAAAAAAAAAGACCCCCACCCCTGTGGGTTGAAGGTGGCTGAAAGGTTAGGGAGCAATGGGGAGCCACCATTCAAGTTGCACAGGACAGGAAGTCATTTGTGACTTTGATCAGTATGATATCGATACTGCAGGTAGGGCAGAAGCCAAATTGGAAGAAATGTAATGAGAAGTGGAGGGAGAATTAGGAGCATAGTTAGAAGGCAATAACACGTTCTAGATCTTTGAAGAGAAAAAGAAGGTTTTAGATGGGGCAGAAGTTGGAGAGAGTAGAGCAGTTTAGGATCGGTTTGTTGAAGGGAGTGATAATGATGGTTTTGGAAGAGGGGGAGATACATTCATGAAAATAGTAATTATGGGAGTGAGAAGATGAAGTTGGAAGGTCTGGACGAGGGTGGGAGAGGTTCAAGGAAACTGGAGCTGGGTTTTGTGGATGAGATAAGTGGACGGAATGGGGGATAAACTGAGAAGAAGGGGACGAGTAAGCGCACCTTTTAGGTGGCGCTGGGAGTTTGAGAGAGTGGCTAATTGGGGAAAGTCAACAATCCTAGCCGCAATATAACTTCAATTTCAGACACAGAAACGGCCCTAAGCTCCACATATTGAAGTCTGCGGTGATGAAGAGGGCTGTGGTAGGGAAAGGTCTGAGAAGTCAGATAGTGGTTGTGAAATCCACTTTATTATTTTATTGTCTTGCTCCTGTTCTATGTTTTCTAGCTTTGCTGTTTCTTTTTTTTTCGATGTCAATTTGCAAATTTTGCTCTAGTTTTAAATCGGGCTTGACTGGTCTGACCATGCTGACCCCGAGGTGACCTCAGGCAGTTGTAAGCTTCTATTACTGCTTTTAATACTCTGTTTTGTTATCATTTTTTTTCATTCTTGTGGTGCCTCCTGCTGATTATTTCCAACTCCCATGCTTCAATTTTTGACTTGCAAATTGTTCCCAACTTTGAAACCTGGTTAAATCAAATAGCATCCCATCCTCTCCTGATACGCATTTTTATTTTCTTTAAATCCATATTTTATATTTTGCTTTGATCCTTTTTTGTTTTCCAACTGTGCTGCTTGTGGCTTGAATATAAAGTGAGGGATTTGTTCTGCAATTTTTCCACTTTTTTATTCTGGCCAACTCTGTCAATATTTTGTGCATATGTAGTTGCATTGTTTCAAAAGGTTATATTTTTGTTCTTTTGGTTAGAAGTTTTTCTGGACTGGATTTTTTTTCAATCTTATTGTTCTCGTGTGCAAATTTTATTGGATACTTGATATCCCCCCTCCTCACACACACTCACAATGTGTGAGCTGCATTGCCTCTTCGGCTGATCTCTCCATGGATTTTTATATTCGATCGCCTATGGGGCTGCACGTGAGGAGTCAAGAAGACCAAGTGTAGTCTTCAGGTGATGCGGGATATGCAAGTGGGAATAATTTTAAAGTCATACATTCTGCTTTTAATTTTATATACTTTGGTTAAAACGGGTATGGTAGCGTTACTGGACTAGTAATTCAAAGGCCTGGACTAATAATTTGGTGAACGTGAGTTCAGATGCCACTATGACAGTTTGAGAATTTGCATTCAATTCAAGAAATAAATCTGGAAACTAAAAAAGCTGGTATCAGTAAAGTGACCATGAAGCTGTCACATTGTTGTAAAAGCCCAACCTGTTCACTAATATACTTTAGGGAAGGAAACCTGATGTTCTTACATGGTCTGGCCGATATGTAACTTCAGTCCCACACCAACATGGTTGACTCTTAACTGCCTTGTGAAGTGGCCAAGCAAGCCACTCCGTTGTATCAAACCGCTACAAAGAATAAGAATTTAAAAAACGGAGGGACCACTTGGCTGCGACCTCGGCATCAAATTAGGACGACGAAGGCAAAACCAGCCCAGTTGAACCTGCAGAGTCCTCCTCCCTAGCATCTGTGTACTGGTGCCAAGATTGGGAAAGCTGTCCCACAGAC
The DNA here is from genome assembly GCA_030390025.1 of Squalus acanthias. NCBI lineage: Eukaryota > Metazoa > Chordata > Chondrichthyes > Squaliformes > Squalidae > Squalus > Squalus acanthias. Next base: position 35,525,020 of record CM059429.1, read on the forward strand.
TAGTCGCGCAACATCCTGACATAGGTATGATTCTGTGAGTGCGACTATCAGTTAATGTCCCAGACTCCTCCATCACCATCTCTGGATATATCTATCCCACTGGCGGGATAGACCCACCAGAGGTGGGTGCACAGTGATATACTGTTGGGTGGGAGTACCCCTGGGAGTACTCAGCATTGAAGTCTCATGGCTTCAGGTCAAACATGGGTAAGGAAAATTCCTGTTGATTATCACCTACCGCTCTCCCTCAGCTGATGAATCAGGACTCCTTCCTGCTGAAAACCACTTGGAGGAAGCACTGAGGGTAACAAGGGCACACAATGTACTCCAGGTGGGGGTCTTCATTGTCCATCACTAAAAGTGACTCCATAGTATCACAGCTGGCTGAGTCCTGAAGGACACAGTTGCTGGGCTTGTGGCAGGTGGAGAGAGAGCTAACACAAAGGAATACCCTACTTAACCTCGTCCTCTCCAATCTACAGATGCGTCTATCCATGAAGGTATTGGTAGGAGTGACCACCGCATGGAGACCAAGTCCTGTCTTCGCACTGAGGACACCCTCCATCATGTTGTGTGGCACTACCACCATGCTAAATGAGATAGATTCAGAACAGATCTAGCAGTTCAAAACTGGGCATCCATGAGGTACTGTGGGCCATCAGCAGCAGCAGAATTGTATTCACCACAATCTAATCTCATGGCCTTGCATATCTCCCACTCCTCCTTCACCATCAAGCCAGATGTCCAGCCTTGGTTCAATGATGAGTGTAGAAGAGCATTACGGTTACAGCATCAGGCATACCTGAAAAGGAGGTGGTAACTTGGTGAAGCTACAACGTGGGACTCCATACATGCCAAAACAGTGGAAACCGCATGCTATCGACAGAGCTAAGTATCACACAACCAACAGATCAGGTCAAAGCTCTACAGTCCTGCCTCATCTAGTCGCGAATGGTGGTGGGCAGTTAAGCAACTAAGAGGAAGACACATGAACATCTCCATCCTCTATGATGGCAAAGCCCAGCACGTGAGTGCAAAAGACAAGGCTGCAACATTTGCAACCATCTTCAGTCACAAGTGCCAAGTGGATGATTCTTCTCGGCCTCCTTCTGAGGTCCCCACCATCGCAGATGCAAGTCTTCAGCCAATTTGATTCACTCAGCGTTATAAAGTAATACCTGAGTGCACTGGACACAGAAAAGGCTACGGGACCTGACAGCATCCCGGCTGTAATGTTTTTGGACCTGTGCTCCAGAATTAGCCGCACCTCTAGCCAAGCTGTTCCAACACTTGCATCTACCTGACAATGTGGAAAATTGTCCAGTTTTGTCCTGTCCACAAATCCAATCCAGCCAATTACCATCCTAACGGCATACTATCAATCATCAGCAAAGTGACGGAAGGAGTTGTCAACCGTGCTATCTGCTCACCAATACTCAGTTCACTGATGAATTGCGTCAGCCGTGGCTCAGTTGGTAGCACCCTCGCTTCCGAGTCAGAAGGTTGTGGGTTCAAGTTGCACTCCAGGGACTTGAGCACACAAAACTATGCTGACATGCCAGTGCAGTACTGAGGAAGTGCTGCACTGTCGGAGGTGCCGTCTTTCAGATAAGACTTTAAACTGAGGCCCCGTCTGCCCCCTCAGGTGAACGTAAAAGATCCCATGGCAGTATTTTGAAGAAGAGTTGGTGAGTTATCCCCGGTGTCCAAGCCAATATTTATTCCTCAATCAACACCACTAAAACAAATTATCTGGTCGTCTTCACATTGCTGTATGTGGGAGCTTGCTGTGTGCAAATTGGCTGCTGCATTTCCTACATGACAATAGTGACTACACTTCTAAAAGTACTTCATTGGCTGTAAAACGCTTTGGTGGTCGTGAAAGGCGCTACATAAATGCAAGTCTGTCTTTCTTTCATTGCATAGTGTTCACCTCCATTCGAACTTTCTCAGATAATGAAGCATTTCCTTGCCTGGATGCAGCAAGACCTGGACAACATCTAGGCTTGGGCTGATAAATGGTTACCATTGACTAGAAACTCAGCTGGACCAGTTACATAAATGCCATGGCTACCAGAGCAGGTCAGAGGTGGCTGACCACATAACTCCCCAAAGCCTCTTCACCTGCAAGGCACAGGTCAGGAGTGTGATGGAATAGGGGAAAGCTGCAATAACACCATCCAGGGCAAAGCAGTCCTCTTGATCGGCACCACATCCACTCCCTCCACCATCGACGCACTGTGGCTGCAGTGTGTACTATTTACAGGATGCACAAGCAGCTCCAAGGCTTCTTCGGCAGCACCTCCCAAGCAGCGACCTCGACCACTAGAAGGACAAGGGCATGGGAACACCATCACGTTAAAGTTTCCTACCTATCTTTGTGTCATCAGCAAATTTAGCAACCATACCTTCGGTCCCTTCATCCAAGTCATTTACATAAATTGTAAAAAGTTGAGGCCCCAGCACTGATCCCTGTGACACACCACTCATTACATCTTGCCAACCAGAAAATGACCCATTTATGCCTACTCTGTTTCCTGTTAGCTCGCCAATCTTCTATCCATGCCAATATGTTACCCCCTACACCATGAGCATTTATTTTCCGCAATAACCTTTGATGTGGCACGTTATCAAATGCCTTCTGGAAATCTAAGTACAGTACATCCACCGGTTCCCCTTTATCCACAGCACATGTTACTTCCTCAAAAAATTCCAATAAATTGGTTAAACATGATTTCCCTTTCACAAAACCATGTTGACTCTGCCTGATTACCTTGAACTTTCCTAAGTGCCCTGCTATAACATCTTTAATAATAGCTTCTAACATCTGCCATAGAAACACAGAAACATAGAAGATAGGAGCAGGAGTAGGCCATTCGGCCCCTCGAGCCTGCTCAGCCATTCGATGAGATCATGGCTGATCATCCAAACTCAGAACCCTTCTCCCCATATCCCTTGATACCTTTAGCCTTAAGAAATATATCTAACTCCTTCTTGAATATATTTACTGACTTGGCCTCAACTACCTTCTGTGGTAGAGAATTCCACAGGTTCACCACTCTCTGGGTGAAGAAATTCCTCCTCATCTCTGTCCTAAATGGCTTACCCCTTATCTTTAGAATGTGACCTCTTGTTCTGGACTCACCTGCCATAGGGAACATCCTTCCTGCATCCAGTCTGTCTAGCCCTGTTAGAATTTTATAAGTTTCAATGAGATCTCCTCTCATTCTTCTAAACTCCAGCGAGTATAAGCCCAATCGACCCAATCTCTCCTCGTACGTCCCTATGACAGATGTTAAGCTAACTGGCCTGTAGTTTCCTGCTTTCTGTCTCCCTCCCTTTTTGAATAAAGGAGTTACATTCGCTATTTTCCAGTCTAATGGAACCTTCCCCCGAATCTAAGGAATTTTGGAAAATTAAAACCACGCATTCACTAGCCACTTTTAAGACCTGAGGATGAAGTCCATCAGGACCCGGGGACTTGTCAGCCAGCAGCTCCAACAATTTGCTCAGTACCACCTCCCTGGTGATTGTAATTTTCTTGAGTTCCTCCCTCCCTTCCATTTCCTGATTTACAGCTATATCTGGGATGTTACTTGTATCCTCTATAGTGAAGACCGATGCAAAATACCTGTTCAATTCAACTGCCATCTCCTTATTTTCCATTATTAATTCCCCAGACTCATTTTCTATAGGACTAACGCTCACTTTGTTAACTCTTTTCTTTTTTAATATCTATAGAAACTCTTACTATCTGTTTTTATATTTCTAGCTAGCTTTCTCTCATACTCTAATTTTTCTCTCCTTATTAATCTTTTAGTCATTCTTTGCTGCTTTTTATATTCTGTCCAATCTTCTGACCTGCCCACCCATCTTTGAGCAATTATATGCTTTTTCTTTAAGTTTGATACTATCTTTAACTTTTTTAGTTAACCACGGATGGTGGGTCCTCCCCTTGGAATTTTTCTTTCTCGTTGGAATGTATATATTCTGTGTATTCTGAAATATCCCCTTAAATGTCTGCCACTGCAACTCTATTGACCTATCCCTTAACCTAATTTGCCAGTTCACTTTAGCTAGCTCTGCTTTCATGCCCTCATAATTACCCTTATTTAAGTTTAAAATACTAGTCTTGGATCCACTCTTCTCTCCCTCAAACTGAATGTAAAATTCCATCATGTTATGATCGCTGCTAATTAGGGGTGCCTTCACTGAGGTCATTAATCCTGTTCTGGGGAATGAGGTGGGTCAAGTGGAGCAAGTGTCAGTAGGGGAACATTTAGGGAACTGTGATTATAGTATCATAAGGTTTAGATTACCTTTGGAAAAGGACAGGGAGCAATCTAGAGTAAAAATACTTAATTGGAGGAAGGCAGATTTCAGTGGGTTGAGAACGGATCTGGCCCGGCTAAATTGGAATTGAAATTAAAGAGGAGATGGTTCAGGTACAGTCGAGGGGGAAAGGTAGGGCAACAAAAGCCAGAGCTCCCTGGATGATGATCGAGAGTAAGATGAAGCAGAATAAGAGCACGTATGACAGATGTCAGGTTGAGAATACAAGTGAGAATCAGGCTGAATATAGAAAGTTCAGAGGGGAAGTGAAAAAGAAAATAAGAGTGGCAAAGAGAGAGTATGAGAATAGATTGGCAGCTAACATGAAAGAGAATTCAAAAGTCTTCTATAGGCATATAAATAACAAACTGGTAGTAAGAGGAAGGGTGGGGCCAATTCGGGGTGGGGAAAAAGAGACCTACGCATGGAGGCAGAGGGCATGGCTGAGGTACTAAATGAGTACTTTGCATCTGTCTTTACCAAGGAAGAAGATGCTGCCAAAGTCATAGTGAAATAGGAGGTCGTGGAGATACTGGATGACATAAAAATTGATGAGGAGGTACTAGAAAGGCTGTCTGCACTTAAAAGTTGTTAAGTCACCAGGACCGGATGGAATGCATCGTAGGATGCGGAGGGAAGTTAAGGAGGAAATCGCAGCAGTACTGGCCATAATCTTCCAATCCTCCTTGGATACGGGGTGGTGCCAGAGGACTGGAGAATTGCAAATGTTACACCCTTGTTCAAAAAAGGGTGTAAGAATAAACCCAGCAACAACAGGCCTGTCAGTTTAACCTCGGTAACGGGGAAGCTTTTAGAAACGATAATCAGGGACAAAGTTAAGTCACTTGGACAAGTTTGGATTAATTAAGGAAAGCCAGCATGGATTTGTTAAAGGCAAATCATGTTTAACTAACTTGATTGAGTTTTTTGATGAGGTAACAGAGAGGGTTGATGAGGGCAATGCAGTTGACGTATATATGGATTTCCAAAAGGCATTTGATAAAGTACCACACAATAGGCCTGCCAGCAAAGTTGAAGCCCGTGGAATAAAAGGGACAGTGGCAGCAAGGATGCGAAATTGGCTAAGTGACAGGAAACAGAGTAGTGGTGAAGGTTTGTTTTTCGGACTGGAGGAAGGTACACAGTGGTGTTCCCCAGGGGTCGGTTCTAGGACCACTGCTTTTCCTAATATATATTAATGATTTGGACTTGGGAGTACAGGGCATAATTTCAAAATTTACAGATGACATAAAACTTAGAAGGATAGTGATAGACTTCAAGAAGACTTGGACAGGCTGGTGAAATGGGTGGACACGTGGCAGATGAAATTTAACGCAGAAAAGTGCGAAGTGATCCATTTTTGTCAGAAGAATGAGGAGAGGCAATATAAACTAAAGGGTACAATCCTAAAGGGGGTGCATGAACAGAGATCTGGGGGTATATGTACACAAATCATTGAAGGTGGCAGGGCAGGTTGAGAAAGCGATTAAAAAAGCATGCAGGATCCTGGGCTTCATAAATAGAGGTCTAGAGTACAAAAGCAAGGAAGTTATGATGAACCTTTATAAAACACTGGTTCGGCCTTAACTGGAGTATTGTGTCCAATTCTGGGCGCTGCACTTTAGGAAGGATGTGAAGGCCTTCGAGAGGGTGCAGAAAAGATTAACGCGAATGGTTCCAGGGATGAGGGACTTCAGTTAAGTGGATAGACTGGAGAAGCTGGGGTTGTTCTCCTTGGAGCAGAGAAGGTTGAGAGATTTGATAAAGGTATTCAAAATCATGAGGGGTCTAGACAGAATAGATAGAGAAGAAACTATTCCCATTGGCAGAAGGGTTGAGAACCAGAGGACACAGATTTAAGGTGATTGTCAAAAGAACCAAAGGCAACATGAGGAAAAACTTTTTTACGCAGCGAGTGGTTAGGATCTGGAATGCACTGCCTGAAAGGGTGGTGGAGGCAGACTCAATCGTGGCTTTCAAAAGGGAATTGGATAAGTACCTGAAGGAAAGAAATTTTCAGGGCTACGCGGAAAGGACGGGGGAGTGGGACTAGCTGAAGTGCTCTTGCAGAGAGCCGGCATGGGCTCGACGGACCGAATGGCGGCCTCCTGTGCTGTAACCATTCTATGATTCTCTGGAAAAATAGGGCTTATGTTTTTGCTTTTTATTTTATGTAATTTTACATAGGATCAAACAATTTAAAAATGGCATCAGCCAGCTGTGTTTCTGCAATGTCTAGATGAAGTTTATTTTGTTCAATGGCAAACGTAGTCAGTGAATGGACAATATGCAAGGACTGCAATGGAATTAGTAATCATTAACTTATTCAGCTTGAATGTTTGTCTTTAATATCCTTTCTATGTCCAGCCGCTTCTTTTTCGTTTAAATGGAAATGTACTTGCATAATATATAGAGTAGTCAGCATGGATTTCAAAAGGGAAGGCCATGCTTGACCAACTTTATTGAATTATTTGAAGAATTAACAAAGGGTAGATAGGGTAATGTAGTAGATGTAATATATTTGGATTTGCAAAAGGCATTTGATATAAGGTACTGCATAGTAGACTCATGACTAAGGTCAACATGTGGAGTCGGAACAAGTCGCAGAATTGATGGCAAGCTGGCTACAAAACAGAAAACTGAGAGTAGAGGTTAAAGGTAGTTACTCAGGCTGGCAAAAGGTGGGAAGTGGTGTTCTGTAGGGATCGGTGCTGGGACCACTGTTGTTCACAATTTGGACTCGGGAATTGGAAGTACAAATTCAAAATTTGCAGGAGACACCAAATTGGGGGTTGTAGTTAATACAGAGGAGGACTGCGACAAAATGCATGAAGGCATTAATAAACTTGCAGAATGGGCAGGAAATTGCTAATTGAACTTCAATTTAGAGAAGTGTGAGGAGGTACATTTTGATCGGAAGAATAATGAGTCCACATTCCTTGGAAAGTAAGTGGATAAATGGAGTAGAGGAACAGAAGGATCTGGGGGTACAAATACACATCACTATAAAAGTAGTGACGCAGGTTAATAAAGCCATAAAAAAGCAAACAAAGCACTGGGGTTTATTTCTAGAGGGATAGGATTGAAGAGAAGAGAAGTTAGGTTAAACTTGTATAGAACCTTGGTTAGACCACACTTGGAGTACTGTGAACAGTTCTGGCCAGGCTGGGGCTCTTTTCTCTAGAAGCGAAGATTTGGGATGTTTTACTACGTTAAAAGCTCTATATAAATGCAAGTTGTTGTTGTTGTTGTTACCACCTGCTAGAGGTCTTTAAAATTATGTAAGGCTTTGACAGAGTAAACGTAGAGAAGATGTTTCCACCTGCAGGGGAGACCAGAACTAGGGGTTATAAATATAAGATAGTCACTAATATAACCAGTAGGGAATTCAGGAGAAACTTCTTTACCCAGAGAGTGGTTCGAATGTGGAACTCGCTACCACAAGGAGTAGTTGAGGCGAATAGCAAAAATGCATTTAAGGTGAAGCTAGATAAGCACGAGGGAGAAACCAGTATATTAATGGGTTTAAATTCAGAGGGGTGGGAGGAGGCTCTCGTGGAGCATAAACACCAGCATGGACCTATTGGGCCGAATGGCCTGTTTCTGTGCTGTAAATACTGTGTAAAACTATGTGCTGATGATTATTTTGCCCATATCTTTTTGCTTCTATGTATCAACTTAATTATAAATAAATCTAGAACTATGGTTAAGTTAGGACCTAGTGGTCTAGCAACATGGTATTTTCCACCATCTGGGGCGACAGAAGAAATCATGGTGGACAATCACTGAACAATGTAGGTATTGTTAGACCTGGGCATGGCAGAGGGTTTCAAAGCTCCTGAAAAAATAAAAGGTCTTTCACATGAATGCATCTCCATTGAGCAGAAAGAACTATTAACAATGTCACTTTGCAGATTGGCAATGGAAGCAGATCATTCCAGATGTGGTAAACATGCACTGAACATGCTACTTGTGTAACTGTAAAGCCATTACTCCAAGTAATCAAACTTGGGCAAGTCTCACCATGAAGTCAACTTGGAGCATTTAGATGGATGTTTAAACTCCGTACACTTAGTAGCTTTTGCAAAGTTCGTGTTCACCTATGCTTTTGCAACTCCTTAAAGTAGTGCAGTACAGTCAGTTTTTCTGACTTGTGTGCTCGAAGTGCGGAATGCTCACGTAAGATCAGTACGTGTGTTTAAGGGTCACTTGGTCAGCTGCTCAAGCAGCAGAGGTGAGCCACACGTCGAAATTTCAGCGAGCACTGAAATCAGCTGTTCTTCTGGCCCTCATGCAAGTCGTGTGGACAGGAGCTGGAAAAGCTGATCATTCCTGTAAAAAGCATGTGTTTGGCAACTATGCTGCCTCTTGTACAGTTGCTGAACACAATTAAAATAGTGATGTAAGGTATTGGTGCAATCTAGCATTGTTTTATAAGATTACTTGCACCAGATATTATGGCACAAAACATAGTTTTGACTGATTGTTAAAATGTTAAATTAGGCTCTTAGTTTCATGTGACAGCTTTTTAAAAAAAAAAGATTGTTCCAAGTGAACTGGGATAAACATCTAGCGATATTGATTAGAAACCTACAATAAAGAAAAAGGAAAGGAGTGGAAGAGGAGCAGTGAGAGACTGTGTTTTATTAAGTAAAGAATAAACAATTGCCTTAACAAATAGAAACCAAACTACTTAAGACTCCAGTGAGTGTTAAAGAATCTAAATTATTCTCCACTATTCTGGTGGGCGCAAAGCAATGCAGAAAAGCAGCTGTACACATTCCTCACCTTCTTTGAAATAAATCAGTGCATAAAGTGTATTGAAGATATGTTTGTTAAATGTGCACATAAATTAAATGTAAATTTAATTTTCCACTTGTCGCACAGATGTAGCGTGGACACCAAAAATGTCACGCTTTAGTGGCACTTTAATGGAGAGTGACCCCGTTTTTACCTTTGCCCAGCACCTTTCATAGCCGATAAAAAATAAGAACTGAGCAGCTAGCCACTTTAAGTGGCTTTCTAAATAATTGTTTTTGACCCAGGTAAGGGTAATATCCTTGAGGAACACATCATCTGCAAATAACTGTTAGTTGTCACAGTTCGAATGCTCTAAGCATTTTTTAAGGAACTGGCCACTGCAAAGGTTCTTCTAAAATACCATAAATGATAACTCAGCTTTGTGTGGAAAAGCACCTCCGAGAGGTTTTTTTCAGCTTTCATTTTTACTGCAATTTTCTCGGCTGGATGCTTTGATTATGGCAAGTAGATTGTAAGATAATGACATCAAGCCAGATTGCATTTCAAGGCTGCTCTTGGTACAGCACTGTACATTGGAAACAATTGAGGACTAACTGGATAGAAATCTGAACAGAAATGCTTTTTTGGTTTAAACTGATTAGTGGCACAAGTTTTTTTTTAAAACTTCAGGTTTACAGCACAAGCTATTGAGGCGACACCTCTGTGAAATTAAATTGTTTTTATTGTTTTTGTTCTTTATCTGCAAAACTGCCCTGAGATTAGTTTGCATTAGTGTTGAAAATACAGAACAATACTGGCTTAATTTGGCAGTAAACTGTTAACTATTGATTTTTTTTGACAGTATCTTATAAATACCACACTGAAAGTACCATGGCTCCCTTGAAGTGTATTATTGTTATTCCACGGTTCTTGTACATTAATAATCTGGGGGCATTTAAAAATTACAACTGGGCTGTAAAGCAGTATCAATTGGAATATTTTCATAGCTGAGTTTTTTTTTATTGTGTTGCTGGCTCCTGACACATGGGTCCAGCTCAGCTGGTCGTAACCACAGCTAAATTCACCAAATTTTTTTTAAGACTGGTAAACACCAAGATCCTTTTTTGTAATGGGATCTTCCTGACTCCTGCTCGTCTTCATGAACGTAGAAAATGTGCTGATCCAGCACAGTCCCTCCAGTGACTTCAGCACATAGATGTGATCATTGTAGTGGCGTCATGATGCATGCACACTGGCTAAACTGTCTCAGCCAGTTTGCACATGCACACTATACCAGGACCCACTTTACAGCTGGCTCGTAAGTAAACTGGCTGCACCACTGGAACATAAATGTCCTGAGATTCAACCTGCAAATATAAAAGTATGTTATAGCATTTAGATCTGCTATGGTTATTAGGTATTATCAGGTATTTAGTTGTTCAGGTAACGGATAAGCATCTGCAAATGAGAGGATCATAGAATCTAGGAGCAGGAGTAGGCCATTCGGCCCGTCGAGCCTGCTCCACCATTCAATACGATCATGGCTGATCATCCAAATCCAGTACCCTGTCCCTGCTTTAATCCCCACAGTACACACATCCCACCCTAACCTCGTAACCCCACGTATTTAATTCCCCCTAACATATCCCATCCTATCCCCATAACCCCACATATTTAATCCCCCCCTAACACTAAGGGTCAATTTATCATAGCCAAATCAACCTAACCCGCACATTTTTGGATAGTCATCTGAACACTGAAACAATAACCTGAAAAACATTTATAAATGACCTGTTTGAGGTAAACCTCTGCACATTGCAAGGATAATTTAGATAATACAATAAGGAGTATCTGTGTGTACACTACAAGATAGTTGTGTTTAAATCCCCAAAACATGTTGATTTACTGTATACCTTCAAGAATATTTAGTTTTGTGCGAATAAGTGCATTTCGGCATGCCGGGACCCATGCAAGTTAGGGTACGTACAGATGAAACCATGTGGAACTCTTCACTACTTCAAACCGGGTTATTGGTTGGTGGCTGCTCCGAATTGGCCCCATGCTGTTGAGAAGTGGCTTTCATCCCATCACAGCCTTCTGGCCTTCAAACTTCAACATTGGACTTTTTCATGTTGTCTTCGGCCCACACTCGGTTTACGATGGCTACATGTCTCACCTAATCTCTCTCATGCCTACGTAACCCAAATTCACTTTGTATCCATTATGCACTTTTTCTGGCACTCTGGACTTTTGGCCATGACTCTGTTATCCCATTTGTATTTTTAATCTCTCTTACTTTCTCTCCCCTCTCCCATTTTTCCCTCGCCTGGCTCTGCAACTTTTCATCTCCCCTCTCTTTGCCCCACCCAATCCCTCCCCTGACCCATCACTTCTGAGCCTTCCATCTATCCTGTTGGTGTCCCGGGTGTGAATCCTGCTTTGAACAACTCATGGCTACCCTTTGTATTTGTTTGCACATTCTTTCATGGGGCCTATTGTGGCATCCATCATGCCTCCTTAATATCAGTAACCCCAGCTGCCCCATCCTCTTTTGCTCCCAGTCCCCCAACAGCAATTCTCATCTTTGTGTTCTGATGAACCCACTCACTATTTCTAGAACCTCTCCAGCCCTACAACCACTCCCCAACCAAACTCTCCATTCCTCTGACTCCTGCCTTGTGTGCATTCTCTCCCGCGCGCCCCCCCCCCTCCCCCCCACCACCACCTTTCGTTCTACCATTGCCAGCTGGGTGTCCCACTATGGAGCTCTCCCTACACCCCACCACCTATTTCTCTTCCTTTCAGACCTTCTTTAAAATCCACCTCTTTGATCAAGCTTTTGGTCACCCATTCTAATATCTCATACTTAAGGAGCAAAAACAGGAAGAACGGTGTTGCAAATTTGCTTACATAATTGCACAAACAAATAGCGTCTGTTTTCCTTATACCTCTGAAGAGCCTTGGGAGGGGATGCTGTTTCATGTTAAAGGCTCTATATATTTGTAAGTTGTAGTGATGGGTAGATTTTGAAGCAATAATTTGTCAAGACTCTGGACATCGAGTTTTTTGGGGGGGGCTTTTTTTCAGGATATACTAAATGTGAATTTTCTGTCTATTTGATGAATAAGCAGCCTCTTAGCTTATGCTTTCATTATTCACTCTTATTACAGTACTGCATTTTCCCTGCTGCATCTAGCATCTTTGGTTTTATTGAATTTATTTTGTACAATGATTTGACTTCAAGCTGAAATTCCTTTGCCACATCACATTCAGAAAGACAAATGTATGAACTACTTATAACACCTAGCTGCCAACTTGTACTGAACTTGAATTGAGCCTATCTGGGGGGACAAATTTGTTATTTTATTTTTAAATTGGTAGCTTTTGGCCACTATATATAATACTGGCAAGAAGCTTATTACTTAAATGTCAGTCTAAACTATCAATTTGTAGGGTATTGTCTTAGCAGGTAGTATGTAAAACATTTTTTGTTGATCAAGATTAAAATTTACTAACCAGGAAATACATGTCACCATTTTAACTTTTTTCTGATTCTTAAAATACCTCCGTTGCTTTTCCTTTTTAATATTTTAAGTTCTGTTACGTATTTTTGTGCAGTCTGCTCCTGTTAATTCGAAGTCTGGTTAATTCAACAATTATCCAGTAATTTGAATTAAGCAATTTAAATCAAATAGCACTGGAGGCTTTTTATGCTTGAAAGGAATTCAAATTAATAGATAATTCAAATCAAGTGACTTCAAATTAAAGGAGTAGACTGTCTTGCTACTACATTTGAAATGCCAATCAATTACCATTCTGTTACAGAAATACAGAATAAATTATTTGCTTTCAAAACAAAAGGCTGATGAATTTGTATTTTTTTTTTAAAAAGGCAAGTGAGACCTACCTCTAGCATTTCCTCCCACAATATGCACCATTTGCAACCTGGGAGGCAACGTGCCTCCAGGTATGTATTGATATTTCTGAGAAACAGAACAGTCCAGGAGGACTCCTTCATTCCCATGGTGATGTGCCTGACCTCCACAGTGCTTCCTAATGGTATCACTCTAGAATTGGTAGCGTGGTGGGGGTGAGACAATGGAGAATGAGGCATGTTCCCACATTGCATGGCAGAGCTTGCTCATGCTCCAATCATATATCATTGTGCTGCCCCTTATTCAATGCCTACTTAACTTGTAGAGCACAATACAAAGGGTGATCTTTAGCTTGTATGTTACTTTACAAATGTATTTTTTCCTATTCTCAGGCCAACCTTTCGTTATTTCACCTGGCATACTTGTGTGTTGGGGATCATTGGCTGTGGGATTATGATGTTCCTGATTAGCCCAATATATGCTTCCTCCAGTATTGCATTCATGCTGATTCTGCTGTTGGTCCTTCACTACGTATCACCTTCAAGCAGCTGGGGTTACATCAGCCAAGCTCTAATCTTCCACCAGGTACAGTAAAACATCAGGAAACTGTTCTGAGATGGTGTTAATTGTGTTCTAAACATTCTGTTTGATAGATTCATTAACAGACCATCATCAGTGCAACAGTAGCTGTGATAAAATCTATTATTCATGGCGCTAACTGCAAAACACAGGATAATCTATTGTAAACCTCTTAAAATCTGCAAATGATACACTCCTTATATTGCACAAAATATATAAACACATTTGTTCATGCAGTGATGTAAGCGAATTTGCAGCACTGTTAAGTTCCTATTTTTGCTCCTTGCACGGTGAATGATGGTTTAGTCAGTCTGTTTTATCCTGTATCTTCATCCTAATTTTCTGTGTATAACAAAATGACACACTTTGCTTTTATTTGGCTACCAACTTGACCTTGCAGCTGATCAGAACAATGCCAGTGCTGTTTCCATGCACTGATTTTTAATTTGATAATACATGACCTTAATGTGCCTTAGTTTCCAAGTCATCTGTGATATAGAGGAATGCAAAAAAAAAGTCAGGGCAAGACCATTCGGCCCGTCAAAGCGCACCCCTTTCATAGTCTACCTCTGCCAACCCAGTATTCAACTATTTTTTTGGACACCCATGAGGTCTATGGCTGAAAACTAGAAATCTGTATACTGGAAGATTGCATTACACAAGTATTATGCAAATATTAAGAACTATTACAGTTTTACAGTAAGAATATTTTCTGTTGAAGTGAAGATTATTTAACCAAGTTTTTCAGTTACTGATGAGAGGCTGGGTACCTTCTTGCTTGGCCACTTGGGGAAGGAAGTGGATTTTTGTGCGGTAATTATTCTAGGCTACTGTCACAGATCACCCAGCTGCCAGATTAACAGTATTTGTAGAGACACACTGAAAGTTAAGCATAGCTTTTGAAAGAGCTTATATTATTGATTTAAGAATCCATGTATATCAACTACACTGGCAGTGTTCCAATCGGCTGCATCAAAGTAGTGTTGCTAACCAAATAAAGGCAAAATGCAGTGAAAATCCTGTTATATGGAAGTCAGAATCACCAAGGAAATGACATTCACATGCAAGGTGCAAATATGAGGACTTAACAGTCAAACAAATACAAATTTACTTGCATCATAATTGTATGAATAAATAACTACACTTTGTAATGTTTAACCCAAATGTACAAGTGATACTAAGAGGGCTTCACAATGGGAGATTCAAGGTTTATAACTATCTGTTTTGTGTTGCATTTTACTCCAGAAATAGATTTTTATCACAGCTACTATAGCAGTAAATCAGCGTATGTTGTAAATATACTTATGCAGTAATTCAATTGATTATTTTACTTCAGAATCCTGTAATAAATGCTTGTGTTTGCAGGTTAGAAAGTATCTTCTGATGCTGGATGTTCGTAAAGATCATGTCAAATTCTGGCGCCCACAAGTTCTGCTGATGGTTGCCAATCCGAGAACAAGTACTCAACTAATAAGTTTCATAAATGACCTAAAGAAGAGTGGATTGTATGTACTGGGTCATGTGCAAAAAGGAAATTTGGGTATGAAGTGTTTTTTTAATTTCCCCAATGCTGAGTGTGAATCTTGAATTGTTTCAATCTTTGAACATTTCATATCTTTTTCTTAAATGTGTTTGCTGAATTTTTGTGCTTGCAAAGACGAGAGAACTTCAGAGAATCTTACAACACAGGAGGCCATTTGACCCATTGTACATGATTATCCAGTTCCCTTTTTGAAAGTTACTGTTGAATATGCTTCCACCACCTGTTCAGACCATAACCACTCACTGCGTAAAAGAATTCTCATCTCCCCTCTGGTTCTTTTGCCAATTGTGTCCTCTGGTTCCACCTGCTCGTGGAAACGGTTTCTCCTTATTTACTCTATCAAAACCCCTCATAATTTTGAACACCTCTATTAAATCTCTGCTCTCTCCTTCTCTGCTCCAAGGAGAACAATCCGAGCTTCTCTAGTCTCTTAACTTATCACTGGGAAATGGAACACCTTCTCATTTCAGTCATTGTTGGGCTAAAGCACTACTAGTTCAGGTGTAATATGGGTTAGATGCAGAGTAAAGCTCCCTCTACTCTGCTCTGACAATGTGACATATGCCCAACAAAACAGAAGAGCAATCTCTACTGCATTTCTGTGGCATTTCCCATTTCCCATACCAGCCAACCTTTTGGCCTTTCTGAATGTCAGTTTAGCACCAATTAATGGGATTTTTATGCTGTTCACCCACTTTCTGGTGTACCCCACTCTTCTCGATGTAACATTCTGTGATATGTCCCCATTGCCACTGCAATACTCTAATATTATGCTTCCCTCACTGTAACACATCAGTATTTTTCCACACCTCTCACTGAAAGTTTCTGATGTACCCCACACCCTTCACTAACACTCTGATATACCCTAAGAAATGCTTGTGTAACTCTCCTGATATATTCCTTACTGTAACATTCTATTATTCATGCTAGGATCTGGCTGAAAGTTCCCAAACACATTGGACCCATATAGGTAGTAGAGACTCGATTCAAACTTGGGTCCATGGGGTGAATAGACACTGTGCTTAACCCACTGTGTTACAAAGTTTCTGTAATGCTTTGTCTGACATTGTACAAATATATCAAATACACTTTTTATTTGTTTTGCATATATAAATTCCTTTATTATAGCTACATTTTCTAGTGTTTGGTATAAATATATACTGTTGAAATCAATCATTTTAAGCAAATGATATTGGTATAGCATTTTATGGCACCGAAGGAGACCATTCAACCCATCGTGTCTATATCGATTCTCTGAAAGAGCTATACATTTAATCGAATTTCCCTGCCCTTCCCCCATACTCTTTTTTTTATTTTTGGGGGGTTTTCAAATATTTATCTCGTTCCCTTTTTTAAAAGATGCTATGGATTTTGCTTCCACCATAAAAATACATAGTAGTTACAACACAGTAACAAGCCAATCAGTCCGTGCTGGCGTTTACTTTCCATTCAAGCAAATAGTTCTAATCATATTTACACACCCTGTTCCCATATCCCTTCAATCCCTTTTTCATCAGCCGCCTATCCAGTCTCATCTTAAATGTTAACTTCGTTTCTTCCTCCACCACTATCCCTGGAAGTGAATTCCACATCCTCACAGCTCTCAGTTTCTGTTAGGGCATTCTATGCACAGTGGTTTTTTTTAAATAAATCTTCTAGCCCCTCGCTTCATTTTTTTGGTGGTGATCTTAAATTTATACCTTCTAGTCACTGATTCACCAACCAATGGAAATAGTTTTTCCCTATTTACTTCATCAAAACCTCATAATTTTGAGCTCCTCTCTCCGATCTCCTCTTAACCTTCTCGGTTCTCGTGAAATGCCCCACTTTCTCTATTCTTCCCTCATAACTAAAGCCTCTCTCCCTGATATCTTAGTGAATTTCTTTCTTCAGTACTTTCTGCACTATTTCCACAGCCAAGGACGTTTGATTGTGGTTAGAGCCTCTATTATTTTTTCTGTCTTCCCTCCACTCTCTAGGATGCATGCCATCGTGGCCTGGTGCCTTTTCTACTTTTGAGTGCCATCATTTTTTTTCCAGTACGACGACCTTACGTATAGTTAACCTTGTTTATTGTTGCACCTCATTGTCTTGTACCCTTTCACTCCCACGACCACACTCTTCTGTGAAAACCGAGGCAGAGTACTTATTTAATATCTTTGTTATTCCTATGAGAATACCTTCCCTGAGAAGATTTCCTTTTTCATCTGTAATAGAACTTGCCTTTTTTAACCTATTCTTTTACTTTTCATGTGCTTCCAAAATCCTATATGTTCCCTACACATGTTTATTAATATCCCCTTTTAATCTTTTTGCGTCCCCTCTATATTTTCTAAACTTTACTTTTATTTTATAATATTAGCACTAGATTTGTTACAAATATTCATTTCTAAATCTGATTTTAATTTTAATGTCTGTACTCATTCAGGGAACTCTAGCTTTTGCTACACCTCCGTTACTACTTGTGGGAATATGTCTAGTTTTTTTCTGAACCATCTTCTGTTTGTAAGTTTTTCATGGCCTGCCCACTGTCTTATCTTCCAGTTTATCAGGAAGTTTATTTTGCATCTATAGCTTTATATATTTTGCTGTGTCAAAAAAAATCGTACGCTCGCTGCTTTATGTTAAGACCTAATTCTCAGCCATTTTATAGACTTGTGTTATAATGTTGCAGTACCTTTTTGCTGCCAATAGACTCTACTTGAGCTATGTAAATAGCTCGCCTCCAGTGGTAGAAAACCAGTACTCCAATATTTCAACTCTATTCCACAGGTCGCATGGGACTTGCAGATGTGACTAAAAGACCATGCGTCCCAAAATTGTGATAAACACGAAATATTAACTTTTTTTATTGTAATATGTAATCTATAACAATATTTTGAAGCTCAAAGTTTGAAATACCTTCCACTACAGTACACTGTGCAGCACTTACCAGGAGCTTTGAACATCTGCTTGTACATTTTTATTAATAACCACCCTAGAGCCCAGTATGACCTTGAAACAGATTTATTATAATAGTTTTCGAACTCATTGTCCATAATTGCTATGAAGAATTTTTTTTAACGACTGTATTAAGTTAAGAGAACCCTTCATAAACCATAAAGCAGTAACTCGCTGTTTTTAAAAACAGTTGTATTTTATGCCAAAATCAGATAACAATTTTAAATGGAGTATATGGGAGGAGCGACATGCTATGCTGCTGCAGCCTGACTAAAGTACAGCCAATACAGTGAAGAGTCTCCATAATTTGAGATGAAGTATTTTACATTTTGATTTGATTTGCTGTGGAATTTCTCCAGACTGTTGTGGGAATTTTTCAATATTGAAAAATGTCTGTTCCTAATATAAAATCATACAGCACAGAAGGAGGCCATTCGGCCCATCGTGCCTGTGCCGGCTCTTTGAAAAAGCTATCCAATTAGTCCCACTACCCTGCTCTTGTCGCCCTGCAAATTTTTCCCTTTTTTAAGTATATATCCAATTCCCTTTTGAAAGTTTAATATTGAATCTGGTTCCGCCACCTTTTCGGGCAATGCATTCCAGATCATCACAACGCGCTGAGTAAATGGATTTGTCCTCATCTTCTCTCTGGCTTTTTTGCCAATTATTTTAAATCTGTGACTTCTGGATACTGCCTGCCGACCGCCCTGCAAGTGAAAACCATTTTCCCTATCCACTCTATCGTAACCCCCTCATAATTTTAAACACCTCTATCAAATCTCCCCTTACTCTTCTCTGCTCTAAGGAAACAATCCCAGCTTCTCCAGTCTCGACACACAACTTCCTCAACCCTGGTACCACTCTGGTAAATCAGCTTTTCACCGTCTCCAAGGCCTTGACATCCTTCCTTTCTAAAGTGTTGTGCCCAGTATTGGACATGGTACTCTCGCAGAGTTTTATGAACCAGTGATTCATAAAGGTTTAGCATCATTTTGTACTCTCTGCCTCTATTTTTAAAGCCAAGGATCCCATATGCTTTTTTAACAGCTTTATCAACTTGTCCTCCCACCTTCAAAGATATGTGTATGTGAACCCCCAGGTCACTCTGTTCCTGCACCCCTTTAAAATTGTACTATTTAGTTTATATTGCGCCTCTCTTTATTTTTCCTTCAAAAATGCATCATTTCAAAATTCTTTGCATTAAATTTCATCTTGTCTGTCCATTTCACCAGTCTGTCCATGTCCTCCTGAAGTCTGTTACAATCCTCCTCACTCTTTACTACATTTCCAAACTTTGAAATGATGCCCTCTATACCCAAGTCCAGGTCATTAATATATATCAAAAAGGGCAGTGGTCCCAGTACTGACCTGCTGGGGGCCACCACTGTATACTTCACTCTAGTCTGAAAAACAACCGTTCGTTACTATTCTCTGCTTTGTCTCTCAGCCAATGTTGTATCAGCGCTGCCACTGCCTCTTTAATCCCATGGTCTTCAATTTTACTAACAAGTCTATTATGTGGCACTTTATTGAAAGCCTTTTGAAAGTTCATCTATACAACATCAACAGCACTACCTTCATCAACCTTCTCCGTTATTTCATCAAAGAACTCAATCAAGTTAGTCAGACACGCTTTACCTTTAACAAATCCATGTTGGCTGTCATTTATTAACCCATGTTCTTCTAATTAATTTTGTTTTGGATTATTGTCTCCACGCCAATGTTAGGCTGACGAGTTGGTAGTTGCCTGGTTTATCTCTCGAGCCTTTTTTGAACAAGGGTGTAGCATTTGCATCCCTCCAGTCCTCTGCCACCACTCCCATGTCGAAGCAGGATTGAAAAATTGTGGCTAGAGCTTCCGCTATTTCCACCCTTGCTTCCCACAGTAACAGAGGAGCCATCCCATCTGGCCGAGGTGACTTCTCGACCTTGAGCACTGCAAATCATTTTCTTACATCTCTATCTATTTTTATTCTATCCAATTCCTCCACTCACTCCTCCATTACTGTAACATTGGCAGCATCCTCCTCTTTGATGAAGACAGATGCAAAGTACTTATTTAGTACCTCAGCCATGCCCTCTGTGTCTACAAGATTTCCTTTTTGGTCCTTAATCGGCCCACCTTTCCTTTGACTATTCTTTTACTCTTTTTATATGTTTATAAGACTTGTACCCTTTAGTGTTCCCTGCTAATCTTTTCTCATATATTCTTTGCCCCTTCTTATTTCCTTTTTCAGTTCTCCTCTGCACTCTCTATTCAGCTTGATTCTCTACAGTATTATCGACCTGATATTATGAACTCATAAGCCTCCTTTTTCTGTTTCATTTTAACCTCAATTTCTTTAGTCATCCAGGGAGCTCTAGCTTTGGATGCACTTGCTTTCCATCTTATAAGAAGGTGTCTACTTTGTACTTGAATTATCTCTTCTTTGAAGGCTTACCATTGCTCATTGACTGTTTTACCTGTCAATATTTGTTTCTAATCCACCTGGGCCAAATCCCTTTTCAATTCACTGAAATTAGCACTCTTCCGGTTGAGTATTTTCACCTTTGATTGTTCCTTATCCTTTTCCATAACTACTCTAAACTTAATGGTATCGTGATTGCTGTTTTCCCAAATGCTCTTCCACTGAAACTTGCACCACTTCATTCTCCGGAACTCGATCCAAAAGGGTTTCCTTCCTCGTTGGGCTGGAAACGAACTGATCAAGAAAGTTCTCTTGTCCGCATTTCAGGAATTCCTCCTCCTCTTTGCCCTTTACATTTTTTTTTCCCAAGTCTATATTAGGATAATTGAAGTCCCCCATTATCACTACTCTATTGTTTTTACATCTTTCTGAATTTTGCCTGCAAATTTGCTCCTCTATCTCTTTCCCACTATTTGGTGGCCTGCAGTATTCGCCCCGCAGTTTAACATCTCCTCTTCTGCTCCTTAACTCTAACCAAATAGGTACTGTCTTTGAATCCTCAAGCACATCATCCCTTTCCAGGGCTGTAACAGTATCTTTGCATACTGCCACCACTGTGCCCCCCCACTACATTTTTTCCTTCCCTATTTCTCCTGAATACATATCATGTCTTGCTACCACTTTCTCTCATCACTATTTGATGTTGAGCTAATTTGTTCATTGTTTTGAAGTAACGCTTAAACAGAAAAGTGGTTGGTTTTATCTGTAATAACCACAGGACAAATAACTAATCATTTCAAAAACAAGAGGTGTACTTTTATTACCACATAGCATTTTGCTCATAACCTTGCTGCATATGAAACTGTCTCTGCTGATGTATTGTGACATGATGTACGCCATTTTTATTGCTGAGCCAGGTTCTACAAAATTGCATTTGTTTAAAATATATTTCATCATGCAGCTGAGATTTGATGACTTGATTTGTGAACTGATATAAATCTTTGCAGATTTGTTGCTATTGCGCATATTTGATCCAGTAAACCATATGGATGGTGGTCACTCTTGTTTGAGAGAGGTGTCTCAAATAGCAGGTCATGCATTGTCTAGTTTGGACCTGTATCCTTTTAATTGGCAAACATTCCACATCTTGGTTAGGATGCCAGATGAAAGGATGTTGAGCATTGATGAGGCGGGGGCAACTAATGTTGAGCAGCTCCTCTAACTTGATTTGGTAACATTAGTAACAGGCATGTGGAGAACCCAAATCCAGGCCAGTGTGACTATTTAACTCAATGACTTGATATAAAAAACAAATTATATTGCACGATTTGGTCACTGTATTGAAACTCTGCTGTTGTCAATTCAGTGCCTTACAGCGGCCATTAAGTGTGGTCATTAATCACCTGAGTAAGATAGATATTTCAGCAGTAGCCAGGAGGGGGAAGTAGCTCCCATTGCAGTGTTTCTCATATACGACAAAAACTTTGCATCATTCTAAAAGTACTTATCAAAACATCTGTTGTATATAATATGAAATGGCGAGTGTGATTTCAGTTTGCATTTCACAAGTAGTAGAAACATTTCCAACTGTTCGTCATTCTTTAGTTTTTGTATAAATACAGGGTAAATAAAAGTCTGTGTACAAACAACTGAAATTATTACTAACTCAAACACCCATATATTCTGCTTTTTAGATGAGATGCCTTCTGATCCTCTTCAAGCACAGTATGATTCCTGGTTAAGCTTGGTTGATGCACTGAATGTAAAATCATTTGTCAGCCTCACACTCTCTGACTCAGTACGTCATGGAGTTCAACATCTTTTATTCATCTCTGGTCTAGGTAAATAACCCACAAAAAATCACTTCATTTTAAACAAATGTTCACATAAATTTTATTTATTCTTGGCTAGCCAGTTAGGGCGAACTTACATCGGTATTTATTATCTTGGTACAGCAAGTTCCTGTGTTTATGTTGTCCTGTTTTGTAGGTGGAATGAGACCCAATACCCTTGTCCTTGGTTTCTATGATGACTGCGTTCCTGAGAATGGTTTTCAACAAATTCCAGCATTTTCATACAACAGTCCTTCTACCATCAGTGAACAAGATTCCAGCCTTCATTTTCCTCCAGTCAGAGATGCATGGTCTCCCAAGGCACTGTCGGGCAAAGAGTATGTGGCCATTATTTCTGATTCCATCAAAATGTTAAAAAATGTTTGCTTAGCCCGATACTTCTGCCAGCTAAACAAAGCCGATCTATTCAGTCGCAAGAACTATGAGGTCTCCATTGATGTGTGGCCACTCAATCCACTTCGCCCTGACAGTGCTAATTATGTTGACACTTGCAGCCTGTTTCTGTTACAAATGGCATGTATTCTGAACATGGTACGCTCCTGGAGGTCGGCCAAACTACGTATTTTTCTGTGTGTTGAATCTGGAAACAGTGTTGGGGAGTACGAAAAGAAGCTAAAGCAGCTTTTAGGTCAGTTACGTATCAAAGGTTCAATTAAAACTCTGCACTGGGATAGTGTTGCTGCCCTTCATTGGCACAAGCAGATGCCTCAAGAAGGGGGCAGTGAGGGTAGCTTTGCAAATAATTTCCCATCAAATGCAATGAAAATCTCAGATGACTATTTGATGGCTGTAAACAACATGATTTTAGAGCAGGACACCCATCCAGCGATCCGATTTCTCTATCTGCCACGGCCTCCTGCAGACATTACACTGCATGAAAGGTACCTGGAGCAGCTTGATATCATGACCAAAAACCTAGGACCCACTCTGTTAATTCATGGAATTAGTGCAGTCACCAGTACAGATCTCTAGCTCAACCGTTTTAACCCATTGATTGTAGAGGTTAAGAATATAGTAGTTAATATGTTGCTAGTAAAAGTTTGTTATGCAAAAAGCCTAATTGTACAATAGATCACACACTCTTTTTAACCTGAGCAAAAGCATTGAGCTCTGTTGCTTCAGCACAGTTTTTTGTATAGTTTTCTTTCTGTGTCACTGGACGCGATCTTGCCTTTCGGTGCGAGTTGGGAGCGGGTCAGCTGCCTTCGGGTTCCGATCCCGCCCCCAACAACGCCCGACGCACAGACGTAATTTTACATCAATTGGCCTTGTTAAGCCCGCCCTGCGGGCTTGCCAGCCATTTAAAATAAAGCCGGTGTCAGATGACGTCAGTTGATGACGCGTCATCTGCCGGTTTTCTTAAAGGGGACACGCATGTTTTTTTTTAACTGATTTTTCAGTGTTTGAAAGCATTGAGGTTCTGCAAACACTGCCAATCACTGTACAAAGGTGAGCCCTTGCACCCAGACTTTCCAGTGACTCCTTAGGATAAAACAGATGGCAGCTGCAGGTGAGGTTACAGAAGCGATCTGTCACTTGTGAGAGGGGTTCTCCCAATGAGGTGGGACTACACAAACACTTCAAACCTTGTTACCTACAGAAAAGTCTAAATACATTAAAAATAATCTTCCCAACATTTTTTTACTTCCGAAGCTCCCCTGTGGATCCTTCACGCCACTTCTGCAGCTGTCATCAATGCACAAACCTTACAGTAGACCCACAACATGCCACACTTGCCCTGGCGTGGTGTCCGGACGTCGGGAAGCCCGCAGTCGACCTGTCAAAATTGAAAAAAGCCTCTAATCCTCTTCCCGCCGCTAGGTGTCTGGTCCCTGCGCAAATCGGGGACCCGACACTTGCGAAGGTTGTATGGAGGCGGGTTGACGGCGGGTTCGGGACCCGCTGTCAGTCTTTGCAATTTTGCCAGCAGTCCCGCCTCCAAACCTGCCCCCTGAGCACTGGCAAAATTCCCCCCATTGTATCCATCCACACCTACTAGAACTTGTAAATACCACTTTGCCAGATTTGATGAAACCTCAAAAGTATCTTATTGAATTCTTTTGAAAATGGGCTCTTTGAGCTGTCGACATGTCTGAGTTACATGTAAGAGGTTCTGTTCCACCTCCAGAAAAAAGCAACAAAAGAAAACCACCAAATTTTATTCAATGTTCACAAGTTCCTCCCTTCATCAGACACTAGGTTCATGTATGAACCAGCTGTGTTTTACATATGTTAGAAGGGATATTTGATGTTGGCAACAATAATCTGAGACTTTTAGTTGGATTATTGCTAAATTTACAGAACTTCCTGTAATCTCAGGCTGGATATTTTTATATTGGAAATCATGGTAGCAACATTGAGATACAAGAAATGTTAAGACTTAGTGTTTCAAATATCTTTGCAGTGAACAAATGGTGCTAAAGTTAAAGATCATGCCTCTTTGTTTACATTTTTTTATGGCATTTTGTATGTTTGTTACCATGTTTGCCATGATATTTTGACTGTTTTTCAATGATTTCTATTAACTCCTTTTTGTAGGAAGGTTTTAGTGATCATTTCTCAAGTTATAAATACTTTTTAGTCTGTTCATCCAAAAGATGGTTTTGCTGGCTCTATATTATCAAAGCAGTAGGTTTAGATGCATCACAGCAGAGGTTGCGACTACAGTTCACATACAGTAACTCAAGTCATTTCTACTGGCTTAAAGATGGTAGAACAGGGTGTCCAACATGTTTGCCTTCATAAGCCTACCATGGAGCCTTGGGAGCACATAAATTTTTTTTTAAATCAATGAACCCATTAATTTGCATTTATTTCACATTGCAGATACTAACAGATACTGTTTTCTGATTTTAAAATGAATCCATCAATGCTGCAAACCTCCAGCCTGACAAAATGCAAACCGGCCAAATCAACAAATATACAAATACAAGCCCCAGTTGGGATGGGCTGGTTTGCTAGGGCTCTAGGTTGCACATGGCCTACCGATTTGTAGTTTGACCGTGTTATAGACCAAAACCATCATTGTTATTGGAAAAGGGTGCATTTGTGTATTGTGCACTCTTACCTGCTGCTTTACCTATCCTTACATTTTTGTAATACCTGATGCAATTAATATGTTATGGTATTCATAAGTATCAGAAACTTTATGTATGCTAAATTACTGATCCCTTTTTAAAAGGGACAAATGGCTCGATGTTAAACATAAGCTTGAAGTTTGAAAGAAGTAATTTGCTTTTAATTGTTAACAGTAGGAAACAAATTGTTACAAATGGCACTTGGAGCACCAAGTGTTACATAGCTAATGTGTTGCTATCTCATCGCTCTAACTATCAGCTATCTCATTGCTCTATCAGTAGCCTAATTGTACCTCAGCAGGGCTTGCATGTGAGGCAATTTGAAAAATCAGCCAAGGAATTTTCCTGTTTGTCTTAATCAATACAGTAAGGATGTAATACTGTCTGAATACACCGAGTACATCAGGCTGGTTACCTGCCCACAAATGTTGGCCTCCATCTGACAGACTGGTGATTTCAAGCCCAGCTTCCATTTACTATGCAAGTTTTTACAGTGGGAATATTGATCTTTTGCAGATTTGATGGATATTTTCAAGGCAAATGTTCCATGTACCTGAATGTGTAACTTTGTTAACTTAATACGTTTTATTGTCTTTGTAGATTTTGTTCATTTATATGCTTGTTTCCTTTTTATACAAGCAAACAGTTTGACAAACCGTGGAAGAGAATTTATCTTAAAAAGCTGTACTTTGTAGTACCTGGAAATTCAAAAAAATGCCAAGTAACTCTGCCTTAAATTACTTTTCAAGCTTGAACCTTACCAGTGTTCCTATTTGGCACAACAATGGAATACCATTATAAATATATCCAGTTTCAAAATTCTGATGGAAAAGTATGTGGATTTACCAAATTAGTGCTGATAGAAATGATTACTTTAAGGTCAAATGAAAATGCAGTGGACAGACAGCAGGTGGTTGATATTGCTTCAGTTGTGCACATTAGCTATTCTTTGCTTTTTTTTTAAAAAGAAAAGTAACTGCTTTTGGGGGGGGATATCACACTAGGAATAATTTCAGACAATTGAATAACAAATCAACATTACTGTACATTTACCACCAACACCAATTGTAGAATACCCAAGTGTAGAAATGTTTCTAATCAACTGCAAATGAAAAATACCATAGATATTTACAATTCATTTCTATTTTTGATTGGTTTAAATGAACACACAATTGTTTTGCAATTAACATAGGTAATGTGGAAAATCCTTAATGCTTACATCAACGCATCTCTTTATTGGGCTATCGCATGAGCAGAGCCTATTTCTCGAGAGCTGGAACCAGTTTGCCTGCCAAGTTGCCTTGTAACTTGTGAATAGCATGTGGGCGGCGGCTCAAAAGGGAAGAAAAATCAAAGGGAGAATAAAGTTGTTTGTTTTGAGAAACAAAAATATAATTTAAGAAAATGTACGGTTGGTTTTAAAATTCAATTTCTTTTCACCAATGTATTGTCATTTTGTCCCCTCCTTTTTGCATGTATGAGTGAAATGTGATCTTTTGTTTACAGTGCCGTAGCACCAAAACAAATACTTGAATAGATTTTTTGTTTTAATCCTGCCCTTGGTATCTGTCAATGATCCCTTAACATCAAATGTCTTTTAATTTCGATTTGTTATATTCTCCTCACGTAGCCACAATTTCCACAAATAATCTCCAGATCTGTGATTCATTCTGTAAGTACCATATGGAATTTTCTGCTACTTTTTAAATTTCTGCTTGTATACATCAGGCATCAAATCATTACTTAGTGGGAATTGCATGCTTTATGATATCACAGTCCAAATGGTCCATTGAATCCACTTGTGAAAATGCAGTGGGTGCTTTACCCCCCCCCCCCCCCCCCCAGTGACAGCAGTAGCCTCTCTGCCCAAACTCCTTTGTCCCATTGAAGATGGTTTGCTGACAAGTCAAGTGCTCAATAATCCATTTGTGTCCCGTTCTTTAAAATTTAGTATGAAACGAGCTTTAGTGAAATTATGCTGCACTGTTATGAGCTAGATCAATTGGACCCTCGTTTACAGGACTCTCCTCTTCATTGTCAGCCTTTCTCCGCCAGTCCACGAGAGCGCTGTTTCTTTTCTTCACCTGGTGCTTGCGAGCCTCTTCATGCTGGCACTGATGTGCCTTTTCTTTCGACTCGTATCTGCACTATTGCTTCTCTTCATGTTAACGCTGAGTCTCCTTTGCAGCCTGGAGTCTTGAGTGCGTCCAATTGGTGCACCTGTTCCCAGGCCTTTTCCTTCATTGCTAGTCACACCAACTCTAGCTCGAGATCTGCATCTCCCATTATCATTTTAAACGTTGCTATATACTCCTGCTAAATGTACTTTGAATTTTAAAAAAATTGAACAGCCTATTTTAGTTTGATGGTGATATTCCAATACCAAATTTAGGCTTCATTAGCTGCCCTGCTCTTCACCAGGAACCACTCTCATAAGTGACCCTTCATTCCCTCTGTAGTGAAATATGATCTTGTATGCACAATATCTGGTTATGCCTGGGGAAGAGGTTGAACAAACAACCTTGCTATTTTAATTTGCTCACCCCTAATGTGTGATTTTTGTACAAAAGCTGTTAGACCAGGCTAGTTGCGCTATAAACTACTAAAATAAAAAATAATCAGTGGCAAAAGAACAAAGAAAAGGTTTGCAACTACAGAATGTTTAACTTTTATAACATTTGCTTACTGCAGGCTCAGTACAAAAATGATAAAAGTTGCATCACTTCACTTACACTTTTAATAATATTGAGCCTGCGCCAGTGTCTAACACACCTCACACACGTGAGGTTTAGTTTACCCCCACCAAGCCTTCAGGTGTTCATCCAATGGAATCAGAGAGCTGATGACTAGGGCAAAACCACTTCCTCTGGCAGGGAGTCCAATCTGAGGGGTCATTAATTTAAGATCATCGCTGAGAGTGAGGAGAGACATTAGAAGAGAATTTTTTATGCAGAAAGTTTTGCCACAGGGAGTAATTGAGCCAGAGACCATTGCATATTTTAATGTAAGAGTGGAGAAATATTTGAAGTAGAGGGACGTTGCTACAAAGAGAGAGGAAGGCAGTGGGATTAGTTTCGGATTTCTCTGACAAAGAGCCGACACAGACACAATTGGCCGAATGGTCTTTTTCTGTGCTGTGAACTCTGGTTCTATGAATTTAGAATACTGCCGACTATATTTCTGGCACCCTATGGGGCATCCTTTTGTCGTGAGAGCCAAGTTACTTGACTTTAAGTTTTGCTTTAAGTAGAAACAAAAAAAAAGTGACCCCTGGCTTGCTTAAGCTGACTGTGATTGCTCATCTTTAGGCTTTTGTAGCCTCCAGGGCTGTAACATTCTGCCATCGGTCTAAAGGGAAAAATCAAAACAATCGATGTGGTTGCTTGCAGTCACCTGCCCTAACAAACGCCAGTCCTTGTGACATTTCCAGCTACACATGGGGAATATGGATTCTCGCCCAATCCAAAGAGACAGCAACTACACGAAGAAAGTTAAGGTGACGACCAAAATCCTATAAATAGTTGCTAAAAAGTAGCCTTTCTTAAAAATGATTTGAAATACTGACTTATCTCCTTGTCTATCACTATATATAACAGCTATACTGCTCAATGAGAAGTACCAAAAATGTGACACACTACACAGTCCTGAAAACTCAATGGTGAGAAATATTACACCGTGATACTGTAAAAGCTATGGGGTTTTCATCAGTAAGAAACTTTAGCTGTGGCACTGTTTTTTAGTACCTGTTCTCTGTATTTGACATTTTACTTTTTTTAAGTAAGCTCTTTTTAAAAAGTTGTATTGTGTAAATTTAAAAATCAAAATTATAGGGTGTCTCTTCTCAGAATATCAATGATCTCCAAAGAGCCAAATCATTTCTAGATGAAGTTCAGCTTTAAATTAAAAAACAAAAAATCTGTGAACTCTTTTGTACTTAATCCAAAATATAACCAAATTTCACAGGGTAAAAAAAGTAGACATGTAACTTAAAACGTAATATCCATTTAAAACTGCCTTAAAAATATATTAAAAATCTGAAGATCGTAGGGTTCTTGAAAAGAGAATGTATTTAGCACTTAAGCAGGGAGCCCTTCATGTATTTATATTAAGTTACCAAAGGAACCTGCCACTCTGTCTGCTATCATGGAAGTCGATAGGAAAGTAATGTTCATGTCACTGTGCAACAAGTTATTGAGATCTGTGGCTGGAGTTACCTTGCTTGGTTTTCCGAGTTGTGCACATATTAATAATTCTGCTCACGATGTGGTCTCCTCTACATTGGGGAGACCAAACGCAGATTGGGTGACCGCTTTGCGGAACACCTCCGTTCAGTCCGTAAGGGGGACCCCGAGCTCCCGGTCGCCTGTCACTTTAATTCACCGCTTCACTCCCACTCTGACCTCACCGTCCTCGGCCTATTACACTGTTCCACGGAAGTGCAGCGTAAGCTCGAGGAACAGCACCTCATCTTTCGTTTAGGCACGCTACAGCCCTCTGGACTCAATATCGAGTTCAACAATTTTAGATCATAACCTCAGCCCCAATCACATTTATATTTTATTTTTTCATCCACCCTTTTGTTTGCCCCCCCCCCCTTTTTTTTCCCTCCTAGAAGCTGGCAGCTGTCCTTCATTCTGCCATTGCATTTCACACTTTTAGCCTTAACCTGTCACATTAACACCACCTCTTGCCTTGAATATCTCTTAATGTCTCTTAATCTCTCCTTTTGTTCTTTCATCCCCTCCCCCTTTTCACAGCTTTATCCTTGCCTTAAATCTATTTCATTTCCTGCTATTTCCAGTTCTGACGAAAGGTCTCGACCTGAAACGTTAACTCTGTTTCTCTCTCCACGGATGCTGCCTCGCCTGCTGAGTTTTTCCAGCGTTTTCTGTTGTTATTTTGGATTTCCAGCATCTGCAGTATTTTGCTATCGTATTAATAATTCTGTTGTTGGGATATTAATGCTGAAGCAGACATTCTGAAGTGAGCATATACAAGTTTTTTTAATTGACTCAGTTGAAACAGTTTTTTTGAAACATCGTAATTGAACACTTTATTGCCATGATATAATGTGGCTAGTCTAATTGACACTTCATCTTAAAATCAAACCCTGGCCATAGCCATCTATTGTTTTCTGTTACCTTAAATTTGTCCATTGGAAATGGTTTAGATCCAAAATAATGTGCAACTTAGAATTATAGGTGTGTATGTGATATAGTACGTAGTATTACATCGTATTTACAGCACAGAAACAGGCCATTCAGCCCAACAGGTCCATGCCGGTGTTTATCTTCAAGAGCCTCCTCCCACCCTTCTTCATCTAACCCCATCAACATATCCTTCTATGCCTTTCTCCCTCATGTTTATCTAGCTTCCCCTTAAATGCTTCTATGCTAGTTGCCTCAACTGCTCATTGTGATAGTAAATTCCACATTCTAACCACTCTCTGCGCAAAGAAGTTTCTCCTGAATTCCCTATTGGATTTATTAGTTACTATCTTATATTTATGGCCCCTGGTTTTACGCTCTCCCACAAGTGGAAACATCTACTCTCCGTCTACCCTATCAAACCCTTTCATAATTTTAAAGACCTCGATCAGGTCACCCCTCAGTCTTTTTTAGAGGAAGGAGCCTCAGCCTGTTCAATCTTTCCTGATATGTATAACGTCTCAGTTCTGGTATCATTCGAGTAAATCTTTTTTGCCCCTTCTCCAGTGCCTCAATCCTTTTTATAATATGGAGAACAGAACTGTGCACATTCCTCCAAGTGTGGTCTAACCAAGGTTCTATACAAGTTTAATGTAACTTCTCTGCTTTTCAATTCTATCCCTCTCGAAATGAACCCAGTGCTTTGTTTGCTTTTTTTTAATGGCCTTATTAACCTGCGCCGCTACTTGTAGTGATTTGTGTATCTGTACCCTCGATCCCTCTACCCCATTTAGACACTTATTTTCCAAGGAGTATGTGGCCTACTTATTCTTCCTGTGTTTTAGTACGAGACTCTCGAACAGTTGCAAACAATGAGGGCCCATATACGTATTGTCTCGGATTGATTTGTTTCTGTGCTCTTTCCCCACATGCACATAAGAAAACTCACCGCTGGTCACTTCATATCCCCATCGCCTAAGCACAAGAGCAATAAATGATGTAAAAGATGAAAGGTTGTGTACAAATTGTGTATTCTGATACATGAAGACACAGCTCTTGAGAATATTGTTTTCTGGGAATACATGGCATTAATACCGTGTGCATATATTACCGGGGCTACTGCCATTTGGTTGTCGTAATGTAGATGTGTTTTAGATGTTTTAAAAAGTACTTATCAATGGAAGTGACTGAATATTAATTTTGTGCTGAGCATATTGAAAATTTGACAAATTGGAAAATTTCAGCCTCCGGGCATAAAGGAGAAAGCAAACTTGATTTGGCTTTTCCCTCCCTCTCTTGGGAAGCACTTGGCTCCTCCCCCTGACAACACAGCTGATTTCAGGAACTCATCATGGATGAACCTACATCCCACCATTCCATGACACAATGTGATATTAAATCCAGTGATACCATTTATAAAAAGAAATTATATCTGAATTGTAAACTGTTTCCACACCAATTACTGTACATGGATTTCTTTCCTGTAGCATTTAAAGTATTTACGATAATCCATTTTTATTCCCAGTGTACATCATCACAGCATATGATTAACTGGATAAATGTCACCTACTTGTACTAAGGCATAATCTGCTTAATTGGTGGGTTGTCGTTGGAGGAGTTTTACATTTTGTAAATATGTACAAGTTTTACTATTTTTATGCTGCTAAGTAGATATTTCTGGAAGGGAGTTTTTATGTTTTAAGACTTTGACACAACATCCTCTTGCACATAACCGCTTTCAAATATGTTTCCAGAGTATTGAAACTGACTCAAAAGGAAAGCAAATAATGGGTTAGCTGAGCAATTTCTGTATGCTGGTGTGATTAATGTTGAATTTTTAATTTCTTATGTCTGGAAGCCACAATGTCTTTACATAATGTTTTTTGCCTAGAGGAAAATATTGCAATAAAGGCAAACACATTAACGGATTATTTGTATGCTAATAATACTATTCACTAAAGTATACTGCTGCTAAGAATCAAAATGGTATTTTTATTTTACGACACTCAATGCTTTGAGTAATACAAAGATGGCCTTTTCTTGTCCTGCGCATCCTACCGAGTGCACATTATTAAATGCTTCTGCAGGTGAACATATTTTATGATTGGGATAATTTCAGGGAGCATAGTCAGAACACACAGAAATTTTGAAATAAAGAAAGAAAAGAAAGACTTGTATTTATATAGCGCCTTTCACGACCACCAGATGACTCAAAGCACTTTACAGCCAATGAAGTACTTTTGAAGTGTAGTCACTGAGTTAATATAGGAAATGCATCAGCCAATTTGCACACAGCAAGCTCCCACAAACTGGCCGGATGATCTGTTTTTAGATGTTGATTGAGGGATAAATATTGGCCAGGACACCGGGGATAACTCCCCTGCTTTTCTTCGAAATTGTGCCATGGGATCTTTTACGTCCACCTGAGAGCAGATGGGGCCTCAGTTTAACGTCTCATCTGAAAGACGGCACCTCCGACAGTGCAGCACTCCCTCAGTACTGCACTGGAGTGTCAGCCTAGATTTTTATTTTTTTGTGCTCCAGTCCCTGGAATGGGACTTGAACCCACAACCTTCTGACTCGGAAGCGAGGGTGCTACCAACTGAGCCCCAGCTGACACTGGACACTAAAGGTATATACATGTATTTTTTTTAAGCAGACCCCTCGCCTGGTTCCACTGTAATGGTCTGCAATGCACCAGATCAATTTTCTTTGTCTTGAAAAATTCAGATTTTGTTTTTAGCCTTTTTTTCCCCAGATGAGAATCATAGTCGCGAGTCACACCACCCTTTGTAAAGTAGTAACTAGAATACAAAATAAATTTTAAGTGATCAATCCCAGAAAGAAGTGTCACCCTTTTTATGGTTCAACGATACAACCTATTTTGATATATCTCGCTCTTCTAAACACAGGTCCATATGTCTAAATGAGTTTGCAATTTGTATCACTCTTGGTGATCATAAATCATCAACAGTTCCCTTATATTGACAGCTCTGAAAGAAGTGATTGCATTTAGCTTGCTGCCCATCAGGTACTGTACATTGTACCATGGGTTGTGATTTGTGAACTATTTGAATGAGTTTTTTCTTTTTCTCCCCCTCCCCCATTTAACTACCACAGCACTGTAGACAGTAAAATAGAATTGTATATACTGCTTTCAAATACCCTAAAATCCTGATCCCAGCCACTAATGGTGCATATTCTGAGTTTTTACATTTAAAAACAATATATTTGGCTAACTTTCCATATTTTACCATTCAATTGATTAAAAGCTAGGAAAAATTAATGGCATTTGAGTTTATCCATTTTCTACAGACGCCCAAGCTATCACTCCCAAAATTTACATAAAGGTTACATCAACATTCACTCTCATCATTCATAAAAGCATTGTCATCCCCTCCTGTTTCAGAGGCACTTTCCTCCTTCAATGCTCTTCCTCAATTAACCCAGATTAATTTTCTTTTCTCACCTGTAAAATTGTCGCACATCCTCTGAGTCTGACCTCCGAGCCTGATCATCCTTTTCAGGTGAGTACCCATGAGTTCTGGGTCAGATGAATTCAAAGCCATAGGCAACCTTCTCCTTGTCCTCCACTGGGCAGATGACACATCCTCACCCACTTCCCGGTTCTTTAGCTCCCTCATCCTCACTAATGCTATCCACTTTCCCTTAGGTGAAAGTATCTGAACTGGTGCCTGGGAATGACGAAGCAAGTGATGCAGGGGTGAGTTAGAGGAGGTTGGTGCAGGAGATCTGCAGGAATTCATGGGAGGGCTTCAGTCTGTTGTCAACTCCCTCTTCATTATCATCATAGTTGACCAGGAGGTAGTTAAGTCTCTGTTCTTCCTCCTCCTTGTCGTCATCATCTTCCTCCTGTGACCCTATTGCTATCTGTGCAGATCTTCTGGAAAGGAGTTGTAGTGGCTAAGAATGGGTGAGCATTACCCACTGGGGTTAAGACAAAAGGGGTGTAGACGCTATGTGGAACTTCACACGGATGTCAGGGCAACAGCCATTTCCCATGACGAGCAGAGTGCCTCTCCATGAGTTCCATAACCACCTCATGGCACGAGAGATTTCAAGGTGGAGATGCCCCCTCTGGTAGCCTGCCTCTGCCAAGCATTGTACACCAATTTCTCCTGCAAGAAGAGTAAATGAGGGGAAGGCTAGCAGTTAAGTGATTGTCAACTGGCATAGGAGAGCTAAATTAAAAGATGCGGAGATCTTAGCCTGCTAAAGTGGAGGAAGGGGTTTTGGGGTTGCATGCATTAGTAATTGGTTTTAGGGAAACTGGGTAACCATTGTGCAAGATCCTGAGTTAGAATCTGATGTGTTACCTTGATTGAGATCTTGATTTTTTTTTTTGCCGTGCTCGTCTGCAGTCCTGGGGGTGAGAAAGTTGGTACTTAGTGCCAGTGCCACCTCCCTCCAGGCAACACAAGTTACATTTATGGGTGGCACCCACACCCAGATGTCTTTGATCCTCTTGCCTTCAATCTGATTCAGTGAAGTTGTGCATTCTTATCTTCTGGCTTGGTGCAGCACCCTGCTGCTATCTGGGTCCACGTGGTGTCTGTGCAGTCATAATTCTGCACAAGTATAATAAAAAATATTGCTAAGGCATGCAAGGTCAGAAAATTCTCTGGTGTTCTTCTGTGCCTTGCTGCCTTGTTTGCCTGCTTGCTCCAGAGCGTCCTGCTGTATATATTCTTGATGAGACATGCAGTGAAGTTATGAGCCAAGTGAATGAACCAGGCTCTTTCAATGCCTGGTTGTCCCTTAGTGTGCTGCTGAAGTGTACTGGCTGAACTCTTTAAAGGCTGTACTCCAATTTCCATGCAGCTTACACCTGTTTTACAGGGGTTTTATGGCAATCACAACTATAATGGTAATGCAAATAAGCTGACCCAGGAAAACTCATGTAAATACTTCTTGTGACCATTGGAGGTGTAGGAAAGTCCAGGGATAAAATGCAACATTTCAAAGACATTC
This sequence comes from Squalus acanthias, assembly GCA_030390025.1. Taxonomy (NCBI): domain Eukaryota; kingdom Metazoa; phylum Chordata; class Chondrichthyes; order Squaliformes; family Squalidae; genus Squalus; species Squalus acanthias. The sequence continues at coordinate 35,560,506 of CM059429.1, forward strand.
GCCTATGGTTTACTAAGATATCAACAGTTAGAGGGGAAAAACTCGGTATCGACCACTTCAGGGCGCTAACATCGCCCGGGCGCAAACTTTTTAGTGCCGGCGACCGTGAAATTCCGTTTTAGTGCCCGAAGAGGGAAGTGGAGCGCTAAATCAAGCGCTACACACTTCTCTTAGGCCGCTAACATTGGGGAGCGGGGCGCTACCTTCAGAGCACTACTTGATCTCAGGCGCGGTCAATTACAAGTACTCAGACAGACTGGCGCCTTCCAGTTCATAAAGGGGAGGTTCAATCATGCTGCACAACCTCAATCTGATCATTGCTGTTTGTGACCTGGGCCTGCAAAGGAGGTGCAATCCATCAACCACCCATCTCATGGCTGACTGGAGGCCCAGAGAGAGAGCTCACCGACCAGGCATTGGAGGCTCTGGTTACGGCTGTCGAACGCCAATGGGCAGTGCTGTTCCCAGACACTGGTAGGAGGCCATTGCCGCAGGAGTTCAGGAGAATGTGGAAGGAGGTGGCCCAGTACAACCTCTGCCAGAAGCATGGTCCACAGGACTCCGCCCCCCCAGTGCCACAAGAAGTTCAACGACCTCACTCGGGTGGTTGGTGAGTACATGCTTCAAAAACCTCTACATCCCACCATCTCAACCTCACTCTGTGTGCAGACAGTATAAACCACCAAATCCCCAACACTCACCCACCAACTATGCCCATCTACTAAAAGTCACATCCACACCTCGCATACATTAACAGCTATTCAACTATGGTAGGCACACCTTCCAAACACATGGCTGCACACTCACTCACACGCTGTCCTTTTTATTGCAGACCAAGCTTGCTCAAAACCGGAGGGAGCAGCAACGCACCGGAGGAGGTCAAGTGGAGCTGCATCCCCTTACACAGCTGGAGGAGCGAGTGCACAGCATTATTGCAGCCCAAGCCCTGGGCACTGTGGTAGTCAGAGGTCAACCTCCTTGGGGACAACTACAGCATGTTCATCACCTCTCCCTCTTCTCTCATACCACTTCCCCCTCACAACGCAAGCCCTTCCCACTTTCCATCTAAATATAATATCTCCCTTCCTGGCCCCCTCCCCTGACGTTAAATCCACTCTTGTGCCTTCATGCTTTCAGATAATCAGCCACCATCTGACCAGCCTATCCTTCAGCCTCCCAGTGGCAGTGACGTGGAGGAGGAAGGAATGTCAAGCTGGAGCCTCACTGCCTGTGTTTCCCAAGGGTGAGACATCGGATAATGGGGCCACGCAGTCACTGGAGGGGAACAGAGGATTTGACTCTGATGTGGGTGAAGCGCCGGGACCCAGTGGGCTGCAGCAACGCCATGGGGGAAAGAGATGCTCGGGGGTGTGCGCGAATGCGCGCACAAGTTCTGCTGCACAGGACTCTGATGAGGACCTCTATGTCGAGGCGATGACCACACAGGCGATGAGCATGCATACTGAGCTCATGGGTGCAATGGCAAGGGTGCCCGAGAGCATAGATGCACTGGCTAGGAGCATAGAGGAGTCCGCCTCCAGCATTGCTCTCATCTCTGCACAAACCATCGAGCATCCTTGGCACTTTGCAGAGGATGGTTGACTCGCAGAGAGACCGTGGAGACCCAGACCTCATGCTGCGTGTCATGGGTGAGGTGGCAGCATCTATTGCAGCACAGGCCGAGGCAACGCAATGGCTTAGTGCTGGAATGGAGTCAGTGGTTGGTGGCAGCCGATGTCAGACTGCTCTGATGCAGTCTCAGATTGATGCCACGCAAGCGCTGACTGCTGCCATCCTCGCTGGGTCGCCCACAGTCCACTGGGGATCTCACAGTGCCGCAGCAGGCCAGCAATCTGTGCTCGAGCAGATTGCTCTGGATGCTGAGGTTCTGCCTCGAGGGAGTGGCAGTGTGTTGGACGAGCAGGAAGGTGCTGTCCTCTCTCAGGATGACAGCATTCCTGCTCCCACCACTGCCACTCTGCCATTGCACTTACCGCAGCCTGTAACCCAGCCAGCCCAGACTGCTGCCACCCATGCTGAGTTGGTGCAGTCTGCAGCCGGGCCCTCCAGGCCCAGAGCTGGTCGAGGGCATCCTGCAAGGCTATCTGCAGTCTCTGGCTCCCAGACTCAGAAGCCTTCCGCCAGCCTTGCTGCAGCCACTGGGGCCAGATTACAGAGGAGCAGTAGGGTTGGGAGGGGGGAATTGCAAAGGGGAGGGAAATCATTGAGGAAGGCCCTGTAAATAAAATGTTAATAGCAAATGGGGGGGGAGTGTGTGTACAAAAGTTGATGTGTCTGTAAATATATTGTTCAGTTTGGTAAGAAATAGTTCCGTTTGCTAAGAACCAGTTGTGTTTGTTCATAAATTGTTGTGTTTGATAGAGAGTTGTGCAGAATAATAAATGTTTATTTCGACGTAGCAAATTTTGTGATGTTTCTCATTTGAGCTTTGCCCGGTGATAGTGACTGCGAGCTGGCTGTAATGATGTGGTTGTTCTGCGCAAATGCCATGTGCCATCTCATTTATTGGACGCGCTGTGTAATGAGGCGTTCACGAACGGCCCTTGCAGAAGTAACATTGAGTGGCTCCCTCCTACATTAGTGCTGCTCTGCCTCCTCCTCCTCCTCCTCTGTTTGATCAGGTTCCTGGTGGTGCTATGGCTCTCATTGTATGCGTGCTGAGCAGGAGTGTTGGGGTTGCGGAGGGGTGTCATCAGCTAGGTGGCGAGTGGATAAACCTTGTGTCCAAGCAGCCAGCCGCGAGCTTCATGTGGTGGGTGGAACAGTGCTGGGATACCAGTCTGTTGCAAGATGAATGCATCGTGGCTGCTGCCAGGATAGCGGGCATTGATGGTGAGGATACGCTGTCTGTGGTCACACACCAATTGCACACTCAGAGTGGGAGCCTTTGCGGTTGCGGAACACCTCTGCATTGTGATGAGGTACCCGCAATGCCACGTGGGTGCAGTCAATGGTGCCCTGAACCATGGGGAAGCCCGCTATCCTTGCAAAGCCACGTGAGCATTCATGCTGTTTTGTCTCTGGTCATGGGGAATGAGATGTACTCCCTTCTCCTTCTGTACAGAGCATCTGTGACCTCCCGGATGCAGCAATGGATGGTGAACTGTGAAATGTTTGCAATATCCCCTGTTGAAGCCTGGAAGGAGCCGCTGACGTAGAAATTGAGAGCGACTGTGACCTTCACTGCCACCGAGAGAGACGTCCTGGTCCTGAGCTGAGGCTAGCGCTCTGGCTGCAGGAGGTGGCAAAGCTCTGTGACCACCTCTTTGCTGAAGTGGAGCCTTCTAAGGCACTGCTCCTCTGACAGATGAATGTAGGAGAACTGCTTCCAGAATACCCTTTGAGGGTAAGGTCTCCTGTTGAGAGCCCTGTTGGCCCTCCTCCCTCTGGCCACGTTTTCCAATCTCTCTCTCTCTCCGCCTCTGCTGCCTCTGATGGTGATGCTGGAGGGCGAGGTCCTGTGCCAGTACAACCCCCATTAACTGTTGGAAATGTTGTAGTATCAAAAGTAAGACAAATGAACCTGATAAATTTTTGTCAGGAACAAATCTCCTTCAAGTAGGAAAACCTCAAATGGGTCAAAACGCCTGTCTGCTTCTGTCAGTGATAAGGCAGCATTGTTTGCTGAAAAAAAAAACCAGGAAATGCACGCCTTTAAATAGCGCTCCTGCAGCTCCCAGCCGACTGCAAACCGCCTCCTCTACCTGTCGTTCCTAACAGCAGGCGCTGAGGCAGGGAGCGAAAATTAATGTCCGGGGCGATGCGCGGCTGGATGATGTCATGATCTCCGGGCACAGGAGATAGTGGTGGTAGTGGTTAGCGCCACTGCAAACCACCAGGTGAATTTAGCCGGCAGCGCTAACATCGCCGCACCTGGGCAGTAAGTCGTTGACGCCCCCGGAGGCGCTAACGGGAGGCGCTAACCAACCGAATTTCAACCTCTTAATGTTTTGTTTGCTTAACTGGGTAAGTTGCTCAGTAAATTTATTTCTTCAAAGTGCACTTCTAATAAAAAATTTCAGTGGTTAGCAATTCAGTTTGAGTGCTGATAAATGGCCAGGTGCAATTTCTCCATAAGCAATACAGCTTAATATTACATCAAAAGGACTGTCATTTTAAGAGTTTTGTCAGAAACCGTAGGGTAATCAATAACGGTCATCCAAATTGTGCATGTTGCAAATGAGCTCTTGTGCTATATAGTATTCTGTCTAGAATCTTGCTTCTGTGGTTTATTGAATTGTAAATAAATCTTGTCAATAATTGTGCAGTGGTCCAACATTAAAATATCTTCTGTCTTCCAAATTGATCGGAGACATTGTGGGCATCCTAGTGAGCAATTTACCATCATGGGTAATTTGTTAATACACTAATCTACAGATTCACCAAAATTATACCAGGGCTTAAAGGGTTAAATTATGAGGACAAGCTGCATAAACCTGGCATTTATTCCCTTGCGGTTAGAAGGTTAAGCAGTAATCTAATTGAGGTATTTGAAATGATTAAGGGATTTGATTGGGTCGATACAGAGAAACTTTCGTCTGGTGGGGGAATCCAGAATAAGGGGGCACAATCAAGAGCTCGGTCATTCAGGACTGAAATCAGGAAGCACTTCTTCACACAAAGGGTAGTAGAACTCTGAAACTCTCCCCCCGCCAAAAGGCTGTGGATGCTGAATCAATTGATATGTTCAAGACTGCGATTGATCTAATTTTGTTAGGTAAGAGTATCGAGGGATAATGGATCAAAGACTAATAAATGGAGTTGAGGTATAGATTAGCCATGATCTAATTGAATGTGATGACAGGCTCGACGGACTGAATGGCCTACTCCTGTTCCTATGTTCCTCATGGCAGAGTAAAGGACTTTTAGTTTGCAAGAAAGATGGTCAGCTTATAAAAACAAGTAGTTTACAGAAGGTATTGGAAAAACCCATGGATTCTGTTTGCATCCATTTACATAGCTGCTTGAGAAAGGGGAGCATTAAAGATCGTGGGGGGTAAGCAAGAGAATAGGATTAGATTAGGTGGTTCATATGGAGAAAAACATCAGTGGAGATTTGATGCACTAAAAATGGTCTGTTTCTGTGCTGTCATATTCTATGAAGCCAAACAGTAACAGTGCAGTTGAGAAAAAGAAAATATGTTTCGGGTTGTTAAGCCTTTTGCAATAGTGCCATGTCTTTAACTGAAATCTTGGGTACATTTTAGACAGTAATCCTCATTGGCAGCAGTAATTACTGGTAGACTTGCCATTTCAAAAAAGAAACCAATGTTATCACTACTAATGTGATGAGAAAAACATTCAGCTATGTTCTATTGATTAAAATCACAGTGTGTCTGATGGACGTTTTATAAAGGATCATAGACAGAGTGCCAGAAGGCATCCACTGAATTGTGGAGAAATCAAACTCAATCAAACCCGTTGTAACACATAGTTGTCTGTTAAAAATCTGTAATGTTTCACAGCAACTGTTTAACAATGAAGTTGTTGATAGACATATTTTTTCTAATAAGCAATTTTACAAAAAGCAAAATCAAAACATTGGCTGCTAAACCTTGCATCTTCCTGAGTCAAAGTGGCATTTTATCTTGTGTTTTTTTCCATATCTTAAAATTGATCATCACCTGTTTCTACTGATAAACATTTTCACCAGAAATTTACAGAAAAACAAGCTGGGAAGGCCAGTCCATTAATCAAACTGCTGCACCACTGGACAGTTTAGTCTCATAAGCAATACTGTCATCATTTTTTCTTTCTCACTACTCCTCTTTCTGCCCCCCCGCACCCCCACCCCCCCCCCCCCCACCCTCTCCAGGCCCTCAGAAGCTTCCTATTTCCATGAGTGTTTCAAGTGGATGGTCATGGCCAGGTTCCTTTATTGCCACATTTCTAAACTGTGATGCAAAAGCCCAGTGCGTTTCTTTCTTTTGACATTAGAGAAAACCTCATTCGCCACGAAAGACACTTTTTTATGACTGCGTAACTGAATCCTACTAAAGCTCTCTAGATCTCTGACAATAACGGAATGTATTCTATTATTCCGTTGTTTCTGTGGAGCTTAACTTCAATCGAAAAAGCATGCGACTAAAGTTTACCTGTAATGTTTTGCAACCCTAAATGTAAACTCAAAGTTTCAAAAACAAAATGCATCTTAATGCGCCTCCGCAATCCTTTTTCAGCTCCATGCCAGAAGTACCCATTTTACAAGTAATTAGTTATGTGCTTTTATTAGTGCAAACCTCATTCACTGATATCAAATAGATGTCTTTCCTCCCACAGACACCATGTGCTTGTTTTACAAAAAATATTATTGGCCCAAAAATTCATCACGGTGCGCGAGAGTACACACTGCGTACTCTCGCGTATTCCCTCTGCAATTGCCGGTTTTCTGCATGCCCTGCGCATGCGCTGAAAACCGGCAATTGCTCTTTTGAAAAGGGGGCGGTTCCTCGGTGCATCGCGTGCGCGCTACAGGCTGCGCGCACGCTGTGCACTTCATGCTTTGGACGCGCAGGTAAGTACTGAAGATTTTAGAAATGTAAAAAGGAGGAGTAAGACCCACTTTTAACAAGGTAAGTAGTGAATTAAGTATTTTTTTGAATTTTTTTTTTTACAGGTATATCTTTTTTAGAGACTTTAAAGACAGGTAAGTTTATTTTTATAACTTTTTAAAATTTTAAATTTTTTCAAAAATGTAATTTTTTATTTAAAATGGTTAATTTATTTAACTATACTTATTTTATTAATGTGATGGTTTGTTTTTTTAATTTAATTGAGGTTTAGCTGTTATTTTGGGGGGGTGTAAGATTCATAGATTGCACAGCACGTATGTGAAACTTATGAATGGAAGATGGTGTGCTGCCATTGGCTCTAACTGAGTCACGTGATCCCACAGCTCGCACGAATTCACTACGCCGGTGGGATACGCAAGCACTGCCCGGCTGATGTCTGGAACATCAAGTTCGTGCGAGCTGGATCTGAAAAAGCACAAGCGAGGTGAGAGATCGCGGGGAAGGCTTACCCCCGCGGGAACAGAGCGAGATCAATTTCTGGGCCATTGTCTCTTAATCCAACACTGCGCCCCCCACCACCCCCCCCCCCCCCCACCCCACCTCCAGACAGATACTGAGCATTACATCAGCTCATTCATATCAATTGCCCACCTGCCAGACACGCAGAAATGTCTACCTCAACAGAGTTTGCTGCAGCAGGATGATTGCATGGCATATTCAATAACCACTCCTACCTGCATTTATTTAGAAATGTAAAGTGGCATCTCTGAGAGCATCTGACAAGCAGAAAGTGAAGACATTTCAGGAGTGGACTGAGATTTTACAATCAAAGAAGATTTTAGCGGGCTTTTAAAGGCAGACAGAGGGGTAGTGAGGCACAGTATTTTTGGAAGTGAATTCCAGAATGAATGGGCATAATGGTTGAAGGCTCAGTCACTTTTAGAGTGGGTTAAGCAGTAATCCATAAGAGGACAGGATGGTGTATGGCAGGGGAAGATTTCCCAGATATGGAGGGGCGAAGCCACAGTCAGTTTTGAAAGTGACCAAGATCCTTGAAATTGATTTACTGGAGCACAAGTGCAGCTGAGCAGAAACTGAGCAGGAGTGGACTCCCACTGCAGTCTGCTGGATTAGCTGAAGTTTGTGAAGCAGAGGGAAGAGTATTTGAGAAAGCAATCCTTGGAGTGATCAGGGTGTGGTCAAGGGTTTCAGCAGTGAAGGGAATGAGACAGGATCCTGTGGAGTTAGTAAAAGGCAGTCTTAGAGACAGAACTGATGTGGAGTTGAAAGCTCAGGTCAGAATCAAACACACTGCTGGCTTTTGCATACCACATTCAGGTAGATTGATCGAGCTAGATGAACATAGGAGCTGGCGAAAACTCAAACAAGACTGTCAATTTTGCTGATGTTTAGTTGCAAGAAGTTTTGAGTCATCCAGGACTTGATGTCAGACAGGCATTTGGATAATAAAACAATATCCCTAGAGTCAATGGTGATGCCAGAGTTTGGTATTGTCACCATGCATATGGAAGTTGATACGATACTTTCGGATGATATAGTTAAGAAGCACCATGTAGACAATGAGGTGGTCTGAGCCCAGGATGGAGCCCTGGAGCAAAAGAGAAAAGTTGATGAGCATTGACATAAATGAGGCTCTTGATCGGGTGCAAGAGTGAAAGGAGGTTAAGGGGAAAATGGTGAGCTTCATGAGGGAAATAAATTTGAGATCTTTGGAGAGAAGTAGAGCAAAGTTGGAGAATGGGAAGAGACCAGGAATTTCACAGCAGCACCTCGGTACTACATTTTTAAAAATTCATTCACAGGATGTGGGCGTTGCTGGCAAGGCCAGCATTTATTACTCATCCCTAATTGCCCTTGAGAAGGTGGTGGTGAGCTGCCTTCTGGAACCGCTGCAGTCCATGTGGTGAAGGTACACCCCTCGTGCTGTTAGGGAGGGAGTTCCAGGATTTTGACCCAGCGACGATGAAGGAACAGCGATATACTTCCAAGTCAGGATGGTGTGTGACTTGGAGGGGAACTTGGAGGTGGTGGTGTTCCCATGTGCCTGGTGCCCTTGTCTTTCTAGGCGGTAGAGGTCACGGGTTTGGGAGGCGCTGTTGAAGAAGCCTTGGCGAGTTGCTGCAGTGCATCTTGTAGATAGTACACACAGCAGGCACGGTGCGCCGGTGGTCGAGGGAGTGAATAGAGGCCAGCCAATCTGGCCGAAGATCCTTCAATTACAAAAAACTTTTACGAACTTAAATTTGTGGCTTTCGCAATGAATTGCGATTAGGAAACCAGCATTTGATACATTTATACTTCAGGCAAAATCTGGTTCTGGCCTGTAAATCCACCTACATCATACAGGCATAATCATGGTTCAGAACTGAAGCAGAACTGGTGGTATTTCTTATAGATGACTTCATGCTGCATCTGATGATGTCTACATGATTGAGAGGTGGGCACAGGAAGCAGCACCCCCACTTCTGCTGGAATTTCAATTTTTTTTTGTAAAACCCAAGTCCTGGCCCAACCACCCTGATTAAACTGCTGCTGCATGCCGCCTCTCCCCCATGCCTTCTCCGCCCTCCCCCCCCCCCCCCCCCCCCCCCCCCAAACCCTGCAGCAGTGGATTTTAGGGCCCTCTGTGTCCTTGAAATTATTCTTACTACATTAAATTTATCAACATTTGAAGCAGGATGATTATTGCACCTAAATGTGAACAGAGACTCCTCTGCCTTAACTGCTATGCAGGTGGTGTGGCACTCCTCTTCAAGTCTCATCTTGGACTAACCAGAACCTTTTCCTTGTTTGATTCCTTCACTTTCCACACTGTTTCCAGTTCCCCTTCATAATTATGGTTCAGAACTGAAGCAATTGCCCTTTTCTTTCACGGTTCCCCTTCCTTAGTAAAAAATTCCTTCCTTCTGTCCCCACGCAGCCTATGCACTGCCCATCCTTCATGATTTCAACCGACACTTGAATTCACCCTGCCCCCCTCCAATTTATTTACCCTTCAACCTTCCCTGAACATCAACCTGCAAATGAGCAGCCATCTCCTCAACCTTGCCAACACACAAGACATTACTGAAAAGGTTGTGGTGCTCCTTTTCACAGATAATATTGTGGTATTGCTGAACTCTCCTTGGAATTTAGTGTGCTCTACTCACCATCTTGACCAATGTGCTAACCAGTGGGATATGGTGTTTGATGCAGCTTACTGGGGTATTATGAGGCTGAAGAGGAGATACTGAAGGTATTGTTTGGAAGGGACCTGGTTCTGATAATTTTGGGTTTTTTTTTGGTAGATGCCAATTTTACCAGTTCTTCAGGGTGTGCTGAGAAGTGGCAAAGTGTTCTTTGTTCTTCTTTGTCTTTCTTAAATGACAGCAAATTCCCAATGTAGGTTAAGCTTGTGGTGTATAAAACATGCATCCAAACAGTTCTCCTTCATGTTTCAGAACCTCTGGGCATGCAACAGAAGGACTTTCTTTGGGCTGTGTCTGAGATCCAGGACCAAGACCTGAAGTAAATTTATAACACAAAGGAAAAACAATTGCAGGGAGGTTCAAGGGGGATCTGACCTACGCCAACTGATCTCAGCACCCTAGAGTGAGAGTGAGCAGCACAGTGGGCACATTGTTGCCAAAGGAGTTTGACACATTGTAAGCTGTCCTTTGTAGGTTGTTCCACCATGTTGAAAGTACGTATCTGCTTTATAATTAATGAGAAAACTATGAGGCTTGGCAAGATTGGTTTTAGAAGACACAACCTAGAGGCTGAGTGTGGGACCATGCTTCCACATATTTAGGGTACAGTGCCTACCATGATTGAATAGGAAAAACAAGCAGTTACTGCTGGAACTCCACATCTCAAACTGATGCAACCATGATTCAATGGGGTGTCCACTTTGTAATGCTGGTGGCTGATCGTATTCCCTGTCCTTTTTTGTTAGCTCTCTCAATAATTTTCACACGTCTCACTATTTCCTGTTTAATTTGAAAATAGCCCATCACTCCTGCACCAGTTTTTATGGTTCTGAAAATATTCCCAGTTACTTATGAGAAGGGCATTATTATTTATAGTAGTTTTACATTGTTCAATATATCATTTATATTATAAAATAATTTTGAAGACCACCGAGACGTTTTATATTCTGTGGCAACAGGTCACCTTGTACACCAACTTTGCTTAAAAATAGTAAACCTTAAATACACTGGAGTTGAGCAGCGTAAGGAAGGGGATGCATAAAGCAATTTCATTCAAGGACAATGGATCTAGCTGGTGACAGGGGCATGAAGAAGGTGTAGTTTTGATGCTACATAGAGTAGAGGGAACTTCATTTAATCTGCAACTGTTTGGAATATAATTTGGGGGAAGATATAAAAGCATTGTTTATATTTCTGCAAACAAGGCTGAACAAATAACTCAAGAAACAAATTCAATTTTACAGTTGGTTAAGAACCCACATGAAACTTACTGATGTATAAACTGAATAACATGTTTTATTCCATTTAAGAACCACAATTTTCATCGTTACACTCATGCATTTTTTTCTCTCGGTGATGTAAGTAGAAACATTACAATAATTCCATTATGTGACCGCTTAGTGCTAACTTACATTGAATTGTTGTGCTGTGAACTCCCAGAATCGGGAGCAGAATAATACAAAATTTATGGCCCCAGTATTTACAGGAAGGCGGGGAGGGAGTGGGTGGGGGTCATGTGGGTAACGCAGAGGTCTACCGAATTTAATGGCAGGGCCTCGTTTAAATTTGTTTCTCAGTTTCCAGGCTGGCAGCCAGCCGGATTAAGTGGATGTCAGGTGGGAAGGCTTGCGTTGGTCGGCTGCAGCTTGGGAGCAGAGAGGAGGGAGGGAGGGAGGGGGAGATCATGGATGGGAGGCGGTTGGGGACAGTGGTCCAGGGAGGAGAGATTGAGGGGTTGGGGGAGAAGGGGAGGTGAGAGATTGGATCGTGGAGGGGAAGTAGGTTTGCTTGGGGGGCCGGGGGATGCAGTCCTGCTCCTCCTGGATCGCAAACAGTGCTGGAAAGGCACTTACCTTATCCTGCCCTTCTCGCCTCCCTTCAGCTGCCGAGTTTCCTGAGCCCGTTGACACCAGAAGTGGGCGAGTTGGAGTCGGGATTCAGATTTTAAACATTTAAAGGGGCCGCGCACCCAAAAAACATTAAGGGGAACATTGCTCTACGGGATATTATAAAAGCTGTCTAAAAATTGAACTGTACCCACACAAAGTGTCCTATTGCACTATAATGTCACAATGGGGTTCTGGGCTTCCTGAGACTATGACACAGGTCCAAGATATAATCTTGATAGTTTCCAACTGTTGATTGCATTAAGATGTAGTAACAATCCATGTTATATCCTTGAGTATTAGTTAATTGACCATAGAAGCAAATATTTTGTTCCTCTATTATAAATATGACAAAATTAACTATTTTGTCTAGTTATTACTTGGTCCCATTAAATCCAGTCACAATACATAAGGGCCGAATTTTGCGGTTAGCGGTGAACGAACAGCGCCAGTCATTCGTTACACTTGCACTTGCCCACAGCCTTTCTATGGTCTTTTGCACTGCAACTTAAGGAAATTAGAGAGCCATTTCGGCGCAGCGCCCTCTATGGGGATCCGGAACCTGTGTGAACAGAGTAAGCAACCATGTATCTCCTTAACCAGTGTATCTCCTTAACCAATCAGATTGAAGGATTGTTAATAAGGAGCATAGAGTCTGAAGTGTCAGTTAGAATATTTAATTCAATGTCAAATCAGGTATAGAAAGCAAAATAAAGAGAGGGAAAGAAAGATGGAATTAAGAGAGAGCGATAAAAGAGACAGAAAGCAAAAGTTTTTTTTAAATATTATTTAAATGTTTTTATATTTTTAAATCTCCAACAATAATTAAAATCTGAAGGAATGAGACTCCACACTTGTAAAAGTTAATTTTCAGTTGTTTGGTAGTATTAAGACTTATCACACTGTTAAAAAATTTACTTATACTTGACTGACAAGCCTTAACTTTTTCTGGCCAGATTAGTTTTTATTTATTATGTAAGCACAGGAACTTCTCGCCCTTCCATAAATTTAAATGTAGAGTCTCTCGCTGAGATACCAGTATAGCACAGCTTCTGGAGGAGCAGGGCAACTCGGACAGCAACTTCCTGATTTCCGTGTTTAGCTGCGCATGTGTGGTCGCCGGAAGTTGCTGTCCCATTTACACTTTAATAAGGGTGAGCGCTGATAGCCTTGCTGTTATTTCTACCATAAAACCCGGCTAAGGAATTTTAAATGCCAACTGCAATTAGACTTTGTGTCCCAGTCTAGATTGATACAAATTTTGCAAGGACTGTTTTAAATGATTTTTTTAAACTGCAGACTTGGGAGGGAGGAGCCAAACCACATTGAACTAAACACATAGGGCTGGATTTTGAAGTTGGAGTCGTGTTGGGGTCGGGAATCACACATTCTGGCTTGTGAACCTGCCTCCATCGAGATGTGGCCAACCCACTGTATTTTCCCTTGATTGACCTTGTTGAGCCCGCCCAGTGGGCTCAGCAGGCCAATTAAGGGCCACCCGGCAACAGGTGACGTCACAGACTGACATTTCATCTGTCAAGAGCTTTTGACAGATGAAATATCAGCATTTGACAGCTCTGTGAAGCTGTCAAACACTCACAATATGATTTCTAACTTCAGTCCTTCCTTTCAGGCTGAGTTAGAAATCATTCCAGCACAGAAAACAGAAGGTTGCAGTTTTTGACAGAACCACGGCTTTCCTGCTTTCTGTGCCGGTGAGATTTCTAACTCTCGAGAACTGAAGGGCTGACACCTGCAGGAGGAAGTTAAGGTAAGTAAAACTTTTTCCAACACTTAGAACTTACCTTATACACTTACCTCTGCACACATGCACCCATCACTCACCTGCCCACCGGACATATTGACCCCTCCAACCCCTGCAGACCTACGGCCCGACCCGATAAGAACATAAGAACATAAGAACATAAGAAATAGGAGCAGGAGTAGGCCAATCGGCCCCTCGAGCCTGCTCCGCCATTCAATAAGATCATGGCTGATCTGATCCTAACCGCCAATCTACTATCTATCACAGAACCATCTCCTGCATCTAACAGAATTGCACACACGAAATAGGAGCAGAATCAGGCTACACAGTCCCTGGGCCCGCTCCACTACCCACAGGGCCATGACCGATCCGAACCTAGACTCATGTCCAAATTCCTGCCCGCTCCCCGTAACCCTTAATGCCCTTTACTTCTAGGAAACTGTCTATTTCTGTTTTAAATTTAATTAATGTTGTAGCTTCTACAGCTTTTTGTGGCAGCATATTCCATGGACCTACCACCCTCTGAGTGAAGTAGTTCCTCCTCATCTCAGTTTTGAAAGAGCAGCCCCTTATTCTAAGACTATGTCCCCTAGTTCTCGTCTCACCCGTCATCGGGAACATCCTCCCCGCATCCACCCGATCCAACCCCTTCACAATCTTATATGTTTCAATAAGATCGCCTCTCATTCTTCTGAACTCCAATGAGTAGAGTCCCAATCTACCCAACCTCTCCTCATATGACCACCCCCTCATCCCCGGGATTAACCGAGTGAACCTTTTTTGCACTGCCTCGAGAGCAAGGATGTCTTTCCTTAAGTAAGGACACCAAAACTGTATGCAGTATTCCAGGTGCGGTCTCACCAATACCTTGTACAACTGAAGCAATACCTCCCTATTTTTATATTCTATCCCCCTAGCAATGAAAGCCAACATTCCATTTGCCTTCTTAATCACTTGCTGCACCTGCATACTAACCTTTTGAGTTTCGTGCACCAGGACCCCCAGATCCCTTTGCACTTCAGTACTCTCCAGTTTCTTGCCATTAAGATAATAAATTGCTCTAGGATTTTTCCTGCCAAAGTGCATCACCTCACACTTTCCAGTGTTGTATTCCATCTGCCAAATCTCTGCCCACTTACTTAGCCTGTCTATGTCCCCTTGCAGGTTTTTTATGTCCTCCTCACTCACTACTTTCCCTCCCATCTTTGTATCATCTGCAAATTTTGATATGTTACACTTGGTCCCTTCCTCCAAATCGTTAATATAGATTGTGAAGAGTTGGGGACCCAGCACTGACCCCTGTGGAACACCACTAGTTACTGATTGCCAGTCTGAGAATGAACCATTTATCCCAACTCTTTGCTTTCTGTTAGATAGCCAATCCTCTATCCATGCCAGAATATTACCCCCAATCCCGTGATTTTTTACCTTAAGCAATAATCTTTTGTGTGGCACCTTGTCAAATGCCTTTTGGAAGTCTAAATACACTACGTCCACTGGTTCCCCTTTATCCACTCTATATGTTACTTCCTCAAAGAACTCCAGCAAATTTGTCAAACATGACTTCCCCTTCGTAAAACCATGCTGACTTTGTCCTATTAAATTATGATTATCCAAATGTCCTGTTACTGTTTCCTTAATAATGGACTCCAAAATTTTACCTACCACCGATAACTTGGAGTGTTTGCCACCTGTCGGGAAGCCCACACTTTTCTTTTGAAAGTAGGGATTATGCAAAAAACTGCCTGTTAACTACCTGTTAACAGGCAGTTAATTGTCACTAATCCCTTCCCGCCTCGGGGAGTAGGGTCTCAGACCAGGTCGGGTACCCGCCGCCAGAGAAACTGGCATGGAGGCGGGTTGGAGTCGGGATGGGGTCGGGACCCCTGAATCTGCAACTTAACCCCCCCCCCCCCCCCAGCCTCCAAACCCGACTCCACGGGTCATTGAAAATCCAGCCCATAGTGTGTTTTTTTTTTCAGTTATGTGTATGAGAGCTAGTCAGTAATCCATGGTCAGTTATTCGAATGCAGAACCTTTGAGGGGAATATAGCTGTGTTGAGTTAGGTTTGGTGCAATTGACTTGAGAGAATGTGTTTGGAACTTTGAAGAGTTGAGTCAGGCTGGTTCAGCATCTGCAGTGCTCAGAAATAGATGAACATGATTCTTTTCTTATCAGTCAAAGGATTGGTTCATACTCAGTGACGAGAATGTAGCTATGCATAAGAAAATATACATAAACATATATGTTGAATACTAGCATGTGTGTTTAGAGGTGATTATGGAGGTAGCTGGGCTTTAATAGCAGTGGCGGAATAGCTCTGGGCACAGCAGTACTGCAAAGAAGCAATGTGGGGTTTGCTGTAGTGCTGGATGTGGAGTGTCTGGTTTGGTTTACTGGATGATTCCTGGGATCTCGTAGCGGGGTGGAGGGGGGCGGTTAAAGTTTGTTAACTCTGGGTAAGTCCCAGGTAATGGTACACTGGGGAGGAGGATCCTAGGATCTCGGAGAATCGATTATTGAAGGGAGCACCAAGGTTTGGCAGCATTAGGAAGAAAGTGGATGCCAAAATGTGAACTGACCTGCCCCCTAGCCTATTCCTGGCCACCAGCTCGTGTACCAGCCTGAAGCAAGTTTTTTTCGTGCAAAATATGCTGCTATTATATTTGTTAATTGTATACCTTTGGCAAATACATTATTTTAAGTGTTTTTGTGCTAAAAAGTGGCTGCAGTGGCACCTGATGGTTGGAAATAGGTCTCTCTCTTTTTCACTCACCTCACTCACTCACTTCCTCACACACACACACATACACACACACACCATCTTTGTCTTGCTCTGTCTCTGCCTCTCTCTCTTTCTGTGCATGTGTGCATCTCTCACACTCATTCACAAACAAGTCTTGACTTTGTGGGAAAAATTCAAAAGCTTGCCATCTGGTCCCTCAGATAAAAGTTCCATATTTTGTGATTCACAATTACCCACCAACACCAGTCATATTTTCTCATTGCTCATTTTCCTGTGAGAGGATTTCTTTCTTTCTTCCAAATGATTCCAAAATACAAAGACATTTTCGTCGGATAATGATTTCATTTGAACTATTATCCATTGCTGAATTAAACTTCTTAAAATGTACAAATAGCAGATGTCCTTTCTGTTATTTTTACTTATAGCCAAGCTATGAACTTATTTTTCTCAGTGGAAAGCCCTCTTCATTTTGGCTTCACATATAATTAAGAAATTTTCTCTTTCCAGTTGAATGAGTACCCACTGTGGACCGGGGGGGGAACCCTGGAAATTGTGAGACAATTGATTTTTGGATATAAACTTGAAAAGAATATAAACCATGAAGTGTGGCTGAGGGATCGGAGGTAAGTTTTAGAATTATTCCCATAATAGTAAAACTGGTACCTGTGACTAAAAAACAGAGAGAGACACACACAGAGTACTCGCTGCACATGCTCCGACTGCAGCAACTTGCTGAAGCTAAGTGATGGGCCGAGCTCAAAATAAAGTCCAGGTTTTCAAGAGACGCTGAGGCCTTGCAGTAAAAAACTTTATTGAAGCTATTAACAAACACAAAAGGCAAGTCTACAAGTAAATTTAGTTGTTACTATGAAATGTTATTTTTGTTTAAAAATTTTACTTTGGACCTTGAATTTTTTAGTTACTGAGAAACAAATGGCAGACAAAATGATTTGTAAGTGCTTTCTATGCTTTTAGCGCATTGCTAACACTGTTAAGTTGGCAAACAGACTAAAAGAACAGTAAGTGTTTTGCACTCATTTAAAGCCAGTTCCTGTCTAATGGTAGGAACTGAAAATCAAAATGATTTTTGGGTCTTGGGGGAAGGGTGTTCACAGGCAGAAATAAACAGGACATATTCTCCGAGATTTCACCTTCCCCTCAATACTGGCAGACCCTCTCCAACTACATATTATAGCATCACAATAGTATCAGGACCTTTTGCAATCTCCTGTACCACAAGACCACCCCCCCACCCCCCCCCCCAATCCTCCCAGATTGTTACAGCCTCCCTTTCTAATTCTGTCGGACCCCACCGTCCCGTTGCAGTGTTCCGACATCCCAGAGCCTCCTCACAGTACTGCACCCCTCCTCTACTTCCAGACCTAAGAGCACTGCTATAAGGACTTTCTGGGAAGGAAAGGCTCTTGGTTGTGATCAGCCTTCCTAACAACAAGCCAGGAGCTGTGTTGTCATTATTAAAAATACAAAGTGCATTTCTAATGTACTGGGAAACAGTTACTGTAATTTTTTTGGGTTGGAGTTGAACAACAACAACAACTTGTATTTATATAGCACCTTTAACATAGTAAAATGTCCCAAGGCGCTGCACAGGAGTATTTTAAGACAAAAATTTGACACCGAGCCACATAAGGATAAATATGGGCAGGTGACCAAAAGCTTGATCAGAGGTAGGTTTTAAGGAGTGTCTTAAAGGAGGAAAGAGAGGTAGCGAAGACATACAGCCTTCATTCTCTTGCACCCTCTCTCCAAATATACTCCCAGACCCCATCCCCCAAACTACCACATCCTAACCCCTCCCAATATTGCATATTACATGGCATAAAACAGTGCATTGCCTGAGTCACCATGAGCAATGCCACAAGAGATATGTGACAGGAACTGCATATAATACATATCATCTGTGTGTGCACTTCCTGTCCCAAATACTTAATTTCTTTTGAGTGATACATTTCAAGTCAACATTGATAATGAGAGTTCGCGATCTGCTTTGTCAACAATGCGCTGTCATGCTTCAGACCTCCATCCTGTAGGTGGCATTGTGGTTGCTCCTTTGTCCATCTTCCAGGAGACTAAATAGGTTGTGTGGACTCTCTGTTCGAGCAGATTGTAAAATGATCTATGGAAGGAACACGTTGGATACCTCAAATCGGCTTTTCTTATTCCATGCTCTCTTATGTTCCTATCTGCAGTCTATAAGCTCTTTTAAAAGGTTATGTAGAGTCCCAAACAACCTCTACTAAACAAATTCATATCTATAAAATTAAAAAAAACTATTTGCTGGAAATCTTAAACAAAAACAGAAAATGCTGGCAATATAAAGGTCAGTTAGCATCTAGAGCAAGGAAAGGCAAGTTAATGTTTCAAGTAGGATCCTTCTTCAGAACTGAAAACTGAGACGAATGAGCATATTAGTAAAATTGGGGAAAAAACAAAGAGATGAGAACAGGAAAACAACAGGTACTCCAATCGCAGAAAACAATTTGAGTTGAATGGCCTGCAACCTGTTTAACATTAAAAGACGGGATTGAGATTGATGTTCCAATGTAGATCATAGTCAAAACACAATGCCACACTCCTGGTATGAGCGAGAGGGGCTTCACCCCTGGTGTTGCCCTGTTTCTTTTCCTTGTGGGACTGATGTACTCACTGCATGTTTCCACCATTTCAGTTTTAATTTTAGACATGCATCTGCAGGCTTTGTGTTTTTTTCCCAGTTTTCCTTATTTTTTGCACCTTTTTCCTTGGATGAGTCTCTGACCATCTCAGCTGTTTTTTTAAAAGTCTTTTCAATGTTTCGCTAAGGCAATCTTTTATAAGAATTTCCTGCTTTTATTTTAAACCAGTCACAGGTTATTCAAACCAATAATTTGTTCTGTGTCTGGGGTATCTGTCGTTTTTTTCTCCCTATTTTTCCAATTCTTCTAATGTGTTTGTTTATCTTTTGTTTTTAATTTTTAAAGAAGAATTCTACTCATAATATTAACTTGTCTTTTACCTCTATAGATGCTGACTGACCTGCCCTGTTGTACACCAGCATTTCCCATTAAATTTCACATCTGCATACCTAATGTATTGTCTGACTGTGTATTACAGAACCCGTAGGTTAAAATACTTCTGTAGTGGCAAATACTCTTTTAAAGATCTGTCTGTATCGGGTATCAAAAGATGATATTGTAAAACATCTTTACTTCATTTGACTGCAAAAACCCTGCTACAAAGTTCCTCCTCAATTAATCTTGCAGCTTACTTTGTGTTCTCATAGGAGAAAGAACTGCAATGTGCCAAAGCATTTAGATTAGTGGTTGGAACTGTTAAAATGTCTCTTGGGAAGTTTCAGAAATATGTAGAAATTTGTAGACAAATAGACCTGTCACTGGCTATTGCCTTTATAAACTGAGGACATAAGGAAGAGAAGTATGAAACAGAGCATGAAATATCAGTAATGCATTATCACAAAGTTCAGTAGTATAAGTCTCTTACTTTTCAAATATTAAGAGTGCGTATGTATTTATGTTATACATAACAACTCATTCAAAATGCGAGTCGACAAAGCCTTAATCTTTCATTCAATTGTTGCAAGTCTTGTGATGGAATTTCACTGGCCACTGGAGACAGTACATGGGTTCATAATGTTTGGGAATTCACTACAAAGATTTATTATTGATGTCAGTTTCATTGTATGGATCATGCCTTTAAATTGGTACATAGCAATACGACAAGGCTGTCGTAACAAGTTAGCAATTGTTAGAACAAATGGACATTACATAGTGATGCTGTTAAGATGTAGCGGAGTGTAACCTACTAATGCAGAAGCAGTAAACACCATCTGAATCGTTTACCTGAAAATAAATCTGATAAGTGGCAGCTTTTCTAATGTCCTGCTGGTTCTCAGAGGAAATCACTCGTTTTAATTAGCTTGATTCAATCATCTGTGAAAAAAAGCAGTTGTCAGAGTAATGGCGGTTAGTTATTCGTTTCTAAGTGTCTGTCTGACTCAAATATTGACCTTTAGTCATGCTTTTATGTTTTGTGACTGTCCAAATTAAAATTGCAGATTTCTATCTTGCCTAAGAGCAAATAGAAGACATATCTAATGGGGACTTCACATTTCAAAGTAAAAACACTTTGTATAGATTTTAAATTCTGTTTTATTGATTAAAAATGTTGGATCCAAACTCATGAGTAAATACTTTTAAGAATATTTTATTGGGATCTTACATTAAGATATATAACAATCACAGACACTGCTGAATATTGGTTTCTTTTGCTGAAGAATGTAGAATAAATTAAGTTACATTTTTTGTCTTTTAAGTCCTGAATCAAGCAGTGTTAAGTTGTATCAATTCCATAAAACTTTCACAATTTAACTAATAAAATAGTTGAGACAGAATATCCCTTCAAATGCTTACATTTACATAAACCTATAATGATTGGTACATGTTCCAAAATCAAATTTGTCAATTCCTGAGTGATGTACAAGTTTTATTTTTCACCCAAAATTTTAATAATTTTATTAACTATTTATTCAGTTTAGTCAGAAAATTTGACTTCCATTTCCTTTTATTAGAGGGAGCATTTTATGATAAATTTTAAATATGCTGCTGGATCTCTGCTTATTAGTAAGCGGGTGCTACCCATACACCAATGTGAACAATTCCTATTCTGCACAAGCAATAAATTGTAAAAATGGATTACATATCTGTTTTTATGAATGCTGTTAAAGTACTCATAGTGTAGCTGTGATTGATGGCATTTGCTGACATCTGTATGTCCTCTTCGAGGACAAACTCATTCATGATGGATATGCATAATGGAACAAGACAGATACATATGTCATTTGTATTTAACAATACATTATCTCTCACGCAGAAAATACATGATGAGTTCTAAGTAATTTTGCCAATTACAATCCATTCTTAAGTGAGGCAATTTTCTCCCTAATGATCAGCTACTAAGATTCCTAATATTGAAAGTATCCCATGGTATACAGTCAAAATATTGTTTATTTTTTACATGGCCAAAGATTGCATACCAGCAAGTACCTAAATAGTTCAGATGTCGGTTCTAAGATGGGGTCCCTCCTACCTCAGTGATTGTCTGAGACTCTCTCAATGCTTACTTACCTAAAATAGAAAATCTGTAATTTTCCTGGGAATATTATTTTACACATCTATATAAAAAACAAATGAAGATCTCTGTGGTTCATGTCATCTTTTGATTCCTTTAAGATAGTATTGCAATAAACAAAAAATACAGACAGAGCTAGCTGCATTTTCCTTACCTCTAAGGTTGGCTAGCCAATTAGTCATTGTTGGCCAAACTTATGGATAACTGTAAATGGTGGTGTCACTCTTGGTGGGAGAATGATGAGACATAATTTAGGACACTTCCTGATCATAGAATCATAGAAATTTACAGCACAGAAGGAGGCCATTCGGCCCATCTTGTCCGTACCGGCCGACAAAGAGCTATCCACCCTAATCCCACTTTCTAGCACTTGGTCCGTAGCCTTGTAGGTTAATGCACTTCAAGTGCATCTGTGATGAGGGTCTCTGCCTCTACCATCCTGTCAGGTAGTGAGTTCCAGACTCCCACCACCCTCTGGGTGAAAAAAATTCTCCTCAAATCCCCTCTAAACTTCCGACCAATTACTTTAAATCTATGCCCCCTGGTTATTGACACTTCTGCTAAGGGAAATAGTTCCTTCCTATCCACTCTATCTAGGCCCCTCATAATTTTATACACCACAATCGGTCTCCCCTCAGCCTCCTCTGTTCCAAAGAAAACAACCCCAATCTCTCCTCATAGCTAAAATTCTCCAGGCAACATCATCGTAAATCTCCTCTGTACCCTCTCCAGCGCAATCACATCTTTCTTGTAATGTGGTTACCAGAACTGCACGCAGTACTCTAGCTGAGGCCTAACTAGCATTTTATACAGTTCAAGTATAACCTCCCTGCTCTTATATTCTATGCCTCAGCTAACAAAGGCAAGTATCCCTTTGGTCTTCTTAACCACCTTATCTACCTGTCCTGCTACCTTCAGGGATCTGTGGACATGCACTCCAAGGTCCCTCTGTTCCTCTGCACTTCTCAGTGTCCACCACACAGCCAATTTTTGTATCATCTGCAAACTTCTTAATCATACCCCCTACATTCAAGTCTAAATCATTGATATATAGCCCAAAAAGCAAGGGACCCAGTACTGAGCCCTGCGGAACCCCACTGGAAACAGCCTTCTAGTCACAAAAACACTCATCGACCATAACCCTTTGCTTCCTGCTTCTGAACCAATTTTGGATCCAACTTGCCACTTGGACTTGTATCCCATGGGCTTTTACTTTCGTGACCAGTCTGCCATGCAGGACCTTATCAAAAGCCTTGCTAAAATCCATATACACTACATCAAATGTACAACCCTCATCGACCCTCCTCGTTACCTCCTCAAAACATTCAATCATGTTAGTCAGACACGACCTCCCCTTAACAAATCCATGCTGACTGTCCTTGATTAATCCGTGTCTTTCTAAATAAAGATTTATCCTGCCCCTCAGAATTTTTTCCAATAATTTTCCCACCACCTGAGGTTAGGCTGACTGGCCTGTAATTACTCGGTCTATCCCTTTCTCCCTTTTTAAACAATGGTACCACGTTAGCAGTCCTGCAGTCCTCTGGCACCACACCTGATGAGTGATGGGTTAAATGTTTACAATTGTCTCTTTGGTAAGCAGCCCACAAATTTACATACCCAGGACATGTGTCCATTCAGCAGCCTGGGAGAAACTATCTTTCGTATTTATTAACATTGTTGGAGATTGCGGCCTTTGTTTTATTATTTAAAGGGGCTGCTTCCTGATTTCTGGTTAAATTTCAGTTCCACGCACCTGACCTTCAGTCAGCCGAGATGTGCGGTAACCAGCAAGTCTGTGGACCTGTTTGTGCGTCTGCTCCTGTGCCTGGCTAAAACCGCCATCCATAGGTCCAAGATGCCTCAGACATGCGGGGAGCCCTACTCCGACTGCTTGCCTCTCTTCCACAGACCCAGGTAAACCTGGAGAGAGACCATGCAGTGTCCACCAGTGTGCTTGAGCACTTCAGTGACCCGTGTCCACCAGTGTGCTTGAAGCCTTCTACAACCAATGTCCACCAGTGTGCTTGAAGCCTTCTACAACCAATGTCCACCAGTGTGCTTGAAGCCTTCTACAACCAGTGTCCCCCAGTGTGCTTGAGATCTTCTACAACCAGTGTTCCCCAGTGTGCTTGAAGCCTTCTACAACCAATGTCCACCAGTGTGCTTGAAGCCTTCTACAACCAATGTCCACCAGTGTGCTTGAAGCCTTCTACAACCAGTGTCCCCCAGTGTGCTTGAAGCCTTCTACAACCAATGTCCACCAGTGTGCTTGAAGCCTTCTACAACCAGTGTCCCCCAGTGTGCTTGAAGCCTTCTACAACCAATGTCCACCAGTGTTCTCGAGACCTTCCATGACCAGTGTCCACTATAGTGTGCTTGAGGCCTTCCGTGACCAGTGTCCACCAGTGTGCTTGAGGCCTTCCGTGACCAGTGTCCACCAGTGTGTTGAGGCCTTCCGTGACCAGTGTCCACCAGTGTGCTCGAGGCCTTCCGTGACCAATGTCCACCAGTGTGCTCGAGACCTTCCGTGACCAGTGTCCACCAGTGTGCTTGAGACCTTCCGTGACCAGTGTCCACCAGTGTGCTTGAGGCCTTCAGTGACCAGTGTCCACCAGTGTGCTTGAGGCTTTCAGTGACCAGTGTCCACCAGTGTGCTTGAGGCTTTCAGTGACCAGTGTCCACCAGTGTGCTTGAGGCTTTCAGTGACCAGTGTCCACCAGTGTGCTCGAGGCTTTCAGTGACCAGTGTCCACCAGTGTGCTTGAGGCTTTCAGTGACCAGTGTCCACCAGTGTGCTTGAGGCTTTCAGTGACCAGTGTCCACCAGTGTGCTTGAGGCTTTCAGTGACCAGTGTCCACCAGTATGCTTGAGGCCTTCAGTGACCAGTGTCCACCAGTGTGCTTGAGGCTTTCAGTGACCAGTGTCCACCAGTGTGCTTGAGGCCTTCCACGACCAGTGGACACCATAGGACGTGAACGGCATCATTGACCGTGAGATTGGAACTTGGTTTTATTTTGTTCATCTTTCAGTTTAATTGGACTATTTGGAAGTGTTTTATTAGTGGTTTGGTTTCAATTGTGGTGCCAATGGGTTACCTAGTGACAGTGGGTTACCTAGTGCCAACATTTTTGGTCCAATTAAAATAGTCCCACAAGCTGCCATATTCCCATTCTCTGTTCTCTGGGCTAATCTCAACCAGCACGGGGCTTTTCCAGACGTCTAGCCAGGCAGTGCTTGCTGAGAGCAGACCGATTGCTGTCAGTTGGATAATAGATTGTGATTGAATGGTTTTTTTTTGCTGCTTCTTGTAGCAGCAAATGAAGGGTAGTGATAGAGGGCGTTTGTCAAGACCGCTCCATCACTTACCTCTAAACACTCTGAAAATTAAAATATCCTGCCTGGTCTATTGGAATAGATTTTATACAACTGAACACATAGATACATACCACACTTAGACTATTGTAACTGGCAAAGCATTGACTAGGTTAATTATTCTTACCGCTTAATAAGGCTTGGTTATATTGTAAACAGTTGATCCAACAAATGGTTTTCCTATATTGTATTCATTTTTTCTGGCTTTAAGCAATCTAGCATTCCCCCACTTAAATGTATAGAGCCACTTAGTAAAATTGTTTATTTTCTTCAGTGGAAGTGTGCGTGTGATGTATTCCAAATGTAATACAATCCATGTAAACGTATTGGCCGACATGAACCATTAAATTTAATGCTTATTAATATAATGGATAAAATGTATTCCAACTAATAGAGCTCTGGCAGTCGACTGCTCTATTACAATACCCACGGGTATTTTGTTTCTTTGCCTGGGGTCAGTTTATGACCTCTCTCTGCTCAGTAAATGCAGTTCTCTCTCATGGGATCCATTCATAAGCAGACCCCAAACCACAGAGAAGAAAAGAAAACTAAATTAGCACTGGCTTTAACTTCCCCAGGCAGTTCTCTGTTTTAATCGGAGTGCCTGCTCCAGTTCCTAATATAAGCGTTGACCGTCAGTTTGGTTTATCCACCACATTTGGAGGATGGACGATGGACGCTCTCCCCGACCTAAAGTGGGACCACCCTGGTCCAGCACAACCCGGGTTCTCGCTGCGGAAGACGCTCTCAATTTAGAACGGGTCGGGGGACCCAAACTAACCCGTGCAATATCAATCGAAGCTCAGGACCCCATTTCAGAAAACCATGGCCGGCTTCCCTAATTCTCAACCCCATTCATTATTAACTGCAAAAAAAACTTAGTTCTGAATAAGTAAACTGCTTTGCATTCTCAACCTGGAAAATTGCCACATCTTATAAGAGATTATATGCTTTTATATGAGCTTTAGTGATACTTTTTTTTTAACTTGCTATACTTTTTAAATGTAAGTTGGTCATTTTAACAAATGTCCTCGACTGGAAGAAGCGATAATGTCATTTAGTTTAAAATATCGCTTGTGATATTTTATGTTGTCAGCCAAACTGCTGCCGAAATATGGTTTTATTGGATCAAGAATGATATCACCGTGCTTCCAGGAGTAAATCAAACCCCGCCTTTTCATCCGTTCAAACCTCTGTCTGCCCAACTGTCTACATGTCGAATCCGTCCAGCTCTCTCTGTATCTCGGAATTTTTAATTGTATCCTTATCTCTATCGAGCTGGCGATCTATTAGCTCCAGTGTCTTGGCTGGGTACTTAAGATTGCACTTGTGGCTGATTCTGACTGTCGCCTTATTTTGGGGGTTCAATTGGCGGAAACCTCCGAGCTTTGTAGTTTGTTTTGAAGCTGGAGTCTGCGGTTCGGGTCTGGAGTTACTGTGCTGTGAGGAGATTTCCTCAGCCGCTCCTCTCAGACGCTTACAATTACTTCACTTGATCTGTGATTGCATTAAACAGCTTGAAATGCATTTGTCACATTTTAAAACAACTTTGTTTTCTTCATCGTTTCATAGCTGCGTAGCTTTAATATTGTGGTAATTTATGGAAAGATTTTAAAGAAAAGCACTACTTGCCACGAAATGAAAAATGTTCAGCCCCGAGATCTGCAGTCATTTGCAATTCAAATTATGTTTCAGGGCAATTGAGTTTGATTCAATTAGAGTTAGTAAATAATAATTTTGAAAGTAAAAGCCTTTTGCCATTAAAGCGATTTGAACTAAGCACAAAGCCATTTGTCTCTGTAATCCTCGAACAATCTCCCAGCACTTTATGGAGGCTGAGAGACCACCCTTTGAGTGAGCAGAAATCCTCCCCCATTACTTCCACAGTATTTCAAATACAGAATTCAAATCCTCGAAGAATACACTGCGGATAAAAAAAAATCAGTGTTAATTATGGGAGCCGAGAAGTGATTTTGCCACCTGCTGTTGGATCTCTGAAAACATTTAGTTTTGTAATACTCCAAATTAAATCTCAAAGTCTTGGGGCAGAGTTAACAAACGATTCTCTTTAGCTCGAGCTTTGGGCTGAAGAGGTGCGTTTCCTCATTGGGTGAACACTGCACCACCTGGACTGCAGGCTCCAGAAGTTACTGAGCAGATGTGGAAACCATTATCAAATCTTAATGGGGCATTATTGCAAAAACAATTTGCAGCTCTTTACTGTGTATCATTTCGATGCCGGTTCTGTGATCGATCTTCGTTTGGAGATCGAATCAGTGATCACGGAATTTCTGCGCCAACAAGCTCGGGTTTGTTGTAAACTATCACTGAAAGAACGGTCCTAATCTTACAGATCTTTATATCGCAGTGACTCCGAGCATTTCTCACGAACCCCATATAAATCATACACGCTTACAGTTTGTTCACTGCTCTGACTGCAGGAGTTGGTGGCCAGCAAGAAATGACGCGACTGTCAGTTCCAGCCTGGTCTCGGGAAGGATCCCAAATGCAAGAAGTTTGTGGGAATCCCTTGACCGAACGTCCATGTCTCCAGAATCAGGATTAAGTGGTAAAACCACGATTGCTGCATGTTGTAAATTAGTCATTGGCGTCTTTCGCCATCAGCTAGGCTCAGGCCAAAGCGTATCTCCATCTGCAACAGGTTCCTCGATGTAACCCGTTTTTAATGGCAGTTAACGATAACCCGTCCGCTTGGATCACTGATGATGGTCTCTCTTAAATCAAGAAATATTCAATGAACCAGAAAACAATTAGCGCTGCAATAGTCATGGGCTTTATGAATAATGCATGCCATTTTCATAATTACTGCTACAGATTGCTTTTCGACTAAATGTCTCAAAACAACGGGTAGCTTGAAGCAGTAAAGTTTTCTATTATGTGTTTATTACATTGTAAATATTTATAATTTGCTATGCAGTGTTCCAGAAGTAACTATCAGCAACATGTTCTGTATATAAATACCTTCGTGTTGCTATTTATTGATATTTACGGGAGTATTACTGGAAATATCGTTATTATGCGTATTGTTTTCTGGTACCGAGGAGTCAGGGCGGACACGTCAATTCTAACCACATAATGTGCAACTCGACCAGGAACTGTCCCCCAAGCATTACTCGGTGACGCACGGTGTCCAACTTGGGTCAATCTGAAGAACAGTCCAACTGACTCTATGCCGAGGTCTAACGTCAGACCGTTTTCCCGGATGAAAACAATTGGTAAGTTTTTTAAATATACTGCTTATACTTTCATCAAAAAGTGAATCAATTCTTTTAAATGTTATTAGTTTTCCTCCTTGTTAAGTTTTACTCTTGTATGTAAGGAGGTGCTAGGGCAAGTTTATAGTAAAATAGACCAACAAAAGGATAAAGCTTCACACTGCAAAATAACCGAATATTGGCAATCTAATATCTGAAGTGCCGAGCACTTTAGACCTGTGCAATTCAATCTCATACTGTACATGTGCCATGGTGTTGCATTTTTATGATGGCACAGCCCGGGGAAGTGTGCTGGTGGCTACAATCAACGGGAAAGTGAAGGCCTGTCAATCATTGCGGTCAGTACTAATAGAGCTGCAGGGAGTTCCAGCAGCTCCTGCCAGCTCAGTTCACCCACTGCCTGGGTTTAAGCGGCTGTTGCTTCTGCTGGGCAGATCCACAGGGTGCGGGTACAGCAACGGTGTGTTTTTTTTGAAGTGATGTAGGGTTAGAACAATTCAGCTCTGCTCTATTTCCTGACTAGGTCGAGCAGTACGGTGTTGATGTAGTTTCTGAAGAACGATGGAGAAGACCTATTCTTTGACAGCTCATTACGACGAGTTTCAAGAAGTTAAGTATGTGAATAAATTTAGCTCTGGGACTCTGCACAATGGGTTAAACCTTCACCTGAGCTCTCGCAAGCATGAGAGGAATGGCAAAAGTAGAAAGCGAGAATTGAGATGGAGCAAGCGGGAGATCTGTCTGCTTTCTGGCTTGGTGTTCGCAACAGGGCTCTGCATCATTCTGGCGAGCATGCTTGTCCTGAAGTATTTCGCATCAGAGCACGAAACCTACTGCCGGGAGGACTGCAGCCGCAAGAAAACCTTCAGCAAGGCGGCCAGGTTGATCGCAAACAACATCGACCCCACCATAGATCCGTGCAAAGATTTTTACACCTTCTCGTGCGGGGGCTGGCTGAGAAGACACGGCATTCCCGAGGACAAACTCAGTTATGGGACCGTCACTGCCATCGCCGAGCAAAACGAAGCCAAACTGCAACGGCTCCTGATGCAACCGGTGAAGAGATACTACAGGAGATCTGCCGAGAGGAAAGTCAAGCAGTTCTACAAATCGTGCATCAATCTGAAAGAGATAGATCGGCTGGGAGCTCAGCCCCTGTTGGACATTATTGAAGACTGCGGGGGCTGGGACATCATTGGGACCTGGAAGAGGGCGGCGTGGAGTTTTGATGAACTTTTGTATAAAACGCAAGGAGTGTACAGCACAGCCGCGTTCTTCTCCTTGAATGTGAACGTGGACGATAAAAATTCTTCACGGAATGTGATCAGAGTAAGTCTTGTGAAATGTGTGTCAGCAGAAGAGAAAACACGCGTGTTCTGCACTAGCTCGCTTAATTGCTCCAGATTCCGCCCTTTATACGGTTAATAAATAGAAAAACGTAAAATGTAAAAACTGCACACATTCACATTCATACTGCTTCGTGAATCATAGTTTAATAATTGACAGCCAATAGTATCGGTTTAGTAAGTGCACACATGGGCTCCGAATTATTGACAACATCTTTTATTGGGGGAACGGGCCATCAGTGTAGAGTGTAGGGATAAATCTGGCTCAACAAGCGATGCCAAGAAAGGGAAGAGAACAAAACCTGTTCTCGGCGTCATTGGCTTTTGATTACTGTCAAGGAACAAAGGCATATCGAGCCACTGCAATCTGAACTCCGTTCTAAATTGCTGTGCCCATTCGACCGCTTACACAAGGCTAAATTAACCTTTATCTCACAATTTAGAATCTATTTGTCCCACTAACTGTGGGAATCAGTGGGGAAGTTCCTAGAATTTGTTATTAGAGACAGAGAGACTGCACTTGGACAGAACTGATCAGAGAGCCAGCATGGATTTGTAAAAGGTTTAACAACCTAATTGAATTTTTTGAGAAGGTAACTAAAGTGGTAAATAAGTGATGGTATAAAACTTGATAAAGAGGAGGTATTAGAAAGGCTGGCTGTACTTAAAGTAGTTAAATCACCAGGAGCGGATGGGATGCATCCTAGGATGCTGAGGGAATTGAGGGCGGAAATTGCCGAGGTACTGGCCATAATATTCCAATCCTCCATAGATACGGAGGTGGTGCCAGAGGACTGGAGAACTGCAAATGTTACACCATTGTTCAAAAAAAGGGTTTAAAGATAAACCCAGCAACTACAGGCCAGTCAGTTTAACCTCGGTTGTAGGGAAGCTTTTAGAAACAGTAATCAGGAACAAAATTAACAGTCACTTAGATAGATGTGGATTAATTAAGGAAAGCCAGCATAGATTTGTTAAAGGCAAATCATGTTTAACCAACTTGATCGAATTTTTTGATGAGGTAACAGAGAGGGTTGATGAGGGTAATGCGGTTGACGTAGTGTACATGGATTTCCAAAAGGCGTTCGACAAAGTGCCACATAATAGGCTTGCCCCCAAAGTTGAAGCCCATGGAATAAAAGGGACAGTGGCAGCATGGATGCGAAATTGGCTAAGTGACAGGAAACAGAGAGCAGTGGTGAATGGTTGTTTTTCAGATTGGAGGAAGGTATACAGGTGTTCCCCAGGGGTCAGTTCTAGGACCACTGCTCTTCTTGATATATATTAATGACTTGGATGTGGGTGTACAGGGCACAATTTCAAAATTTGCAGATGACACAAAACTTGGAAGTATAGTGAACAGTGAGGAGGAGAGTGATAGACTTCAGGAAGACATAAACAGGCTGGTGAAATGGGCGGACATGTGGCAGATGAAATTTAATGCAGAAAAGTGTGTAGTGATACATTTTGGTAGAAAGAATGAGGAGAGGACATATAAACTAAATGGTACAATCCTGAAGGGGGTGCATGAACAGAGAGACCTGGGGGTACATGTGCACAAATCATTGAAGGTGGCAGGGCAGGTTGAGAAAGCAGTTAAAATGGCTTACGGGATCCTGGGCTTCATAAATAGAGGTATAGAGTACAAAAGTGTGGAAATTATGATGAACCTGTATAAAACACTGGTTCGGCCCCAACTGGAGTACTGTGTCCAATTCTGGACACCACAATTTAGGAAAGATGTGAAGGCCTTCGAGAAGGTGCAGAAAAGATTTCCGAGAATGATTCCAGGAATGAGGGACTTCAGTTACCTTGATAGACTGGAGAAGCTGGGGTTGTTCTTCTTGGAGCAGAGAAGATTGAGAGGAGAATTGATAGAGGTATTCAAAATCATGCGGGGTCTGGACAGAGTAGATAGAGAGAAACTGTTCCCATTGGCAGAAGGGTCGAGAACCAGGTGATTGGAAAAAGAACCAAAGGTGATGTAAGAAAAAACTTTTTTACGCAGCGAGTGGTTAAGATCCGGAATGCACTGCCTGAAAGGGTGGCGGAGGCAGACTCAATCTTATCTTTCAAAAGGGAGTTGGATAAGTATCTGAAGGAAAAAAATTTGCAGGGCTATGGAGAAAGGCGAGCTGAGAGTCGGCACGGGCTCGACGGGCCAAATGGCCACCTTCCATGCTGTAACCATTCTATGATCGGTTATGGATGTTATTTATATAAACTTCCAGAAGGCATTCAATAAGGTTGCACACCAGAGACTGTTCTCAAAAATGAGAGTGCATGGAATTGGAGGTAACCTATTGACATGGCTAGGGAATTAGTTAGGGGGTAGGAGACAGAGAGTAAGGATAATGGGTACGTACTCTAATTTGGCAGGATGTGACTAGTAGTGTCCCCCAAGGATCTGTACTGGAGCCTCAGCTTTTTACTATATTTATAAATGACTTAGACAAAGGAATAGAGAGCCATATATCCAAGTTTGCTGATGACATTAAGTTAGGTGGGACAGTAATAGTGTAGAAGGGAGCAGAAAGTTGCAAAGAGACATTAATAGATTAAGTGAGTGGACAAAATTGTAGCAGATGGAGTTTAATGTGGGGAAGTGTGATGTCATCCATTTTGGGTGCAAGAAAGATAGATTAGAGTATCTTCTAAATGGTGAGAAGCAGAGCGTTTGGGGGTCCATGTACAGAAATCACTAAAAGCTAGTGGACAGATTAAAAAAGACTAATCGAATGTTGGCCTTTATCTCATGGGGGCTGACATACAAAGAGGTAGAAGTTATGTTGCAGTTATATAAAGCTTCGGTTAGACCCCATCTGGAGTACTGTGTTCAGTTCTAGGCACTGTGCCTCAAGAAGGATATATTGGCCTTCGAGGGGTACAGTGCAGATTTACCAGAATGCTAAAAGGGTTCAATTATGAGGACAGGTTGCATAGACTCGGCTTGTATTCCCTCGAGTATACAAGATTAAGGGGTGATCCAATTGAGGTGTTTAAGATCATTAGAGGATTTGATAGGGTAGATAGAAATTATTTCCTCTGGTGGGGGGAGTCCAGAACAAGGGGCATAACCTTAAAATTAGAGCTAGACAATTCAGGGATCATGTCAGGAAGCACTTCTTTACACAAATGGTAGTGGAAATCTGGAATTCTCTCCCCCGAAATGCTGTTGAGGCTAGATCAATTGAAAATTTTAAAACTGAGATTGATAGTTTTTTGTTCGGCAAGGCTATTAAGGGTTACAGAACTAAGGCGGGTAGATAGAGTTAAGATACAGATCCGCCGTGATCTAATTGAATGGTGGAACAGACTCAAGGGGCTGAATGGCCTACTCCTGTTCCTATGTTCCTAACTACAACGTCAATCCGCTTTTATCTCAAAATTACAAACATTAATATCATTTTGTTTAGGTGGGGGGTGGGGGGGTCAAATACCTTTTTAATCATACGAAGTACAATCCTGGCACAGAGGAGTTTACAGAGCAGCTTTTGATTTTAGTCTTTTATCATGCGAGGGATTCATAACGTAGGAGGAGACCTGCCTTCAATGGATCATTAGGTCTGAGAAGTGACAGCTCCCTTCCCCAGTCAGAACAATCTGTGTAATGTAGCACAACCATTTCACATGGGTAGAATGTCATTTTTAATTGGCATGAAGTAACTGTGCAGCAAATCATAATTCACAAACAGAATCAATATAGATCTTTGTCCAACAAGTGCATCGTAAAAAGTAAAATAAAATCAGCTACAAGTTATGATTTATATACTGTCTCGTTCTTATTACTTTTAGCTGGGGTAAACCACACACTAAATATTGGGTGATCCTTTTTGGCCTTCAGAACAACAAACATAAGCTGGCATACTTTGCTGTGAATTAAATTGTTGAATAGCCATTGCGTCATATATATATAAAATAATTGTTTTAACGTATTAGCAAGCTGTGTAAAGAATTTCTACTTATTGGTCTCCATCAATTGAAGGAGAAATAAGCATACACAACCTCGACGGTTGGCCTGGCCCACATTTCAACTGGTTTTCACCTGTGGCAGACCCTTGTTTCTTTATACCAGGAAGCAACCAACACTTCCAGTCGCAAATTCTGTAGAGGAAACGGTTTTTCACTGGATCACAGCAACGAGTCTGTCCTGCCCCAAAACCTGTTTAATAATTTTTCCTTAACTGTCTTGGTGTTGTAGAAAAACAATTCTCTTTATGACCCATTATGCTATGGTCTCTCCCTGACCCTAGTCCCAGATCCCTTGTAGCTCTGGTCTCTCCCTGACCCAGATCCCCCTCACCTTCTCCTAGATCCTATGTAACTCTGCTCTCTGCCTGACCCAGATCCCCCTCACCTTCTCCTAGATCCTATGTAGCTCTGGTCTCTCCCTGACCCAGATCCCACTCACCTTGTCATAGATCCTATGTAGCTCTGCTCTCTGCCTGACCCAGATCCCCCTCACCTTCTCCTAGATCCTATGTAGCTCTGGTCTCTCCCTGCCCTGGGTACCAGGTAGAAGCTCAGTTTTGTTTCAGGCCAGGTTCCCATCCTAACAATGCATCCCTTCCTCCAGCTGACTTCAATCTCTTTCCCCCAACCCAGCATCATTTTTCATACCTCCCTTTAGTTGTATCTCACCCAGCGTGACAAAAAAAAATCACTTTGCAAGCCACCAGATTAATACTTGTTGCAACTCATGCTCAAATATCTCATCATAATTTTTCTTTCTCATCATAATCTTGTCCCCAGCAGTTTTTTACTCGTCTCATAAAACGCTTCAGGCTTCAAGTTGCCCATACGCAGAAGGTAAACCCTTAAAAATAGTTTATGACTGTCAATGTTCAACACTGATTAACTAAATCTGCAGGGCCACCATATCTTAAACACATCACCCTATCACACTATCACTCTATTGCGTTGATAAAATGTATTGCAGCCTGAAAAATGAGTGAGTAGGAAAGCACAATAAGAAAATAAATGTTATATAAACTGAATAGGACATTAGAAATCATTTGATATTAACTTTGTTGTATTCACCAGTTGTGAGTTACTAGGTCAGTGTCATTTGTGTAATGGAATCTGAGTCAAACGAGTGCCATGTAAGGAAAAGCAGGGAACTGAAGCGAAATTGTCATTTGCAAATTAAGAAAGACCCTTAAGGACAAATCAATTCTGGATTAAAATAAATTGTTTAAACCAATTTTTAAAAAAAGAAAGACTTGCATTTATATAGCACCTTTCACAACCTCAGGACATCCCAAAGCACTTTACAACCAATGAAGTAATTTTGAAATGCAGTCACTGTTGTAATGTAGGAAATGTGGCAGCCAATTTGCACACAGCAAGCTCCCACAAACATGATTGAGATAATGACCAGATAATCTGTTTTAGTGATATTGGTTGAGGGCTATTGGTCAGGACACTGGGGAGAACTCCCCTGCTCTTCCTCGAAATAGTGCCATGGGATCTTTTACATCCACCCAAGAGGGCAGATGGGATCTCTGATAATATATTTGATATATATTAATGAAATTAGAAGCCAATGTTTATGAAATGGTAAAAATCATATTGATGTATCTAAAGAAGTCCTATGGTCAAAGTTTACAATACAATCTTAAATCTTCAACTTTCATTTAACAAACAGTTGATTTGATTAACAGCTAAAGTAAGCACTGTAAAATCTGTATGACTTGTTGCAAAAAACACATTTCAGTTTTGTTCTTTATTGCAGACAAGGCTTTCAAAAATAGTGGGGTGTATTTTGCTTTGGATGTTAATGATGGAAAAAAAATAGATGTGAGCTGGTGAGCAAAAAGGGTAACTGACATTTTTGTTCTCAATCTAAAATGGAAGCAGGGACTAAACACTCTGGCTTGTTTAGAGTTTGTTAATGGCTGTAAAGCTTTATTAAAGACCTGCGTTGAAAAACACATTTAATTTTGCTCTGGGAGGAATGCAAAGAAAAATAAGTCTTGAACTTCCATTCACAATAAGGGTAAATCATTAAAAGAAGGGCAAGATTAGCACAACTGGTGGTTAAAGTGGAATTTGTTAATAGCGGCTCACATAATTGGGGGGAATTTTAACCCCCAAAAATGGGTGGATTTGGGTCTGGTGGGAAGAAAAAATTTCAAACCCGATCCCAACCCACCTCGAACCCGACCACGGAGGCAGGATGGGGGGGAGGGGGGGTGGGCGACCAACCAACTCCCAGGAGGTGGGTCCCTCATTTAAATATTTTAATGAGGTTGTGTGCTTCAGATTTTTTTCTCTGTTCCAGCTTTAACGCTGGCCAGCCGGGTTTCCCAGGCCTTGGGAAACCCGGTAGCTGAAGGGAGGCGAGGACTGCTGCATGGAATAGGTAAGTGCCTTCACAGCATTGCTTGTGGGGCAGAAGGAACTTCCCCTGCACCCCCCGAGGCCCAGCAAGCAAACCTGTTAACCTCCCCAGCAATCAACCCCGGCCCCCCCCCCCCACTCCGCCAACGCGATCAAATGCCCTCCCAATGTCCTCCATGGCCCGCGATCTCCTCCTGGCACCCACATGACCTCCATGGGCCCTCCATGATCTTTTCCGCTTCTCCCGATTTCTCCGGCCTTCCGCAGTCTTCTCCCCATCTCCCCTGATCTCTCCAGCCCTCCGCGATCTTCTCCCTTCCTCCCTCGATCTTTTCGGCCCTCCTCTACACTCCCCAGCTGCAGCCTGGAGCTGTAAACTTACCCGTGCGACAGCCAGCCAGCCTATCAATCTCGCTGGCTGCGGCCGGGAAACAGATTTCAAAAATGGTAATCAGGTCCTCCCATTAAATTTGGCAGGACAGCAAAACTGCCCCCCCCCCCCCCCCCCCCGCCCCCCAAAAAAACTCACCCACTCCCTCCCCGCCTCCTCGTAAATATCAGGGCCAATGACTTTGTGTAACCATTGACCCTACCCCAATCATTGATTCTGCCCCAATAAAATTTTGTACTAACTTGCTATATTTATGTCATAAGAACATAAGAAATAGGAGCAGGAATAGGTCACTTGGCCCCTTGAGCCTGCTCCGCGATTCAATAAGATCATGGCTGATCTTGGGCTCAAAGCCACTTCCCTGCCCGCTCCCCATAACCCTTCACTCCCTTATCTTGCAAAAATCTGTCTATCTCCACCTTAAATGTATTTAATGACCCAGCCTCCACAGCTCTCTGGGGCAGAGAATTCCACAGATTTACGACCCTCTGAGAGAAGAAATTCCTCCTCATCTCGGTTCTAAAAGGGCGACCCTTTATTCTAAAACTGTGCCCCCGAGTTCTAGATTTCCCCACGAGGGGAAACATCCTCTCTGCATCTACCTTGTCGAGCCCCCTCAGTATCTTGTATGTTTCAATAAGATCACCTCTCATTCTTCTAAATTCCAATGAGTATAAGCCCAACCTGCTCAATCTTTCTTCAAAAGTCAACCCCCTCATCTCTGGAATTAACCTAGTGAATCGTCTCTGAACTGCCTCCAATGCAAGTATATCCTTCCTTAAATAAGGAGACCAAAACTGTACGCAGTACTCAAGGTGTGGTCTCACCAATACCCTGTACAGTTATAGCAGGACTTCCCTGCTTTTATACTCCAACCCCTTTGAAATAAAGGCCAACATTCCATTTGCCTTTTTGATTACTTGCTGTACCAGCATGCTAACTTTTTGTGTTTCATGCACAAGGACCCCCTGGTCCCTCTGAACTGTAGCATTTTGTAATCTCTCGCCATTTAAATAATAATTTGCTTTTTTATTTTTCCTGCCAAAAGGTATAACCTCGCACTTTCCCACATTATACTCCATCCGCCAAATGTTTGCCCACTCACTTAGCCTGTCTATATCCCTTTGCCTGTCTATATCCCTTTGCAGATTCATTGAGTCCTCTGCACAACTTGCTTTCCCACCCATCTTTGTATCATCCGCAAACTTGGCTACATTGCACTCGACCCTTCATCCAAGTCGTTAATGTAGATTGTAAATAGTTGAGGCCGCAGCACCGATCTCTGTGGCACCCCACTAGTTACCGTTTGCCAACTGGAAAATTATCCATTTATCCCGACTGTCTGCTTTCTGTTAGCCTTGGCTCAGTGGTAGCATACTTTTCTCTGTGTCAGAAGATCATGGATTCCAGCCTCACTCCAGGACTTGAGGACATGATCATTGCTGTACTGACAGAGGTGCTGTCTTTTGGATGAGAAGTTTACCTGATCCCATGGCACCATTTGACAAAGAGCAGGGGAGTTCTCTTAAATAAAAACAGAAAATGCTGGATATACTCAGCCGGTCAGGCAGCATCTGTGGAGAGAGAAACAGAGTTAATGTTTCAGGTTGACGAGCCTTTGTCAGAACTCTCTTGGTGTGCTGGCCAACAATTATCTTTCAACCAACATCACCAGAAACAAATTAACTTGTGATTCCTCTCATTTATGTTTGTGGGACAGTGCTTTGTAAATTGGCTGCTGTGTTCGCATGAACAAGTGTGAAGACATTTCAAAAATAATTAATTGACTGTAAAGTGCTTTGGAACTTCCAGAGGACATGAAAGGTGCTATATAAATGTGGTTCTCTATCTCAGTCTGTTTCTCTAACTAATATATACAGGCCTTACCTTTGGTTCAGTAACGTTCAACATTTTTGTTATTTAATAGAAAAAAATCTATTCAGTAAACTTAATTATGTTTTTTTAATTAAGGGAGTGTCACATTTCAGGATTTTTTGACCATTTTTCCACCGAGAGGATTTTGGTAAAAAGTTATCTTGTATATTGTGCTTTAATACATTGTCTCCATACAAGTTTAACAAAAAGGTGGTTGGAGATCATAGGTAGTTAAGATGCTAATGGGCTAGCTTTGATGTTGTTTCCTCATAGACTGTAAATAATAAGAAATTGTTAGCTTGTCTCAGTAATCGATAAACATCTCACACCCATTGTGGTACCCTTGTTTAAAAAGGGAGAAAAGGATAGGCCGAGTAATTACAGGCCAGTCAGCCTAACATCGGTGGGTGGAAAATTATTGGAACGAATTCTGAAGGACAGGATAAATCTTCATTTAGAAAGACACGGATTAATCAAGGGTAGTCAGCACGGATTTGTTAAGGGAAGGTCGTGTCTGACAAACTTGATTGAATTTTTTGAGGAGGTAACAAGGAGGGTAGATGAGGGTAGTGCGTTTGTAGTGTATATGGACTTTAGCAAGGCTTTTGATAAGGTTCCACATGGCAGACTGGTCACGAAGTTAAAAGCCCATGGGATCCAGGGCAAAGTGTCAAGTTGGATTCAAAACTGGCTCAGAGACAGGAAGCAGAGGGTAATGGTTGATAGGTGTTTTTGTGACTGGAAGGCTGTTTCCAGTGGGGTTCCGCAGGGCTCAGTACTAGGTCCCTTGCTTTTTGTGGTATATATCAATGATCTTGACTTGAATATGATTAAGAAGTTTGCAGATGATACTAAAATCGGCTGTGTGGTTGATACTGAAGAAGGAAGCTGTAGACTGCAGGAAGATATCAATAAATTGGTCAGGTGGGCAGAACAGTGGCAAATGGAATTTAATCCGGAGAAGTGTGAGGTAATGCATTTGGGGAGGGCTAACAAGCAAAGTGAATACACATTAAATGGTAGGACACTGAGTAGTGTAGAGGAACAAAGGGACCTTGGAGTGCATGTTCACAGATCCCTGAAGGTAGCAGGCCAGGTAGATAAGGTGGTTAAGAAGGCATACGGAATGCTTGCCTTTATTAGCCGTGGCATAGAATGCAAGAGCAGAGGGGTTATGCTTCAACTGTATAAAACACTAGTTAGGCCTCAGCTAGAGTACTGCATGCAGTTCTGGTCACCACATTACAGAAAAGATGTGATTGCACTAGAGAGGGTACAGAGGAGATTTACAAGGATGTTGCCGGGAGTAGTGAATCTTAGCTATGAGGAAAGACTGGATAAGCTGGGTCTGTTTTCCTTGGAACAGAGGAGGCTGAGGAGAGACCTTATTGAGGTGTATAAAATTATGAGGGGCATAGATAAAGTGGATAGAAAGGACCTATTTCCCTTCGCAGAGGGGTCAAAAACCAGGGGGCACAGATTAAAAGTAATTGGTGGAAGGTTTAAGAGGGGATTTGAGGGGAAATTTCTTCACCCAGAGGGTTGTGGGGGTCTGGAACTCACTGCCTGAAAGGGTGGTAGAGGCAGGAACCCTAACCACATTTAAAAAGTACTTGGAGATGTGCACTTGGGATGCTCTAACCTGCAGGGCTACGGACCAAGAGCTGGGAAGTGGGATTAGGCTGGCCGGCGTGGACACGATGGGTCGAAATGGCCTCCTTTCGTGCTGTAACTTTCTATAATTGTGTTGGGGAACCACTGCTCCCGAGTGCTCGTACAGGCTTTCCCTTTCTAGCTGTGAAAAATGAGAGTTGAAAAACACAGACACAGGCAGTCAGACAGAATTTTTGATACAGAATGCTGCAAGGTCGTC
Source organism: Squalus acanthias (assembly GCA_030390025.1). Classification (NCBI taxonomy): domain Eukaryota; kingdom Metazoa; phylum Chordata; class Chondrichthyes; order Squaliformes; family Squalidae; genus Squalus; species Squalus acanthias. The sequence continues at coordinate 35,600,231 of CM059429.1, forward strand.
ATGCAGCAAAAGGCTGTGAAAAGGTTGGAGTGCAGAAGAGTATCGTCAAATTTATCTTGTTTAAGTCAAGTAAGACAACTTGCTGACACAGGGAAACATGGTATGTTTAGCATGTTTTTTATTTTGTATTATTACATGAAAATAAGTTGTACTGTCTAAATTAAGTGAATCCGATCATAACTGCCATTCTCTATGTTAATCTTCCTTTTGAAGTAAAGCAGCTGATCGACTCGTATCTGGCCTCATTTCACCAATTGTTTGCTCTGTTCCTCTTCAGAGAAATTGAAGAATTACTCATGCAAAACAGGCAAATATATAGTTACACCCCAAGGTTACGCTAATGTGAATCAACTCCCATAAAATCAAAACACTCAGACACTTAATGGAGCAACTGGTGCCACTGAACCCAAGAAGGTATTTATGGCAGACTCTAATTTGTAACAAGGAGCTTGAGTATATTTCCTTAGCTACCTTGAAACCTCCTGATCATCCAATGTGAATGTCTCCAAAGGAAGCTTGGCCCATTGTATATTGAACTGAACACACCACTGCATTGAATGGTTGTACTTTCTTAATTGGAGTTCTGGTTTTGTTAGAACTGGAGGTTTATCAAGATTGTGGATTTATCAGGTTGTAGACTTGTTAAGCCCGTGAGTATGATATTTAAGGGTTTGGGCAGCTGAGAGTAGGCGAAGAATGGCTCGGAACTGAATACAATGATGTTTATGAACACCATGATAAGCTGCACTTCTGCACAGAGATTGATTTCTGTTGCTATCCTGTGATAAACAGCACCAGATTGTGTGTGAGGCAGGATTTGTAAGGTTTACAGTGGCGACAGATCTTACTTAATAGGAGCCAGATGAGCTCTGATCCATCCTCCTGCATGCACACACAAGGGTAACACCCTTGAGCGAAGCTATGTAATTGTTCATGGGAAAAGGTGGCAAGAAATTAAGTTAGATTTTTTTGACTGATTCAAAACATTAAAAATGTGGAATGAGAAAGCAGAGGAGAGCGGTGCAGAGAAACACTTGTGTCCCTACCTAAGCACTCCACAAAGACACTGGGACAAAGAAAAAAAAATTAGTAAAGTTTTGAGGACAGATGCGTCAAACTGATTCTAACTGAGGTTAACGGATACTCTCTGCGGCCCCTCCCCAACCATACAAAATTATAAACTTATTCCAAAAGGCACCAGAGGTAAATTTATTTTCCATGTGTGGAATGTTCGCCTTCCCTGGCTATTTTAACTTTATTTCAAACTTACACAAGATAACAAGATACAGATGAGAAAGGCCATTTGGCCCAACTTAGTCAATCTATTCTGAAAAGCTTACATTTTCTCTATTGCACCATCTAACTGCCTGTTAAATAATTCCAAGGTTTTTGCCTCCACTCCTCTAGTGAGAAGTTCATTTCAAATGCTGCTTATTCTTTGTGTGATGAAGAACTTATTTATGTCAATCCTAAATTTGTCTTTTGTTCTTGAACTGGTGCTCCCTTGTCTTATTCTCCTGGTTGAAGTTGTGGTCTGTACCACTTACTATCTTATATACTTTTGTACGGTTACTTCTCAATTGTCTCACTTGGAAGCTGAAAAGCGCAAGTTCTTCAGTCCTTCTTCGTGACTCAGTCGTCTGATGCTAGTGATCAGCTTTATGGCTTTCCTCTATGCCGCATCCAGGGCTTGAATGTCTGCCTCTTCTATGTTTCAATGACTAGTGTTGGACTCTGTATTCTAGATCTGATTTGATCAGAGAATTATACAGTTTAAGCATGACATTGTCCAACTTGTATTTTGTGGTTCTGACTATGTAGTCCAGCATTTTATTTGCTTAAATAAAAACAGAAATTGCTGGAAATACATTGCAGATCAATCAGCATCAATAAAGAGAAAAGACAGGTTATGATGTTTTGGGTGTGTAATGCTCTGTCATAACTTGTCTTTTCCTTTACAGATGTGAACTGACCTACATTTTCTATTTTTATGCCAGATTTTCAGTATTTGCAGTTTCTCTTTTATTCTATGAACTGTACGTTGTTGATTACTAATTGTTAAGTCTGCTTATGCCCTAGTTGGTTGCCTCTGAATCAGAAGGTTGTGGGTTCAAGCCCCATTCCACAACCGGAGTGCAAAATCTAGTCTGACAATTCAGTGTAGTACTACAGGATTGCTGCATTGGTACTATCCTTTGGATGAGATGTTAAATACAAGTGCTTTCTTTCTTCATCTCTTTCAACACCGCATCACATCTCAGAAATGTTCCAAGGTACTTTACAGACAATCACTTTGAAATGCAGTTACTGTTATATACGCAAACATGTCAGTCATTTTACACACAGCAATGGCTGTCGTTTGAGAAACAACTCTGCTGGTTTTCTACCAGTAGTGGTATGAGGAGTATTTGCCAGTTTGTGGTCCAACGACAACCGACGTTTCTTTGGATTTGGATCCAACACTTGCTTGATGAGGGTACGTTTGACAATTTGTACTGTGCGCTCTGCTGCACCATTTGAAGCAGGGTGGTACGGTGGAACTTTGGTATGTTTCACACCGTTTCTGCTCATGAACTGTGTGAACTCTTCTGAACAAAATTACGGCCCATTATCAGACACAATTTCTTCTGGGAGGCCGTATGAAGAAAACAATCTTTGCAAATTGTCTAGTGTTTTGCTTGTTGTTATTATCCGCATCGGAAACACCTCTACCCACTTTGAGTGACTATCTATCACTATGAACAATTGCTGCCCCTCTAGCTCAGCAAAATCTACATGTAAACTTTGCCACACTCTGGGAGGACATTTCCTTGTCTATAATGGTTTCTTGCTCACCGATTGACATGTTGTACACTGACTGACTATGTACTCTATCTCTTTATCGAAACCTAGCTACCATAAGTAACTACGTGCAAAGCTCTTGGTCAAGCACATTCCCAGGTGCTGGTCATGAAGATCTCCTAACAATTTAGACCTGAACCTATTTGGGATAACCACTCTTGCTCCCCACATGATACAATCTTTATCCACTGACATTTCATTCTTATGAACGAAGTATGGATGGATATCTTCCTCTGATACCTGGTTTGGCCATCCATTTGCTATGTAATCATACACCTTTGACATAATTGGGTCACGTTTGGTTGCCCTACCATCTCTTCAGCTGTGACTGACAGCTGATCAATATATGGGTGTAACTTGTGATGGGGATGACAACCTGGACAGAGCATCAGCATTACTGTGATCAGCTGATCGTCTGTACTCAATGTCATATGTAAACGCTGACAAATCAAATCCCATCTCTGCATTCGGGCTGCAGCTAAGGTTGGAACTGGGGACTTTGGATGGAGGATTGCTGTCAGGGGCTTATGGTCAGTAACTTTGGTAAACTTACGACCAAACAAGTATTTGTGAAACTTCTTGACCCCAAAAATCAATGACAAAGCTTCCCTTTTGATCTGTGCATAATTCCGCTCACTGGCACTGAGAGTGCATGAAGCAAAAGCAATTGGTCTCTCCTCCCCACTATCTAGTACATGAGAGATCACTGCCCCAACTCCGTACGGAGAGGCATCACACACTAGCTTGATCTCCTTAGATACATTATAGTGAACTAATGTGGTACTCGCTACTAACTGGCTTTTGCACTCTTTGAATGCTGTGTTATATTCTTTTGACCACTTCCAAGGGACCTGTTTTCTCAATAGCTCATTCAGTGGATGTAACAATGTAGCCAAGTTTGGGAGGAACTTGCCGTAATAATTCAAAAGACCCAAAAATGATCGAAGTTCAGAGACATTCTTGGGAGTGGGCGCATTTCTGATTGCATCCAACTTTCCCTTGGTTAGATGTAAACCATCTTTGTCTACTCTGTGCCCGAAGTACTCCACTGAATTTTGAAACAACTCACACTTGTGAGCTTTTGCACACTTGTGAGCTATCACTTGTATTCTGTGCTTCTCTAGCCATTTGAGCACTTCAGTCAACACCTCATCATGGATTTGCCTGTTTGGTGCTGAAATGAGTATGTCATCCAAATAACACACGGCCCCTTCAATCCCCTGGAATATGTTGGGGGCAGAAGACACTCCAAATGGTAGCCTATTGAACTGATATAGGCCTCGGTGAGTATTTATAGTCAAGCATGACTTGGACTCTTCATCTAACTCAAGTTGTAGGTAGGCATTTGTTAGATCTAACTTCAAAAAGATCTGGCCACCTGTCAGCATTGTGAACAAATCTTCCACATTTGGCAATGTATTGGGTAGATTACACTCTAGAACCTGGTTTACAGTTACCTCATAATCACCACACAACCTTACCTTACCATCTGACTTAGATACAACAACAATGGGTGAAGCCCAATTACTCAGATCTACCTGAGAGATAATGTTCTCAGTTTCTAGTCTGTTGAGTTCTTGCTCAACTTTCTCCTCGAGTGCGTATGGTATGGGACGTGGCTTGCAGTAAACTGGTCTTGCGTCCTTCTGCACTCTGACACTTGCCTTGAAGTCTTGGATCGGACTGCCCGTTTCGCCGAACACCTTCGGATACTGCTTGATGACATCATCTTTCGATGCAAATTTCGTTTCCGCACGAAAAATCTCATTCCAATCCAGCTTCAGTGATCCCAACCAATTTCTACCTATCAAGGCAGGCTTGTCTCCTGTCACTACTATTGAGAGGCAAGTTCTGACACTGATCCTTATATTTCACTGTTATGGTGACACTTCCTACTACAGGGATTTGCTCTCCTGAGTAGCCTCGCAGCTCTACCTTCGATTTCTCTAGTCGATAATCACGCAACTTGTCGCGATATAGTGATTCCGGTATTACGCTCACGGATGCACCAGTGTCGATTTCCATGGTTCCTGCGACATCTACTTGGATGACGATCCCTCGCGAATCGCTGTTAGATACCTTCGTGCTCCTGATGAAGTGAATCTCCAGAAACTCCTCGTCCTGCTGCTTTTCTTCAATGGTATGTTGTGTCTGCCGATTTCTACTTCTAGTATTATCGGTCGGTTTACTCTTCTGTCAGCATGCCTTCGCAACACGCCTTCGCAAGATGCCCAGTTTTCTTGCAGTAGAAACACTTTGCCTTCACATATGGACAGCTTTGAGCGACATGTTGTCCCAGGCACCAATAGCACAACTTCAATACACTGTTACCTCGGCCAGTTGCTGAGGCCTTGGGGCCCAGCAGCCTTTTACTTTTAGCCTGCAGCCGATTCACCTCGGTTGTCCGACGATTGGAAATGGCGCGGAACTCTCGGGAGTATCAGTCGGCCATATCCATCGACATAGCTGTCTGACAAGCTGAGTCAAAAGTCAAGTTAGGGGTTGTCAACAATTTACTTCTGATACGTTCATTTTCAACCGACAAACAAAGCAGTCACGCAAAGCTCGGTCCTGAAAGTTTCCAAAATGACAGTGAATGGATAACTTTTTTAAAGCTACAATGTACTCACTGATACCCTTGTCATTTAATTGATCGCGTGTTCCAAAACGATAACTTTCAGCAGTTTCCAGGGGCTCAGGACTGTAGTGCTGTTCTAACTTGGTTAGGATCTCCTTCAGTGGCGTGTCCTTCGGCTTGGCGGGAACAAGCAAATTTTTCAGGGTTTCATACACCTCGGGGCCTGCTTCAGTCAAAAGAATAGCCCGTTTCATTTCTAAAACTGCCCGGTTAAGGTTTACATCATCGGGGACTTTGACAATACTATTCGCGGTGAAAAACATGTCTAGCCACTCCACATACGCTCTGAAAGTCTCTCGGTCACGATGGAACTCACCCAAGCGCCCTATTTTTCCGATAGGCACGATCATCTTGACTCTGGCAACGTCGACAGTTCAGCCATGTGTACTCGAAATTTACCTTGGATTTTTAAGTTTTTCTGCAAAATGAAGAACCTCCAACAGTCCCTCCGTCGGTTGGCAGGATTATCCTCCAACAAAAATTTCAGCTAGAGAATCCGCAATCGCATCATCATCGCCAATTCTGTGATATCTTGAGACACAGCATATATATACAACAGCACAACATAAGTATTATACTGCACGTGGCTTTATTATTATATACATCAGTCATCCACCAGGTGGCTCTATAACAAGAGGATTATCCTATGAGGAGAGATCGAGTAGAATGGGCCTATATTTTCTGGAGTTTAGAAGAATGAGAGGTGATCTCAATGAAATATATAGAATTATTAGAAGGCTTGACAGGGTAGATGCTGAGAGGCTGCTTCCCCCGGCTGGAGAGTCTAGAACTAGGGGTCATAGTCTCAAGATAAGCGATCGGCCATTTAGGATTGAGATAAGGAGACATTTCTTCTCTCAGAGGGTTGTGAACCTTTGGAATTCTCGAACCCAAAGGGCTGTGAATGCTCAGTCGTTGAGTAGATTCAAGACTGAGATCGATAGACTTTTAGACACTAAGGAAATCAAGGGATATGGGGATAGGGTGGGAAAATGGAGTTGTAATCCTGGTGCAAATATTAAAGTATATTTACCAGCATGTATATTATTAGCACATTAGATACTTTACAAATCTTATGATATGAAAAATAATTTATGAAACTATTAATGTTGCATTTAAATCCTCAATGGTTTTCAGTTACAACTATGAATACTTTCATTTAGTTACTGGATTGTAGTTATTTTTGTAAAATTAAACATATATAGTTTACATGAATATCAGTCAGTAAATAGTTGTGGTACATGCAGGTGTTATAGAATATTGATAAAATATGATCAGTTTAATTTCTGCTATATAACTAACACTCCAACATATAAAAATTACATTTAAGAAAAATGTTAAGTAAATACACTGCATTTATTAAAATAAGTTTCTCCAACAATAAATATGTAAATCTAATTCTCTCCATATCCAGACAGGTTGGTCATTTGCCAATTGTGGAACTTCATTAATTCTTCAGTATGCATACAGCATCTCCATGATATCATCTACTTGAACCTCTATAGCATAGACAGTAAATCAGAATTTCCAAACATTTCAATGTGATATTTGTAAGTGCTTTAGTTTTGCGTACTGCTGCCACTACACAGTGGATTAATGACGTTTGGGACTGAGACCAGTTAAGCAGCTAATTAGCTGCTTGATAAATATGAAACCAGTATAATTACAGGTGCATTGTGATTGACCAGCTTTTTGCCATTAAAGCACTCAAATTCATATTTCATGAAACTGACAGAAGGAATACACCCACGGGTTGCCATTTTGATTAACGACCAATAAAATTTAGAAAAAAGAATAAAATGTTCTCTGAAGAGCAAAATATACCGCAGTATTTTTTAGTCTTGATCATTTAATTTTTGTTCTCTGAATATATCTGTATTGTATCACATATTAATGTTATCTCTAAACATAAGTTAGTTAATGTATATTGCACTCCCTCAACCAGACCAATTACCATTTGATATAGGGCCACAATGTGATGAGCATTGAAATTTTAGAGTCAAAAAAATCAGATAAGATATACAACTGATAATAGATTTTAGTTCTCGTCTTTACTGGTTACGGACAAATAAGGTATTTTTTTGTCATGCAATGTTCTTACATTTATTCCTGACCATGTTTTATTTGACTTTGTACGGTAAAACCGAGAAACCCCACTATTTTGCCAGTCTTCGAGAATCCCACTTTTTACAACCCAGCAACAATTATTTTGATGCACATTTTAAAATTTTTTACTGCTAAAACCTTACGAGCACATAATTAGTAATATAGGATCCAACCCATTATTAACCTTTTTAATATTCACAAATATTAGCTTGCCTTGTGAGTGATGGAGCATTTGTTTCAAATAGCTACTGAAAAAATTATTAACCGGAGAATCATGTATATTTTTGGAGAAAAGCCATGATTAACATTTGAGATTAATTTCACTTTTACATTTTATTAATCTATTACCATGTTTTATAGATTGACCAAGATGGACTCACACTGCCAGAGCGTACTCTTTATTTTGGGCAAGATGAAGAAAGTGAAAAGGTAAAGCCACCATAAACCTTTTTAGGTATATTAAAAGGAGAAAAAAATAACAAAATAATTGGAGGAAAACTGCAGCTGCCACTTTAAATAGGCTGTGTGTCCATTGATAGGTAAATTGGGTCAGATTGTGCTCAGATGTCTGGTTATAAAGTAGAGTAACACTATTGTGCATTTAAAAAACAAATTTAATTTGGAGTGTGACTGGTACAGTGAGTTGTAACATTTCCCTGCTACTGCTGGGATCTGAGTTTAAATCTAGATATTATGAGTGAAATCAATCTTCATTTCACATCCTCTGCACATCGAGGAATAGCCTGGTTTGATAGGTTCCAGGAAAACCATGCAATGAGCAGGCATGTGGAATGTCATCATGATGTTCCATATGAGTAGTGTTGCGTGTGCTCTCCTGCTCCCATCTTGTATACCTGTACTTGTACCATTGTGTCAGTTAATTTTTCCCCAGCTAAAGATTCTTTGTGTTCAACTTCTTGATGCTAAAGCTTTGGGACAAAGTCTCCTACGTCTCGACAGGAGTAGTTTAGATTGGTCAGACTCGAGAAATATTCTGTCAATTTAACCAGCCTGTCTCGGTTTAGTGATCCCTTTTCAGGTTTCCCAGGAGACACCAGTCAGCATTATGTGATAAACCAACAAAAAATAAATTACTAGGAAGTTCTCATCAGGACAAGAAATTTTAAGAAAACAAACTATGGGACTGATAATATGATGTTTTGCATCATTAGCACTGATGCCCATTGAATGGCAGCATGCCCACATTATGGGGCACTGAGGCTTGCTTTGGTGTCCAGTCCTGAAGCAACTGTGGCACTGAGGGTTTGAGTATGTGTCATCTGCTAGACTCATGTAGGGTCCAAATTGGAAAATAGGTCAAAAAATTCTAACATGAAATAACTCCCTACCCCTGTGTAGGTCCCTCATATGTGAGCCCTCTGGCTCACGCGTGAAGACTCTGTACTCCTCAATAAGTGCACCACCATAATTATTAATGGGCCTCGGAAGTCTACGAGCTGTCGAGAGATGTGCCTGGCACCTCTGATCCCTTGGTTCAATTACCCAGCAGCCTGTTGAAGGATTACCATGACATAAAGGATGAAGTTGCCTGTATTCTGGAACCGTGGATGACCACAGAATCACCAGTAGCCACAGTTTGGCTTCCGGAAGTGGGGAGCTTATTCATCCGTGCCGTTTGATGTCTCAGTAGGAAATGATGTAGATACAGAGGGGGTTATAGACATGTATTATGTGGCAGGTTATGCCGAGCTGTCTGGTGGCCCCCGACTTACCCTGCGGTCAGTCCACCAAAACCCCAGCTTTGTCCCTGGACGGCAGATAGGTGTTGCACCACTGGCTGCCTCCACCTGTCCATCTGCCACCGAGATAAGGTAGTCACACCCAATGAATGGCTTGCTCTACCTCAACTGGTCACTGTGGTCTCCCATGTCTTCTACTTGAGCAGGTAAGACACAGTTGCTTCCTCTGCACAACGTGTGGTGCAGACCTGCTTCCTGAACACCTCGTGTCCTCCTGGGCGGCTGAGCACCTTCTCAGGCCATTTAAATTCCGTTTTTGAGGTGAGGGGTGAACTTTCGGACTATCTTTCTCTGATCTCTCAGGTGTGGTCAGCCAGCTGCACCTCCTTTGACTGTCCCCACTCACCGCCCCCAACCCTTGGTTTGTACTATTGAGACCTCACTGGACTGTGAAACCCCTAGAATCATGTGGCGTGCCACTCGCTGCTTCCATGCTGCCTCTGTGGTGCTCGGAGCTGACCCAGCAAGCTTCTCTGCCTGGAATGGCCTCAGCCCCCTGAGCTTCTTCAGATGTGGGGAGCCTCAGACTTCATGCAATGTTGTCAGGGACTTCTACAGCTTCCTGCACTATTTATCCCCATTACATCTGACAGCTATTGACTACAGGGTAATAAGGAAAACAATGTTTCACTTGTGACATCTCTTCAACCAAGCAAGTTTATGGTTTTAGTTCAAATGTTTAAATATTAACCAATCATTGTACAGCCATAATCACATCAATGAACTCACAAGCTTAAAGGGTGAGTTCTCGAGTGCCACATCAACAAGCTGCCATGCAAAAAATTAAAGAACTTAAACGTGCAAGGACAAGTCTAACTTGCAGCAGATATCCTGCTGCAGCAAAATCTGGGCCATTGACTAGCTAATGCCACAAACCAATACCAATTTTTGAATCTTACTTAGTAAATGCTTAAACATCTCTCTAATTTTAGTAACTACTCAGTTTAAAAGCTGAATTAATATATTTCAGTTGTTGAAGCTGGTACATTGGCCGGAATTTTCCAGGGTGTCAGCAGGTGGGATCGGTGGCGGGTCGGGTGGGAAAGTGTGTTTATTTGACAGCGGGTCGGGAACCCACTGTCAGCCCGCCGCAACCTGCCTTTCCCAATGTTGGGTCCGTCAGCGCTGAGTAGACCCGACAGGCAGTGGCGGGCGACCCAATTAAACTCATTAGCATCTAATTGACAGATTATTAACAGGCTTTTTTAACTTACCTTTTCACTTTACCTTCATGGCCACGAGAACCACGCTGTTCGGGATCACGTCTGTCAAACTGAGGTGGGAGTTCAGTGGCCATTGCTCCAGCTGATTACTTGACAGCTTTAAATGTAGAGTAAAAGCTCCCACCTGACAGATCATCACTTTCCTCAGCCACAAGCTGTTTCTCAGTCCATTTCCAGCACAGATTCTGCAGGCTTTCCACTTTCTACTCTCCATCCACTCTCACCTCATTGGAAGAACTCTCTCGCCATTGACAGAATGCTTCTGTCATCTCTACTTCACCTGCCATCTATTCCATCAACAGCTCATCAACTTTATTTACCACGCTTTGTGCATTCACACACATGCACTATAACCAGTCTTAGACCTTCTTTTATTCTCTCTTAATCTGACCCTACCTCATACCGCTCTATTTCTTACTCTAGTGCTGTCTGTCTCTCCCCATCCTTTGTGCACTTTGTTTCTCCTTTCTAATGCTACATCCGGTGACCATCCCCCTGCCAAATTAGTTTAAACCCTCCCCAACAGCACTCAAACACCCCCCTGCGAGGACATTGGTTCCGGCTCTGTTGAGGTACAACCCGCCTGGCCTGTACAGGTCCCATCTCCCCCAGAACCGGTCCCAATATCCCAGGAATCTGATGCCCTCCCTCCTGCACCATCTCTCCAGCCACGCATTCATCTGCTCTATCCTCCTATTTCTATACTCACTAGCTCGTGGCACAGGGAGTAATCTGGAGATTACTACCTTTGAGGTCCTGCTTTTTAATCTTTTTTTCTAGCTCCCTAAAATCTGCCTGCAGGACCTCATCCTTTTTTCTACCTATGTCATTGAGTCATGGGATAACCTGGGTGCAGCCCTGCACCTCTGTGCAGTGATTGTCAGTGTTTGCAGCACTTCAATGCTGTGGAACACTGACAGCACAAACGTCAAAAGTAAGGTGGCCATGGTCCCTTTGAGGAAACTGGCTGATGACGCGTCATGAATGATGTCACCAGACCTGCTTCCTCTAATTGGACAGGCTTATCTAGCCCTATCAACATAAATTCATTTTAGGCAGCAGGATGGAGCCAGCAACAGGGCCGCGACCCGCCACCGACATTGCCCGCACCAGACCAGTCGAGTTGAGCAAAATCCCGGCCTTTGTTTTTCCATTGCATCAATAATATGTAAATAAATAGGTCATTTTGTCATGTAACATCTAAAATTTAAGGCTCCTAATTTTATCATGGGAGCCCCAACCATAGTCCGCCGATGTTGATAACGATGGATTTCTATATTTAAAAAAAAAATGTATCAAATTGGCGATAAATACAACCTGCAAAGAGAAATTTCCTTTTAGATCTATTATTTGAGCTCCTGGCATAGCCTCATACAAAGCTACTAAATATTTTTTAACAACCTTTACATTATTCATGTCAGAAAGCAAAAGCATGGTAACTGATTTCTTGAACTTTACTAACACAAGCATAAGGATTGAAGATCTAGGAATGCTATTGTTCAATGCATCCACATGCACAAATATATCAGTTATTCCAATTCAGTGACAAATAATAGAAAGCACTCACTCTATGCATGCTACTTCTACACACCTATTATGCAATTTCCTATCTATTGCACATTTAATAATAAGTATGAACAAACTGATCTTGGAAATTTTTATCTCGGTCTGCTCAATTACACTGAAGTTACATCTCCAGAGCCGTGAAAATTTCATTTAGAAAAATATTCCTGTAAAATCTGAAAGCTGCCAAAGATGTATGGACGTTACTTGTATAGCTGTAATAGAGTGGAGAACAAATATACAGCAATATTCTAATACAGCATTTCTCAGAAAGGACATTTCCGTTGGAATGGTGTACTCCAGAGGCTTGGGCACATAATCTACGCTGACATCTCAGTGCACTACTGAGGAAGTGCTGCACTGTCTCAAGTGCCATCTTTCAGATGAGAGTCTGCCCTCTCAGGTGGACGTAAAAGAAACCACGACACTGGGCCAAAAATTCGGCCCTTGCCGGGTGAGTACTCACCCGTAAGGCCTCCTGAAGTGCCGGTTTCCTGCATGCACTGCGCATGCACGGGAAACCGGAACTTCCGGTCTGGTGAAGGGAGCGGTTCATAGGTGAACTGCGTGCGCAGTAGAGGCTGCGCGCACGCAGCAAACTTAGGGTTTTTTTCAGGTTTCTACGTGAGGGTAAGTATTGAAGAACCTGCGCTTTTAAAAAGGAGGCGCAGGACCCGTTTTCAACAAGGTAAGTGGTTAATTAATTATAATTTTAAAACATTTTCAACAGGTTTATCTTTTTTAGATACTTTAAAGAAAGGTAAGTTTATTTTTAGCACTGTTAAAAAGTATTTTAATTTTTTCAAAAATTTAAATTTTTGTTTAAAGTAGTTAATTTATTTAACTTATAGTTATTTTAAAAATGTGATGGTTTTTTAAAAATTTATTTTAAGTTTAGCTGTTCTTTTGGGGCCGATTTCAATTCATAGATTTGACAGGTCTTCCTGTCAAATCTATGAATGAAAGATGGTCTGCTGCCATTGGCTCTCCATGGCCCACATGATCCCAGGGGACGCATCGCACTAACTACGCCCCTGGGACACGCAAGCACTGCGCGCCGGCACTTGGAGCAGGCCCAGGAGCTGAAGTTCCTGTGGGCCCAGAGGTCAACGGCAGGCGCGGTAGGTAAGTGCGCGCGTGATCCTTACCCCCGCGGCAAGCCGGAGAGGCGAATTTCAGGGCCAATATTTGAAGAAGAGCTGGGGAGTTTTCCCCAGAGTCCTGGCCAATATTTATCCCTCAACCAACATTACTAAAACAGATTATCTGGTCATTATCACATTGCTGTTTGTGGGAGCTTGCTGTGTGCAAATTGGCTGGCGCTATTCCTGCATTACAACAGTCACGACACTTTAAAGTACTTCATTGGCTGTAAAACGCTTTGGGATGTCTTGAGGTCCTGAAGGGCACTATATAAATGCAAGTCTTTCTTTTACATTTTTTTGCAAAAAATAGTGATGAATTTTAGCAGATATGTGGAGAAGAGGTTTTAATATTACCACTTTTGTATACATTCAGGCTTGGGTTTAGTGGACGTATTCGGCTGCAGGTAGTCAAACTGCTACTCCTGATTTATTCTTAATTGATCAGTCGGCTGAGATGATCTACCAGCTTACACTTCAGTAGATATGTTGGGCATCTGTCCATTTTGCCCATGACATTTTGCTTCAGTTTTCCTCTCATTCCCTTCAGCTCATTAAAGCAGTTTGTTAGCAGCTTGAAAATTATGAAACTAGCAAAATGACAGGAAGAGAATTTTTCTGCCATTAAGGGCAAAATTCGGTACATCACAATCGAGCACATGTAGATTCATTAATTTAAGAATTAACATTAAAATTAACCTATGTATGTAGAATATACATGGCAGTCTCACTGAAAGAGTTCATCGCAATTAGCTACAGAACTAGGATAGGAAGTAACAGAATTGGTGAATGGGATTAATAAATCTAGATTTTCAGAAGGCTATTGATAAAGTGCCTCAAAAGAGACGTGTGGCGAAAATGAAAGTTCTTATGATGAAGGAGGATGTTGTAAATTGGATAATAAATTGACTTCATAATTGGAAACCAAAGGTAGATCAATGGTAGTAATTCTAATTGGACAGCTGTGATCAGCAGAGTCCCAGAGTTCAATCCTAAAACTTAAGCTGTTCAGAATATAAATGACATTTAATATTAAAAAATGTGAGTTGACAGACATCGATGCAAAATGTATGACTCCAGCTGCAAGGAAAAATAACATGACCTGTTATCCAAGCAATTGCATAGAATATAAATCTGAGGAAGTGATTCTGACATTTTATAAAGCATTAGAAAAGCCATGTATGAGTATTGTGTCGAGGTATGATTACCATACATAAAGATGATATTGAGGCAGTGGAAAGGATTCAGAGAAGTGCAGCAAAATGATTCCACATTTTATATATTGTTCATGAAGAGCACAAGCAATTTAAATCTATTCCATTAAAAAAAAATTAAGGTGAATATGACTCAATTTTCTTAAAATAATCAAGGAAATAGATAAGTTGATGTAGAGAGGTACTTTATGCAAAAGTACAATAGAAGAATGAGAGAACATGATCATTAACCTAGGAAGCTATTAGTTTAAACTTAGTCATTGATTTATGGAGTAGTCTGCCACCGCGTGCGGTAAATTCTCCATTGACACATTCTGGAGGTAATCATATTAATTCTTGATTCAGTAGAGTCTGGGCGATTTGGCCTAGAAGTAGGTAAATGATTTTTTTTTAAAAAGGATTAGATCAGATTTTGATAAAGGACCTGGATCATGGAGAGAACTGGCTGGGCCAAATGACCTCTTCTTGTGCCTATGTCCTTGTGTTCTAATGAATTTGCTGTCAAATTAAAAGATCGCTCGAAAGGGATTCCATTTCGTATTCCCAGCAATTCATTTAGTTAAAATTGGTTTGTTCAGATCCCCACACCCCAAGCCACTTATCTACATTGTCATGAAGCTTGTTGCAACAGCCAGTTAAGAAATATTCTATGGAGTTGTTGTCTTTGCCCGCCTTTGGCAGGTTACCGTTGATGGTTGGTATTCTCTTTCTGAGTGGTGGTTTGACTGTTTGGGGGAAGGGTGCACTGAGTGAGACTCTAAGAACAGGCCCCAGGCTGCTTGGTATTTCTTCCAACGCTTGGGGAAGCCAAGCATCTCTTGCTTGTCTTGTGGTATGTCCCATTGGTGCTTTAGCCACATGTTTCTTGAAGAAGGCTGCACTCCACCACAGTTTGTGGATGCACCTTCTAATCCAGTTAGTAGTGAGAACTGTGCTAGTCTCTGACAGTGACCCATCCATAAACAGAATCTCAAATATGTGGGTTAACCTCAGCATAGGGCTTCAAAAGGTTATGATGATTCTTAAGTAAACTATTAAAATAGAATGATATTCCCAGCTCCATTAGGAGAATAATATGCAAAATATAATTGGATAATTGCAGAATTTTTTTTGGGGGGGTGGTGGGTGTAGGTTAAAAAACATAAAAAGGCCAATTTTAATTTTAGGTGCACAATAAGCAGAGCATGCCACCACTTGCCCATTGTTACTGTCGTGTGACCCAAGCTATTTTAAGGCTCAGGACTCATTTACATGCTGTCGGTGAGCTGCCGCCACCAAACTTAACATTGTGAAGACAGAAGCCACAGCTGTCGGCCTCCACCAAAAACGCCACACCCTTTCCATCATAAAACTGGCATGACAGGATCCCATTTCTACCCCACTGTCTCTTGATCAGTACGCTTTCAGAAAGGGTTGAGGCCTTGATCATCTGGACCTGATATTTTGAAATGACATACAGGAATTAAAAGTTGGAGCATCCTTGAGAGACAGAAATCACAGAATTACATAGAATTATACAGAATTTACAACAAGGAAACAGGCCATTTGTCCCAACCAGTCTGTTAGTTTTTATCCTCCACATGACCTAATCTCTCATGCCCACTGTGTTCCCATATCCCTTTAATCCCCTTTCTTTCAACCACCTATCTAATCTATTTTTAAATGTTGACATGGCCTCTGCTTAAAACACAAACTCCAATAGTGTGTTCCACAGCCTGACAACCCTCTGTTTAAAAAGGCCTCTCCTGCTCTCTGTCCTAAGTCTCTTGTATTTAATCTTGTATCTATGTCCCCATGTTCTAGACCCCCTCAATCATTGGAAACAGCCTGTTTCTATCGATCTAATCCTTTCATAATTTTTAGCACCTCTTTGTATCACCCTGTAATTTCCTCTGTACTGATGAAAGCAGTCACAATTTTTCAAGTCCTTCTTCATACCAGGCAGCATCCGAGTGAATCTGTGCTGTACTCTCTTGCCTCAATATCCTTCCTATAGCTTTGAGCCCAAAACTGCATACAGTACTCCAAGTGTGGCTTTACTAAGGTTTTATATTGATTCACCATTACTTCTCAACTTTTGTTTTTATATCTCTTGCAATAAGGAAGTCAGGGATGGGCAAGAGGCCAGAATTGGAGGAACGCAGAGTTCTCGTCGGGTAGCAGGGCTGCAGGAAGCTGCGGCGATAGGGAGGGGTGAGGCCATGGAGGGATTTGAAAACTAGGATAAGAATTTGAAATTTGAGGCATTGGTGGACCGGGAGCCAGTGTAGGTCAGCGAGCACAGGGGTGATGGGTGAACGGGACTTGGTGCGAGTTAGGATACGGGCAGCAGAGTTTTGGATGAGCTCAATTTTATGGAAGGTGGAAGATGGGAGGCTGGCCAGGGGAGCATTGGAATAGTCGAGTCTGGCGGTAACAAAAGTATGGATGAGACCCAATCATGAGTCAATGCCCTTTTTTCCCTGCTATGTGCCTGGGAACTGAGCGTTCCTAAGGAGCAAAACAGAGGAAAATCAGCCATATTGTCTTGTGGAGCAGTAAAATTTTGTATGTTTGTAAGTTTCTCTCCTGTTTACGGCGTGTTCCCCCCCCGGCCAAGTGAAGTTGACAATTAATCTAAATTATGGGCACTTTTGTGCTGTTGTCTCCCGTCAGTAAGAATTGGATTAAAGTTACTTTTATGTTAGAAGGTGCAACTGATGGCAAAATTCCAATGTCAGCTGCACTTATAGATATAAATAACTGACCTTCATTGTTCGGATGACAGTGGACACCCACTTTTTGCTGTGTTTTGTCAGCTACTGTCCGCTTTCTGGTTAAAAGTAAAAACACAGAGCCTGATTCACTCAATGGCAAGCATGAGTCTCCGACTTCTAACAGGTCTTCCTTAGAAGTGGTGGCACCAGGTAAAATGGAGGAATGCAATGCACTGTAATTGCAGGTCTCTTGTTTGAATATCATGCCCCAAGTGTCCTTAGAAAATATAAAAGCTCCTTTTGAATGCCCAGACTTACTTCACTTACGACATTTACAACCATCGGTCAAAGGAGGCTTTCATCCTTTCTGTCAAAAAAACCCACTGGCTTCAAACTCAGGTGCCAGAGTTGACAGTTCATTGTGCTGCTGCACTGCACACAATAGGAATCCCTCATTTTAAAAAATGAATAATGTTTCTGGCTTTTTTTTTAGCTGATAGCATTTAATACATTCATACTTTTTAAAAAATGTGATTTTTCTGCAGAACATTAATGCTACATTATGTAAATATTGGATGCTTATTTGTAATTTGAAAAATCCCCAAAATGTAAGAAAGAAACTTAAATTCTCCAGCAAATACAGTGCCACAGTGTGGGTAAGTTGTTGCTGTCAATTCTCTTTTGCTCTCCCGTTATCTATTGCCAGTTGTGGCAGTAAACCAATGTTTATATTTTTATTAACTTGTGGAAAAGTATACAAAACAGGTCAGAGAACCCTATCGGAAAAAAAATCTGTATAAATCTTGAAAACCTACTCTAAGAGCGAGTAATTCCATAGCTCATTCTGACGTGGAGGAGTCATGAAGCTCATAAGATCAACAAAATATTCTCAGTTTAAAAAAACTACTCCCATTTATCGATATCTTATCCTTTAATGGCAAACATTTTTATTGAACAGATTTTGATAGCGTATAAAGACCTGATGGAGAAATTAGTAAGTCTCCTCGGAGGAGATGATGCCAAAAAGAAGACGGAAGAGATATTACAATTAGAGATCCAATTGGCAAATGTAAGTAAAACAACAAACTGGCTGTGAGCTACTGTAAGGCTTTGACATAAATCTATTTTAAATTTATTATTCCTGTTTCACGCCTAATCACAGTCATAATTGTCATTCATAAGAAAAGACTAATGGGATACTATAAAATTAGGCTATAAATAATGTACATCGTCGAAATTCTAGGATGCAATAGACATTACTGAATAGTGTTAGACTTTAAGTTATGGAACTCTAGCATCGATCAATATTCACTTCAGAGTCCTTGACATTACCACAGTGTGATTGAGCGCCAATAGCTACTTTGGATCAAAATGAAATTGCCATGAACACAGAGCACCATAACAATTTTTTTTTGCAAGATCAATAAAATATGGTTAAACTATACTGGAGTCAATGAAAGGAACGTGTACAGTAGAGAACTGGGACTAATTTGTAGCTCTTTCAAAGAACCAGCACAGACATGATGGGCCGAGTGGCCTGCCTCTGTATGATTCTAATTTCAAATCTATTTCTTAACTTCTAAATCAGCTCACCAGAGATCTCTGTGTTTTCAGGGTGATTTAGAGAATGACCATATCAGCAAGCAACTTGCTTGAAGAAAATTAACATAAATCAACAGATTGTTGATCACAATAAATAATGGGAAGAATTCAGATAAAAACACCAGGAAATGTGCTTTGGTCCAGTTGTTATCAACACACCGTGGCAGTGTAACATCCATAAATTCCCCTAAAGATGAGATGGGAAAGTGCTTCCATGTAGCATATATGCTTACATTTCCACATGAATTGTAAGCATTAAACTTCCGCAAATCGCAGAAGTCACAAGTAAATGACGAGTGTTGGAAACACTGCCCACATATCTTGTACTATTGTTTTCTACACTGGGCCCAATGAAAGGGACCACATAATTGGCTGATTGAATTTGGATTGCAAAAAACGTCTATTCTGATTGAGAGAGTAGCCAAATGGTCTGACACTTTGGTTGCTGCTTTGTCAATACCCATCAGAGACCAATAGTGCAACCAGCCAACAATGATTTGTGTTCTTGTTTTCTTTACTGTTGAAATGTGAGTAACAGGTCACTTTAAGGAAAATATCTGTTGCAACAGTGCATTTTGTGGAAATATCTCACAGAATTTATTTTCCTAAAAAAAATGGCTAAAGATAACAATTTCTGAGTCGGATACTCTAAGAAGAGACATCAATACCATGTACAACAAAATCACTTTGGGAGAGTTACAGCGCGTTGCACCAACCGTGAGTAGCTTTAGTTACTTATTGAAAAAGTTATTGTAGAGTTTAATCTTCTCGCCTACAAATCAAATTGTGGCTGTAAGTACCATTTTTGTTTCATTTCACAGGTTCAGTGGAAGCGTTTACTGGACAGAATATTTCATGATAACCTTTCAGAGGATGAAGAAATTGTAGTGCTTGCCACTGATTACATGCAGAAGGTTTCGCAACTCATATCAAAGACTTCTCCAAGGTAAAATGTACCATGAATATGAAATGTTTTAAAATTGCTACAGACTTATTTCATGGAACCAATTTCCTATGATTCCCTCATTTATGCTTGGTCTATAATTACAGTACTGTAGTTCATGTAAATGGTGTGTATAACAGGCTTAAGATATAGACAAGATACTCGGATAAAGAGCATCGGATAAATATTGAGTTATTTTGATGGGCCTTCCTTCCAAATGGAATAAGTAACTTATTCCACAGGGTTCCATTTGGTATTTCCTTTACATAGTGACAAAATTAAATGTTGAATAAATTATGTAAATATTATGGAATTTGGGCTAATTGTTTGATATTGCACTTATGAAATAAGTAGGCCACAAGCCTTCTCTATATTTTGTATATATTATGCTTAGACTCAACTAGCAGGGAGAGCGTAAGAAGGCGCTTGTCCACTGCAAGAGTGCAGCTGACTGCAGCTGTAAAGGTTGTCCTCCTTCCGTTGCAGTCCAAAGCAAGTCAGGGTCCAGGAATTAATGGCACCATAGATTCCTATGTTGGAATAAGGCTACAGATTTTAGCTATGTTAACTTGGGGAGCTGGTCCTTTGTGTTAGCTCTCTGGGTCTTCATATTCTAAACAGATTCCAATGCATTTAAAGAGCTGGCTTCTGAAACCGAGTACAAAATCCAGACAGCAGCACATGGAGGTTGTTCGCGAAACAGAATGCAGTGTTAATAATGGGTTATAATTTTAGATATCCCCTTGCCTCCCATATGCACAGCATGAGCTATAGATATCACTTCTCCTGCGATCACAGTCGATTACTATGATTTAGCATGCTGTTCAGGTTGATTTTCTAGGGGTTGCGTCACCTCGTTATGTTGAGCTGTTTGCATTAAATCTACTAAGACAAAGAAGAAGCCATAAAACTCTTTATACCTGTTAGGATACACATATGCGTATAAAGTAAATATTCTACCAGCAGTTATATAACCATTTCAGATAAATGGCGATTATCTTTGCTCAGATAAGTCATTAAAGAAATAATTCAATTCAATTCAAGACAATAAACAGTGTGTAGAGATTTGCCTGAAGTTCAAAATCTAAAAGGCAAATTTTATTTCTGTGCTTCAGTCTCACTCTTTCAAACTTGCCATCTTTAGAATCACAGAAGGAAGCCATTCAGCCCACCATTCCTATGCCTTTGTTCTTGGACGACTTTGTCTCTAAGATTGAGACCATCCGTTCAGCTGCCTCTGACACTTCCCTTCCTTTCCTTAGCCCACCGGGCCAAACCTCCTCTAAGGTTCCCCCCTGCCCAAGCTCTGTATACACATCTTTCTCTAGTTTCTATCTGATCTCCCCTCATGACCTCTCCGCGCTCATCTTGTCCATGAGACCTACTTCCTGCTCCTGCGACCCTATTCCCACCAAACTGCTGACCACCCAACTTCCTTTTCTGACTCCCATGTTAGCTGACATTGTTAACGGTTCTCCTCAGATACTGTCCCCCCTCCCTCAAATCTGCCGCCATCACCCCTCTCCTCAAAAAAACAACCCTTGACCCCTCCATCCTTGCAATCTACTGCCCCATCTCCAACCTCCCTTTCCTCTCCAAAGTCCTTGAATGTGTTGTTGCCTCCCAAATCCGCGCCCATCTTTCCCGCAACTCCATGTTTGAATCCCTCCAATCAGGTTTCCGCCCCTGCCACAGTACTGAAACGGCTCTCATCAAAGTCACAAATGACATCCTTTGTGACTGTGACAAAGGTAAGCTATCCCTCCTCGTCCTTCATGACTTGTCTGCAGCTTTTGACACGGTTGACCACTCCATCCTTCTCCAATGCCTCTCCACTGTCGTCCAGCTGGGTGGTACTGCACTCACCTGGTTCCATTCTTATCTATCTAATCGTAGCCAGAGAATCACCTGCAACGGCTTCTCTTCCCGCTCCTGCATCGTTACCTCTGGTGTCCCCCAAGGATCTATCCTTGGCCCCTCCTATTTCTCATCTACATGCTGCTCCTTGGCGACATCATCCAAAAACACAGCGTCAGTTTCCACATGTACGCTGACGACACCCAGCTCTAACTCAGCACCACTTCTCTCGACCCCTCCACGGTCTCTAAATTGTTAGACTGCTTGTCCGACATCCAGTTCTCGATGAGCAGAAATTTTCTCCAATTAAATATTGGGAATACCGAAGCCATTGTTTTCGGTCCCCACCACAAACTCTGTTCCCTAGCCACTGACTCCATCCCTCTCCCTAACATTTGTCTGAGGCTGAACCACACTGTTCGCAACCTTGGTGTCATATTTGACCCTGAAATGAGCTTCTAACCACATATCCGTGACATAAGTAAGACCACCTATTTCCACCTCCGTAACATCGCCCGTCTCTGCCCCTGCATCAGCTCATCCGCTGCTGAAACCCTCATCCATGCCTTTGTTACCTCTAGACTTGACTATTCCAACGCACTCCTGGCTGGCCTCCCACATTCTACCCTACATAAACTTGAAGTCATCCAAAACTCAGCTGCCTGTGTCCTAACTCGCACCAAGTCCAGTTCGCCCATCACCCCTGTGCTCGCTGATCTGCATTGGCTCCCGGTTAAGCAACGCCTCGATTTCAAAATTCTCATCCTTGTTTTCAAATCCCTCCATGGCCTCGCCCCTCCCTATCTCTGTAATCTCCTCCAGCCCCACAACCCCCCGAGATATCTTCGCTCCTCTAATTCTGCCCTCTTGAGCATCCCTGATTATAATCGCTCAACCATTGGTGGCCGTGCCTTCTGTTGCCTAGGCCCTAAGCTCTGGAATTCCCTGCCTAAACCTGTCCGCCTTGCTACCTCTCTTTCCTCCTTTAAGACGCTCCTTAAAACCTACCTCTTTGACCAAGCTTTTGGTCACCTGCCCTAATTTCTCCTTATGTGGCTCAGTGTCAAATTTTTTGTCTTATAACACTCCTGTGAAGCACCTTGGGACATTTCACTACGTTAAAGGCGCTATACAAATACAAGTTGTTATTGTTATTGTTTTTGTTTTGTTGTTTTGGTGATGATAAATTTATCTCCTCTAGAATGGTACATGGAGACTTATCAGAGAGCAGGGATAGGTCTCTGACCTATGTTGCTGTTCTCCTCTGGCTAGATGAAGCTGGCCTACCTATGATAGAGGAAAAAGATAAAAGCTGCTTTTACATTGAGTAAAGGACCATGTTAGTGCAGCTGGTTCTCAATGGCAGCTCTCTTGCCAATGGCTGCAGCAACCCTTACATAAACGAAGGCCGGTGAGTTGGAAGACACATATTTTGACGAGGTATTTCCAGTGGGTGATCTTAGTGAATCGAGCAAGTTTACTTCTGGGTTGCTGCTGGCCATTTGAGACCTGCACATAGGGAGCTGGTGGTACTAATGCAGCCTTTAACTCAATTTAAAAGCAGTTAAAGAAGGAAGCACTGGGCAATATCAAATTAAAAATAAATTCAGTTAAAGCAACTTGGATGCTCATACTATCTTCAGACTGTCTACTCAGAGCTAATATGGGTTTGTATCAAGTCTAAGTCAACTAGCTGGAAAATACCTCGTATTCAGATAGGAATGGGCAGACTTGGAGAAACAAATAACTACGTTACAGAGCCCAAAGGATTGATTGATTTATGTAAATGCTCCATGACATATTTCTTACATCAGGATAGCACGCTTTCTGATGGTAGTAGCAATTGGGATTCACTAGTGTAACAGAATTAAAAAAGGATTCTGACCAATTTTTTTCTCAATATGTTATTTCCTAAAGCTGTTGACTTCTCACTAGGGGTAGTCTTCCCCAGTGCTAGTCATTATTCATGTATGAACCTTTTACTGTGATTTTTGGAAGACTTTGGATTTGAAGTATTAGTGGTGGAAGTGTGTGAATAGCTGAAGTGACCAAGCAATCCAAAACTACAGTGACAGGAATGTAGAGGCTGGTCAGAAAGAAACTTAGGCCCGATTTTAACTGGGGGCCTGTTTTCGGTGGGTGAGTTTTGATATCCGGGGTATTTTAACTCCTGGGTCTCATTTAAATGCCACCGGCTGACTTCCAACCCATTCCGGGCAGGAAGTGCTGCAAATTTGCTCAGTCAAAGAGGCAACCTGTCGAGCAGGGAAGTCCATCCCTCTCAATGTCCACTGCAAGGATTCCTGATATTTTTTTATTTGTTCAAGGGATGTGGGTGTCGCTGGCAAGGCCAGCATTTATTGCCCATCCCTAGTTGCCCTTGAGAAGGTGGTGGTGAGCCACCTTCTTGAACCGCTGCAGTCTGTGTGATGAACGTGCTCCCACAGTGCTGTTAGGGAGGGAGTTCCAGGATTTTGACCCAGCGACGATGAAGGATCGGCGACATACTTTCAAGTCAGGATGGTGCGTGACTTGGAGGGGAACTTGGAGGTGGTGGTGTTCCCATGCGCCTGCTGCCCTTGTCCTTCGAGGTGGAAGAGGTCGCGGGTTTGGGAGGTGCTGCCGAAGAAGCCTTGGCGAGTTGCTGCAGTGCATCTTGTAGATGGTACACACTGCAGCCACGGTACGCCGGAAGTAGTGATGGATGGGGTGCCAATCAAGTGGGCTGCTTTGTCCTGGATGGTGTCAAGCTTCTTGTTGGAGCTGCACTCATCCAAGTAAGTGGAGAGTATTCCATCACACTCCTGACTTGTGCCTTGTAGATGGTGGAAAGGCTTTGGGGAGTCAGGAGGTGAGATACTCACCGCAGAATACCTGGCCTCTGACCTGCTCTTGCAGCCACAGTATTTATGTGGCTGGTCCAGTTAAGTTTCTGGTCAATGGTGACCCCCAGGATGTTGATGGTAGGGGATTCGGCGATGGTAATGCCGTTGAATGTCAAGGGGCGGTGGTTAGACTCTTGCTTGTTAGAGATAGTCATTGCCTGGCCTGAACGTCGTCCAGGTCTTGTTGCATGCAGGCATGGACTGCTTCATTATCTGAGGAGTTGTGAATGGCACTGAACACTGTGCAGTCATCAGTGAACATCCCCATTTCTGACCTAATGTTGGAGGGAAGATCATTGATGAAGCAGCTGAAGATGGTTGGGCCTAGGACACTGCCCTGAAGAACTCCTGCAGCGATGTCCTGGGGCTGTGATGATTGACTTCCAACCACCACAACCATCTTCCTTTGTGCTAGGTATGACTCCAGCCAGTGGAGAGTTTCCCCCCCGATTCCCATTGACTTCACTTTTACTAGAGCTCCTTGATGCCACACTCGGTCAAATATGAAGATCAGAGGAAAGATTTTCCTGGGTCTGTTCACAGTTATGTGCTGAGTACAGTGAATATCAGAACAATGAGCAGGTTAGAGCATGCACCAGGTGTGTACTTTCATCGCAACTGAAGACTAAAAGGCATCTTAGAGAGGTTGGAAAAACAGAGAAAAGGTGGTGGGGTGGTGGGCGCAATTAACAGGTATGCCAATCACAGAGAGGGATTGAATGACCTGCAAAATGCTTAATAGAAAACTGTTCGATGAAAGAAATGATTATCAGTGAGGTAATGGAGAAACATGAAAAGAACATAGAAGAGAGAATCAAAAAGGCAACAAAATTGAGAAAAAGAGAAAAAAAGAAGCTCCAAAATGAGCAGATCTGAAATTTAAACAGCAAATGCTGGCTGAATGCTGTGGCTCTGCCAGTCCCAAGAAAAGAAAAGACAAGTTATCACGACAGGCTCAGATCGTTCTCACGCACTGAGTTCTGACTAAGGATCTCCCCACCACAAACGCTAGCTGACTTTCCCCCTCCACCTCTGAATCGATAGATTCATCCAATCACAAACACCCTCTGGTATAAAGCTGGGTGATATAGCTAAAGTCTGAAGTTACTAAATTCAGTGTTCAGATCAGAGTTGCAGAGTGCTCAGGAGCAAGATAAGATATTGTTCCTGAAACTTGCATTGAGCCTGGCCAGAATAGTGCAGGAGACTAAAGGCAGAGGCATCAGAGTGGGAATGGAAGGCAAGCCACAGGGAGGTCAGGGTCTTGTTTGCAGACAGAATGGAGGTGTTCAGCAAACATGTCACCTAACCTGTGCTTGATCTGTCCAATGTATAGGGCACCGCACCAGAAGTAAAGAATACAGTACATTAGATCAGATGAAGTACTTGCTGTGTCAAATGGAAGCAGTGTTTGGGGTTCTGGACAGTGCTCTAGGAGTAGGTAACTGGACAGGTGTTCACCTCTTGCGGATGCACGGGAAGAACAACTAGAAGGAGAGGTTGCGGAGAAGTGAACAAGGGTATCCTTGAAGGATTAGTCCCTCTGGAAAGCAGGAAGGAGAAGGGAGAATGGCCCCAATATTTATGGGGAGGGAGCGGAGGGGCATGGGGGGTCGTAGTGGCCAGGAAACCCGAAAATATAGGGAACGCGGAGGTCATGTCCAATTTAACAACAGGACCTCATTTGAATGTTTTTCTCCGTTTCTCGGCCAGCAGCTGGCCAGATTGAAAGGCTGGCTGTTTGGCAGGAAGGCTGAAGCCGGCGAGTGGAGGGAGGGAGCTATTGTGGGCGGGGGTTGTTGGGGAGATCGCGGGGGGGGAGGGGTTGTTGGGGAGATCGCGGGGGGGGGGGGTGTTGGGAAGATCGCGGGGGGGGGGGGGTGTTGGGAAGATCGCGGGGGGGGGTGTTGGGAAGATCGCGCGGGGGGGTGTTGGGGAGATCGCAGGGGGGTGTTGGGGAGATCGCGGGGGAACTGTGGGGAGGTCGCGGGGGGGAGTGTTGGGGAGATCGCGGGGGAACTGTGGGGAGGTCGTGGGGGGGTGTCGGGGAGATCGCGGGGGGAGTGTCGGGGAGATCGCGGGGGGAGTGTCGGGGAGATCGCGGGGGGGTGTGGGGTGATCGCGGGGGGAGTGTTGGGGAGATCGCGGGGGGGAGTGTTGGGGAGATCGCGGGGGGGTGTCGGGGA
The DNA here is from genome assembly GCA_030390025.1 of Squalus acanthias. Taxonomy (NCBI): domain Eukaryota; kingdom Metazoa; phylum Chordata; class Chondrichthyes; order Squaliformes; family Squalidae; genus Squalus; species Squalus acanthias. The sequence goes on from CM059429.1 coordinate 35,626,887, forward strand.
GATCGCAGTGGGGTGTCGGGGAGATCGCGGGGGGGGTTGTTGGGGAGATCGCGGGGGGCGGTGTCGGGGAGATCGTGGGGGGGTGGTGTCGGGGAGATCGCGGGGGGGTGTCGGGGAGATCGCGGGGGTGGGTGTCGGGGAGATCGCGGGGGGGTGTCGGGGAGATCGCGGGGGGAGTGTTGGGGAGATCGCGGGGGGAGTGTTGGGGAGATCGCGGGGGGGGTGTCGGGGAGATCGCGGGGGGGAGTGTTGGGGAGATCGCGGGGGGGGTGTCGGGGAGATCGCGGGGGGAGTGTTGGGGAGATCGCGGGGGGGGTGTCGGGGAGATCGCGGGGGGAGTGTTGGGGAGATCGCGGGGGGGTGTCGGGGAGATCGCGGGGGGTTGAAGAGATTGCGGGGGTAAGGGGGGAGATTGCGGGGAAGGATTGGGGAGATCGCAGATCGTGGGGGGTAGGGGGGCTTCGTATTGCAGGGAGGAAAGCAGGTTTGCTTGAGTGACTGGCTGAATCCGGCCGTTCTCGCCTCCCTTCAGTTGCTGAGTTTCCTGAACCTTGGAAAGCCCGGCTTGCTGCCCTTACATCTAAAAACCTGTTCAAATTTGAGGCACGCAGCGACATTAGCATATTTAAATAAGTGACTGGCCTCTCGAGAGCAGGTTAATTGCTCACCCCCAACCTGCCACCGTTAAAACCCGAAGAGGGTGAATTCGAGTTGGGTTGAGTTCGGGTTTCAGATTTTTAAAATTTTAAACTATCCTCCCAACCCCTCCCCTGCCCGCCATGGGAGCTTAACATTTCCCCCCATGTAGTTGGTTGTAGGATTTTCATATGTCAATATAATGTGGACCTGTGACTCATACTCGTCATCTCATGCATTTCCAGTGTAAGTTTACATAGCTGAATATCCCCGAGGACCTTTTTTGGATTAATTTCACTATTTCAGGTTGTCCCCGCCCAAAGAAAACCGATGAGGATCTATGTCAGCCATATGTGCTTTTGGCATGATGCCCATTCGAGTCAGTGCTCAAATCTGCACCTGCCTGCTTTCAGAATCAGAAGCAAAAGAAAAAAGCTACAAAGAGCGAGAACAAGTGAACAAAATACATTTTAAAAAATGGTGAACTTGAAGGGGCCTTAGACACTGTTGTAAATTTAATACAGTCGACTCATAAAAATGATAATGTTTATTTACTGGTATTTTGCCAGGCATACAGTGTTTATTATGCAAGCCTACAATGAAGCGTTATATTTGTTTTTCACTCTCCATGACAGGCCATCAATGATAATTCCAAGTGTTTACACTCTAACAGAACCTCTGAATACTCAAGTGGCTTTAAACCTATTACAAATTCAGTCTGAATTGATTCTATCATTGCACCCTTAATGCAGACGTTAACTTACATTTTGACCCATTTTAACCCTTTTATTGCCAATCGAGTATTTGCTTCTAAAGGTGGAGATAGTTTGTTTTAATGGTCTTCAATAATGTGATCAGCTAATTGCTGAATCTGTTATTTGGACAAAAAGGCAAACCAGCAGAACATATTCAGACGTGAATATGAATTGATTTAAAAATAAATCATTTTGTGCACACGCTTGTCCTCTGAGAGCGACTGAAAAAGAAAAGCATCAAAATAAAAAGCTCTGATTGAAAGAGTCAGGGAATGTAATTACTGGGTTTTCTTGTTTATTTCACACCGATTTTCTCTTCTAATCTCCTCTGCTGGAGGCATAGATATCTTGCTGGGAGACGGTTCTATGGTGCCAGGTATTCTCCCGCACATTAACCAAAGGGCCATTGGTGAACCTTGACATTGAGTATTGACAGGCTATTCTACTGCCACCGATTGTACAGGAGTGGAAACCCCAAGCCAATTTATCCCCCTTCTAACCCAGAGGCACTGAGGCTAATTGTAGTACCCCGACCAGCACCCTGATTGACATCAGCTAACTCAGCTAGACCTGGGATCAAACCCGGGTCTTCCTCATCTGTATGTCTAGCGACTTACTCGATAAACTCACTGAGCCATTGTGGAGCGTTGCTGAGCTGTCAGGGGAGCTGTAGTTATTGTTAACACCAAACTTAAAAACTGTATGTATTGTAAAAAATTCAAATAACCTGTTTCCCACTGAAGAGAGTGGAGTTGGCACTAAATATCCAGATTTCTCACCTGTGCATAGTTCTGAATAGCTAATTGTGGTAATCATATGAAAATATTGACAAACACAAGTAAATATTCATAATTTATTTATAGTGTAATTATGAATAGTCTGTAGAATGCATTCATTGATGTATAGCATTGATACACATGGTTAAACTTTTGCATTTTCAGAGTACTGCATAATTACATGATTTGGCGCATAGTAGTTGCTCTGAGTGAACATCTTTCCACACCATTCAGAGATGCAATTCATGAGTTCTCTAAAGAATTAGATGGCACAGAGAAACAGATTGATCTGGGTAAAATGTGCTTAAACCAAGCCAATAAACAGTTCGGGATGGCTCTGGGAGCTCTTTTTGTTGAAGAATACTTTTCATCTTCCAGCAAAATACAAGTAAGTTTTTCCATTAAGATTCTGACAGCAGATTAATTTAATATTTTTGAATTATCATGCAAATAAGCCATCAGCTTATATAGGACTATGATTATTTTTATTCTGATAAGGTACAACAACTAGTTGAAGACATGAAGCATGCATTTGATCGTCGACTAGATGAATTAGATTGGATGGATGAAAAGACAAAAGACGCAGCAAGAGCAAAGGTCTGTTGCAGTAATCTGACTGAAATATCATTAAGCAGCACTAAATAATATTGGGTTTTATATTGGATTTTGCATCATGTAATTAGCTTTGACATGAAATGCAGCCTAAGATCAATGATAATACATCAGTCGTGGTCCCCTTCTATAATTAGATTACAACTGTACATTGTCAGTTTGACTGATTTGCAAGTGAAAAAGAAAGAACTTGCATTGTACAGTACCTTATCATGTCTCTTGGAAATGTCCCTAAGTGTTTCACATAGAATGAATTACATTGTGCAGTTACCCTTGTTACATGGGTAAACCCTCTCTGACAGTGTTCAGTGGTGCACAATAGAGTTCAATGCGAATTGTAAACACTGTTTGATGGGTTCAGGCTGACCTACAACAATAAAAAAAAAAAAAATCAACGTTCAAATATCAGATTGAGCTTAAAATATTTTTTTTTAGTAAGTGGCACAACTTATAAATATGGCATAAAGGAAGTTTTCAATGGCCCGGAATTTGCGGCCAGCAGCGAAGCGAAGGCACCAGCTGCTGGCCCCAAAGTACGCTCCGCACAGGGATCTCACAATCCCTGTGTCGAGAACTTCGGGTTTTTCGACCTTGAATTCAATTCAATGGAACTTAATGGGGATCCCCTTGTTCGAACTGCTGTGACGTCAACAGGCTGTCTAAGCAGCCAATCAAAAGGCAGAGTTCTCACAGACAGGGAACCAGGAAGTGAGTAAGCCCTTAAAATTCTAACCTTTTAAAATAGTTAGAGAGCAAAAGAAAGATTGGGGTTCTCACATGGGAAAAACGCAAACCTAAAATAAAGAGTACATTTTTTTTGAAAAGTTTCTTAAAAATTTAAATTTTTATTAAAATGGACAAGTTTCACATTGCACAAAATTAAAATTAGTTTTCCAGGCCCTTAACATTTGTTTAGCAGTCAATATGCTGTTAAAATCCAAGTTATACCTAATCCCTTTGGGTCTAACTTTTAGTGGGGAATACAACAACAACAACTTGTATTTATATAGCACCTTTAACGTAGTAAAACGTCCCAAGGCGCTGCACAGGAGTATTTTAAGATTAAAAATTTGACACCGATCCACATAAGGATAAATTAGGGCAGGTGACCAAAAGCTTGGTCAAAGAGGTAGGTTTTAAGGAGAGTCTTAAAGGAGGAAAGAGAGGTAGCGAGGCGGACAGGTTTAGGCAGGGAATTCAAGAGCTTAGGGCCTAGACAACAGAAGGCACGGCCACCAAAGGTTGAGCAATTATAATCAGGGATCCTCAAGAGGGCAGAATTAGAGGAGCGCAGATATCTCGAGGGATTGTGGGGCTGAAGGAGATTACAGAGCTAGGGAGGGGCGAGGCCATGGAGGGATTTGAAAACAAGGATGAGAATTTTGAAATCGAGGCGCTGCTTAACCGGGAGCCAATGTAGGTCAGCAAGCACAGGGGTGATGGGCGAACGGGACTTGGTGCGAGTTAGGACATGGGCAGCCGAGTTTTGGATGACCTCAAGTGGAATGTGGGAGGCCAGCCAGGAGTGCGTTGGAATAGTCAAGTCTAGAGGTAAAAAAGGCATGGATGAGGGTTTCAGCAGACTAATTACTGCGGAAGAGCCGAAGTTTTTATCAGTTTCAATGATTTACAGGATTTCACTGATGGCCGGCTCTGAGGAGGGGATACAGCGCAGCCAGTTTCGGAGCTGTCATTGACAGACCGCAACCACGGGACTTCCGCACGCGCTTGCGCCAAGTCCCGAAATTGCGGTCAGTTTCAAAGGCGGTATGACAGCCTACTTTGAAGAGTACACATCATACCAACCGCAAATTCAGGGCCATTGTGAGGAAACAGCACATTAAAAACTAAGAGGTTGAAGCTCGAGCAACTTATCAATGCAACCTGAACTAAATAAGATAGTCAGCAGTTGTTGGGGCTCCTGTAACCAAATCATGTGATTTGACAGCAATACTATTGGGATTTATTTCCCTGCTTGATATAGGGAAATTGCATTGCCTCTGAATATTATAATCTAATGTCCTTTTATTGTTTGCAGCTCCAGTATATGATGGTCATGATTGGCTATCCAGACTTTTTACTAATTACTAATGCTGTTGATCATGAATACGGTGTAAGTATTGAAAATTTCTGTTTAAGCTTTTCCAAGAAAAGTGATTATTATTTGAACTCTGATGTACTTTACCTGGTTTAATTGTTATTATCAGATTGCCATATTATACCAGTTTGGAGATGGTTGCAATAGTTAAAGATAAACAACCCATGATCCAATATTAACACTCTGAAGAGGGCCGAGCAGATCAGCAATATCCACTGCATAACCAGTAGAAGATTGTTCAATATTTGACCTCCATGATATGCACAAGGTTTGAGACTAAGATGATTAAAAGATAAGCAGGCCAGGTACAATATATAACACCTTTATGCCCCAAGTATGTTCTCCCAGAAAATAAAAATTAATAATAATTAGGCAATAAAATATGGACTTACTTAGTAAGGATATGCAGTGGATATTGCTGGTCTGCGAAGTGTTCAGAGTGTTAATATGGCATCATGGGTTGGTTATCTTTAACTATTGCAACTATCTTCAAACTTGTATAATATGGCAATCTGATAATACCAGTTAGTACAGGGAGATTGGGCATGCAAGCAGGTGCAGAATATACCTATGGGTGGAGAAAGTCCTTCCCCATCCCCCCCCCCCTCACAAATGTAAACAAAATAAAATTAACAACTACAAAATCAAGCTGCTGTGAGAATGTAGAATGCTCTGCCCCTAACAGACATTATTAATGCAAGGATATCACCATGATGCTTAGATCTATTGTTCAGTACATGCTGTCCAAAGAGATGGAACAGTCCAAACAACAGTAATAGGATGAAGACCTATTTGGAGTCATAGAAAAACTTGGAAGCAGTAAACTCCCTTTGATAACGTCGGGCGTGGGCAAACTTCTAGATTCCATAATTTGAGATAGAATTATTAAGCATATAGAAATGGGTTAATAAAGAAAAGCTAGCATAGATTTGTTAAAGGTAAGTCATATTTGACAGATTTAATAGATTTTTTTTTTTGAAGAAATGTTCAACTGAATAGACAATTGAAATGAAGCAGTAGATGCAGTATATATGGATCTTCAGAAGACATTGATAAGAGACTTATTAGAAAAATTCAGCCTGCCTGAAAAGGTGGTGGAAGCAGATTCAATAATAACTTTCAAAAGTGAGAAGTCGCACAACACCAGGTTATAGTCCAACAGTTTTATTTGAAATCACAAGCTTTCGGAGTTATTGCTCCTTCGTCGGGTGAAGTAAAGAGATACAGAATCGCCAAAGCATATATAGATAGAGAACAATGCATGTGTACCTTACAATGGCAGACAACTAAATTTAATCATCCTGACTGTTTATCTGCCGAGATGATAGCCAAGTTCCGCACTCATGAGGACGGTCTCAACCGGGATCTTGGGTTTATGTCACGATACATGACGTGATCCGGACTCGAGTCGTCGTTGGCTTGTTCACAGATGTGATTCCCAGTAAAAAAGTAAAAATTTTAAAGTTTATCGTTTTACATACAGACTGCAGCTTTTGACACGTTAGACCCCCTGTGACTCCACCTCATTGTCTCAGTTGTATCTTGCTATGTCTTTGATGTGGTAAGTTCCTGGCTGACCTGATTGCCTTTTGTCACACCTCGGCAGATAAACAGTCAGGATGATTAAATTTAGTTGTCTGCCATTGTAAGGTACACATGCATTGTTCTCTATCTATATATGCTTTGGCGATTCTGTATCTCTTTACTTCACCCGACGAAGGAGCAATAACTTTGAAAGCTTGTGATTTCAAATAAAACTGTTGGACTATAACCTGGTGTTGTGCGACTTCTCAATTTTGTCCACCCCAGTCCAACACCGGCATCTCCACATCATGAACTTTCAAAAGGGAATTGGATAAATACTTGAAGGTGAAAAATTTACAGGGCTATGGGAAAAGGGATGGGGAATGGGACTAATTGGATAGCTCTTTCAAAGAGCCAGCACAGGCACGATGGACTGAATGGCTTCCTTCTGTGCTCTTTCATTCTATGATTCTATGATCTTGCATAAGAGGAATTGTGGCAACATGGATAGAACAGACAACTCCGGAACTCGAGTAAAGCAGTTGGTTGACAGACAAGAACAAAGAATTAGGAATATGGGTGTTGCTCAGACTGGAGAAGGGTTGGTGCACTTTTATTCTCAGTATATATAGATGAGTTGGATTTGGGTACAGGAAACACAATTTGTGAAGTTTCTGATGATGTAAGAGTATAAGATTTTGCAAACAGGGAGAAGAACTGTAATAAACTTCAGGAAGATATAGGCAGGTTAGCAGAATGGCGAGACAGGTGGCAGGTGTAATTTAATGCGTAGAAACGCAAGATAATACATTTTTGGAGAGAAATCAAGAATGGGAGTATACACTTAATGGAAAGATGCTAAATGGTGTGGATGAACAGAGACCCAAGGTTCAGAGGGGGTGAAATTCAACTTTGGTGGTGTCGCAAAACGGGCAGTAGCTGATAGATCACCTGTTATACAACCTGCCCAATTTTCCTTTCCATTGACTTGAGTGGAAAGAAAAGTCAGGCAGGGTGTGTAACGAGCGGCTGATCTGCTATGGCCCATTTTGAGCCCCGCCAAGTTGAATTTCACCCTTATAATTCCTTTAAAGTGTGAGCGCAGATAGATAAAGCGATAGAAAAGGCTCATTTGTTCTCACAAAATTTGCACAGAAGCAATTTCATCAGAACAAGTATGGTTACTATTTCTGAATGTTCACTGTGAGTAGTTAATGATTGCAGTTTAGCACCGGTTGCCCACACAATGTGGTATGATGAACAGATGGATGTATCATTCTAGGATCAGCACCTCCGTATTTGGGATAATATTTTTTCTGAGGTGTATAACTTTATTTTGAAAGTACTGTGACAGTTTCAAAGGGGCATTGTTGTCTCACAGGAGAAACTGTGTTAGTAGATGATTACTGTAGCAAGAGCATTATCTAATATGGTGCCAGCGTGAGTCCATCACAATTATCCAATAAAACTATTTTTGAAGAGATTAATAGTGCAATCCACATGTTGGAGCTTCTTGTACAAATCACTCTGTTTAAGCACTTCAAGGTTATTGAAACGATCACAGTGACTCGCAAGTCTCCCATTATATTGTATGCTGACAATCAGGGAATTGTTTGCATCAAGAATTTCTGGCTTGCCAGAGATTAAAAAGTGGCCCTTTGAAAATAAAGTATATAGCATTTCAGCCCTAATGAAACAACATTTCTTTAAATTTTCTTCTCCTGTTTTAGTTTGAAGTGAATGAGAAGACGTATTTTAAAAATGTGCTTAACAGCATAATGTACAATATCAAACTCTCAGTAAAGAAAATACGGCAACAAGTGGACAAGACCGCGTGAGTATTGTGCTCTTTTACTTTTTGCAACAAACCCTATATTATAAAAGCCACAATATTGGTAGTGTGGTGGTGCTATGCACTCGTGTCCTGGAGTGCAGGGATACTGATATATGAATCCCACCAATTTTAGCTGTGTTACTGTAGGGAAGCACTGAATGCAAGCCAGATGCTTTACTCGGGTTCCGGAGTTGTACATTTAACAATTGTAAAATATCTGCATTGTATTCATTGTTGAAAATTATAATGTCACTGAAATAATTTTGTGCAGAACTGTGATTAAATTTGTAATCCAAAATATTTTTGTTCACAGATGGCTACTTCCTCCTCAAACTCTAAATGCTTATTACTTGTCTACACAAAATCAAATGGGTGAGTAAATATAGATCAATATTTAATTGTACTGATTATGAGTAAAGCCTCCTTTTCTACTACATTTGTAAGCTATGATTCATAGTTGTGCTGCACATGTATAGACTATTTAATTATTTTTGCCATTTTTTTGGATGTAAATCCTAGTTATACCTTCTTGAGACCAAACTTTTCATTAATTTAAACCCTTCACATGCAGCAATTACTGAGGAACAGTTCCTCCACACAACATGAAGCAATTATCTCACACCACATTTAAAAGGGCATTGTTCCCATTTGAGGTATTTCATTGATGTAAATTAGAAAAATTAGGCACCCCACTCAGTATTTCCCCACACCCTGACGTTTCCCTGAATCCCCACAGCTTTGAGCTTAATTAGCAACTTTTATATGGAATCCTCAAATGCCTTATGAAAGTCGAATTACACACATCATCGGGTTCACCACAGTCGACCTGGGCTGTCACTTCCTCAAAGAAATTAAGGAGGTTGGTCAGGCAGCATTTTCCCTATCTAAAGAAAGATGTCCAAAAATGTGCGGGTTAGGTTGATTTGGCTATGATAAATTGACCCTTAGTGTTAGGGGGGGATTAAATATGTGGGGTTATGGGGATAGGATGGGATATGTTAGGGGGAATTAAATACGTGGGGTTACAGGGGTAGGGTGGGATATGTGTACTGTGGGGATTAAAGCAGGGACAGGGTACTGGATTTGGATGATCAGCCATGATCGTATTGAATGGTGGAGCAGGCTCGACGGGCCGAATGGCCTACTTCTGCTCCTAGATTCTATGTTTCTATGTTTCTAAGAAAGACTTGCATTTATACAGCGCCTTTCACGACCACCGAACATCCCAAAGAGCTTTACAGCCAATGAAGTACTTTTTGAAGTGTAGTCACTGTTGTCATTTGCGCACAGCAAGCTCCCACAAACAGCAATGTGATAGTGACCAGACAATCTGTTTTAGTGATGTTGATTGAGGGATAAAAATATTGGCCAGGACACCGGGGATAACTCCCCTGCTCTTCTCCGAAATAGTGCCATGGGATCTTTTACATCCACCCGAGAGGGCAGACGGGGCCACAGTTTAATGTCTCATCTGGAAGACGGCACCTCTGACAGTGCAGCGCTCCCTCAATACTGCACTGGAGTGTCAGCCTAGATTTTTGTGCTTCCCACAACTTTCTGACTCAGAGGCGAGGGTGCAACCAATGAGCCAAAGCTGTGTTGACTGCTGTTTACTAGGTTGTTGTTCTACTGATAAAACTCAAGTTTATTTCTGTTAATGTGCCAAAATTTACAAATGGCATTTTTTTTCTGCCATGCATTTCTGTGGTATCTTGTTCAGTTAAGTATAGAATAATGAATGTTGTATTTTTCAATTGTAAGGATTTGTTTTCTGTTGCCTATTTTTACCTTTATAAGGCTTCCTCTATATTATAACTGGACTCTAGCCAATGCAAATATTGCCTCAATCTCACGGTCCTAAATTGTCATTATTGTTAGAAATATAAAACAGCTTTTTTCTGATCAAGTAAAGGGGCCCTAAGGGAAGAATGACCATAATATGATTGAATTTTATATTAAGTTTGAAAGCAATTTAGTTAAATCCAAAACTAGGGTCTTAAATCTAAACAAAGCAAACTATGTAGGTATGAGGGGCGAGTTGGTTAAGGTAGATTGGGAAACTACATTTAAAGGTATGACAATAGACAGGCAATGGCTAGCATTTAAAGAATTAATACATAATTTACAACAAATATACATTCCTTTAAGGCACAAAAACCCCACAGGAAAAGTGGTCCAACCGTGGCTAACAAGAGAAGTTAAAGATAGTATTAGATCAAAGGAAGAGGCTTATAATGTTGCCAAAAAGGTCAGTAAGCCTGAGGATTGGGAAGATTTTAGAATTCAGCAAAGGAGGACCAAGAAATTGATAAAGAAAGGGAAAATAGAATGAGAGTAAACTAGCGAGAGACATAAAAACAGACTATAAAAGCTTCTATCGGTATGTAAAAAGGAAAAGATTAGTGAAAGTAAATGTGGGTCCCTTACAGGCTGAGACAGGAGAAATTATAAGGAAATGGCAGAGATAATAAACAAATACTTTGGGCTGGATTTTGTGTTGGGGTCGTGTCATCCGCATTTCGTGTTGCCCCCCCGACTCCAGATTAATGTGGATGAATGATGCAATTTTCACTTAATTGGGCAATTGAGTTCCAGCATGTGGGAACCCATGAACCAATTAATCGTTTCAGTCTGAAAGTCGCCTCTGATGATGTCATCATTCTGCCTGGCCTCAGAGACTGACTGGCTGTTGGTGTGAGAGGACCTGCCTGGCTTTTGCTGTGAGTGGACCTGGATGCAAAATGAGCAGGAGAGAGAGACAGAATTCTTTTTGCATCCAGGTCCTCTCACAGCAAAGGCCAGGCAGTTTCTGAAGACATTCAATGCAGCAGCATCAGAGGCGACTTTCAGACCTAATACTACTACTACCTTCATCACATCTCCGTTGTAATAGTGGACCTGCAGCTGATAGTCAGCTATCCACTTGTGCTCCCGCCAGGTTTCACTGGCGTGTTTCACATCAGGCGTGCTTCACGTGGGAAAAGGGTTAAACTAGCTAAAACGTTTCAAAATGGCATTACAGAGCCAATTTAGGGCTTGTTAAGGGCTTTAATGGCCTCTCCCGCCTCTTGGAGGTGGGACGGAGTCGGGAACCCCGCGACCCATTTTGTCAAAATTGCGTGGAGGCGTGTTGGAGTCGGGATGGGGTCGGGACCCCCGAATCTGCTACTTTAACCCCCCACACGCCTCCAAACCCGACTCCACGGGTCATTCAAAATCCAGCCCTTTGTATCTGTCTTCATGGAAGAAGACACAAAACCTCCTGGGAATAGTGGAGAACCAAGGGTCTAGCGAGAATGAGGAACTGAAAGAAATTAGTATTAGCAAAAAAAAGTACTGGAGAAATTAATGGGACTGAAAGTTGATAAATCCCCTGGACCCTGATGGCCTACATCCTAGGGTTTTGGAAGAGGTGGCTATAGAGATAGTGGATGCATTGGTTGTCATCTTCCAAAATTCCATTGATTCTAGAACGGTTCCCGCAGATTGGAAGGTAGCAAATGTAACCCCACTATTTAAGAAAGGAGGGAGAGAGAAAACGGGGAACTACAGACCAGTTAGCCTGGCATCAGTAGCAGGGAAAATGCTAGAATCTATTATTAAGGACGTGGTAACAGGGCACTTAGAAAATAATAATAGGACTGGGCAGAGTCAACACGGATTTATGAAAGGGAAATCATGTTTGACGAATCTGTTAGAGGTTTTTGAGGTTGTAACTAATAGAATAGATAAGGGGGAACCAGTGGATTTTCAGAAGGCATTCGATAAGGTGCCACACAAGAGGTTATTAAACAAAATTAGGGCTCATGGGATTGGGGGTAATATACTAGCATGGATTGAGGATTGGTTAACGGACAGAAAACAGAGAGTAGGAATAAACGGGTCATTTTCGGGTTGGCAGGCTGTAACTAGTGGGGTACTGCAAGGATCAGTGCTTGGGCCTCAGCTATTCACAATCTACATCAATGATTTGGATGAGGGGACCAAATGTAATATATCCAAGTTTGCTGATGATACAAAGCTGGGTGGGAATGTAAGTTGTGAGGAGGATGCAAAGAGGCTTCAAGGGGATATAGACAGGCTAAGTGAATGGGCAAGAACATGGCAAATGGAATATAATGTGGAGAAATGTGAAGTTATCCACTTTGGTGTTCAGAAGGACCTGGGTGTCCTTGTACACGAATCACTAAGAGTTAACATGCAGGTACAGCAAGAAATTAAGAAAGCAAATGGTATGTTGGCCTTTATTACAAGAGGATTTGAGTATAAGAGTAAAGACGTTTTACTGCAATCATATAGGGCCCTGGTGAGACCACACCTGGAGTATTGTGTACAGGTTTGGTCTCCTTACCTAAGGAAGGATATACTTGCCATAGAGGGAGTGCAACGAAGGTTCACCAGACTGATTCCTGGGATAGGGGGGATTGTCCGATGAGGGAGAGATTGAGTAGACTAAGCCTATATTTTCTAGAGTTTAGAAGCATGAGAGGTGATCTCATTGAAACATACAAAATTCTTACAGGGCTTGACAGGGTAGATGCAGGGAGGATGTTTCCCCTGGCTGGGGAATCTAGAACCAGGGGTCACAGTCTCAGAATAAGGGGTCGGCCATTTAGGACTGAGATGAGGACAAATTTATTCACTCAGAAGGTGGTGAATCTTTGGCATTCTCTACCCCAGAGGGCTGTGGAGGCTCAGTCATTGAGTATATTCAAGACAGAGATCAATAGATTTTTGGATACTAAAGGAATCAAGGGATATGGGGATAAATGCAGGAAAGTGGAGATGAGGTAGAAGATCAGCCATGATCTTATTGAATGGCGGAGCAGGCTCGAGGGGCCGAATAGCCTACTCATGCTCCTATTTCTTATGTTCTTATATGGCAGTGATTCCATGCTCCTAGCAGAGAATCCATACTCCAAGGGAGCATGGGTCAGAAATAGAGCAACAACATCATAACCCTAATTCTCTGACCTACACTCCCTTCAAGCTCAGCTGCCTGCTGGAAGCACAATTTACCCTTACATGTGTTCCTCTAAATGTACACCTACAGATTTGTAGAAAATGTAGAAATAAATTTGTTTTCTAGTGATAGACATATAAATTAACAAGAACCAGAGTTGTCAAGAAGCAAAATTAGTGTTGCAGTTAAAAATGTGTTCGGTATCTTTTGTATTCACCTCCTCAGTATTTCCAGCTGGGATCCTGCAGCCTCCACTTTATGATCCTGAATTTCCTCAGTAAGTATTCCATATTAATAACATGTCTTAGATGAACATTAATCTTCATGACCATGTAAACTTCTTTTTAAACTGCTTCATGTCCAAATATCTGTTGACAGGTCCCTGAACTATGGAGGTATCGGAACTATTATAGGACATGAGTTGACACATGGTTATGATGACTGGGGTATGTTTTAATCTCAGATAGCATCTTATACTTCCTGTTTTTATGCACCATAAAACTGGATCAAGTATTTCCATTTCCATTGTAATATACTGGGCAGTAATTCTAAGCAGCACCCTGCCATTAAATCCTTCACGGCAATCAGTCATATTCCGGTGGATATACAAGGTTAGTGTGAATGGGATTGTGACTGCACATGAAATCCTGGAGATTTATAATGAGATTTTAAAAAAATTACATGCACACAAAAAACATTAATGGCGAATAAAAATTTTAATTAGCAGTGTTTGAAAAAGTACATAGCTACTTTGTGATAGAGTCATAGAGTTATACAGCACAGAAAGAGGCCCTTCAGCCCATCGTGTCTGCGATGGCCATCAAGCCCTATCTATTCTAATCCCATTTTCCAGCACTTGGCTCGTAGCCTTGTATGCTATGGCATTTCAAGTGCTCATCTAAATGCTTCTTGAATGTTGTGAGGGTTCCTGCCTCTACCACCCTTTCAGGCAGTGAGTTCCAGATTCCAACCACCCTCTGGGTGAAAAAGTTTTTCCTCAAATCCCCTCTAAACCTCCTGCCCCTTACCTTGAAACTCTGCCCCCTGGTTATTGACCCCTCTACTAGTTGTATTGGTCTTCACAGTAGAGGATGAGGATAAATTACCAGAGATACAGGAAAATAAAAATAAATCAAGGGGAGGAACTAACTAGATTCAAATAAGTAAAAAAAAAAAATGGTGATGGAGAAACTAATGAGATTAAAGATAGACAAATATCTAGGACCGATGGTTTCCACTCAAGGGTATTGAAAGAAGTCGGATGGAAACTGTTGATGTATTAGTCATGATCTTCTTAAACTCTCTCGATTCAGGAACTGTCTCCTTGGATTGGAAAACTGCCAATGTAACTCCATTATTTAAAAAGGAGAGAGAAACTAGCAAACTATAGGCCTATTGGTCTAATGTCCATTTTGGGGAAGTTACTAGAATCTGTTAATAGAGACAGAGTGACTGAGTATTTGGACAAATACAAGCTAATCAGAGAGAGCCAGCATGGATTTGTAAAGGGTAAGACATGTCTAACGAACTGAGTTGAATTTTTTGAGGAAGTAACAAACGTGGTAGATAAGGGAGTGTCTTTGAATTATATTTATAGGGACTTCCAGAAGGCATTCGGCAAGGTTCCACATAAGAGATTGTTAACAAATTGGAGGCAACCTATTGGCTTGGATAGGGAATATTTATAAATGACTTGGATGAAGGAATAGAGAGCTGTCTTTCTAAGTTTGCTGATGACAATAAGTTAGGTGACATAGTGTAGATGAGAGCAGAAAGTTGCAAAGGGACATTTATAGATTAAGTGAGTGGCAGATGAAGTTCAATATGGGAAAGTGTGAGGTCATCCACTTTGAACCTAAGAAAGGAGAAAAAGCTAGGAACTGTGGCTGAGCAGAGATTTATGGGTCCAATTACAGAAATCACTAAAAGCTAGTGGACAGGTACAAAAATTAATTTAAGAGGCTATTGGAATGTTGTCCTTTATCTCAAGGGGGCTGGAATACAAAGGGGTAAAAGTTATGTTACAGCTGTAGAGCTCTGGTTAGACCCCATCTGGAGTTCTGCGTTCAGTTCTGGGCACCGCACCTCAGGAAGGATATATTGGTCTTGGAGGGGGTACAGCGCAGACTCACCAGAATGATACTGGGGCTAAAAGGGTTAAATTGTGAGGACAGGTTGCATAGACTAGGCTTGTATTCCCTCGAGGATAGAAGATTAAGGGGTGATCTAATTGAGGTTTTTAAGATGATTAAAGGATTTGATAGGGTAGGTAGAGAGAAACTATTTTCTCTGGTGGGGGAGTCCAGAACAAGGGGGCATAAACTTAAAATTAGAGCTAGGCCGTTCAGGGGTCATGTCAGGAAACACTTCTTCACACAAAGGGTAGTGGAAATTTCAAAACTGAGATTGATAGGTTTTTGTTGGGCAAAAGTATTAAAGGTTACAGAACCAAGTCGGGTAAATGGAGTTAAGATACAGATCAGAGACATGGAAATTAAAATTAGAGCCATTCAGGGATGATGTCAGAAACCACTGCTTCACACAAAGAGTAGTGGAAATCTGGAACTCTCTCCCCAAAAAAGGCTAGGTCAATTGAAAATTTCAAAACTGAGATTGATCGATTTTGAAGTTACAAGGTATTGCAGCAATATACTTTAGTTTTCCACCTCTAAAATGAAGGCTTTACAGAATCATATTATTCATTTAATATCATCTCATAACAGTAGAAAATAACTGGTGCAACTTGTTAGTGAGGCATTACTGAATCTGGTATTGGAATAAGATACCAAAAATTTAGTAAAAGATTTCCTACCAGTCGTTCAGATTTTATCATGATCCAGATGTTTTCTTCAGCAACATATAGATCTGCTTTAGTAACAAATTTAATGGGATTGCCCTACTGTTATTATGTTCTTATGTTTTTCTAGTGTTGTTTTACTGGGAGATACACTCATTTTTTACTATTAGAAATGTCTTCCCCCAATGGTTTTGAGAGATATGGGGTGGAATGAAAAATTGAGGGGAAAACTACCCATGCAGGATACCTTACCCAAACACGAAGAGGTAGATGAATAAATGATAAAGGTTACTTTGACTCTCCCTACTTCTTAACCTTCTATCTTTCCTTTCATATTCCTTGATCTTTTAATCATCTTTCTCATTTTTGTCTCTTCTTGCATTCCTTTTATTTTTAATGAACTGCCCGGGGCCTGCAGAACCACCATATCCCTGGGCAGGGTGGGACTGCCACCCACTGGCCCCATGTGCCCCAACCTCACTGGAATTTATGGGGTTTGGGTACTTGCATAAAGTGGACGAGTACCTACATTACTATCAGCGCAGCTGGGGCACCTAACTCTGGAAATTAGACCAGGGAGCTGGCCAGTTTTGATTACAGTGGGGAAACCCTGGACTTCAACAATTTAGCAGCCTCTGATGCCCTTAGCAATGCTAGACTCTCTAGGGATGCATAGATGTTAATTATGCCCAGCTTTGCTGAGGTGGTAAATGCAGGAATTAAATTGTATGTTATCCATGGCCCTGCCACAAAATGACTCAGAAATGTTATGGGTGAAAAGGGGGAGGAGTTTCAGCATAATCAGGTCTTGTCCCAACTTTCGCTCTCAGTAGCCCCTGCCCACTTTGAATACGATGTTCTAACATCAGAAATGCCCAGGGTATTCACGCCTTTGTTTTTATTTCTATCTTTTTGTTTCCTTTCTTTAATGGTTGTTTCTCTCTTTCCATCTATTTCATCTCTGCTTGATCTTTTGCCACCCATTCCTAACCTTATGAAACTGATAGTTATGGCCTTTACCTTATGGTTATGTGTACACCTTGTTCCACCACAGGCACTGAGGGGCTTACAGTCCACAGGGCTTGGTGGGCGAGGACAAGAAATTAAACTGTTTGTGTTCATGTAATGATAACATAAATTCAATTTAAAATATAAATTTGTCATTTCGTCCTAAGTAGGCAGAATAAAGTCATCTTATAAAAGCAATTCCATAAACTGTCCTTTGATTACATTTTGCAACCTTTTTGGTCTGGAGGACTACCTCCACTCAAAATAATTTTCAATGCTTGTTTTAGTAGTAATCAATGAAGCTTGCAGAAGTACTTCACTCATTGCAAACAGAGAATGAAATAAATTTACTCAATAGGTGGTATTTATTTCACTGAGATGCGCAACTGTGAAAAACATGAATGTTGGGAATCGGTTACATAGAGATGTCACATCATATCATAGCCTCATATCCGAACCTCATTCTTCATTGAATTGTCATATACAAATACAAAATAACGCAGTTGTAATATAACTGATTCCCAGATGACTGGATCGGAGTCCCTTACTCGTAGCTTCAGGTGTGTTAGTTTTGTTTGTTTATGAATAAGTTATTAAGTAGAGAATTTCATGGGAGCAGGAAAGTCTATTTCGGGGGGAGTTGAAATGCTTTGTCCCAGTACAAACAGGCCTGCTTTTGCATGTAAATTTGCATGTCACGTAATGTGAAAATGCCATTATAAAGATGTGACACAATACTTGTTTTGTTTCAGGGAGTCATTATGATAAATATGGCAATCTAAAAAAATGGTGGACAGAAGAATCCTATGATAAATTTATACAGAGAGCACAATGCATTGTCAATCTATATGAAAACTTTACTGTTTACAACCAACGGGTAAGTTCTCTGATGCCCCTTACTTCTGAATACTCGTGAGTTGTGAATTCTCGTTTATTTATGAAGCCTGATACATTTATATAGGTTATCCCAAGAAAAACGAAAGCTTATTTAAAATGTGCGTCAGAATGTTGTAAAGACGTGAGTGAAAGAAAAAAAAACAGTGGGAAAGTAAAGCATTTTGGAGATTGCATTTGATCCATTTTACAAACCCGCCCAGGCTCATTGAACAGAATATTAGAGCAGGATCTTAAGATCTAAATGGTTAAACTGCTGTAGAGAATTATCGATAAGTATATTCGTCATTTGATCTTTTAGGGCTGAATTTTCCTCCGCTATGCCACCCAAAATTGGACAGAATAGTGGCGGAAAAGGGGGTGAAATTAGGTGGTGAGGCCTAATACCACCTTGGTGCTTGATCTCGATTTCTCTTCCCCTGCCCCCACACAACCGCTGCTGATTGATCCTTCCTGGCCTGCCACATGCAAATGGTGGCAGGGTGGACAAGGCCTGGGTACCTGGCCCATTTACCTCCCGTCTGCTTCTGTTCCCACTGTTCCTTGGGACCACCAGGGAAATCATGGCAGTAGGCCTGAGATAGCAGCGAGAATGGAGGGAAACAGCCTACTAGAGGCCTCCTCTTCCTCCAGTTGCTTACCTGGTGAAAGCCTTGGTCTTGGCCGAGGATCTTCATTCACTGAGCTCCTCCATTCTTTGGCCCATGGGGCACTTTAATGTCACTCCTGCCTCTGCAGATGCCACAGCCATGATCCTGCTGAAGTACTGTATTCTGTGCTTGCTGATGGGAATCCCGCTGAAGCCTGTCATGACAAGCTAATGATCCTTGTGCCAGGGTCATGGTGGGGTCAAAGCAGCGGCCAAAAGTCCTGCCCTGACCCTTTTAGAGTGGGACTAGGAAAACCCAACCCTTAATATATGTGGTTCTTAGCAGAAATAAAACTGTTTATTTTGGTTTCAACAGTACTAAGGGCCTCTGTAATGAATAAAGCCTAATACAGTACTACACTCCCATTCCCCACTAGATTATTAGGCATCAGATAGATGTATAGCCAACAGGTGGTCACACTATCCTTTCTTTCAACAAGAGTACTTACTAGGAACTGAATTATTATATATTAACTAGGACTTCAGTTTACCATTCATTTCCATTCGAGTACCATGGATTAGAGAAGCGCATAAATTGTCTTGGGGAACCAAAATTGCATGTGTATGCACCCTTCAATCTGAATTGGCCCAAATTTACAATGCATCTCTTTTTGGTTCCAGGAAACTAATTAAATCCTTCAAATTTTCATATTATTTTTAAAAATTGGAATCCATTCTTTAAGAGTGCATAAATGTATATTTGTACAACACTGGGGAATAAGTATTGGGTCTACTAAATAACCATTATGAACGATTTAAGTAAGGGCTTGTATTACTGAAAAGACTGACAAAAATCTGCATATTTACCATATATATCATACAAATTTCATTCAAGTGTATAGTAAGCAATAAGGCTGTGGTGACAAGATCGCTCACATCTGCAACCCAAGATGTCAATGCAGCCTCAAGAAATCAAGAAGAGGTTCTAAGGCAGTTGTTGCTTTTGGAGTGGCAGTAATGATTGCTTCCAAATTGGCCTGAAGACCACCCTAACTCCAGGCTTTCAGGATTTAATTAGGACAATTCAACCTGCTCGCATGCAGAACATTAACCCAACTGCGCCCATGCCCAGCACTAGTGGGCTGCAAGACCTGGGCACAGATGCCAATGCAGTCCCATCCAAAGCCAGCACAGGAATGCTTCTGGCATGGGTGCAGCAGGCATTGGGCATGCAAGTGACAAGTCATCGGAAACAATTCTTCAAAGACACCAGCTTTACTGAGACGAGTGTCACCTCAGTCCTTGATGGTTCCAGTGGTGCAGTCCCAGCCACAAACCTCACAACCTGCTGACACTGAGGTAACACCACATAGGTGTAAGAGGTTAGGATCATGCATGAAAAGAGCTTTAGGCATAAATGTTAGTCATGGTGATTTTCTTTCAAGGGTGAGCACAGCACATCCATCCCCCAGATTCAGTAACCGCCACTGAACTTTCTGGCCATCCTGGTATTGTGAGTACCACAGATACACCCCAAGTGGTGCGGGCACATGCCCTTGATAGGCTGAGTTGTAAACCTCTCCCTGACTCTGGAAAGTTCATTGGGATCAACGACAGAAGTTTCCATTTTGGCACGTATATCGAGATTTGCCACTCCACCATGGTTTCTTTGGATTCTTTCATTGGCTGAGCTTGCATTCTGAATCCGCCATACATGCATCGATTTTTTCCCCTCCTGCTTAACTGTATGATGTCAGATTCTTAAGAAGCAGCTTTTTGTAAACTAACAGTTGTGCCCAGTTTCTCAGTTTCCTATGAAAGGAAGCTGTAGCTTTGCACTTCCACTTGAAAGCAGCGTAGAGTGCAAGATAGCACAAAGCTTTGAAAGAGTTTCTTCTTCACTTGCTTTTTTATAATTATACAAAAGAGAACATTGAAAGAGTGGAAAAGGAGTGGTGTACGTTAGGGCTGAGCATTAAGACTGGGTACCAGAATCCCCACTCCCGCTAGACTTGGATAGTCCACATCTGGTCCAGAAAGAAGGTAATAGTGAAAGTGAGCACCACCTCCCCGCCCAACTGGGTATATACTGATCTTTGAAGGACCACTTCCTTCGGTTTTACATATCCACGGTAGGCTGCTCAGTAATACATTTCTTGAAAGCTAACTCCCTCAGACTACATGTGTTAATTACAAATTATAAATGCATGGTGAAATTTACAAAGTAAAGTTGGTTTCACTTTTTAAACTTAAAATTTTCTGCTATCAAATGTTATGATAGAAGAAATTTTCAGGCAAAACAACAAACTTGAATCAGTATGAAAAATATCCCCCCACCCCCCCCCCCCCCCCCCCCCGCCACTCCACCCCCAGCACAATAAGATTGTGATTTTCAGAAAATATGTGACACTTTGTGGGAAATTTATCAGATTTTAAAGTAAATCCTGTCGACAATTTACTTTGCTGCTATTGGTCTCCCTCTACAGGTCAATAGCCAACTTACACTTGGAGAAAACATTGCTGATATGGGAGGACTTAAACTTGCATACTATGTAAGTAAATTTGTGGTATTTCTTGATACAAATAATTTTTTTGAAATATGCAATAATCTATAGCCAACAGCCATCTTACCTATATTCCAGGCTTATCAGAAATGGATTCGAGATCATGGTCCTGAACATCCCCTTCCTGGCATAAAATATACCCATAACCAACTTCTCTTTATTGCATTTGCTCAGGTAAAAAAACAGGGTTATTTCGCACAATAATCCGAACAAGTTTATTTGATTTTTAATAAAGGGCTTGTTATAAACTCCCATTCATTCTTTGAAAGCATAAATGGTGACAGGAAACACATATGTGATGAAAAGCATTGTCCAGAGAATGTTTATTTCTCTGTCAATAAATGTAACTTTATGTCTGAATTCTTCTGTGTATTATCAGTCGATGATATAAAGGTGTAATTGTTATTTTGGGGGGTTCAAGATAGGCTCCCCCAGAAAATTCAAAAGTTTTCACGTAATATGAATTGATCTGGTGCATTCATCAGGCACACTTAGGAAAGCTATAACCTACTATATTAAACACACACAATCCTCTCATACTCATTCCTCACACAGTCATAAACCTCAAGCAATCCTCTTGCAGGTGCTCACTCATAATTTTCACATTTAATCCATTTGTATACATTCTCACACTCATAGTTCTCGCACAGAATCCTCTCATACTCTCTCTCACACGTTCACAATTGCCTCATATACTTGGGAGGAACAGGTGACTTTGGGCCAATGGTTCCAACAGCTCTCCACCAATGAGGCTTTTCTTGCCTCATGCCTGGGTCTGTTTAAGTCTAATTGATAGAGGTTGCAGCAGCAAGGCATTTAATGCTTTAAAAAGTGAATACCGTCAACTCAACATTAATAGAGGGACTCCAGCCCATTATGGATCTGAAGTATTTTTTTAAAGTATGAAACAACCCTGAGTCCTGCTCAACTGAAAGTTTACAGCCATTTTACTGAGGCCATAGGGCCAAATCTCCTTTGAAGTTATTCCGGTCTCCTGGTGTAACTCCAGCATGTGGGGGCAGAAAATTGGGTGGGGAGCCATTGCGCTGGCTCCCCATGGTCAACCATCACTTCCAGAATTTTCTGCTGGAAGTGGCAGTGGGCATTCAATACAGCCACCCAAATATGGGCAGATGTATTTCAATTACATGTTAATGACAGGAAAATGAAATCCAATGTATTTCCAGTCATTACTACCATGGCAATTCTGGACACTAGGAATGCAGGGGTGTTGCTGGCTTCTTGCATTCCTATGGTGGGGGGAAGGGGGATTTAAAATGTAAGTAACCAATTGGAATAATGAGCCATTGCTGCTCTTGTAGCGACACATTGGAAAATGGTGCACCAGGTACAGGGCTGGTGTAGCCATTCAAAAATGAGGATGAGTAGTAAAACCGCAAATGCAACAAAACACCCTTTTGTGTCCCATTGTTAGACACCCTGCAGCAAATATTCTGCTATGATTCGTAGTAAAAGATTATACTGCACAGCCATAGGATTGAGTTTAGTCACAGTTTTGGGTCTTAGTCCAGTGATATGCTTTGCAGGCATCACTTATTTATTTTCCTTTGTTCAGATCTTCATATTCCCTGCACCATTCCCTAGCCAAGAGGCTGGATGTGGGGTCTAAATGCTCTTAAGAGGATCATGAAAATGTAACATACACTGGAAAAAATTGGTCTAAAACAGTCACTTTTGGGCAATGAGTGTTACCCCTTGGAGTTATCCCCTCAATGCAAGCTTCAACACAACTTTACAAACCCCAACTGAGGGAAAATAATTCTTCATGTCTGAGCAGCAACTATTTAAGTTTAAACCCCCCCTGAGCTCTCCCTTTACCAGAGTGCTGTGACCTGTAGAAATATCCGGACCCCTCCCTCACGAACAGACGATCTGTTGCCAGATCTCTTTCACTGCTATCACTACGAATGGCCATTAGGGGAGGTGTGTGAGAGCAGTGCAGGGTGACTCACTCTCTAAATTCTCCATCCGGAAGCACCTGGCCTCCCCTTAACATCTTCCTCCCCTCTCTCTCCCTACCAACATCACCGCTCAGATCAGACTTCAAGCTACATCCAAGCACTGAGGTCCACCACATCCTGTCTATTTGTTACATGGGAGTCTTACATCTTTTGCACAAAATGTTTGCAGATGAACTTTTACTGCAATGACATTAACACTTGCATTTCTTATTTTTTCCCAACACTCTGCATATCCACACCAAGAGCTCGAAAAACAAACACATCCTGTGTGAGATCAGGCTGGTAATTTCAGCATGACGCAGATGCATCTTATTCTTTTCTTTATTCTGTTTGAAGTCTATCTACAGGAAGGGTTGTCCCATCAGAACAATGAGAGGAACCCATTGTGTGGCACACAAGTTGTGATCTAAAACAGAGTTTTCTTTTTTTATTATTCTGGCTTAACATCTGTATAAATTAGATTGTCATGGGAATTCAAAGTAGCTAAAGGAAATTGATCTGTATTAATAGCATTCTCTGAAATAACACAAAAATCAAAAATATTATGCAAAAATATTACCACAGTATTCAAGCTGATAAAGGGGAAGGTAACTCTAGTGGCAAGTACTTTTGATGTAAAGTACTTACGTTATTATTTATCTTACACTGTTTCCTTAAACCTACCTGACTGATCTGTACAAGTAGATCCATTCCACTGATGTCAGGCAGGAAAGCCCAAATGAGCAGGTCGAAAAGGCACTGTTCAATTCAGGATATTAATCTTTTGATTAGAAGCAGTGTTCTCTTTAAAAGAAGAATCCAGATTACAGAAGCATAGAATGATACAGCACAGAAGGAGGCCGTTCGGCCCATTGTACCTCTGTCGGCTCTTTGGTAGAGCTATCCAATTAATCCCACTCCCCTGTTCTTTCCTCACAGCCCTGCAAATGTTTTCCCTTCAAGTATTTATTCAATTCTCTTTTGAATATTACAATTGACTCTGCTTCCACCATCCTTTCAGGCAGTGCATTCTAGATCACAACAACTCGCTGTGTAAAAAACAATGTCGCCTCTGGTTCCTTTGCCAATTACCTTAAATCTGTCTCTTTTGGTTACTGACCCTTCTGCCACTGGAAACAATTTCTCCTTATTTACTCTATCAAAACTAATCTTAACCTTCTCTGCTCCAAGGAGAACAACCCCAGCTTCTCCAGTCCCTCCACATAACTGAAGTCACTCATTCCTGGTACCATTCCAGGGAACGGTAGCATAGTGGTAATGTCACTGGGCTAGTAATCCAGAGGCCTAGACGAATGATCCAGAGACGTGAGTTCAAATCGGCAGCTGGGGAATTTAAATTCAGTTAATTAAATAAAATCTGGAATAAAAAGCTAATATCAGTAATGGTAACCATGAAACTATCGGATTGTCGTAAAAACCCATCTGGTTCACTAATGTCCTTTTAGGGAAGGAAATCTGCCGTCCTTACCTGGTCTAGCCTATATGTGACTCCAGACCCACAGCAATGTGGTTGACTCTTAACTGCCCTCTCAAATGGCCTAGCAAGCCACTCAGTTGTAACAAACCGCTACGAAACACAATAATAAGAATAAAACCGGATGGCCCACCCGGCATCGACCTCGGCACTGGCTACAGACACGGCAACGGCACACCCAGCCCAGTCAACTCTGCAAAGTCCTCCTCACCAACATCTGGGGACTTGTGCCAAAATTGGGACAGCTGTCCCACAGACTAATCAAGCAACAGCCTGACATAGTCATACTCACAGAATCATACCTTTCAGCCAATGTCCCAAACTCCTCCATCACCATCCCTGAGTATGTCCTGTCCCACCAGCAGGACAGGATCAAGGGCAATTTGGCACATTGGATCCAAAATTGGCTTAGTGGCAGGAGGCAGAGGGTGATGGTCGAAGGTTGTTTTTGTGACTGGAAGCCTGTGTCCAGAGGTGTACCGCAGGGATTGGTGCTGGGTCCTTTGCTGTTTGTAGTGTACATTAATGATTTAGATATGAATGTAGGAGGTATGATCATTAAGTTCGCAGATGACACGAAAATTGGTGGAGTGGGAAATAGCGAGGAGGGAAACCTCAGGCTACAGGACGATATAGACGGGTTGGTCAGATGGGCAGAACAGTGGCAAATGGAATTTAACCCTGAAAAGTGTGAGGTGATGCATTTTGGGAGGACTAACAAGGCAAGGGAGTACACAATGAATGGTAGGATCCTAGGGAGGACAGAGGATCAGAGGGACCTTGGTGTGCATGTACATAGATCCCTGAAGGCAGCAGGACAGGTAGATAAGGTGGTTAAAAAGGCATATGGGATACTTGCCTTCATTAGCCGAGGAATAGAATATAAGAGCAGGGAGGTTATGATGGAGTTGTACAAAACGCTAGTTAGGCCACAGCTGGAATACTGTGTGCAGTTCTGGTCGCCACACTATAGGAAGGATGTGATTGCATTGGAGAGGGTGCAGAGGAGATTCACCAGGATGTTACCTGGGCTGGAGCGCTCCAGCTATGAAGAGAGACTGGACAGGCTGGGGTTGTTTTCCTTCGAGCAGAGAAGGCTGAGGGGGGACCTGATTGAGGTGTACAAAATTATGAGGGGCATAGATAGGGTAGATAGAAAGGAACTTTTCCCCTTAGTAGAGGGGTCAATAACCAGGGGGCATAGTTTCAAGGTAAGGGGCAGGAGTTTTAGAGGGGATTTGAGGAAAAACTTTTTCACCCAGAGGGTGGTTGGCATCTGGAACTCACTGCCTGAAAGGGTGGTAGAGGCAGGAACCCTCACAACATTCAAGAAGCATTTAGTTGAGCACTTGAAATGCCATAGCATACAAGGCTATGGACCAAGTGCTGGAAAATGGGATTAGAATAGATAGGGCTTGATGGCCGGTGCGGACACGATGGGCTGAAGGGCCTCTTTCTGTGCTGTATAAATCTATGACTCTATGACAGACCCACCAGGGGTGGTGGCACAGTGGTATACAGTCGGGAAGGAGTGGCCCTGGGAGTCCTCAACATTGGCTCCGGACCCCATGAAGTCTCATGGCTTCAGGTCAAGCATGGGCAAGGAAACCTCCTGCTAATTACCACCTACTGTCCTCCCTCAGCTGATGAATCAGTACTCCTCCATGTTGAACACCACTTGGAAGAAGCACTGAGGGTAGCAAGAGTACAGAATTTACTCTGGGTGGGGGACTTCAATGTCCATCACCAAGAGTGGCTTGGTAGCACCACTACTGACCGAGCTGGCCGAGTCCCGAAAGACATAGCTGCCAGTCTGGGCCTGCGACAGGTGTTGAGAGAACCAACACGAGGGAAAAACCTACTTGACCTCATCCTCACCAATCTACCTGTCGCAGATGCATCTGTCCTTGACAGTATTGGTAGCAGTCATTGTGGAGATGAAGTCCTGTCTTCACACTGAGGACACCCTCCATCGTGTTGTGTGGCACTACCACCGTGCTAAATGGGATAGATTCAGAACAGATCTAGCAGCTCAAAACTGGGCATCCATGAGGCGCTGTGGGCCATCAGCAGCAGCAGAATTGTATTCCACCACAATCTGTAACCTCATGGCCAGGGGATCAACCCTGGTTCAATAAGGAGTGTAAAAGAGCATGCCAGGAGCAGCACCAGGCGTACCTAAAAATGAGGTGCCAACCTGGGGAAGCTGCAACACAGGACTACATGCATGCTAAAAAGTGGAAGCAGCATTCTATAGACAGGGCTAAGAGATCCCACAATCAACAGATCAGATCAAAGCTCTGCAGTCCTGCCACATCCAGTCATGAATGGTGGTGGACCATTAAACAACTAAAGGGAGGAGGAGGCTCCATGAATATCGCCATCCTCAATGATGGTGGAGCCCAGCACGTGAGTGCAAAAGACAAGGCTGAAGCGTTTGCAATCATCTTCAGCCAGACGTGCCGAGTGGATGATCCGTATCAGCCTACTCCTGAGGTCCCCACCATCACAGAAGCCAGTCTTCAGCCAATTCGATTCACTCCACGTGATATCAAGAAATGGCTGAGCGCACTGGATACAGCAAAGGCTATGGGCCCCGACAACATTCCAGCTATTGCGCTGAAGACTTGTGCTCCAAAACTAGCCGCGCCTCTAGCCAAGCTGTTCCAGTACAGCTACAACACTGGCATCTATCCGACAATGTGGAAATCTGTCCAGGTATGTCCTGTCCACAAAAAGTAGGACAAATCCAATCCGACCAATTACCGCCCCATCAGTCTACTCTTAATCATTAGCAAAGTGATGGAAGGTGTCATTGACAGTGCTATCAAGCAGCACTTACTCACCAATAACCTGCTCACTGATGCCCAGTTTGGGTTCCGCCAAGACCACTCAGCTCCCGACCTCATTACAGCCTTGGTCCAAACATGGACAAAGGAGCTGAATTCCAGAGGTGAGGCGAGAGTAACTGCCCTTGATATCAAGGCAGCATTTGACCGAGTGTGGCATGAAGGAGCCCTAGTAAAACTGAAGTCAATGGCAATTGGGGGGAAAACTCTCCACTGGCTGGAGTCATATCTAGCACAAAGGAAGATGGTTGTGGTGGTTGAAGGTCAATCATCACAGCCCCAGGACATCGCTGCAGGAGTTCCTCAGGGCACTGTCCTAGGCCCAACCATCTTCACCTGCTTCATCAATGACTTTCCCTCCAACATAAGGTCAGAAATGGGGATGTTCGCTGATGACTGCACAGTGTTCAGTGCCATTCGCAACTCCTCAGATAATGAAGCAGTCCATGCCCACATGCAGCAAGACCTGGACGACGTTCAGGCTTGGGCTGAAGTGGCAGTTAACATTCGCGCCACAGAAGTGCCAGGCAGTGACTATCTCCAACAAAAATGAGAAGTCGCACAACACCAGGTTATAGTCCAACAGATTTATTTAAAATTACAAGCTTTCGGAGCTGTCGCTCCTTCTTCAGGTAGGGTAGCTGTGAGAGAATCTCCCAGAATTCACAATATAAACACAGAAAAAATGTATTCAAATCTAGGGAAAGATTTGAATACATTTTTTCTGTGTTTATATTGTGAATTCTGGGAGATTCTCTCACAGCTACCCTACCTGAAGAAGGAGCGACAGCTCCGAAAGCTTGTAATTTTAAATAAATCTGTTGGACTATAACCTGGTGTTGTGCGACTTCTCATTTTTGTCCACCCCAGTCCAACGCCGGCATCTCCACATCATTATCTCCAACAAGCAAGCGTCTAACCACCGCCCCTTGACATTCAATGGCATTACCATCACCGAATCCCCCACTATCAACATCCTGGGGGTCACCAGTGACCAGAAACTTAACTGGACCAGCCACATAAATACTGTGGCAACAAGAGCAGGTCAGAGGCTAGGTATTCTGCGGCGAGTGTCTCACCTCCTGACTTACCAAAGCCTTTCCACCATCTACAAGCAACAAGTCACTGGGTCAAAATCCTGGCACTCCCTCCCTAACAGCACTGTGGGAGTACCTTCACCACACGGACTGCAGCGGTTCAAGAAGGCGGCTCACCACCACCTTCTCATGGGCAATTAGGGATGGGCAATAAATGTTGGCCTTGCCAGCGACGCCCACATCCCATTTACGAATTTAAAAAAAAAAATTCCAGTAGATCTCTTCTGAACCCTTTCTAAGGCCTTGACATCCTTCCTAAAGTGTGATGCCCAGAATTGAACATAATACTCCAGCTGAGGCCTAACCAGTGTTTTATAAAGGTTTAGCACAACTTCCTTGCTTTTGTACTCTATTCCTCTATTAATAAAGTCAAGGATTCCATTTGCTTTTTTAACAGCCTTCTCAACTTGTCCTGCTGCCTTCAAGGATTTGTGTACATACACTCCCAGATCTCTCTGTTCCTGCACCCCCTTTAAAATTGTACCATTTAGTTTATATTGCCTCTCCTAATTCTTCCTACCAAAATGTATCGCTTCACACTTCTCTTTGTTAAATGTCATCTGCCATGTGTCTGCCCATTTCACCAGTTTGTCTATGTCCTCCTAAAGTCTGTTACTATCCTCTTCATTGTTTACTACATTTCTGAGTTTTATGTCATCTGCAAAGTTTGAAATTATGCACTGTATAACAAAGTCCAAGTCACTAATATATATCAAAAAGAGCAGTGGTCCTAATACCGACCCTTGGGGGACACCACTGTATACCTCCCTCCAGTCTGAAAACCAACCATTCACCTCTACTTTCTACTTCCTGTCCCTTAGCCAATTTTGTATTCACGCTGACACTGTCCCTTTAATCCCATGGGCTTTAATTTTGCTAACAGGGCCCCAGCTGTTTACATTATATATTAATGATTTGGACGAAGGGATTAATTGTAATATCTCCAAATTTGCGGATGACACTAAATTGGGAGGCAGTGTGAACAATGAGGAGGATGCTAGGAGGCTACAGAGTGACTTGGACAGGTTGGGTGAATGGGCAAATGTATGGCAGATGAAGTACAATGTGGATAAATGTGAGGTTATCCACTTTGGTGGTAAAAATAGGGAGGCAGACTATTACCTGAATGGTGGCAGATTAGGGAAAGGGGAGGTGCAACGAGACCTGGGCGTCATGGTACATCAGTCACTGAAGGTGGGAAGGCAAGTGCAGCAGGCAGTCAAGAAAGCAAATGGCATGATGGCCTTCATAGCAAGGGGATTTGAGTACAGGAGTAGGGAGGTGATGCTACAGTTGTACAGGGCCTTGGTGAGGCCACACCTGGAGTATTGTGTGCAGTTTTGGTCTCCTAACTTGAGGAAGGACATTCTTGCTATTGAGGGAGTGCAACGAAGGTTCACTAGATTGATTCCTGGGATGGCCAGACTGACATATCAAGAAAGACTGGATCAACTGAACTTGTATCCTCTGGAGTTCAGAAGAATGAGGGGGGATCTTATAGAGATGTTTAAAATCCTGACTGGTTTAGACAAATTAGATGCGGGCAGAATGTTTCCAATGTTCGGGAAAACTAAAACCAGGGGTCACAGTCTAAGGATAAAGGGGAAGCCATTTAAGACTGAGATGAGGAGGAACTTCTTCACCCAGAGAGTGGTGAATCTGTGGAATTCTCGACCACAGAAGGTTGTTGAGGCCAGTTCGCTAAATATATTCAAAAGGGAGTTAGATATAATACTCACAACTAGGGGGATCAAGGGGTATGGCGAGAAAGCAGGAATGGGGTACTGAGGTAGCATGTTCAGCCATGAACGCATTGAATGGCGGTGCAGGCTCGAAGGACTGAATGGTCTACTCCTGCACCTATTTTCTATGTTTCTATGTTTCTATGTGGTACTTTGTCAAACACATTTTGAAAGTCCATATACATAACATCAACTGCACTACCCTCATCAAAGAACTCGATCAAGTTAGTCAAACATGATTTGCCTTTAACAAATCCGTGCTGGCTTTCATTTATTAGCTCATACTTTTCCAATTGCCAATTAATTTTGTCCTAGATTATTGTCTCTAAAAGTTTTCCCACCAACATTAGGCTGACTGGCCTATAGTTGCCGAGTTTATCCCTCTTCCCCTTTTTTAAATAGGGGTGTAACATTTGCAATCCTCCAGTCTTCTGACACCTCCCCTATATCCAAGGAGGATTGGAAGATTGTGGCCAGAGCCACTGCAATTTCCACTCTTACTTCCCTCAGTAACCTAGGATGCATCCCATCTGGACCGGGTGACTTTTCTACTTTGAGGACTGCCAACCTTTTAAGTACCTCCTCTTTATCTATTTTTATCCTATCCAATATAATTACTGTCTCCTTTACTGTGACATTGGCAGCATCCTCTTCTCTAATGAAGACAGATGCAAAGTACTCATTTAGTACCTCAGCCATGCACTCTACCTCCACAAGAATATCTCCTTTTTGGTCCCTAATCAGCCCCACCCTTCCTTTGACTACCCTTTAACTATTTGTGTTTGTAAAGACATTTGGGTTCCCCTTTATGTTAGCCACTAATCTATTCTCATACTCTCTCTTTCCCCTCTTATTCCCTTTTTTAAATCTCCTCTGTACTTTCTATATTTAGCTTGGTTCTCTACGGTATTGTGAACTTACAATTGTCATAAGCCTCCATTTTATAGCCCTGAAATTCCTGTGGCCCATTCCGCCGTCGTAAATACAGCAGAGCAGAATCCCAGGCCATCCTAGCCCCAGGCCAGAGACCGTATCCAAAATCCCGGAGACAGTTATTTGGGGTGAACCACCAATGGTGCCTTCCCCGGCCTTGTAAGGTCTTGCTAAAGCGCTTGAGACCCAACTAAGCCAGAGAAAAACACATTTTTTGTAAGTCTTTGGCTCCAGTTGGAGTCACTCGGCTGCTCGAGAAGGTAATTGATCTATTTCAGGATCTATGACCTTACTTGTAATAATCATTTGGGACCTTCCCAGGGCAGCAAACCAGGTATCAACTGGTATGAGTTCTGATTCGGCCTTTCAAAGGTCTAAAAGAAACAATTTCCCAGCAAAACCCAGAAATTCCCCTCTCGACCCCTTGACATGAAGGTGCAGGTGGAAGATTCGTCCCTGTGGCCCACCCTGACCAGAATTTAGACTAGGTCTGGTCCACATTCCAAGCCCACCAGGTGGAAGTCAGATTTACACCCTCTCCCAACCCACAAATTTCAGGGTCAATATGTCAAAACATTTCCATAACAAGCCCAAATAATTCTTCAAATGCTTTTTCCCTATTTTTTTTGCTAACCACAATAAGGTCAATTCCGTGCTGGTTTGCACCTTGCTTGAAATGAAAATAAAAATCAGAAGAGATGTAAAACAGGCTGCCGATTCGCTATCAACTGTTTTACACTGTTGTACAAAGTCAAAATTATCCTCACAGAGATGATTTGCAGCTTTGGAAACAGGCCATAGGCCTTTACTTTTAGAAAAGTTTTGTGATTAAACATGCTATTAGCTGCATTTAAAAGGGGATTAGAGGGGTATTAGTGCCACCAGATCCAAGCATGGGAGTCTCGCACAGCCAGCAGTAACCCCAGTTTAACCTGGGCCTTCCCAGTGGCCGGCCTAAATGAATCCAGCCAGCTAACTCTGGGGTTACTTCTGGCTACGTGAGACCGGCGTGTCAGAAGCCTTTGGCACCAGCACCCTACTTAACCCAATATAAAATCAGCCACTGCTTCAGGCCATCTGAAATATGTGTCTTTTCATAAAGTTCAATAATGCATAATTGATTTTACCCATTGCAAAATAAAGGTTCTACTAATTTTAATAAATTAAAATGGTGTACACAACAGTCAATAATTATCTCCGACAAAAGTTTTTTTTTCAGTCATAATAATCAATAATAACTGTTACCTTTCCTTTCAGATTGCTTTTTTCTTAATTTGATATTGTGGTATTTAATATAAGCTACATAATTAAATGCTGACTGGTTTTTAATTATTACACTGCCTCATTAGAACTGGTGTATGAAGAGAAGAGTACAGTCCACCTACCTGCAGCTGCTTACTGACAAACATGCCCCAGAGCACTACAGGTATCATTCTTTATAAAGTTTGATCGTTCTGACTATTGTGTATAACTAAAACATTTTTAATAGAACCTTATGGAAGTTCTCAGATGATTTTGAATTGATGAGAAGTTTGCATCACACATTATATTGAGATCATTTTGATATGAACTCATACAATCTGAATTAACATTTGTATTTATACTGTGTTTTTTCATGTGTTGCATGTAGCAAAATTGTTCCAAATATTTTTCCTCAAACTAAAGTGCCGATACAAACAGAAGATAAACAAACCATGGCAATTCATTTTTAAAGATACTGCTGTGAATACCTTAAATCTGCAACATTTAATGAATACATTTTTATTTTGTTTGTTCTCTGGATGTGAGCGCCACTGCCATGGCTGTATTTATTGCCCATTCCTAGTTGTCCTGAGAAGGTGGTGCAACTTCTTCTTTGTAGCAATTGTTTTTACAACTCAATCGCTTGCTCGGCCATTTCAAATGGCATTAAGAGTCAACAGGGTAGATCCTGACCTTGTGTGATAGTGTAAAATGGGTGATAGCGAGTTGGCAGCCTCTTTTACATCTCTCCTGATTTTTATTTCCATTGTCTTCAAAGTTTCAAAAAGTAATTACTTTATTTCATGAATCATGGGAAGTCACTGTCGCCTTATGAGCAGCAACCCCAACTGCACCATCATCCTCTCTTGCCGATCTTCCTGCCCAGCAAGCCCACTGGGGATGAACATCACCAATGTCCTTCTTGACTCGTTGCCCCCACCCACCACTGCTCCCTTGGACTTTGCCAGCCGATCAACAGCCACTCTCCGTGTTTCCCCCCATAATGTCCATTCACTTGTTAACAAGGCCCTTACCATCCAGAGCTATATTGTGGATGATAGCATTGACATCCCAGCTTTGAATGAAACTTGATTCATGGGTAGCAACACCTTGCCCCTTACAGAAGTCTCCCCACCTAGCCCAACCCAAACTTCCATAATGGGGATGTGGCCCTTATCATCAATTCACAAGTTAGCCTCTCCCCTTACTCCTCTGGTCCCTTCA
This sequence comes from Squalus acanthias, assembly GCA_030390025.1. Lineage (NCBI taxonomy): Eukaryota > Metazoa > Chordata > Chondrichthyes > Squaliformes > Squalidae > Squalus > Squalus acanthias. The sequence goes on from CM059429.1 coordinate 35,660,480, forward strand.
ACCACCTCACCTTGTTCCACCCTTCTCACTTCTCCATCAAAATCTGCATTATCTACCGCACCCCAAATCCCCACCCCAAGTTTCTCACCAAAATATCCTCCCTCCTTTCTTCACTCAGCCTCTACACTAAGCAACTCCTCAATCTTCATGATTTCAATCTCCATCTCAGCTTCCCCTGCTAGTTCTCATTTGAATTCACTGTACTTCTGTCCACCCTAAACCCTTCCTTCCATATAAACTCTCTTGCCCATATTCATTGCCACCATCTTGACCATGCTATCGCCCATGGTCTCAATCACAGACAAGACCTACATACATAAAAATACAAAGAAGTTACAACATCGAAATGGGCCATTTGGCCCAACAAGTCTGTGTCAGCGTTTATCCTCCATGCAAGCAAATAGTTCTAAACACATTTATCCACCCTATTCCATATCCTTTCAACTCTTCTTCCTTCATTCATCTATCTGATCTCATGTTGAATTTTGACATCGTTTCTGCCTCAACCAATAACCCTGTAACCTCCTTGAACCCGACAACCCCCTCCTTCAAACTCTCTGTTGCTCTGTATCTGTCCTCTTAGGCATCCCTGCTCCCTTTGCCCCACCATCTATATTGCACATTTTTCTTTGTACTTTCTCAATGGTTTTCTTCTATACACTTCAACAAAAGTATTCAAACAATTACATTATTATGGTAGTTTGCTAAATAGTGCAGGAATGCAATCTGTTAAGTGTGCATTGATTGTGTTTTTTTTAAAGAGGCCAGATCAGTGGAGCAAACTTAAATGCATGATAGCAGTAATTTACAGGTAAAGTCTACCTTCATCCTTGTGCCTCTTGCCAGACAGAAAGAGCTGAATTTTCTTCACAGTGCAGGTTATAGGGTCATGTTTTGAAATCATCAAGCCGATGTAATCAATCCCAGTTGCGCTTTGTTTTTATTTATATCTATTTCTTCCGCATTATCTTTTGTTTGGTTTTGTCTGGTTTTTATCCATTCAGTCCTGCTATCTTGTTCTTTCCCCACTGTCTTTAAAAAACAATCATCAATCCACTTACAGCTCCAGTAGAGTAAATTTTCCATTCTCTGTGTCAATTTGGAGCTATGGGCTTCCTTTTCACTAGCACTGCCAAATCATGATGGCCTTTCTCTAATTAAGGGCTGAGAGCAAAATGAAAGTTATGTATCTTGTCAGTCTCTTGAGCCCCAGACATTTGATTGCACATGATTTACTCGGTCAGGTGGATCCTGTTTGTTTGTTTTTAATTTCAGTGAGCTAGCGGAGAATATTCTTTGCATTTCATTGATGGCTGAATGTGCACTTAAAATAATTGCTTTGAAATTAGGAAAAGTTAATTTCTATTTAATAAGGAGCCTAGCATTTGGCAGCATGAATCTCAAATAAAAAGCAAAGCATTTGGTAACAATTGGTTTGTCTGATTGTGACAAGACTGTTCTATAATCTATATTTCTGGCCAAATTCCTGTGCCCTCTTCTGGCCTTCAAATGCTCCACAGCTGATTTCTATGGTTTTCCTGCAGTAAGAATGTTTCAACTGGCATAGACCTGTTGAGCCAAATGGCCTGTTTCTGTGCTTTCAATTCTATGTAATTTTGAAATTGGGTCAAGGAATACTAAATCAGTAGATTAGTGCACTTAATTATTTCCCTGCCCAAATCATTATGAATTCCAAATTTTCCTTTCAACAGTGGGGAACCTTGAAACAGAAATCTTTAACCACAAAAGTGGATTTCTTAACTATAACCAATCTATACTCTGTAAATACTTCACATTTCCCAGATTAATTTCCACAGCAGCTAAAACTTATATAAATAGCTTATTAGAACATGGACTGGTTTATTACAGGTGGCTACAGGAGCAGACACTGAAAGAAAATGTAAAAGGGAATGGCGAAGTATTTGAAAAGGAAGAATATAAAAGAATAAAGGGAAAGGGAGATGGGATTAGACAGTACCGCTCCAGCTATAGAGCTCACAAAGGCATGATGGGACAAATTTCTTGGATTTAAAAAAAAACAAAGAATTCCTCTGCTCTTCTGAAGAAACAGGGTCATGGTTCCAAAGGCACTATTTGCCTTCCACTATCTCACCTAAGTGACTATTCAACATGTGAGTCTAAAAAGTGTATGTCAGCAGCCTATTTGATTGTACAGGGCTGACATCCAAGCCCAAACCTCTTCTCACCCAACATCCACTTTCAGCAAAGTTCACTCAATAAAGATCAGAACTGGAAACCTTTGCTGTTTTGCCCCTCCCTAACCTAGGCGCACTGAGGTCAATTGTAGTGCCTCTCCTGCCACCCCAGCTAGATCAGCTAACTCAGCACAGACCAGGGATTGACTATAGGACCTTCTGAGCTGTGTGGTTCAGCTAGGTATTTCTTTTACCAACTAGGCCATAAACAGATGTTAATAACATACCCTGGACATAATATGGATGTAGTATATTTGGATTTCCAAAAGGCATTCGATAAGGTGCCACATAAAAGGTTGTTAAGGAAGATAAGGGCACATGGGGTTGGGGTAATGTATTAGCATGGATAAAGGATTGATTAACAGACAGAAAACAAAGAGTAGGGATAAACGGGTCATTTTCAGATTGGCAGGCTGTAACTAGTGCCGCAAGGATCAGTGCTTGGGCCTCAGCTATTTACAATCTATATTAATGACTTAGATGAAGGGACTGAGTGCAATGTATCCAAGTTTGCTGACGATACAAAGCTAGATGGAAAAGTAAGATTTGAGGATACAAAGCGCCTGCAAAGGGATATCGACAGGTTAAGTGAGTGGGCAATAAGGTGGCAGATGGAGTATAATGTGGGGAAATGTGAGGTTATTCACTTTGGTGGGAAGAATAGAAAAACAGAATATTTTTTAAATGGTGAGAAACTATTAAATGTTGGTGTTCAGAGAGATTTAGGTGTCCTAGTACAAGAAACACAGAGTTAGCATGCAGGTACAGCAAGCAATTAGGAATGCAAATGGCATGTTGGCCTTTATTGTTGGAGCACAAGAGTAAGGAAGTCTTGCCACATTTGTACAGGGCTCTGGTGAGACCACACCAGGAGTACTGTGCTAAGTTTTGGTCTTTTTTAAGGAAGGATATACTTGCCTTAGAGGGGGTGAAACAAAGGTTCACTAGATTGATCCCTGGGATGAGAGGGTTGTGCTATGAGGAGAGATTGAGTAGATTGGGCCTATACTCTCTGGAATTTAGAAGAATGAAGGGTGATCCCATTGAAACATATAAGATTCTGAGGGTGATTGACAGGATAAATGCTGAGAGATTGTTTCCCCTGGCTGGAGAGTCTGGAACTAGAGGGCATAGTCTCAGGATAAGGGGCTGATCTTTTAAGACTGAGATGAGGAAAAATTTCTTCACTCAGAGGGTTGTGAATCTCTGGAATTCTCTACCCCAAAGTGCTGTGGATGCTCAGTCATTGAGTATATTCAAGGCTGAGATAGATAGATTTTTGGATGCTGAGACAGATGGACGCTAGAGGAATCAAGGGATATGGGGGTAGGGCAAGAAAGTGGAGTTGAGGTCAAAGATCAGCCATGATCTTATTGAATGGCTGAGCAGACTCGAAGGGCCATATGGCCTACTCCTGCTCCTTATTCTTATGTTCTTGTATAGATTTATGAGAATGAGTTGTGTATCTTGCAAGTGGTAACCTTCCTTTTTATTTTAACAGGGTTATTGGGAGTGTTTCCCAGTTTGATGAATTTGGAAAGGTATTCCATTGTCCTAAAAGAGCTCCAATGAATCCAGTTGAAAAGTGTTCGGTGTGGTGATTTCAAATTCAGATATTTTAATCTAAACAGCTGTGTTATTTTTTTGTTAATGTTTAGTAAAATGTGGCCAGTTGTTTTTATTTTCTTGATTGCATTTTTAATTTCTTAAATAAAAGCAGCTGAATTCTTCTAAATGTATTAAGAACAGCAAAATGTCATTACTTTTATTATTCACCTGCTATGATCATCTTTGTGTAAGAGGTCCTTGTATGGTTTGTTCAAATAAGAACCTTTTTCTTTTCACCATGCCTTGTTACCAGTCTTAAACTACTTTAAGAGATCAATATGTTTCTTCATGATTGCGCTGTACTTCATGTTACCATAGCAAAATCGTGTTTCAATGTATGGCTATCATTAAAAATCAAGCAGGATGTTTTAGACTGGTTGAATATTTGTGCACTTTACTAAAAGCTTAACAGAAGATGTCTTGTAAATAAAATAAAATGTATATAAAGAAGTAATCAACAGTTTCTTTTTCTTTAAACCCATAGCAGAAAGCAGAATAAGATGCACTGAATTACTTGAACTTTTTAATTATGTGATACCCAGTAAAACAAAGGTTATTCAACTTTCATGATGAAATAAAAAATATGGCTAGATATGATTTGTATTTTTTAAATCTAATGCTGTAGGTATCTCAACTATTCTGGTCTTTACACATGCTGTCAAACAGTATCTTTTGTCATTTGAAAAATTGTATTGTGCCTCTATTTATGCACCGCTTTGAAATTAGATCATGGCTGTGGATAAGTATTGGCTGTGGATAGTGTAAGAAAGCTGGGTTTCGATATCCTGACAAATACATGGCAAGGAACCAGATGAATCCTTAATACCCTCCTTTAACTCCTCACTAAGGAGCCATCTGGGGTTTTACCTCTCAGCGTAGATCATGGGATGAAATAAGCTTGACTTGGTTTGCCGAACTGTCTTAAATTTAACCCAGTTCAGATCAATATGACTTTAATTTACTAACCCTTGGTCAACCCTGCTGCATGAGTGAATTAACTCTTTTAAGGAAGTAGCCAGACCACAAGTCATGCACAAAGCACTATTTATTGGTTGCAAATCACAACTTAAATTTAAAGTTGGGTACACAAGCACTTAATAGACATCCATAAATATAATCAGAGTTACCTAGTAGTTGAGTAGCAAATCATTAATGGACATAGTTAGTTAACAAAACGAGTAGCAAAGGTTACGCAGGCAATTCAGTGCATCACTGTAAGTCATCACTAGCAGTGACCAGAGTCTGAGGTTATAAATTGGTTACTTTAAGAGTAATTCCTTAGAAAGCTGATAAGTTAACAGCTTTGAAAAGCCAGTCTATCAAATAGCTCAACTCTACATGTGTGATGACCAACGTTTAGAAATGACACAACCTCATCCTCATGATCGGTGTGGTTGTGTCAATCTCCTTCCTTTCCTGGGACACGGCCGTTAGCTTCTGGAGCCCTTCGTGGTGGGGTGTCTTTCTGGGTGGTGGAGGTTGCGGGTTTGAGAGGTGCTGTTTAAGAAGCCTTGGCAAGTTGCTCCAGTGCATCCTGTAGCTAGTACTCACTGCAGCCGTGGTATGCCAGTGGTGAATGTTTTGGCTAGTGGGTGAAGTGCTGATCACATGGACTGCTTTGTCCTAGATGGTGTCGAGCTTCATGAGTGTTGATGCACCTGCACCCATCCAAACAAGAGAGCATTCCATCACACCCTTGATTTGTGTCTTGTAGATGGTGGAAAGGCATTGGGGAGTTTGGAGGTGAGCCACTTGCCACAGAATACCCAGCCTCTGACCTGCTCTAGTAGCCATGGCATTTATGTTGTTGGTCCAGTCGAGTTTCTGGGTGTTGAGAGCGAGGTTATAACAGATCTGGGTGAGAGTTTTATCATAGGCAGATGGTGAGAGTATTAGGATTTGAGAAGAAAGGGGGATGTAGGTTGTAAGGAAGACAAGGTGATGTGGGTGAGCTTATATCAGATTGCCTCAGCCTGCCCTCCTGCCAATTGTCTCACCCAGCTTATACCTCAGTGGTTAATCTCTCCAAAGTTCTCCTTATCTTACTCACCTCTTCCACTACTGGACAGCGGGGGAAATTAATTTGAAGGAGAGGGAGCTATGGGAATTGAGATGAAGTTTGAAATGATGAAATAGGGGCAATACATGACCAGGGTTTTAAATTAAAAGCATGAGATAGAAAAGTATGCGGAACTCTAAGGAGGTGAGGTACTGGAGAACTGGGGGGATAGGGCAGGTGGTGAAAAATATAGCCAAGTTAGGAAGCTTCTGTAAAGGGAAGGAGAGACTGCCTGTAAGCCATGTTTCTATCGGTGTCAGGATGTAAATCCAATCATCCATGATGTGGTTGTGGATGACTTGGATTTTGTTTCCAAGTGAGCAAATATTCCAGAGGGGAAAACAGACAGAGGAGCTAATTATTGAACTGTTGGCGCTGTCCGGGAGCGCAGTAGTGGAAGAGGTGAGTAAGATAAGGAGAATTTTGGAGAGATTAACCACTGAGGTACAGGCTGGGTGAGACAATTGGCAGGAGGGCAGGCTGAGGCAATTAGGATTGCTGCTCTTAAAGAGGCAGTGACATATGCCACAGTGGTCCTGGTAGAGAATGCTAAGGAAGACAGCTAGAGAAGTCATGGGCTTCATCGGGATTCTACGTTGAGATGGTGGCAGGAGAGAAGATAGGCTGAGAAGTAATGGCCCGTAATTTGCGGTTAGCGGCGAAGTAAAGGCATTCGTCGCTGGTCCTGAAGTAAGCATCCCACAAAGATCTCGTGATCTCTGTGCCGAGAAGTTCGGCTTTTCCGACGTGCAGTTGAAATCAACGTAGTATAGTGGGAATCCCATAGTGCGAGCTGCTGTGATGTCAACAAGCTGTCTAAGCAGCCAATCGCTATGCAGAATTCTCAGACAGGGAACCCGGAAATAGAAAGCACTAATAATCAATCACTTTTTCAAAAAAACTTTACAGAGAGCAAAATAAAGATTGGGACATACACACTGGGTTAAGGTAGAAGCTGAAATATCATGAACAAACTTTAAACATTTTTTAAATTAATTTTAAAATCTAATAATTTTTAACATAATGGAAAAATTTGACATTCCACCAATATAAAATTAGTTTTTCAGGGCCCGAATGGTTGTTTATCAGTACTTATTACGCTGTTAAAAACCCAGTTACACCTCATTTGAATGAGTCTAACTTTTTATGGAGTTTCTAACAGCGATGTTTGTTCGGAAAAGGAGAAGTTTTCGTCAGATCAGTGAGTTCACTGATTGCCGGTTCATGGTGCGGGGGCAGGTTAGCGAGGGGGCACAGTGCAGGAGCAGCAGTGAATGACAGACCGCAACTTCCGGATTTCAGCGTCAGGATGCGCATGCGCTAAATCCTGAAGCTGCGGTCAGTTTCAAAGACGCAATGACAGCCAACGCTGCCAGTCCGCCGTCATCAGGACCGCAAGTTCTGGGCCCATGTCTTTCCCACTGGCACTGACTGGCAACTCCCTCACCCCCAGGCCAGCAGAACAGTGTCCAGGTCTTGATTCAAGGAACTCTTCACCTGTGGCATCATTGTCATCAGATCCCCAGGTTGTGTGATGGCTGTTGAATTCCCAACCCATATTGAATTGGCTATAGAATTGGTAAAAGCTAGTTTGGGACTTGTGTCGGTTTATAAACATTAGCAATTGTAACCGACTCTCGTTGTGGTGGCGTATGGTGCAGAAGAGTTCAAATCCAAGGAACAGTTGTTTCAGAGTTAATGTTTCACCAACTTATATTGCTAACTTATATCCAGAAATGTGTTATTTTGATGCTTTATCATTATCTGCAACATTTGTTGAAGGGTCCCCACCCTCAGATGGCCAGTGCCTGTCCTCTCCCCAGTTGCTGGCTGCTGTGTTTCCAGCTTTTACTGCTTTAGTTTCCTCCTCATGTCGAACAAAAGTGAGTGCGGTTGAAGCAGAAACGCCAGTGGATCGGCAGAGATTTAAATTAAATTCCAGAACCATGAAACGTTGCTGACGGCTCGCCTCAGGAATGGAGCGCGGTGGGGTTTGAGCGTCATCGATCGACAGCTGGGCGAGCAAATCAGAATGCGAGTTGGTGCAGGGGGCGGGCCCCAGCGCACGGTGTTCCGGCCAATAGGCGCGGAGCGGAGGCGCCCAGCTCGCCTCTGAATGAGGGACTAAGGCAAAGGGCCTGGGCGCAGGTAAGTTAGTGGGAAAAAAATGTGCGGCTCACCGCTGCTTCACAACCGGCTGGCTGGAGGCAGGAATTCCAGGCTTTCCGCTCAGTCCGCTGCAAGGACCTCCGGGTTCCCGAGTCACCGGCACGCTAAACAGTTGTCAGAATATAGGTCTGGGCCTAGAGCAGCAAGCGTCAAACACGCTGTGCTTTTTGTTCCTGGCTGCTTTCGGGGATCGGACCCCTCTCCCCTCGCAGTCAAATGAAATCTCCGATCTGTTCTTCGCCTGTTTGTTGCTCGAGCGGGAGGCATGAGTGGAAAAAAACCTGCTTGAGGTTTGAAAATGTGGCAATCTACAGAGCTATGTTAGAACAAAAGTGCAAACGAGTAAAGTACAATACATGCCAGAACTCATGCACCCTCTTTTGTCACTAGAGGTAGTAAGTGCTCCTGCTTCCACTTGAGCGGCCAACTTTGGGACTTACCTGAAGTCGCAGTCATTTCTTGATCTATGGGTATCCTACCTATATCCTTAACCAATCATTGAATTCTTTGAAGAAACAACAAAGAGTAGACAAGGGCAATACAGTGCATGATGTATGCATGTACTGTCAGGAGATCTTCGATAGGGTGCCACATAGAGTCGTCAATGGTCAGGGAATGTGGGGTCAGGTAGCAAAATGCATTGGAAGATGGCTAGAAAATGGAGAGCAGCAACTAAGGGAGGATTTTTGGACAAATGGAAAGTAAGTTCTGGCAGGGATTTGTGTTGGGAACACTTATTCACCAAATACATAACAGATTTGGACTCAGAAATTGGATGTATGGTGTCACAAATTGCAGATAATACCAAATTGGGAATATGGAGGACTGCACCAAAATACAGGAAGACTTAAAACAGGCTTGCAGAATGGGTAGATAAATGACGAATGAAATTCAAGATAGTGAGGTGATTCATTTTGGTAGGAGGAATAAGGAGACCACTTATTCCTTGGAAGGGAAGAAGCACAACGAGGTAGAGGAGCAAAGAGATCCGGGAATACAGGTACATAAATCACTGAAAGTAGCAGCACAAGTTAATAAGGCTATAAAGCATGCAAACAAAGTTCTGGTGTTCATTTTTTCGAGGAATATATACAAAAGAAGGGAGGTAATGTATAAATTTATATAGAATATTGGTTCAACCACACTTTGAGTGCAGTTTATGGTCTCCATACTACAAAAGGGATATTGAAGCTCTGGGGAAAGTACACAGAACATTTACAAGAATGTTACCAGAATTGAGAGGATGCAACTTTCAGAAGTGATTCAGAAGACTGGAGCTCTTTTCTCTGAAAAGGAGACTAAGACGAGACCTGATAGAGATCTTGAAAATTATGAAGTGGTTCGATAAGGTGGATGTGGAGAAACTATTTCCACTAGTTGGTGAGTCCAGAACAAGGAGGCATAAATATAAGATAGCCACTAACAGATCAAATAAAGAATTTGAGAGGAAATTCTTTACACAGGGAATGGTGAAAATGTGGAACTTGCTGCCACATGGTGTGGTTGAAGCAGATACCATTGATGCATTTAATGGGAGGCGTTATGCATACATCAGGGAGAAGGGAATAGAGGGATCAAGGTGGGAAATAATGACAGAAAGAACTTGCAATTATGTAGGGCGTGTCATGACTTTGGGATGTCCCAAAGCGCTTTTCAGCCAATTAAGTACTTTTGAAGTGTAGTCACTGATGTAATGTAGGGAGTGAGAGGAGACTCCTTAGAGCAGAGAAGGTTAAGAGGAGATTTGATTGATGTGTTCAAAATCATGAACGGTTTTGACAGAGTAAATAAGGAGAAACTGTTTCCAGTGGCAGAAGGATTGGTAACCAGAGGACACAGATTTAAGGTGATTGGCAAAAGAACCAGAGACGACATGAGGAAAGTTTTTTTACACAGTCGGTTGTTGTGATCTGTAATGCACTGCCTGAAAGGGTGGTGGAAGCAAATTTAATAGTAATTTTCAAAGGGAATTGGATAAATACTTGAAGGGAAAAAAATTGCAGAGCTATGGGGAAAGAGCAGGAGAGTGGGACTAGTTGGATAGCTCTTTCAAAGAGCTGGCACAGGCATGATGGGCCGAAAGGCTTCCTGTGCTGTATCATACTATGATTCTATAAACACTGCCATAAATCAATTGGGCCGAATGGCCTAGTTCTGTACTGTAGATTCTATGTTTGTAATTTTCTCTAATGTCCTGCATTCTGAACCAGACCAGCTTTCTATGATTAAAGCTAATCATTATAGTACTTCACGAACTCAGTGGGTAAATGTACTGTAGTAGGTTGTGTGGCATTGAGGCATCCAGACTAGAAACAACAACTTGCATCTGGTGCCACTCGCAAAGGAGTGCTTAACAATGAGGAGAAAAAGGACACTGAGAACAAAAAAAACAAATGAATGGAGAAAGAGGAATTGGCCAACAGAGGAGTAGAGGGTACATGCTGGGACATGTGATTGGAGGAACTTGCTCAGGGAGGTAGTGATTTGAAGACCAGGACCATGAACATTATATTTTGGTGGACAGGTAGCCAGCGAATTTTGGTGAGGATGGAGATATTGGGAGCTAATCTAGTATGCATAAGTACACTGGCTACAGAGTTTTTGATTGATTGGAGTTTGAGAACATTGAAAGAAGAGAGCATTCAAGCAGTTGATCAGTGACTTGATGCAAGCATGGATTAGGGTTTTGTTGGTGAAGGGGGAGAGGCAGTAGCATAATCTGGCAATGCCTGGAAGAAAGATCTAGTCTTACTGACGAGAGGTTTAACAGTTAGCTCAGGATTGATTCAGACGTCGAGATTGTAAACCACCTGATCCAGCCTGAATAGAAGACTGGAGATTATTGGAAGCAATGCCAGAGGCATGTTGGAACTGACAACTAAAAGGATGGCTTTAGGTTTACCAACATTGAGTGAGAGGAAATTTCAACTTTTTAGGATCTAATATGAGATAATCAGCTAACCGATTGTACCATGACAGCCATTGAGTTAATGGAGGTGGAGAAGTGGAGCATATACATGAAAGCTAATCTTTAGTTTGCAGATGATGTTGCTAAGGGATAGCATGTCGATTTAAAAATAGGAGAAAACTGAGGATGGAACCTTGGGCATGGGAGAAGAAACCATTAGCGAAGAAGTGGCTACATTGGGTGAGATCGGAATGGAACCAGGAGCACAGTGCCATAAAAATGAACTTTGGTGGAAAGAGCCAAAACCTGAATAGAGTTGACCATAGTAGCGTGGTCTTGGAGGGACAGCAAGCCCTGGTTACAGTTTTGCAAGATGTAACTGCATGTTGACTTCGACCATGGTGGTGAATTGGAGGGATTCAAACTGGGAGGGTGGGTGTGGAGTTGGGTGATAAGTTCAAGGACCTTGGCAGCAAAGGGCAGGATGGAGATAGGGTGCTGGGTCAAAAGAGTTTTGGTGAAGGGCAGGGTTAATTATGGTGGTCTTGAAAAGAGCATTTCTCTTTGAGCTCTCTGCTGCCTTCAACTCTGTCAATTCTTCCCCACCACAGTTCATCTTCATAGCATGGTGGCTGAGCAGATGGCCTCATGTTTTGTATGTGAGGTCCTCAGATATGATTTCGGGGTGAGGATAAACATGCGGAGGAGGTGGGTTGTGTGCAGAAATGAAGTTTGCGTTCCAGAATGGAATAATAAGAATATTCCAGGTTCAATCTCTGTTCTGTGGTATTAGTTAATCACAGTCAGGACACTGGTGGGACACAATTATTCTTGATGACCTTGAGCGATGGAGGGGAAAAATCAGATGCTAATTAGCCTCCTGATTGTTACCCAATGTCTCCTATAGTTTTAAAGACAATGAAGGAAATTGACAAAGTTGATCCAGGCAAATTGTTCTGTGGAAAGGATCCAAATATGAGAGGACACAAGTTAACAGTTAGAAGAAATAAAGTCAGTTGGAACTTTTTCACCTACAGATTTTTGGATGTGAAATTATTTACCAGGCAAGGTCATTGAAGTGGACAGTATAAATGGGTTCAAGGAGCAAATGTGTTTTTGAAGACTGGAGATTGAGGAATATGGTGAGAAGGTGGAGTTGATAAAAGAAAGACTTCCATTTATATAGCTGGACGTCCCAAGGTGCTTTACAATCAATTAAGTACTTTTGAAATGCAGTTACTGTATCAAAAAGGGATAGGATTATTGGGCCTTGTGCGCTTTTCTTGTTGCTTAAAAAAAAGTCTTCTATGTTGCACAGCGTACTGGATGCAAAATGCTGGCGGACATTATTATTTCAGGAAATATAAAACATCAGAGAACAGGAAAACTACATTGGTAACATTAGCACACAGTGTTACAGTATTTTTTTATATACATAGTAGCTGTAAATATTTAGTCTAATGAGGAACCAGTTTGCGCTGGCTATATAAATATGTATTAGTGATAGAACAGTCAAGGGAGTATAGGAGAAACAATACAGTTTGAAATAACTTGACAGGCAAATTTGTATGCAAGTTTTCTGAGGGCAGGTTAAAAGTTTCCATCCTTGGGATTTATTAAAACAAGATTTATCAAATTCTGGATTGTGTCTAAAGGTGGATTTGGTTTGCATTATTGATGCAAAGGACCAATTTAATTAATATATACCATTTTGCATTATAATTTGTGCCATCATTCATTACTTTGACCTTGTCAATATTGATAGGGGAATTATCCAAACTGAACCCCTTTTGTTAAAACTTCATAGAAACAAAAGGAAGCGTGATTAGTTCTGTATAATTGGCCACAGCTTTGGGAAGATGAGGAAGTTGGTGAGGAAAGCATAATAACGAGTTCCTTGAATAAATATTTTTTCATTGTTATTTTAAAAATCCACAAAAAAATGGGATTGGTTATCCCTGCTTATAAACTGCAAGGATCGTATTTTATTTTCCAAACAAACACACACAAATACATAAGGCTAAAGGCTCTGAACTCTGCTCATTGCTTCGCTCCCTTGCTATTCATCAGCACAAAAACAAATTATCTGGTCATTTATATAATTACTGTTTGTGGGTCTACGATTGTGGAGGAAATTTTGATTTATAAAAAAAAAATCATCCAGGAGCATTTTTATAAATATATTTTGCATGTAGACAATACTCTTCTCTCTTCTCTTTTCCCCCCTCCACCCCCCAAACTTTTCTTCCCCATTAAGTCAATTGGATTTTTCCCCTATTAGTTGGTATTTTTAGTTCCACTGGCAGAAACTTCTAAAATTGTGTTAAACCCATATTGGAATGACACCAAGTCAGTCAGAAAAATGCCTCGATATGTTTTTCACTAGATTTGAGATCATTGCCCATTGGAGTCACGAGAGATACAATTAGGGACACCATTTGGCTCATCTTACCTCGTGGATCTAGAATAAAGAAAAACTTTCATTCCCTCATCATGTCCTCCAACAGTCTCTTGAATGAGGTTAAGGATTTTGCCTCCATCTGTCAACCAGAAAGACCATTCCAGGCTGAAGATGTGCATCCTGATATCTGTCTTAAATTTCCCTTTCGCCCATTTTAATCTGTGCCTCCTTGTTCTGGATTTTGGAGTAGTGTTCTAGATTAATTGTATTTATGCTGTTTTAGTACCTTGTATACTTCAAGGCTAATAGTTTCTCCAATCTTTCCTTATAACTGAATCCTTGCGGTTATTCACTCCACTGCTTCCTTGGCTTGTATGTTTCCCTTTTGTCTTAGCAACACAAACTGAGCACTGCATTCAAGGTGGAATCTGACCATAGCACTGTACAGTTCTGGCATGACATCTTCTAATTTGGAGTCAAGTGACCTCGCAATATAATTAAGCATTCTGTTTGCTTTGTTTATTGCTGCTCCACTTTTAAGTGCCAAATCTACCATGAGTCCCGGATTCCTTTCCACTTCACTGGAAGTTATTTCTGCACCATCCACAGTATACTCGTCACATCCATATTTTCTACCAATGTGTATTACCTTACACTTGCTTGTTTTGAATTTGCCCATTTGTGGATTTTATCTAACTACTTTTATAGGTCCCTGGCTGCTTCCTCCTACCTCCTCCTCAGTTTACTATCCTTTGCAAATTTGACTAGTTTACATTGGATTTCAAAATCCAAGCCATTAATGTAGATTGGAAACAGTAGGGGCCCCAGCACTGATCCCTGGGCACTCTTTTCAGTACCTCCATCCACCTTGATATCACTCCCTCAACAAGTACTGGGTGCTTTCTTTCCTTCAGTCAGTTCCTTATTCAAATAATTTGGTTTTCCAGTGGTTCTCTTGGGATGTCACTTGTTCAAAAAAGTCAAGTCGATTAGTCAAGCAACATATTTCCCTTCTAAAACTAGGTTGGGTATTATTGCTAGATTATTTCTTGTACAATCGACTGATGTTTTCCATTTAATCGGTGAAGTATGAGTTTTTAATTATTGCAAGCAAAAACAGGACAGAGCCAGGCCAGCCCAGAGAAGCTCCATAGATAGCTTACACTGCTTCAGTTTGCTTTCTTTATGTAAAATATCCTTTCGTTTGGCACCAGTGCAACTTAAAAATACTGACTTTCTTTGTTTTACAGTGAACCACCTTTGTGCAATGGCAGGAGAATCAAAACCCACAAGTAACCCTTTGGAACAGTTCATTTTGTTGTCTAGAAATGCCAAAGGTCCAGCATTAACTACCCTTGTTAGCCAAGTATTAGAGGCTCCAGGAGTTTTTGTTTTTGGTGAATTTCTGGAAACACCGAATATACAGGAGGTAAGAAGGAATGCAGCATAGAAAAATATATTTTCATTTTTTTTAATTTCTCCCTATTGCCTTGAGTGTTTACCAAACTTAAAATGCAGAAAACCTAAGTAATTTTTAAGATGCTTCTCTCCAGAGTTTTGGGATGGTACTATTTGCTAACTAATTTGAAATGTTAAACATTTTACTATGTAAAATGAGCATAAATAAACATAAAGGTACACTGAATAATGTGAGCTTGTTTTTGTGATTTTCCTAACAGAATAATATTTGAAATTTTCGCTTGTTAAGTGGTCAACTCCGCTTCCTTTGATGACTTAGTGGGTAAATGCCCTAAATGACAGTCTTAAATTCAATCCCTTGGCTGTGCAACAATACCTAATCACCATGAGGCACTATAATTGGCTTCAGCAATCCTAGGCTAAAAGACAGTAGAGAAGCTGGGATTGTTCTCTTCAGAGTAGAGAAGGTTAAGGGGAGATTTAATAGAGATGTTCAAAATTATGAGGGGTTTTGATAGAGTAAATAGGGAGAAACTGTTTCCACTGGCAGGAGGGTCGGTAACCAGAGGACGCAGATTTAAAGTAATTGGCAAAAGAACCATTTGGGAGATGAGAATTTTTTTTTATGCAGTGAGTTGTTATGATCTGGAATGTATTGCCTGAAAGGGTGGTGGAAGCAAATTCAATAGTAACTTTCAAAAGGGAATTGGATAAATTCTTGAAGGTATAAAATTTGGAGGGCTATGGGGAAAGAGGAGGGGAGTGGGACTAATTGGACAGCTCTTTCAAAGAGCCAGCAGAGGCTCGATGAGCCAAATGGCTTCCTTCTGTGCTGTATTATTCTAGAGGACAAATCGGATAGGGTTGTTGCCCCTGATAGTTTTCCTGTGAAAAATATAATACTTGTATACGGATGTTCAGTGTCAGCAGAATTGGGCTTGCTTCTGATGCCCAAAGGATGGAATAGCTTGCTAACACTCACTACCTAGACTCACGGAGAAAAATTGGTCCCCATCGCGCCCGATTTCTGGGTGGAAAAATAGGAGTTGGAGGACCAGTTTCCAGTTATGATCTCCCACGCCCGATCAACCCTGGAAGTGTGCCGGCTACCAATTAGTATTCCGCATGCCCAGGGCACCAGCCTAAAACAGGTTTTGGGCCCCTTGAATAATCTAATCAGGACCTTAATGTCTGTTTTAAGACCCAATGCCAAGTTCGGCAAAATCAGCACAGATCTACAGAAGCCAAAACAGACATCCTTAAAGGGACCGCTGGAGGCTGCCAAGTAATTTTTTTGTTTGTTACTTACCTTTAATGTGGTGCCAGGAGGAGCAGGAGTGCTCCTCCTGGATCCACAGCAATATTACAATCTACTGTTGGCCTACTTCTCCCCTGCCGCCCCCCCACCATCCCGGAATTGCCTGCTGCACATTGGAGCCAGTCGAATTTTCTGGGGCCTCACCTGGCGAGCTGCATCAGGATGCCCAATTAGCATCTGCAGCTTGCCAGTATTATGTAGATGAGGCCCACGGTCCAATTTCAAGTGAATCTTGAGCCTTCAACTTTGGGTGCACATTGCTGTGTGCCACCCACGTTGTGCCAGTTTCTGGCACAAGACCAATTTCCTGTCCAAAGGGAAGGACTGGCCACTTGGGTGAGGTACTAAAGGACTGCCAGCACTCGGGAAATGTATACCTGTATAACGTAATCCCTTCAGGAAAGCAAAGGAGAAAATGGGGCAGAGAGAACGAACCTGTCAGCTGCCATGGGAAAGGGTTCAAACTTCTTGGTCTCCATGCAGAAAGTTTCTGTTTTCTGATCTTTTGAGATGAGATGCAGAGCACAAGATGACTACTTTTCACAGGTAGAATCTGTCTAAGTTGCCCTTGTGAACTTTGTGGTGGACAGTTGTGGAGTGAGATCTGCCCCTCTTGGTGCAGTGTAGACTTAAAAGATGAGAGAAAATAAAGAGAAGCTATGTTCTTAAGAGAAACAAATTGCACATCCCACCAGGTCTGGACTGTGATTTGGAACAAATGGAGAAGAATCCCCAGTGGGAAATTTGATAATGAAGCCTGCCAGAGGAAATCGAAGAAAACACAATGGGAGTGGAGCAGAGACAAAGAGATCAGAAAGACACATATGAACAATAAAAAGTCTTAATGCTGCATCAGACTAGAGATTGTGATTGGACAGAGGGAGTAATCGAGGCAGAAAGATATCAATGTATTAATTCGGCTGCTAAAAGAGTCAATGTATTGATACAAATTAGATAAAAAGGGGACAGAGGGGACAAAGGTTATAAAAAAGAAACCAAGCTAAGAAAGGAGCAGAGATTGTGAGATTTTTTGATAGCAAGTCTGAATGATTCTGTATTTCCTTCTAATGGTGGGAACTGTACTAAATATTTGGGCCTGTCCTACATATTAGAATGATCACTAAAACACACAAGTCCATTACAGACTTTCAAGTATGGTAGTTCTAATTTTTCAGGTTTTTTTTAAATCAGCTTCATGTGGTGATGAAGATGTTTTTTTTTTTAAAAAGCCGAGTAAACTTAAAACGAATGGAAGCAGTTGTCTCATATTTGGGCAATATCTATATGAAACATTGTGTGGTATGGGGTATTTTGCATTAGATGCTGTGTCACTGAACAAGATGAAACATTTTAATTCCTTACCTTGATTTGCACTCACACAAATGCTTCTATCAGATGGCAAAGTTCAGATGTTGGCTAGACTGTCTGCTGCAGCATCAAGCTGATAGGAGTAATACATCCAGTTACATTTGAGCACCTTCTGATTATAGAGCATCAGCTACAGAGGCCATGGAGATGTCAGTTGTGCATCTGACCTTTAGTTGTTTCCATGTGGAGGCAAATGTACAGAACAACCAAGCTGGATTTAGTCCTGACTTTTTGCTCCTCATCCTCCGTCTTTCTCACTAATAACATTTTTATGTAACTAATTGCTTCCCTAAATATACAATTTAATTCGAACCCATTGGCCTTATTTTTTTATTTGTTCATGGGATGTGGGCGTCGCTGGCAAGGCCAGCATTTATTGCCCATCCCTAATTGCCCTTGAGAAGGTGGTGGTGAGCCGCCTTCTTGAACCGCTGCAGTCCGTGTGGTGAAGGTACTCCCACAGTTCTGTTAGGGAGGCAGTTCCAGGATTTTGACTCAGCGACGATGATGAAGGATCGGAGATATACTTCCAAGTCAGGATGCTATGTGACTTGGAGGGGAACTTGGAGTTGGTGGTGTTCCCATGCGCCTGCTGCCTTGTCCTTCTAGGTGATAGAGGTTGCGGGTTTGGGAGGTGCTGCCAAAGAAACCATGGCGAGTTGCTGCAGTGCATCTTGTAGATGGTCTACAGCCTTGGTCCAAACATGGACAAAAGAGCTGAATTCCCCACCCAGAGTACATTCTATGCCCTTGCTACTCTCAGTGCTTCTTCCAAGTGGTGATCAACATGGAGGAGTACTGATTCATCAGCTGAGGAAGGGCGGTAGGTGGTAATCAGCAGGAGGTTTCCTTGCCCATGCTTGACCAGAAGCCATGAGACTTCATGGGGTCCAGAGCCAATGTTGAGGACTCCCAGGGCCACTCCTTTCCGACTATATGCTACTGTGCCGCCATCCCTGGTAAATACATACATATATTGGGAGACATAAACAACAGAGAAAGTAACTAAAATATATATGATGGGGAATACAAAAATGTATTTCTCTTTTTAATAAACTGGGGTTGCAAAGAAGTGTGCAAACCATCAAACTGAGCCCAGATGGACTGGCTCCATGTTACTTTGATGTACCCTAATTGGTAATTTAAGGTCTGAACTTCTGCACAGTTTACTTTCTTTTGAAAGACATTGTGAAGACAACATAAGAAGGTAAGACTGCAGAAATTAATCTGCACAGTTGTTACTGCAGACTTGACACATTGAATGCATAAAATAGAAAGAAATGTGAAAGTATAAAACAGAAAATTTAATAAGCTGAGCAGAGAACAAGAATGAAAACAGTAAGAATAAATATTACATTGACAATAAATTTTCAAGTGCAGGATTGCAGAAAGAAAAAAAATTACTAACAAGAAATTAGAGGAATAAGGTGTTAAAGATGGAAGGTTGTATAGTATGCTGATTTTAAATTGCAAAATAGTTTGAAAACACTCAAATTGGTTTCAAACTATATTTGTGATTTTGTTTTTAAAATTACTAATCTATATCCAGCTATACTGTTCAGGATGCTTTTTTGACACATCCAGAGTTTTTCAATAATAAACCAAGGAGATGCTGAGACATTTTTAAACAAGAGATATAGGTGTTTAGTATTCATAGCAAAATGCTGCTATAAAATCTAGTGCAGGAGATGCCCTTTAATTACCCAAATTGCAATGTGGTGTGTGCACTGATATGACCAGTAAGCATTAAAAAAAATTACAAATGTTTTTGTTCAATTTTGTTAGTAATTGCAGATCCTGATGAGATCCAGTGGGAGTCCAGTCAGACTTCTGTGTTTGGTGTTGATGAGTCATAGTGACTGAGGCAAGGCATTCAGTGCAACAGTGGTCATCCCCTGAATCTTTAGTATGCTTTGTAAATATCAGCATACTTACTCGCTATATTAATGATAACTAAGCAAAATATCAATATTGTACCAATTTTTTATTGGTAAATTGTCTACCTTGAAACCGTTCTATAGTGTGCAATTGGAATGTTAATCATCCATTCAACAGTTGGACATATGACTAGATCTAACACTGACACTGATATAGTAGCATGTTGTGCACCAAAATAAACAGCGTATTTTCAGTGTATTTTAAGGTATTGTGTATGAGAAAATGTTACAATTTCCATCACATTTGTGATTTTCTAGAATCAAAAGTAATTTTGTAATTCTTGCGTTTGTAAAAGCTTTCTGCATTTTAAAAACTAGATGTGTTTTTCCAGTAATATAAGGGCTAAAAATTTTAATTTCCAAGCAAGGAATTAAACGTAGACACTTTGCCAGTCGTTTTTTTGCCAGTCGTTTTTCTCTGTACTGCTTTGAAATTGGGGGTGAGAAACTTTAATATAAAAGCATCAGAAATTCTTTACATTATTGATAATTTCAGCATGCTATTAAGGAGTTCATTTATAAATTTGGAACTTTTAATTTCTTTCCCTAATCCAATAATTTTGTACTTTGCATCAGTTGAGTTTGAAACCTGTTTCCACCAGCCTTTTAATTGTATACCTATTACTTTTAAAAGTATAAATGTCAGTAATCTTTGAGTCTTTCTCCCCAGCTGGCTAATGGATCGCATGCTGCCTACTTTCAATTGTTGAACCTATTTGCATATGGAACATATCCTGACTATTTAGGTAAGGAAGTGGTATTTATTCTGTCTGTTCTACTATCTATTGCTACAAAATGATAGAATCATTAAAATTGCAGCGCAAAAGGAGGTAAATTGTCCTATCAAATATGTGCCAGTGCTGGCTCTTCATCTGGAGCTATCTACTCAGATCCCATTTCCTTGCCCTTTCTTTGTATCCTTTTTGAAATGCTTATCCATTCCATCTTAAAGATGTCATAGTCTCTACTTCAGTAGCCACTTGTGGGCACGCATGTTCTAATTCTATATTCTAATAACACTCTGTATGGGAAAAATTGTCTTCTAATTTCATCATTCCAGTGATAATGCTAAGTTTTTGCACCTTGTTACTAATTCGCTAACTAGTGGAGATAATCTTTCACCCTCTCAAAACCATTCATAATTTTTTTAACTGATTGATTCTCCTCCCCACTACCCACCTTAATTTTCTCTGGTTCAGTAAAAAAAAAGCCCCAATCTTTTGAGCTTTCTTCATAATTCTAACTTTCATTCCTGGTATTGTTCAAGTGAATCTTTGTACCCTTTTCATGGCAATAATATCCTTCCTATAACTGAGTGCTACGTGCTAACCAATGGCTTGTACAAATTCAACATTGCCTCTTTATTTTATTATTTAATGTTCCCCCCCCCATTTTATGTAACCCAGAATCTCATTTGCCTTCTGGCAAAAGTATCTCCATCCCTAAGTTTACTCTTTTACTCCTCCACTCTTTTAAAGGTCTTGCCAATAAGTGTATGCTTCCTTGCACTGTTTTTTCCCAAAATATACTACTCCATATTACTGTAATTAAATCAGCTGAAGACGGTTGGGTCGAAGATGCTGCCCTGAGGGACTCCTAAAGCAATGTCCTGGTGCTGTGATCAGCCTCTGACAATTACAGCCATCTTCCTGCGTGTGAAATATGACTCCAACCAGTGAAGGGTTTACCCTTGACCTCAGTTTTGATAGGGCTCCTTGTTGCCATACTCGGTCGAATGCTGTCTCGATGTTGAGGCGTACTACTCTCCCCTTTTCTTTCCCCCAGTGTTCAGCTCTTTTATCCATCCTGGATAAAGGTTGTGATGTGATCTGGAGCTGAGTTGTTTGGGCAAAACCTGAACTGAGTATTAGTGATCCGGTTATTGTTGAATAGGTGCTACAGTCCCTACCACTTACACCATCCCCTGTTTATCCCGGACAGACGCCTATATTGGGCAAATGGCACTGACCGTTTTCCATTACCATAAGCATCAATTATAAAGGCGCCGCTTAAACCGTATAAAGTGAGACAGCTATTTCAGGCAGTTCAGGCAGCTGTTTGCTGTGCGATTACCTGTCAGACGTTAATTGTAAATTGAGAAGCAGTTCCCCTGTCCAATAAACTATCAATAACCAACATGTAAGAATTGTAATGAAATTGGAGGTTATTGGGAATCTGACAACTGTATATGGTACTGTATGCTCCAGATTCGGGGTCCCCTTCCGTCTGCTCCAGTCACAGTCTAACCGCCTCCTAAATGGTTCAGGGCTTTAATCTCAGCAAATTTGACAGATGCATCTGTGTACTGACTGCTGGCACAAGGTTATAGCATGCTGCTTTTGATGTTTAGCATGCAGGTAGCCATCATCAGGCTGGTACCGCATTCTGCGATATGCCAAGTGATGCTCCTGGCACACCATTCTATACTCCCCATTGAAACTAGGGTTGGTTTCCTGCTTGTTGGTGATGGAAGAGTGAGGGATGTACCGAGTCAATAGTTTACAGATTTTCATTCTATAACCAGGGGACATAACTTTAAAATTAGAGCTAGGCAGTTCAGGGGTGGTCAGGAAGCACTTTTTCATCCAAAGGGTAGTCGAAATCTGGAACTCTCTCCCCAAAAACCTGTTGAGGCTAGGTCAATTGAAAATTTCAAAAGTGAGATTGATAGATTTTTGTTAGGTAAAGGTATTAAGGGATATGGAACCAAGGTGGGTAAATAGAGTTGAGATACAGATCAGCCATGATCTAATTGAATGGCAGAACAGGGTCGAGGGGCTGAATGGCCTACTCCTGTTCCTATACAGTTCTGCTTATGATGACCCACAGTGTCTCAGTTTTGGACTACTAGATCTATCCATAGTTTGTCCCAGTTAACTTGGTAGTAGTGCCATGCAACACAATGGAAAGTGCTATGGACAGATGTGCCTGAGACAGGTATAGGTTGGTGAAAACAAGGTCAAGTAGGTTACTACCTCCTGTTTATTACCTCACTACCTGCCACAGGCCCAGTCTGGCAGCTATGCCCTTCAGGATGTCCAGCTCAGTCAGTGGTGGTACTACTCAGCCGCTAAGTGCCCACCCAGAATACATTCTGTATCCTTCCAAATTTACTATTTCAGTAGTTTCCCCTTCACTACACTTAATCCCTTCCCCATCTGCTCTCAATTAAATCTCTCCAACATATTCCCGAGTTTACGAGTTTAAACTCGCGCCCACAAATTTATCTATTTTTGGTGTCAGGTTGGTTCATGTGGAGCTTCAAGGATTTCAGGAATGCCTATAATTGTCAAACTGGTCCACAAACTTGAATCCCTCCATCCATTCTTCCAATCATGTTTTTAGCTGCATAATCTTCCTTTACCTGCCTGGCATAGAGCATGGCCCAGGTAGTATTCCTGAGAATGCTAGTCTTGAGTGCTTAAATAAAAACAGAAAATGCTGGAAAAGACTCAGCAGGTCAGGCAGCATCTGTGGAAAGAGAAACTGAATTAATGTTTCAGGTTGATGACCTTTCATCAGAACTAGGCTTAAGTTCTTGTTTAGCTTTCTTTTTAGCTCCTCATATTCCCTGTGCTGGATCTTGTCCTGAGCCCTACTGACATTGCTGGTTTCCACATGGATCACGACAACTGGCTACTCACCCAACCCTCTCCAAAGTCTGTCTACACATTTCTGGATGCCAGAGGAGTTGGCTAGTTTCAGCCAATTGTGCTCCCACCCTGATTACCTATCTGCCTTCTGCTTACAGCTCCTGGATTCCTTTCCTCCTCATCACTTTCTCCCAGCCCTTGATTTTCTTTTTTTTTGGCCAAGCTCATCTGTGCTACAGAATGTCAGGCTTGAAATTTCTTCCCCAGGCTGTGTACGGCATAATGCATTAAACGCTTTCTCTAAATTCAACAGCCTCCTGTAGCAACTCGATGACAATTAGTGGAAGTGCATTAATTCTGCTAGCCACACATATTGCACTTCACCATGGTGAACACTCTTTTTTTAAATAACCTTTTAAAAATACTCTTACACCTGTAATGTATGCTTTTACCCTTTGCCTTTTACAAAACTAAATCCAGAAGTGGGTGGTGAAAACATTCTATCTATTAATAGATTATTGGCCATCACCATTTACTCACATTGCCCTCTAAACCTAAAGCAATTTAAGGAATAGGAGAGTTAGGGAGAGATCTCAGCATGCATCCTCTTCAATTCCTGTCTAACCTTGAGTAGAAGTCAACAGCTTCTGTTCCTTTCACTCATGGTGATCTCTGAACCTAAAGCAATTTCAGTATGTAAATTCAGTATGTAAATTGAGGAATAGGAGGGTTAGGAAAAACTCTCAGTATGCATCCACTGCTCAATTCCTCAATTTTGCATCAGAAAATTTGATTTTAACAAATGGTATAACTTGTTCCACTTAAGTATATTGTTAAAGGTGTAGTTCAAAGTCATCTGTATGAATGTGCTTTGAACAGTAAAAGAAACAGTTTAATTTGATAGCAAGAATACAAAATATTAACAGTACTCCTCCAAGTCATGTCTGTATTTTTAAGATAGGTGATATTTTCTGTTTTTTACACTGTGGCTTTATATAATAGTATATGTTCATTTCAAAATAACCTAATTTTGCACTCTTTATACTGGATAAATCGCCATCATATTTCCTGTCTCTTTAGTCATTTTTAAATTTGGCCATTTTGATCTTCAAATAATTTTTCACTTCTGGGAAGACCAGCTTAGACAAACATGGTTCTGATTTACTGTAAATATGCTTATCTATATGTGCAGCTAAGGACATCTAGATTTTATTACCAGCCATGTTCAGCATTAAATAGAGAATAATAGATATTCAAAGATGAATTGCAGATCTGTCAAGAGTTGGGTCACTTCAACAAGAAACTCCATGCGTGGCTGATTCATCATTGACCAATTATTTGTTCCATTTGTCAAATATAGTAGGCATCACATCCTAATAAATTGATTGTACATATAAGGAAACTGTTAGAGTTGTGATGCCACAGTTGTAACAACATGATGATATCTGATGTCTAATCTGAATATTGGAGAACATAGTCCCGTTCTGACAGGAGAAAGTTTAGTTTACATTGATAGTGCAATATTATAATCTTGCAGGTATTAGGATACTTTAGATAGGGCAATTACGGCTGAAGCAGGAGTGTTGCATTTTTGGATAAACATCATCTGAACTTGCTGCTGGTGATTTGTTAAGCACCAACTCAGCACACAGCTGGAATAATCACAGTTTAATAACAAAAATAGTAAATGAGAAAATGTACCCTTCGAAGACACTCGGCTATATTTTTGGCTTAACCTTTTGTCCTACCTCATCTGTTGATATTTGTGGCCTCATTAACTCTTCAAATCTCAAAGGAACTCCCACATCTTCTCCATTGCTAAAGCTACTTCCAAGAAGATTGGTTTCTTCTTTTGTGCCAAGCATTTATTTTTCTTGCTCATCAGCTTAACTATGCATAAAGCTCAAGTAGCCCAAGTTTATCCAAGAGTTGAATATTGTTCCCATACGTGAGTAGGCTTTACTAGCATCGTGTATGGTTTGATAGGATATAAGAAAACCCTCTCTTGATTTTGGAATTGTGTTGTTGAATTGGAAAATTGCAAATATCACTCCATTAATTTTTACCTCCAAACTGTACTATTCCAATGCTCTCCTGGCTGGCCTCTCATCTTCCATCCTCTGTAAGCTTGAACTCATCCAAAACTCTACTGCCTGCATCCTAACTCGCACCAAGTCCTGTTCACCCATCACCTCTGTGCTCACTTACCAACATTGGCTCCCGGTCCACTAACTCCTCAGTTTTAAAATTTGCATTCTCGTGTTCAAATCCTTCACCCTCACGCCTCCCTATCACTGTAAACTCCTCTAGCCCTACAAACCTCTGAGAACTCTGTGTTCCTCCAATTCTGGCTTCTTGTGCATCTCCAATTTCCTTTGCCCCACTATTGGCGGCCATGCCTTCATCTGTTTAGGTCCTAAGTTCTGAAATTTCCTCCTTTAAATCTCTCTGCCTCTCTGTCCTCCTTTAAAACACTCCTTGAAACCTACCTCTTTGACCAAGCTTTAGGTCACCTGTTCTAATATCTTATTATGTGGCTCGGTATCAAATTTTGTCTTATAACACTCCTGTGAAGCATTTGGGACTTTTAACTACATTAAAGGCCTATATAAATGCAAGTTGTTGTTGCTGTATTATTTAAGAAGTGAGAGAGAGAGAAACCAGGTAACTGCTGACTTGTCAATCCAACATCAGTTGTGGTGAAGTTACTGGAATCTGTCATCAGGGACAGAGTGGCTGATCAGAGAGAGACTGCATGGATTTGTGAAGAGTAAATCATGTCTGACTAATCTAGTTCAATTTTCTGAGGGGGTCACTAACATGGTGGATAAGGGAGTGTCTATGGATGTTCTCTATATAGACTTCCAGAAGGCATTTGATAAGGTTAAACACAAAAGTTTATTAGCAAAAATAAAAGCGCATGGGATTGGAGGTAACCTTGCGACATTGGTTGGAAATTAGTTGGGAGATAGGAGACGGAGAGTAGGGATAAAGGAAGCGTACTCTTATTCG
Source organism: Squalus acanthias (assembly GCA_030390025.1). Lineage (NCBI taxonomy): Eukaryota > Metazoa > Chordata > Chondrichthyes > Squaliformes > Squalidae > Squalus > Squalus acanthias. The sequence continues at coordinate 35,686,488 of CM059429.1, forward strand.
CGGGATGTGACAAGTGGTGTTCCCCACTGTACTGGGGCCTCAGCTTTCGACCATATATATCAATGAGTTGGGTGCAGCTAAAAGCTTGTGCGCAGGTACAAAAAGTAATCAAAAAGCCTAATGAAGTGTTGGCTTTTATCTCAAAGCGGTTGGGATTTAAAAGTGAGGACATAGTGCTTCAGTTGTGCAAAGCCTTCGTCAGACCCCATCTGTAGTACTGCGTACAGTTTTGGGCACCGCGCCTCAGGGAAGGATATATTGGCTTTGGAGGGGGTACAGCACAGATTCACCTGAATGATACTGGGGCTTAAAGGCTTAAATTATGAGGACTGGTTGCATAAACTTGTCTTGTATTCCCTTGATATAGAAGGGTGAAGGGTGATCTAATTGAGGTGTTTAAAAGGACAAAATGTTTCCACAGAGTAGATACAAAGAAACTTTGTCTTCTGGTGGGGGAATCCAGAACAAGGGGACACAATCTTAAAATTAGACCTAGGCCATTCTGGCGTGTAATCAGGAAGCACTTTTTCACACAAAGGGTAGTGGAAAACTGGAGCTTTCCTCCCCCAAAAGTCTTTTTCTTTCATTTTTTCTCCCCCGCCCCCTCTCTCCCCCCCCGCCCCCTCTCTCCCCCCCGCCCCCTCTCTCCCCCCCCCCCGCCCCCTCTCTCCCCCCCCCCCGCCCCCTCTCTCCCCCCCCCGCCCCCTCTCTCCCCCCCCGCCCCCTCTCTCCCCCCCCGCCCCCTCTCTCCCCCCCCGCCCCCTCTCTCCCCCCCCGCCCCCTCTCTCCCCCCCCGCCCCCTATCTCCCCCCCCGCCCCCTCTCTCCCCCCCCGCCCCCTCTCTCCCCCCCCGCCCCCTCTCTCCCCCCCGCCCCCTCTCTCCCCCCCCCGCCCCCTCTCTCCCCCCCCCCCCCCCTCTCTCCCCCCCCGCCCCCTCTCTCCCCCCCCGCCCCCTCTCTCCCCCCCCGCCCCCTCTCTCCCCCCCCCGCCCCCTCTCCCCCCCCGCCCCCTCTACCCCCCCCGCCCCCTCTCTCCCCCCCCCGCCCCCTCTACCCCCCCGCCCCCTCTCTCCCCCCCGCCCCCTCTCTCCCCCCCCCGCCCCCTCTCTCCCCCCCCGCCCCCTCTCTCCCCCCCGCCCCCTCTCTCCCCCCCGCCCCCTCTCTCCCCCCCCGCCCCCTCTCTCCCCCCCCGCCCCCTCTCTCCCCCCCGCCCCCTCTCTCCCCCCCGCCCCCTCTCTCCCCCCCCGCCCCCTCTCTCCCCCCCGCCCCCTCTCTCCCCCCCCGCCCCCTCTCTCCCCCCCCGCCCCCTCTCTCCCCCCCGCCCCCTCTCTCCCCCCCGCCCCCTCTCTCCCCCCCCGCCCCCTCTCTCCCCCCCGCCCCCTCTCTCCCCCCCGCCCCCTCTCTCCCCCCTCGCCCCCTCTCTCCCCCCTCGCCCCCTCTCTCCCCCCCCGCCCCCCTCTCCCCCCCCCGCCCCCTCTCTCCCCCCCCGCCCCCCTCTCCCCCCCCGCCCCCTCTCCCCCCCCGCCCCCCCTCTCCCCCCCCGCCCCCTCTCCCCCCCCGCCCCCTCTCTCCCCCCTCGCCCCCTCTCTCCCCCTCGCCCCCTCTCTCCCCGCCCCCTCGCTCTCCCCCCCCCCCCCAGGTTTGGTGTTTCCTAGTTGCTATTTCCTGATTTACCTAGTTACCTCTTCTCTCTTTTCAAACTTGATCGTGTCCTGCACTATAACTTTAAGCCTACTAGAATTAATTAATCCAGGTGTGCTGATTGGAACATACTGTTAGAAATTTCAAACTTTCTGAGCAGTGGTGCCTCCCAAATGTTTGATCTGCAACGTCTTCAGGAGTGACTTCTGCTCAAGTGAAATTTTCCATTTGGTAAGTATCCTCTCTATGTGTACAATGTCTTCAGCAGCAGCTTAACCAATCCAAATGTTGGTGTACAAGAACAAAGCATCAAAATGCTAATACTGCTGATTGTATTTATTGCCTCATACATTATCTGCTTATCATGTACAATATTACTTATGTTGAAATAATATTGGATATCCCCCTAATATGTATTCATTCTCTACACAGATGAAGCTGGGCCATCAGGAAGTTAAAAGCACATGGCACGACCCACAGAAACACAAGCCACATATACATAAGCAGCGCAACTGTCCCATGCACCAGCATCAAACACAAGGCTTCTGTGCTTCAGAAAGTGTAGAATCACGTGACCCTTCACTAAGCACTGATGATGTAGATTTTGTGTTGGTTGAAAATGAATTGGAGAAGCCAGTGATGTGCCACAAGTGCTCATGTACTGAAGTGCTAATAGAGGGACAGAGGTTAGGGCATTACAAACCAAGAAGTGTTTTGTGATTGATGTATGCTATCAGATTGACTGGCATCTTTATTCCCGTATGTAAAAAAAATTCTTCTCGGTACTTTTACTGCTATCTACATTTTCATGGAAATAGATGAGCCTGCAAGCCGCCTTCAGCAGTTCATCAGGTGAACGTGGTTCCTGGCCGAATGCAACAGAAATTGCCTCCAGGATATTGGAATCAGCCAAAAGCCTGGAAATTCAGGGGCACTGTGACTTTCACAACCATCCACAAAGCAATTTGAGTCGATCAAGAAACCCTTAAATAATACTCTATCATGACGTATAACTCCCAAAAGAGACGTTGGAGAGCCTGAATCTCCAAATGCAGGTCTTCTTTGTTCAGCTTAGAGAGGACATTAAAGCCCTTGGATACCCTCCCTAGGGTCAGGTCTCTTTGTTGTTGTCCTTTATGCCCCCACATCACATTCCTTCTCTGAGAGGATGATGGCTGCAGTAATTTCTGGTCCCAGGATCATTACAAGGTGGGCTTCCTGGCATTTGCCGGAGAGTCGTGCCGGTCTGGGGGTAGTAGGGAGAAAAAGGACATCCGTTGCATTGCCTGTGCAAAAATGTAGTTAAAACTTTAAATTTGCCCCATGGCAACCTCTGAATACTGGATATTGCTGGCCCTGGGGCATAACAGATGGATCCAGCGCCCCTGCAGTAGAAGTGGCAGGAATCATAGCCGAGGTTCTGTTTCCCTCATTCTGTAAGTCTTACGGGCTGGCGCATTTTCTGCTGCCAGAACTGGCCAGAGGAAAGCAACAGTGATGCATATCCACATGTTGCTTTCCACCTCCATGTGCCCCAGATCCACTGAAAATTTGGGGAAGGAGCAGGAGGCAGAAAGCCTAGCCCTTTCTGTCCTGTTGAGCTATTGTTGTAAAGAACAAATGGTTATAAATACTGGCCAAAATTAGGGGGCGATGGAGATGGAGGTAATGTCTTTCACATACATAACAACATCACTTCAAACATAATTAATTAGACGTGAAGTGCTTTGGGACGTCCTGAAGACATAATAAAACATTATATACAGTCTACAACTTTTAATTCAAATTGCTTGATTCAAATGATCTGATAATTCAGATGTTTGCACTAAATTCCCACATTTCTACTTGCATTGTTTGTTTCAAATTATTGAATGACTCCATTTTTTAGCGCAATTTTTTTTTTAATTATCAGGACTGCTTTTTGTTTTTGGGATGTGGGTAACACTGGTACAGCAATATTTATTACCCATTCCTTGTTGCCCTAAGGGCATTAAGAGTCAAGCACGTATTATGGAATAAGAATCACACGGTAGCCCACAAATTACCAGCACACTCAATCTTTGGGTTAGTAGTCCAGTACCATAACCAGTAGGCTATCATATCCCGGAATTTAAACGCAAGTTTGTTCTTTTTTGACTTGATTTGCATACTATATATGTTGAAATCAGTATTTATTTTTCTAAATACCGTGGCACCCACAATGACCCAACTGATAATTCATGCCAGTAAGAATATTACATATTGCACATGATAATATGAACACTTTCCACATGCAACACCAGTTACATCATATTGTAAGAATAATCTCCAAAGTGCAGATACTTTATGTAAACCACTTAACTTTAATCTGTAGAATATTGTGCATTACTTTGTTCATTTCAGTTGCGAATTTCTTTGACGTTCCCGCACGAACTTGACATTCATGTACAAACCTAATGTTCCCAAATCCTACATGTAGTCAGTTTTATTTAAAAAACAAGAACCAAGAATAGAATTGTGTAATTAGCCCTTCATGTTCACTCTGATTCTGCAGGTTGCTGGTTTAAGCATAAATGCTCCTCATTCCTCGATTATCTTTCCTGTGTTCATTTATATAGTAGTCGGCACACTAAACGTAATTAATTCACTGTCAAAAGTTATCTAAAGACAACAGACCATTTTTTAAGAGGAGTGTTGCTATTTTTAGAATAAAATAAATGTCTCTGTTTAAATTGATTTGAATAATTAAATGAGCTTTGGGGGAATTTAAAGGAATCCTGATCCAGGCATAACCTTCTTTGGCAAACTGGTTATGCACTTATCAGATTTGAGCTGTGTATGATTCTTGCTTTAATTAACTCTAAAGGTTCTTTCTAGAATTACATATTTTCTGTTGTTTAGCAAATAAGGGAAGTCTACCCGAATTAACATTAGCTCAGAAGAACAAGCTGAAACATCTCACCATAGTAAGCTTGGCTGCAAGAATGAAGGTACTTAAGATTTTGTTTGTGCATACATGCTAGGTGTCCTGGATGCATTGCCATGTAGTGACTTTTTTTGTGTTCTGATTCAGTTTTGTAGCCAACACATTTTTCTAAGAGCCCAATTGAACTTGTGAACATTGTTTATTTTACATAGGCCTTAATTTTTCTTTATTTAACTTGGTCAGCAATTATACTCTATGATTGGTACTATTACTGCAATGGAAAGTGAATACAAACACAGAAATCCATAGCTAATTTTTATACAGTGCAGTAATATTTGAAATTATTAAAATCATTATGGCTGCTTGGGAGATCTTGGACCTATTGAGAGATGCCTGGGAGGTGCCTTAAAACCAGAAACCAAAACACATGGCCCTTTTATAACCAAGTGTGCTGTATTTCACTGACAACAGCTGCTCTCTCATTCTTAGAAGATTATACATTTTTTTCTCTTTTTCTCTCTCTCTCCCCATCCTCCCCTCCCCACCCCCCACCCCGCCACCTTCCCAAGAAAGTGTAGTAGCAGGACATGTTCTCGGACCTTTACAATATTGAGAAGTCGCACAACACCAGGTTATAGTCCAACAGTTTTATTTGAAATCACAAGCTTTCGGAGCTGCTGCTCCTTCGTCAGGTGAAGCCGCAGCAGCTCCGAAAGCTTGTGATTTCAAATAAAACTGTTGGACTATAACCTGGTGTTGTGCAACTTCTCACTTTTGTCCACCCCAGTCCAACATCAGCATCTCCGCATCATGGCCACTATCGACTTTACAATATTGCCATTGAGCTAGCTTCCAGCCAGGTGGTCAATCAGAAAGGCCTTGGGTGGCTAGTCCTGTAGTTTTTTTTCCTTGTGGGAGATCTCTTACACTGGTACAGTTGAAATGTTTCATCTCTCATTTTTGTTTAATTGTTATATACTGTTTCAGTTTATTAAAATGGAGAATATTCCAGGGGACTAGGTGATGCTGTGGGTGTACACTAGCCTTTCACCTCTGGTATCTAGGTTTGAATGCAGCTGAAACTGATGGATGACAATCTCCTCTGACTTCTGTCTGTCTGGACTCTACATGAAATGGGGTTGGCCAGTTTTAATCCAATTCCTAATGGTTCTGGGCTGACAGCACAAAACTGCCCTGAATTAGCAATTAGTTCAGAACCCACTGGATGGTTGATGGGAAAAGTATAAAACTGCCACACTATTACTTTTCTAAAGTCGGGACTTAGGCACATTGTTGGGAAAGAATAGAGGGTGCTTTAGTTAGAGGATTAACATCTAACCGTACTGTGCTTGACCGAGGAGTACTTGATACTAAAGCTGGCTGCCTAAAATGCATTCTGCTCCCCCCAGCACTAATGACCTTCACAAATTTTATCTTAAAAATGGAGAATTTGTATTATCATTGAGTGTGTTACAGCACCAACATTAGAGGATTTTGGTAAAATGTTATAAAATCCTAAGTAAAGCTCAAATTATCTAAATAGACATCTAAAACTCCTGCCATTGTTGTCAAAGTTCATTTTTCCTTCTTAAACTTCTGAATTTCTCATTTGCGTTCTGCTTTTGCGGTTCAATGTTGTTGCCTCATTGTTTTTTATGATTGATGCTAAATAAGGATTGTAGAAAAAGTCAACTAACGAGAAGAATAGGTTTTAGTCGATAAATCACCTGTTTGAGAACCTATCCTCAAATGTTCTCTTTTAAACTAGTGGTCAGAGAGGAGCTTTTCCCTTCGTTCATAGTTTAATAGTTTGACTACCTTTATTATAGAGCTGCTTACCTGACGATACTATTACTCTACATCAAGAGAATGCCCTTCTACTAATGTTTGTAAAGATATAGTTAATGTATGATGCTGAGTTTTGTATTTGTATGAGAACAATAATAATTTCATATTAGCTAGATATGTTGTGATAGTTAATAGTAATGAAAAGGTAAAACCAAGATATTATTCCTATTTGCAATTTTGATAAGATGTTGTAGGAATATTACATTGAAAGTAAGGAATTACTTCTCAGCACTTCATTGTATTTTTATATTGGGTTCAATGTTGAAAAAATAACAATGATTTCCGATTTTGTCCATCTTTAGGGAAATCTATAAATCAGGAATAAATTATTTTATTTTTTTGGTAATTGCAGTGAAGTTGTTAACCAGTCTTTTATAATTTTGCAGTGTATTCCGTATTCCATGCTTCTGAAAGACCTTGATATAAAAAACCTCAGAGAATTGGAGGATTTAATTATTGAAGCAATTTATACTGATATAATACAAGGCAAACTTGATCAGCGAAATCAGCTTCTTGAGGTTGACTTTTGCATCGGCAGAGATCTCCAAAAGCAAGACATCAGCAACATTGTTAAAACTCTCCAGGAATGGTAATTGTGTGTTTTTTTTTGTGAAATTAGCAATTTTCTCGACAGTAATAATTATATAACAGGAAAATTCTGTGGAACAATCACAAAAATCCTTAGAATCTGTCAGTATCTTAATGAAACAAATGAATGGAAAACTTACCTGCATTCATGATGTTTATTTCACATGTATACTGATACCAAGATGAGTACAGGAAGTTTTGGCCATACAATATTATGGTCCTCAAAAATGAAGCAAAATGAAATAAGTGCCGGATACAGAGTTCGCACTTTGTGGCCTTTTTGCTACCCTAAATCAAATCATTTTGAATAAATATATCCCCTCCCAGTGCCCAGTTCTTTCACGTTTTTCCTGAAATTTTTATAGTGAAAAAGTAATGTCAACTGAGAGGGCAATATATTGATATGTTTTTTCTAGTTAAAACTCAACTCTTCTGAAATAGAAATACATGTTCAGCACTTGTGGTACCTTGTATCATTTTCAAATGCCATTGCACTCTAAACAGAAAGGAGGTAACCCATGCACTCTTAACATAAGAAGCTGGCAGATACTGGGAATAAATCTTACTGTCTGAAAATTGGGATGCTACAAAGATGTAAGCAAATGGGCCTTTTTGAAATATATTTTTGTTATACACACTGTAGCAGTTGCTTAAAACACACCCGTGTCAAAGATCTATGGCAATTACAGTAGAGAGGATTGTTGTCATTTTATTTAATGTATATTAGTATTTTATTTTAATTTTGTGGTTTTTTAAAAAAAAAATGAAAGTTATGACTTTTCTGAAATACAGCTTGAGGTACTGTAATTGCATTGTACGTTCTAGATTCGCACAAATTTGTGGAAATGTAGTCATCAGTTATCTTAAGTGTCTATTTTTTAGAATGCGTTTGTCTGACAGCTGCATGAAAAAGGTCATACCGCCAACAATTGTCCTGTTTCTTAACAGGTGCGATTGCTGTCAAGCAGTTCTGGTGGGGATTGAGCAGCAAGTCGTCCGCGTAAATCAGTATAAGGAAGGCCACGCAAAAACTCAGCAGCAGGTAGAAACTGAGGTAAGTTATGAAGATAAACAAGAAATGACTATTAGACTCATCAATCCTGCTTCTTCCACAGAACATGTACAGTTTACTTTAATATGGACAGTACCCAACCTATTTAATCTCTTGATGGGGATTTGTCATTTATTCCATAAACTGGAACCTTACAAAAAAAATTCAAATGTGCACCTGTATCAAATGCTTTTTCAGAATCAAGTAATTTTTAGAATATTTCTATAGCTTGATCCCTTTTGCTGCTATCTTATGATTATGTTTCCAGATTTGAACTTTGCATGTTCTTATAACTTTTGAAGCAGTGAGTTCTCTTGGCTAAAATTCTTCCCTTAACTACCATCAAAACCAGATTATCTAGTCATTCATTCATTTTGCTATTTGTGGGATCTTGCTGTGTACACAAGTCCTACATTACAACAGTGGGTGCACTTCAAAAGTACTTCATTGGCTGTAAAAAGCTTTGGGATGTCCTGAGGTCGTGAAAAGTGCCATATAAATGCAAGTCTTTTTTTTAATAAGTGACTGCATTTCAAAAGTAATCCATTGGGTGTGATACTTTGGGACATCCTGAGTATGTGATAGAGCACTATATACATTTCTTTCCTCCCTTCTATGAATTTGATTGAAACAGTTTCTGCATTTTAGATAAAATGTTTCAATAATTCTTTCTTTGTAAATTCTCATCTTTGGACTGCCTAACCAAGCCATCCCTATTGCCAAGAAGGCCGGGGAGATTGACTTGCTTAGAGAAGGCCACGAATGCCTCCTGTGGCTGGGTGGTAGGGGTGCTAGAAACTGCTAGGTATATTTTTTACCGTCGTTTTTTTTTGTGCAACCTCAATCATCATTCGCAGCTAAAGTGGGACCTGAGCATTTTTTTTTAATTCATATATGGGATGTGGGCGTCGCTGGCAAGGCCAGCATTTGTTGCCCATCCCTAATTGCCCTTGAGAAGGTGGTGGTGAGCTGCCTTCTTGAACCGCTGCAGTCTATACTCATTCCTATTCTGAATGTTGATGAGGCTCCATTGTTCAGTACCATTGGGTTGCCCAAATTTAATTATTTTTTCCTGGAGGTATAAATTTTGATGTCCCTAACTTTATTACACAAAAGAACAACAGTTGTTGCTTTGGCAAAAGATAACCTGATGTACAGGTTGAGTGGAACTCAAAAGGTTTACAAGTCTGATTGTATCCAACAAAAGTCCAAAATATCCATTGACAGCGCTGGTGCGAAACAGAACCTGGGGAAAACTTGTATGTGATCTTCTTTTGTTTCTAACGTAGACACTTCATGGTAACAATATCATCATAGTTTATTACTGTTGGACATTATAGGCTTAACTTAATATAGTTGGACAACAGGGGAGGGATAGCTGGGGCATGAGCATGACATTAGCTGAAACATGGGGCAAGCACATAGAGGCCTGATGGGCTTAAATAGATAAACATGCATAAATGTATTTATATAGCTGACAATACACAGCTTATTGGCTTTAATAAGTAATATTAGGAGAGAGCTGCACAGGGATAAAGTGCGAAATTAGCTTTTTTTTTTAAACTGAAGTGGCTTAAATGCTTTCCTGTGCATCATGGTTCAATGCTCTGCTACAAGAATAACATGAATTTTGATGGTCATTATTTTTATTTTTAAGGTGGCAAACATAAAGAAGACATTGAAGGCAACAGCTTCTACCTCAGCACAAGATCCTGATCAGCATCCCATGGATCGTGACACTCCACAGCTTGTTGAACAACGTCCATCTACAAAGAAATTGTCAAAAGCTAAAAGTTTATCATCTAGCCGTCATTAGAACAGTACGTGGGCAGGATTACTCCAATGCTTATAGGGAAACTGAGAAGAAATGAAAATATAATGAACTGTGCAACGGTTCACATAAATGACACATTGAAAAAGATGTAAACAACTTTTCCTGTGCATTTGAAAATGTTTTTTTTGTAATACGCAGGTTTTATAGTAGAAAACTGAATGACTACTGAATCATCCTTTCCTATTAAAAGGTACTAGTTACAAACTGACTTCTGAAGTGATATGCACGCAAAAATGCTTTATGTTCACATTTGTTCACTGTTCCCTGCAGTGACTGAAAAGCCGAAATAGTAAGCCTGTAGGCACACATAGTACCACAAAAGTTAGTCTGCAATGAAGTTACTTTAAAAGCAATCTCTACAGTTAGTAGATTCTAAAGAAATTTAAATAGAAAACTAATGACTTGTATTTTATTGAGGTACTTAACTGATTCAAATACTTCGCTCCATAAATCTTGTGTACAATAATCTCAAATTGATGCACTTAAAAAGAGCCAACAGACTTGAAATGTGATTGCTCAAAAGCACATTGAAAGGAGATGAAAACAGTACTGGGGTTCTTTGATGCAATTAGTGGTGTCTTTAGCATTCGAGCTAAAATTTCAAAACTTTAGTTTGAGAATTGCCTTTCAAAGCACAATTGGTAACCACAAAAAATGGAGACATGTCATTAGATGCAAATTGCATTTAAGAATACAAATATGTGGTAGTTGCATAACTTTATGGATGGGTAATCTGTGTAAGTTATAACACAAAAACATGATTATATTTATCCAATGAAAAGCAAAAACTAATTTATAAATCTGGTGAGAAGTTTAAAACCGTATTTTAAAGTGCCAGCGATTCGAGTCTCAAACCATTCTATCTATATTAACCTTTTGAATAGAGAAACAATTAGCCTTAAGATTTTTCTGGTGGGAAGCAACCTGGAGCCTGGCATTGTATTTGACACAGTGGGGGTAATTTTAACCTAACCTGCTAGCGGTAAACTGACTGGATTGGATCGACCACCCATTTTACTTTCTGATTTTATTTTAAAGTTAAACTAATCCCCTATTTATTTTTTTTAGGGCATTTCTCCCATCAGACATGGCTAGACTCATTTTCTCAAATGGACAGAACTTCAGATTAGTGAGTGGATGGAAGGTATCAATTAAATCAAAAACTAAATCTGGCTTCCTGGTCCAGTCTCTGCAACCTGTTGACCAATGAAGGATTTTTAATTTACATACATTAAAAAGAAATGCCAATACATAGAATTTAAATGTGGACATAACGGGATGGGTATTCTATTATCCTTAAGATAAAACTTAAGGATAATAGAATAAGTAAAGAAGGGGAGGGGTCGTGTTCTCAGTCGGGGAAGATTTGGCATCAACAGAACGACACACACATCCTCAGAGGAAAAGTTATCAAAATTCATTTAAGCCTGTCGCAGCACTAGTGTGAGGTTAGTAATTGAGGGCATACTACAAAACTCAAAGGAGAAGTGTCAAAAGCAATATGGAACTGAAGATGAGGGAGGGAGTGAAGGAAAAAATGCATTACTTTAATTGTCCTGAATTCTTGCAAAAGTAAATTGGAATGGTGCAGATTACGTGAGGCCAGCAAGAAGGAGATGATTAGTTAACGAGAAAAAGTGGAAAAAAATTATAATACCAACAAAAATAACCTGATTCTTCAGATGTGTTCAGGTGAGTACCGTAAGGATAAGATGAGAATTACAGTGGTGTTAAAGGACATTGTTGACGGAAGAAATATGAGCAGGAGTAGGCCACACGGCCCATCGAGCCTGCTCCGCCATTCAATAAGATCATGGCTCAACTTCTACATCAACTCCACTTTCCCGCCATATCCCTTGATTTCCTTAGTGCCCAAAACTCTATCGATCTCAGTCTTCAATATACTCATCGACTGAGCATCCATAGCCTTCCGAGGTAGAGAATTCCAAAGATTCACAACCCTCTGAGTGAAGAAATTTCTCCTCATCTCAGTCCTAAGTGGCTGACCCCTTATCCTGAGACTGTGACCCCTAGTTCTAGACTCTCCAGCCAGGGGAAACAGCCTCTCAGCATCTACCCTGTCAAGTGCTCTAAGAATTTTGTACGTTTCAATGAGATCACCTCTCATTCTTCTAAAGTCCAGAGAATATAGGCCCATTCTACTCAATCTGTCCTCATAGGACAACCCTCTCATCTCAAAAATCAATCTAGTGAATCGAGGTTGTAGGAATATTCCTCCGGCACTTTGTCAGGGAATACATTACAGAACAAAATAAAAAAAGAGATTGGCAATCCAATTATTTAGGAAGTGTAGGTAATTGTTTGGAAACAAGGTAATACTCAAAAGACTCTGCAGCAGATAAAATGATTGGAGTCTTGATGAAATGAGAGTGAAGTGACTGAGAATTACATGGCAAATTAGCTTAATATTACTTGTGATAGAAATGAAGGTATCTGTAAAAAGGAAGATTTGCCTTAAATTGTGTTTGAGGATATAATCGTTTTTATTAATGTAGGAAATTCAGTAGATTTATCTAATGTGATTGTTTTTTTCAGAAAAAAATCTATTCCTTTATATGGTGAATTGGGTATAACTTCAGAATGGGCTAGTATGTGTAAAATAGATTTCATATATTACTGCACTGTGAAAATATATGAATTTTCATGCATGAAGTTGGAAACAAACATAAACACAACAGCAGAAAACGCTGGAAAAACTCAGCAGGTGAGGCAGCATCCGTGGAGAGAGAAACAGAGTTAACGTTTCAGGTCGAGACCTTTCATCAGAACTGGAAACAGCCGGAAATCAAATAGATTTAAGGCAAGGATAAAGCTGGGAAAGGGGGGAGGGGATGAAAGAACAAAAGGAGAGATTAAGAGACATTAAGAGATATTCAAGGCAAGAGGTGGTGTTAATGTGACAGGTTAAGGCTGAAAGAAGTGTGAAATCCACTGGCAGAATGAAGGACAGCTGCCAGCTTCTAGGAGGGGAAAAAAAAGGGGGGGGGCAAATAAAAGGGTGGATGAAAAAATAAAGTATAAATGTGATTGGGGCTATATTTTATTTTTTCATCCACCCTTTTATTTGCCCCCCCCCCCTTTTTTTCCCTCCTAGAAGCTGGCAGCTGTCCTTCATTCTGCCAGTGGATTTCACACTTCTTTCAGCCTTAACCTGTCACATTAACACCACCTCTTGCCTTGAATATCTCTTAATGTCTCTTAATCTCTCCTTTTGTTCTTTCATACCCTCCCCCATTTCCCAGCTTTATCCTTGCCTTAAATCTATTTGATTTCCGGCTGTTTCCAGTTCTGATGAAAGGTCTCGACCTGAAACGTTAACTCTGTTTCTCTCTCCACGGATGCTGCCTCACCTGCTGAGTTTTTCCAGCGTTTTCTGTTGTTATTTCGGATTTCCAGCATCTGCAGTATTTTGCTATCGTAAACACAACAGCAATCATCTTCATTATGGTTTTTATAATGGAAAGTTATACCTTTTCTCAAATTTATAACCAGCTCTAAAAGCAGCAAGCCGCGTGTGATTATTTTCAGGAAAGTTTCCCGGTACAAAAAAAACAGGTTTGGGAAAAAAAATTGCATGCTTTTTTAGGTGAAATGTTATTGAATGAGATTGGAACAAATTAATTTTGCAACTGCCAAGGCATCTCTTCTCCGTGGCTGCTGCAAGTTTGATGACTTCCACGGACAGGGCTCTCATCCTCCCTTCAGAAATTTGTGTTTTTCCTCTCTAGATGACTGGGTTATGGAGCCATATGTAGCTGTAAGTATTACTTTCTGGTGCAATTCAATATTAGATGACTCTAATGGTGTTAAAGGGTGGTGCAGATTGTTTTCAAACAACTATGGTCCCCAAAGAGTCATCAGTTAATTTGGTTCCTTGCTTTAAAACAGCTTACCATACTCAAAATAAAAGCTGTAACAGGAAGATTTCTGCTGATTCCCCTTTTATAGCAAATGTATTTTATATAGGCACATATGATTTGGCTATAAATAGCAAACACATGAAATCTTCCCATTGTGAGTTGGGCCAGGAGTATTTTTAGCCACTTACAGCCTTCCTGTTTGGGATTACAAAGAACCCTGTATATTGAGGGATTGGAAAATTTACATGGATAATTGAAAAGTAGTGATACATAGCTGTTAGATTACTGTAGCAATATTATTCCACACTGGCAGTAAATACTGATTTGAATCATTCAGAAGGGATTGGATTGATTCCTTATTCAATAGGAAGTAGAAGGAATAAGGGTTTGGAATAGGAAAGTGTTTCTGAAAAAAATGGCCAGATTGGATTCTGAAACCGGACCTGGAAGACAGAGCAAGTTGAAAGCTTAATGATCTTTTCAGTTTCACGTGTTATGTATTTATTTTCTACAGAAGAAGTGGCTGCAATTAGGCTGCAATTAGGCAACTGTGGAATAGATCTATATTCTAACCATTATGGTCATAACAAAAGGCATAACAATATTGAATTCCTTACTAAAATATTCCTTAGTAAACTATTGCAGATGCTGGAAATCTGAGAATGGGTCTTAAGACCTGAAACGTCAACTGACTGACCTGTTTCTCCACAGACACTGCCTGACCTGCTGAGTATTTCTAGCTCTTTGTTTTTTTTTAATTTCTTGCTACAAGACAGTTTCAAATATGACAATGAAACAAATGTGATTGTCCAGCCACTAGAGGGAAGCAAACATCATGTTTTCAGTGTACCTCATCCTGGCCAAATTAATTTTGTTCTGATTGTGGCAAAACCGTAGCACCATTTTCCTTTTGAATTAACATAAAAACATGTCTTCTGTTGACTAAATCTAGTGATACAGATTTTTTAAAGTTTAATTATATGTAATTAATAGGTTTCTATTCTTGTTCATAACAAACTTCTAGTTCAGACAGAAAAGATAGACTATTACAAAACCAAAATACTGCGGAAGCTGGAAATCTGAAATAAAAACAGAAAATGCTTGAAATATTCATCAGGTCAGGCAGCATCTGTGGAGAGAGAAACAGAGTTAACGTTTCAGGTTCATTTCAGGTCAATGACCTTTCATCAGAACTGGAAAAAGTTAAGAGTTGTAACGGGTTTTAAACAAGTACAGAGGCAGGGAAAGGCGGGAGGGGAGGAAAGAACAAAAGGGAAGGTCTCTGATAGGATGGAAGGCAGGAGAAATTAATTGACAAAAGGGATGATGCTGCAAGGCAAAAGGGGGTGGTAATGGGACAAGTAAAGAAACAAAAGATGGTTCTAGAGGAGGTGTAAATGGGAATAGCAGCATCATCAACAGCTGCTGTCTGGAAAAATGGGAGCAGTTATCTGAAATGCTGAACTCAATGTTGTGTACGGAAGGCTCTAAAGTGCCTAATCGAAAAATGAGGTGCTATTCCTCGAGCTTGCGTTGAGCTTCGTTGGAACAGTGTAGGAAGCCGAGGTCAGAGTGGGAGTGGAGCAGAGAATTAAAATGACAGGCGACCGGAAGCTCGGGGTCACGCTTGCGGACTGAACGGAGGTGTTTCGCAAAGCGATCACCCAATCTGTGTTTGGTCTCCTCGCTGTAGAGGAGACCACATCGTGAGCAGCAAATACAGTATACTAAATTGAAAGAAGTACAAGTAAATTGCTGTTTCACCTGGAAGGAGTATTTGGGGCCCTGGACGGTGGGAAGGGAGGAAGCTAAAGGACAGTTGTTGCATCTCCTGCGCTTGCACGGGGAGCTGCCGTGGGAAGGGGAGGGGGTGTTGGGGTGATTGAACCAGGGTGTCACGGAGGGAACGATCCCTTTGGAATGCTGAAAGTGGAGGGGGGGAGAAGATGTGTTTGGTGGTGGCATCACGCTGGAGGTGGCGGAAATGGCGGAAGATGATCCGTTGAATGTGGAGGCTGGTGGGATGGAAGGTGAGGAAAAGGGGAACCCTATCATGGTTCTGGGAATGAGGGGAAGGAGTGAGAGCAGAAGTGTGGGAAATGGGATGGAGGGGCGAATGGGCAAGGTTGCACACAAGTTCTGCTGCAGAGGACTCAAGTGAGCACTTCGATGGGGCAGGCTACAGAAGAAGGCTGATGGATATGCACAATGAAATGCTTGGTGCATTGGCAGGCCTGCCTGCAATGTCAAGGAACATAGAGGAGTCCAGCACCAACTTGGCACAGGGCTTTGCACAGGATGGAAGTGACGGCCAACTCCATTAGCACACTTGCGGACCCAACCAGGATGCAGCGTCTGATGGCCGATGTCTCAGCTTCCATTGCAGCACAAGCAGAAGCCACACAACGTCTGGGTACTGCAGTGGAAGCTTAGACTTCTGTCATGCAAGGTCAGCTCACTGCCACGCAATCTCAGACTGCTGCCATCGTGGCTGCGGTTACCAGGGTTCAAGAACCTGCTGTCCTCTCTCCGGATTACAGCATTCATCCTCTCACCCCTGCCACTCCGCCAGTGCCCTTGCTGTTGCCTGTCAGCCATGCAGACCAGACTGCTGCCGCCCATGGTGCAGTCTGAAGCCGGGCCTTCTCTGCCCAGAGCTGCTCAAGATCATCCTCCAAGGCCATCTGCAGTCTCCCCCACTGAAAATCAGCAGTCTTCCACCAGCCATGCTGCAGCCAGTGGGTTAGCTCTGCGTAGGAGCACTAAGACAGGCAAAGGCCCACGGAAGACAGGCAGCCACTAAGGGAATGCACAAGGGTGATTAGTTTACATTTGTATGCAATATGGCATGATTTAATTTATAAATTTGGTTTGGAATGTTTATTTTGTGTTGGCTTTTATTTTTGTATTGTGATGGTCAGTGACTGAGGGAAGGTAAAGTGTGGGACTGTTGGTGAATGTGGAATTGGGGTTGCGTATACTGGCTTCTCAGCCGGGTGAGTCTGTCACGGACAGCCTGGCCAGAAAGGGGCTGTCTGGGTAGCTTCCTCTTCCTCCTCCTCCTCAGCTGGTCACCGTATGGCTGGTGGCAACGGCTGTGCCTCACGAAGCTGAGGTTGTGCAGCATGCAGCAGACCACTACGAATCTCGACACCTGCTCTGCCGAGTACTGCAGGGCTTCTCCAGAGTGGTCCAGGCAGTGGAAGCATTGCTTTAGCACGCCAGTGGTCTGCTCGATGATATATTGTGTGGTAGCTTGGCTTTCATTGTATGCATGCTACCCACGTGTGTGTGGATTGCGCACCAGTGTCATGAGCCATGTTGTTAACGGATAGCTCTTGTTGCCCAGTAGCCACCCTCTGGTTTGTCATGGTGGCTCAAATGCAGATGGGACAGTGGACTGCCCCCAGAATGAAGGCATCATGATTGCTGCCAGGATATCGAGCATTGACCTGCATGATTCGCTGAGTGTGGTCACACACCAGCTGGACATTGAGAGAGTGGAATCCCTTTTGGTTGCGGTACTTCTCAGAGTTGACATGCACCACCCACAAAGCGATGTGTGTGCTGTCAATGGCACCCTGCACTATGGGGAAGCCTGCAATCCTCGTGAAGCCACGTGCTCACTCCGCCTGCTGCTCTCTGGCCAGAGAGAAGGAAATGTATTCAGCTCTCTTGGAATACAGAGCCTCAGTTCCCTCCCTTATGCAACAATGCACAGCAAACTGGGAGATGTTGCAAATATCTCCTCTCATGCATAAAAGTTCATGGCCACCGTGACCTTCACAGCCACTGGCAATGCGGTCCTTACCTTGCTGAGGTTGCAGTTGTGGCTGCAGCAGGTGGTGGATTTCAGTGAGGACAGACATCTGATACACTGTTCCTCACTGAGGTTCAGGAAGGAGAATTGCTCCTTGAACACCCTGGCGGATATGGCCTCCTGCTGAGAGCCCTTCTCCCCCCCTCCTTCTCCTCCCTTTTCCCCCAGCTTGTCCTGCTCTGTGGTGCCTCTGCTCATTGTCCGTGTCATGCTGCAGGTCAAGTGGAATGCCTACTCGTGCACCCATGTCTTGGAGCAAATGGTCTGTGCAGAATCCTTGAAATCAGGACAAAGTCCTTCAGCATCTGCCACACCACTCCCTGTAGACTTTAGCAACTTTAAATAACTGTACAAACCACCAAACACTTCGACAAACTCAGCAACAGCCAGTAGAAATCAACCAGCAACTAACCTGTAAATAGTTGATGATCCCTTTAAATAGCGCTGGTGAGGAGTCCTTCCTGCTGCTGAACTCATGTTCAGCTGTGCAGGCTTAAGAGAGGCAGTTAGCTGGAACGTTGAGCTCCAATATGGCAGCGCTGGTGTCAAATCAGCGTTACACACTGATTGAAGTCACGATCTGCCTACTCTGCATACTTCCGGTGCATGCTCCCTGCGCCCGCGCTAACGCCCTGCCCAAGATGGCACCCGGCCCGGCCCACACCAGAAGTGTGCTCGGGCGCTATTTTGGAACCATAACAGAGCTGAATTTTGCAGCTATTATCTGGTCATTATCACATTGCTGTTTGTGGGAGCTTGCTGTGCACAAATTAGCTGTCGCGTTTCCTACATTACAGCAGTGACTACACTTCAGAAGTACTTCATTGGCTGTAAAGCGCTTTAGGATGCCTGAAGTCGCGAAAGGCGCTATATAAATTCAAGTCTTTGTTTCAGTGAATGCTGAGCTGAAGAACTCTCACTAAAACCATTTTCATTAGCGAATTGAAGGTCACAATGATGCTTTTGACAATTGAAAAGCAATTATTGTGAATACAGAGGTTCTTTTATAACTGGAGTCTGCATGCTATCCCAATGATGACGCTTGGAATCCATGAGTGGTGAGCATACCATGTTCTTCCCTGGATATAAGCATAAATCTTTTCATTTTTAAATGTTGTTTAATTTCATTTGAATAATAACATATTCTTTGAAGACAATTTTAAAATGCAGTGCTTATATATTTTGTGGAGTGGGCATGATCACCAAATTTGTTCTTTTCAGAATTTACTACACACATTAAAGTCATGAAGGATCTATTGTGGAATTGCATATGTATTCAACAGAGGGAGCTAGTCCTGTTTTGGAGCCAAATTGGTTAACAATAACGTGAAGCACTAATTTTCAATTTATTGCAGAGTGAATGGAAACTTTATACTCAGTGAGTTCAGATTATCTCACCTAAAGCTTTACTATTAATAAGATCATAAACTAAAAGGAGAAGGTTTTGTCCTAGATTTCAGAAGTTCGATAGTTTAAATAATTAAGAAGTCTGTAAGTAATTTTATTAGGGTGCGTTCAAGTATAGTTTAGTGGATAGTCTAATCCCATTGTGTTAGTTTAAATGCTATATTGAATTCTGTATTTCAACAGTTAATTTAATAACATAATTTAGGAGAAGCAGAATAAGTACGTGCCTGGTGTTAGTCAAAAGTTGAAAGACTGGTGAAGAATGAAGAAGAAGAAGAAAACAGATTACTTACTGATTGTGTTCTGAGGCCTAAACCAGTGCACCGAAAAAAAATCTGAATTATTTTGATAAAGCGGTTGAACCTTATCAACGAGGTTGAATGTTTTTATAATTAGCATTGTCCAAGATATTGAACTAAACAGAAGAGCATAATTGTCACTTGTTGCTTCACTATATAAACTGAAAAGGAATAACTTTGTCAAGCATGTGTACAATATTACCGATATGCTATGCAAAATTAAACCCAGCTACGGTTGTGATTCTGTAATTCTGGACTGCTTAATGCTACGTTACGCTGAATACAGTTACTGCTGTGTTGTAATTTCAAAGCTGATTAATTATTCTGGTTGTGATAATTAAGTTAACAATCATCTTGTCCTACACTACATAGATTAGTATTTAAAAAACTAGTTATTAGTTGCATAACAAACTGCATCCTGTTCAGTCTTTGATATCTTTAGGGTGAGACAAGATATAAATTGGCTTAGCCAATTCCTGGTGGTGACCAAGCCATAGCTGAGTTTGTTCATGACTTGAGAGGAAATCTAAATTATATATCACAAATAAATACCCCAGACATAAACCTAAATTGCTAATACTATTCTTGCATTTTTGACAATCACCTCTCAACAAAAATACAGATAGACAAAGCTGGTTATAGTCTCTCTGGCTCTCTTCCATACAATAGTAGGTTGGGGGAAGCAGAAGTATAGTCTTCAGTTATCTACTATGTTTCACTTGATGTTGATGAGCTAAAGATGGATGAGGAAGACCAAACATCTTAGTTCATTCATCCAGATAGACCCTACATTCTCCTCATTGCAGCTTCTCATTTTTTTGTTAAACGATTCCAGTGTTTTCACTTCCACTACTCCACTGAGGTATCCATTCCATGTACTGATCACTCTGATGTTGCCTTCAGTGGTTATGTTTGAACCAATGCAGAAGGAACACAAAACTGCATTTAATCCATGCAATACCTAACCTACAGCTGCTTAATATCATCACCACATGCAAAGAGAAAAGATATTCACTTTCATAGCACTGTTGTCTCTTATTTTGATAAACACAATATTGACAAAAGTAATATTACTCTTAATAAAAATTGGCTTGTAGATTGCCAAACGAAAAGCATTATCCAGTGAGTTGGTACCTGTTATAATTTTAACCAGAAAAGGGTGATTTGCTTAAATGAAAGGTCTGTCAATTTACCTAATATATATGACATATTTAAGCAGTGGGACATGGAAGGTTCAGAGTTCTCCCTTTCAGAAAAATATTGGTGTTGTTTCTACCCCACCACCTCTGCTGGTAAAGTAATAAACCCATACAGACCATAAAATTCCAGTTTCAAGCTCCAATCTGTGCTGAGTTTGCCAAAAAAGGAATCATCCATATTTTCATTAGTCAGAAGGAAGTTATTGATTTGCTTAAAAATTAGTTTTGTTGTCATTTACACAAGGAATAAGACAATAAACTCAGCCTGTAGAATAACTTAACTACAGAAACTTGTTCATGTTTCTGCATATTTGCATCGAATCTTAAGATGAAATAAAGTGTTCAAAGGAAATGTTTCTTGCATCATTTGTATCTTTTGTTAGTTATTATTCATGGCAGCATTTATGAAATTTGATCATTCATTACACCTAATGTGAAGAAATAATCACATGCTAATGATTTGTAGTTTTAGCTTGAATTATGTGGCCTGACCGTCTGCTATCTTTGCCTATCAAAGACATCAGGTGGGCATCCCTTAACATTTTCAGTCAATTACTCAGTAGCACAAGAGTATATTGTTAACCCTGAGGTACATTCTTCCCATTCAGTGTATGCTTCAGATGGTAAATTTTGGCTAATAAGGAACATATGCTCACCTATGGAAACTGCAGTCTTCCATCAACACCAATAACCGATGCTGAGAGAATTGTAAAATCGCCTTTATTTTAATTGGGGCACAGCTTTTACATGGAAATTACAGCACAGAAACAGGCCATTCAGCCCAACTGGTTTGTGCCAGTGTTTATGCTCCATACGAGCCTCCTCCCACCCTATTTCATCTAACCCTATCTGCATAAGGTATCCTATGCAACTTACTGAACCTTGAGGATTTTTTTACTGGCTGCTTTTGAACTAGTTATTATACAAGAATGGGAAAGATGATGCTGAGCTTTATTGTGCCCAATGGAGCTTCTTATGACATCAATAATAATTTTTGTCTTTGGTGTTGCATTGTTTTATTAGCTAAGGTTTCAAATTGAGGCTGTTTCTTCACGAAGAACAAAATGGTGAACTGCAGACATTCTACTGAGAGCCAGGCAGAGTTGTTCATAAATAGCCAATAAGGGGTTTCTTTTGATGTTTAATGATTAAATGTTAATGGCTGCAGCATTTGTCTGACTAATATGTAATTTCAATCATTGCCACATGTGAAGATAGTCTCATTGGAACACAGGATGAGAAATGTAATGGTTACAGACCATTGTCATATTGCCTACCAAGGAGCACGGACTCTTGATATTTTGTTTGCTTGACTCCATCAGAGAAAGCCCAGAAAGATAAATGACTCAGCTCGGGCTGGCTGTCTTGAGTCCTGGTGAAAATACACCAGCTCCATGGGTGTAACATTTCATCCCAACACAACTCAAGACTGCATGCTGTGCACCAAGAAACAAGAAAATACTCCGCTGTAGAAACTATTCCATTACAAGAATCTGAAAGCAGCATTTGCAAAAAGATATATTAACCCTTTGTGGACTGATACCACTTCTCTTATACAAGTATTGTGCTGTTTATTTTATCTATATTTTTGCTTCTGTAAATCATTTTTATTGTAAATAAATACAGTCCTTATCCAATTTGCTCAATGTAGTTTAGATTGTGATGTTTTCTATCTTACAAATTGACCTAAGATGTTGTGGGCATTCTACATGTTCTCCACCAAACAATTTAACATAAAACAAAAAAAGCATTAATTGTTAAATGTGGGCTTTGGTAGTTTGGCACAAAATAAAGGATGTCAGTCTCAGTTTGCAGGTAATGCCATCTGCTTATGGAACTTGTTGTCAAGTCACATCAGAAAAAGGCATGGAGAAAACCCCAATATAACATTACTCACTGATAGGTCCTGTAACAGATGTAAACTGAATGGCTTCTTAGTCAATCTAAAGACCTAAAATGGTAGATTTCCATGAGGGAAACAAAGTGACTTTTAATATAAAGATTTCCAAATGGTCAATAATCCTTATCTTTGGTTGAATATTCTAAATTGAAAGCATCCTCATGTCCTGATATTTGATTTTGAATTTAATTCAGTCACAAAGGGCAACAATAATAATATAGGAATGCACATAAGTTAAAATTTGTAATGAGCCTGTACTACATCACAATGCTCAGAAAATGTCATAAAATATTATGGAAACCCTGAGATGTGTTAGAATCTTTCAATGTCTCTGGACTGTGTTACTGGAAATTATGCATAAAGCTGAAATTTGTGGTGCTTTCTCATTTTCACAGGTTATTTTTTGATGTTGCTGGCAGTGAGTGCATGGTGGACAGCCAACAGATGGCAAACTCTGTCAATTGAATCATGTGATTTTAAATGAAATGTTAATATACTGTGAGATTTGAAGTGTAATGATATCAGGTTTTTATTTCATTGCGTGACAGAGAAATAGCATACCCTGCCTCTGATATTAAGTAACAAATTAACTTTATATAATTTAAATTAGATCTGAAAATATACAATTAAACAGCCTGAATATATCTCTTGTAAGTGCTATTTTGTAATGCTATGATAGTCAATCACAGAAGTTATTAAGGAGTGCATATTAGTTAAAATATTGTCTAGGTCATCGGGACAATTTATAATATACAGGACAAATTATTACTATACTAATCAATCATTTACTTTAGTTTAAAGATAGTCTGCATATTTTAGTGTCTTGATAAATAATAACTTCATCGTCGCTGGGTCAAAATCCTGGAACTCCCTCCCTAACAGCACCATGGGAGTACCATCACCACACAGACTGCAGCGGTTCAAGAAGGTGGCTCACCACCACCTTCTCAAGGGTAACTAGGGAGGGCAATAAATGCTGGTCTTGCCAACGACGCCCAGATCCCATAAGCGAATAATAAAAAACTTCCTTTTCACTGCAAGAATCTTCCTTGAACCAGTTCAATTTCCCTGGGAATTTTTTTGGGCATCTCTGTACACGTGCATGGAGAAACTATGTTGCTTGTGGCTATAAGGCAATATAGTTCTGTGCAAGTAGGAGGAATTGTTGTTCCACATACAATAATTTGAAGGTGTTGCATTCCTCTCCACTACACATACACATAGACATTGTTAATGAAAAGTAGGAACATAGGAACAGAAGTAAGCCATTTAGCGCCTTGAGCCTGTTCAGCCATTGAATGAGATTATGGCTGATCTGTGACCTAACTCCATATACCTGCCTTTGCCCCATATCCCTTAATACCTTTGATTAATAAAAATCTATCAATCTCAGATTTAAAATTAACAATTGATCTAGCATCAATTGCCATTCTTTGAAGAAAGTTCCAAACTTCTACCACACTTTGTGTGTAGAAGTGTTTCCTAATTTCACTCCTGAAAGGTCTGGCTCTAATTTTTAGACTATGCCCCTTAGTCTTAGTCTCCCCAGCCAGCGGAAATAATTTCTCTCTACCCTATCTGTTCCCCTTAATATCTTGAAAACTTCGATCAAATCACTCCTTAACTTTCTAAATTCCAGGGAATACAACCCTAGTTTGTGTAATCTTTCCTCGTAATTTAGCCCCTGGAGTCCAGGTATCATTCTGGTAAACCTACGTCACACTCCCTCCAAGGCCACTATATCCTTCCTAAGGTGTGGTGCCCAGAGCTGTTCACAGTACTCCAGGTGTGATCTAACCACAGCTTTGTACAGCTATAGCATAACTTCTACCACTTTGTATTCTAGTCCTCTAGATATAAAAGTAGCACATAAATGTTCCAAAACACATCTAATAGAAAATGTTAGAAGTGTTTTTGGTGGAGAACAAAGGGTCAATTTTTCTTTGAAACTGATTAACACACTCGTTTGTTCTGCCCATAGAGTTCATATATATAAATATAAAACTAGAATGTGTACCCTATACTTAGCTTTTCTTTTTTCTCTAATGCATGTTCAGTCTGGTATCCTAACAGAACAATGGAAAATGAGCAGCAAATTGAAAAAAATGTGCTTAAGTTCTATTCAGCAAATAACACACAATATGGTAAGGACATAAACTCTGTTGAGGCTATCAAGTCAACTGATTCTGCCAAACTCTGACAATAAGACTGGAAGAAGTATCTGCATTTTTGAACTGCCAGATTAATAAATGACCATAAATAATGCTAGGGTTAAATGTAACGTATAGTTACATCCCTGGTGGAATTTAAGTCCTGCGTAATGTTGCTGCAGTGAATACCTGTTACATATTACAGCAGTCAAGCGAGTGCAATTTTGTTCCCTGGAATGCAGATTTGTTTTTAAAATCCTTGTCTAGTCATATGCTATTTTTAACCTCTGGTCTGGTCAGCTTTTACCTTCCAGTTTGAACCTAGATCAGAAAACTGACATTCCCCCTTCTCTGCGGGTGTATGGATCCTGGCTTTCAGTAGACTAAACCTCCCGAGTATAAAAAGCTCATAGTATAAAAATGACGCAAATTTGACAATTTGGCTCTTCATCCTCAAGGATTAAAAGTGTTGGAAATGTAAAAGAGGCCATATAGATAATTGATGGGGAAAGGAGACCAGGTCTATTTTGAGACTGGGTATACGGTACGTTGTCAGATCAAAAACAGCTTCCACCTTATGTCTTTCTTAGTTGTTACAGTGACGTTAATCCACCCACAGTGGAAAATATTCTTGTTAATTGCACTTCAATTTGATGAGCACATAGAAAACGATGTCATTTCGGAACATCTGAGCGTACTTTTCCCTCCAAGAGTTATTTAGAATAGTCAGAAATCATTCAGATTCCATCCTGGCTCATGTTAAACTAGCATTGCAATTATAATCATTTATTGTAAAGTAAGTAGGCCAGAAAACTGCTTGGCGAAACAGTGCGAAAAGCGGAATATTGTGGCGGGAAAGCGAGTGAAGGTCTTCGCACGGAACTTGCTGACCTGTGAAGTTATAATTACACTATTTTAAAGAAAGAATGGTCAACAATGCCTATTGTCGATCATAGAGATTTCTCGATTGATATATTTCGTGTAGAACGAGGGGAATGTGATGAAAGGAAAACTAAATAAATCCCAGAGAAATAGCGTGTGCCTGTGTGACAAGACAAATGCTCCTCAGAACATCGCGCTGAATTTAAACAAAACAAGAAACTGCCACCATGACGTATTTTTATGTATTATACGGATTGTAATAAATAAGGAGACTTTTCAGACTTTGTGAAATGCAATTTAACACGTAACAGCTATTAGGACAAATGTTACAAACTCTGTATTTCTTTGACCTGCAGTTCACCATCTGTTCAGTTTGTTACATAAATAAACTTTTATAAATATCTCTCTTTTATAAACATATAAATAGTTTAAACATAAATACATTTATGCAGAAATGAAATAAACAATTTATAGTAGCGACAATGTACAGCTGCATTAGTTCCTACAACACGTTCCATCACGTTTCTTTACAGTAAGGACGCTGGTGATGTGGTTCGTCGTACCGGGAGTTATGGCATCGTTTTCGTATTAAACGGTACTTTTAGGGAGACAATAAAGACACACAAGTAGTTTTCGGAACCCATCATCAGCCCGGTGTCCTGTGGATAGAAACATAAGGTGTCAGTGTGGCAGGGAGTGAGTGTCGGACACAAGTGTCCCAAAGTGTAGGCATGGAAAAAGCTGCATTTTGAATTACACTCGGATATGATCTATCGGTTATACTTTGGAAAGTTAACAAAAACTGGTTTAAACAAAAAAATTAAACTGTCGAAAACTGTCGTAATATAACTAAAGCACTTTACGTTTCCCTGTTGCAATCACAGTTGGAGCAGATTGAATCTGAGAAAGCCTGGATTTCTTGCCCCCTGAATCGGCGCATCAGTCGTGTGTAGAAACCAGCAGCCAGTATTTTACGGGACGCAACAGGCACGGACGAGAGATAGTTTAAAAAAAACTTTTGAGCTAACGTAAATTACCAGCAAAGTAAAACCAAGCGAATTCGAGCAATGTTTGTAACAGTCGCTTACCGTCGCTAGGTGTCGTAGATCTAACAGCCCAGTCCGCTCATCGCTCCTATTCTGTCCAGCTTGCGTCCGAAACAGCCCTTGGACAAGCCTTTCTTGTTGATTCCTCGGAACCTCCTGGGGTTGTTGTAGTCGTTGAAAAGCCGAGCCCAGGTGCTCTTTGATCTGGCGTTGAAGCTGAGGTCTCGTAAAAACCGGACCTTGGAATTCACATCTGCAAGGGCACCCCTTTCTTCTGAGGAAAGGTACTCAGAAAATTCTTCACCTAATAAATGTGCAAGATCCTGTAAAAGGAAGCGGAAATAGGCAATCTTTAGTCATAGTATATAACATCGGAATATATTTAAAGTAGCTCAGTGTCATTGTTTACCATTATAAACATTATAAATGCTAATTCAGTTATGTATTTCAACCATGCATTAATATTTATAGCCACCGTATTTATATCTGAATTTGTCACCAAAGACACAGTAGGAATGAAACGTGAGATCATTTACTATCAACAAAACTGAATGCGCTGCATTTATCATATATTGCAATGTGAAAAAATAGTATTCCAATGGTGGTCACAGAAGGGACTGTGTAAACACACTGAAGAAATGCACCTGTTTTAAAAACAAATTATATCATATTCATTTTTAGATTGATGGTTATTTTTGCAAATATAAAGTTTATTACTTGATTTAAAACAAACATGAAAATATTCATTGCACTGATTTTTAAATTTGAAAGGCAGCAAAGGCTTGCGATAAATTTCTAACAATTACTCATTTTAGTTGATTTAGTGATGTAGAGCGTTAGGTTACACAAACACTATGCATGCTTCTCAACACGGATCGCCCATGACTTGCTATCTGAACAAATGTCATCAACTTACTTGCTGTGACTGAAGCAGGGGCTTTGCATCCGTCCTTGTGGGCAGCAGAGCCAGGAATAGTCCAGAAACCAAAAACGAGGAGATGTTCATTCTTGTTTGATCAGGTGGCGAATTCTACGGCTAGATACAATAGAATTAAAGTTGGTGGGTTAAGGTTTGGAGTTCTGTCTGCCTCTAGATCAAGAGTCGTCTGCTGCTTTCTCGGCAGCTTTTCAATCATTATATAATATGAAATGACGTCACCCCTTGGAACTTGCGAAGAACAATCAGAGGAAGGACAAACCCAGCCTTTTCTTCCTTTTCTGCTTTTAGATCATCAGATTTTTTTTCTGCTTCTTCACTGCAAATTACTGGTTTTAAAAATTGCAAGTTCTGATGGTTCTCCAATAGTGGGTCTACAAATAAAATAATTCAATCATGGCATTCGTCCAGTGGAAACATTGGCGATTTTATAGTGAGAACAAGGAATGGGTGGATGGATTGATAAACCACTTATCCATATATAAAACAACATTATGCAAGGGTAGAACTTTATTTTGATTGTGCTGTCCCCCCTTCCCTCAACAAACTATACGCACCCACCATATATGAAGCAGAAGTTCCCCACTTGTAGTTACAATATCTATATTGAGTCTCTCATATCTTCACGCGGATAATTCGAAAAACATAACTCTTCCCCCAGTGCTGGAGAGATTGTTGGGTGGCTTTGACGTACATAGAATGAATCAGAAATTTACAAGTACTTTTTACAGCGTTAATATCGAATTGCTATTCCTGCGCTACAGTAACCCAGATGCGGCGAGAACAATGTGAAAGAACTGCAAGAAACAATTCTGGCTGCAAACTGTATTAGTCATTTTCCGGGGACGCTTGGTTCAATCCATTTTTTTTAACCATTATCAATTAAAAACATTCACACAGTTTAAAAGTGACCTATAATACCATTGTAAATGCGTTTTTATTTTAATTATACAAATCATGCATTGCTGTATATTAATTCATTAAAATGTAACACTTTGAACACAGAACTGGATGGAATAACGCAGGAAAGTAGTCTGGGTGCACGTCGGCACAAAACATTTACTTCATATTTTCACTTTTCAAAAAATAAATAATGCACACAATCGGCAACTGAGCCGAACAGTCTTTGATTGCAAATTTATTATTGCAAAAAGTGGAAACATCTTATTACTAAAACTGGAAGTAATTCTTAATATCTCGAAGATGATCTGCTTTCAAAGGCAGGGTTTGCTTTCTCGGTTAACTTCAGTCAAATCTGCAACGCTCAGAATTTGAGAAACTAAAACTATGTAATTCTGTTTCATACAACAATAGGGTTGTGAGATTTTACAGAACGGTCGCGCAGATACGTGTCGCCAGAGATGAATTAGCAGGATGCAGCACTGGAAATCCCTGTGATGGTTAATGTTAAGTTTGAGTAACTGTACGTTTTGGTCAATTCCTTGCTTCAGCCCCAATAGAAAGCACTTTCTGAGAATTGGGACACTGCTGTTGTAACAATATTTTGTAAAACAAATAATGATCCCCTGACTAAAACAGCAATATTTCTATGCAAATGTTCACAAGAATATTAATTAATGATGGGGAAATAAATGCTTGCCCGTTTCAATTGCATGTATCAAAATAGTGCCCGCTTTCAATTAAAATGCAAGATCAGTTAAGCCTAATTTAGCCTTATGACATTGGTCCAGTGCTAAAATGAATAGAGCTAAAAGGCTGATTCAGCCTTTAGTAAATCGCCACGCATCAAATATTCCACACCTCATTAATAACGCTGTAGATTTTAAAGAATGGTACAAGTTTCATTTTTTTCAGAAAATGTGAGTGTGTAAATTTCCAGTTCACTGCTAAATAATTCGTGTGAAATGTGGTTCTACATATAAAACCTTGATATATAAGGTTCTTCGTCAAGCTTAGTTACTTCCTCTTGGAGAGATGCAAAGATTCGGGGTCCGTTACATTAACCATAACATGCACATTTTAGAAGAACATATTTGTGGCAGAACACACTTTTTGCCAAAGATTCTCAGCGGGAAGAATGTCTTACTGTGAATCTTGGGTAAAATGCCTGTGTTCTGCCACACTTAGATTCAATCAACCTAGCTGTTAATGGGTCTCCAACCTGAGCTGGCTGGACACGTGTTTATATTTGTCTTTTCCGTTCCGTCATTGTTCGTATATTCTTCTTAAACGTTTTAGAAGAACATCAGTTTTGATATGTTTCACAGAATTATATGGGAGAAGGCTTCTGTTTAAAGATCCCACAAGCACTCCATATTAGGTGTACAAAAGTTTCTATCCTGGCTATCAACGAGACAGCTTGTGTTTATGTTTGTGTGTGTACGTGACGGGGTGGGGGGCGGTGGAGAGTCGGGCTCGAGGGGTCTCCAAACTCCAATTCATAGGCCACAATCTTCAGTCCAGGATGGACCGTTCTAATTTAGTGGGCACGGGGGATTTCACGGGGAAAGGGTTGTTCTTAATGCTGTTGCCTCAGTGAATTTAAGCTAAACCGGAAGACCAACATTTCTTCGTATGGATAACTTGACATATCTGCAGGCTCCATCGCAAGTACCTAATGCAGCCCAACCTCTGGCCATACTAGTAATGTTCGAATGTTTTTGTCATGTTAGGAAGTACAGGAACAGTTGAGTCCTAATAAATGCATAACTAGATTGCTAATACCCGTGGATTCTAATGTTTGCAAACTGCCGGTAAAAATGACTACTTTGGCACTATTGCTCGGATAATCAATTCGATCTAAACGGAAAAGGGAAGCTGAATAAAAACGTATTTCGCACAAAGTTTATAACAAAGTCTATTTTGTGCTACAATGAAACGGATTGAGCATTCTTAAGTGTGCCAAGTATCAAAATCTGAACGAATGGAAATTACCTGTCGCACATGCTTAGATTAAAATGTTCTATGCATCTGTAATGCTTGGTCTGCATTGGAATTCCATGCTGGGAGTCCATTGTAATAAATGGTAAGCTGTCTGTCTTTACAATTTTGGACTGTTTTTCAATTTCACTTGCTTTCCTTATTTGATTCATTTCCCCTACTTCATTGTTTTATCTAATCAATTGCTTTTTCCCTTACCTTACACCCATTTCCACTGAAAACTTAATCCGTGGGTCACCTCCAGACTTAATTTATCCAATGCTATCCATGATGGCCTCCACCACAGGTAGACTTCATCTTATCCAAGACTCTGCTGCCTGCATCCTATTTTGCTCCCCTATCACTCCGGTCCTTGCAGCTCCCAGTCCTCCCAACACACTGAATCTAAAGTACATGTCCTTACAAATCCCTCCTGTAACCTCCTGCAGTCCACTGTACCAAAATGTGCCCTCTATTCTTCTGACTCTGGCTTTACAGTTTCTCCATTTTCCCTTCCTCTGTCAGTGGCAAAACCTTCAGCTGACTGGGGCCTAAACTCCAAAACCCTCTCCCTAAAACCCTTCTACCTTGCAACCTCTTTGCTCATCTTCAAAAGTCTTCTCAAAACTTACTTCTTCTACCATGCTTTCCCTCTCTTCCCACATTCTACGACTGTTTGAGCTCTGTTTTACCTCTGTAAAAGACCTAACTTTAAGAGTATTATACAAATTGAATTATTGAATTTTTTGAAGAGGTAACAGAGAGAGTAGACAATGGCAATGCAGTAGATGTAATTTATCTAGATTTTCAAAAGGTCTTCGATAAGGTACCCCATAATAGAGTGATAAACAAGGTCAGTGAATGCGGAGTCATGGGACAAGTAACAGACTGGATTGCTGGCTGGCTTCAGGACAGAAAGCAGAGAGTAGGAGTAAAGAGTAGCTGTTCACAGTGGTAGAAGGTGGGTAGTGGTGTTCCACAAGGATCAGTGCTGGGACCACTGCTGTTCACAATTTACATTAACGATTTAGACTTAGGAATCAAAAACACAATTTCTAAATTTGCAGATGACAGCAAATTGGGGTGGGGGGGGGGATAGTCAATATTGAGGAGGACTGCAACAAGTTACAGGAAAACATTACTAAACTTGCAGAATGAGCATATAATTGGCAAATGAAGTTCAACACAGATAAATGTGAGGTATTACATTTTAGTAAGAAGAATAGGGAGGTCACTTATCACTTGGAGGGTGCGAGTCTAGGTGGGATAGAGGAACAAAGGGATCTAGGAGTACAAATGCATAAATCACTAAAAATTGCGACACAGGTTAGCAAGGCCATAAAAAAAGCAAACCAAGCACTAGGATTTACTTCTAGAGGTATAGAATTGAAAAGCAGGGAAGTTATGCCAAACCTGTATTGAACCTTGGTTAGACCACACTTGGAGTACTGCATACAGTGCTGGTCGCCATATTATAAAAAGGATATAGAGGCACTGGAGAGGGTGCAGAGAAGATTTACAAGGATGATACCAGAAATGCGAGGGTATACATATCAGGAAAGGATAAACAGGCTGGGCCTCTTTTCTCTTGGAAAAACAAGGCTGAGGGGTGACCTAATAGAAGTCGTTAAAATTATGAAAAATTTTGACAGAGTGGATACAGAGAGAATGTTTCCACTTATGAGGAAGAGCATAACTAAAGGCCATCAATATAAGATAGTCACCAAGAAATCCAATAGGGAATTCAGAAGAAACTTCTTTACTCAAAGAGTGGTGAGAATGTGGAACTCGCTACCACAGGGAGTGGTTGAAGTGAATAGTATAGATGCATTTAAGGGGAGGCGAGACAAGCATATGAGGGAAAAGGGAATAGAGGGTTATGCTGATAGATTTAGATGAGGAAAGACAGGAGGAGGCTGGAGTGGAGCATAAACGCCGGCACGGGACTGGTTGGACCGAGTGGCCTGTTTCTGTGCCGTATATTCTATGTAATCCTATGTAATGTAAAATGCAAGTTGTCGCTGAGTGCTCCACTCTAGTACCACCGGGTGGATGATGTTTGTGAACAGCGAGATGTAACAAATATGACCTCTTTCTTCCACTAAACTATTAAGTTAACCAATAAGCATAAGGTGGATAATATCTCACTTCTGACTAAGATGTTTATTTCCCCAAACGCGGTAATAAAATGCAAAAAGCCTTCCCTCTGATACTGTAAGTAGATGCCAGCTGTGAGTTTTGTTAGGGTTTAGTATCTCGACAGCTATCTTGGGACATATAACTATGTGTAGGTTCATTGAAACCCAGGGGAATATCATGCACAATGCTGAATTCTTTTGAGAGAATCAGGGCAGCCATTAGGGTTCCTGTCGCGCGCGTTGAATGTAGAAAATCTAATTAGCGCGGTACTTTAATAACGTTTAAGATAGTCCACTGCTTTTTAAAACGTTACATGTAACAGACATGTAATGTCTCACACCTTTTCGTATTATGCTTATATTTCACTAACAATTTATGATCGCTACGCATGATTTTTCTTTATCACGTTCGTTTCCTCGTCTTTTTCTGTTTTCTCTTGCTACACAGACCCATTTGACAAAAGTTGTGGTTACCAAGAGAGGACATTTTGTATTTCAATTGGTTTGCAGGAACTGGCGCATCATTGACTAAGTCTCCAGTGTAATGGCTTCGATTAAATGCTTCGTGGACGCTTCAAGGTAACATTGTGGTTGAATGGCACAATCAACGAAAGCAAGTCGTAATTGCAAAATGTAATTCATGCCGAATTATAACCATTGCATAAACTTCTCTATGTGAAGCTTCAAGTGGTCCTTGCACATATATAAGATTCTAAAGGTTACAGTTGGTTTCATTCTTTCGTTCTATTTTTACTTATTTTCAGTGTTACATGTTGGTACAAACATGGCCAAAATTCTGCAGGTAATGTGCTTAGAGTCTTCAACCTCACATACTTACCGCTGAAGAACAAATCAAAACGTTTTGATCTTTTCATATTTAATCCAGATACTTCCCTAGAGAGGATCCGATTATAAAGTTGTAGGGCAACATGATTTAACATTTTCTTGGGCTCCAGTTAGCGCATTCTGAATAAGACTGTATCAGACAAATCACGTGTGGTCTGACACCTCCGAAATTGACACTAGTGCTGCACAGCTAATTTTCTCTAATTTCACTAAAAAATACAATTCACACAAAAAATAAATAGGAACAGCACTGACGACTGGCGGTGGATTCAATCGTGACTCAATCTGAGTTGTTATTTTGTGGAAAAAATACATTTTCATCATTGTTTATTTTGCCAGTAGCTACGTCTTAAAACACGCTCAGATCGTTTCCATGCGGAACCTTTTATTCAGTTTAAGATCACGAAGGCAAGTCATACATATATGTGATACAATTTGTCGTTAAAAAGTTTCTTTCATTTCACACTTCATATCAAAGGAAAAGTACCGCAACTTCAGTTAAACTGAGCTCAGCTGCTAGGTAGTAAAGTGGAAACATATTTTCTTGATTAAGATAGCTTTAGCGGATCATATATGCGTGTAATATCGAACGGCTACCCGAATTAAGCATAACAGATTCAGGAGTATTGGTATCGACAATACATGTACGCATTTCGAACAGTTGTAGAGAGGAGCTGTCCTATGTATACTAACAGATGGCCAGTCCAATTCTTGGATCCGATATTATTAATGTAACCATTCCTTGAGGATAATGTCATACAGTCTATTGGTAGCATATATGAAATTTATGTATGTATTATGGAATTTAAATCAAATGTGACACAAGGAACTTCAAACGCTTAAATACAGCGTCCATTCCCATGGAGAGCTCACGCCATTGTTACCATTTTTATGCGTGAACGTTTCACGGTTTTTACTCTGGTTTTGCTACACGTTCGCAATAGAATAATAATCAGAGACATTGAAAATGTCACCTGCTCGGAGATGTATTAAGAGCATTCCCAAATCAATGTTTCCCAAGAAATGATTCCTTTTAAACAAAATGTGACGCTGATCAAGTTACGAGTTCGGCTATGAAAATGGTTGTATCTATTAGTATAGATACTATTGGTACCATAATACGGTTACAGAAATAAGTTGGCAAATTTTGGACGCGTTAATATTCAGATTATTTTGAGCTACGAAGAAAATTCCAGTCTTTAGCGGGCATCGGCGGCGGTTTTCTGTCTCATATTTAACTACCTCTAAAAATAAAGGAGGAAATCACTGCAACTACGCAAAGGAAGGCGGATTGATGTCAGCTTGATTGTGTTTTCCTGTATTACGAGATAGCATTTGTCATTTCTAAATCATTTATTTATTTTAATGCAGACACTTCCTATCGTCGGCCGCTTTGTTGTCTGAACAGTTGCTGTCCAAGGTGGCGACAATGATTGATAGTTGTCAAAAACACGCGGCTGCTTCAATAGTGCAGCGAAATTCGACATTTGTTAAAAATGATTTTTTTTTAAAGATTAATCCTGCAAACGCTTAAAACGAGCGGAGGAAAGCAGGTTTGATACGGCAACGCAGGTTTTGAATGCGAGAGATGTCGATAGAAGGCTTGGCCCGAGGGTCGGGGTCACGCTGGCTGTTCCCGGCACCTGCCTTCCGGGTAGAACAGAACACGGCCCCCACAATGCAGTGCGCCCGGGCTCCTCCCCTTCCGCGCGCAGGTTGCCGGAGCGCAGGGCTCGAGAGGCTGTTCAAAGAGGATCTCGAAGCCGTTAAAAGAGCAACTCGGCGCCGTGAGCCTGCTGCGGCCGCGTCGTTCACTTGTCGGCTTCTCTCTCTCTCTCTCTCTGTGTAAGTGCGGGGAGCCGGGAGTGGCTGTTTTATTCAGTAGATTGTATTCAGAGTGGAGTGACTTGTGGACGGGAAAAAGCCATGTTAGGGTCGCACCGAAGCTGTTTATTTCAGGGCCTTTCTGGCGAAATGAGCGCATCCTATTTCAAGCGGAAAGAAAGAACTTGCATTTATTTAACGCCTTTCACCACCTCAGGCTGTCCCAAAGCGCTTTACAGCCGATGAAGTACTTTTTTTGTGTGAAGTGTAGTCACTGTTGTAATGTAGGGAGCGCAGCAGCCAATTTGCGCACAACAAGCTCCCACAAGCATCAAATGTGAGAGCGACCAGATAATCTGTTTTAGTGATGTGGACTGAGGTGTATATGTTGACCAGGACACCGGGGAGAACTCCTTTTTTGAAATAGTGTCATGGGCTCTTTTACGTCCACCTGGGAGAGCAGATGGGGCCTTGGTTTAAAGTCTCATCCGAAAGATGGCAACCCCCCCTCAGTACTGCACTCGAGGGTCAGGCCAGATTTTCGTGCTCAAGTCTCAGGAGTGAGACTCGAACCCACAACCTTCTGACTCAGAGGTGAGAGTGCTACCCACTGAGCCACAGCTGACATCAAGTTGCTCCCTAAAATAGCCATTCAGGAAAAGCTGTTCTCGGTGGTGATACTTGGTCCTAGAGCTGGCTATTGGCACCACTTTTCACAACCTCCAGAATCTGTGAGATCAGCCAGCAGCCTGACCCATTTGCACGGGATACAAGCATCATTACAGGAGTTGCCTGTCTTCTATCGAGACCTGGTCAGAGTCTGGAACATGGTTGCTTCTAGCAGGAGCTCTTCCTCCCCGTCAGAGTTGGCGGCCATCCTAGCTGAGCTGCTGCTTCATAATCCATACTTGCGTGTGGTTGACTTCGGTGACACGTGGCCAACGGCGAGGAGGTCCCTGGCTGCGAAGGTAACCAGAGTCAGGGACGTACTAAATTGCGGCGGAGTGGACTGGATGTCGCCAGCAGCATTGGCAGTCTGGATGTCCTGGTGCTACGTCCAGTCCAAGCCATCCAGGAGCAGGAAGTTGCACTCTGCTATGACTTCACCAGGTATATTGAGGAGGCTCAAGCGTGTGGAGCGATCCTGCCCCCATTCGAGTGGAATTTCTCACCTGGATGAGGCCCTGGAATCTTCGCCCCCAAACTAGAGCTGTGTCTGTAATTCCCTCTGTGCCATTCCACTTTGCACAGAGGATTTCCTGAATGGTCTGCTCCTTCACATTCTCCACTTCCTTGCCCTCGTCTTCTGTGCAGATACGCCCTGTTGCCTGGCAGCGACCCTAATGGAAGGTCCTCTATGTGGGAGGCTGTCCTTGCACCATTGGGGATCTGGGGTAGATTGTGTTGCATGGAGCAGTAGTGTGCAAATTTTTTTAAAATAATTTCAGGGATTCACAGACTGCTTGCAACTTTTGCCACCTTGAAGAGTCTGTTAGAATCGTAGAATGGTTACAGCACAGAAGGAGGCCATTCAGTCCGTCGAGCCTATGCCAGCTCTCTGCAAGAGCACTTCAGCTTGTCCCACTCCCCTGCCCTTTCCCTGTAGCCCTGCAAATTTTTTTCCTTGAGGTACTTAACCAATTCCCTTTTGAAAGCCACAATTGAATCTGCCACCACCACCCTTTCAGGCAGTGAATTCCAGATCTTAACCACTCGCTGCGTAAAAAAGTTTTTCCTTATGTCGCCTTTGGTTCTTCTG
Source organism: Squalus acanthias (assembly GCA_030390025.1). NCBI lineage: Eukaryota > Metazoa > Chordata > Chondrichthyes > Squaliformes > Squalidae > Squalus > Squalus acanthias. Next base: position 35,723,322 of record CM059429.1, read on the forward strand.
CCAATCACCTTAAATCTGTGTCCTCTGGTTTTTGAACCTTCCGCCAATGGGAACAGTTTATCTACTCTGTCTAGACCCCTCATGATTTTGAACACCGTTATCAAATTTCCTTTCAACCTTCTCTGCTCTAAGGAGAACAACTCCAGCTTCTCCAGTCTATCCACATAACTGAAGCCCCTCATCCTAGGAACCATTCTCGTAAATCTTTTCTGTACCCTCTCTAAGGCTTTCCTAAAGTGCGGTGCCCAGAATTGGACACCATACTCCAGTTGAGGCCGAACCAGTGTTTTATAAAGGTTCATCATAACTTCCTTGCTTTTGTACTCTGTGCTTCTATTTATGAAGCCCAGGATCCCGTATGCTTTTTTAACCGCTTTCTCAACCTGCCCTGCCACCTTCAACGATTTTGTGCACATATACCCCCAGGTCTCTCTGTTCATGCAACCCCTTTAGAATTGTACCCTTTAGTTTATATTGCCGCTCCTCGTTCTTCCTACCAAAATCTGTCACTTCGCACTTTTCTGTGTTAAAGTTCATTAGCCACGTGTCCGCCAATTCCACCAGCCTGTCTTGTCTGTCTTGAAGTCTATCACTATCCTCCTCACTGTTCACTATACTTCCAATTTTTGTGATATCTGCAAATTTTGAAATTGTGCCCTGTACACCCAAGACCAAGTCATTAATATATATCAAGAAAAGCAGTGGTCCTAGTACTGACCCCTGGGGAACACCACTGTGTACCTTCCTCCAGTCCGAAAAACAACCGTTCACCACTACTCTCTGTTTCCTATCACTTAGCTATGCTACACTGTCCCTTTTATTCCATGGGCTTCAACTTTGCTGGCAAGCCTATTATGTGGCACTTTGTCGAACGCCTTTTGGAAATCCATGTACACTACGTCAACTGCATTACCCTCATCAACCCCATCTGTCACCTCATTAAGAAACTCAATCAAGTTGGTTAAACACGATTTGCCTTTAACAAATCTGTGCTGGCTTTCCTTAATTAATCCATACTTATCCAGGTGACTGTTAATTTTGTCCTGGATTATCGTTTCTAAAAGTTTCCCCACTACTGAGGTTAAACTGACTGGCCTGTAGTTGCTGGGTTTATCCTTGCACCCTTTTTTGAACAAGGGTGTAACATTTGCAATTCTCCAGTCATCTGGCACCAGCCCCGTATCCAAGGAAGATTATGGCCAGTACCGCTGCAATTTCTACCTCCCTCAGCATCCTTGGATGCATCCCATCTGGTCCTGGTGACTTATCTACTTTAAGTACAGCCAGCCTTTCTAGTAGCTCCTCCTTATCAATCCAGTATCTCAACTACCTCCTCTTTCACTGACTTTGGCAGCATCTTCTTCCTTGGTAAAGACAGATGCAAAGTACTTATTTAGTACCTCAGCCATGCCCTCTGCCTCCATGCGTAGGTCTTCATTTTGATCCCTAATCGCCCCCACCCCTCCTCTAACTACCCATTTACCATTTATATGCCTATACAAGACTTTTGGATTCCCTTTTATGTTAGCTGCCAATCTATTCCTCTTTGCCCCTCTTATTTACTTTTTCACTTCCCCTCTGAACTTTCTATATTCAGCCTGGTTCTCACTTGTATTCTCAACCTGACATCTGTCATACGCCTCCTTTTTCTGCTTCATCTTACTCCTTATCTCTTTCATCATCCAGGGAGCTTTGCCTTTGGTTGCCCTACCTTTCCCCCTCGTGGGAATGTTCCACATTTTTTGATGGAATGTGATAGGTTACAGCTCCTATTCAATTATTTGAGGGGGCTGCGCCTCAATTTCTGGTTGTATTTCAGCTATATGCTCCTGATCTCAGGCCACTCAATGGGGGAGGAGGGTAAGTCGGAGGACCTAGTGAATCTACTCCAGGACATGGCAAAGATGGTGATTCACAGGTTCAGGATGAGCTCTGCCAATGGGAGGGGCCTTCTGGCTGCCTGCTTCTTCTGTGGTCCTGTCCGCGCCTGGGTAGCCCTGGAGAGGAAGCATGTGAAGTCCAATGGTAATGCAGGGAATGCAGTGTCTAATAGACATGCAATAACATAATTTATTTTTATAAGTTTCCCTTTGGTTCTGTTAAAGTTGGGCTTTTACATTTCAATTAGCTGTGCCTCCTGAAAACAAAGTTGCACATGCAACCAACCAAGATCTCATTCTAGGCCAGTAAACATGCACAATCCCAATCCAAAGTTTGAGTAACTATGAAGTAAACAAGGTGTCCATTTATTAGTTTATTGCATTACTTTGTGGACCAGAAAGCTAATACTTTAGACAAGGGTTTTAATGATGGCTCAGTGGATAAATACACTGCGACTGAACCATACAAACCAGGCAAGTACCATGTTCAATCTGGTCTGTGCTGAGTTAGCAGACCTCAGCTGCAGCAATAATGGGATGTTACAGTTGACCTCAGTTTTTCTGGGGTATGGAGGAGTGGGGAAATCTACCAGGGTGTCTACTTCCTGAACGGTCTACAACAACAACTTTATTTATATAGTGCCTTTAATGTAGTAAAACATCCCAAGGCGCGTCACAGGAGTATTATAAGACAAAAAAAAATTGACACCGAGCTACATAAGGAGAAATTAGGGCAGGTGACCAAAAGCTTGGACAAAGAGGTATGTTTTAAGGAGCGTCTTAAAGGAGGAAAGAGAGGTAGCGAAGCGGAGAGGTTTAGGCAGGGAATTTCAGAGCTTAGGACCTAGGCAACAGAAGGCACGGCCACCAATGGTTGAGTGATTATAATCAGGGATGCTCAAGAGGGCAGAATTAGAGGAGCACAGATATCTCGGGGGTGGGGGGTGGGATTGTGGAGCTGAAGGAGATTACATAGATAGGGAGGGGCGAGGCCATGGAGCGATTTGAAAACAAGGATGAGAATTTTGAAATTGAAGCGTTGCTTAACCGGGAGCCAATGTAGGTCAGCGAGCACAGGGGATAATGGGTGAACGGGACTTGGTGCGAGTTAGGACACGGGCAGCCGAGTTTTGGATGGCCTCAAGTTTACGTAGGGTAGAATGTGGGAGGCCAGCCAGGAGTGCGTTGGAATAGTCAAGTCTAAAGGTAACAAAGGCATGGATGAGGGTTTCAGCAGCGGATGAGCTGAGGCAACGGTGGAGACGGGCGATGTTACGGAGGTGGAAATAGGCATTCTTAGTTATGCTGTGGATATGTGGTTGGAAGCTCATTTCAGGGTCAAATATGATACCAAGGTTGCGAACATTGTGGTTCAGCCTCAGACAAATGCTAGGGAGAGGGACGGAGTCAGTGGCTAGGGAACAGAGTTTGTGACGGGGACCGAAAACTATGGCTTCGGTCTTCCCAATATTTAATTGGAGAAAATTTCTGCTTATCCAGAACTGGATGTCGGATAAGCAGTCTGACAATTTAGAGACCGTGGGGTCGAGAGAAGTGGTAGTGCAGTAGAGCTGGGTGTCATCAGCGTATATGTGGAAACTGATGCTGTGTTTTTGGATGATGTCGCCAAGGGGCAACATGTAGATGAGAAATAGGAGTGGGCCAAGGATAGGTCCTTGGGGGACACCAGAGGTTACAATGTGGGAGCGGGAAGAGAAGCTGTTGCAGGTGATTCTCTGGTGATGATTAGATAGATAAGAATGGAACCAGGCGAGTGCAGTACCACCCAGCTGGACGACGGTGGAGAGGCGTTGGAGAAGGATGGAGTGGTCAACCGTGTCAAAGGCTGCAGACAAGTCAAGAAGGACGAGGAGGGATAGCTTACCTTTGTCACAGTCACAATGGATGTCATTTGTGACTTTGATAGCCGTTTCAGTACTGAGGCAAGGGCGGAAACCTGATTGGAGAGATTTAAACATGGAGTTCTGGGAAAGATGGGCACGGATTTGGGAGGCGACAACACATTCAAGGACTTTGGAGAGGAAAGGGAGGTTGGAGAGGAAAGGGAGGTTGGAGAGGAAAGGGAGGTTGGAGATGGGGCGGTAGTTTGCAAGGATGGAGGGGTCAAGGGTTTGTTCTTTGAGTAGAGGGGTGATGACGGTAGATTTGAGGGAGAGGGGCACAGTACCTGAGGAGAGAGAACCATTAATAATGTCAGTTAACATGGGAGCCAGAAAAGGAAGTTGGGTGGTCAGCAGTTTGGTGGGAATAGGATCGGGGGAGCAGGAAGTGGGTCTCATGGACAAGGTGAGCACGGAGAGGTCATGAGGGGAGAAAGATGCGTATACAGGGCTTGGGCAGGGGGGAACCTTAGAGGAAGTTTGGCTCAGTGGGCTAGGGGAAAGAAGGGAAGTGGCAGAGGCAGCTGAACGGATGGTATCAATCTTAGAGACAAAGAAGTCCATGAGCTGCTTCTCACTTGTTGTCGAAGGTGAGGGTGGAGGAGATGGGAGAGGGGTTTAAGAAGACGGTTAGCAGTAGAGAATAGGAGCTGGTGTTTATCTTTGCATTCCAGAATGATTCTGGAATAGTGAGCAATTTTGGCAGATGAGAGCAGGGACGATAATGCTTTGTGGCCATGGGGTAGGCTTCGCCATAAAAAATGAACTAGTTGGGCGTCTCAGAGACTCTCCTAGCGGTATAAATGAGTGCCTCATGACTCTTCGGCTCACCCTAGCCTGGAACCAGTGCGCTACGGTCATCAGTGCCTACGCCCCAACACTGGAAGCCACAGACGAGACCAAAGAGGAATTCTCCTCCAACCTCGAACAATCCCTGTCCTGAGTCCCAACGGGCGACAAGCTGATCCTCCTTGGCGACTTTAACACCAGAGTTGGAAAGGACACAGACCTCTGGGGAGGTGTGATCGGCAGAGAGGGGGTAGGGAAAGCCAACTCCAACAGTACCCTCCTCCTGTCGAAATGCTTAGAACATGGCCTTGTCATAACCAACACCTTGTTCCATCATAGAGACAAGTACAAGGCTTCATGGCAGCACCCTCGCTCCAAGCACTGACATCTGCTGGACTACGTCATCGTCCAAGCGAGGGACCGCAAGGACGTCCGCATCATCCGTGCCATGACGAGCTGACGACTGCTGGACAGAGCACTGCCTAATCCGCTCTGTCATCTCCATCAATGTAGCCCCAAAACAGCGGCGGCAACAGAAACAATGCCGCAGGAAAATCAACGCTGGAGCACTCAAAGACCCCGCTAAGAAAGCCCTATTCAGCCTGCGCCCCACAAACAACCTGACGACTCCCAGTGATTCAGAGACACAGTGTCCACAGCGCCGGGTCTGCACTCATGCCTCCATAATCAGCACCTGTGAAGAGACGCTCGGTCACTCGACCAGGAAACACCAAGACTGGTTCAACGAGAACGACCAGGAGATCCAGGAGCTAATAAGCTGCAAGCGCAAGACATTGCTGATCTGCAAACAGTAACACAACTCTAGAGCAAGAAAGCAGCTCTACAGATGCCTGAAGGCCGAGGTCCAACAAAAACCTCGCGACCTAAAGAACAGATGGTGGGTGGAGAAAGCGCAGGAGATCCAGCAGCTAGCCGACAACCACGATGTGCGTGGATTCTTTAGCGCAGTCAAGACCATCTACGGCCCAAGCACCCAAGGTCCTATCCCACTGCGGGCCAAGAACGGAGAGGTACTCATCAAGGACAGAGAGGCAGTCAGTGCCCGCTGGAAGGAGCACTTCGAAGATCTGCCTTAACCGAGACTCTGTCTTCGACGCGAGTGTCCTCAACTCCATCCTGCAGCATGCTACCCGCCACCATCTCAGTCCAACCCCAGCCCGGCATGAGGTTGAAAAGGCCATCCGACAACTGAAGAACAACAAGGCCTCAGGAGCAGATGGAATCCCTGCCGAGGCACTAAAGCAGGGCGGAGAAGCACTACTGGCGCGAATTCATGAACTCATTTCTCTTATCTGGAAGGAGGAGAGCATGCCAGGGGATCTCAGAGACGCTGCAATTGTGACCATCTTCAAGAAAGGTGACAAGTCCGATTGCGGTAATTACAGAGGAGTTTCCCTGCTGTCTGCCACAGGGAAAGTCATCGCAAGAATCCTCCTCAATCGCCTTCTCCCAGTGGCCGAAGAGCTCCTCCCAGAGTCGCAATGCGGATTCCGCCCACTAAGGGGCACAATGGACATGATCTTCACCGCACATCAATTACAAGAGAAATGCAGGGAACAGCACCAACCGCTGTACATGGCCGCCTTTGATCTCACAAAGGCCTTCGACACTCAACCGTGAGGGATTATGGAGTGTCCTCCTCAAATTCGGCTGCCCTCAAAAGTTTGTCACCATCCTCCGCCTGCTTCACGATGACATGCAAGTCGTGATCTGACCAGCGGTTCCACCACAGACCCAATTCACGTACGGACCGGGGTCAAGCAAGGCTGTGTCATCGCACCAACGCTCTTCTCGATCTTCCTTGCTGCAATGCTCCATCTCACCCTCCGTTAGCTCCCCGCTGGAGTGGAGCTAATTTACAGAACAAACATAAAACTGCTCAACCTCTGTTGCCTCCAGTCCAGATCCAAGGTTGTCCCATCCTCTCGTCAAATTACAGTATGCAGAAGATGCTTGCGTCTGCGCTCACTCGGAGGTCGAACTCCAAACCATCGTCAACATCTTTACAACCGTAAGACAAAGGTCCTCTACCAACCTGCCCCCGCCACACAGTACTGCCCCCCCCCGATTATCAAAATCCACGACAAGGCCTTGGACAACGTGGACCACTTTCCATACCTCAGGAGCCTACTGTCAACAAGGGCAGACGTCGATGACGAAGTCCAACACCGCCTTCAGTGTGCCAGTACAGCCTTCGGTCGCCTGAGGAAGAGAGTGTTTGAAGACCAGGACCTCAAACCCGGCACTAAGCTCATGGTCTACAGAGCAGCAGTGATACCTGCCCTGCTGTATGCCTCAGAGACATGGACCATGTACAGCAGGCACCTCAAAGCACTGGAGAGGTACCACCAATGCTGCCTCGGAAAGATCCTGCAAATCCATTGGCAGGATAGGCGCACCAACGTCATTGTTCTCGCTCAGGCCAACATCCCCAGCATCGAAGCTTTGACCACGCTCGATCAGCTCCGATGGACGGGTCACATCGTCCGCATGCCCGATACGAGACTCCCAAAACAAGCGATCTACTCGGAGCTCCGGCACGGCAAGAGAGCCCCAGGTGGGCAGAGGAAACGCTTCAAGGACACCCTCAAAGCCTCCTGGAAAAAGTGCAACATCCTCATCGACACCTGGAAATCCCTGGCCCAAGACCGCACAAAGCGAAGGAGAAGCATCCGGGAAGGCGGCGAACACCTCGAGTCTCTTCACCGGGAGCCAGCGGAAGGAGCGCACGCCAACCCAAGCACCCCACCCACCCGCCCCTTCAACCGCCGTCTGCCCCACCTGTGACAGAGACTGTAGGTGCCGCATTGGACTCAGTCACCCGAGAACTAATTTTTAATGTGGAAGCAAGTCATCCTCGGTTCCGAGGGACTGCCTCAGAAGAAGAGCCAGATCTGGTGGTGAATAGCTAAACCAGTTGTCCGCCATATCCATTCAAGTCGTCGTCCCTTGGACTTAAGGGAGCGAAGATGAGGGCCGTACAAGGGGGAACAGCCAGGGTGAGAGAGAGTAATTGTTTTAATAGGGACGAGGGCATGAAAGGCGATGGTGAGGGTATGGTTGAGCAGATCGGTAGCTGCAGAAATGTCACGGTGATCTGTTGTGGAAAAGAATAATGGCCCAGAATTTGTGGTCAGCAGCGAAGCGAAGGCGTTTGCCACTGACCCGAAGTAAGCTTCGCACAAAGATCTTGCGATCTCTGTCGAAGTTCGGGTTTTCCGATGCCTAATTCAACGGAGAATAGTGGGAATCCCCTAGTGCGAGCTGCTGTGATGTCAATAAGCTGTCTGAGCAGCCAATCAGAATGCAGAATTCTCAGACAGCGAACATGGAAATGAGTAAGCTTTTAAAATTCTAACTTTTTCAAAATGTTAGAGAGCGAAACAAAGATTGGGGCTCTCACATGGGGAAAAGGCAAACCTGAAATAAAGATGAACAAACTTTAAAAAAAAAAACTTTTTTTAAAATTCCTTAAACTTTTTCATTTTTATTAAAATGGATAAATTTGACTGGACAAAATGAAAATTAGTTTTTCAGGGCCATAACCTTTGTTTAGTGGTCAATATGCTGTTGAAACCCCAGTTACACCTAATCCCCTTGGGTCTAACTTTTATTGAATGAAATACAGTAACAAGAATGTACTTTAATATAAGTTTTTGCACAACTCTATCTCTCTTTCCTCCTTTAAGACGCTCCTTAAAACCTACCTCTTTGACCAAGCTTTTGGTCACCTGTCCTACTATCTCCTGATGTGGCTTGGTGTTACTGTTTTGTTTGCTAACACTCCTGTGAAGCGCCTTGGGATGTTTTATAATGTTAAAGCCGCTATATAAATGCAAGTTGTTGTTTGGTTCAAAAAAGAATGTTGGAGAATGAGTGCTGGGTTGATTTTGATTAATGATTTAGCGATGTGTTTCAAACCATCTTTTCCAATCAAAAGCTAAAGTTGATTTTGGTATGTGTAAATTCCAGCTTTCCAGATCTGTAATGTATGATCATGGCTCGAAACTTTATTAGGATGAGCAGCTGACAAAATTGAACTTTATTCTGATTGGAAGCAGGTCTGAGCGGTCTTCAAAATCCTAAAAGGCATGGATTTTTTTGATCAGCGGTGTCCAGCTTGCATACCATAGGCCATATGTAAAGCCCTTGCAATACAGCATTGAAGCCCAGGCAAATCAGACTTGTTGCTTTTCTATTTCTTATTTTTGGTTTGTCTTCTTTGAATTTTGTGGGCCTGGAGCTTTGAAAAGGGCTGATTTTAGACGTATTGCCTCATTGATCGATAAATCCTGCTTGCTAACCTTTAGAAATGTGTAGCAAACATATGTAACAAGAGATGCATATTTTGAAAAGCAAAACATTTTGAATAAACATAATTAAATGTGGAATAAATGCCTTTATCTTATTGTGCTGGTATTTTTATATGATGGCATATTGTTTTAAAGCTATTTTAGATATTTAATTTTGAATTTTCTAGGATAATATCGTATTTTACATCAGATGTTGATATGTATTCTTTTCTCTACAGCTTCACTTGGTCTCTTTATTTGTGACGATCAACATCACCAAATGGATCATTCAGGACAAGCAAAGGAAACATTTCCCTCTTTTGATGCAAGAAATGGTCACAGTAAGATTGGCAATCCACAAAAAAATGCTTATTCCAGGCTGGTAAACCAGCACCGTAGTGGCAGGTTTAGAACATACCTAAATCAATTTGCTCAGCAGATCAGTTGTATAGACCAAAATGATGAAAGTGGAATTACTCCTGGGACTGATTTGAATCTTTCAGAAGTGGAAGCTGTGCAACGAAAGGATATTAATAACCAACAAAAACTAGGAGGAAATGTAAAAAACATCCACTCTGCATTTGTAGTGGACATTGACAGTGCTACCCTATTTCCAAACATGCCTGTTAATTTTTTGGAAAAAGTTGGGGATGCTGGTGAGACAGTTATGCCTGACTCTTGGAAGAGGAAGCAGCAGGGGTTGGCAAACAGAAAGCAAAACAAGCAAAGAGATACCAACACCAGCCAGGATGGAGATACTGAATCGGGAAATGAAGTTATGTTCAAAGAAACTAGGCCTAAACAAGTCCATCCAAAAACACTTTCAGACAGTCACAAAGAGTTTGCAGGGTTTGCAAAAACAGCAACTGCTGGCGATAGTGATCGTTACTCTGGGTCTGCATTGCCAAGGCATAAACCGCCTTTTGACAATTGTATTCAGAGTGTTGATCTAGGGAGAACAGAGAATGATGTACAAGTAACTAATGAGATGGAAGTGCAGAATAATAAGAAAAAGAGAAATAGAAGAAAGAGCAAAGGGAAAACTGACCTAAGCTTGGGTGTAACTCCGTGTTCAGATGGAGTCTGCATTGGAGATCAAGTTGCTGCACTTCATGATTTGGAATCTACACAGCCAGAGAAAGCCAATATCGACCATGTGCAAAGTAAGACAATAGAAGATATATTTCACTATTAGAACTTGTTGAATTCCTCTGTTGTAAGTATTAATGGATTAATTTTTATCTGTTTGCAAAATACTCCAAGAATTAATTCAATTTGAAAATTAATTTCCTCAAAATACAAATGCTTAGACATCGTGCTGTAATTTGTGTGGGCCTTGCAATGGTTCAAATTATAGTCAATGTCCCTTAACCAGGATGGCAGGTAGGAATAAAGTTCATCCTAACTGAGCCAAGAAAAAAATTAAAGCTTTAAAAGCTTTGGGAATTGATTTGCTTTTGGTGAAAATGACACCATTAATTGTGTCCTGTTGTGATCTTGCAAACAATTGCATTGCATTTCATATATTAATTCCTGTCCACAAGCATTACTTCCTGTAACGCCTTTTATGTCAACATTTTCAATAGAAATTGCCTATTATAAACATTTATAATCGGAAAACACCCTATCTAAATGTGTTACAAATGTTGGTCTGCCTTACTCTGTTACAGAAAGGTCATTCCCATAAGTGGTTCGAGCTTTCTCTATTCAGAAGTGTGCGTGTACTGCCCAATATCTAATTAATAATATCACCCAGGGCAGTAGAAATAGGACCTTTTGTGATCTGAACTGGATATCATGTCTTTTGCACATGTCCTTCTTCAATCTTTTCAAAGGCAGACCGAGTAAACACTTTTTAGTATGTTGTGGCCAGATATGAATTGTTGAGCTGCTTTATTTACAGACAGCAAATGAATGTACAGAATAACAGTAGTAATCAAATCTCATCTTGATTCAACTAACTACAGAGCCCGTCTTGGGAACAAGATAAGTAATAAAAATATGCCACACTGTTCCACTTAACTTTTCTGGGCTCCTGATCCAGACTGGTTCTGGGCTTCAGATGACTGCGTTTCCTCTCATTAGGCATGCTTCCTTCCCCAATATAGCTGGCTGGATGACTGCTTAACCGTCTTTATCCTTTTCTCTCTCTGTGTTTCCACGAAGTCAGATGGCCGCCCCTCTGACTCAGTCCCCATTCAATGACTTGCTGGTAGGCCTGTCAACCAGACTGACTACTTTTCCTCCCCCCTTTGAGGTGTGGCTCTCCAGACACCATTTCCTGCTCCATCGTAGCTTAATGAATCGGGGTTGAGTGAATTGACTTTCATTGTCTCTATTTGAAGTAGATGATAAACTGACATTCTACAAGCTGGCTTGTCTAACTTGAACAAACGTCTTTAATGTCTGCATGGGTGACTTTTAAACCTGTATTCAAAACAAAATTAATTTATACAACACTTAAACATCCCCAAATCCTATGTGCCTGTCTGGCGTTAGCTTGCGACTGAGTAAGAATTTTTTTGCAATTGAGCATCAGGAAGCCCAAAGCTATTGGAGTAGAATTTGCTGCAGTGGTGAGATCAGCAACGTACGCTGTACCTTTTGCCATTTTGTGTGCTGATCCTGCTGTTGCTAACTTAATCCAAAATTTCCTGGCTTTCTAATGAGAATACGCTGCAGTGAGCATAACAGCGAATCGGAAGTGGCGCAGCCAACGGCTAGTATATTGATCCCATAATGTTAATGGTGCAATTTCTTTGTTATGGTGATATTAGTTCTGAACTCAACAGAAATTGTTATAATAAAATGAAGCCTTTTCACCGCTACAGGGAAATGTATCCAAATAACCTTTGCTGAGCCCAGTAAAAACTATCAATCTGTAAAGCATTCAACTGCAAATGTGTAGCTTATAATTGGGATTTGTCAGTTTCACAATATAAAATAAACATTTGAAGATGTAAAAATGTAACGATTCTACTTAAGTCTGTACGAAAAGGCAAATTTATATATAGAAGTTACTATGATGTGGATATTGAAGAAATCAATCTTGATTACAGCTGACTGTTACACTGTTTAACTGTACTGTTAGAATATGCATATACAAAGTTGTCTTTAATACCAGAAGCTGCTTAGAAGCATTTGTCGCTTCAGAGAAGGTGCAGTGCTCTGAAACCGAAACGGGCTTTTTACTTGATGAAATGGATATTGCAGCTTTCGTATTCTCTGCACTGATGGCGTTGATAAGCTGTACATTAGGACAATTTCATCACCATTAATTTATTTATGTTCCCATTTACCCCGAATAGCAACTAGTTACCGTGTTGTGTTTTCAATCAGTCTCAGTGTTGTCTGATACTCTGGTCTGTCTTAGGTACAGATAAGCAACAGTATCTCTGAGCAGGTAGAAGAGAGGGTAGATAAAGAAATAATGTGTGTGTATATAGGGAGGGAAAAGAAAGAGGTGTTACGTGACAAGGCCAACAATACGTTTATTCTAATTGAACTGAATTGCAGACCCAGTGAAGTGTCCCATGCCAACCCCCTACCCCACACACACATCCAAAACATGCCTGTACAGTACTTACTTGCTACTTGGCATGTATTTATTAAAATATTCTCGTTTATCAACAGTATGATCTCTTAGACCTTCATAATTTCTGTCTCGTACCAGCTCATACATATGTAAGACATGACTCGCATTTGGTAAAGTAATGCTCTTTTAACGCTAATTGATTCCAGAAATTAATTTGTTCTACCTGCTTGATCGGATAGAAATCATGTCCCTGTGCCCAAGGATAAGCACTTCTTCCTCTAATATCTTCCCTAATTATCTAATAGCTGCATTAATTCTGCCTCTGTTGAACCACTTTCTACATTATTATGCAAATGAAGGACACTAGCAGTGCTGTCTAAACACCATGCCTAATATACTTTGACTGCAAGTTACAGACCATTTAGAAAGGCTCCAAATTGAACTTCTGGTGGACCCTTTAAATCCATAAATCACACTGCTGCCAGGTCACCACTGCCATTATTTTTCAATCCAAGTGGCAGTGACAAGAAAACATTAGTTAATTAAGGAAATTTGCGATTACCATTGGTTTTAATGGGAGGAGCTATGTTAACACTCACCGAAATATTGAAAAGTTACGGCAGAGTCCCAGGAAGTTATTGTATGGCATAAATCACTTGTGCCAGGCCATAATTTGTTCTTTTGCAACATAACGCGGGCCCTGCGACATAGATGCGCAATTACATTACAAAGTAGGACTCAAGCACTGAATACTATGTCACCAATGGTGGGGGGTTGGGGGGGGGATGTACAAAAGGTTACAGCCAGAAGAACAGTGGGGGCAATTCGAACCCTACTCGCTCAGCAGAAACCTGGTGGATGGGCAGCTAAAACCGCCCTGGCTCTTGCCTGTCCGTAAGCCGCCATGATTGCAACATCTGCAATTTTAATCTGCATTCCTGAGCAGGCAGCAAGGACACACGCCGAGAGTCAACAGGGTCATTCTTTACATATACATGTTGTGGCTCGATGACATCATTGAGACCCGACTGTAATTTTAACTCCGCCTGAGTGGGGAATCCACCTGGAGTTAAAATCGGGGCCACTGGTGTTTGGGGTGGGGGTGCTATCACCTCTGTTGACACCTCTACTGCCTCTGTGCTGTGTCTGACATCCAGTCTTGGATGAGTTGTAACTTCCTCCTGCCAAACATTGGGAAGACGGAAGATATTGCCTTTGGCCGTGCCACCGACTCCCATCTCCCTCCCTGGCCACTGTCTCAGGCAATGTTCCCTTTAAGCTGTGCATACGTGGAAATTTGAATGGGCCGCGCAGCCCCTTAAAGGGGCAACGTATGCAAAAAAAATAAAAATTAGCGGGAACATTGGTCTCGAGCAGAACCATACTGCAACCTCTCTATCCTATTTGACCTGGAACTGAGCTTCTGACTTCATATCTTCATCACAAAGACTGCCTATTTCTACCTCCTTAACATTGCCCACCTCAGCCCATCTGCCACTGAAACCCCACTCGAACTGCTGTCACCTCCAAACTCCATTATTCCACTGTTGTTCTGGCCAGCCTTCCATTCTCCTCCCTTGTTAAACTTCAGCTCATCCAGAACTCTGCTGCCCTTAATCCTATTCCACATGAAGTGACGCTTGGCCATCCTGCCCATCCCACCTGGCCCCGTTGATCTACAATAACTTTCATAAGAACATATATATTCAAAAGGGAGTTAGATATAACACTCACAACTAAGGGGATCAAGGGGTATGGCGAGAAAGCAGGAATGGGGTACTGAGGTAGCATGTTCAGCCATGAACGCATTGAATGGCGGTGCAGGCTCGAAGGACCGAATGGTCTACTCCTGTACCTATTTTCTATGTTTCTATAAGAAATAGGAGCAGGAATAGGCCACTTGGCCCCTCGAGCCTCCAATTTAAAATTCTCATCCTCGTATTTACATTTTTTTTTATTGCTTTGGTCCTCCACAGCTCTTAACCCCATCCAGCCTTACATTCCTCACTGTACTCTCCTTCTGACTCCAGCCTCTAATTCACCACCCCCACACCCCACCATTGGCAGGCATGCCTTCAGTGATCCAAATCTAAGTTCTGGAAAATGTTGGGTTCCCACACCACAGTACTATGAGATCAAAGGACCCCCTTCCCAAACTACCAAACTCCAGCAGCTCAATTGCAGTACCATCAGAACCAGATTTGCTCAAGCCCAGGCCTGCCCTTGGGTACAGCTAAACCTTATTTCCTCTGTCCAATGCTAATACCAGATATCTACTTCCAATTGGTGAATATTGTATGCCGATTTGATCCGTATTCCCTGCACTAAAAATAGTAAGGGATAAAAATGAAAAATATAGCAAGGAAATGTATATAAAATATAAAGACCACTCATTTACAGTTTTCATAGAATAATGGACAAAGTTGTAAAGTTCTATCCTTAAAGCACCAGTTAAAAATCCAAGAGTATCATTTAATAAAAATGGAATTTGACTTATTTGTCACTGTAAATTAGTGGCACAGATATTGGCCCGGATTTTGCGGTCCGCGGCGAACGAACAGTGCTAGCTGTTCATTACACTTGCACTTGCGCACAGACTTTCTGTGGGCTTTTGCACTGGAACTTGCTGTGATTAATGATTAGGTCAAGTGCATATTCAAGTACTTTTAAAATGTGATGAGGACTTCTGCCTCTACCACCCTTCCAGGCAGTGAGTTCCCACCATCCTCTGGGTGAAAAAATGTCCCCTCAACTCCCCTCCAATCCTTCTACCAATTACTTTAAATCTATGCCCCCTGGTTATTGACCTCTCTGCTAAGGGAAATAGGTCCTTCCTATCCACTCTATCTAAGCCCCTCATAATTTTATACACCTCAATTAAATCTCCTCTCAGCCTCCTCTGTTCCAAAGAAAATAACCCAGCCTATCCAATCTTTCCTCATAGCTAAAGTTCTCCAGACCTGGCAACATCCTCGTAAATCTCCTCTGTACCCTCTCTAGTGCGATCACATCCTTGGTGACCAGAACTATACGCAGTACTCTAGCTGTGGCCTAACTAGTGTTTTATACAGTTCTGTCATAACCTCCCTGCTCTTATATTCTATGCCTCGGCTAATAAAGGCAAGTATCCCGTATGCCGCCTTAACCACCTTATCTACATGTCCTGCTACCTTCAGGGATCTGTGGACATGCACTCCAAGGTCCCTCTGTTCCTCTACACTTCTCATTATCCTACCATTTATTGTGTATACTTGAGGCCTTGTTAGGCCTCCCCAAATGCATTACCTCACAATTCTCCGGATTGAATTCCATTTGCTATTTTTCTGCCTACCTGACCAGTCCATTGATATCTTCCTGCAGTCTGCAGCTTTCTTTCTCACTATCAACCACATGGTCAATTTTTGTATCATCTGTAAACTTTGTAATTATACCCCTACATTGAAGTCTAAATCATTGATATATACCACAAAAAGCAAGGGTCCTAGTACTGAGCCCTGCGGAACCCCAGTGGATATAGCCTTCCAGTCACAAAAGCACCCGTCAACCATTACCCTTTGCTTCCTGCCACTGAGCCAATTTTGGATCCAACTTGCTACGTTCCCTTGCATCCCATGGGCTTTTACTTTTCTGACCAGTCTGCCATGCGGGACCTTATCAAAAGCCTTGTTAAAATCCAGGTTGACTACATCAAACGTGCTACCCTCATCGACCCTCCTTGTTACCTCCTCAAAAAGTTCAATCAAGTTAGTGAGACATGACCTTCCCTTAACAATACCATGCTGACTGTCCTTGATTAATCCATGCCTTTCTAAATGATGAATAATACTGTCCCTCAGAATTCTTTCCAATAATTTGCTCACCACCGAGGTTAGGCTGACACAGGCTTGTAATTACTCGGTCTATCCCTTTTTAAACAATGGTACGACGTTAGCAGTCCTCCGGCACCACACCTATAGCCAGAGAGGATTGGAAAATGATGGTCAGAGCCTTCACTATTTCCTCCCTTGCTTCTCTTAACAGCCTGGGATGCATTTCATCCGGGCCTAGGGATTTATCTACTTTCAAAGATGTTATACCTCTTAATATTTCCCCTCTCACTATGTTTCTCCCATCCAATATTTCACACACCTCCTTAACTACAGTGTCTGCATCATCCCTCTCTTTTGTGAAGATAGACGCAAAGTATTCATTAAGAACAACTTACAATTTTCTTTGTATGATGCAATTATTAATGTCCACCTGAACCACTGGAACAAGAATACAGTCCTTTTGTTTAACATGTTATAAGAAGGATGGCACCTCCAACAAAGCAGCACTCCTCAGTACTGCACTGAAGTGTCAGCCTAGGAGTGGGACTTGAACCCATAACCTTCTGACTCAGAGGCAAAACTACTACCAATTGAGCCAAGCCTACATACCACCCTGGCTCAATGCATTGAAACTCCAGCATGCCACATGTACAGAATTGTAATTCAGTTAGTTGTTTCAGTTCCTCATTAGTAATCCATCTCTGCTTTGGCATGTTTCACGCTCTGAAATAAACTACACAAACTAGTGAATGAAATTGTATTCCAGATGTGAAGATATCCACAAGTACATATATTTGCTTCCACAGAACTTTGTTTTTTGTTTCCCACCTAGGCCAGGGGCCCAGATGTCCTGACATTTCTCTCCTCCTCCCCGTCCTAGTAACCATCTCAGGACCAGAGAGTACAGGTGACCTTGATTGCATTTGTTGGTCTTGGAAACCATGGTTAATATGGCTTTACTGGAAACTGTAATTTGATCAATTATCAAAACTAGTTCAAGTACTAAAGCTTCAGTACTTTTGTCATCAGCCAATAGTGACTTCCTTTTAAAGTGAAGTATTTTGAGAGTTGGTGTGTGGAGAATCACCTTGCCCTCTTGTTCCGTGGAATTATTACAAGTCTTGAATTACCTCCTAAGCTAACGGATATACAGCATAAATCTAGCTCCATTGCGTGCATTTAGCAGCTGTGCTTTTCACTGGTTGGCATTGGTGCATTCTGTGGAGTTGCATCTCTGTTTTTCTGCCATATCAAAGGTGTGTGGCATATTAATCCCCGTTCAGTCTTGCTTTTCTGATCAGAAAAGAACGAAAGAAAGACTTGCATTTATATAGCGCTTGTCACGACCACTAGACGTCCCAAAGTGCTTTACAGCCAATGAAATACTTTTTAAAAAAAATCAGACTTACTTTAAGCCTATCGCTTCTATAAATTGAATGTTCCCAATATGGAAACATTAATATTGCATCTAGGTTTAAAATTGGTCAGGAGAGCTTTTGAGCTGGTTGTTAATGTGTCTTCTGACCAATTCTTGTCAAAGGTGATAACATTTGCCTCCACCTAACTAATCCGACCCATCTTATTGGTATGATCGAGAAGGTTCCATAACATGGACATCAGAAGGACTTTTGCATTCTATGTAGTCAAATTTTGTTTGCTAACGCTCCTGTGAAGCGCCTTGGGACGTTTTACGATGTTAAAGGCGCTATATAAATACAAGTTTTTGTCGCCAGGGCCAAGGCCCTTTGGATACACTTGAGTGGAGTTTATATGGAAGCAAAATAACAGGTTTGCCTATATCTGTGAAATCGAGTGACATGTTGTTAGATGGCAGATCACCAGGACAGCTGTTTCTGCTGCATAAGCTTAAAGGATGTTTTCAAAACTGAGATATAAAGTAATTTGTACAATTACAATAGATATTATAGCCTTGATCTTGCTGCCAAGCAGGTCACGCAGATTTGTACTTGGAGGGGAAGGAAAGCCTGGGGCGTGAAGGAGTACTTTCTGTTTAAATACTCCCCCGCCCATCTTCATGCTAAAAACAATACATGTATTCATGTTATCTTAAACTATTATTGATTTTACTGCTTGACACCGTCCTGTCATTTCTTTCCTATTCAGCTGCTCAGGTGACATTACCTAGAGGGATGATTGCCAGTGTTCTGTAGCAGCTCCATTTATTTCATTTGGAGTCAGTATTTTGTTCCAACTTGCAAGTTACTTAGAGCTGCCTGATGCTGGAAAAGCATTGCTGGCTGCATACTTGGGCAGTAGAGGGCTGTCATGGGATCGTGTACAGCATAAAAACATAGTTTAATGTTATCACCTAAATAACTTTAGGAAAGTTAGTTGAGGTATGATGGTAAAAGAGAGTTACTCACTTTAAAAATCCTTGATTTATTTTCAATTCTCCATTCCGAATCTTGGTCGAGCAATTGTTTGGGTTCAGTTTTGCATTTCTACTTGTTAAATTCGGTACAAGTACCCCAACACATAAGGTATAACTACACTAATAATGCAGAGTAAAGTTGACAAAATCCTATTTAGACCCAAATCCATAATTGCAGTATTCTGGCGAGATGGTGAATTTCTGCCAAAGCAAACAAAACTTGTAAGATTTTAATTGGTGACACAAATTATATCTACCACTGGCTTTGAAAATATAAGAATTTTACTATTTAATTCATGGAGAGTTTACACATTGCTATGCTGGGTGATTTCCTCAATTGGATTTCTAATGAGAAGGTAAACCTCATAACTAAATTTCTTAAGGTGGGTGTCTGTCCTGAAGCCCACCTTTTGTAATGTCATGAGAACAATGCATTTATTTTAAATTCTTCGTGTGAAGATAATAAGAGCTCTGCAAAAATACTGGGTGTCTAATACAGACATCCAAACAGAGAGCAATAATAGATGTGTAGGCAATTCAAAGAGGTTTGTAGAAGTAATGGAGCTAAAATGGACTTTATCCAAAAGGAGCCAGGGATAGCACTAATGTTGGTAATCAGAATGGGAAGGATGCATAGAAAACAGTCATGAGTGTTTTCTACAATAGCAAAATACTGCGGATGCTGGAAAACTGAAATAACAACAGAAAGCGCTGGAAAAACTCAGCAGGCCAGGCAACATCCGTGGAGAGAGAAACAGAGTTAACGTTTCAGGTCGAAGACCCTTCGTCAGAACGGAGAAAAAAGCAGGAAATGAAACAGATGAAAAAGCAAGTTGGAGGCTGGGGGAAGGAATAAAAGAACAAAAGGGGAGGTCTGTGAGAAGTAGAGACATTAAGAGATGCTCAAGGCGAGACGAGATGGTAATAGGACAGGTTAAGAAACAAAAGATGGCTCAGAAGTGTGAAATGCGCTGGCAGAATGAAAGACAACTTTAAATGAATGTTTTCTAAGTCAGAATGTTACAAGTACGCTGAGCAAACCTGCATTCCTAGACCTGGTTCTGTGTAAAATTTGTTGACCTTCCTATAAGGAAGAATGCCTTTGACTGGATTATAGACAGGTTGGGGGCAATGGATGTTCAATATTTTTGGGTGCACGGCCCCTTTAAGTAGCTGCGTGGCCCGTTCAAAACACCGCGCATGCGCGGTTTTTAGCACTGAAAAGCCGGCTGCGTGGGAGGGTCCGAGAGCCGCGCGGCTGCGCAGCTTAAAGGGAATGTTGGTTGGGGAAGTGGGCAGATATGTGGCAAAGACCATTCAACTTAAATAAATGTGAAGTATATTTTGGGGGAAAGATAAGGGAATGGAAATCTTAAATGGTAGAATTTCTCTCGTGGAGGGACAGAGATCTAAGGGTGCAGATGCACACACTTTTAAAAGCAGGATTGCAGATGGGAAAAGCCATAAAAAGGATTCTGTGTTTGATATAAAGGGATGTTGAATACAACAACAAGCAGTGTACCATGAATTCGATTGAGGCATTGGTCAGAGTGCAATTGAAGTACAGTCGTACCCATTTATTTGCAACTTGCTTAATTGCAATTCTTGTTTTAACACAATCATTACTAAAGTCCCATTTTTTTCTTATACTTACAATTCTGTTTGTTTTATTGCAATTTCATATATAGCAATTCCTACTTATTTGCAAGTGTGGCGCACAGAAATCCTGCTTTAACGAGACTTGTCATCTTTGGTGGCTTTCACCTCTCAATCTGATTGGGTTCGGTGGTCAACATGCCTAAGAACAGGTTTGACCTAGTTTCCACCTGTTGGTTAGTGTGTGGGTGAGGGAGGAATCTAAGTCAGGTTTCTAGATGGTTCAACAAAGCACCGTGATTTGTTGCTGCGTGGACAAGTGGCTGTTTTGAACAGCTTTTAGGAATTGAGGATTCAAAAGCTAGTCGTACGGAAGCATGGCATTTCTGAATCTCGGGTTTCTAAAATTCCGAAAAGAAAAGCGGACGTCTTGAATTACTAGGAAAGAAATGAAAACCGTGATAGGAAACGGAAGCACGAAGCTATGTTTAGGTGAATAGTGAAACGTTTTGATGAATTTTACGCAGTGGAAGGAAAAATGCGGACGTTGATGACTTCTGATTGCCACAAAAAAAATCACAGAATTCATCGCAGCAGTAAAAAGAACTCGCAAGACATGAGCATTTTTCTTACTTTTTAAGATGTTTTACTGTATTCAACCATGTTGTAAGACGTACATAATTTAGGCCACTAAAGGTTGTTATGCACCACAGCAGCCTTGATCTTTGTTGCTTTTGTTGCTTCCCACTTTGTAGAAGTTCCCGCTTTATCACAATTTGCAAAGTTATCTCGAGTAGTTGCAATTAAGCAGGTTCCACTGTACTGTGTAGTTTGGGCACCTCATGACAGAAAGCATATTGGAGCAATGGGAACATGCAGTATCGATTCACTGGGATATCATCAGGGGTGAAAGGATATAGTTATGATTGGAGACTGAAAAACTAGAGTTGTGTATACTGGAGCAGCGAAGGTTAAGGGAGTGATATAATAGGAGTATTGACCTTTTTTGAAAGGGTTTGAGAGGTAAGTAATGAAAGATTATTTCTGGTGGTCCGTGAAACATTACCGAAAGGCCAAAAATTTAGAATTCATGCTAAGGGCTATTTGAATATGGGATGTATAACTATATGTGGCTATTAAAACCAACTCTCAAATTTGTAGCTTTAGTGTCTAATTAATGTAGAGTGGCTTCATCAGTATCTGCCATTAGTTTACTTATTTAGATGTTATGGGGGACTGAAACAATTATGATTGGTTGGATTAGTATCAGCCAGGCATTTAGTCTTTAAACTGCACAGCACTGTGGTAGTTTTCGAAGATCACAATATAGATGAGAGAAACCATTTATCTAGAGTTTAAAAAAACATGCTTTAGATTCCCTTCATTATATCATCTGTCTCTTGAATGAGTTCAAGGTTTTTGCCTCCACTGTTTTACCCAAAATGCTGTTAAAAGTATTAATTATTCTTTGTATGTAGTTATTGACATCTGTCCTAAATTTTCCTTTAACATACGACTCCTTGTACTAGTATCTTGGTATACTTTGAGGTAGTGCTCTGGATTAGCTTGATCTATGCCTTTTAATATCTTTTACACTTCCATTAGCTTCCTATCTCAGAAGCTTATTTCCAAGACGGAAGAACTCTAGTTTTTCCAATCTTTTCTCGTAACGCAATCTTTTGAAGCTAGGGATCGGCCTCATGCCTCTTTTCTGCTTGGCTCCATGGCTTAAATGTTTTCATTGTATCTTGGCGAAAACTGAGCACAGTATTCGGGGTGCAGCCTGACCAAGGCACTGTACAGTTTTTGTATTTTGTTCACCCGATATAGCTATATAATTAAGCATTCTGTTTGCTTTGTTTTTTGCAGCTCCCAAGTGATTTCAAATTAATTGCTGAATCTACTATCATGGCCACATTGCTTTCTCTTCACCCGTGAGCTATTTCTACACCGTGCATTAGTGTACTTATGACATTAACTTTTGCTGCCAATGTCTCTCTTCTGGAGAGTTGGTACCTGTAGAACTAGATCAGGAGGGGAGGGGTGGGATGGAGCTGTGAACCAACAGTGGCGCATGTCAACTTGTTCCAGAGGATTTGCCACGAACAGCAGTGGGTTGGAAATAACCAAGAGTGATGCTGACCAAAGTACCATAGTGAACAGAAAGATTAAAGAACATTGCCTGGTCATGGTTCTTGGCTATTGTACCAGTGGGAATATGACAGGTGAGGTGTCTGTTCAAGAATAATGGGAAAAGCCTGTCTTCCTCCATAACTAATAAAATTGCCAGAATGTGCAATGTTGAATTGCATGATTTCTGAAGTTGTAATTTTGTTAATTATGGAAAAAATGGGCGTTTTCCCATTTTTCATAAAGAAATTTACACCCATGGTTTTTATTTCCACCTAGATTTCTGCACACACAACTTATAAAGTGTTCCCCGTCCACTGCTTAGAAAAGCATTACATATTATAATAATCCCACCCCAAAAGTAGATTTGAAGTAAGTAGATTCTTCAAGTGGTACATTGTGTTCCTTTTATAATGCAACATATGTGTTTAATTTTAAAATACAGACTACTAGCACATATTCTAAGAATTGTAAGTCATGTGGGGATTGCTGGGTAGTAGAATGGCAGCATTGGTAATCTCTTATTGTGGGTATAGAGTATCCTCTAAACTAAGATTCATCAATAAATTTATTTGGTTCCTGCAACTTAGCTGATGAAATCTTATTTAATGTGAATCCAAATGTCTTAATTTCTTCACAGAATGGGTGTTAAAGTTGAGAGTTGTGTTATATTGGATTAATGCTTTACAGTCTTTTACAGATGGAACTATTTTTAATGTTTTTGTTGTCAAATTGCCACTATATTGTGCATTATATAAGTTATAATGTAATTTTTTTTACAAGTAAGAACTGGAACTGATTTGGTCAAGAGTAATGCAATGATTACTAAAATGTGTTTGGTATATTTTGTGAATGTTGAACACATTTGTGACATAAATTCAACTCTTCCAAGTTCTGGTCTGGATAAAAACCTGTGTGGTTCTAACAAAGCAAAGGGCAAAAAAGGTGTATATACGATATTAGATGTAAACCTACACTGATAAAAGCGACAGATTTATAGACATTTAAAGTTGCAGCAACAGCTAAATTTTGTATTGTAGATTGTAATTTTTTATACAAAGTTTATTCGTTTTCTAATGATTCCTCTGCTAGATGCAGATGAGAGAGGCTATTTAGCCCATATTAACTCATCCTGGCATCCAACTTTAAAAAAAAATGATTCCAAGGATTGTTTTGCCTTCAGTACACTACCTGGAAGCCCAAGCGTAGAAAAGTGAGTTGCTTGATGTCGGCCCTAAATTACCCACTTACCAGTTTGAACTTGTGCCCTCTTGTCCTAATGTCATGGTTTAGTTTGAAGTAGTGTTCTGAATTTATCTTTTCTATTAGAATATTTCTCCAAGATTACCTTTTGGTCCTTGTGAAACTGAAAAACCCCAGGTTTCTAATCTTCTTGTGTCTTTTGATGCTGTGGATCAATTTTGTGGCTGTTCTGTAAGATGCTTCCAGGGCAACCAGCACTGGACATGGTTACTGAAGGAGTGCAGGACTTCACATGGGTCCTTATTAAGTTTCATTGCCAATGCTCCATCCATTTATATATTTGGTATTTTTTCTAATTCCACCTATAGTAGTTTATAATTGTCTTGGATTATATTCTGTACTGCATCAAATAATTGTAATTTTTCAATAATTAAGTATAGTCTATGATCTGAAGGTGTGATGCCTTTTATCAGACCAGCTTAAATGTATAGTACCTGTCTGTGGCCAACTGTCTCGCCCGCTCGATAGATGTGGATAGATGTATACAGAATAATGGATTTTGTGGCATCCCCAAAGCACGAGTAAAAATCCCAGAGCAGCATTTAGTAAAAATAGAATTTGACTTATTCAGTCACTATATCAGTGGTGCAGATGTTATCCCCTACTTGGCATAAACACCCCTGTTGTTATAAAGTAGTGAATCCTTTAACTTGCTCAACGCAATGCCACAGGAGATCTGCTATTAGAGTTTAATTATTTTGCTAGAAATGCTGAAAAACTGCCTTTCTGTTTGGAGGCAGCGTTGAATATGTCGTCCATACCTTCAGTTTAAGGCATTGGTTTGTTGTACGTGTAACTCGAGACTTTTTTTAAAAATGTGCAACTCTGAAAAAGCAATTCTTCTATAAAATAACAAGTTACATTTATGTAGCACCATTGTTAAAAAAAAAAAGGTACCGAGATACTTCACAACCAAATGTGTAAGTAAGGTGAAGGGATACTGAGCCAGCAAGGGAGAGAAGAGGAAGGTTGACCGAAGGCTTGGTTGAATATGAGAGAAACTTTGGGGCAAGGCGGCGGGCGTGGGGGGGAAAGAGGACATATATATCCATAATTTTATTGATGGCATCCTTACTATTTTTGCAGTGGGAAACCAAGGTTCAATTCCTAATGAGAAGCGGAATCGGAATAGGTCTAACCGAGGAAGGAGGAAGAAGATATTTGAACCCTACTTGCCAACCAGTGATGTTTCAACTGGCTTAAAGAGAGGAGAACTTATACAGGTAACTCAGACTGTACTATTTTGTCACATATTTGAAGAACCAACAGGTATAAATGAAAATGTTATGACTTGTTGTTGCATCTCAAAAATAAAAGCACTGACCCTGGAATTAGATGCTGCAGTGGTATAAGCCAGTTGACGTGTCTGAATGATAATATATCAAACCTGTAAATTGATATAGCTTAGTTGTGATAGTAAAGAACATAACCTGGACGTATTGTGTGTATTAATGAAACCTTTGGAGGAGTTTTAGCCTAATTTGTCTGCAATTCATCTCCCCATTTAAATTTTGAATTGAAACATAATTAGAAAAGCAAGAAGTGAGAGACACATAATGTGGGAACAAAGAAAGAGAACTGTCTATCTCCCTTTCTCTTGTGTCTTTACGTTTCTTCTCGTTGCTAGGCTACTCACTAGGTAGATGAAGTCACAATGGAGGCTCTGTCTGTTGTTGATACAGCTGCTGTTTTGCTGGGTGATGCCATAAGTCAAGTCACTGATTCAATCAGGTGTGCTGAAAACTCCCTAAGCCCTAAAGGATGTTTTCTTTAATTACTTCTAATTTAAAATTAAACACCTATCACTCCAATGTATTGTACATGGAATTAGAATTAACTGAATTATTGGCAACTTATGCTTGGCTTTAAATTTGATCCAATAGGTGAGGAGAGTCTTAAGTTACAATTGAATTTAGGTGTAGGATAGGAAGTAATAGGCCACATCTTAATTGGCATCTTTTCATGCCAACTGATTATCTGATTTTTCTTAGTTAATGAGGAATTTGTTTTGTTGCAATGGAACACTGAGTGACCAGAAAATGCAAGATATATAAGCATAATCAATTGTTTTGTGGTATTATATGTCAATTTGGCTTAGTTGGTAGTACTCTGGCCTTGAACTCAAAAAAGTTACAGGTTCAAGCCCCAGGACACGAGAGCATAATCTGGGGTGACATGCAAGTGCACTACTGAGAAATCTCTCTACTTTGGGTGACGTTAAATCAAGGTCTTGTCTGCCTGTTCTGGTGGATGTTAAAAATCTTACAGCACTATTCAGAGAAGCAAGTGGATTGTCCTAGTGGCCTGGCCAACATTCCTCCCTGAACCAATACCATCAAGTTTGTCTCATTGCTGTTTGTGAAGAATGGCTGCAATGCTTGCCAACATGACTATCACTACACTCTAAAAGTAATCCATTGTAAATGTAATATAATAGAAACAAAGGAGACCAACTGCCAATTATGGGGCGAAGGGAGGGGGTGTTACCCAAGGGGCCAGTGCCAGGGGAGCGGCGAGTTCAGGGGTGGGGAGAGTTATAGTGCTGGAGGAGGTTGCAGAGATAGGGAGGGGTATGGACATTAAAGGATTTAAACACAAGGATGAGAATTTTAAACTTGGTCTTGGGTAGCCAGGGGCCAATGCAGGTCAGCAGCAGGAGTGATGGGTGAGTGGGACCTGGTATGGGGTAGGATATGGGCAGCAGAATTTTGGATGAACTTGTAGGGTAGAGGAAGGGATGCTGATCAAGGAAGCATTGGAATAGTTGAGTCTGGAGCTGAAAAAGGCATGGATAAGAGTTTTGATCTGCACGTATATAATTAAAAAGGCAAATGTAATACGAGTATTACTTTGGCAAGATTCCTGACTGATCAGGAGTCACTTAACATTGTGAAGTTACTTCAGTTAGTTGATAATTACATCAAAAAATGTTGCTGCTGAAAGAAACGGGCAACTTCAGTATCATTGGGTACACTTCTTTATTACTTAAGATCCAGTAAATGCAAAATTATCTGCGGGCACAAAACCTATCCCCATTTTGTTGAATATGAACGTTATTCTCTCTCTAACTGTCCTCTCCCAACTTCACTTTGCTGAAATGATTCCCTGCTGTCTGAGAAATCCTCATGATATAAAACTGTCAACAATGTGGATTTTTCTCATTAAAATGTTGCATAATTCTAAATTATGCAACAAACTGCTCAACTTAATGGGTAAATGCACTACTTGATATGGTGAAGAAAGAACTTACACTTAAATGGTGCCTTTCACATCCTCAGAACGTCCAAAAGCACTTTACCAGCAATTGATTACGGTTGAAGAGAAGTCCCTGTTGTATAGGCAAATTCAGAAGCCAATTTTGCACATGCCAGAGTCCCACAAAGCAGATTAGTTTGTGACTGGATAATCTGTTCGTAGTAATGTTGGTTGAAGTAGAAATGTTGGTCAGGAAATCAGGAGAACTCCCTGCTTTCCTTCAAATAATGCCAAGGGAGTTACCTGAAAAGGCAGATGAGACCTTGGTTTAATGTCTCATCTGAAACATGGCAACTCTAACAATGCAACGCTCCCTCGGTATTGTCCTATTACTGTCAACTTAGATTATGGGTTCAAATGGATAGTGGGGCTTGAACTCTCAACCTACTAACTCAAGCAAAGTGCTACCAATGGAGCCATCTGATACGATGGTACTGCGCCGTACAGACCTGGAAGGTCTTGGATTTGATTCTCAGTTCATTGATCTCAATGGGAGTGGCACAATGGGCACTGCAATTTGCCGCATAGTCCTGGGTGAGGGAAAAGGAAAAAAATCAACCAAGATACCTTCTCCAGGATTGGTTTTGGCAGTGATATTGGGCATGGTAGCAACGTGGTTATGTTACTGGACTAGTAATCCAGAGGCCGGGACTAATGATCCGGAGACATGAGTTCAAATCCCACCACGGCAGCTGGGGAATTTAAATCCAGTTAATTAAATAAATCTGGAATAGAAAAGCTAGTATCAGTAATGATGACCATGACACTACCAGATTGTCGTAAAAACCCATCTGGTTCACTAATGTCCTTTAGGGAAGGAAATCTGCCATCCTTACCTGGTCTGGCCTATATGTAACTCTGCAGTGGTTGACTCTAACTGCCCTCTGAAATTGGCTAACAAGCCATTCAGTTGCATCAAACCCCTACAAGAAACTATAATAAGAATAAAACCGGACGGACCACCCGGCATCGACTTAGGCACCGGACACGACAAAGACACACCCAGCCCAGTTGACCCTGCAATGTTCTCCTCCCTAACATCTGGGGACTTGTGCAAAAATTGGGAGAGCTGTCTCATAAACTAGTCATGGAACAGCCTGACATAGTCACACTAACAGAATCATATCTTTCAGCCAATGTCCCAGACTCCTCCATTACTATCCCTGGGTATGATCTGTCCCACCGGCAGGACAGAACCACCAGAGGTGGCGGCACAGTGGTTTACAGTTGGGAGGGAGTGGCCCTGGGAGTCCTCTGCATTGACTCCGGACCCCATGAAGTCTCATGGCATCAGGTCAAACATGGGCAAGGAAACCTCCTGCCGATTACCACCTACCGCCATCCCTCAGTTGATGAATCAGTACTTCTCCAGGTTGAACACCACTTGGAAGAAGCACTGCGGGTAGCAAGGGCACAGAACATGCTCTGGGATACTTCAATGTCCATCACCAAGAGTGGTTCAGTAGCATTACGACTGACTGAGCTGGCTGAGTGCTGAAGGCGACCAGACTGGGCCTGCGGCAGGTGGTGAGAGAACGAATATGAGGGGAAAAACCTACTTGACCTCATCCTCACCAATCTACTTGTTGCAGATACAGACCTTGTGGAGATGAAGTCCCGTCTTCACACTGAGGACACCATCCATCGTGTTGTGTGGCACTACCACCATGCTAAATGGGATAGATTCAGAACATAGCCAGCAGCTCAAAACTGCGCATCCATGAGGTGCTGTGGGTCATCAGCAGCCCCAGCAGAATTGTATTCCACTACAATCTGTAACCTCGTGGCCTGGCATATCCCGCACTCTACCATTACCATCAAGCCAGGGGACCAACCCTGGTTTAATGAAGAATGTAGAAGAGCATGCCAGGAGCAGAACCAGGCGCACCTAAAAATGAGGTGCCAACCTGGTGAAGCTCAACACAGGACTACATGCATGCTAAACAGCGGTGGCAGCATGCTATAGTCAGAGCTAAGTGATCCCACAACCAACAGATCAGATCAAAGCTCTGCAGTCCTGCCACATCCAGTCGTGAGTGGTGGTGGACAGTTAAACAACTAACGGGAGGAGGAGGCTCCATGAACATCCCCATCCTCAATGATGGTGGAGCCTAGCATGTGAGTGCAAAAGACAAAGCTGAAGTGTTTGCACCCATAAATGCTAAGTGGATGATCCATTTCAGCCTCCTCCTGAGGTCCCCACCACCACAGAAGCCAGTCTTCAGCCAATTCGATTCACTCCACGTGATATCAAGAAACAGCTGAGTGCTCTGGATACAGCAAAGGCTATGGGCCCCGACAACATCCCGGCTGTTGTGCTGAAGACTTGTGCTCCAGAACTAGCCGTGCCTCAAGCCAAGGTGTTCCAGTACAGCTACAACACTTGCATCGACTCAACAAAGTGGAAAATTGCCCAGGTATGTCCTGTCCACAAAAAGCAGAACAAATCCAATCTGGCCAATTACCGCCCCATCAGTCTACTCTCAATCATCAGCAAAGTGATGGAAGGTGTCGTTGACAGTGCCATCAAGCAGCACTTACTCACCAATAACCTGCTCACTGATGCTCAGATTGGATTCTGCCAGGACCACTTGGCTCCAGACCTCATTACAGCCTTGGTCCAAATATGGACAAAAGTGCTGAATTCCAGAGGTGTGGTGAGAGTGACCGCCCTTGACATCAAGGCAGCATTTGACCAAGTATGGCATCAAGGAGCCCTCGTAAAATTGAAGTCAATGGGAATCGGAGGGGGGAAATTCTCCACTGGCTGGAGTCATACCTAGCACAAAGGAAGATGGTTGTGGTGGTTGGAGGCCAATCATCTCAGCCCCAGGACATTGCTGCAGGAGTTCCTCAGGGCAGTGTCCTAGGCCCAACCATCTTCAGCTGCTTCATCAATGACCTTCCCTCCATCATAACGTCAGAAGTGGGGATGTTTGCTGATGTTTGCACAGTGTTCAGTTCCATTCGTGACACCTCAGATAATGAAGCAGTCCGTGCCCACGTGCAGCAAGACCAGGACAACATTCAGGCTTGTGCTGATAAGTGGCGAGTAACATTTGTGCTACACAAGTGCCAGGCAATGACTATCTTCAACAAGAGAGAGGCAAACCACCTCCCCTTGACATTCAACAGCATTATTATCGCTGAATCCCCCGCGATCAACATCCTGTGGGGGGTCACCATTGACCAGAAACTTAACTGGACCAGCCACATAAATAATGTGGCGACAAGAATAGGTCAGAGGCTGGGTGTTCTGCGGCGAGTGACTCGTCTCCTGACTCCCCAAAGCCTTTCCATCATCTACAAGGCACAAGCCACTTGCCTGGATAAGTGCAGCTCCAACAACACTCAAGAAGCTTGACACCATCCAGGTCAAAGCAGCCCACTTGATTGGCACCCCATCCACCACCTTAAACATTCACTCCCTCCACCACCGACACACTGTTGCTGCAGTGTGTACCATCTACAAGATGCACTGCAGCAACTCGCCAAGGCTTCAGCCTCCCAAACCTCTACTGCCTTGAAGGACAAGGGCAGTAGGCGCATGGGAACACCATCACCTCCATGTTGCCCTCCAAGTCACACACCATCCTGACTTGGAAATATATCGCCGTTCCTTCATCGCCGGTGGGTCAAAATCCTGGAACTCTCTACCTAACAGCTCTTTGGGAGTACCTTCACACGGACTGCAACAGTTTAAGAAGGCAGCTCACCACCAACTTCTCGACGGTAATTACAGGTGGGCAATAAATGCTGGCCTTGCCAGCGACGCCCACATCCCATGACTGCATTAAAAAAAAAAGGAAACAGCAATGTTTATAAGCATTTATATAGTGCCTTTAACTGAGGAAAACGTCCCAAGGCATTTTGCAGGTGCGTAATCTGATACAAATTAACACTGATCCAAAGGACGAGATATTAGGATGGCTGACTAAAGGCTTGGTCAACCAAGTTCTAAGGAGCGTCTTAAAGGAAGAGAGCGATATGGAGTGGTGGAGAGGTTTAGGCAGGGAATTCTGGAGGTTAGGGCCTAGACGGCTGAAGGCATGGCCGACAATGGTGGGGTGAAGGAAGTGGGGGGGAATGCACAAGAGGCCAGAGTTGGAGAAACGCAGAGCTCTTGGAGCATTGTAAGGCTGGAGGAAGTTACAAAGATGGGGAAGGGCAAGCCCAAGGAGGGATTTGAACACGTGGATCAGAATTTTAAAATTGAGGCGTCAGTGGACCGGGAGCCAGTGTAGGTCAGTGAGCATTGTGTGATGGGTGAATGGGACGTGGTGCAGGTTAGGATGTGGACAGCAGAATTTTGAGCTCAATTTATGGAAAGTGGAAGATGGGAGGCTGGCCAGGAATGCATTGAAATAGTCAAGCCTGGAGGTAAAAAAGCATTTCAGCAGCAGATAAGTTGAGACGGTGTGTAGACAGACGATGTTACAGAGGTGGAAGTAGGCAGTCTTTGTGATGGAGAGGATATGGGGTCAGAAGCTCAGCTTAGGGTTAAATAGGAAGTCAAGGTTGCGTATAGGCTGGCTCAGCCTGAGACAGTGGCCAGGAAGGGGGATGGAATAGGTGGTGAGGGAACAAAGTTTGTGGTGGGAGCCGAAGACAACAGCTTTGGTCAT
The DNA here is from genome assembly GCA_030390025.1 of Squalus acanthias. Lineage (NCBI taxonomy): Eukaryota > Metazoa > Chordata > Chondrichthyes > Squaliformes > Squalidae > Squalus > Squalus acanthias. The sequence goes on from CM059429.1 coordinate 35,754,810, forward strand.
CCCAATGTTTAATTGGAGGAAATTGCGGCTCATCCAGGACTGGATGTCGGACAAGCAGTCCAAAGTCATAGAAGCAGTGGAGAGGTCAAGAGAGGTGATGAGCAATGTTCTCTGTAAGCCGTCCGGCTGCGCAGCGCTCCAGGGAACTCGCGCAGCTGGCTTGCCGGCTTTTCAATGTAAAAATCGCGCATACGCAGTATTTTGAATGGCCCGCGCGGCCCCTTAAAGGGGCCGTACAGGGAACATTGGTGATGAGGTACAGCTAGGTGTCGTCAGTGTACATATGGAACCTGATGTCATGCCTTCGGATGATGTCGCCGAGGGACAGCATGTAGATGAAAAATAGGAGGGCTCTAAGGATATATCCTTGGGATACTGCAGAGGTAACGTTGTGGGGTGTGAAGAAAAGCCATTGCAGGAGATTCTGTGGCTACGACTGGATAAGTAAGAGTAGAACCAGGTGAGGCCAGTCTTACTCAACTGGACACGGTGGGGCGTTGGAGGAGGATGGTACAGTTAACCGTGACAAAGGTTGCAGAGAGGTCGAGAAGTATGAGAAGGATAGTGCAACATGGTCACAGTCACAGAGGATGTCGTGTGACTTTGATTAGGGTTGTGGCAGGGATGGAAACCTGATTGGGGAAGTTCAAACCTGGAGTTGTGGGAAAGGTGGGCAGGAATTTTGGAGGAGACAGCACATTCAAGGACCTTGGAGAAGAAAGGGGGTTTGGAGATGGGGCGGTAGTTTGCAGAGGGTTCAAGGTTGGGTTTTTTGAGGAGGTGAGTGATGATAGCAAGTTTGAAATGGTGGAGTACAGTACGCGAGGAGAGGGAACCATTTACAATATCAGCTAGAATTTGGTCCAGTAAGGGAAGTTGAATGGTCAGTAGTTTAGTGGGGCTAGGGTCGAGAGCAGGATGTGAGTCTCGTAGGTAAGATGATCTCGAAGAGGGGAGATTGGAGAGAAACTAGAGAAAGATGTAAGTTCAGGGCAAGGGTGGGGGGGAGCCTTGGGGCAAGCTCAGCTTGGTGGACAAGGGGAAGGGAGGGATGAGACAGAGGTGGGTGGAGGAGGGAGGCAGGGAGGAAATGTTTCATAGTGGAGAAAAGAACCTGGTGGTTATCTTTGCATTCCAGGAATGATCCTGGAGTAGTGAGCGATTTTGGCAGAGGAAAGAAGGGCCCAATAATGCCTGATGTGGTCCAACCAGTTCTGGAAATGAATGGCCAAACTTGTGCACCATACACACTCTGGTCTGCGTCACTTGCACTTAAGGGAACAAAGGTGGGGGCTGCATCAGAGAGAACAACCAGATTGGGAGAGAGTCAGAGTTATACTGGGGACAAGGGCATCAAAGGCAGAGGTGAGTGTGTGATTGAGCAGATCCATAGCTGCAGAAATATCTAGGGTAACGGAGGGCCAAAGGCTAGACAGTTGGGAGTTTTGAAAGTGCCATTGTAAGTCGCTTTTGGGAGTTCTTTCCAGGGGCAGACGCAGCAGAAGTGGGTTTGAAGGGGGATGTGAGTGGTGAGGGATACAAAGAAGTGATCAGAGTTGGCCTTTTCTGTGATTGAGATGATGGGCATAAAGAGATGGCAAGGTTGAGGGGGTGGCTGTGAATATGTGTAGGAGTTTTTACTTGAGGGAGAGGTTAAGGAAGGATAGGAGGTTAGTGAACTCAGAGGAAAGTAGGCAAGATGCATTAAGATGGAGGTTGAAATAGAAACATAGAAACTAGGAGCAGGAGTAGGCCATTCGGCCCGTCGAGCCTGCTCCACCATTCAATACGATCATGGCTGATCATCCAAATCCAGTACCCTGTCCCTGCTTTCTCACACAGAATCCCCACATCGAGCCTGCACCTATCCCACCCTATCCCCGTAACCCCACGTATTTAATTCCCCTAACATATCCCATCCTATCCCCATAACCCCATAAATCACTGGATGAGGTCGCTCAGTACAGAGGCTGAGGGAGGAAACGATTGAGGATATCTCTGTGAGAAACTTGGGGTGGGTGGTAGAGAACAAGGATTTTAAAGGAGAGACGAGAAGGGTGAAACAAGGTGAGGTGCTCCAAGGAGGAGAAGGTGCACGAGGTTGGGGAACAGACGAAGGTGAGATTTTATAAGGGCCAAACCGCCACTGCGCTGTTTTGGGCGGAGCAGCTGGAGGAAGGTATAGCGAGGTGAGGAGGCTTCAGTAAAGTGTCATTACCCATTAGCCAAATTTCCATCAAGGCCATGATGTCAATTTAATCATCCACAGTAATGTAATGCGTGACAAGGGTCTTGTTTGCAAGTGAGCAGACATTCTGGAGAGAGTTGCGGAGAGGAACGGTGATGTTTGATCTGCTGGCAGAGTCCATTGGATCAGCGGTGGGGGGGGGTGAGCGGGATGAGAAGGAGGTTGGCAAGATTGGCACTCAGGTGAGGTAATGAAGAGGCCAGTGCCTAGATTTTCCACTTTTAGCTGCCAAAGCCCTAAGCTCTGGAATACCCTCTGTAAACCTCTTCGCCTCTCTACCTCTCCTTAAAACCTACCTCTTCGACCAAGCTTTTGGTCATCTGCCCTAATATCTCCTTACATGACTCGGTGTCAAATTTTGTTTGATAACACTCCTGTGAAGTGCCTTGGGACGTTTTAAAACATTGATGGTGCTCTCTCACTCTCTCTCTCCCCCTCTCTATGTGTATATATGTATCTGTGTCTGTGTGTGTGTGTGTATATATGTTTTTGTGTAAATTAGACTGGAATGGCTTTTGATGAGTTTGATTTTTGACTTAAATGTGGTCAGCTCATTATCATAAATTCAGATGCAGATTTGGTTAGGTCTAGGAAGCACACTAGTAGTGGGAGTGTAAAACTGCATGTAAGTGAAACTTAAAGACATGGAAACAATTGAAGTGGAGTGTCATAATAGGGTGACAAATTTCTGAGCCTCAAAAGGCTTCTCAACCCATTAGCAGCACTTTGTTGAGGCCGAAGGGGCGTGGAACTAATATAAGACTGGCAAAAATTAAGGATAAGGAAACCTAAGGTGCAGGGAATTGATGGAGGATCACAGCACACGCCACCTGTTGAATGGTTGTGTCGGTAGTTCTACAGGAAGTTGATGCAATGGAGTTGATTCTCTGGTACTCCACATTACTATCCCATAGGTCAGCATTGTAGCTGCCTGCAAGGAGGTGGAGCTAAGTGTCAGGCTACAGCTTCTGTGAAAAGAATTCTGCTTGACAGCAATTCAGAAGTGACCGTATAGCCCTCGTCGGGTTCTGATATTCAAAAACTATGTTCTTGTGGGACCCTCCTCAGAAAAGTCATCTCGGACCACATGGGTTCCACACTTAGTGGAATATTATAACAACAACAACTTGCATTTATATAGCGCCTTTAATTCCAGGGTGGTGTTGGGCCAGATTTAAAAAATGATCCGAGCATCTTTTTAATGTTTGGAGAGCATGGACATTTCCATCTGCACTCTCAAAACATGAAGGATTTACCAAAAGTTCAGTGTGTGTGTGTGTGCGTGCATTAGTACTGTAATGCACTAAGCCTTTAGAAAGCTGCCCTCTGGTTCCATGTAGAAAGTGGTGAAAGTTGTTTTTTTGTCATGGTATGATTTTAGAGAGTAATTAATGATGTATATTATATTGCAGGCTATATTTTAAAAGAAAGAAAGACAGACTTGAATTTATATAGTGCCTTTTGCAACCTCCGGACATCCCAAAGTGCTTTGCAACCAATGAAGTACTTTGGAAATGTAGTCACTGCTGAAATGTTGAGGCACTCCAGTGAGAGGAAAGTGTAATTTTGGAAACCATTTAATTTGACCAATATTTAATTATGTTTCACTGTTACTTGGAGAATTTCTACCTACATTTTCACATTGTTTATATGCTTTTATGGAATTTTGAAAATATAATTGTGGTCCAGGCAAGTTTAATGTTTGACATGAAAGTGAACAAATTACACGAGGCAGTAAATGTTTAACATATGATTCAAAATGTTATGGTTTGAAACATTAAGATCTTCACTTTTTCCATTGGCATTTACAGGGTCCACTGAGAATAAATCCTAAAAACTACCATGAAGCCTTTATTCCTTCTCCTGTAAGTAAAAATTATCTTCAATGTATGTTGAAGCTTGTTTTGGCAAAGTGCTTCATTCCTCTTGACCAGGAACCTTGTAGACCAAATGCATTTTATTATAAGTTATTGTTTCAGAAGATGAGTGTTTAATACTTTCTCCCTGTGGTATTATATTTTTACACTAGATGTAAATTTTGACTTTGCAGGATCTCATGAAAGATGCTGTTTTGTGATTTCGCTGTGTGCTATATTTGTCCAATAAAGCTTAGCAGCAATAGAAATTGTGAGAAACGTGTTATAGATCGACATCTGTACAAACCCATTCATTGGCATGTTTCTGCTGCAATCGCTGGGAATACCTCCACCCATTGCTGTGAAAACAGTAAATCTTTTATAATTTAATGTATTTTTTGCGTAGTGGTTAGCACTGTTGCCTCACAGCGCCAGGGACCTGGGTTCGAATCCGGCCTCGGCTAACACTAAGTGTGGAGTTTACACATTCTCCCTGTGTCTGCGTGGGTTTCCTCCGGGTGCTCCGGTTTCCTCCCACAGTCCAAAGATGTGCGGGTTAGGTTGATTTGGCTATGATAAATTGACCCTTAGTGTTAGGGGGATTAAATACGTGGGGTTACGGGGATAGGGTGGGATATGTGTCAGTGCAGGCTCGATGGGCCGAAATGGCCTCTATCTGCACTGTGGGGATTCTGTGATTCTGTGATGTTATCTTGTATGTTGAGTCTGTCATTTGTCTCGTGACTGTTAGGCCATTTGTCAGTTTAGATATGGCTTCAGGTATGCATTATATACACTTTAGCCGGCAACATTGATTACTAGCTTAGCTCCAATGAGCACCCCATGCATTACTTGCTTTTCACCGTGCTCTAATGTGGAGAATAAACGTGGATGCCAATTTCATCTGCATATATTCATTTTAAACCGATACAGTTGATTATTGCCATGCTGTGTCAACATCTATGGTACCCATATGATGACTTGTTTTGGAGAAGTAGTTTAGCCTTTACTGCAGTGTTTTGACCAATAATTTTGCTGTAAGACAGTGCAGGGCACAACCCTGTTAGGCAATGAGACTCTCACTGTGCCTTTCTTTCACGATGCTATGCTAAAAACGTGCAACGATATACTTAAATCCTGAAATGTTTAAATGACTCAGCACTCCTTTTGTTTGGGAATCATTCTCATCAGTGTATGTTTCCTATGATCTGCTTCTATTAGTATCAGCTTCTGTCTCCTCCAGAACTAAATGAGAATTTTTTTCTTAATTTAGTCATGATTCTAAACATTTAAATTTTTTATCAAATCATCAACAACTGACCTGCAGAGTCAGAACTCCAGAATTCACCGACTGGAACTGGATCAATCACCTCTTGCATCGTGATGATCTTATACCTTACCACAAAAGATTAATTTCTAATTTAAATTAAAAGAAAAGGGGAAAAAAAAGTAAAGGTGGCTCTCGGTACTGTTAACTTTTAGAAATCATTGTTTTAAGGGATTATTTTATTGCATCTCAATCATGACTTGGAGAAAATTGAGTTTACCTGAGAACCCTACCTGGAAATATGGATGACAAAATGACAGAGAGTAACTTGAGAACAAAAGGGACTGTTACCAGGAAGCAATATGTCACCAATCACTTAAAGAATCTTGGGCAAAAACAGGCCGTGCCCCACACGTACTGGTTGTGCCAATGTGCTGTTCAAGCAATTCAGTCCCTCACCAACACCAAGTGCTGCCCAAATACAAAGAACCAAAAAAGTTTACATCACAGATAGACACCATTTGGCCCATTGTGTCTATGCCAACTCCTTTGGTTAGAGTAATCAAAAAATAATCCACTGCCACATACTCTCCCAACAGCCCTCTCTTTTCCTCTGCTTCAAATATTTATCCAATTTTCCCTTAAAAGATGCAGTGGTTTCTGCCTCAACCATTCCCTGTGGCAAAACATTCCATGCTTTAACGGTCCTCTATGTAAAGATTACCCCTCATGTTTCTAAATACTCGCCATTTTTATCTTTAGTTATGAAGTCTAAAGCCCTGGTTTTAAAGGGCGGCTTTGGGTCAGATGTGCGTTTTATACTGCATCTGATTTTTCGCTCCATTGACTTCAATGCCAGGCGGGTTAGGTTAAAATCTGGACTAAAGAGTTTGCCTATGACTGATTTTAGACTAACTGCTCTATCGTTATCTGGTTTATCTTTCCCTGTCTTGCTGACAAAGATGTTACAGTAGCTACTGTCCTGTCTCATGGCACAATTTGCATATACTGAGAATTGAAAAATTATAGCCGGATTCTCTGCTCTCTGACTTCTTTCAACAGCCAAGAGTGCATGTGACTTAACCACCTTGAGTTTTGCTAATTATTTTTTAGAACCAAATTGTCTACAGTTATCTCGAACAGTTGTTCATCTAGCCTACATTCTCACCTGCATGACCATTTGTAAAAAGCAGTGCATAATATTTAATATCTCCACAATGTCGTCATCTTCCACAATTAGACTCTTTCATCCTTGTGGTCCGACACTTTCTAACTTTTCTATTATGCTTTTTCTTATTACTATTTAGGTTATCTACTTGCCTTTTTCATATTCCCTTCTTGCCTTTCTAATCTCCAATTTCACCTCCCTTCTATATTCCTTAGTATTGTAAGTCCTCACTTTATCATATGCCTCCCTTTTAAGTTTGTGTAGTTTTAATCTATTTATCCACAAAACACTGTTCTCTGATGCATCCCCTTTTTGCCTTGTAAGATTATATTTATTTAGTACTCTATCCATCTCTTATTTGAAAATCCCACTGCTGATCTGCCAACCTGTTTGCTAAATTTTCTGTCCAGTTAATTTGGGCCAGATCCATTCTTCTTTTGCTGAATGTTACATTTGTCCAGTCTATACACCTTATTTTTGACTCTTCATTATCCTTTTCTATTCTTGCATTGAACCTAGCTATGTAGTGGTTACTATTTTCCAATTGTTCTTCTACTCTTGCATCAATTATTTGCCCTACCTCATTTCCGAGAAATAAATCAAGCAGTGCTTCTTGTTGGACTCGAAACATACTGATATTTAGGAAGCAGTCCTGGATGCAATCTAACAAGCATTTCCCACTTTCACCACATGCATTACTGTTATAAGTTTAGGGTCTTACCTTAGACATTCTCTCCAGTACAGTGGTGTTGGTTACTCCCATAAGTGGTCTGAGCATCTTCCATTTAGGGGTGGGTCCATACTACCCCATATCTAACTATATGCTGGCATAACCCAGGATAAAGCAATCGTATTTCCTTATGATCTGCACTTTATATTAATGTCATTCGCATGTATGCTGTTTCAATCTCTCTAAAGACTGACCAAGCAGGCAATTGGTGATATGAGGCTAGATACAAATTTTTAAACTACTTTATTTCATAGCACATGACCATACAGAGCAACAATTATGATTGGATTCACTTATTTCAATCAGTACAACTGTCTTTTATTAATAATAATACAAATTAATGAATATGGTATATTTCCCTATACCAGTGGGTTTTATTGCTTGAATTAATTTTTTTTTGATAACTATTCTAACTTTCTTGCAGCCTTGGCTGGGTTTGGCTGCTTTGCAATATTCGGTTTAAAAAATAAAAAAACACCTGACTTGACTGCCTTTGTCTCTTTTTTTAAATTTCCCTCTGTTGACAGCCAAAAGGGATCAGAGACGTCCAACATGTTGGGTATGACGTGTTCATCGATTGCTGAGAGACGCTAATGAATTGCTTATTATTTACAGTTTATGGAGGCACAACATCAAAGCTTGACTCATTAGCATTTTAACCTGTTGTCTCAGTGCCTTTTAAACTTGTGTGACTAGACTATGCTTGAAAATACAACATCTAAAAGTCATTCTTTTTCCAAATCCTTTCTGTGGGAAATCCCAAAATGTGACAATTACCTTTATCCCAGTCTATCTTGGGATAGGCAAAATCCCACTGTTGTCCTGAGCTGTCTGAAAACCTCCACCTCGATCTCATTTCCATTATTTGTTGACCTGTAAGGAACACAGAGTTGCAATGTTTCCCTTCCTGTTTCTGAATTGTATCCATATCAATTCTGTCTTAATAATACTCCCAAGAATCTCTATGTTCTAGTATTTTGATGGATTCTTTACCAACGCTGTCACCCCACCCCCTTTATGCCCCCCTTATCTCTCCTGAACACATTATAACCGGGAATATTAAGTTCCCACTCCTATCCAAATCTAAGTTACGTCTCTGTTATAGTGATTATCATATCCTTCCATAGTTAGTCATGCTTCCAACTCTACAATTTTTTTTGAATGCTTTGTGCGTCATTCAATCCTTAGTCTAATTTTTGGAATAAAAGTGAGAAGTCGCACAACACCAGGTTATAGTCCAACAGTTTTATTTGAAATCACAAGCTTTCGGAGCTGCTGCTCCTTCGTCAGGTGAAGGGGCAGCAGCTCCGAAAGCTTGTGATTTCAAATAAAGCTGTTGGACTATAACCTGGTGTTGTGCAACTTCTCACTTTTGTCCACCCCAGTCCAACACCGGCATCTCCGCATCATAATTTTTGGAATGTTCACCCTTATTCTATTTTTTTTTGTCTCTGTGCTAGTGTAAACTTCTTTATCTTTCAGAAAATTGCACTATAATTTATAGTTGAAAATGGGGAGTTTGGAAGGAAATTAAAATGTGGAGTGTGTGTATTACTGATGATTACTTGCACTGATGAAACATCAGTATTGTTTTGTAATGTTTATTCATTAAGTTGGGATCTAGAACTCCATGACTTATTGTTAAGATGTCCTGTTCTTTGAAGCTGTACCTTACTTAATGACATGAATCCCTGTTTCAGATGTTTTCAAGATAGTAGATACATTCTTCTGGATAAAAATGAAAGTTGGACCCCAAAATGACACAGGAGATTTTAAAGCACGTTTGTGCTTAATAGCTGAGATAATGCGAGAATCTTGTTACCTTATATGCAAGTGTGGTATAAACTGAAATACTTGGGAAAGTTATTGACCAAATTTATTGAAGGACCTATAAAACTTAGTTGCGCATATGACACCAGTTAGTTTAATTAAACTTCCTCAGTACTCTCCTTATGTGTCATTTTACATTTTGAAGAATGAAATGCAAAATGGTGATGACGCCATTTGGCCCATTGTGTCTGTGCCGGCCGCAAAAGAGCTATCCAGCTTAATCCCACTTTTCAGCTCTTGGTCCGTAGCCCTGTAGGTTGCAGCACTTCAGGTGCGTATCCAAGTACTTTTTAAATGTGATTCGGGTTTCTGCCTCTACCACCCTTTCAGGTAGTGAGTTCCAGAACCCCACCACCCTCTGGGTGAAAGAAATTCTCCCCAACTCCCCTCTAATCCTTTTACCAATTACTTTGAATCTATGCCCCCTGGTTATTGACTTCTCTGCTAAGGGAAATAGGTCCTTCCTGTCCACTCTATCTAGGCCCTTTATAATTTTATATACCTCAATCAAGTCTCCCCTTAGCCTCCTCTGTTCCAAATAAAACAACTCCAGCCTATCCAATCTTTCTTCATAGCAAAAATTCTCCAGACCTGACAACATCCTTGTAAATCTCCCCTGTACCTTCTCTAGTGCAATCACATCCTTCCTGTAATGTGGTGACCAGAACTGTACGCAGTACTCCAGCTGTGGCCTAACTAGTATTTTATACAGTTCAAGCATAATCTCCCTGCTCTTATATTCTATGCCTCGCATGTCCTCTTAACAACCTTTTCTATCTGTCCTGCTACCTTCAAGGATCTGTGGACATGCACTCCAAGGTTCCTCTACATTTCTCAGTATCCTACCATTTATTGTGTATTCCCTTGCCTTGTTAGCCTTCCCCAAATGCATCACCTCATACTTCTCCGGATTGAATTCCATTTGCCACTTTTCTGCCCACCTGACTAGTCCATTGATATCTTACTGCAGTCTACAGCTTTCTTCCTCACTATCAACCACACGGCCAATTTTTGTACCATCTGCAAACTTCTATATCATGCCCCTACATTGAAGTCTAAATCATTGATATATACCACAAAAAGCAAGGGACCTAGTATTAGCCCTGTGGAACCCCACCAGAATCAGCCTTCCAGTCACAAAAACACCCGTCGACCATTACCCTTTACTTCCTGCCACTGAGTCAATTTTGGATCCAACTTGCCACTTTCTCTTGGATCCCATGGGCTTTTACTTTACTGACTCGCCTCCCATGTGGGACCTTGTCAAAAGCCTTGCTAAAATCCATGTAGACTACGTCAAATGCGCTACCTGATCGACCCCCTTGTTGCCGCCTCAAAAAAATTCAATCAAGTTAGTCAGACATGACCTTCCCTTAACAAATCCGTGCTGATTAATCTGTGCCTTTCTAAATGATAAACAGTTTTATTTGAAATCACAAGCTTTCGGAGCGGCTGCTCCTTCGTCAGGTGAAGTGAAGAAATACAAATCGGCACAGCATATATAGACAGAGAACAATGCCTGTGCAGAGTACAATGCCAGACGACTACAGTTAATCTTTCTGACTGCCTTTTATCACACCTCGGCAGAGAGACAATCAGGTCAGTCAGGAAGACATTATATCAAAGACATAGCAAAATACAACTAAGACAATGAGGTGGGGTCACGGGGTCGAATGTGTCAAATGCTGCAGTCTGTATGGAAAACCAAAAACTTTAAACTTTTTACTCTTTTTACTGGGAATCACATCTGTGAACAAGCCTTCTCACTTTTGTCCACCCCAGTCCAACACCGGCATCTCCGCATCATGTACATTAGAGGAGTAACACACTACCACTGATTGAAGTGAATGTAGGTTTAATCCATGCTATGCTCATTTTCTGAGGCTGCAGTTTCTCCCTACAAAGGAAAGGAAAATCCAAAGGGAGAATCATAGACTGTTACAACACAGAAATAGGCCACTTGGCCCATCAAGTCTGTGCTAGTGTTTTATTCCACATGAGTTACGTCCTCTAATCTCGCTCTACTGCTTGCTTCCCATACCCTTTAATATTCCTCTTTTTTAAGCAACGAGTCTACTTCATCAGTGTTTTGTGGCAGAGATTCACATTCTAACCACTCTCTTCCAATTTTTTAACTACATTTTCCTTTAATTCATCTTGTGATTCATCTTAAATTTGTGCCCTTAACGCTGACTAGTGAAAACAATCTGCCAGCATTTACTACATTGTAATCCTTCATAATCTTGAAGACTGCTATCATGTTCCCTTACTCTTCTCTTGTGAAGAAAGCCCTAACTTCTCAAGTCTGTCTTTGTAATTGTAACCACTCATCCTCATAAAATCCTGGACAATCTACTCAATCTTAGTGAGTTATCTCTTGGTGGTATTTAGCATTTACTTGTAGGTAGCTACAAGGTGCATCGATAGAGGTCTGAGAGCACCCCACGCCTGTCCTTTTGGCTGCCAGAACACGATTACTTGAATATGTGGGATAACTTGAATTAATTGCATTTTAAAAAAAAAAACCTTAAATATATAGCTGCTGCCAATTATGGTACACCAGGACCCTCGCAACATCTTGCATATTTCAGGATTGCAGAGTGGAACTAATTAACTGAAAATCTGACTTAAAATAATGTTCTATGTTCTGAAGTTATAGAGGCTGGTAACGAGGAGAGGGGGAGCAGAGCAACAATGTAATAGTTCCTTGTGAATAGATCTAGCATCCAGCACTGGCAAAGGGAGTATGATCAAATTCCCATAAACCTCCCAACAAGCAAGTCTCAATATGGTCCAAAGTCCATGACCTAAATTGGAAAAGATATTGGTGGGTTTGGTGCTAATGCAAGAGCAGTGAGAAAAGCAGTCTGCAGTATCATAATTCAAATGCATGCTGCTTAGACCAGGTTAAGCTCACCAGTTTCCAAGCCAGCTCAACCTGGATGTTTACATTTTCAAAGATGAATGGGGTGAGTGCGCATAAAACTTGCATTTTTTTTTAATAGTGTCCCCCTCTTGGGGAAGCAGCTCAACAAGGTTTATAGGGAGAAGTGGAAAAACAGCTAAGTGGGAAGCAGTAAAGATGAAAGGGTATGGGAAGGAAATGAATGCATAGTCAAAGATTCTTTTAAAGAATGGGAGAGAGGTAGCAAGGAAAGAGTGATTTAGGCAGAGAATTTTGAAAAATACTCGCATAATCATGAGCCAAACATTACCGCATCAAGATTGCATGGAGTTGTTGTAGCTTAATAGTCCAGATACAGAGTTCCTTGGCTTGGGCTCAGATTAGTGATGATGGTATGACTACGGTTGATATTTCTGTCTCGGGTTACTTGCAGGTGGTATAATGTAAGTTTTCTAATTAAAGAAAAAAGCCAAATAACTGTTTCAGAATAATGTGCTGTTACAAATTTGAGGCTGTCATAATTACTTCTCGAGCGGTGCCAGTCACCCCTGTGTGGATCCCACACCCCTTGCATTGCCCAATACCTACTTGTATGATAGCATAACCCAGGGGTGTAACAGTGGTATTCCCTTGTGATCTGACTTGGATATTTGTATCTTTTACCCATGCTTGTCCAACCAGAGAAGACATCTGCTAAGAGGAGGTCTGATACAAATCCTTAAGCTGCTTTATTTCACAGCAAATGAACATACAGAGCAACAGTTATGATTAGACTCAATTCAATCAGTACACAACATATCATCTCATAAAATTATCAAAATATTAATTTGTTACACTTCTCCACATCAATGGGTAATCTTGCTTGACGTAAAAATTCCTAATTACCGTCCTGTGTTCTCCTTACCCTCGCAGCTTTCTGTTTAAAAACTTGACTGTCTCTGCCTCTCTTTTTTAATCTCCCATTGTTCACAACCCAAGAGGGCCTACATCAGATAACCCCTGCTGAGTGCTCAGGACCAGGGACCTCCCAACACAATGGGTGTGAACTGTATGATTTGTTATGACAGACTAATAAATTGCTTATTGTCTGTAGTCTTTGGGGAAACAATATCAAAGCTTAACTCATTAGCATTTTAATTATCTTTTGCTTGGTGCTATTTTTTAAACATGTGTGAATACACTTTGCTTCAAAGCATAACCTTTAAATGTAACGTTCTCCCCTTAAATTCTTTCTGTGGAAAAATGGTCAAAAAAATCCCAAACATATACTGTTTTGTCCCTTCCAAAAGTTGTGCAAAATAAAATTCTGATGCATTTTGGGCCTTTTTGAATTTATTGTTTTCAGAACTGATAAATGGAGACAAATGGCTTCTAAACTATTTTCTTTTAAGTGGAGAACTCAAAGGCTTGCTCAAAGCTACAATAAATTCTTAGTTAGCAGTTAGGTTACATCAATCAATGGTCTTTATTTTCCTGTAAAGGTGGTCTGGACACTGGAACTGAAAAACATGCTTGGTTATAAGAAGAAAAGTGAGAAGTCGCACAACACCAGGTTATAGTCCAACAGATTTATTTGAAATCACAAGCTTTCAAATAAAACTGTTGGACTATAACCTGGTGTTGTGCGACTTCTCACTTTTGTCCACCCCAGTCCAACACCGGCATCTCCGCATCAAGGTTATAAGAAGAGCATTGCTGCTATTAGACATTTTCCCCATGGAAATGAGTGCTTTATGTGATGGATTTTCTTTGGAGAGCCTTTAAATGGAACTGACGCTTACTGAGAATGGAATACCAAAAACAAATAGCTGGAAAGCTGCAAAGAAATGACTTGACTTTTAACACTTCAATTTTATCCTTTGGCTGTGGTTGATGATTTCACTGCCAATAGGATTGCTTAGCTCATTAGAAAATCAGAAGTTGAATAAAGAATGAGGAATATGTTTGCAGAAGATATGCAAATATGTTGCCGGATTAATATTTTGTTTAAGAATTTTATTTAAGAGAATGAGGATAGTTTTATATTTTTCTGGACCATACTGATTATTTGGGAAACATAATTAAGACTATTCAGATTATATTTTTGATTCTGGATTTTTTTTTCTTTTGGATGACATGTTTCCTCATTCATTTAACTTGCATATACAAATTTAATAATGTCATTGCTGCTCAGGGAAAATTACTCAAATATAACTGCTTCAGAGATTCATGTCCTGCAGTCAGATGACCTTCTTGACGATGTTGTAAATGTTATAGATTGTGCCCTTAATCTACTGGTAGCTGATATATCTGTTGTCCCCACATCAGAAAAAATCAAATTGTTTTTATTGGTTTCTTGGTTTAGTTGGCACAGTATAAAGATTTTTAAGAGTTAAATTGCATAGAAATGTTACTATTAGTTATTATTTGCATATGAAGTTGTAAAGTTTTTATCCACTCCAGTTCACTGCTGAGTATTTTTGTGCCCTAGTCGATTTGTCTCTGTACAGATCTACTTTGACCACTTGCTAATGCTAGCTCCCAGTTTAGCATTTTGTACTAACATCAGTCATTGTATTTCTGAAAGTCAAAAGACTGCTCCAAATAATTTACTGGAAGATGTTATGAACCTATGAGGATATTGATGCTTTATTTTTCCAGGCAAAGAGAGATTTCAAGTTCAATTTGGCACATTTTGGCTCCAAGATTCAGTAGAGAATGGAGTGTTAGTAGGGAATTTTTTCAGGCATGTCAACTCAATGTTGCATTGGCTGAGCCACATTGTATGTCAAACTGTGTGACTGGTGAGAAGGAGTCAGGGGTCTCCAGGCCCCATATAATTTTCTATGGCATCAGTTACAAGTCTGAACATTTGGATTTGACGATCACATGACTGCTGCCTGATGTAAGCTCTTGTAGTATCAGTTCAAGTGAATGTTTGGGTTTGGCTCCCAGTCCACTGCTACCGAATGCCACTTCCTGCTGTGTATCTAGAATGTCCAAATCTCTAAATAGCATTCAGGTGACTTTGTTGCCTCCATAACGTAGTTCGTGGTCCATGTGAAATAACGGCTTAGGTTTTGGGCTGATCTAGTTTGCTCGGACATGGACTTGGTAACCCGGGCTGCTTCTGTTGAACCAACCTACCAATAGCAGCATGCATCGTACATGAAAAAAGATCATGATGTTGGTTTAGCAGTGTCTCCTTTATGGACTCCTCAGCAATTGAATGCTTATCCGAACATGTATACCTGAGGCATCAGCTCATGCCGCAGATTCGATGAAGCATTAAATAATTTTTCCAAGAACAATTATTTTACTTGATTACATCTATTACTGCAACCTGTCAAGACCAGCAGGACTCTGCCCCACTTATGTTGGGACATTGTCATGTATGGCATTGCTGCTATCATTGACAAACTGCCAAAGTAATTGCAGCAATACTGCTGCTACAAGTGGTGTTCTGCACCTTAGCCTTTAATGTAAATATTCTGGATCATGGTGAGGTGAAACAGCTTTAAAAAAAAATGTTTGTAAGAGGGGTTGAGCTGTCTCGCCCAGCTCCATACAGGCAGTAACACAGGTGGGGGCCAGATACAGCAGGAGATGTTTAAGTCAGAGATTTAGCTCTCCTCCAAAGAAGGGGAAACCAAGCGAATCTACCCGACAGTACAGCATTAATCAGCAGGAGAAAAATAATCCAAATCTTTTGGTCAGTGTATACACACTAACAATCCCAATCCTTCTCCTACACCCCCCCCCCTCCCCCCCACCCTTCAAATTAAAGGCAGACAAACCCCATAGTATAATTTGCAAAATCAATACTTTACTAATGCATACTCAGAGCTGACTTGACTATGCCTGACTACATGCCCTCTGACTACCTGGAGTTAGTGGTGAGAAATGAGCTTGGTCCTGTCTCCCAGCAGAGATGGAGATTGTGATGTTTTTTTCATAAGCCAAGCTTATGGAGCTGCCATTTTTGGCTTCCTTTTCCTTTCAGCACCACCTTTTTTAATTAATTGTAAAAATAACTAATTTTAAAGTTAGTATACCCTCTTCTACTATACTTACAAAATAAAGCATATCTGCTTGTACCATCTTTACCAAATAGTTTTATGGTCATATATACATTGAACGGTGGTGGAATCATGTAGAATGAAGTTTTCCCACTGTGTAGAGAGCATATATTCTCGTTCGGGCTTTTTCTGTGCCTGGATTATGTGGGAACTGGCCTTGTCAGCAGTGTAAGATCATCATCCTCAGCCAGGAGATTATAATTTCACGTGATACTCCCATGAATATGAGCATTGGTAATTCTATCTTTCTCATGTTACTCCCTGATAGGTTAGGAACCATCAGAGAAGCATAAAGTTCAGTCTCCCTGTCCAGTGTTCCCCTAGAGACGACCTGTAAGGCAGCTGCTTGGAACAAGTTTCATGCTTTTTTGTGGTATCAAGGGAATAATGAGTGCTTCAGCCATTTTATGCTCCAGGCCTGCTTACAGTTTTTGACATGGATATAGCATATTTCCTACTTGGTTGTGATGACTGAGAAAATGAGGAAGAATGGTAAATAACTTTTCATAGGTAGATTGCTTTTTGTTCTTTGTTTGAAATTTTCTAGATTCCATTGGCTTGGAGTAGTTCTATCATTTATTATACGTGATTTGATGTACTTGCTGTTTTTTCAGGCATGATGGTGCTTCTGATTTAAAAAAAAAACCTGTTAAGACTGTCCAAATGAGATCTTGTGTACACAGGGGAAGGTCAACTGACTGCACAATGCACAAACTTTTTGATGGTTGTGGCCATGGATCATTCTCCCCTATAATTTGACAGTATTTCTGTGTATCCTATTTCTATGTGGCGGTTAAATGACATCCTTTGTGACTATGACAAAGGTAAACTATCCCTCCTCGTCCTCCTTGACTTGTCTGCAGCCTTTGACACGGTTGACCGCTCCATCCTTCTCCAACGCCTATTTCCACCTCGGTAACATTGCCCATCTCCACCCTTGCCTCAGCTCATCCGCTGCTGAAACCCTCATCCATGCCTTTGTTACCTCTAGACTTGACTATTCCAACGCACTCCTGGCTGGCCTCCCACATTCTACTGTACATAAACTTGAGGCCATCCAAAACTCCGCTGCCCGTGTCCTAACTCTCACCAAGTCCCGTTCGCCCATCTCCCCTGTGCTCGCTGACCTGGCTCCCGGTTAAGCAATGCCTCGATTTCAAAATTCTCATCCTTGTTTTCAAATCACTCCATGGCCTCGCCCCTCCCTATCTGTATAATTTCCTTCAGCCCCACAACCCCCCGAGATATCTGCGCTCCTCTAATTCTGCCCTCTTGAGCATTCCTGATTATAATTGCTCAACCATTGGTGGCCGTGCCTCTTGTTGCCTAGGCCCTAAGCTCTGGAATTCCCTGCCTAAACCTCTCCGCCTTGCGACCTCTCTTTTTTCCTTTAAGATGCTCCTTAAAACCTACCTCTTTGACCAAGCTTTTGGTCACGTGCCCTAATTTCTCCTTATGTGGCTCGGTGTCAAATGTTTTGTCTTTTAATACTCCTGTGAAGCGCCTTGGGACGTTTTACGATGTTAAAAGGCGCTATATAAATACAAGTTGTTGTTAAAGTCATGGAAAGACGAGCATCACGCTTAAGGCAGCTAACCTAATATTCTTTGACATTACCTTGGAATTATTATTAGATGTTTTTTGTCATTAATTCAGTTAATATTACTTTTTCTTTCAGGATGGAAATAGAGATATTTTTATCGACGGTATCATTTCTCGAAATAGAGCAATGAATGGCGATGTGGTGGTGGTAAAACTCCTGCCCAAGGAACAGTGGAAGGTAAGTTTCAGATCTGGAATGAAAAAACAATATTTTTCTCTCTTCTCTTCCCCACCCCTCCAGAAAAAAATCAGAGAATTATAAGGACATTCTAACTAGGGGTTTAGGTTTAATTACATTTTCTTTGAGATTTTAACAGGACTTTATTGTATTTTTTTGAGAAGATATGAAATCATTTGATTTCATCCCTCCACTAATACTGCTCTCCCTGGCAACTGTCTGAGGCTGAACCAGACTGTTCGCAACCTTGGTGTTGTATTTGACCCCAAGATGAGCATCCGACCACATATCCATGCTATCACTAAGACCGCCTGCTTCCATCTCCATAACATTGCCAGTCTCCACCGATGCCTTTGTTATCTCTGGACTTGACTATTCCAACACACTCCTGGGCAGTCACCCATCGTCCACCCTCCATAAACTTCGGCTCATCCAAAACTCTGCTGCCCGTATCCTAACTAGCACCAAGTTCCGTTCACCCATCACCCCTGTGCTCCCTGACCTACATTGGCTCCCAGTTAAGAAACGCCTTGATTTCAAAATCTTCATCCTTGTTTTCAAATCCCTCCATGGTCTCGCCCCTCCCTATCTCTGTAACCTATTCCAGCCCTACAAACCTCTCAGATAT
Source organism: Squalus acanthias (assembly GCA_030390025.1). Lineage (NCBI taxonomy): Eukaryota > Metazoa > Chordata > Chondrichthyes > Squaliformes > Squalidae > Squalus > Squalus acanthias. The sequence goes on from CM059429.1 coordinate 35,773,280, forward strand.
CTGTGCTTCACCAATTCTGGCCTCTTGCGCATCCCGGATTTTAATCGCTCCACTGTTGGCAGCCGTGCCTTCAGCTGCCGAGGCCCTAAACCTCTCCGCCTCTCTTACTTCTCTTTCCTCTTTTAAGACGATCCTTAAAACCTACCTCTTTGACACATCTGCCCTAATATCTCATTATGTGGCTCGGTGTCAAATTTTGTTTGATAATGCTCCTGTGAAGCGCCTTGGGACGTATTACTACATTAAAGGCAAGTTGTTTACAGTAGCACCCCAAAACTGATTTATTCTTTTTCTGTGGGAAGCTGCCTGGTTTGTGCTGGGCACCTCACCACAATCACATAACTAAGATTAAGAGCTCAGCAGAATGGAGTATTGAACCTGCTTCCCACTCGTCTGTATTTTGATATTTCAACAAGGATTTTTCATTTTTATTCATGTTTTTATACTTTTGATCAGTTGTGTATTTGCTCTATTAAAAACCAAACTTCAGAGACTTTCTGCCATTAGGTCCTGGATAGTTCATTTTTTGAAAATCTACACTTGTGAAAATGGACTGATAATAGATGCTTTTTTTTAAATCAAAGGTACAGCATTACTTTTACTTTTAAAATGTGTTGCGTTATTTGGAATATACCCAGTGAAGTTACAATTTAAGTGTCAGTCAAGGTTAAGATTTAAACTTAATAAATCAGCTGGGCTGCCTTGAAATACCTGACTTAAAAAAAAAATGTATTTATAAATAATACATTATGTGTGGATTAGCAGAAAGCACAGTTTATTTTTGTAAATTAAATGATTGTAATGATTGGCTCATTTGAGATGTCTGTTAAAACTGCAATGTTTCTATAAAAGTTAATTTTATGAATTGTCAGTTTGTGGAGTTGGCCATAAATAACACACACTGATTAATGTGAGTCGCCTGAAGCATTTTAGTGTGCTATTTACTAGTCTCGGCTAGTTTCTCAGCTTTACAATGCTAAATTAATTTCAAAGTTAGGAGAGAATGGCAAAAGACCTTAGATCATACAATTATATGTTCTCTCTCATTTGATCATGTAATCGCCATAACTATTCAACATTCATAACCATTTCAGAGTATCGATCATATTTTCATACAGCAGGGGGCAGAAATATTATTCAAGGTGCAAGTCCAGGTCAAATGTGACACACACAGCCGTGAAATCTGTTGTATTTTGAACAGAACAGTTTTTTACTTTACCAGTGGTTTCTGTTGCATTCTTTGTTATTGCTTGGGATTGTTCTAGATTCTTGCACGATTGTTCGATAGCATACACATAAAAAGCATTTCAGGGTTTGTGCTTTAATATAGCTTTCTTCCTAATTAGAGACGTTGGTATAAACACGATCTATTGTGGTATATGTAGTGTATCTTGTATAATCAATATATGCTGCATGTTAAAGTGTACTTAAAATATTAATTATAGTAGGGGTCAGTGATAAAACTCTCCTGCTTTGTGTCCCAACTTTAACTTTCAGTTATCCCTATTCTCATTACATAGAAACATAGAAGATAGGAGCAGGAGTAGGCCATTCGGCCCCTCGAGCCTGCTCCGCCATTCGATGAGATCATGGCTGATCATCCAAACTCAGTACCCTGTACCTGCCTTCTCCCCATATCCCTTGATACCTTTAGCTTTAAGAAATATATCTAACTCATTCTTGAATATATTTAATGACTTGGCCTCAACTACCTTCTGTGGTAGAGAATTCCACAGGTTCACCACTCTCTGGGTGAAGAAATTCTTCCTCATTTCTGTCCTAAATGGTTTACCCGTTATCCGTAGATTATGACCCCTGGTTCTGGACTCTCCGACCATCGGGAACATTCTTCCTGCATCTAGTTTGTCCAGACCTGTCAGAATTTTATATGTTTCGATGAGATCCCCTCTCATTCTTCTATACTCCAGTGAGTATAAGCCCAATCGACCCAATCTCTCCTCATATGTCATTCCTGCCATCCCAGGTATCAGCCTTGTGAATCTTCGCTGAACTCCTTCCATGGCAAGAACATCCTTCCTCAGATAAGGCGACCAAAACTGCACACAGTACTCAAGGTGTGGTCTCACCAAAGCCCTGTACAACTGCAGCAGGACATCCCTGTTCCTATACTCAAACCCTTTCGCTATGAAGGCCAACATACCATTTGCCGCCTTCACCGCCTGCTGCACCTGCATGCTTACTTTCAGCGACTGGTGCACAAGGACACCCAGGTCTCGTTGCACTTCCCCTTCTCCCAATCTATTGCCATTCAGATAATAGTCTGCCTCTCTGTTTTTGACACCAAAGTGGATAACCTCGCACTTATCCACATTATATTGCATCTGCCACGCTTCTGCCCACTCACCCAACCTGTCCAGATCATCCTGGAGTTTCTCGCTATCCTCCTCGCTGCACACACTCCCACCCGGCTTTGTGTCATCTGCAAACTTGGAGATATTACATTTAATTCCCTTATCTAGATCATTAATGTATATTGTGAATAGCTGGGGCCCAAGGACCGATCCCTGCGGTACCCCACTAGTCACTGCTTGCCACTCGGAAAAAGACCCATTAATTCCTACTCTCTGCTTTCTGTCCGCCAACCAGTTCTCTATCCAAGTCAATACCTTGCCCCCAATCCCATGTGCTTTAACTTTACCCGCTAATCTCTTATGCGGGACCTTATCAAAAGCCTTTTGAAAGTCCAAATACACCACATCTACTGGTTCTCCCTTGTCTATTTTCCCAGTTACATCCTGAAAAAATTCCAGTAGATTAGTCAAGCACGATTTACCTTTTGTAAATCCATGTTGACTTTGTCCGATCCTGTCACTGTTTTTCAAATGCTCAGCTATTACATCCTTTATAATGGACTCTAGCATTTTCCCCACTACCGATGTCAGGCTTACCGGTCTGTAATTCCCCGCTTTCTCTCTACCACCCTTTTTGAATATTGGGGTAACATTAGCTACCCTCCAATCCATGGGTACAGTTCCAGATTCCATCGAATGTTGGAAGATGATCAGCAATGCATCTACTATTTCTAGGGCCACTTCCTTAAGTACCCTAGGATGTAGATTATCAGGCCCTGGAGATTTATCGGCCTTCAATACCATCAATTTCCCTAACACCATTTCCCTGCAAATACTGATTTCTTTCAGTTCCTCCCTTTCATCAGACCGTATGTTCTCCAACATCTCTGGGAGGTTATTTGTGTCCTCCTTTGTGAAGACAGAACCAAAATATGCATTTAATTGGGCTGCCATTTCTTTGTTCCCCATTATAACTTCCCCCGCTTCTGACTGCAAGGGACCTACACTTGATTTCACTAATCTTTTTCTCTTCACATATCTATAAAAGCTCTTACAGTCAGTTTTTATGTTCCCTGCAAGCTTACTTTCATATTCTATTTTCCCCTTCTTAATTAATCCCTTTGTCCTCCTTTGTTGAATCCTAAACTGCTCCCAATCCTCAGGGCTACCGCTTTTTCTGGCCAATTTATATGCCCTCTCCTTGGATCTTATGCTATCCCTAATTTCCCTTGTTAGCCACGGTTGAGTCACCCTTTTTGTTTTATTCTTATGCCACACTGGGATGTACAAATTCTGTCGTTCATCCATGCAGTCTTTGAATGTTTGCCATTGCCTATCCACCGTCAACCCCTTGAGTGACATTCCCCAATCAATCCTACCCAATTCGCGCCTCATACCATCGTAGTTTCCTTTATTTAAATTCAGGACCCTAGTCTCTGATTCAACTACTTCACTCTCCATCCTAATGAAGAATTCTATCATATTATGATCACTCTGACCCAAGGGGCCTCGTACAACAAGATTGCTAATTAATCCTTTCTCGTTGCATAATACCCAGTCTAAGATGGCCTGATCTCTGGTTGGTTCCTCGACATATTGTTCCAGAAAACCATCTCGTAAACATTCTAGGAATTCCTCCTCCACAGTATTTTTACTAATTTGGTTAGCCCAATCTATATGTAAATTAAAGTCACCCATGATGACTGCTGTGCCCTTACTGCATGCTTCTCCAATTTCCCTTTTAATGCTGTCCCCAACCTCCGTATTACTGTTTGGAGGTCTATATACCACTCCCACTAATGTTTTCTGCCCCTTGTTATTTCTCAGTTCTACCCATACAGATTCCGCATCATCAGAGGTAATATCCTTCCTTTCAATTGTGTTAATCCCCTCTTTAACCAGCAATGTTACCCCACCTCCCTTTCTTTTTTGCCTATCTTTCCTAAATATTGAATAACCCTGGATGTTGAGTTCCCAGCCTTGGCCACCCTGGAGCCATGTTTCTGTAATCCCAATCAAATCGTATTCATTTACCTCTATTTGCGCAGCTAATTCATCCACCTTACTTCTCTTAAATTCATGTGCTGCTTGCCTTTTGTGTCTTTTATTCACTATATTTTGATTTTTTTACTTAAATTAAGGATTTGGATATGAGTTTGTGTGGACTATCTGTACTTATCTATAATTTAAAAGTCTAGTGTTGAGTCGCACCAAACTGCCGACCACCCAACTTCTTTTTCTGGCTCCCATGTTAGATGACATTGTTAATGGTTCTCTGTCCTCAGGTACTGTCCCCCTCTCCCACAAATCTGCCGTCATCGCCCCTCTCCTCAAAAAAAATAAGTCTTGACCCCTCTGTACTTGCAAACTACCGCCTCATCTCCCACCTCCCTTTCCTCTCCAAAGTCCTTGAACGTGTTGTCGCCTCCCAAATCCGTGCCCATCTTTCCCGCAACTCCATGTTTGAATCCCTCGAATCCGGTTTCCACCCTGCCACAGTACCAAAACGGCTCTCATCAAAGTCACAAATGACATCCTTTGTGACTGTGACAAAGGTAAACTATCCCTCCTCGTCCTTCTTGACTTGTCTGCAGCCTTTGACACGGTTGACCACTCCATCCTCCACCGTCGTCCAGCTGGGTGGGACTGCACTCGCCTGGTTCCATTCTTATCTGTTTAATCGTAGCCAGAGAATCACCTGCAATGGCTTCTCTTCCCACTCCCACATCATTACCTCTGCTGTCCCCCAAGGACCTATCTTTGGCCCCCTCCTACTTCTCATCTACATGCTGCCCCTTGGCAACATCATCCAAAAACACAGCATCAGTTTCCACATGTACGCTGACGAGACACAGCTCTACCTCACCACCACTTCTCTTGACCCCTCCACGATGTCTAAATTGTCAGACTGCTTGTCCGACATCCAGTTCTGAATGAGCAGAAATTTTCTCCAATTAAATATTGGGAAGACCGAAGTCATTGTTTTCGGTCCCCGCCACAAACTCTGTTCCCTAGCCACTGACTCCATCCCTCTCCCTAGCATCTGTCTGAGGCTGAACCACACTGTTCACAACCTTGTTGTCATATTTGACCCTGAAATGAGCTTCCAACTACATATCCGCGACATAACTATCCTATTTCCACCTCCATAACATCGCCCGTCTCTGCCCTTGCCTCAGCTCGTCCACTGCTGATACCCTGATCCATGCCTTTGTTACCTATAGGCTTGACTATTTCAATGCACTCCTGGCTAGCCTCCCATGTTCTACCCTACGTAAATGTGAGGTCATCCAAAACTCGGCTGCCCGTATCCTAACTCGCGCCAAGTTCCGTTCACCCATCATCCCTGTGCTCACTGACCTACATTGGCTCCCGGTTAAGTAACGCCTCGATTTCAAAATTCTCATTCTTGTTTTCAAATCCCTCCATGGCCTCGCCCCTCCCTATCTCTGTAATCTCCTCCAGCCCCCCCCCACCCCCCCCCCCCCCCCCAAGATATCTGCGCTCTCCTAATTCTGCCCTCTTGAGCATCCCTGATTATAATCACTCAACCATTGGTGGCCGTGCCTTCTGTTGCCTAGGCCCTAAGCTCTGGAATTTCTTGTTTAAACCTCTCGGCCTCGCTACCTCTCTTTCCTCCTTTAAGACGCTCCTTAAAACCTACCTCTTTGACCAAGCATTTGGTCATCTGCCCTAATTTCTCCTTATATGGCTCAGTGTCAAATTATTTGTCTTAAATACTTCTGCCTTGTGAAGTTTTACTGTGTTAAAGGCACTATATAAATACAAGTTGTGGTTGTTGTCGTTGTGTGTGCATTTTTAGTAACACGTGAAAGTCATTGTAGTATTGCACCCGAAAGTGTTGTCTCAGACCTGTCTGAGCCAAAGTGTCACACGTCCATGCGGTACAAAGTTGTGATTGCCTGAAATAGCCACTTATCTGTTAAGTTGTTGATTTAGTGTGAACAAAATCACAGTAGCAAAAATGATCATTGAGGAATGAGTCATCAGCAAAAAACAGAGTAATCAGATCCCTCAATTTTTTTCCCGAATCAGCAAGTACCACAAAGCTAACCAATCCAATTGCTCAAATAATTTACATAGAATTACAGAGAATATACAGCACAGAAACAGGCCATTCGGCCCAACTAGTCTGTGCTGGTGTTTATGCTCCACACGCGTCTCCTCCCATTCCATCTACCTCATCAGCCTTTCAGCATATCTTTCTATTCCCTTTTCTCTCATGCACTCGTCTAGTTTCTTTTTGAAAATATCGAAGATATTTGCCTCAACCACTTCCTGTGGTAGTGAGTTCCACATTCTAACCACTCTGAGTAAAGACATTTCTCCTATTGGATTTATTAGTAACTATCTTGTATTTGGATTCTCCCACAAGTGGAAACATTCTCTCCACATCCACCCCGTCCAACCAGTTCATAATTTTAAAGACCTCCATCAGGTCTCCTCTAAGTCTTCTCCCTTCTAAAGAAAAAAGCCCTAACCTGTTCAATCCTGATAGCCGTTATCCCTAAATTCCAGTACCAACTTTAAAAATGTACATTGCACTCTCTCCAGTGCTTCTACATCCCCTTCATAGTGTGGAGACCAGGATGTGCACAGCAGTCTAAGTATGGCCCGACTAGGGTCCGATACAAGTCTAACATAACTTCACGACTTTTGAATGTAAATAATTATAAAATATATTTTTACTTCCCACAGTGGTTCTTACTGAAGCTTTTGCTGGTACAGTTTTCAGCTGCTGTTTTCTTCCTTAATGCAAGTCATTGTACATGGCTAAAAATGGTTCGAACAACGCACATACAATTCTGTATGGGTGCATGTCTGTGTAATCAATGTATCATTGAAGTTGTAATTTTCACCCTGCTCCTTTGCACTGTAATGTGACAACCAGGTGTAGAATTTACAAAAACTGAGAGACACAAGTGGTGACAAAACCAAAAGTAAGATTTGTTTTTTCAAATGCTTTATGCAGTTTAAACAATTAAATAAAACTTCTGAGCTTATGGTGTTTGGGAGGTGTTTTATTTTGTATCATCGAGGGGGACTGAATTTTTCACAAGGGCCATGGGGATATTTGAGCTGCTTTGATGCAGCTGTTGTCCGTGCTCTAGACCCTTGGAAGTGACCTGTTAAGATGCTGGTCATTGGAGACTCGACAGTGAGAAGAGCACATGGAGGAAGTTCTGTACCAACAAAAGCTTCAGTAAGAACCATTGTGGGAAGTAAAGGGAAGAAGATTTATTTTATAATTATTTAAGTAATTAAGAAAAAGTGGGAAGGATTTGTGGAACAAAAATAATTAAAGCTTGAACAAATACCTTGCATCCATAATGGGAGGTAAATCTTTTCTAATCATTCTCTTGCGGTATTTGACACAGGACGTTGAGACCAAGTATAGCAGGGTTTAGACAGTGGTAGATAATTCGATTCACTCCACGTGATATCAAGAAACGGCTGAGCGCACTGGATACAGCAAAGGCTATGGGCCCTGACAACATTCCGGCTATCGTACTGAAGACTTGTGCTCCAGAACTAGTCACGCCTCTAGCCAAGCTGTTCAAGTACAGCTACAACACTGGCATCTATCAGACAATGTGGAAAACTGCCCAGGTGTGTCCTGTCCACAAAAAGCAGGACAAATCCAATCCGGCCAATTACCGCCCCATCAGTCTACTCTCAATCATCAGCAAAGTGAAGGAAGGTGTCATCGACAGTGCTATCAAGCAGCACTTACTCACCAATAACCTGCTCACTGATGCTCAGTTTGGGTTCCGCTAAGACCACTCAGCTGCCGACCTCATTACAGCCTTGGTCCAAACGTGGACAAAGGAGCTGAATTCCAGAGGTGAGGTGAGAGTGACTGCCCTTGACATCAAGGCAGCATTTGACCGAGTGTGGCCTGAAGGAGCCCTAGTAAAACTGAAGTCAATGGGAATCGGGGGGGAAAACTCTCCACTGGCTGGAGTCATACCTAGCACAAAGGAAGAAGGTTGTGGTGATTGAAGGTCAATCATCACAGCCCCAGGACATCGCTGCAGGAGTTCCTCAGGGCAGTGTCCTAGGCCCAACCATCTTCAGCTGCTTCATCAATGACCTTCCCTCCAACATAAGGTCAGAAATGGGGATGTTCGCTGATGACTGCACAGTGTTCAGCGCTATTCACAACTCCTCAGATAACGAAGTAGTCCATGCCCACATGCAACAAGACCTGGACGACGTTCTGGCTTGGGCTGATAAGTGGCAGGTAATGACTATCTCCAACAAGTGAGAGTCTAAACACCGCCCCTTGACATTCAATGGCATTACCATCACCGAATCCCCCACCATCAACATCCTGGGGGTCACCATTGACCAGAAACTTAACTGGACCAGCCACATAAATACTGTGGCAACAAGAGCAAGTCAGAGCCTAGGTATTCTGCGGCAAGTGTCTCACCTCCTGACTCCCCAAAGCCTTTCTACCATCTACAAGGCACAAGTAAAGAGTGTGATGAAATACTCTCCACTTGCCTGGATGAGTGCAGCTCCAACAACACTCAAGAAGCTCGACACCATCCAGGACAAAGCAGCCCGCTTGATTGGCACCCCCTGTACCACCTTACGGGCAACACGGTGGCATAGTGGTTAGCACTGGTGCCTCACAGCGCCAGGGACCCGGGTTCGAATCTGACCTCGGGTGACTGTCTGTGTGGAGTTTGCACATTCTCCCCGTGTCTGCGTGGGTTTCCTCCGGGTGCTCCGGTTTCCTCCCACAGTCCAAAAATGTGCGGGTTAGGTTGATTTGGCTATGATAAATTGACCCTTAGTGTTAGGGGGGGATTAAATATGTGGGGTTATGGGGATAGGATGGGATATGTTAGGGGGAATTAAATACGTGGGGTTACGGGGGTAGGGTGGGATATGTGTACTGTGGGGATTAAAGCAGGGACAGGGTACTGGATTTGAATGATCAGCCATGATCGTATTGAATGGTGGAGCAGGCTCGACGGGCCGAATGGCCTACTCCTGCTCCTAGATTCTATGTTAAACATTCACTCCCTCCACCACCGGCGTACCGTGGCTGCAGTGTGTACCATCTACAAGATGCCCTGCAGCAACTCGTCAAGGCTTCTTCGGCAGCACCTCCCAAACCCGCGACCTCTTCCACCTAGAAGGACAAGGGCAGCAGACGCATGGGAACACCATCACCTCCAAGTTCCCCTCCAAGTCACACACCATCCTCACTTAGAAGTATATCACCGATCCTTCATTGTCGCTGGGCCAAAATCCTGGAACTCCCTCCCTAACAGCACTGGGAGTACCTTCACCACATGGACTGCAGTGGTTCAAGAAGGCAGCTCACCATCACCTTCTCATGGGCAATTAGGGATGGGCAATAAATGCTGGCCTTGCCAGCGACGCCCACATCCCATAAATGAATAAAATAAAAGATAATTTGACCGGGACATGTAGATGCATTTCAGTTACCATTTTATAATCATATATTCTACTCTTATTTTTATACATTATACTTTATTATTATTTGCAATTGAATAGCAAAACTTAACAGCAATTTGGGAAGTCGAGAAATGGAGTTGGTTAGAGTGTCGCAATTTCCCTGCAGGCTGAGGAGTTGGAAGATGCAAAACTGAAGAGCTACAGTGCGACCACAGGTGGTGGTTGTATTTAAGGTGTGACAAGTTTACATAGGCAGTTTCCATTATAAATGTGGACACAGGAATTTATAATGGGAAACACTGACAGAAAAGTGTGACAAATATGCGACAACGGGAAATAAGGTTCTGTGGACAGGAAGTGCATGCAGGCATAAGATTTTTGATATAAATGTCGATAATGGCATAACAGTTTTTGAGGAGGGAAGAACAATTAAAGTAATTTGCATCTTAAAATAAGTTTTGTGAAGTGGTGGATAAATAGTATAAATGATTATCTGTGAGGCCCGTATCTTTCATTGTCAATGCTGAGAAATGCACTACTGACCATGTGTCAGCTTCGCTGTGGCCAGATGAAGAGGATGCCCTGCTCTACCATTGTGGACTCCATTTTGGATTTTCAGTACCCACCATCCTCAGGATATTTCACTGACTGTATTTATTGACAACTTCCAACTCTGAATTGTTTTGTGCTGTTGACCTGTTACGACTAGGAACTGGGTTCAGGTTTCCTATGGCAAAGAGAGGGACAAGGTTTTCATCCAATCAGTTTGGCCTATTTTCAGTCGCAGAATTGAAAGAACAGTGTGCTAATCCAGTGCGCCATCCAATTTCTCATATCTGCTTATAATTTTTAAAGGAATCATTTTGAACTGCTTTCTTCTTGTGTTTTTCTTTGATCTTTGTTTTTATGATTTCCCCCCCCAGTATTGTTCCAGATTTAATTTCTGTTTTAAACCCTGCAGCAATGTAATCAAATGAAACTGTGCTGAAGTATGTTCCCTCTTTTCTTTTGAATATTTTATGTGTTCCATATTCAGTTTACATAACACAAGAAATAGTAGCAGTAGTAGGCCATACGGCCCCTCGAGCCTGCTCCGCCATTCAATAAGATCATGGCTGATCTTCGACCTCAACTCCACTTTCCCGCCCGATCCCCATATTTTTTTAAATTTGTGCATGGGATGTGGTCGTCACTGGCAAGGCCAACATTTATTGCCCATTCCTAATTGCTCTTGAGAAGGTGGTGGTGAGCTGACTTCTTGAACTGCTGCAGTCCGTGTGGTGAAGGGACTCCCACAGTGCTGTTGGGGAGGGAGTTCCAGGATTTTGACCCAGCGACGATGAAGGAACGGTGATATATTTCCAAGTCAGGATGGTGTGTGACTTGGAGGGGAACTTGGAGGTGATGGTGTTCCCATGCGCCTGCTGCCCTTGTCCTTCTAGGTGGAAGAGGTCGTGGGTTTGGGAGATGCTGCCAAAGAAGCCTTGGCGAGTTGCTGCAGTGCATCTTGTAGATGGTACACACTACAGCCACAGTGTGCTGGTGGTGAAAGGAGTGAATGTTTAAGGTGGTGGATGGGGTGCCAATCAAGCAGCTTCCTTTGTCCTGGATGGTGTCGAGCTGCTTGAGTTTTGTTGGAGCTGCACTCATCCAGGCAAGTGGAGAGTGTTCCATCACACTCCTGACTTGTACCTTGTAGATGGTGGAAAGGCTTTGGGGAATCAGGATATGCCTTTATTCCCTTGAGTCCAAAAATCTATTGCTCTCAGCCTTTAATATACTGAACGACTGAGCATCCACAGCCCTTTGGGGTTGAGAATTCCAAAGATTCACAATCCCCTGAGTGAAGGAATTTCTCCTCATCTCAGTCCTAAATGGCCGACCCCTTATTCTGAGACTATGACCCCTCGTTCTAGACTCTCCAGCTAGGGGAAATAGCCTCTCGGCATCTACCCTGTGAAGCCCTCTCAGAATCTTATATGTTTTAATGAGAGCACCTCTCATTCTTCCAAACTCCAGAGAGTATAGGCTCATTCTACTCGATCTCTCCTCATAGGACAACCCTCTCATCTCAGGAATCAATCTAGTGAACCTTTGTTTCACCCCCCCTCTAAGGCAAGTATATCCTTCCTTAGGTATGGAGACCAAAACTGTACACAGTACTCCAGGTGTGGTCTCACCAAAGCTCTGATCAATTACAGCAAGACTTCCTTACTCTTCCTTCCAACCCCCTTGCAGTAAAGGCCAACATACCATTTGCCCTCCTAATTGCTTGCTGTACCTGCATGTTAACATTCTGTGTTTTGTGTACAAGGACACCCAAATCCCTCTGAACACCAACATTTAATAATCTCATGATTTAAAAAATGTTCTGTGTTTCTATTCTTTCTACCAGAGTGAATAACCTCATATTTCCCCACATTATACTCCATCTGACACCTTCTTGCCAACTCACTTAACGCATCTATATCCCTTTGTAGACTCTTTGGGGGGAATTTTAGCCCCAAAAAACAGGCGGGTTTGGTTCGGGTGGGAGGATAAAAGTGTTAAAAATCTGAATCCCGATTCCAACCCGCCCAGTTTGGTTTTAACGGAGGCGGGCAACCAACCCGCTCTCAGGAGGCGGGTTGGAAATTTAAATATTATAATGGAGCTGCGTGCCTCATTGATTCACAATTTCAAATTTAACTATGGTCGGCTGGGTTTCCCAGGCCTTGGGACATCTGGCGGCTAAAGGAAGGCGAGGACTGCTGGCTCTGGCAGGTAAGTGCCTTTCCATTTCGCTGCTGGATCCAGCGTACATGCCTTACCAAACCCCACGATCAGGCATCCCCGCTGACCCTTCTGATTCGCCTCGGACCTCCCCCCCCCCCCCCCCGCAGGCCTCCGATACCGCCCCCCCTAGACTCCAATCTCCCACCCGCCTTGCCTCCGATCCCCGATGCATGCCCCCCCCCACCCCTCGGCCTCCGATGCCTCCTTCCCTTCTCTGATCTCTGTTCTTCGGCTGCGGCCTGGTGCCAATGGCCTACCAGCCCGACAGCTAGCCAGCCTCTCAATCTGGCTGGCTGCGGCCGGGAAATGGAGAAAAATGTTAAATTCGGCAGGGCCTGAGGGAAACCCTTTTTTTGGGGTTTCCCGACTTCAATCCATCCCCCTCTCCCCGCCTCTGAGTAAAAATCTAGCCCCTTGCATCCTCCTCACAGCTTACTTTCCCACCTAGCTTTGTATCATCAGCAAACTTGGATACACTACACTCAGTTCCTTCATCTGAGTCATTAATATAGATTGTAAATAGCTGAGGCCCCAACATTGATCCGAACAGCACCACGCTAGTAACAGCCTGCCAACCTGAAAATGACTCGTTTATTCCTGTTCTCTGTTTTCTGTCCTTTAACCAATCTTCTATCCATGCTAATATATTACCCCCAACCCCATGAGCTTTTATCTTGTGTAGCAACCTTTTGTGTGGCACCTTATTGAATGCCTTTTGAAAATCCAAATATACTACATCCACTGGTTCCTCTTTATCTACCCTGCTAGTTACTTCCTCAAAAAACTCTTAGATTTGTCAGATGCGATTTCCTTTTCATAGGATTAGGCAGAATCAACATGATTCTATTATGATTTTCTAAGTGCCCTGTTACCACTTCCTTAATAATGGATTCCAGCATTTTCTCGATGACTGGTGTCAGGCTAACTGGCTTGTAGTTCCCTGTTTTTTTCTCTCTCCTTCAATAGCGATGGGGAAAGACAGTAACTGTAAATGTTTAAAACAATGATACAAATGTACTCTAGAAAATCCTATTGTCTTTTTATATTGCTTATTCTATCAGAGATTGAAATGATTCATAAATTGTGGTACAGACTATCCAAATGTTCATTTTGGGTGGTTGTGAGGAAAGAATTGTATTGAAAAAATGTGCATATGCCATTGCACCATCCACTTCAATTAAAAACTGCAGAATATAGTGAAGTTGCCCTTACTCTGTGTGTCTTTGAGACTTGGTGTGTGTTTAATCAGTATTTGTTCTGAGAATAGATTCCTCAATGGTTGCTTTTTCTAACTTTAAAACTGATTAGCAGAATAATTAAGTATCATACAATTAGTAGACATAATTGTTAGTCAGATACCAACTCCTGTCAACATCTAAGTCACCATATTAAAAAAAGACCTCCAAACATTTTGGATTTCCTCACCAGGAAGGGTGGATATTCTGTATAGGAAGGTGGTGAGAAGCCATGAGCAAGTCTGAATGACTATTTATATGGGAAATGTAGTGCTGTGTATATGTTTGCTTAGCTTTGTAGATTATTAGTATCTTTTTCCCATGGGTGTAACACATTTGACAATATTCTACAATAGAATATGAGTAGTTAGGTGTGGTGCTGAGTATGCCAGAGCTTTCAAAGCAAAAAAACACAGGAAAGGGAAATTGATTTGTCAACGTTATGTAATGATTTAAGATAGGACTGAGTGCAGAACTTTATCCTGAAAGCGACAAATGAGACACAGTTGTTGGCCTGAATTCTTTTAATACCGGAATCACAAAGGAACATTATCGGGTGGAGTAGAAAATTCCATTTTACTGTTGAGAGTTTTCCTTTAATGCTGTATCAGCTCATTGAGGCCATGCAGGTGACTCATTATTTAAATGTTTGTCACAAATTCTAAGTGAATTTTATTGAAATTCCTAGACCCAAAATTATGATGTGTGATACTAGAGTGAGAATGTTTAATGTATGCATTTGAAATTTCTCTCTCATTTTAGTAGTGTTAAACTATTTAAAACAAATGGTTAATGCTCTGCTAGAATAGCGGAGAGGAATTTCAGACGTGTGTGAAGTATTCTTGTGCTGCTATCCTATGACATAATTTTAGGACATTAATGTTTTTGAAAACTCCTGAAAAGGTTTCTTTAAAGTGTGGTTTCTGCATCGTTTGGAAATCTTCTACAGAAGTGTTACAGGAGAAAGTTACTTTAATGGTGGGGGAATGGGAATACATTGAATGCTCATACTTTCCTCTCTCCCTTTCTTTTCCCATCATGGTCGGCTCAGTTGATCACAATACTGAACAGTAGGATTGACCATTTAAGATCTGTACCAAAGAACAAAAAGGAAGCATTCCCCAATTGATGTAATAGAACTAGTTGGCTAATTGAACAATTGGCCATGTAGCACCTGTTTTTTGGATGTTAAGCAGCTTACCAAGTCCCCAATATGGCCGGCAGGAGGCCGTGCAAACCACCCTCGTCAGTGCTATTTAATGACATCATTCTTAGTTGCTAATTTAACATTTCTGGCTACTGCTTGACTTCTAGGAGGTTTTTTTGCCATGGTCTATCACTCTGGAAAGTTGACTTTTGTCTGCACAGAGAGAAGTTTTGCTGCTTGCACTGTTGTTGCTCTTTGCGTTACAAATAGTCTGGCTGAAGATATGGGTGGTTTGATAGGGCTGAGTTTGGGAATAGAGGACAAGGGGGAACAGCAAGGAAGACACCGCAGAGCAGGATAAGCTGCTGGAGGAGTGAGAAGGAGGAGAGCACTGAACAGGAGGTCATATCCACAGAGGGTCTTTAAGGGCCTTTGCTTCACCAAGGAGGCTGTCACCGAGCTATGTCACCTATTGCAGCTACAACTCAAGATTCAAACCAGGGCATGGACAGCACTGGCTGTTAATGACACGGTCGGCCTCAACTTTTATGCTCCTTTCAGGCTACAACAGGTGACATTAGCAACATCTCAGTTTGCAATACACCGATGTATCAGGGAGGTCACCAGGGCTCTCTACACCAGGAAAAGCACCTACATCTCCTTCCCTGTTGACAGAGCAAAACAGGACGAGAGAGCACTAGGTTTTGCATGCATGGCAGGCACCCCCATGGCACAAGGTGTCATTGGCTGCATGCACATTGCCTTGCGTGCTCCCTATCACCAGCCTGGCATCTTTTTCAATTGAAAAGGATTCCACTCTCTCAACGTACAACTGGTTTGCGACCACAAGCAGCACATCATGCAGGTCTGCTCTGTCTATCCTGGCAGCAGTCATGACTCTTTCATCCTGCGCCAGTTCTCTCTGCCACCTTTATTCCAAACAGGCCGCCAAATTACAGGTTGGCTATTGGGCGACAAGGGCTATCCCCTCCGGAGATGATTCATAACTTCAGTCAGGAACCCGCACACAGCTGCAGAGCACATTGGCAGTGAGAGTCATGTTGCCTCAAGAAGCATCATTGACCAAACAATCGATGTACTCAAGCAACACTTTCGCTGTCTGGACCATTCTGGAGGAGCTTTGCAGTACACCCCTGAGCGGGTATCCAGATTTATCGCCGTCTGCTGCATGCTTCACAACTTCGCCAACATGAGGGACCAGTCCTTACCACCTGGGCAGCAACAGGAGGAGGAAGAGGGGAGGCAGCAACCACCAGAGCCCCTATCTGCTCAAGCTCTGAGAGAAGCTCATCAAGGAGCGCTTCTACTAAATAAGACTTCCCATTCCCCATCCACCCACAATCCTTACCACTTTTCTTACAACCACCATCTGATTGCTTTCCTTCACTCCAAACTTACTGGTCTTGCCCTCACTTCACTACTAAGAGAAATACGAAAACCAAATCCAAATGGGAGGTGGAAGGCTGCTGAGCTTGCATTGAGGACACTTCAGATGGCCTTGGAGGATCACCTTGAGCAACTATGGGCCTAGAGGACCCAGCTACAGATTGCAGCATCTTGGCATGGGCTGCAGCAGTCTGGGTCGGCTGGCTGGGTGGCACCAGCAAGGGCACTGGCAGGGTGGCTGGTGGGGGAGCAGACCTGCTGTCATCCTGAGAGAGGACTATTGGTGCCTCTCCCAGGGAGCCAAAGCCATTTTCATGAGGCGGCACCTCAACACTCCTCAGGTTCTGGTGGAGATCAGAGTGCAGGAATGATGTGACACCCTGGAAGTCCCTTTCAACATTGGCCCCAAAGCCAAGATGGCAGCCATCTGAGCTTCCATGCCAATAGTATGCGCTGCCATAGTAGCCGTCTGAGCTTTCATGGCAGCAGCATAAGATGCTCCATCATAATGGAGCTGATCACTTGGTCCATGTTGGACAGAATGGTCTACACGTTCTGTGCAAAGCCTTGAAACAAGTTGGAGCTGGACTCCTGCACCATGGCATTGTGCGAAAGCTCTCTGGCAGGCTGCCCAGTGCACCAAGCATTTCCCCGTGTATGTCCATGCGTCGTCTTCAGTAGCCTGTGCCCTCGAAGTCAGCATCTGAGTCCTCTGCAGCAGAACCAATAGATTACTAGACCTATGTCTCAAGTCAGCTGAGTGGCTGTCCAGCAACTTTCAGACCAAATATCCCTTTTCCATAAGGGTGCAGAAAACAAATTTTAAAAATAAATAAATAAATAAATCTCCAACTGTGCAGGAAGGGCTGAAAAAACTTTGAACATAAGAAACAGGAGCAGGAGTAGGCCATTTGGCCCCTCAGGCCTGCTCCGCCATTCAATAAGATCATGGCTGATCTGATCTTGGCCTCAACTCCACTTTCCTGCCTGCTCCCCATAACCCTTGACTCCCCTATAGTTCAAACATCTGTCTATCTCCGCCTTAAATATATTCAATGACCCAGCCCCCACAGCTCTCTGGGGTAGAGAATTCCACAGATTCACGACCCTCTGAGAAGAAATTCTTCCTCCATCTCCTTTTTAAATTGGCGACCCCTTATTCTGAAACTATGCCCCCTCGTTCTAGATTCCCCCACAAGGGGAAACATCCTCTCTGCATCTACCCTGTCAAGCCCCCTCAGAATCTTAGATGTTTCAATAAGATCACCTCTCATTCTTCTAAACTCCAATGATAGGCTCAACCTTTCTTCGTAAGACAACCCCCTCATCTCAGGAATCAACCTAGTGAACCTTCTCTGAACTGCCTCCAATGCAAGTATATCCCTCCTTAAATAAGGAAACCAAAACTGTACGCAGTACTCCAGGTGTGGTCTCACCAACGCCCTGTACAGTTGCAGCAAGACTTCCCTGCTTTTATACTCCATCCCCCTTGCAATAAAGGCCAACATTCCATTTGCTTTCCTAATTACTTGCTGTACCAGCATGCTAACTTTTTGTGTTTCATGTACAAGGACCCCCAGATCCCTCTGTACCGCAGCATTTTGTAGTCTCTCTCCATTTAAATAATAACTTGCTTTTTTATTCTTCCTACCAAAGTGGATAACCTCACATTTTCCCACATTATACTCCATCTGCCAAAATTTTGCCCACTCACTTAACCTATCTATATCACTTTGCAGATTCTTTGTGTCCTCCTCACAACTTGTTTTCCCACCTATCTTTGTATCATCAGCAAATTTGGCTACATTACACTCGGTCCCTTCATCCAAGTCATTAATATAGATTGTAAATAGTTGAGGCCCCAGCACTGATCCCTGTGGCACCCCACTAGTTACAGCTTGCCAACCTGAAAATGACCCATTTATCCCGACTCTCTCTTTTCTGTTCGTTAACCAATCCTCTATCCATGCTAATATATTACCCCCAACCCCGTGAGCGCCTTATCGAATGCTTTCTGGAAATCCAAATACACTACATCTACTGGTTCCCCTTTGTCCACCCTGCTTGTTACATCCTCAAAGAACTCTAGCAAATTTGTCAAACATTATTTCCCTTTCATAAAACCATGCTGACTCTGCTTGATTGTATTATGATTTTCTAAATGTCCTGCTACTACTTCCTTAATAATGGACTCCAGCATTTTCCCAATGACAGATGTTAGGCTAACTGGTCTATAATTCCCTGCTTTCTGTCCCCTTCCTTTCTTGAATAGGGGCATTACATTTGTGGTTTTCCAATCCACTGGGACCTCTCCAGAATCCAGGGAATTTTGGTAGATTACAACTAATGCATCCACTATCTCTGCAGCCACTTCTTTTAAGACCCTAGGATGCAGGCCATCAGGTCCAGGGGACTTGTCCACCATTAGTCCCATTAGCTTGCCAAGTACTTTTTCTCTAGTGATAGTTATTGTTTTAAGTTCCTCCCTCCCTATAGCCCCTTGATTATCTATTATTATTGGGATGCTTTTAGTGTCTTCTACCGTGAAGACCAATACAAAATATTTGTTCAAAGTCTCTGCCATTTCCCTGTTTCCCATTATTAATTCCCCAGTCTCATCCTCTAAGGGACCAACGTTTATTTTAGCTACTCTCTTCCTTTTTATATACCTGAGAAACTCTTCCTGTCTGGTTTTTATATTTCTTGCGAGTTTACTCTCATAATCTATCTTCTCCCTCTTTATCAGTTTTTTAGTCATCCTTTGCTGGTTTCTAAAAATTTCCCAATCCTCTGGCCTACCACTAATCTTCGCAACATTGTATGCCTTTGTTTTCAATTTGATACCATCCTTAACTTCCTTAGTTAGCCAAGGGTGGTTCATCCTTCTCTTAGAGTCTGTCTTTCTCACTGGAATATATCTTTGCTGAGAGTTATGAAATATCTCCTTAAATGTCTGCCACTGCTTATCTACCGTCTTACCCTTTAATCTATTTTCCCAGTCCACTTTAGCCAACTCTGTCTTCATACCTTTGTAATTGCCTTTATTTAAGTTCAGGACACTAGTTTGAGACCCGTGTTTCTCACCCTCAAACTGAATTTCAAATTCTAACATGCTATGATTACTCTTCCCTAGAGGATCCTTTACTATGAAATCATTCATTAATCCTATCTCATTACACAATACCAGATCTAAAATAGAGGACACTAAGAATATCCCAACACTGGACAAACAGGGGGCTATAGCGGGAGAGGAGCTAAACACGATCAAAATCACTAAGGAAGTGGTACTCGGTAAAATAATGGGACTCAAGGCGGATAAATCACCTGGACCTGATGGCTTACATCCTAGAGTCTTGAAGGAAGTGGCGGTAGGGATTGTAGATGCATTGGTAATTTTTCAAAACTCCCTGGATTCCACTAAGGTCCCGGCAGACTGGAAAACTGCTAATGTAACACCCTTATTTAAAAAGGGCAGTAGACAGAAGGCTGGTAACTATAGACCGGTTAGCCTAACATCTGTGGTAGGTAAAATTTTGGAGTCCATTATTAAGGAAACAGTAACAGGACATTTGGATAATCATAATTTAATAGGACAAAGTCAGCATGGTTTTACGAAGGGGAAGTCATGTTTGACAAATTTGCTGGAGTTCTTTGAGGAAGTAACATATAGAGTGGATAAAGGGGAACCAGTGGACGTAGTGTATTTAGACTTCCAAAAGGCATTTGACAAGGTGCCACACAAAAGATTATTGCTTAAGGTAAAAAAATCACGGGATTGGGGGTAATATTCTGGCATGGATAGAGGATTGGCTATCTAACAGAAAGCAAAGAGTTGGGATAAATGGTTCATTCTCAGACTGGCAATCAGTAACTAGTGGTGTTCCACAGGGGTCAGTGCTGGGTCCCCAACTCTTTACAATCTATATTAACGATTTGGAGGAAGGGACCAAGTGTAACATATCAAAATTTGCAGATGATACTAAGATGGGAGGGAAAGTAGTGAGTGAGGAGGACATAAAAAACCTGCAAGGGGACATAGACAGGCTAAGTAAGTGGGCAGAGATTTGGCAGATGGAATACAACACTGCAAAGTGTGAGGTGATGCACTTTGGCAGGAAAAATCCTAGAGCAATTTATTATCTTAATGGCAAAAAACTGGAGAGTACTGAAGTGCAAAGGGATCTGGGGGTCCTGGTGCACGAAACTCAAAAGGTTAGTATGCAGGTGCAGCAAGTGATTAAGAAGGCAAATGGAATGTTGGCTTTCATTGCTAGGGGGATAGAATATAAAAATAGGGAGGTATTGCTTCAGTTGTACAAGGTATTGGTGAGACCGCACCTGGAATACTGCATACAGTTTTGGTGTCCTTACTTAAGGAAAGACATCCTTGCTCTCGAGGCAGTGCAAAAAAGGTTCACTCGGTTAATCCCGGGGATGAGGGGGTGGTCATATGAGGAGAGGTTGGGTAGATTGGGACTCTACTCATTGGAGTTCAGAAGAATGAGAGGCGATCTTATTGAAACATATAAGATTGTGAAGGGGTTGGATCGGGTGGATGCGGGGAGGATGTTCCTGATGACGGGTGAGACTAGAACTAGGGGACATAGTCTTAGAATAAGGGGCTGCTCTTTCAAAACTGAGATGAGGAGGAACTACTTCACTCAGAGGGTGGTAGGTCCATGGAATATGCTGCCACAAAAAGCTGTAGAAGCTACATCATTAAATAAATTTAAAACAGAAATAGACAGTTTCCTAGAAGTAAAGGGCATTAAGGGTTACGGGGAGCGGGCAGGAATTTGGACATGAGTCTAGGTTCGGATCGGTCATGGCGCTGTGGGTAGTGGAGCGGGCCCAGGGACCGTGTAGCCTGATTCTGCTCCTATTTCGTGTGTGCAATTCTGTTAGATGCAGGAGATGGTTCTGTGATAGTAGATAGTAGATTGGCGGTTAGGATCAGATCAGCCATGATCTTATTGAATGGTGGAGCAGGCTCGAGGGGCCGATTGGCCTACTCCTGCTCCTATTTCTTATGTTCTTATGTTCTTAGCCTGCTCCCTGGTTGGTTCCACAATGTATTGTTCTAAGAAACCATCCTGTATACACTCTATGAACTCTTCCTCAAGGCTACCTTTCCCAATTTGATTTGTCCAATCTATATGAAGATTAAAATTGCCCATGATTATTGCAGTACCTTTCTTAACAAGCCTCCATTATTTCTTGATTTATACTCTGTCCTACAGTGTAGCTACTGTTAGGGGGCCTATAGACTACTGCCACTAGTGACGTCTTTCCCTTGTTATTTCTTATCTTCACCCAAACTGATTCTACGTCTTGATCTTCTGGGCCAATATCATTTCTCACTACTGCACTGATCTCATCCTTTATTAACAGAGCTACCCCACCTTATTTTCCTTTCTGCCTATCCTTCCAAAATGTCAAATAAACCTGAATATTCAGTAATAACAACAGAAAACGCTGGAAAAACTCAGCAGGCCAGGCAGCATCCGTGGAGAGAGAAAGAGAGTTAACGTTTCAGGTCGATGACATGTCTCTTAATGTCTCTTCATCTCCCCCTTTGTTCTTTTATCCCCTCCCCCTTTTCCCAGCTTTACTCTGGCCTTAAATCTATTTGATTTCCGGCTCTTCACAGTTCTGATGAAAGGTCATCGACCTGAAACGTTAACTCTCTTTCTCTCTCCACGGATGCTGCCTGGCCTGCTGAGTTTTTCCAGCGTTTTCTGTTGTTATTTCAGATTTCCAGCATCCGCAGTATTTTGCTACTGAATATTCAGTTCCCAGCCTTGGTCACCTTGCAACCACGTCTCTGTAATGGCTATCAAATCATACCCATTTATTTCTATTTGTGCCGTCAACTCATCTATCTTGTTACGAATGCTGCGTGCATTCAGATAAAGAGCTTTTAATTTTGTCTTTATACCATTTTTCCCTACTCTGACTCTACTTTCTGGTGCACTCTTATATTTATACGCTCTGTCCCTTCCTGTCACACTCTGGTTATCATTACTGCTATTGCTACCCTGCACTATTGCCTTCTCCTTTCTCGTTGACTTTTTAAATTTCCCCTCACCTGAACCCTCCCCCCCACTATTTAGTTTAAAGCCCTATCTACAGCCCTAGTTATTCGATTCGCCAGGACACTGGTCCCAGCAGGGTTCAAGTGAAGCCCATCCCAATGGAACAGCTCCCTATTTCCCCAGTACTGGTGCCAGTGCCCCATGAATCGAAACCCATTTCTTCCACATCAATCTTTGAGCCACGCATTCATCTCTCTGATCTTATTTACCCTAGGCCAATTTGCTTGTGGCTCAGGTAGTAATCCAGAGATTATTACCTTTGTGGTTCTACTTTTTTAATTTAGCCCCGAGCTGCTCATACTCCCTCAGCAGAACCTCTTTGTCCTACCTAAGTCGTTGGTACCTATGTGGACCACGACAACTGGATCTTTCCCCTCCCACTCCAAGTTCCTCTCCAGCCCAGAAATGTCCTTAACCCTGGCAGGCAACACAGCCTTTGGGACTCATGCTCTCAGCTGCAGAGAAAAGTATCTATTACCCTAACTATATTGTCCCCCACCACTACTACATTTCTTTTTACTCCCCCAGCTTGAATGGCCCCCTGTACCACGGTGCTGTGGTCAGTTTACTCATCCTCCTGCAGTCCCTGCTCTCGTCCACACACGGAGCAAGAACCTCGTACCTGTTGGACAAGTGCAAGGGCTGAGGCTCCTCCAATGCTACCTTCTGGATCCCCATATATGCCTCACTCGTAGTCACACCCTCCTGTCCCTGACAACGGACCAAATTTTAAGTATTTAACCTAAGGGGTGTGACTCCCTCCTGGAATATAGTGTCTAGGTAACTCTCCCCGTCCCTGATGTATCGCAGTGTCCGAAGCTCGGACTCCAGCTCATCAACTCTGAGCCGAAGTTCTTCGAGCTTCCAACACTTACTGCAGATGTGGTCGCAGTGGATCACACTGGTGTCCACCAGCTCCCACATGCTACAGCTGCAACACATCACCTGCCCTGCCATTTCTATTATAATTAATTTAATTAATTAGGTTTTCAAGTTTTGAAATATCAATTATCTAAGTTTTTAATCTGTAATCACAGATCTTAATTTAAACCAATGCCCAAGTTTAGAAAAAAAGTGAGTAATACTCACCAACCAATCACTTACCTGCTTTCCTGTGACGTCACATTTTGATTCTTTCCCCCCCCCCTCTCAGGTGTGTTTGCTCTGCTCCCAGCGAGCTCTCGCTCTGGGCGCTGGTCTTGGGCGCTCCTTTTTAAGTTCCCCGCTGCTCTCGCTGTGGGCGCTGGTCTCGGGCGCTCCTTTTTAAGTTTCTCGCTGTGGGCGCTGGTCTCGGGCGCTCCTTTTTAAGTTCCCCGCTGCTCTCGCTCTGGGCGCTGGTCTCGGGCGCTCCTTTTTAAGTTCCCCGCTGCTCTCGCTCTGGGCGCTGGTCTCAGGCGCTCCTTTTTAAGTTCCCCGCTGCTCTCGCTGTGGGCGATGGTCTCGGGCGCTCCTTTTTAAGTTCCCCGCTGCTCTCGCTCTGGGCGCTGGTCTCGGGCGCTCCTTTTTAAGTTCACCGCTGCGCTCTCGAAGTATATTTGTGACAAAAATTCACATCAGCAATGGATCCTATAATTAGTTAAGTTTGCATCCAAAAAAATGCTTGCTTTATAGAAAAGATCATGCTCTATAACACTTTGTCCCCTTTGCATGTACAAGACCTTATCCAAGCACACAATGACTTGGCAAAATAGCTGTGTCTGATCAAGATACGACTGTAGTTAAATTGTTCACACCAAACGTACTAAAAAAGTTTGTAGGAATCCAATTCTATCAAATGTAATTATCTGCCGCTCCCAATAAATAAATAAATAATTGCTACTGTAGTTTAGAGCAGACCACCAAAAGGAAGTTCCCACTAGTATGAATACCCTTGAGAACTTCCATAAATTGTTATTTAATATGACAGGTTTCAAATCTAGCTTTTACAGGAAAGAACTATTGCCAGAAGCCGAAGTGAACTGTGGAAAGTCGAATTGCTTTTCTTGGCTTAAATCTAAACTTTCTCAACAGTGTTTTGCTTTGTTTCTTTGCTGAGCTTGTAAAATGTGCTAAAAATGCATGTACTCTGGGCTTCATTAAGGTACTGGAACTTCATACTAATAGGAATAATGGCTTGTGTTCAGGAGTCATTGGCACTGAATTTCTCTTAAAGGAGAAATGTCTGTTTGGATAACTTTTAATGCTGCTCTCTCCCAGCTGCTGCAAGAAAATAATTTTATGTTGTATTGGCTCATGTACATGAGCACCAATTTATCACCTTAATAAATAAACCACTTGAAATGTTTTAAACCAGACTTATTGAATACATATTTTTACATCAGTTTTTAATTTTATTTATATAGACCTTTTCTCTTTTTTTGTGGATTTTATTTTATTACATTGGACTTATGTGTACAACAATCACAAAATAAAGAAGCAATGTAAGTGAACTGCAATCTGCTATCAGCTGAGTAAGCTTTGCCACAGAGAGGCTAACCATTTTTCCTCTGAACTTTTACATTGGGTGAAATTTGTGATCAGGAAAACAGCCATGTTTCCTATTAGTATGATGCTGTGCAACCCTGCATCTTTAAAACAGCTTTCGACTGAAAACAGAATACGATGATCACAAAATTCCATGAAATACTAGCATTATCCGGATTCACATTGGAAGAAAAATTGTGGCAAATAAGTAAGATGCAGTGCTTGGTAGTTTTTGTTGAGGAATCATTGGTACTGTGCTGAGTCAGCTAGAAATGAGATCCAAAATAAAAAGGCAAGATTTGAACATTTATTCAGTGCAATGAAGTTTGTAGTGAAACTGATTGTGAAAGCATTTTTAATTATATGTACATTTGTATTGAGTTCCCAATCCTGTAAAATATGATGTTTAAGTAAGTGAAGAGTCAACATTATTCCAGTTTTATCCTTTTTAAGTTGGTGTTTTGCATTCAGGATCACAAAGCTGGTCCTTAGCAGTATTGAACGCACTCTGCTTTCTCAAGCAATTCACCAGACCTCTGGATTCCCCAAGACTCTATCTTCGGCCCCCTCCTATTTCTCATCGACATGCTGCCCCTTGGTGACATCATCCCAATACATGATGTCAGATTCCACATTCATGCTAAGGACACCCAGCTCTACCTTACCACAAGCTCTCTTGACCCCTCCACTGCTTCTGCATTGTCAGCTTGTTTGTCCAACATTCAGTCCTGGATGAGTAGCAAATACTGCCAATTAAAAATTGGGAAGACCAAAGCTATTGTCTTTCGGTCGCGTCACAAACTCTGTATTCTTACCACTAATTTCATCCTTTTCACCAGGCACTGTCTCGCGTTAAACCAGACAGTTCGTAACCTCGCCTTCCTATTTGACCCTGAGCTGAGTTTCCGACTCCATAGCCTCTCCGCCTGACTTTGCCCCTGCCTCAGTTCATCTGCTGCTGAAATCCTCATCCATACTTTTGTTACCTCCATACTTGACTATTCCAATGCTCTCCTGGCGGCAACCAACTTCTACCCACCTTAAACTGAGCTCATCCAAAACTCGGCTGCTCATATCCTAACCTGCACCAGGTCTCGCTCACCCATCACCCCTGTGCTTACTGACCTACATTGGCTTCTGGTTCACCAGCCCCATAAATTTAAAATGTGCATCCTAGTTTTCAAATCCTTCCATGTCTTTGCCCCTCCCTATCTCTGTAACATCCTTCTCCCCCCCCCCCCCCCCCCCCCCCCCCCCGCCGCCTATAACCTTTCTAGAACTCTGTTCCTATCAATCTGGCCTTGCGTATCCCCCACTCCCTTCACTCACCATTGGTGGCTATGCGATCAGCTATCTAGGCACTGAGCTGTAGCATTCCCTCAATAAACCTCTCCCCGCTCCTTCAGGACTCTGCTTAAAACCTACCTCTTTAATTAAGCTTAGGATGTTTTCCTATGTTAAAGGCACTATATAAATGTAAGTTGCTGTTGTTTTAAAATACAGACACTAGTGCAGGACATTGCTACAGGATTTCTTCAGGGCAGTGTGCTAGGCCCAACTGCTTCATCAATGATCTTCCCTCCGTCATAAAGTCAGAAGTGGAACTGTTCGCTGATATTTGCAGTGTTCAGCTCAATTTGCAATTTCTCAGATAATAAAACAGTCCATGCCCGCATGGAGCAAGACCTGGACAACATCCAGGCTTGGGGTGATAAGTGGCAAGTAACATTCGCACCACACAAGTGCCAGGCAATGACCATCTCCAACAAGAGAGAGTCTAATCACCTCCCCATGATATTCAATGGCATTACCATCGCTGAATCCCACACCATCAGCATCCTTGGGGTTGCCATTGACCAAAAACTCAACTAGAACAGCTACGTAAATGTCGTGGCTACAAGAGCAGGTCAGAGGCTTTCTGCGTCAAGTGGCTCACCTCCTGACTCCACCACCCACAAGGCACAAGTCCGGAATGTAAGGGTGGAAGGGTGCAGTTGCCACAACACTCAAGAAATTCAACACCATCCAGGACAAAGCAGTCTGCCTGATCAGCAGCCCATCCACCATCTTAAACATTCATTCCCTCCACCACCAGTGCACCATAGCTGCAGTGTGTACTATCTACAGGATGCACTACAGCAACTTGCCAAGGCTTCTTTGATAGCACTTCCCAAACCTGCGACCTCCACCACCTAGAAGGACAAGGGCAGCAGGTGCATGAGAACACCATCATCTCCAAGTTCCCCTCCAAGTCACACACCATCCCGACCTGGACATATATCACGTTCCTTCATTGTCACTGGGTCAAAATTGTGGAACTCCCTATCTAACAGCATTGTGGGAGCACCTTCACCACATGGACTGCAGCAGTGCAAGACGACGACCCACCAGCACCTTCTCAAGGGCAACCAGGGATGAGCAATAATTGCTGGCCTTGCTAGTGACGAGCATATCCCAAGAATGAATTAATAAAATAAGTGTTACTGACATTTGGGCCTCGAGCTAACCTTGTGATCGAGAATCCTATTGGATGGTTGAACTTTGCAGGCTAACAATGGAACAAGAATAGACCATATATAATTCCCTCCTCCATAGTCTTTACCCAACCCAGTTAATCTGCTGAGGAAAAGTTCTGTTAAGTATAACCATATCCATTCCCAATCTTTGGTCTTTTAGCATTGAAGCAGTCTGGTTGTAGATCAGCATTAAATACAGGGGCTTGAAGTTTCCGCATGATTTCCGCCCAGATATCTGCTTAATCTAGGCGGAATCAAATGAAATAGTGTAAAAGATTGTAGAATTGTAAGCGTTAAGTGAGTTGCACTATAACTACTTGACGCTGGAGAATCTGCACCTGTTATGCTGGTTCAAAGGTCCCTTCGTCCGAAGCAGTCCCTGCCCACAAAATTGGCCGTGCCCCCAGGCCTGAATGGCGGGTTTCCGCTGATTGCACTCATTTGGGGATGTGCATCACATTGCGCCCAGATTCTCAGGCGCACGGGCACGCGTGGTCACATGAATCCAGCATTAATCCTAGAATCATAAAAATTTACAGCCCATCGTGTTTGTGCCAGCCAAAAAAGAGCTATCCAGCCTAATCCCACTTTCCTGCTCTTGTAGGTTGCGACACTTCAGGTGCATCCAAGTACTTTTTAAATGTGATGAGGGTCTCTGCCTCTACCACCCTTTCAAGCAGTGAGTTCAAGACCCCCACCACCCTCTGGGTGAAAATAATTCTCCAACTCCCCTCCAATCTTTCCACCAATTACTTTAAATCTGTGCCCCCTGGTTATTGACTTCTTTGCTGAGGATAGGTCCTTCCTATCCATTCAATCTAGGCCCCCCATAATTTTATACACCTCAATTAAATCTCCCCTCAGCCTCCTCTGTTCCAAAGTAAACAACCCCAACCTATCCAATCTTTCCTCATAGCTAAATTTCTCCAGTCGTGGCAACATCCTCGTAAATCTCCTCTGTACCCTCTCTAGTGCGATCACATCCTTCCTGCAATGTGGTGACCAGAAGTGTGTGCAGTACTCTAGCTAGAAAAATAGGAGCAGGAGTAGGCCATTCGGCCCTTCGAGCCTGCTCCGCCATTCAATATGATCATGACGCCTTTTGCGTCAAGAAATCTATCTGTCTCCTTAAATAAAGGGAGTTTGGAGTGCAGTTTGTCATGGAGTGCAGCTTGGCGCAGAGTGAACAACTTGGGAGTTTGGTAGCTGTGATCTAATTCGTGTTTTATACAGTTCTAGCACAACCTCCCTGCTCTTATATTCTATGCCTCGGCTAATAAAGGAAAGTATCCCGTATGCCGCCTTTAACCACCTTATCTACCTGTCCTGCTGCCTTCAGGGATCTGTGGACATGCGCTCTGTTCCTCTACACCTCAGTATCCTACCAGTTATTGTGTATTCCCTTGCCTTGTTTGTCCTCCCCAAATGCATTACCTCGCACTTCTCCGGATTGAATTCCATTTGCCACTTTTCTACCCACCTGACCAGTCCATTGATATCTTCCTGCAGTCTACAGTTTTCTTCCTCACTATCAACCACAAGGCTAATTTTTGTATCGTCTGCAAACTTCTTAATCATGCCCCCTATATTTAAGTCTGCATCATTGATATATACCACGAAAAGCAAAGGACCTAGTACTGAGCCCTGCGGAACTCCACCGGAAACAGCCTTCCCGTCACAAAAGCACCCGTCGACTATTCCCCTTTGCTTCCTGCCACTGAGACACTTTTAGATACAACTTGACACTTTACCTTGGATCCCATGGGCTTTTACTTTTATGACCTTGTCACTAGCCTTGCCAAAATCCATGTAGACTACAATAAATGCGCTACCCTCATCGACCCTCCTTGTGCTCTTCTCAAAAAATTCAATCAAGTTAGTCAGACATGACCTTCCCTTAACTTATCTATGCTGACTGTCCTTGATTAATCTGTGCCTTTCTAAATGATGATTTATACTGTCCCTCATCTGACCAGCAGTCAGTTGAAGCCAATTAAAAAGTAAGACCAAGGGCATTAAATCAGTCAGTTGATCTGCCTGAAATAGAAAGTGCTAAAAATACTCAGCAGGCAGCATCTGTGAATTCAGGGAGAAGCGTTCTGATGAAAGGACATCGACTTGAAACATTAACTCTGCTTCTCTCTCCACAGATGTTGCCTGCATCCAGCATTTTCTGTTTTCATTTCAGATTTCCAGCATCCACAGTATTTTGCGCTTGAATTGATTTGCCCTGCTCTGCTGCAGATCAATCAGTTACACAATCAGTTTAAACATAAGATGAAAAATGGCTTATTTTCTGGCAGTTCCACTCCTCTTTGTGTTGCTCAAGGATGCTCTGTTCGTCATTAATTGATTATGCTGTTTGATTGCGCTGACTCATGGGAAATTGAACGTTCGGGCTTATGTTAATGAATTTGCGCGGAAAATTCAACGTAATTTCACCTCTAAAACTGGCGCCATGTCCAGCGTGTTCTGGGTGTAATTTGCCGATAGCACCCCTATCATAGGCAGAGCATCTCCAGTAATGGCTTCTCTTCCAACCCCTGCACAGTTAACTCTGGAATCCACCAAGGATCTATCCTTGGTCCCCTCCTCTTCCTCATCTACATACTTCCCCATGGCAGCGGCATCCAAAGAGATGGGGTGAGTTTCCACATGCTTACTGAGAACATCCATCTCTACCTCACCACCACCGTTCGCGACTCCTCCACTGCCTGTTCGACATATAGTCTAGGATGAGCCGCAGTTTCCTCCTCTTAAACGTCGGGAAGACTGAAGTCATAGTCTTTTGCTTCCACCACAAAATATCTATTTGTCACAAACCAGACTGTTCGTAACTTTGGCGTCATATTCGACTCCATATTCTCTCCATCACAAAGACTGCTTACTTTCACCTCCATAACCTCACCTGCCTCTATCCCTGCCTCAGCCCATCTGCTGCTGTAAAGCTTGTGACATCCAGACTCGACTGTTGCAATGCAATCCTGGCTAGCCTTCCATTCGCCAAGCTCTCTAAACATCAGCTCACCCAATCCTCTGCTGCTCGTATCCTAACCCACATCAAATCCTGCTCACCAAAAACTCACGTCCTTGCTGTTTCCTCCTACATTTGCTCCTGATCCTCCAGTGCCTTCAATTTAAAATTCTAATCCTTCTGTTTAAAACCTTCATGCCTGACCCCTCCCAATCTGTAACCTCCTCCAGCTCTACAACTGTCCACAAACTCTTCGTTCCTCTGACTGGGCCCTCTTGTGCATCTCTTCCTCCCTTCGCCCTGCTATTGGTGACCGTACTATCAGCTAAATTTATGTCTCCACAGTTAAAATGACTTGCGCGGAGTTATTTTCTATTTGAAATGCCATTTGATTATTTAATGGCAGTTGTTTTACGCAGAATTTTGAATGATTTGACTTTGTTTCTTGATTGCCTACTAAACAGTACTTTTGTCAAGTTTGTTAGATTTTAACCAACACAGGTAGAATATTATTTGCTCTCTCGTGATAAAGTTCAGTATTTCTATAATCCTCTTTTTGTCTTTCTGCAGGTTATCATACCAGAAGGAAATGGCTTAGAAACTAATGCACTTGCTCAATCAGATGTGCCTGGTGAAGTTAATAGTGTTAACTTTGAGGATCTTCCAGCTCAGGATAGAGTTAAAGTACCTGTACCCAGTCCTGATGTAATTATTGAGGAGCAATATGATGACAGCCAAGATGAGAACGATAATGGAATCAGTGATTTGCAGAAAAATGCACTTGGTGGAAGTGTTAGCAAGATGAACTTCAGTGCTTCAGAAAAGGGTGAGATTAGTACAGTATCTTACACAGTTAATGATATAATGTCACGTTTCTGGAACTTAAAAGATCTTTATAGTTTGGGCCTGGAACTTGTTTCACTTCAGTGGGTAAATAATCAAAAGGTATCATTCAGTTTTGTGTTATCTTAGTATACCAAATAAATGTTGGAGAAACTATAACCATTTAAGTGGTGATTTACCTTTGAATATCTGACAGATTTTAATAAGAAAGTTTTGTGGGTAGAATATAATCTTGCCTAGACTGTTGTAATTTATAAATGTGTCATAATGCATGAAACCATATTTTTGTTATGAACTTCTGTGATAGGTATTGTAATGCATTTTATTGACTTGCTTTGTTTAACATAATGGGCCGGATATTCCGATCCCTACAGGTGTGTACGTGCTGTGTACCCACCTGTAGGGACATCGGAAATGCCGGTTTCAGGCATGCACTGCGCATGCGCTGGAAACCAGCATTTCCGATCTGTCAAGAATGGTCTTGACATACCCGGGAGAAGGGCCTCTGCGGGTGGATAGTTCTGCTTTTTGGAGACCCTCCGCCCGCAGAAAACCCTTACAATTCTTGCGCCTGGTAAAAGCAGGCGTAAGGCCTGCTTTTACCAGGATAAGAGTTGAAAAAAGTTAAAATAAATTTTTTTTCCGCTGATTTATCATTTAAAAATACTTTTAAAAAAGGTAAGTATATTTTTAGCCCCGTAAAAAACTTTAATTATTTTTTTTGAAAAATTTAAAGTTTTGTTTAAAATAGTTAATTTATTGTACTTTCAAGTCATTTTAAAAATGTGATTTTAAAAATTTATTCAAAGTTTTACTATGTTTTTTCATTGATCTCCATTCATATATTTGACAGGTCTTCCTGTCAAATGTATGAAGGGAGATCCCCTTCTTTGATTGGCTCCCCATGGCCCACGTGATCCCAGGGACGCTGCGAACTACCTGCGCCTCTGGGATACGTGGGCCCTGCGCACCGGCAGTTTGGAGAGGCCCAGCATCGGAACTGTGCGCCTCCCGGGAGCCCTCAGGTAAGAGCGCAGATTTTTCCAGATCGCAAGCCTCCGCCCGTGGGAGGCCTGCGATCGGAAAATACGGGCCATTGTTTTTTTTCCCACTTTTCGTGGACCATTGCTTGGCACACTAGAAACTTAAAAAATCAGTACCTGAACCTTTTTAAAAACCCAACTCTTACATAATTTTTTTTTATGATTAACCCCAATATACTTAGTTTGCTTTTAATGGTGAGAGCTAACATCCTTGACCGAGATGGTGTCTGCACAAAGTTTCTTATACCAACTAGTGTGCATTGAACTGATAGTTAATACAGAATTCTTGATATATTAACTTACCTACATTGCAATTTGGTCCCTGGAGCTCCTTCCACATTTCAGCCAATAACATAATAGCATTTATTACTTGTACAATCAGTCAAAATATTAAGTATTATGAGATTGGGTTAGTTGGCAATTTGAGGCATTATTCCTTCCATAAATCAAATATAGTAGATTGCAAATGTTGGCAATGCACAATGGGAGGAGGGGTTTGTCAGGGGGAAGGAGAAGAGAATAACACTTAAAAGTCAAGTAGTCGAGCATTTCATGTGCTTTCTCTGTTACAGAGAAGCATTCTTTGGATCTGATGGTCTGGGAACAGGTGCTACAAAAATCTGTAAAGATGCGATAAAGTACTGTATGATAGATATGCACAAATCATCTGAGTCAGGCAGTGAAAAGTGCATTAAAAGAAGAAAAGGGGGTGAAATAGTTAAGGAATGCTGCTAGAAGGTACAGACAAAAAGGAAAACAAAACCTTGAAAGTGGAAGGGAATGAAGTGCAAAGTGGATGGGAGGAGCAACTTCGAAGAAATTTAAAGGAAGACTTAAATAAATTGATAGGAACAGTTATTCAACCCTTCAGCAGAGGACAAGTGAATAATTAAAGGTGTATATATAAAGATGGCAATGCAGGATAATGCATACCCAGAGTCGGCAAGTGCAACTCTAAATGGATTAACAAAATAATCAGAAACAAAAGGAGGACGACAAACAACTTGCAGATATCTTTCAGGAATAAAGGTGAAGGGATACACTAGAATAGATATGAGTGTGCAGAAGCATGTTAAAAGGGTGCTTGGAGGGGGATAAAAGGAGCTGGAAAAAAGCATAGGAGTAGATGTTAAACTTAAAGAAAATAACTTGTTAGCATTTATATAGTGCATTTTCATATCCCAATGTGCTTGACATCCATTGAATTACTATATGAAGTGTGGTTACTGTTATGCTGATAAGTATGGCAGTCAAATTGCAGCAGCAAAATCCTACAATGAGCAAATGAGATGATTGATCAATTACTTAATATTCCCTCTGGTGTCCATTTGCATATGCATTTTGGCTACCACCCTGGACCCGAGACCCTGACCTCCCATTTTTCTTCTTTTTCCTTTCCAGGCCCTCCCCAGCTCTCTTTTCTCCTTTTTGGCCATGTCCCCATTCTCCTCTCCTTCTCCAGCACCATGCCTCCCTTGATTATTTTTCTCACTTGCTACTATTCCGCAGCCTATTTTCTATCCTGATGCTTGAGACCATTACGAATCAGAGCATAGCCTCCCTCTGCATCTCCCTCAGTATCCTCTGCTGAATACCATGGCATTTGTTAACTCTCCCAGAGCAGTAACCCCAACTGTCTCACCACCTGCTCTCAGCAACCATCTCGCCTAACCTGCTCTTTGGGAGTTAACTTCTGAATTCCTCCCCATCCCACTCATCTCTTTCTCTTCCTCCCGCCTTGATGTGCTGGCAGAGTAACTATCACTACCTTGCTCTGTATTGCCTCCCAGAATGTTCACACCTTCATGAACAATCTCACTGTGGATGAATCTAATATGAAACTGAAGATTCATGACTTATGGTGGTGAAACCTTCCACAGACTATAAATTTCATCATTTGCCCTGCTAAGATCGCCACACTTGTGGTGCAGTCCTTTATTGCCAAGCAACACTTCCCTCTTCCCTCATTGGGGAGGGCTGTAGGATCTTTCAGGATGCGTGAACTAATATATACTGAATGGCCTTCTTGTCTGCATTATCTTGTGATCTTGTAAGATGCTGTTTGACAGACTGTGCGACTGTGTATTTCCAGCATTTTCTGTTTTTATCTCGTATTTTCAGCATTTGCAATTTTCCCTTATTCTTCACTGGGTTCATTGTTGCTGCTTTTCTTTGAGTAACAACCTCAGCTGTCTCACCCTCTACTCTCGTCAAGCAACTCATCCGGTGCACTCCTTGGGGGATAAACTCTACAATGTCCTTTTCTTCCCAATCACCCAACCTATCATCAGCCTCGCTGGCAGATCTACAATTGTCCGATTCCCTAATTCTCTCCAGAATATCCACTCATTTACAAACAAGTTTCAGACACCATATCCTTTCCATCACTCTCTATTTCCACCTCTGCCCCACTTCAGCCTCTTTTCTGCTGAAACCCTCATACGTGTAAAAAGCCAGATAGCCAGGTGGTGAAGGACAGAGTACTAGAGCCCAGTCTTTACTTGTTTATAGGCCTTTATTCACAGAGACACACATTACATACTGTGCACCCCCAAGATAAGCTAGCAACCCTTCCCCAGCCTACTCCCATATATATGAGAGCAAGAGTGTCTCCAAGTAATTCCCATCACCTGCGTACAATTAACACTCAATTGCTATACAGCACTTAAGTGCAATTAACGATACGTGTTTTCAACCTCCAGACCTGAATATTCCAATGTCCAGTGGTGGAGTTCTGACGGAAGGTCATCGATCTGAAACACTAACTCTGGGGGTGATTTTATCAATGGGGACGCGATGGAGGCGGGACTGCTGCTTGTCGGGTTTTAGTCCCGCCTCCATCAACGTCCGGCCAACCCACGCTATTTTCCCTTGATTGACCTTGTTAAGCCTGCCCAGCGGGCTTAGCAGGCCAATTAAGGGAAAGCCGGTGACAGAGAACGTCAGCGTATGACGTTTCATCTGTCGAGACTTTTTGACAGATGAATTGTCATCGTTTGACAACTCTGTGAAGCTGTCAAACACTGACAATCTGTCTTCTAAGTTGAGTCCTTTACTCAAGACTCACTTAGAAAGCTTTCCTGAGCAGAAAGCAGAAGGCTGATGTATTTAAGAATGCAGCGGCCATTCTGCTTTCTCTGCCGGTGAGATGAGGCAGCTCCGCAGCCTAAAGGGATGAAGCCTGGAGGAAGAAGCAAAGGTAAGTAATCTTATTAAAACACTTTAGAGTCACCTCACACACTTACCTCTCCACATTTGCACTCATCTCTCACCTGCACAGCGCACTTTTCGGCCCCTCCGACCCCCGCAGACCCACGGCTCGCCTCGCTGACCCTGGCGAGTTTCGGAGCCATCGGGGAGCCCACACTTCAGGGCTCAAAATAGGGATTAGCCAAAAAAACTGCCTGTTAACTACCTGTTAACAGGCAGTTAATTGGCACTAATCCCCTTCCCGCCTCGAGGAGACGGGACCCGGCGCGGGTTGGGTACCCGCCTCCTGGGAAGATGGCACGAAGGCAGGTTGGGGGCGGGATGAGTACCCGCTGCCATTTTCCCGGCAGTCCTGCCTCCATACCCGCCTCCCCAGGACTGGCAAAATCGCCCCCTCTGTTTCTCTCTCCACAGATGCTGCCTGACCTGCTAAGTATTTCCAGCATTTTCTGTTTTTATTCCAATATCCTACTTACTGGTTTCCCACCTCTCAAACTCCAACTTGTCCAAGACTCGCAGTCCGTCACTCAAATTGACCTACTTTGGCTCCACATTCCCCAATGCCTTAAATTTAAAATCCTTTATTGGAGGTGGTACAGGAAGGGGCTGCATTGTTGATCCAAAAATATAAGGGAATCGCGTATGAGGAAAGATTGACTACCCTAGGTCGGTCAATCAACAACAACGTGTATTTATATAGCGCCTTTAATGTAGTAAAACAACCCAAAGCGCTTCATAGGAGCATTATCAAACCGGATTTGACACCAAGCTACATAAGGAGATACTAGGACAGAACACCAAAAGCTTGGTCAAAGAGGTAGGTTTTAAGGAGTGTCTTAAAGGACAAAAGAGAGGTAGAGAGGAGGAGAAGTTTAGGGAGGGAATTCCAGAGCTTAGGGCCTCAGCAGTTGACTGCACGGCCGCCAGTGGTGGAGTGATTAAAATCGGGGATGCACGGAGTCCAGAATTGGAGGAGTGCAGATTCCTCGGAGAGTTGTAGGGCTGGAAGAGGTTACAGAGATAGGGAGGGGCAAGGCCATGGAGGGATGTAAAAACACGGATGAGAATTTTAAAATTGAGGCGTTGCTTAATTGGGAACCAGTGTAGGTCAGCGGGTGATAGGTGACCGGGACATGGTGCGAGTTAGGACACGGGCAGCAGAGTTTTGGATGACCTCAAGTTTACGGAGGGTGGAAAATGGGAGGCCGACCAGGAGTGCGTTGGAATAGTCAAGTCTAGAGGTAACAAAGGCATGCATGAGGGTTTCAGCAGCACATGAACTGAGGCAGGGGCAGAGTCGGGCGATGTTCCGGAGATGGAAATAGGCGGTCGTTGTGCTGGCGCAGATGTGTGGTTGGAAGTACATTTCGGGGCCAAATACGACAGCAAGGTTGCAAACAGTCTGGTTCAGCCTCACAGTTGCCAGGGAGAGGGTTGATTTGGTGGCTAGGGAACGGAGTTCGAGGCAGGGACCGAAGATAATGGCTTCGGTCTTCCCAATATTTAGTTGGAGGAAATTTCTGCTCATCTAGATGTCGGACAAGCAGTGTGACAATTTAGAGACCGTGGAGGGGTCGGGAGAGGTGGTGGTGAGGTAGAGCTGGGTGTCATCATTGTACATGTGGAAACGGACACTGTATTTTTGGATGATGTCACCAAGGGGCAGTACGCAGATAAGAAATAGGAGGGGGCCAAGGATAGATCCTTGGGGAACACCAGAGGTAATGGTGCGGGAATGGAAAGAGAAGCCATTGCAGGTGACTCTCTGGTTATGACTGGATAGGTAAAAACCAGACGCTCAGAGAGGATAAGACAGAGGTGTTTAAAATCATGAAAGGTTTGGACAAATTGGATCCGTATGCTTTTCTGCAGAATTTAAGCACAAGGGGGCCATATTTACAAATTAAAGACAACAAAAGAAAATCGGAAATACAGAAGGAACCTTTTTACTAAAAGAGTGGTAAGTATGTGAAACAGATTACTGGCACTGGCGGTGGAACAAGAAACCTTAATGTGTTTCAAGAAAGAACTAGTCAGGTTCTTGTCAACAAATCACATTCAAGGTTATTAGAAATGCACATGGGGAATATTGTAGATAGGTGGGCTAGATGGACTGAACTGAACGTTTTCTCCTGCCTGAAACGGTAACTATGTCTTTAAATTTATCCACGGCCTTGAGGCCACCCTGTCTACATGATCTTCTCTAACCATATATTTCCCCTTCCCCCGAACAGTCTGATGCTCTGACTGAGGTCTCTTGTGCACCCTCTCCCATCGCCTCGCCATTAGTGGCAGGGCCTTCAGTTGCCTGGATCCTATTCTTTGAAATTTCCTGCCTGAACCTCTACTTCTCTCCTTTTAAAACCTTCTCAAAACTCATCTCTGACTAAGCTTTACGTTATCCCGCAATCTCTCCATGCCTTTGTTACCTCTAGACTTGACTATTCCAACGCACTCCTGGCCGACCTCCCACTTTCTACCCTATGTAAACTTGAGGCCATCCAAAACTCGGCTGCCGGTGGCCTAAGTCACACCAAGTCCCATTCACCCATCACCCCTGTGCTCGCTGACCTACATTGGCCCCCAGTTAAGCAATGCCACGATTTAAAAATTCTCACCCTTGTTTTCAAATCCCTCCGTAGCCTCGCCCCTCTCTATCTCTGTACTCTGCTCCAGCCCCACAACCCCCCGAGATATCTGCGCTCCTCTAATTCTGCCCTCCTGAGCATCCCTGATTTTATTCGCTCAACCATTGGTGGCCGTGCCTTCAGCTGCTGAGGCCCTAAGCTCTGGAATTCCCTCCCTAAACCTCTCTGCCTCACTACCTCTCTTTCCTCCTTTAAGACGCTCGTTAAAACCTACCTCTTTGACCAAGCTTTTGGTCATCTGCCCTAATTTCTCCTTATGTGGTTCAGTCTCAAATGATTTTTGCCTTATGACACTCCTGTGAAGCGCCTTGGGATGTTTTACTACGTTAAAGGCGCTATATAAATACAAGTTGTTGTTGTTTCCTGTCTTAGCATTGGTTTTCTCTTACATTTTAAAGGCACTATGTAAAGAAGTTGTTGTTGTGATTTGAAGTTATGCTCATGATGGGCTGGATTTCCCCATTTTAGCTTGCACAGTAATTGAGATTGACCATTCTTGGATCATTTGGCTTAATAATTCGAACTGTTCTCTGATGACCACAGGGTTTCCTGCTGAAAGTAGTTCCTCATTTTTATTTGAATCGCAATTTTTTCCCCCCTCCTTTTATCTTTCCTGTCATAATTTAGAGTTGGAACAATGTTACCAGGGCTTTGGCTTGATATACAGACTGCAAGAAATCTTTTTGCCAAGCTCTCTTTATTTAATTATGGTCCCAAAAACCTCAGCGAGCTCATATTCAAATGACAGCTTGTGGAATATGTGCTCCATTGCCTTCACCTTTTCAGCAGGAAATTAATTGTCTTGCACTGTGTATAGAGATTCCACCTATCCCATGGCTGTCTCGGTATCATGAAATAGGCCCATTTGTATCTCCAAGGCAGTACTGTAGAGAAACCCTCTTGCCTTCATCAAACATTATTATTTACATTCAGCAGCCATGGATGATGTACATTTTGGTAAATATACTGTGGTAATTGGAGTTCTTGTTCCTGCAAAGGCATGCCTCCTACTTGGTATTCTTTATCAATGTATAGAGGATTTTGAAAATAGACAAGATTACCTTAGAAAAAAAAATAACAGAAGAAGGTTATGTCAAAAATGAAGCAGTTCTGTCTTTTTCTCAGCTTTAAAGAGATTCCTTTAATTCAGTCACTAAGGAGTTTACTAGTGATAAGGACTTTAAGATGACTAGCTCCAGCCAGAATCTTGTCCCAAGCTCAACTCAATACAAATACTTTAAGTTTTGTAAATTGTCTGCAAAGTTTGAGGGAGGAGCCAACTTAGTAATATTTGTTCAGTTATTTTCAAATGTAGTCGACAGTTATTCAAATCCACAAAGTCCAGATAAGTCTTTCTAAGGTGCTTAATAGGTAAAAAAGAAACTGACACTCTGAGGACGTGGCCAACCTTTTATGCTGTGTGGCATGAGGAGATGACGTGGGCCTTGTGCTCTGATGTCAAGCATCTTAATGGGAGGGCAATTCTCAGTGATTTTCCCAGGCATTCACTGCTGGTATGTCTTGCTCAGTGGTGTGTGGAAGATGCCTCGACAAAAGACATAATAAATCTTACCATTTGAGCCCTACCCAGTTTTCTATTATGTGATGGTAGTGAAAAAGAGATCAATCAATTAATATCTCTGTCACAAGATTGGAGTGATCTTTTCAGTTTCTTTGTGGGACGAAAAGTAATAATTTTGTGCGTGAATATCCAAATTGAAATACGGGTTGGCAGTGATGACAAAGGCTAACAGAAGTGGGCACCAACAAACACTTATTTGCACCTTGAAAATATAGGCTGAACAGCTCCATCAGTATGTAGTATGGAACTCCAGGGACATACGTGAGCATCTTACATTCCTTTTTTATCCCCAAAAAGTGGCCTGAACCCATATGTTTTGTTGTTGTACCTCTCCGCCTTGCACGGCCGCCTTGCACCCCGCCGCCCCCCGCTGGTCTCTTGGGCTCTGTTTGCCTCCCTCCTCCTTGCTCTTTCTCGCCGTCATTATAAAAAATAATTTAATGCTCCACTGGGAGCAGCATTATTTGAATTAAATATGATGGATGAATAATAAGCTAACTAACTTTACACAGCAGCTGTAATGTCACATTTTTGAACTGCTGTTTGTTCTGGCATTGGTCCTCTGAAGTAAGGAGACCACTTATAGAGTCCATCTGCAGATTATGGCAAGTGTCATTGTAACTGAACCCTCCTGTAATTCCTTATTGTTTCAGCTCCCAACAAGATTTCCTTTTTTTTAAAAATAAGGTTGCTCAAAAGTTTCAGAACAATTTTCAAGATAGAAGCTATGTTACATAAAAGTTGCCCTCAACAACCTTTTTTTTAGAATGCAAAAGAAAATGATGCAGCAAATATACTCCTATTCTACTGCAACAAAGAAGTCTTTAAGGGTCTTGTAACTTGAAGTTGGCTTCCATTGTAGTTCATGGATGTTGATGGCTGTAAACTGTTGTGTCCCTGTATGTTATAATTTCAAGTGTATTAAAATTTCAGTTTAAAGAATTATCAGAAGTGAATGCTACATTATCGTTGAGGAAAAAGATATAATACTGCACTAGAATTTTCCTTTAATCTGTCTAATCCAATTTGACTATTTTATGATCTTGATTTGAGTTTTGCATCTTGCTTCTCTTGATTGCACCTCTTTCATTTTCCTTTGCATTCCATAAAGTGGTATTGGAGGGTAATGTTTGTACAGGTTGAGCGTCCAGAATCCGGAATGTTCCGGACTCTGAGACGATTGGTGGCAGGGTCGTCTGGAATCCGTAAAATGTTCCAGAATCCGGAACTCCGGCTTTTGGACGATCAACCTGTACTTCAAAAAGCCATTAACTTTTGTTGTCTTTTTTTAAAAATCCGATGAAAAATGCGAGTGATGCAATAAAACTTTAGTGTTGTGTTTTATCCTCCTTAATCTGCACAGTTCCACTAAGTGTTTCCGCCAGGCTGCGGCCATGGCACCATGCTGCCCTGGTGGCCTAGTGTGGGCCATCGGATGCTCTGCAGAGCTCGCAGCGTCCCTCCCCTTTAACAGAAGGGGAGGGGCGGAGAAACGCGTCAGCGCTACGTGGAGCGGCTCAGGCATTTCCGGACTCGGAACGTGTTTCTGATGTCCGAAGTCCGGAAACGCCCGAACCCAGGTTGCGATATTTCTGGACTTCGGACATCAGAAACACGTTCCGAAGTCCAGAAAAACACGAAAACCGGCTCGGCCTCGGTCCCGAGGTTGCCGGATTCAGGACGTTCAACCTGTATAACATTGTTTAGATCTTGAAATATTTAATAATTGCGTGTAAACAGTAGACGTCATATATTCACATCTGTTGTAAATGGATTTGTCGCAGCCTCTTGTATGGAAATTGTTAACTAATTCACATAGTAATAGTATAGCGCTCCCGATCATTTTTTCTTCCATCCTTCTGCATATTATAAGATTCTTTCTAATTTGTTGCAGTATCTTGTTTTTTTTTGCAATTTGGATATTGGACCCTGTACCTGATTTTGAGCAGTTTAATACTAAATAACTGGCAGTAATGATGGCCTGTCTGTAATGTACACATCCTGACATGCTTGCTGTGGATTTCAATGGCCTTGAGATTCATAGCAGATTAATTAAGAAGTATTGCTCATTTTAACTTTGGTCCAAGGAGAAAAAGCAAACCTTTTGAAAATTGAATTACTCAAATCTATAAACATGGCACTTTATTATTCCACAACTCTGACATGACATGGGCAACATGGTGGCATAGTGGTTAGCACTGTTGCCTCACAGCGCCAGGGACCCGGGTTCGAATCCGGCCTCGGGTGACTGTCTGTGTGGAGTTTGCACATTCTCCCCGTGTCTGCGTGGGTTTCCTCCCACAGTCCAAAGATGTGCGGGTTAGGTTGATTTGGCTATGATAAATTGACCCTTAGTGTTAGGGGGATTAAATACGTGGGGTTACGGGGATAGGGTGGGATATGTGTCGGTGCAGGCTCGATGGGCCGAAATGGCCTCTATCTGCATTGTGGGGATTCTGTGATTCTATGACTTTCAAATTCTTTGTGTTCTGTAGTTTTAAATACTTAATGTTCCATTGTAGAATGGAACACATTCCTAATGCAGTTTTACACCAATGAAAAATGTGTGGAAGTTGAATTAGGTTGCTAAAACTATCATATCCTTTTGCTCATTATAATGTAGGACAAATCTTGCTAAGAGATTACTTCATTTTTTCCTTAAAGTTAATTTAATTTACCTTAGACATGCTTTATAATATGTTGAAAGAACCCACACTTTTAGTTTAAGGTGTATACTGTTGATTACTTCCTATATTCAAACATTAGTTACATGTTGCTTTGTTTTTTGACGAGGTCATAATATAAAATTAGCCATGCTTCACACTTGTAAGTACCAGCAGTTTGCTTGTAATGTAAACGGTATTTTTTTGCTGGCTGCTTTGATTTAGTTATCACAGAAGACTTGTTTGACTGTTGAACCAGAGTTTATCAGTCAGTCTGGTTAAGCCAGGAAGAGTGGCTGGA
The DNA here is from genome assembly GCA_030390025.1 of Squalus acanthias. Taxonomy (NCBI): domain Eukaryota; kingdom Metazoa; phylum Chordata; class Chondrichthyes; order Squaliformes; family Squalidae; genus Squalus; species Squalus acanthias. Next base: position 35,815,952 of record CM059429.1, read on the forward strand.
AAGAACCAATGGCTTTGTAAATGTCCATCTAATCATAGCCCCCACTTTGAAGATTGAGAATTGAAAGTTGTATGGGAATTAGTACAAGAAGCTAAATGGCTTTTCATTAAACTATTTCCATCGGGGATTTACCAGATTCCAAAATAATATAATGCAAAAGCACCACACAATTTAATTACTTGGGTCACTAAATCAGAATCTACACTAGTCTTTGCAGTGTTGTTGAATATTGCAGTTAACATTGGGATGTAATTTCTACACCACACAGTTTTGTAATTTCAAATTTGTACTTTCATCTTTTTATCAGTGACTTTGATAAGTGTTTACATTATATTACATAGGATATACGGCACAGAAACAGGCCATTCGGCCCAACCAGTCCATGCCGGCGTTTATGCTCCACTTGAGCCTCCTCCCGTCTTTCCTCAACTAAATCTATCAGCGTAACCCTCTATTCCCTTCTCCCTCATATGTTTGTTCAGCCTCCCCTTAAATGCATCTCTACTATTTGCTGCAACCACTCCCTGTGGTAGCGAGTTCCACATTCTCACCACTCTCTGGGTAAAGAAGTTTCTTCTGAATTCCCTATTTGATTTCTTGGTGACTATCTTATACAGATGGCCTCTAGTTATGCTCTTCCCCACAAGTGGAAACATTCTCTCTGTATCCACTCTATCAAAACCTTTCATAATTTTAAAGACCTCTATTGGGTCAGCCTTTGTTCAAGAGAAAAGAGACCCAGCCTGTTCATCCTTTCCTGATATGTATACCCTCGCATTTCTGGTATCATCCTTGTAAATCTTCTCTGCACCCTTTCCAGTGCCTCTATATCCTTTTTATAATATGGCGACCAGAACTGCACGCAGTACTCTTAAGTGTGGTCTAACCAAGGTTCGATACAGGTTTAGCATAACTTCCCTACTTTTCAATTCTATCCCTCTAGAAATAAATCCTAGTGCTTGGTTTGCTTTTTTTCTGGCCTTGCTAACCGGTGTCGCAATTTTTAGTGATTTGTGTATTTGTACTCCGAGATCCCCTTGTTCCTCTATCCCACTTAGACTCGCACCCTCCAAGTGATATATGACACCCCTATTTTTTCTACCAAAATGTAATACCTCACATTTATCTGTGTTGAACTTCATTTGCCAATTATATACCCATTCTGCAAGTTTATTAATGTCCCCCTGTAATTTGTTGCAATCCTCCTCCGTATCAACTATCCTCCCCAATTTGGTATCATCTGCAAATTTAGATATTGTGTTTTTGATTCCAAAGTCTAAATCGTTAATGTAAATTGTGAACAGCACTGATCTGATCCTTGTGGAACACCACTACCCACCTTCTGCCACTGTGAATAGCTACCCTTTACTCCCACTCTCTGCTTTCTGTCTTGAAGCCAGCTAGCAATCCATTCTGCTACATGTCCCCCTGACTTCGCATTCTCTGACTGTATTCATTAGTCTATTATGGGGTACCTTATCGAAGGCCTTTTGAAAATCTAGATAAATTACATCTACTGCATTACCATTGTCTGCTCTCTCTGTTACCTCTTCAAAAAATTCAATAAGGTTGGTCAAGCAAGATTTTCCCTTTTGAAATCCATGCTTACTATTCATTATTATACTTTTCGTTGCTAGATGTTCTTCTATTCTCTCCTTTAGTAGAGATTCCATTATTTTTCCTACCACCGATGTTAAGCTGACTGGTCTATAATTCCCTGAACATGTTCTATCCCCATTCTTAAATATAGGTATTACGTTAGCTATCCGCCAGTCCTCTGGCACTTCACCTTTTTCTAACGAATTATTAAAAATGTGTAGTAATACCTCTGCTCTCTTCCCTAGATTCTTTTAAAATGCGTGGATGCAATCCATCCGGATCAGGTGTTTTATCCTCTTTGAGTTTGATTAGTTTATTTAATTATCCCCTTTTTTTATTTTAAATGCACTTATCTCATTACTCATCTCATCATCCAATGTCATGTCCACCTGTTCTATCTCCCTGGTAAATACCGAAGCGAAATAATGATTTAATATTTCTGCCATCTTCCTGTCGTTAACCTGTGGTATTGTCCTGTCCATTCCTTAATGGCCCTATTCCCATCCCAACCTTTTTTTTATTGATGTGCCTGTAAAATATTTTACTATTTTGTTTTATGTTCTTTGATAATTTAATGTCATATTTCCTCTTTGCCTTCCTAATTGTTTTTTTGCACTCCTTTGCTGTCTATGGACTTAATGTATGCCTCTTTCCTTACCCTCAATTGTTCCCTTATGTCTTTATTCATCCATGGAGTCTCATTAGAGTTTAGTTTGTTCTTTCCTTTTAGCGGAATTTAACATCAAATTATTTGTAGTGTATACATTAAACTTTCAGTAATCTTATGCTGTTGATTTCATTTATTAAATTATTTCACCCATCCTTTCTGAGCATTTATCATGCTTTCTTCTTATATCTTGTTCCTGTGCAAAACCTGCCCCCCTTGCATCATTTCCAGTAAGAAGTCATGGAAAACATTTTGCGTTATGATTAATTTTAAGATTGGATTGTAAATTCAGGATGGCTGCTTTTGCTCTCGGTGTACTTTTTTTTATTCGTGCATGGGATGTGGACGTCGCTGGCAAGGTCAGCATTTATTGCCCATCCCTAGTTGCCCTTGAGGAGGTGGTGGTGAACCGCCTTCTTGAACTGCTGCAGTCCGTGTGGTGAAGGTACTCCCACAGTGCTGTCAGGGAGGGAGTTCCAGGATTTTGACCCAGCGATGATGAAGGAACGGCGATATACTTCCAAGTCAGGATGGTATGTGACTTGGAGGGGAACTTGGAGGTGGTGGTGTTCCCATGCGCCTGATGCCCTTGTCCTTCTAGGTGGTCGAGGTCGCGGGTTTGGGAGGTGCTGCCGAAGAAGCATTGGCGAGTTGCTGCAGTGCATCTTGTAGGTGGTACACACTGCAGCCACGGTACGCCAGTGGTGGAGGGAGTAAATGTTTAAGGTGGTGGATGGGGTGCCAATCAAGCGGGCTGCATTGTCTTGTATGGTGTTGAGCTTCTTGAGTGTTGTTGGAGCTGCACTCATCCAGACAAGTGGTGAGTATTCCATCACACTCCTGACTTGTGCCTTGTAGATGGTGGAAAGGCTTTGGGGAGTCAGGAGGTGAGACACTCACCGCAGAATACCCAGTCTCTGACCTGCTCTTGTTGTCACAGTATTTATGTGACTACCAGGATATTGATGGTGGGGGATTCGGAAATGGTAATGCCATTGAATGTCAAAGGGCGGTGGTTAGACTCTCGCTTGTTGGAGATAGTCATTGCCTGGCACTTGTGTGGCGCGAATGTTACCTGCCACTTATCAACCCAAGCCTGAATGTCGTCCAGGTCTTGCTGCATGCCCGCTTGGACTGCTTCATTATCTGAGGAGTTGCGAATGAACACTGTGCAGTCATCAGCGAACATCCCCACTTCTAACCTTATGATGGAGGGAAGGTCATTGATGAAGCAGTTAAAGATGGTTGGGCCTAGGACACTGCCCTGAGGAACTCCTGCGGCGATGTCCTGGGGCTGTGATGATTGACTTCCAACCACCACAACCATCTTGCTTTGTGCTAGGTATGACTCCAGCCAGTGGAGAGTTTTCCCTCCGATTCCCATTGACTTCAGTTTTGCTAGGGCTCCTTGATGCCACACTCTGTCAAATGCTGCCTTGATGTCAAGGGCAGTCACTCTCACTTCACCTCTGGAATTCAGCTCCTTTGTCCATGTTTGGACCAAGGCTGCAATGAGGTCTGGAGCCGAGTGGTATTGGCGGAACCCAAACTGAGCATCAGTGAGCAGGTTATTGGTGAGTAAGTGTTGCTTGATAGCACTGTTGACGGCACCTTCCACCACTTTGCTGATGAATGAGAGTAGACTGATGGGGTGGTAATTGGCCTGATTGGGTTTGTCCTGCTTTTTGTGGACAGGACATACCTGGGCAGCTTTCCACATTGTTGGATGGATGCCAGTGTTATAGCTGTACTGGAACAGTTTGGCTAGAGGCGCGGCTAGTCCTGGAGCACAAGTCTTCACGATAGCCGGGATGCTGTCGAGGCCCACAGCCTTTGCTGTATCCAGTGCGCTCAGCTGTTTCTTGATATCATATGGAGTGAATCGAATTGGCTGAAGACTGGCTTCTGTGGTGGTGGGGACCTCAGGAGTAGGCCGATATGGATCATCCACTCGGCACTTCTGGCTGAAGATGGTTGCAACGCTTCAGCCTTGTCTTTTTTGCACTCACGTGCTGGGCTCCACCATCATTGAGGATGTGGATATTCATGGAGCCTCCTCCTCCCGTTAGTTGTTTAATGGTCCACCACCATTCACGACTGTATGTGGCAGGACTGCAGAGCTTTGATCTGATCCGTTGATTGTGGTATTGCTTAGCTCTGTCTATAGCATGCTGCTTCTGCTTTTTAGCATGCATGTAGTTCTGTGTTGACTATGTTAGGCTGTTGCTTGACTAGTCTGTGGGACAGCTCTCCCAATTTTAGCACAAGTCGCCAGATGTTGGTGAGAACTTTGCAGGGTTGACTGGGCTGGCTGTGCCATTGTCGTGTCTGTAGCCGGTGCCGAGGACAATGCTGGGTTACTTCAGTGATTTTCAGTTATTGGTTCAACCCATGACCAACTCTCATGAACATTTCATAGAAGGATCGTGGAAGATCATTATTTTATGAACAGAACTTGGTTGATTAAAGATTTAGGATTTTTTTTTAATGCAAGCAGAAGATTTAGGATATTAATGCAACCTGCTGTTGCATGTGAATTGTCAGAGGAGGCACTATTATAGTTGCAGGAACATTATACCATGTAACAGATAATATATTATAATATAGCTGATCTCCCATTGCTCGAAGAAAAAAAAATTACTTCTATTCCTGGACCCCTTCTCTCTTTCTCAAACTCTGGCTATGTTTTCTATCTATTCATCTCTCTTTCATGCATGCTCTCTATCGCGCTCTCTGTCACGCTCTCTATTGCGCACTCGATCACACACTCGCGCTGTCTATCGTGTGCAGTCTATTACGATTGCACTCCATCGCTTGCTCTCTCCTGCTCTATTCATCATTCTCTATCACTCTTTCTCTATCATGCTCTCTCTCTCACTCTCACTGTGATGTGATGGGTGCAGCTAATTTCGGGCAACAAAAACCTGAAGCTCTGGAGCAAAATAACGGCCCAGAAATTGATCTCGCTCTGTTCCCGCGGGGGTAAGCCTTCCCCGCGATGTCTCACCTCGCTTATGCTTTTTCTGATCCAGCTCGCACGAACTTGATGTTCCAGACATCAGCTGTGCTGGGCTTGCGTATCCCAGCGGCGTAGTGAATTCGTGCGAGCTGTGGGATCACGTGACTCAGTTAGAGCCAATGGCAGCACACCATCTTCCATTCATAAGTCTCACAGCATGGCTGTGAGACTTATGAATCTTACACCCCCCCAAAATAACAGCTAAACCTCAATTAAATTTAAAAAAAAACCATCACATTAATAAAATAAGTATAGTTAATTAAATTAACCATTTTAAATAAAAAATTAAATTTTTGAAAAAATTTAAAATCTTTTAAAAAGTTATAAAAATAAACTTACCTGTCTTTAAAGTCTATAAAAAAGATATACCTGTAAAAAAAAATTCAAAAAAATACTTAATTCACTACTTACCTTCTTAAAAGCGGGTCTTACTCCTTTTTACATTTCCAAAATCTTCCCTACTTACCTGCGCGTCCAAAGCATGAAGTGCACAGCGTGCGCGCAGCCTGTAGCGCGCACGCGATGCACCCAGGCCCCGCCCCCTTTTCGGAAGAGCAATTGCCGGTTTTCAGCGCATGCGCAGGGCATGCAGAAAACCGGCAATTGGAGTGGGAATACGCGAGAGTATGCAGTGCGTACTCTCGCGTCCCGGGATCAATTTTCGGCCCATTATGTTTTTATGGGTCTTGGAATTTGCGATAACTCAAGCCTCAGGCCTTTCCCATAAGCACAGGCCTCCAACAGAAAACATGTCAGGGACATTTCTAAAACATAGAAAATGAAATTGTATAGGTAAGTTGTCTTGTAAATTTTATAAATTTCTATTATGTTACTAACTTTATTTCCACTAGTAAGTGCTCAGCTTACTGAAGATAGTGACTGAAAGGATTTGAATTTCTTTTCCCCAGCTTTTTGATTGATTTGCTTTTTTCCCCCTCTGGTAACTAACTTCCTATTTATTACTTATACTGTTTCAAACTTCATCAGTGGTGGCTTCTTCTTCAGAAGTACAGTGCCTATCTGTCCAGTTGTGCTTTGTTGTTTTATCAATGCAAAATTTAAGCCAATCATCTCCATGAAATTTGGTGCAGGAAAAAGCATGATGCTGATGTGTCATGCTGGAAGTGAGATAAATTTGCATGCTGAGATCCTCTGTTTAACATAATTACGAGAAGTCGCACAACACCAGGTTATAGTCCAACAGATTTATTTAAAATTACAAGCTTTCGGAGCTGTCGCCCCTTCTGTGAGAGAATCTCCCAGAATTCACAATATAGGGGCGACAGCTCCAAAAGCTTGTAATTTTAAATAAATCTGTTGGACTATAACCTGGTGTTGTGCGACTTCTCATTTTTGTCCACCCCAGTCCAACGCCGGCATCTCCACATCATGACCTCTATTGACAACATAATTACAGCAGAACTTCTGGAGCATTGTTTACACTGAATCAGAGGTTACGCTGTTCAGTCAGGTTGGTGGGGGATTCTTTGGTGTGGGCATGGAAGTGGAGGAGGGATGGATATCTGGAGAAGAAGGAATTTGGAAAGAAATTTCTAAGCTTTCTACCCACAGATTGCGAACAAGTGTTTTTGATATGGATAAATAAATACCACAGCTGCACAAATATTTCTTCGTGAACCATAGTTTTTGTTAAACTTCCAGTATAAACAGCAAAAAATCATCTCTGTGTATGTCTCTCTGACGTAAAAGAGCACTTGAAAATTGTTTTGTCAAATATTACCTCAGAAAAGGTTCTAAAGTTCATGTCTCCACCGGTTTTGAAATCATTTGGAAAAACAAATTCTTTATTATTGTTAGAATTTAAGTCATACTGATGTAAGTCGGATGATTCCCCACACTACATGCTTAGACTGTGGCATCCTTAGAATTTCAGGTGCAGTTGTAGTTGTTGCTCCTCTTCAGCTGATTACCAATTACAAGTAGGCTTTTCACAGAGGCTGAGACTTCTGAGTAGGAACGTCAACACAGGTTCTTGCTTTTCCCAATCATGAGAGGTTTCACCTTGTCCAAGCTCATTTGGTTAGCGCACAACAATGTAAGGCTTTCTTTTCTCATTTTGCCACCAGTCACCTTCTGTCCTTTGTTTGTGTCGGTTTGATCAGGCAGGGCGCAATGGAAAAGTCTGGTCTCGCTGCAATTGAAAATGCAGTCGGGGGTGGGGGGGGATACTGTTAACAAACTGAGCAACACTTCTTCAGTCCACGTATCAGTAACGGGCTTGTCGCTGTCTCCTTTTCACCGCACAGCTTTTTGTAAACAAGGTTGTGCCTCACTTTCTCAGTGATACAGGAATCCATTTGATGCTTCAAAGCTTTCCATGCTGAGTTCTTTGGCAAGCTCGTTAGCATTAGCTTTCTAGAAACTTGAGATTCATATATGCCATGCTTCTATGTGACTAGCTTTTGAATCCTCAATTCTTTCAAACTGTTCAAAACATTCACTTGCTCGTGCAGCGACAATTCATGGCGTTTTTTTTTTGTTTAGCCATCTGGAAAATCAACTTCCATTTTTCCTTCACTTGGGATTGATGAAATTAGCTGTCTTTGTCATGCAAGTTGACAAGACCCAAAAGCTAATTATGTTATCACAGTGTCATATGAGACAGATAAAACTTTGGTAAACTGCACTGAGAAAGAATCATTTGTTAGTGTTCCTCACTTGGTTGTTTTGCTATACAGACCCATATGTTGCTCTCTTGGTTTTGACTTTCTGTGCCAACGATCGAGTACAGGGAACGTGTGGGAGCAGTGCACAAACTTAACTATCATTTCTTCACTTTTGCAGGGTGGAATTTTCAATTACTGGTTGCTTGTTGAGCCATACAATTGACTACTTTTTGAAAGTTGCATGGTTAGCAGATGGTTACAATTCCAGGGGCTGCAGTATTGTCTTTAGGCCTCCAATACGCATTAATTTATGATTTCACTTACAATTGGAAGTTTTATCTAATTTGTATTTGGAACATAACAAAAACTGTTCTATGGTCTAATTTTATTTTATAAAAGAAAAAAAGTGGAACATTCCTATTTATATGTAATTGTGATTTAAAAATTGATTTTGCAGCTACTGGTTCTAGTGGATTATGGCCTGCTGGTAATAGTGCCACCAGAATGCGAACTTCAAGACAGGGCAAGTCTTGCAATTTGATAGTAAATGATTCAAGAAATCATCCAGATAGATTTCTTCAAAAAACTGGCAAGGTAAATACACATCAAAATATTTTCCCCCTTGTATTCATTTCATTCACCTACACATGGGCAATGATCTGAAGTTACAGTAACCTGTAGTGAACACCAGAGTTCTTGAAAATATGATATGCTATACACGAAATGGGAGTTATTTTTTTTTCTCATTCTAAAGTCTACCTCTATTTTGGGCTAAGATTTTTTTGTTCTCTTTTGATATCTGTCTTTTTATATTGCCAATTTTAATAATACTTAAGTAAAAACATTTTTGTCGCCAGTTTTGGTAGATTTTGATGTGTTTCACTTTGCATATCAGTACTGCTAGATGACAGTGTTATCTATATTCCATGGGATTTTGTTTAATTGTGGAAAATGAGTTATTAATTCCTTATTGCACCTCTTTCTCCCCCACCGCAATCCAAGCATGCTTTCATATTCTGCTCCCGTTTGTTCACAGATTTTATATATATTTATTTTTAAACATAAAGTTGTAATGTATATCTTGCATCCTGGGCCGTTTACTATGTTAAAGGTGCTATATAAATAATTGTTGTTGTTCAAAACTACTGCCCATACGCACCCCCCCCCCACTGATAAACCTTATAACCGTCCACCCTCTCCAGCTACTGCTTTATCTTCAACCATTCCTTTTTTCTGCAGTTTTGAAACATGTTATTGCCGTGCAAATATACACCGTCATGCACTGCTCGACACCCTCCGGTTAGACTTCCGCCCCACCCACAACACTGAGATATGCTGGTTAAAGATTAAACATTGAGTGACTGCAACTGTGTTTTGTGCCTCTTCTTATCCTCTTTTACCTCTTCACTGCCTTTAACAGTGTTGACCACTCCATCCTCCTTCAGTACCTTGTCTCCACAGTCCACCTCCATGGCACTGCTCTTTCATGGTTCCATTTTTACCTGTCACATTGTCAACACTAAATCACCTCAAATTGATTCTCCTTTTGTACCAACATGGTCTCCTATGGTGTACTGCATGGTTCCAAGCTGGCCTGCTTCTCCATTTATATGCTGTCTTTTGGTAACATCATTGCAAAGGATAGGATCTACCTGAGACCTGGATGAGCCCTAATGTTTTCCGACTCAATGTCAGTAAAAGAAAATCCATCCTCTTCGGCTGCCATTAAGAACTATGTATCTCTGGCTTAGATTGCATCAACCTCCCTAACTGCTAACTCAGGCTGAACCCAGAGGTACAGAACCATGGTGTGATTTCCTTTCCCATATCTTATTTGTCACTACAGCACCTTTCTTTCACCTTTAAAACATTGCATTAGCCTTTACCTCTCTTTCTGTACCACCTCGGCATTTACTTCACTTTCTGTACCACCAAAACTTTAATCCACACCCTTATCACCTCTAGCCTGAATTTCTGCAATGCTTTCCTTGCTGGTCTTCCAGCCTTCGCCCTCCAATAAAAACTACAACCAATCCGGAATGCTATGGCTCCGGTGTCCTTGTGCAGCAAGGCCTGAAGTGGTTGAGAGCGAGATGAGCGATATTTTGATGGGTAAAAGGAAAATTAGTTAGGGTAAAGGAAGAAAAAGTGCCACTTCTGATGGGATACATCCTAGAATCCTGAGGGAGGTGAAGGAGGAAATTGTTGAGGTGCTAGAAATTATATCTTGGACTCTATTGAGTGTGGTGTGTGCTGGAGAGTGGCTAATGTAGTCCACATTTAAAAAAAGGATGACAGAATAAATCTAGGTAAAAGAGGCCAGTTAGCTTAACATCTGTGGTAGAGAAAATATTAGTCTTTTAAGGATGAAATTACCATGTATCTAGCTGGATAAAAACAAAATAATTACAAATAGCCAGCACAAATTTCAAAAGGGATGATCGTGCTTGACTAACCTTATAGAATTCTTTGAAGAGGTACCAGACATGGTAGATGGGGGAAATGCAGTGGATGTAGTATACATGGACTGCAGGAAAGGTACCACATGGGCGATTATTAGAGACAATTAAGGGGTATGTAATTAGTAAAAGGATAGTAAACTGGATTAAAAATGGAATGGAAGTAGGAGTTAAATGCAGTTTTCAGAATGGTTAGGGGTGAGTAATGGTGTTCCTCAGGTTTCAATTCTGGGGCCACTTCTGTTCACTGTATATCAATGATTTGGATATAGACCTACAGGAAGTGGTGTCAAAATTTGCAGATGATTCCAACATATGGTGTATAGTTAATTCTTTAGAAGACCAAAGGAAGTTGCAAAGGGATATTGATAAGATGGAGGAATGGGCTAAAAAGTGGCATATGGAATTCAGTGTCAGTAAGTGTGAGGTGATAACATTTTAGAGGAAAAAAATAACAGCTGTAATTATATCCTGAATAGAAGAAGGGTTGGTGCTGTGGAAGACCAGAGGTTTTGGGGGTACAGGTTTCCAGGACGTGAAAGGTAGCACCTCAGGTTGATAAGGCTGTAAACAAAAAAGCTAATGAAATTCTAAGTTTTATCACGAGGTACTCAATATAAAAGCCAAGAGGTAATGATGAGCCTATTCAAAAAAACCTTAAGATCTTAGTTAGAGTACTTTGTGCAGTATTAGGCTCCACACTATAGGAAGGATATTGAGGCTTTAGAGAAGGTACAACACAGCTTCAATAAGATATGCCTGGTATGAGGAAATGCAAATATGAAGAAAATTTTAATTTTCTTTGTTGTTGTTAGAACTGCACAGATTATGGGACAATATGATGTAAGTCTTCAAAAATTATGAAAGGATGGGACAGGGTAGATGGAATCAGACCATTGTAGGTTGGACAAGTGCCTCAAACACTCTGGGTTCCTGGGCTGTGCAGCCATATTGATAGTGAATTCTTCATTGATTGTCTCAAATCTCAATTGACACAAGGATTTGGGATGCTGAGTTTAAAGTATATTAACAAAAATTGCACATGGCAATATCGGGATATCTTGCATCCTCAGGTGAACGCGAAAGATCCCATGGCACTATTCAAAGATAAGTTCTCCCGGTGTCCTGGCCCATATTTATCCCTCAACCAACATCACTAAAGCAGATTATCTGGTCATTAGCCCCTACTTTTAACAGTGACTACACTTCAATCCCTTAGAAGGGACAGGGGTTTTTGTTCTCTACTCTTGTTAGAGTTCAAATACTTAACTTTGTGGAAGATAACATTAGAATTTTGAGCAACTACTACAGTTAAAAGTAAGCAATTTGTTTAGGTTCACAGGAGAAATGTTGAATGCTAGTTCAAAAAATGCTTTTTTGAGGATTTTCTTGTAATGTGAAGATGGCTGAAGACTAAAGAGATAACACTGATGTTCTTCTCAAATATAGGTTGTTTACATTGTGGAGAAGAAACATTCCAGAGCTGTGACAGGATTCATCAAACCATTAACTGATAAAAACAGTGAACTTTACAAGGAGTTCATTGTGTTTTCACCGGTTGATCACAGAGTACCTCGAATCTTGGTGCCATTAGAAGACTGTCCAGAAGACTTCATGGCTAGGCCTGGAGATTATGGGAACATTCTGTTTATTTGCCGCATCGTGGACTGGAGGGATGACAGCAATTTTGCAGATGGGTAGGAACAATTTGGTTGCTAAAATGTGCAAAATTTAAAGTTTTTTTTATTCATTCATGGGATGTGGGCGTCGCTGGCAAGGCCAGCATTTATTACCCATCCCTAATTGCTCTTGAGAGGGTGGTGGTGAGCCGCTTTCTTGAACCGCTGCAGTCCATGTGGTGAAGGTACTCCCATAGTGAGTGGTTTGTTCCAACTGAGTAGCTTGCTACGCCATTTCAGAGGGCAGTTAAGAGTCAACCACATTGCTGTGGGTCTGGAGTCACACATAGGCCAGACCAGGTAAGGATGGCAGATTTCCTTCCCTAAAGGACATTAATGAACCAGATGTGTTTTTACGACAATCCGGTAGTTTCATAGTCACCATTACTGATGCTAGCTTTTTATTCCAGATTTATTGAACTAAATTTAAATTCTCCTGCTGCCGTGGTGGGATTTGAACTCTTGTCTCCGGATCATTAGTCCAGGCCTCTGGATTGCAAGTCCAGTAAAATTACCACAATACTCCCGTTTAAAATTTAAAGTGAAATACTAACAATTAGTATAGTGTAGTAAACATCATTTTCCATTATAGCGCTTAAAATATGCTTCTTAAGCAGTAGAATTCAAATACATTTTTGCTTATTTAATGTCTACTAAATTAAAATCAAATTAGTTTCCATTTTAAGAAAATAACTTAATTTTGAAGAATGATGGAACCTGAGATGTATTCCTGTTATGATAAACATAGAAGAAATGTTTGCTCTCAATTAGTACTTGTTCTTTATTAGTAACTACAAACTGATTTTATTGAGTTAATCAGCAGAAAAAATTAAATTTTTTCACTATTTTCAGTGCATGGTACATAGCGTTTTAAAGCGTTCAATGTACTAAAAGGTGTTTGTGTAGCTCAAGTTTTTTTAATGTTTCCATAGTCAATTCAGTGAAATGGGATCTTGTCATTCTTCATGCATTATAAATAGCAACTGCAATGGGAACTGCTGAATAAGCCCAACAGGGTGCATGATAGTTTACATCCATCCATGTATAATAAAGTCTTGCATGTGGCATGCACTTACAGTCCATAAACCGTACTTCTGTTGTCATGATATTTGATTAATGCTTTTCTGTCAAAATTTACAATGCAACCTGCCTATATAAACTTTATAATGGCAATTCTGTCACAATACAGTTGTAGGTTCTCACCACTGGTGGTGATGTGATGTATGTTGCACACCTTCTCAAGTGAGATTTTTTTCTCCCCTTTTTTGATTATTGTTTTGGAATTTTCTCTGTTTATTGGGGTTTAAAGTACAGTGTTTTGGGGTTTTCCACCTGATGAACAGATTACTGGGGATTTCTTGCCATTTGCAGGTCTACCCCGACCATTTCCAGCCACCTGAATTAGGGCTGAGGTCTACCCAAATTCCACTCACCCTGTTTTGTTTCCTCTGGTCAAAATGTGACTTGTCGTCTAATTAACTTAGTGTCCTGTTTGCTTTCCATAGTGGTATAGTGGCTGATGCAAGCGTAGTACCTTGGGCCTTATGCTCCCTCCTCCCACATTACGATCAGCGACATCTTAGACTTTGCAATCCTATGTCCGCTGACCCCCACCTCTCTATGAATTTATGTTCACTGCTCCATTAGTTTATTGATTTGTTGGCATATCCACTGCTCCATTAATGTATTAGTTTCTTGGTGTGTCCACTGGTCTATGAATTTATTAATTCATGCTGCCCACTTCTCCATTTAATTCACTAGTGTCTGCTGCTCCATTCATTTAATTCACTGGTACTTGATGCCCATCCTTTGTCAGTTCACTAATTCACTGGTGCCTACCTAGCTGTGCTGCAATGTTCCATCAGTATTCTTTCTGTGTTGCGAGTGAGTCATGATGCTTTCCTTTGTTCAGTCTTGCTGTGATTGTATGGTCTCCAAAGTGAAAACAATAATACATTTTGTTCTCATTTAAATCCGCAAATTATTTTTTAAATTTCCATGTTGTTACATTAGTTGCTTTTGTTGTCCACTATGTTAGGGTGTACTGGGAACATTGAGTTAAAATATTTCAACACTAGAATGGGAGTTTAACTAGTTTAAAAAAAAAATAGATTTTGTTTGCAACTTTTAAATTCTCGTGTGAATCAATTCTACGTTGGAACGTCTGAGATTTTCAACAGGTGGAATATGATGAGATAATGCATAGATAAAATCCATGTTAAATTAGAAAATCCCGCTCAGGATATTCATAAAATATGCCATTAATAAGCTGAATTATGCCTACTTTGCTGCAAATTGGATTGAACACATTTGTACTATTTAAATGCCATATTTTTTGCATATGTTTTGCTAATTTTAATGGTTAATTTATGATTAGGTCATTGAACTCTCTTGTAAAGAGTTTTTCTTTTTCCCCTGTATTTGCTCCATCCCTTAATTACATAAACCTGTTCCTTCCTCCTGCTTAGTCGCCATGTTCTTCTTCACATTGTAAAGCGTCTGAGACATCTTTCCATTGTGGTGTGCTGTACAAATGCAATTTATCAACTCAAAGTTCGTGTGCAAAAACTCTCGTGTGTTTCAAGTTTGACTCCTAAACATACCTGTTGTCTAAGATTATCATTGAAAAGTAACTTCTCCATTTACAATAGAGGAATTGGGTCAGAACTACAGCTATGTATCTGTGCTGTGCTCTTTGAGCTTAGTGGTGTGGTACAGTGACTAAGTTAGACCAAGTGGGACTGATGCATGGTTATTGCCACACTTACTGACAGTATGGTAGTTATGTTTCGTTATTTATACATGACAGTTGTACGGAAGTTTCATTTTGAAATTCCTAAACATCTTTAAATTTAGATAGGTTTAAATGTTAATTAGTATGATTGGAATGCAGAATAATAGATTAAAACATTTTAAATCTCACTTGTGGGTCTTAGCATAGCATTGCTGATTGAAAGTCAGTGGAAACAGTCTCTGTTACCAGTTTTATTTTAGTAGCTGTTTGTCTGCGTGTGCTTTTCTGTTTGTCTTGTCTTTGGCTTTTCTCTTCTTCTCTGTTGTTTATTTTTCACATTCTTTGTTTTCTTCTGCTTTTCATTCTGCAAAGCCTGTCCTCCACTATCTAGCTCATTGGGACTGCTGTCACTTGGTTCCACTCTTACCAATCCAATCGTGGCTTCTATTCCTGCCCTGCACTGTTACCTCTGGAGTCCCCCAAGTATCTAATCCTGGCCCCCTCCTAATTCTTAGCTATGTGCTGCCCCTTAATTTTGTTTTATTTGTTCACGGGATGTGGGCGTCACTGGCAAGGCCAGCATTTATTGCCCATTCCTTATTGTCCTTGAAAAGGTGATGGTGACATCATCCGCAGACTGGTTCCACATGTACACTGACAACAGCTCTACCTCACCACCATCTCTCTCAACCCCTCCACTGCCTCTGTGTTGTCAGCCTGATTGTCCGACGTGCAGTCCTGGATGACCCGTAATTACCTCCAATTAAACATTGCGAACAAGACCACCAAAGCTATTGACTTCGGCCCCCACCACTGGTTCCATCCTCCTCCCCGACCACTGTTTCAGGCTGAACCAGACTATTCGCAACCTCAGCGTCCTCTCTGACCCTGATCTGAGCTTCCGACCCTGTATCCTCTCCATTACAAAGATCACCTATTTTCACCTCTGTAACATAACCCGTCTCTGCCCCTGCCCCTGCCCCAGCCCATCAGCTACTGAAATCCTCATCCATGTTTTTGTTCCCTCCAGACTCGACTGTTCGAATGCTCCTGGCCGGCCTCCCATCTTCCACCCTCTGTAAACTTGAGCTCATCCAAAACTCTGCTGCCCGTATCCTAACCCACACCAAGTCCCACTCACCCATCACCCCTGCGCTCACTGACCTACCTTGGCTCCCGATTTACCAACAACTCTCATGCAAAATTCTCATCCTTGTGTTCAAATCACTCCAGGGCCTTGCCCTCTCTATCTCTAACCACCTCCAGCTCCACAACCCTTCAGAAACTCTGCCTCCCTCTCTCCTTTCGTCCTTCCATTGGCAGCTGCTGCTTCAGCCATCTAGGTCCTCAGCTCTGTAATTCCCTTCCTAAATCTCGCCGCCTCTCACCTCTCTTGCTTCCTTTAAGACTCTCCTTAAAACCTACAACTTTGATCCAAGCTTTTAGTTACGCTTCCTAATAGCTCTGTATTTGGCTTAATGTCAATTATTGTCTGATTGCCGTCCTGTGAAATGCCTTGAGACGTTTCCTATGTTAAAGGTGCCATATAAATGCAAATTGGTGTTGACTCAGAGGTGAGAATGCTACCACTGAGCCAAGGCTGACGCAGAAGTATAGTTAATGAGTCTAATGGTGTGAGGAAGTTAATGCAATGTTAGCTGAGATTTAATCCTTAACCAGGGTGCTTAACCAGCTTGGCAAAGCATATTGGCAATTCTGTTAAAGGATTGAGACCTTACAAACAAATGGGAAGCAACAAAGGCAATGACAAAGTGGAATGCATTATACAAATTTGCTTGTCTTGTGTTTATTTGTAAACAGGCATTTGACCAAAAGTCTAGGACAGGCTGGTGAAATTGAACCTGAAACTGAGGGCATCCTTATAGAGTATGATGTGGATTTCTCAGACTTCCCTGATGAGGTTCTGGAATGTCTACCAAAATCTCTACCATGGACCATCCCGAATGAAGAGTTCAGAAAACGTAAAGATTTACGGTAAGTATCTGTTCAATATAAAAGCCAAGTGGTCATGCTGTGTTTAGTTGACATGTACAGTAGGCTTTCATTTATGCATCTTGTTGAAGACTGAAACTAAAACTAGAGATTTGACCATCCTTGTTTTGCTTTTTAACTCAACAGTTTATTGTATTGAGTAATTCTACAGTATTACTGCCCAATTTATGAGTATGGGGTTGACCTCTATTCCGAAAGACAGTAATTTTGTTGGTGTTTGTATGGGTATTACGTGTTAGCTTGGCTCAGTTGGTTTCATTCTTACCTGACCCAATAAGCTGTGGGTTCAAGCCCCATTCCAGAACTTGAGAAAATAATCTAGGCTGATGCTTCAGTACAGTACTGACTTGTAAGAGCCTTCTTTCAGATGAGTTGTTAAACTAAGGACCCTTTTGTCTGTTTAGGTGATGTAAAGCAGGGGTTCACAACCTTTTTGCTTCCGAGGCCCTCCTCCTGTATAATAAAAAATTCCGCGGAACCTGTCCCTGAAAATGTCTTCTGTGTTAGTTATAATGAATTCATAAACATGCTGATGAATTTCCTTCAACTAATGTGCAGAGGAAAATATTGAGATATGTGTGCTTTTCCATTGACAAAAACTAACAAACCGTGAGGACAGGTCACTTGGCTAATACTTCCCAAATTCAGGAGCTTCTAGGAACATTAGCTAATGAAGGCATATTTTCATGATGAAGGCCTAAAGTGAGTTCAAATATCCGTGCTCCAGCGTGACTCTCGTAGCCTCAAAACAAGTGCGAGGCTGACACCAATTTCCATAAACCTATTCCCTCTACTTTGATTGGCCTAGTCAGAGACAAACTCTCAAGTAACACCTGTTGATGCAGGAATGGAGGAGACATAAGTTCTTTATTTCAAAAGATTTTGCCCAAGATGTCAACAATGTGATTGCTCTTGTTGAGGGGATTCTGTACACTGCAGTAGTTAACAGAAGAGAAAGATTTCATTTATTATTAGGTACTTCAACACTAGGAGAGGATTTTATTCCTGTTAGTCCCCAAGAGTACCCTGTGGCAAACCTACCTGGCAGAATTGTGATCCCATGCCATAAGTGGACCCCATAGAGGAAAGTTATTGCATGTCTTAGAAGTATGCAAAGTTGATGTTTTGCATTAGCTTCAGACACATTCTCCTTTCCTTGGCTGAGGAAAGCTCTTGCTTGTATTTTCTTTGTTTCCACTGATCATGATGGGAGTTATGTCCTGGTATGTAATTTGCCTGAAGTGTGTTGTGATGGTCATACTCTTAGGGAGGGAGTTTCAGAATTCCCTGAGAAAAGAGCTGCTGCTATGTATCCATAGAGATGAGATAATTTCTATAGCGATTAGAGGGTTGACACCTTGGGCTGGATTTTCCAAGCCCCGAGGAGGCGGGCATGGAGGCGGGACTGCCGGTAAAGTAGCAGAAAGTGAGGGCGGATGGCAAACCTGCCCCCATCCCGCCTCCGTGCCCTTTTGCCAGGAGGCGGGAAGATGTGCTGCTTCGGGTCCTGTCTCTTGGAGGCGGGAAAGGCATTTAATCCTTTTAACTGCCTGTTAACAGGCAGAAAAAAGGATGAGTGACATTTTACCTTCACAGGTGAAGGCTTCCCGACCTCGGAGAACCCCGCCGGGTTGGAGGAGACGTGAAGGAGGTCTGCGGCGGTCGGAGGCACCTGGAAGTAAGATGTAGAGGTGAGTGATGGGTGCAAGTGTGGAGTGGTAAGTATGTAAGGTGAGTGATAAGTTTTTTAAAATGTTCATTTACCTTGTTTTCTTCCTACAGCCTTCAGCTGCGCTGGATCAGGAGACCCGACATCCTCCTTGTCAATTTCACAGACTGGCTGTTGGATCCTCCGAACCAACAGCCATGTGAAATTTACAAAGTTGAAAGGTTTGATGAGTCCTGAACACAAGAACTCATCAAACTACAGAGAATGTCAGTGTTTGACAGCTTCACAGAGCTGTCAAATGCTGACATTTCTTCTTTCAAGAAGTCTTGACAGATAGCAAGTCTGATGTTGACGTGCTCTGTCAGTGACTTCCTCCCTAATTGGCCTGCTGAGCCCGCAGGGCGTGCTTAACAAGGTCAATCAGGGGAAAATCCCTCTGGTTGGTCAGACGAGGATGGAGGCGGGACATTGACACGACAAGCAGCAGTCCCGCCTCCCAACTCTCCTCCATTCACAAAATCCAGCCCCTTAAGTCTGCTTCCAGGTCTTTGAGGAGGTGAGAGGGTAGGAGACATATAGACAGAAAGGTAGAGAAGGCTGTTTGAGGGACATACAGAGTGGGAGACATATAAAGACAGAGAGAAGAACTGTGAAAGGCTTACAGAAAGAGTGACGAGAGAGAGAGAGAGCAGGAGAAACATAGAAACAACAAGAGAAAGTGCGTGAGAGCTATATAAAGACAGAAAAAGAGTGGAAGATAAAGACAATATTGTTTGCATTTCACCAGTGAAAATCTCATGGATAATTTTTCCCTCGAGTAAATTCTCAAGGAACATCATCCGATGTGATTTGCCTCGGAGAAATGCAAATAAGTATCCTATTTGTATAGAAGTTGAACTCGCGTCAAACATGGAAAGCTATATGTAAAAGTAAGTCATGGAAAAATGCAATTATGCACTTGGAATTTTATATTGAATTGAATAGAGCCATTTTGGATATATTTTGTTCAAAATCCACATTACCTTCATATAAAGCGGATTTATAAACCATTTTAATAGCATTTTCGCACTGCAGAAAGAGTTTAAAATAAATCACAAGTTTCTAAAAAAAAAGTTGTAAAACATTTTGAGAGTATTTTAATGGTACTGAGTTTTCTTTTGTTCACTACAACACTTGGATAGTTTTCTTGTTGCTATGGTGATCTCAGTGTTGTGCGAGACATGCATGTAAGCAGTCATTTGAAAACCGACGATTTTGGACTGCAATCAGCAGCTGGTGTGATTGGCTTTCAGACACAAAGATATTTTGGGAAAAGTTGCCAATATAGATACCATATTCTACAAGAAAAATACAAAGAAAATCATAAAATAGCCTTTTTCAAAACAAACTATGCAGAAAGGTTGGAAGGTGTTCTTTTATCTGACTTCAGTTACTTGTACTAATTTTCAAATACTAATCATGGTTTGTCTGTAAATTGAACCATCCATTTCCTTAAATTAGCATTTAGGTATGATGTTTCTGCAGATTGCATCTCAAGCCCATTTGTATTTGGCACTTGTAGTGCAACACTTTGTTGATTGGATTTACATAATTAACAGGGATGCACAATACATTTATCTGCAACTTTTAAAGAATGGACATTGGTGTTCCCATTATAGAAACACTTTCCATTTTTAAGGCAAATATGGAATTCCAACAACAACTGGTATTTATATAGCGCCTTTAATGTCCCAAGGCGCTTCATGGGAGTATTATAAGACAAAAAATTTGACACCGAGCCATATAAGGAGAAATTAGGGCAGATGACCAAAAGCTTGGTCAAAGAGGTAGGTTTTAAGGAGCGCCTTCAAGGAGGAAAGAGAGGTATAGAGGCGGAGAGGTTTAGGCAGGGAATTCCAGAGCTTAGGGCCTCGGCAACAGAAGGCACGGCCACCAATAATTGAACGATTATAATCAGGGATGCTCAAGAGAGCAGAATTAGAGGAACGCAGATATCTCGAGGGGTTGTGGGGCTGGAGGAGATTACAAAGATAGGGAGGGGGTGAGGCCATGGAGGGATTTGAAAACAAGGATGAGAATTTTGAAATCAAGGCGTTGCTTAACCAGGAGCCAATGTAGGTCAGCGAGCACAGGGGTGATGGATGAACGGGACTTGGTGCGAGTTAGCACACGGGTAACCGAGTTTTGGATGACCAAGTTTACGTAGGGTAGAACGTGGGAGGCCAGCCAGGAGTGCATTGGAATAGTCAAGTCTCGAGGTAACAAAGGCATGGATGAGGGTTTCAGCAGCGGATGAACTGAGGCAAGGGCGGAGATGGGTGCTGTTACAGAGGTGGAAATAGGCGGTCTTAGTTATGTCGCGGATATGTGGTCGGAAGCTCATTTCAGGGTCAAATATGACACCAAGGTTGCGAACAGTGTGGTTCAGCCTCAGACAAATGTTAGGGAGCGGGATGGAGTCAGTGGCTAAGGAACGGAGTATGTGGCGGGGACCGAGAACAGTGGCTTCGGTCTTCCCAATATTTAATTGGAGAAAATTTCTCCTCATCCAGAACTAGATGTCAGACAAGCAGTCTGACAATTTAGAGACCGTGGAGGGGTCGAGAGAAGTGGTGGTGAGATAGAGCTGGGTGTCATCAGCGTACATGTGGAAACTGACGCTGTGCTTTCGGATGATGTCGCCAAGGGGCAACATGTAGATGAGAAATAGGAGGGGCCAAGGTTAGATCCTTGGGGGACACCAGAGGTAACGATGCGGGAGCGGGAAGAGAAGCCATTGCAGGCAGGAGATTCTTTGGCTATGATTAGATAGATAAGAATGGAACCAGGCGAGTGCAGTCCCACCCAGCTGGACGACGGTGGAGAGACGTTGGAGAAGGATGGAGTGGTCAACCATGTCAAAGGCTGCAGACAAGTCATGAAGGACAAGGAGGGATAGTTTACCTTTGTCACAGTCACAAAGGATGTCATTTGTGACTTTGATAAGAGCCGTTTCGGTACTGTGGCAGGGGCGGAAACCTAATTGGAGGGATTCAAACATGGAGTTGCGGGAAAGGGGCACGGATTTGGGAGGCGACAACACGTTCAAGGACTTTGGCGAGGACAGGTAGGTTGAAGATGGGCGGTAGTTTGCAAGGACGGAGGTGTCGAGGGTTTTTTTTGTGGAGAGGGGTGATGACGACGAATAGGGTCGAGGGAGCAGGAAATGGGTCTCATGGACAAGATGAGCACAGAGAGGTCATGAGGGGAGATCGGAGAGAAACTGGAGAAAGATGTGAGTTCAGGGCTCGGGCAGGGGGGATCCTTAGAGGAAGTTTGGCCCGGTGGGCTGGGGGAAGGAAGGGAAGTGGCAGAGGCAGCTGAACGGATGGTCTCAATCTTAGAGACAAAGAAGTCCATGAGCTCCTCACACTTGTTGATGGATGTGAGGATGGAGGAGACAGCGGAGAAAGGTTTAAGAAGACGGTTAGCAGTAGAGATAGAAGCCGGGGTTTATCTTTGCATTGAATAGTGAGCAATTTTGGCAGTACCAAACAATGTTGTAATGGTTCATTAAAAGTAATGTTTTTTTGCTTTGAGTGTATAGTTGTATTAAATGTGCACGTTTCTTTTTGTTATAACTAAGGTATGGTAGAAAAAGATAATTTTGATATTTTGTGCAAAGGGAAGGCACTGAAACAATTTATTTTTTTCTGAAATATTTAAGAGAATTGGTGTTACTATGTTAACCCCTTTAAGAGTCATTTTTTTCATTACCAAAGTAGTTAACCTTTTCAAAATGAAATCCATGATAGTTTTTAGAAAGATTTTTGGATATTGACATTTGGGACTGGAAGGCCAGCACGCCCACATACATATCGCAGATGCTATAGAATGAGCTTAGCAACAGTCATTCCTTGTTCCCTAGTAATACTGTGGCCATGGAAACATTGTACGTCTAACAAAACAAGTTATGTTTTCTTTTCAACAAATGTAATTTAAAACACTTTTTTTAAATAGTGTAATTCTTTCTTAATCAGATTACAGCTGAATTGCATCTGCATTGTAAACTGGTGACTCTCACTTAGTACTATAAAAAACTTCTGGCCCAGAATACCGCACACTTGTTTTTTGTTTGTTATAACAATATGTGCTGGTAGTAAAAAATGAACTTTTTTTAAACTTAAAAGGAAAGCACTTTTTGGGTATTTGTTATTCTAGGACTAAATTTACAAAAAGATTGTTTTTTTTACTAGTTTTAGCATTAAATATTAAGTTGAGAAAGTATTTGATTCCAGTTCTGATTTTGTAAAACTGTCTGCATTATGTCCAAAATAAATGTAAATCTAAAATTTGGTAGCTTTTCCTGAAGACTTTTGATTGCAGTTTCAAATTTCACATTCAAGTTTCAGCTTTGAATGTGTTTTCTGCCAAAGAGTCCAGTAATCTATTTTTAGTACAGGAATCCTGGGTAATATGTTCTTTTTCATCTCAACTGAATGCATTTTAACAAAAATACAAAAATCCTGTGTCACATAATGATAGAGATGCTGTTTCTCTGGTCTTGTGGGGAGATTGACCTTATGAGCTTTTGTTGGCAATCAGTCTGGAGGGTTCCAGCCAATAACTGGACTGAGTATTTAGTCTACAGAGGTGTTGCAGGACTATCACCTGTCATCTGACCAGCGCTGTAACGCATCTCTGGCCCATGGCTGTGGTCACCTTGCCCATAAATGGGTTCAGTCTGTGCACTTTCATGTTTGCCTCCTCGCAATGTGTTGCATCCATGCCGACTTGTCCTGCCATTGAGTCACTCCTCACCAGCAGACAGTGCTCGCTACGGACGAGAGAGTGGGGCCAGCTACCGCACAGAGTTTTTCTCACTATAATCTACTCTATGTATAGATTTCTCAGGTGCAACACAATCTGGACATCATATGGCATCACCAGACCTTTGGTGATCGGCAAGTGGTGACGGGTGCAGGCAAAGGCTGTTGCTGGGATTATTTAGCCACTAACTTGTGCGCACGTGGTTCGAGGGTGATGGTCGTTCATTGTTGATCCTGAAGCGACAGCATCGTTCATATCCTCCCTCAGTGACAGACAAGCCCTTTTCAGGAATAGCTGGATGTGTTGTTCGCATGCCCGATTATAGAATTTCCAAAGCCGTCTTCTACTGGATATCACAACAGACGTGCGTGGATGAAATGTTTTAAAGACAGATTAAAGGCCACCTTTAAAATCTTGCAGTATTAACCCCGACACTTGGAAAGACACAGCGAATGACAGACCACGATGACATCACGTATGCCAGGTCGATTTGAATGAATTGGAGGCTGCAAAGTTGCGAGATCTGGCTGCTGTGCTTAGTATGCAGTCCTTCTAATCGCCTCATCTGGCTTTCAGTGCGATGGGTGCGTCATTATACTTGTGTCGAGGATTGGGCTCTTTTCCCATCAGCGCCGCCACAACAACTGACGTCGATTCGACGGGAGACTCCATCATCCGAGCTTACTAGAGCTTTTAGCTAACCCTTAAACAAAAAGCAATGTCTAGGGCGAATACTTCCTATCCTTTCTGGGAAATAAAATCTATGTACAGTATTACTACAAGTCTTGAGAATGGCACCTACTTCTTTTTGTCACGATTTTTGCTAATGCTTTTATGTTGATATTTACAATTGAAACTGCTATTGTAAACATTTGTAATGGCAATTCTGTCTGTAAATAGTTGCCTGTCACAATGTAATTGCAGCTTCACACTACTTGTGACGCTGTGACAGAAATCGTGCAGAACTTTGAAAAGTAAATTGCTGGAGAAAGTGGCAGAAATCAGTTACAGGCCACAGGCAAGAAGCAGCAATGTCTAAATTAGAAAGAGGGCATCAATTCATTGATGCTCTTTGCTTCAATCATTTATTGGTTTGATTGTGGCTCTATGAATTTATTGATCCAGTGGTGGCTGGTTCTCTTAACTTATTCTTTCACTCGTGCCTACTTAGCTGTGCTACCTTGGTCATGAGTATCTTTTTGTTGTCATTAGTGAATCATGATGCTTGTCTTTGTGTTGGCTTCTGTGGGTTCACTTTCTCTGGTGTGATTGTATGATGTCAAAAACAATCAGCATCATAAGCTCGAATTTAAATTCTCCATTTTATTGTTTTTTTAAAAATATCTCCATGTTGCTGTAGTAGCAGCCTCTGTTATCCACTGTTTGAGTTTAGTGTCATCACATTCTTTGGGAACCTAGTGATACAAATTTTGAACACTGAATAGGTTTTGACTTGTATGTAATACCACTGAGATTGACTAGTCGTAATATGTGGTACCCGATTTTTTTTTAAATTGTCTAATTTGTTGCCACATGGCAACTTTTTGTTCAGTGCGACAATCCCACACAATGGGCCAGAATTTACTGTAAAAATAATGGTGAGGCTAACGACGTTCACCGTTAATAATGCGCAAATCGGCCTGCAACTTCAGGCAAGTGCAGATCCGCAGTTAAACAAAGTGTTACAAGGTATTTACAGCACAGAAACAGACCATTCAGCCCAACAGGTCAATGCCAGTGTTTATTCTCCATACGAGCCTCCTCCCACCCATCTAACCCCATCAACATATCCTTTGATTCCTTTTCCCTCATGTGTTTATCTATGTTCCCCTTAAATGCATCTATGCTATTCGCCTTAACTACTCCTTGTGGTAGTGAGCTCCATATTCTAACCACTCTCTGGGTAAAGAATTTTGAATTCTGAATTCCCATTGGATTTATTAGTGACTATCTTATATTTATGGCCCCTAGTTCTGGTCTCGCTCGCAAGTAGAAACATCCTCTCTACGTCTACCTTATCAAACCCCTTCATAATCTTGAAGATTTCTATCAGGTCACCCCTCAGAGAAAGAACCCCAACCTATTCAATCTTTCCCGATAGGTATAACCTGCTCCCCCACCCACCCCACACGCGGCATGGCCCCCCCCGCACGCGGCATCCCACCTGCCCTCTGCGCACGCCATCACTCCTGCCTCTCCACCCACCCCGCGCGCGGCATCGCTTCCTTCTGTGACCTGTTGGCAGTTATTGGCACCCCCTACAACTTTTCTGGTCATTATTTGGTTCCTGTTTTTACATTCCTGCCTTAAAGCATTTAGTGCACTATTAATCAGTATGTTGTCTTAAACAGACATTAATAATAAACACACACTTATGCAAAGAAATACAAATGACTTCAAAATGCTCAACACTTCATTGCTTACATGATGTATAAGTTTATATAGTAAAAAAAAAATCGCAAGTCTCAAAAATGGTTCAGAAGGGAGAGAGTTTTACTGAATTGTCAACCTTTTAATTGAGAATACATTCTTCATTTTAAAATGTATATGTTTTTTGATTTTAACTGAGCAAAGAAAGCACAGCTTCTGTTATTCAGGTGTACGATTCACCATTGTGGGTTAAGTGAGCAGTTTTTAATAGAAAAGGAGCAGTTGTTAATATTTAAATTGAGTTTTCATAGAATGATACAGCATGTAAGGAGTCCATTCAACCCATTGTGCCTGTGTCAGCTCTTTGAAAGAGCTATCCAATTAATCCCACTCCTTGCTCTTTCCCCATAGCCTTGCATACTTTTCCTTATCAATTCCCTTTTGAAAGTTACTCTTGAATCTGCTTCCACCACCTTTCCAGGCAGTGCATTTCAGATCATCATAACCCACTCATCCTCATCTCTCCTCTGGTTCTTTTGCCAATTATCTTAATTCTGTGTCCTCTGGTTACTGACACTCGTGCCAATGGAAACAGTTTCTTCCTATTTGCTCTATCAAAACCCCTCATAATTTTGAACACCTTTATTAAATCTCCCCTTAACCTTCTCTGCTCTAAGGAGAACAATCCCAGTTTATCTAATCTCTCTACATAACTGAAGCCCCTCATCTCTGGTAAATCTCCTCAACACCCTCAGCATCCTTCCTTACGTGTGGTGCCCAGAATTGGATATAGTACTCTAGCCGATGCCTAAACAGTGATTTATAAAGGTTTAACATAACTTAGCATAACTTCCTTGCTTTTGTACTGTATGCCTCTATTTATAAAGCCAAGGGTCCCATATGCTTTTTAACAGATTTATCAACTTGTTCTGCCATCTTCAAAGATTTATGTATGTGAAGCCCCAGGTTTCTCTGTTCCTGCATTCCCTTTAAAATTGTACCATTTAGTTTTTTTTATTGCCTCTCATCCTTCTTCCTCCCAAAATGCATCACTTCATACACCTCTGCGTTAAATTTCATCTGCCATGTGTCTGCCCATTTCACCAGTATGTCTCTGTCCCCCTGAAGTCTGCGACTATCCTCCTCACTGTTTACTACGTTACTGAGTTTTGTGCCTAGTTTTTGCCTGAAATAAAGCTTGGAAATTCAATCTAATTTGTTTCACAGTCTTTTTTGGAAAAGGCTAAGAAATTAAAAAATCTTAACAGGATGAGGGGAAACACTCTTTACTGCAAGTACGCTGGGAAATCCCCAGGCCCAGACGAGATGTATCCCAGGCTGCTGTGTGAGGCAAGGGAGGAGATTGCAGGGGCTCTGACACAAATTTTCAGATCCTCTCTGGCCACAGGGGAGGTGCCAGAGAACTGGAGGACAGCTAACATAGTACCATTATTCAAGAAGGGTAGTAGGGATAAACCAGGGAATTACAGGCCAGTGAGCCTAACATCAGTGGTAGGGAAATTATTGGAAAAAATTATGAGCGACAGAATTAGTCTCCACTTGGAGAGGCAAGGATTAATCAAGGATAGTCAGCATGGCTTTGTCAGGGGGAGATCATGTCTAACCAATTTGATTGAATTTTTCGAGGGGGTGACTAGGTGTGTGGATGAGGGTAGTGCAGTTGATGTAGTCTACATGGACTTCAGTAAGGCTTTTAACCAAGTCCCGCATGGGAGACTGGTCAAGAAGGTAAGAGCCCATGGGATCCAGGACAATTTGGCACATTGGATCCAAAATTGGCTTAGTGGCAGGAGGCAGAGGGTGATGGTCGAAGGTTGTTTTTGTGACTGGAAGCCTGTGTCCAGTGGTGTACCGCAGGGATCGGTGCTGGGTCCTTTGCTGTTTGTAGTGTACATTAATGATTTAGATATGAATGTAGGAGGTATGATCAGTAAGTTCGCAGATGACACGAAAATTGGTGGAGTGGTAAATAGCGAGGAGGGAAGCCTCAGGCTACAGGCCGATATAGACGGGTTGGTCAGATGGGCAGAACAGTGGCAAATGGAATTTAACCCTGAAAAGTGTGAGGTGATGCATTTTGGGAGAACTAACAAGGCAAGGGAATACACAATGAATGGTAGGACCCTAGGAAGGACAGAGGATCAGAGGGACCTTGGTGTGCATGTACATAGATCCCTGAAGGCAGCAGGACAGGTAGATAAGGTGGTTAAAAAGACATATGGGATACTTGCCTTCATTAGCCGAGGCATAGAATATAAGAGCAGGGAGGTTATGATGGAGCTGTACAAAACGCTGGTTAGGCCACAGCTGGAATACTGTGTGCAGTTCTGGTCGCCACACTATTGGAAGGATGTGATTGCATTGGAGAGGGTGCAGAGGAGATTCACCAGGATGTTACCTGAGCTGGAGTGCTTCAGCTATGAAGTGAGACTGGACAGACTGGGGTTGTTTTCCTTTGAGCTGAAGGGGGACCTGATTGAGGTGTACAAAATTATGAGGGGCATAGATAGGGTAGATAGAAAGGAACTTTTCCCCTTAGTAGAGGGGTCAATAACCAGGGGGCATAGTTTCAAGGTAAGGGGCAGGAGGTTTAGAGGGGATTTGAGGAAAAACTTTTTCACCCAGAGGGTGGTTGGAATCTGGAACTCACTGCCTGAAAGGGTGGTAGAGGCAGGAACCCTCAACATTCAAGAAGCATTCAGATGAGCACTTGAAACGCCATAGCATACAAGGCTACGGACCAAGTGCTAGAAAATGGGATTAGAATAGATAGGGCTTGATGGGCCGAAGGGCCTCTTTCTGTGCTGTATAACTCTATGGGCTGGATTTTCATTGACCCGTGGAGGCGGGTTTGGAGGCGTGTGGGGGGTTAAAATGGCGGGCGGGCACAAGTCCGCCTCCATGCAATTTTCATGAAATCGTGTATGCTGGTCCCGACTGCGTCCCGCCTTTAAGAGACGGGATAGGCTGTTAAGGCCCTTAACAAGCACTAAATTGGCTCTATAATGCCTTTTTGAAAGGCCTTTGTAATTTTAACCCTTGTTCTACGTGAAGCACACCTGTTCTGAACCACGATTGTGAAACCTGGTGGGAGCACATTTGGCTGGCTGGCTGGATCCATCCATCTCTCTCTCTTTCTCTCTCTCTCTCTCACAGTCTCTCAGTGGTGGTGTAATATTTTGCAGGTCCTTTCACAGCAAAGGTCAGGCAGTCTTTGCAGACCTTCAATGCAGCAGCAATGATAACATCATCAAAGGCGACTTTCAGAATGAAAACGCTAATTGGTTCATGGGTTCCCACATGCTGCAACTCAATTGCCCAATTAGGTGAAAATTGCATCAATCTCCCACATCCAATTGTAGTCGGCTGGATGACACGACCCCAACCCGCCCCAGTATCAAAATCCAGCCCTATGACTCTCAAATTCATGCACATGCCCAGAATGACCAGATGAGTTGAAAACTGTCAACTTTTCAGATAATAAAATGTCCAGTTGAAGTCTAGACTTTTGAATCAGGTTGAATCTTTGTAATAAAACCTTTCAGCAAGACATTTAAAGGTACAAAAGACAACTCAGTGAGTAAATTTAATCATTTAAAAAAATTATAAAAAAGTAACAATTCTCAATATATCAAAACCAAACCTAATCTATATTTTGTCTAGAGAAGTGACGCTTATAGATGTTTGCGAATGTTGTAGAAAAAGCTCTGTTGATTAAATCAGCTGGCCTTAATTTTAGAAGATGAATCTTATCATTGGTTATGTTAACTGGACATGCTCTTCAGAAGGGTAAAGTTTAACTAGCTATGTACTGCACTTGACAAAATTGAGTGTTGAATGTGGTAGAAATCTCATCATGAGGCCTTACTATGATGAGTGAAATAATAGTCAAAACAGTAAGATGTCTTGAGTGAAGTGTGAAGAAACTATATTTGGGCAGCTATCTTTTCTTTTTCCTTGCCTCATTCGTCCAGCTGAGATTGATTTAATGTCCATTCCCCCACCCCAGTGGAAGTCAGTATCAATTTCAGGCAGGAATGGGAGTGGGCATTGTCATGCCCTATTTGAGAATCCAAAACTCCAGTAAAATAGCTAAAATCTACCTTTTGAAGAGGTAATACTCTAGCAAGTGGCATTGCTTGTGCATTGACGCTTCATATACTTTTGTTGGAACAGTAAAGTCACAATCACACACTATTTTTTGGCTCAACATTTCTCGAGTTTCAAAGTTGCGATTGACAAAATTGGATTTCTGTAAACAATTTTTGAAAAATTTACAGAAACTGTTCGTTCTTCAACATCTAACAAATTCCTGTGTAGTTTTCCAGAAACTTGTGTTTGCTCGCCTTTAGTCAGTTATCAGTTGCTGCCAGATGAGGTAAAACTTGCCATTTTTTTCGACAGGAATGAATGCATATTCACGATTGATCCAGCCACTGCTCGAGATTTGGATGACGCACTATCTTGTCGCGAGCTCCAAGATGGTATGTTTCTTTATTGCCACTTTTATCTTTTGGAAATTCATTAATTAATGAAAATTTGAAATTTCTTTGTATAACGTTGGAAAAAGAAACATAAAGGTATGAGAACAGCAAAACCACATGACTCTTAGAGTGCCAATTGGAGACGAGTACAACATTACTATTACCATGACCGAGGAAACATCCTAACTTGTAAATGAAGAATTCCAAATAAACAGTCTGTCATTTTGGTGGAAATAACATTTATATTTCTCTGCCGTCTCTAGAATATTCTATTTGATAGTACTGTACTTGTGCAGTGTATACATGATGATTTTATACATTTGGATTTAAAAAAATCAAAACTATTACAAGTGTGAAAGACTATTCATACTCTACATAATGTTGCATAAGGCCATAAGTTGTCTTTCAAGAAGTGATTGTTATCTTGAAAGTCTCCTCATTGGAGGATGTTTAAATGAAAATAAAAAGGAAAATTTGCAAATGCTATTAATCTGAAACAAAAATGCAAGAAATACACAGCAGGTCAGACACCATCTGTAAAAAGACCAGACTGGTTATGACCTTTTGGGTGTGTACCTGTCAAGGCATCATAACCAGTCTTATCTCATTACAGATACTGACTGAACTGTGTATTTCCTGAGTGTTGTATTGTAAGTGAATATAGTTCAGCTATTTAGTTTTGACTGATGGAGACACAGAAAAAAAAATACATTTGTCATGGGCCTGTTCAGGAAAAAAAAAAATTATTTCATTTCCATGCCGTAAGACTAAGTGGTACGGCTACTCTAATTGTAAAGCAATGTAACAATTACTTAACCTAGTTATCTCCTGTGGCATTGCCAACAGTGAGTCAGAAGATAAGAGTCCGTCACTAATGTGTAGCTGATGTCCTGGTGGAGTTGTTGACGTTGTTGTCTATTTGAACTGTATCCTGCCTGGTAGTATTGTCGTGTTAGTCATACACGATGGTGTTCTGTTGTCTCGTAATCTTGAATACCCTAACGTACTGTTAATTAGCAAGATTTTAAAATTATATAAATAATGGAAGATGTAATTTGGACAAAATAATAAATGAAAATTCAAGATTATGATTTTCTTAATCTTTTAAATAAAAATAAAATAATTAATATGCAATTGGGTTAATAATGGAAATTATTAAAATGTGAGATAGAAAAATATATAAATGATGAATAATCTAATGGAACAGGAAAATGCTAAAATAACCATTTTTTTAAATGAATTGGATGTGAACAGTATTTAATTTGTATTGAACTTTAAATGAATATACATATTTATGTAAATTGAAAATTTTAAATGATTGATATGATGTGGAGAGGTTATGAGGGAAAATTGATTCCTTAAGAAATGGTTAAAATAAGAAACTGACCAAAAAATTGTTAAGAGTTGAAGAGTTAAATGGGGAGAGGTTAAAGGGGCAGCAGGTAGAATTTTGGAGTTCTGTCCTCAGGAGCTACTGGAGAACAGATTTCAGAGTAAAAAAAAATTAAAAAGAGAGTAAAAAATTATCTACAACATATTAAAATGAAAAATAAAAATGTAGTGTTTAATAAAATAATGTAAAACTACTTTTAATATCCAGACAGGGAGGTTGAATTGCTTGCAGCATCCTAAGACTGGGAAGGCTTTGAGGCTGTGTAATGGTTGAGCTGTGGAGAATTGGAGCTTCTGAAGTTCCATTTAGTGGTAGATGTGCAATTGATGTTGTAACTGGAACCCCCCAACAGCTGATAACTGCTCACTTAATAAATCCTATTACGGTGCCACCGAGAGGCATGATAGGAAATGATGACTCCAAAAAAAGAAGTGTATCACGTATGTACAGCTTCTAACATGTTATATAGGTAGGTATAGATTGCAGTAGAAAATCTCAAAGTAAATGGCCTTTGTTGAATTCCAGTGACTTCTATTCAGTAGAGAAATCATGCAAACAAAGCGAAATACTGCGGATGCTGGAAATCTGAAATAAGAACAGAAAATGCTGGAAACGTTCAGCAGGTCAGGCAGCATCTGTGGAACGAGAAGCAGAGTTAACATTTCAGGTCAATGACCTTTCATCAGAGAAATCCTGCCTATTGGTTCGGCAAGTGAAATAGTAGGCGCTGTCCCCTAAATTTGTAACAAGGCCGAAGCCTCTTTGTTTCTGTCTGTGTTCATGAAGGAAACCTCAGATAGCCTTTCTACTTTTAGCATTGAATTTTTAGGGAAAGCTGATGAGATTCTAAGATAAACAGAAGTAACTGATAAAGAAGTGCTGGGCAGGCGGAAAGGCAGTGAAAGAAGCCAAAGACCTGGATCCTGATTCATTGCATCCTCGAGTAGCTGATGAAATTTGACGTGTTCTAACGGGCGCCTTTCGTGAATCCTTGGAAACTAGTATTATGATTGAGGATTGGAGAAAAGGATATGCTGTACCGATCACTTAAAAAAAAAATGACGAGATAACCCAGGGAGCTACAGACCAGTCGGTCTTACATTTATTGTAGGGAAAGTATTAGAAACCATCTAATGGATCTAAAAATGATCTATGTGTATAAATACAGAGCCCTGGTGACCTGCAACTTTGCTGTTGAAAGAAATTATAGAGGCGATAACAGAAGCTCTGGCCACAATCTTTTTTATCCTCCTTAAATCGACAAATTATGCCATGTGATTGGGATTCGGAGCCAGTTTGACTAAAGCTCCACATTTGAATATAGTATTGATTATTAAAATCATTATGATTTTATTCTTTGTCAGAAAAATTATCAGTTTGAGTAACAATTATGACTTGAAGTTCAAGCATGCAAATTTGATGCTTGCCCATCTACTTTGTGTTGCAGATGGGACAAACTAAGGTGTGGCATCTTCATTTTAAAACGAATCTCTGAACTTCTGCATTCTTAGATTGAGCTACTACCTTTCATTTTCAAGGTATTCAGCACTCAACTAAATTTCAACCATCAGAGCTTTTAAGTAAAACAACTTAAAAAAAAAAGTGAAGTTTTTCTTCTGATAGTTGTCCTTACAAAATTTAATTTTCATGTTTTATATTTACCTTTTGGTATAGAGAACTGAGGAATACCTTTTCTGGACTTTTTCCAGACCACTTACATTGGTTCTATAAAATGAATGGAAAGCAACATGCTGGACTTACTAAATCTGGCAATGTTATGCAAGTTGCACCAAAGTCTTTTAATTAATTTAGAGAGAAATTTCTCAATCTGATTTACTGATGCATATTTTTCTCATTTGGATTTAATGTGTCAGGTGCCCAAACCAGAATGAGTGGTAGAAAATACAGTGTAGAAGTAGAAAATAGACGTGCAGATTATGTGCAACTTCAAAATGCTGTTCTCATATTGGAGATAATGAAAAGTTCTAAAAATCATGTATGGTTGCATTTTGTATCTTTTCAAAGTCATGTATCCTAAAAATACAAGACAGTACATGGATCTCCAGAAGTAAAGCAAGTGTCAGTTTCTTTAATTCACTCTACTATGCAATGAAATTGCTAGAAAATGTCTAGGTTTATTTTTCTCTTGGATGGGTTGGGATAGGGGTGGTGGAGAGAGCAGCAAGAAACTTGAAAACTTAATACAGATTGGATGTTTTTCACAGGAATGATGTGGTGCTTTTTCAACAGCTTTCAGATAAACAGGATGCAGCTGGAGACAACTGTAAAACAAGAACAGAAATAAATTGAAATTGACCTGATATTTGCTGGGAGGACAAAGATTTGGAAAATTGGGATTTGGATACTGACAAGCAACAGAATTCCAATAGGCTGATGCAAACTAGTTCAGTGGTTTAGTTCAGCAAGTGATAGTTGACTTTGTTTTTTTGGACTTGTGCATGCAAAAGAGAGAGGTAACAACACTATCTGAAAGAGAATTCCACGGATAGAAGAGGCATATGAAGCTTCAGTGGTGGTATTCTTTGGGGACATTAATTAGGAAAGGATGTTGAGGCAGGTGCAGCAGCTCTTGTTTACCTTAAGTGCTTGTAGCTTCTGTGATTATAATCTTGGGACTGGCAGCTAGTCACATTTTTCCAGTGCTGTAGTGAATGGACTCTGACATAGAGTAAGCTAAGCTCAACTGATTTGTATGCCTTTGGGTTGTAATGACTGCCGAAATTACACTCTATAGCTTAGGGAACAGTTACAATGGCCCTGAAATTGGCCTCTCCGGCTTGCCGCGGGGGTAAGGATCGCGCGCGCTCTTACCTACCGCGCCTGCCGTTGTGTTTTGGGCCCACGGGAACTTCAGCTCCTGGTCCTGCTCCAAGAGCCGGCGCGCAGTGCTTGCGTGTCCCAGGGGCGTAGTTAGTGCGATGCGTCCCCTGGGATCATGTGGGCCATGGAGAGCCAATGGCAGCAGACCATCTTTCATTCATAGATTTGACAGGAGACCTGTCAAATCTGTGAAATGAAATCGGCCCCAAAAGAACAGCTAAACTTAAAATAAATTTTTGGAAAAAAAACCATCACATTTATAAAATAACTATAGTTAAATAAATTAATCACTTTAAACAAAAATTTAAATTTTTGAAAAAATTAAAATACTTTTTAAAAGTGATAAAAGTAAACTTACCTTTCTTTAAAGTATCTAAAAAAAGATAAACCTGTTGAAAAAATTTTAAATTATACTTAATTAACTACTTACCTTGTTGAAAACGGGTCTTGCGCCTCCTTTTTAATAGCGTAGTTTCTTCAATACTTAACCCTCCCGTAGAAACCTGAAAAAAAATCTAAGTTTGCTGTGCGCGCGCAGCCTCTACCGCACACGCGGTTCACCTAGGAACCGCCCCCTTCACCATACCGGAAGTTCCGGTTTCCCGCGCATGCGCAGTGCATGCAGGAAACCGGCACTTCGGGACGCATTACGGGTGAGTACGGACTGTGTACTCACCCGGGAAGGGCCGAAGTTTTGGCCAAATATTCCTTCACTGGGTAGATATATGTTTCAAGAATATTGAAATTGCTGGAAGAGACAGTAGGATTGAGATTTTTGATGATTTCCACTCTTCAGACTGCTTTTCCAGCCATTTTTGCCACCTTGCTGCAGTGTAAATCATGTGATTACGGGACCAAGAAACTGATTGCTTATAGCTGAAAAAATGTTTACATCCCTTGTAGAGATTGGTGGGGAACATCACAATTCAATTTTCTGGTCAGAATTTCTGACTTGCTCATCAGTGCTAAAAGCAACAAGCTATTTGTTCTTATGCCAGTCTGTGTCTGGTTATAGTGATTTTCTTTTCAGGTGTGGAGTAAACCAATCTGTATTGGAGAGGTATCAGCAACCAAGAATATAATGAAATACACAATATCACTGAAAAAGATGAGAAACGAAGGGCATAAGTTCTCATTTCTGAGTGACTCCGGCATGCATGTTGGGATAAGTACAATGCTCATTTATTGTGATCGACTGTTTGCATCCTTGTGAGGAAGTCAATGTATCTGGTTCAAAATCAAATTCAAAATCTCACCAAATATGCCACAAGAGACCAGTTTTTCAGTGAGGTGTGATGGCTACGTTATTGAAGGCCTGCAGGAATGTTGAACATGACTGTTCTAACTTAGAGCTAAGTATTGAGACTGTTGTTCCATTTCTGAGCCATAAAATTAAGAACATCAGAAGGTGATCAGTTTGCTCTGAAGCTAATTTGGAAACCAGTTAGGTTCCTGTGATTGAGATGTTGCAAAATCTTTCCATTCATCATATGATTTCGAAGAGTTTTGACACTATACAGTCAGTAAGTACACCAGTCTGTAGTTATCAGGGTCTGAGTTTGAGTCATTTTGAGGATAAACAGATTGCTGCTTTCTACTCTGGGATCAGCACCATTTGGGAGGGACAGTTACATTTAATGAGCTGAGGAGCAGCCTTGGATAGAGCCTTGTCAAGCGGAGTGCTTATGTCACGTATGAGGCGGGTAGCTTTTCTGGGAATAAACCTTTGAATGAGAGGTTTAACTTTCTTTTACCTATGAGAAGTCGCACAACACCAGGTTATAGTCCAACAGTTTTATTTGAAATCACAAGCTTTCGGAGCTGCTGCTCCTTCGTCAGGCGAAGTAAAGAAATACAGAATCGACAAAGCATATATAGATAGAGAACAATGCATGTGTAACTTACAATGGCAGACGACTATATTTAAATCATCCTGACTGTTTATCTGCCGAGGTGTGACAAAAGGCAATCAGGTCAGCCAGGAAGATACCACATCAAAGACATAGCAAGATACAACTGAGACAATGAGGTGGAGTTACAGGGGGTCTAACGTGTCAAAAGCTGGAACACTACAGACAGCTACCCGCAGACCCGACCAAAGAACGATAAACTTTAAAATTTTTACTTTTTTACTGGGAATTACATCTGTGAACAAGCCAACGACGACTCGAGTCTGGATCGCGTCATGTATCGTGACATAAACCCAAGATCCCGGTTGAGGCCGTCCTCATGAGTGCGGAACTTGGCTATCAGTTTCTGCTCGATGATTTTGCGTTGTCGTGTGTTTCTAAGGCCGCCTTGGAGAACGCTTACCAGCAGATCCGAGGCTGTATGTCCTTGACTGCTGAAGTGTTCCCCGACTGGGAGGGAACACTCCTGCCTGGTGATTGTTGCGCGGTGTCCGTTCATACGTTGTCTCAGTGTCTGCATGGTCTCGCCGATGTACCATGCCGCGATGCATTCTTTCCTGCAACGTATGAGGTAGACAACGTTGGCCGAGTCACATGAGTATGTACCATGTACCTGGTGGGTAGTGTCCTCACGTGTGATGATGGTATCTGTGTTGATGATCTGGCATGTCTTGCAGAGGTTGCCGTTTCTTATACCTGACTTTGATTCGGCTGATTACGTTCCTACTGTCAAAAGGATTACTCATGCATAACCTTGAATTTCAGATGGGAATTGAAGAAATATGCCTTATCTAAAGCAGTGTGTCACTTGAGGATGGAGTTGGATCTGTTTTGGGAATTGATTTGTCTATCTTTCACCAGCCCTTGTGGTCTACCAAAGAACCATGGAGTTTGGAGTTGATCTTGGATATGCACCTCCTGCAAGCTGTTGTATCTGTTTTTCACATTGGCATGTTAGATGGAGATGCACTTCACAGTCCTGTTTGCCCAATCTTTCTAATCAAACAAAACCTTTCTGTGCATTGATTAATGATTCAGCATATCTTTCATTAAACTGTACCTGTGAACCAATGCTTATATTAAGCTACTTGGATAGAAGGTGGCACTCAGCAGCATGAAATCTGCTTGGGTTGAGCCCAAACAACGTTGGATCTTTTGATTTGTGGACGAAATTTCAGTCCAATGTAGCAACTTCCTTCTTGAGACTGTTCTAAATCAATGGAGTTGGTGAACAGATCTGTAAAGTGATAATTTGTTGAGTGCATAAAGGTGATTTGTGGAGTTAAAGCTCTCTGCCTCTTCTTCTCCTTTTAGACCTTCATTAAAACCTATCTCTTAGACAAATCTTTTAATCACCTCTCTTAATATTTCCTCCTTTGGTTTGGTGTCAATTTTTATCTGATTACGCTTTTAGCCACTGATTCCATCCTCCTCCCTGGCCATTGTCTGAGGCTGAACCAGACTGTTCGCACCCTGGCGCCCCATTTGAGTCTGAACTGAACTTCCGACCCCATAAGCTCTCCATCACCAAGACCACCTACTTCCACCTCCATAATATTGCTTGTCTCTGCCCCGCCTCAGCCCATCTATGACTGAAACCCTCACCCATGCTTTTGTTACATGGACTATTCCAAATGCACTCCTGGCCGGCCTCCTATCTTCCACCCTCTGTATACTTAAGCTCATCTGCCCGTACCCTAACTCGCACCAAGTCCCGTTCACCCCTCACTCCTGTGCTCGCTGACCTACATTGGCTCCCAGTCCAGCAACACCTCAAATTTAAAATTCACATCCTTGTGTTCAAATTCCTCCATGGCCTCGCCTTTCCCTACCTCTGTAACCTCCCCCAGCCCTACAACCCTTCAAGAACTCTGCATTCCTTCAATTCAGGCTTCTTGAGACCCCGATTTCTTTCACCCCCACCATTGACAGCCGCATCTTCAGCTGCCTAGGCCGTAAGTTCTGGAATTCCCTCCCTAAACCTCTCCACCTCTTCTCCTTTAAGACGCTTCTTAAAATCTACCTCTGTGACCAAGCTTTTGGTCACCTGTCCCAATAGCTCCTTATGTGGCTTGGTGTCAAATTTTGTCTGATAATGCTCCTGTAAAATGCCGTGGGAGATTTTACTGTGTTAAAAGCGCTATAGTTGTTAAAAGGTGTTATATAATTGCAAGTTATTGTGGAGTTTGCTAGTGCTATAAGTAATTGGAATGTAGAAGACCTCTGCAAGATCCTAGAATTTATATTTGGCTGGTAAAATGCTGCAGAATTAGTGAGGGATAATAAGTGACACAAAGGCTACAAATTTTGGTAAATGTAAAAAATATTTGTGATTCAGTGGCTAATTTTAACAAGTCACAGCCACTCTTATGTCAGATCAGATGGACTTCTTATTTCATTACATTATACAGGAAACTCTCTTTTAACCGGCACCCAAATAACCGGAAATCTCTCTTAACCGGCAAAATTCTTGAGTAGGTAACCGGGGTTTTCCTTTATCTCTCCTTTAAAAATAACTTAAAAAAAAACCCCGAGGCGTTTGCCTTGTATCGGAGCATGTAGATTGGGAGGGGAATGTGCAGCCCGGGTAGGCAGTGGACACGGCAGATGGTCAGCTGGCGGTCCCCGGGGAGACGGAGCTCCGAATGCAGGCGCATGTCAGTGTGTACGGGGCTCTCGTACGTTGGGAGATATAACTCTCCATTATCCGGACTTTTTGATTAACTGGCACCACGCCGGTCCCGTCGGTGCCGGTTAATAAAGAGTTTCCTGTAATTCTTCATCATTAAACTCAAAGTACTTTCTTGCTCTGAAATTTACCAGATGTGTTTGCAAGTCTCTGTTGTGTATCTAAAGTACATACTTTTAGTTAATATTTATTATAATTTCTTTGAAGGAAACATGGAAGTTGGAGTGCATATTGCAGATGTGAGTTACTTCGTTCATGAAGGGACAGCTCTTAATGAGATTGCCAGCAAGAGGGCAACCAGTGTCTATCTGATTCAGAAGGTAAGGAATGGGAAGCTGAACATATGCTGTCCAGTATACACAAATAGTTAAAGATTATATAAAACAGGCTTCATAATTAGGAATGCATTATAACAAAATGAAAGTTAAATTAGTCCTTTACAAGAACCCTACAGAATGATTTTACCTACACTGATGAACTTGGATATGATCTGTCATTTAACATTTCAGCATGCACTCTTTCACTGTGAATGACTCAGCTCAATAAACAGAACTTACATACAGCCTACACAGCTTGGATAAAAATATAAGTCATTAAAATGTTGTATTATAACCAAGATTGAAGTGTACATGAGATGTTGAGCGTTTACTGCATAAAAATGTTTACAATACCATGTGTGAAATTGTACTGGGTTAAAAATGATTGAAGTTAAATTCTACTGTTGTCTACAAAGTATTACAAAGTATTTAAAGCACAGTAACAGTCCATTCGGCCCAACAGGTCCATGTCGGTGTTTATGCTCCACACAAGCCTCCTCCCACCCTTCTTCATCTAATCCCACCAACATATCCTTCTATTCCTTTCTCACTCGTGCTTATCTAGCTTCCCCTTGAATGCATCTATGTTATTTGCCTCAACTACTCCATGTGGTAGAGTAAGTTTCACATTCTAACCACCCTCTGGGTAAAGAGGTTTCTCCTGAATTCCCGATTGGATTTATTGGTGATTATCTTGTATTTATGGCCCCTCGTTCTGGTCTCGCTCACAAGTAGAAACATCTTCTCTACATCTACCCTAT
Source organism: Squalus acanthias (assembly GCA_030390025.1). Taxonomy (NCBI): domain Eukaryota; kingdom Metazoa; phylum Chordata; class Chondrichthyes; order Squaliformes; family Squalidae; genus Squalus; species Squalus acanthias. The sequence goes on from CM059429.1 coordinate 35,856,013, forward strand.
CAAACCCTTTCATAATCTTAAAGACCTCTATCAGGTCACTCCTCATCTTCCCCAGCCTGTTCAATCTTTCCTGATAGGTATAACCTTTCAGTTCTGGTAACATTCTAGTAAATCTTTTTTGCACCTTCTCCAGTGCCTCTATATCCTTTTTATAATATGGAGACCAGAACTGTTCACAGTACTCCAAGTGTGGTCTAACCAAGGTTCTATACAAGTTTAACCTAACTTCTCTGCTTCTCAATCCTATCCCTCTAGAAATGAACCCAGTGCTTTGTTTGCTTTTTTATGGCCTTATTAACCTGCGTCACTACTATTAGTGATCTGTGTATCTGTACCCCCAGATCCTTCTATTCCTCTACTCCATTTATCCACTTACTTTCCAAGGAGTATGTGGCCTCCTTATTCTTCCTACCAAAATGTATTACCTCACACTTATCTTTATTGAAGTTAATTTGCCAATTACACGGCCATTCTGCAAGTTTATTAATGTCTTCCTGTATTTTGTCGCAGTCCTCCTCTGTATTAACTACACCCCCCAATTTGGTGTCATCCGCAAATTTTGAAATTGTACTTCCAATTCCCGAGTCCAAATTGTTTATGTAAATAGTGAACAGCAGTGGTCCCACCACCGATCCTTGTGGAACACCACTTTCCACTATTTGCCAATCTGAGTAACTACCTTTAACCCCTACTCTGTGTTTTCTGTTTGGTAGCCAGCTTTCTATCCATTCTGCTACTTGTCCCCTGACTCCACATGTTCTGACCATAGTCATGAGTCTACTGTGCAGTAGCTTATCATAGGGTTTTTGGACATCCAAATATATTGCGTCTACTGCATTACCCGTATCTACCCTTTCTGTTACTTCTTCAAATAATTCAATAAGGTTGGTCAAGTATGACCTTCCCTTTTGGAAACCGTGCTGACTATTTTTATTCTATTTTTAATCTCTAGATGTTTTTCTATTACATCTTTGATTAAGGATTCCATTATCTTTCCTACCATTGACATTAAGCTAATTGGTCTATAGTGGACCTGTTCTATCTTTTTTTAATATATGTATAGGAATCACGTTAGCTGTCTGCCAGTCCTCCGGCACCATGTCCTGATAGTTTATTGTGTGTATCCCTAATGGTCCTATCCATATCCTGATTTTTCTTTTGTTATTTATGTGTCTGTAGAATACTTTACGATTTCTTTTTATATTCCTTGATAATTTAATTTTGTAGTTTCTCTTTGCCTTCCCAATTGTTTTTTTTTGACTTCTTTCCTAACCTTTTCGTTTTTCCTTTTGTTATCCTCTCCTTTGCTGTCTATGTACTTAGTGTATGCCTTTTTCTTTAATTTTAATTTTGCCTTTATTTCATTATTCATCTATGGCATGTCATTACTGGCTAGTTTGTTCTTGCTTTTTAGTGGGATATATTTCTCCTGAACTCTCTTGATCACCATTTTAAATGTTTCCCATTGCTGTTCTATTTCTTTGTTTGTCAGTACATTTTTCCAGTTTATTTTCCCTAGTTCCATTCTCATCCCCTTAAAATCAGCTTTTTTTCCAATTTGTTACTTTGGTCTTTGTCTTACTTATGTCCTTCTCAGTCTTTATCTTAAACCTTATTATGTTGTGATCGTATTGCCTAGATGTTCCCCTACACTTAATTCTCTTATCTGTTCTGGTTCATTTCCCAGTCTAAACCAAATTAATGGGTGGAATTCATGCCTTGTTTAAAGTGAGGTGGCTCCTGATTTAGAAAAAAAATTGATTGCATTTAAAATAAAACAAAATATAGTTGTGCTTTGAGTTCAATTTAAAAGAAATTGCAATGAAGAAGTGTAATTTCACTGTTGACACACACTTATAAAGTAGCAGCAATTGGGAACCTAGGGCAGTGAACTTTGTAAATATATGAGGAGCGGATCATTGAGCATGTTTCACCTTGAAATTGTTTCATGCCTTAAATATTTATTGGAAAAGGCTGAAGTTTTAATTAGTAGAACATTTGAATAAGTTTTCCAGTAGATAAATAGGTTATCCAAATGACCTATTCCAGTTAACAGTTCAGTGAATTAGAAACTGATTACTACAGAGAATTGAGTTTATAGCAGTGACAGAAATGCTCTTTGGTGGAATTCATTGCAAAAATATGTATTAAAAAAATCACTGGTAGAGCCTATAAAGACGTACTTAATTTAGATTCAAATCACTTATTTTGCAGAATTTACATTCTCTGATCAGATTAGAGTTTGATGCTTCTGTTAGTTATAAATGAGACAATTTTGAGAATTGCCGAAATTCAGTGTGACTACCAATGCTGTTGAACATTTTTTGTTTGAAAAGCCAACAAAATGTACTATCATTTTCATTCCATTTAATTGACAATCTGATATTTTTTAATAAAATTGTGTCCTCGGCGGTACTTTTAAGGGAACTCGATTGTTTAGCTGTCCATGAGTCAGGACCAGTTTTACTAATTTTCCTCAGGGAGGTTTACAACAGGTGCTACCTCCATAAAGATATGAAAAAACTATTAAGCCACAATAATCATATTGTCTCCATCTAGAAAGATCCCTTTTCCAGTAAGTTTCTAGATCTCTGGAGGTTCTATAGTATATAGTTTGGCAGGAATTACTCCTTTCACTATCTGCTGTCGCTCTTCCATTACAACATCACCACAGTATACCACGTCCAGGCATGTGGTATATTCAATAGAGTAACAAGTTGAGACAGAGTTTGGTAAATGGGACAGAGCTTGTAATTGGAGGCTGTGAAATAGTTTTAATATTTTGACATAAAATGAGATGAAGAAAATGAGAAAGATTTGTAGGTGGTTAGTCGCAGGAGAATCTGTAGTACCCGAGAGGTAATGAGGGATACAGGAAATGGAAGTTGTTTTCACTTTATTTCCCTTGGTAACGGAAGCAAATATGGACCTCTAGCTCATGACTCAGGACATTTTTTCCCATAGAAAAGCAAAAAATATACAAGCTCCCCTAATGCGACCAAACACCCAGTGTAACTGGTAGGAAACATATCTAGAAATGAGATCGTATAAAATAGCATTTGTGATGCATGTGCATATTTGTTAATAAACCTTTGCAATAATGCTCTCAACCTTAACCATTGTGACTCCAACTCGATTACAGCAAGATCATATAAATTTATTTAAATGGTTACAATCATTTTCTAGAAAATAGGGAGAAAGAATGAGAGAGCGTCAAGAGATAAAAAGATTTAGAGGTGACAATGAGCAAAAGTATGAGAGCCCTACAGCAAGAAAGAAAAAGTGGCAGACAAAGACAGAGTGGGAGGTGAGCAATGGGACAGTTTCAGGAACTGATAGACAATTTGTTTTGCTTTTTCAGAGATTGACTAGTACCTACAAATAATTTTGTGCTATTAAGTGTAGTAATACATTTGACAGAAATGAATGTGAGGTTTTATCTTGTGTAAGATCCTTTATTATTTTAAATTTGTCTCCACTTTCTCTTGCGTTGGTTATGTTTTACTACAGGTTATCCCAATGCTTCCAAGGCTTCTCTGTGAAGAACTCTGCAGCTTGAATCCAATGCAGGACAGGCTAGCCTTTTCTGTCATTTGGAAGTTGACTCCTCAAGGAAAGGTACAAATTTTATCAATTTTTTAAATCAATGCAAAAGGGGCCTGGGGTCTGACAGTGTTAGGATGGTGCTCTGGGTCTTGCAGTACTTTGAAGGGAGAGCTCTCACGGTCTGTGGGCACTGGGAGATGGTTCTTTTCTTCATTCAAAACTTAATTTTCTAATAATCATTATTGCAGCTTGTTGCTGATGATGATTAGAGCAGTAGTATCCTTTATTGAGAAACTGTGTGCAAAAAGGTTTAAAAAACATGCAGCTTCCCATTTGGGGCAATTGTTTGAACAGTGCTGTTTGCATGCTGATATTTTCTTCCTTTCGACTGTTTTCAATATCGGCATTTTTCTGCTTTAAACATGATTTCTTGAAACACAAGACAAGCAAATCCAACTTAAAGTAGTTTTATTCAGATACTCAATACATGTAGAGATGTCCTATCACCATGGTTGCTTTACTTTGGACACGTTGCAAGTGATCTGACTGTAAAGCAACAACTCTGAAATCTGAACTGTGTTATACATGAGGAAACTTAAAAATGTGACTGCATTTTCTCTCATCTCAGGTTGTACATGGCTAAAGAAGGCAACACAGCTTCTTATGTAGATGATTTTGTCATACAGATCTTTGCTAATGTGCTTCAAGATGTCACTCAAATATTTCTTGGAATCCAGCATGGTCACCTTCAGTGAAAGCTCTTGAAACATTCTTGAAACAGCTGTTTTCTGTTGCCATCTTGAACCAATTTACAGGCCTTATTACCTTATTGCTGCTATCATTGAAATGCAGTAGTAAGCTGATCAAGGTTGCAGAGATGTGTTCCATAAATATAGCGTTCAGTTGCATATTTACAAATCTGCTCATCTTCCCAACTACGTTAAATGTTGCAGCTCTCATTTTGCCACGTTCATTTTTGAAGAAAGGATCAATTGCAAGTGCTGCATTGATCAGAATGGTATTTGCATAACTCTTGCAGCTGACCTGGGATCTTAAAAATGCTTGACATTGCCTCAAACACTAAGATTGTTGGGTTTAGGCTTCTCATTTATAGAAATCATTGCAAACAGTAAATTTGACTATTTTTGTACATTGTGAGAAGCTACAATTGCAGCATTTCCCAAACCTTTTATAGACAGCCACTGGACAATAAGAGAAGCAAGTTATCCAAAAGAGTATTTGTAACGAGTAATTCTGACACCGCTGAGTGATTTAAAAGCTTGACAAAGAAAGCAGCTTTGTGATTCTCTGGATTTTTAAGTATGTTAACAAGGACAGGAACATAGGAACAGGAGTATGCCATTCAGCCCCTCGAGTGTATTCCACCATTCAGTTAGATCATGCATGACCTGTACCTCAACCCCATTTACCTGCTTTTGACCCATAGCCCTTAATAACCATACCTAACAAAATTCTATCTCGGTCTTGAAAGCTTCAACTGATGCAGCATCCACAGCCTTTTGGGGGAAGAGAGTTCCAGATTTCTACTACTCTTTATGTGAAGAAATGCTTCTTGATTTCACTCCTGAATGGCTTGGCTCTAATTTTATGCCCTCTTGTTCTGACTGCCCCATCAGAGGAAATAGATTCTTTTTATCTACCCTATTGAATCCTTAAACAGCTCAATTAGATCACCCCTCAATCTTCTCTACTCAAGGGAATACAAGCCACGTTTATGCAACCTGTTCTCATCATTTAACCCAACAAGGCCCGGTATCATTCTGGTGAATTTGCGCTGCATCCCCTCCAATATATCCTTCCTGAGGTGCGGTGCCCAGAACTGGACGTAGTATTCCAAGTGGCTCTATACAACTGAAATATAATTTCCTCCCCTTTGTATCCAGTCCCCTTGAGATAAAGGCCAACATTCCATTAGCTTTTTTGCTTTCTTTTTGTACCTGTCTACCAACTTTTAGTGATTTGTGTAAATGGACACCCAAATCTTTTTGCTCCTCCACAGTTTCTAGTTTCTCAACATTTAGAAAATACCCTGATTTGTCTTTCTTGGATCCAAAGTGGATGACTTCACACTTGCCCACATTGAACTCCATTTGCCACAGTTTTGCCCACTTACTTAATCTGTCTATATCCCTTTGTAACTTTCTGCTCCCACTGCACTACTTACTGCGCCTCCCAGCTTAGTGTCATCTGCAAACTTGGATAAACAACTCTCAATTCCTTCATCCAAGTCACTGATAAATATGGTGAAAAGCTGAGGCCCCGGTATAGATCCCTGGGAACATCACTTGCCACATCCTGACAATTAGAGTACGTACCCTTCATCCCTACTCTGTCTCCTACCTCCCAACCAATTTCCAACCCATGTCGCGAGGTTGTCTCCAATTCCGTACGCCTTCATTTTTGCTAATAATCTCTTGTGCAGAACCTTATCAAACACCTTCTAGAAGGTCATATAGATAACATCCATAGACACTCCCTTATCCACCATGTTAGTGACCTCTTCAGATAATTCAACTAGCTTATTCAGATATGACTTACCCTTCACAAATCCATGCTGGCTCTCTCTGATCAGCTCAAATTTGTCCAAGTGCTCAGTCACTCTGTCCCCAATGACGGATTCTAGTGACTTCCCCACAACTGACATTAGATTGATAGGTCTGTAGTTACCTGGTTACTCTCTCCCACCCTTCCTAAATAGTGCAGAGACATTAGCAATTTTCCAATCCTACGGCACAATTCCTGAATCAAGAGAGATTTGGAAGATTATTACTAATGCATCTGCCATTTCCTCACCTACTTCTTTTAATACCCTGGAGTGGAAACCATCAGGTCCTGGAGATTTGTCTTTCTTCAGTCTCATTACCATTATTTTCGCTATTACCATTTTTTTACATATTAAATCCAATAAATTCCTCCCCTTGATTTATTTTTAGTTTTCCTTGTACCACTGGTATTTTTTCTCTTGCTCTACTGTGAAAACTGATACAAAACACTCCTTTAAATAAGTCTGCCATTTTCTTATTGTCAATTACAGTATCACTTGCGTCTATCTTTAATCTCCCTTAGCCACTCTCTTTTTCTTAATATATTGATTGAAGCTATTACTGTTAGCCTTAATATTTCTTGCAAAAATTTTTCGTATTCCTTTTTGCAGCTCTTAATAATTTCTTTGTATCCCTTTGTTGCATTTTATAGCTCTCCCAGCCCACTGGATTTTGATTTTTCTTTGCATTTGTATAAAGCTCTTCTTTGAGCTTTTCACTATATCTTCGCTTCACATGGTCAACCAGTGAGCGTTTGCCTTTTAGGGTATGTACTGGTCTTGTATTACTTCTTTGAATAGCTCCCACTGTAGGTTACACATTAACAATTCACCTTGGTTTAGGTCAGTCACACCCTCCTCTTCCTATGCCTGTATCTCTCTATGTGGTGTTACTGTGTTCTGGAGTAAACTGTCCAAATATTCCTTCCCTCTTCATCTCTAGTGCTAACTGAATCATCTTTAATGTCAAATTAGTTCCTTCTGCTGCTCAGTTTTGTAAATTTATCCTATTCGGTCTATATACTTATTTAAGCTATTTTTATCCTATTCGGTTTATTTTCTTATTTAAAGTTAATAGTTTGGTTTTTACCCTTGCCTCTTGTGTATTATTAAGTTAATTAGCTCCATAATCAACTATTTTGTTAAAATTAGAGTGTGGATAATAAACACTGAGCTTAAACTCCACTGCTCATTCCTCTGCGTTGACTATGATGTCACCTTTTCAAATTTTACCCTCCGTTTATTTGACCTCTCCAGTGCCGCTCTCTTAAATCAGATTCTCCCACTGTCTCATTGCTCAACAATGCTGATTTAGATGAGGGTCAACACACATTGTCATTGTGATTGCCAGCAGTATAGCACCTTCATGGTGTTTTCCTGAACTTCCTAGACTCTTGATCAGATCTCAGCCTCCCTTTTCGTGTATGTTTGTATCAACACACTTTTCCCTGTGTCAGGATGGCTTGAAGTATCTCAGCAGAGACATTTTAACTATGAATGTTGTTAGAATTCCAAAGGGTAGGAAAAACTTCAGCCTGCCTCAAAAACATAAGAAAATCCCTTGCGAACCAGACCTGAACACTGGAGAGCTGAGATGAATCAGAAGGATGCCGAATATTTATCATTGTTTGAGTCAGAGTTACATACGATTTTATGAAGAGCACAGATAACAACTTAAGGCTTCTGTGTTGCTGGATTTGTCATTTTATTGACAGATTATTTGCTATCATCATACAGTAACTTTGTTATCTAGTAAATAGTTAATGGAGATTGTGGTTGGTGTATGAGTCTGCAGTACTAATTTCCATATATCATTAATGTACTTGCTAACTGGAATAGGGTCTCTGAGGAGATGAGGTAAAATGGCTTGCACATTCTGTAAAGCTAGAAAGGAGATAGAATGAGTCAGTGCATGTGTTATCTCCTGCTGAGTAATTGACCGTGTTTAATTGGAATATAGTTTCATTATTCCAGGGACAGCTTCAAGGCTAGCTCCATATTTTCTACTGATGGCATTCACAATAATAGAAGCCATGCAGTAATTGTTGCATTGCTTGTCTGTATGTCCTTTAAAAATTGTAATGAGTAGTGTTCAGCTTGTCATGAGCCATTTTAACATTTTATCAGTGCATGCTCAAAAGAGGAATTGACTGGAAATAAAGTAGTATGTACAACCTTTCAATAGCAGTCCGTGCCCACATGCAGCAAGACCTGGACAACTTTCAGGCTTGGGCTGATAAGTGGCAAATAACATTCATGCCACACAAGTACCAGGCAGTGATCATCTCCAACAAGCTTCTTCAACAGCACCTCCCAAACCCACGACCTCCACCACCTAGGACAAGGGTAGCAGGCGCATGGGAACACCAGCACCTCCAAGTTCCCCTCCAAGTCACACACCATCCTCACTTGGAAATATATCGCCGTTCCTTCATCGTCGGAGGGTCAAAATCCTGGAAAACTCCACCTAAAAGCACTGTGGGAGTACCTTCACCACACGGACTGCAGTGTTTCAAGGAGGCGGCTCACCACCACCTTCTCGAGGGCAATTATGGATGGGCAATAAATGCTGGCCTTGCCAGCAACACCCACATCCCATGAATAAATAATAATAAAAAAGCTGCCTCCCTTACAACAAGTGTTGGAACTGTATCTATGCACCATGCAACTGATAATAGCTGCCAAGTTATGCAAACATACGAACAATGACAGACAGGAAAAAACCCTCTGGTCCATCCAGTCTGTCCCACACAATTGTGATATCTTGTGCATCGTAATATACCCCACTTGAAACCATGTGATCTTCCGGGGAGGCGAAAAACCAGAGTAAAAACCCAGGCCAATTTGGGGGAAAAAATTCTGGGAAATTCATCTCCGACTCCCAATGGTGATCAAAACTAGTCCAGGAGATCACTCTGACCATGTGGTACAGTATTTACCTTTTGTACAAGCTGATCTCCACCCCAGCCAAAAACAGGTCCAGCTCTCGCTTGAAGGAATTCAGCGAATTGACATCCACCACATGAGCCGGCAGCCTGTTCCAGAGGTCCACTGTTCTCTGGGGAAAAAAACCAACTCCTGACATTTAACGTAGATCTGGCCTTATACAATTGAAAATTATGACCCCTGGTCCTCTCTAACCTATTTATTGGAACAAACTGTCTACTTAAATACAATCTATTCCCTTCATCATCATATAAACCTCGATCAAATCACCCTAAGTCTACGCTTATCTAAAGTGTAGAGTCCCAGCTCTTTTAGCCTATCTTGATAACTAATATGCTTTAAACTTGGAATTAATCTAGTGGCCATCCTCCGCACCCTTTTCAAAGCCTCAATATCACCCACCATGTGAGGAGACCAGAACTGGATACAGTAGTCTCTTCTGGGATGGAAATTTATTGTTAGTCATTTTCTGTTCCATGTAAAACATCAGCAACTGTAAAGTAGTCTCCATTGCTTTTTCTTGTTCATTGTCCTTTGTGAATTGTATCCAAATCTCCATGTTCTTAAAGATGGACTGAAGTTCATCAGATAACAACTCCAAAAGTATGAATTCCTTCAGTTGGTTCTGCTGAGAGGCTATTAGTTCATTCTAAAGCATATGTCTCTCTGCCATGTCCATGTTTGTGCTTTCATTGGCACTGCTGAACTCCAAATTTGACAAGCTGAGAACACTATTCAGCCACGTATCATTTAATAGAGGCTCTGGTTTCATGAGAGATGTACAGGCATCCATGGCAGACTTTCAAATGGAAGTCTCATTGTGTCTGTTGGCTCAACCTTGATGAGTTCCTGTATATACGTCAGCAATTCAGCCTTTCTGGTTAAATTGTAGCTGGGCTGTTCTTCCTTGGATTGGATAGCTCTGGGAAACAAGGCTACATACATTATCAAACTTAACTTTGTCAAGTCCTTGAGCTCAACCTTCATGAAATCTTTGCACAGTATCTTTAAATCGTGGCCTGTAACCACATCTGCTGTTACACGACAGGACCCCTGTTTTCTTTGTCGTTCTCAGCAGGCAGGAGACACTGTCAGATAATAAATTCCACCATTTCCTTTCCTGCCTCTAGCTCCAGGTAACTGAGACTGTCCATAATATATATTGCCTGGACAAATATTCTTTTCATTTTCTTATAATTATTAGCTGGGACTGGTCGTTTCATACTGTTCAAAATCTGATTCGCCTCAGCACAAAGGAATGGTGTTAATGAGATGCTGCAGCATAGCCAGTATTTCCAGGTGAATTTGATCATTGTTGATTGCCAGCTGCAGTAGAAGGAACCCTATTATCTGGTTTATTAAGGCTAGAGTTAGAACTTTGAGGCAGCAAAGGATTTCTTTTTGATGCTTCACAGTAAATGGGTTGGTCCATTGTAGTACAATCTGATTAAGTAAAATATAGCATATTCTCCGGTTGTATCACTAGCACTTAATGGCCCTGAATTTGCGGTCGGAGGCTTCCCACGGGGAAATGCCTCCGATCCGCAAATAAAATGCCCATGTACCTGGGGCCTCGGGAACCACGGAGACTCGCGGTCCTGGGGCTCCCCGGGTACCCCGCAGGTAGAGGCCCTCGTATCCCAGGGGCGCAGGCAGTTCGCGAGCGCCCCTGGGGTCACACGGGCCGGACCAATGAATGACCAAAGGGAATCCCCATTCAAGAATGAATGGGAATACCCAAAAAAATACGCCTAGACATCAAATAAATTAAAAAAAACACATTTAAAATTAATTAAAATGGCATTTAATAAACAAAAATGTAGTTTTTTGACAAATAAATTTACATGTTTCAAATGGGCTAAAAATAAACTTACCTTATTTAACAAGTTCTGAAATGAATAAATTATTGATAACATTTTATTTTTCTGTTTTTTAAAACTCTTACACTGGTAAAAGCAGGCCTTATGGATCAGTCTAAGTGGAAATTGTCATAATCTTTAATAAAGCAGATCAGTGTACCAGCAGCAACTTGATGTGTTTGACAAGATAACTGCGACAGAATTCCTTCTGGATTGTTCATGCAGGGACTGAGACATCCTCAGACTAATATGTTCACTATTATTGAAAGGCAGGTCCGTAATTGTACCAACAAAGTTTCCACTTTGCGAGTCACCATTTTACGTAAATCACACACTCAGGAATCTAAGGTATCCAAGCTCCTCAATTCAAGATTTCATTACGCATACGATTACTCAAATCCCTTTTCTTCTTTGTATTACTTTGACTATAATTTCAATCTTTTTTGTCTATAATTTCAATGTCTTTGATTCTTGCAGCAGCAGATAACGAGATAATTTGAACCTATTGGTGTGGATCTTGTGGTCAAAATAATGTTGAGGGTAACAGCGCTCACCGTTGTTAATGTATAAATTGAATAGTTAAATGCGTAAATCAGGAAGTTGCTGTCCAAGATCCCCTGCTCCTCCAGAAGCTGCGCAAAAATTGTATCTCACCGAGAGACTCACTGTTCAAATACATTGAATGGCATGAAGTTGCTGTACTTACCTGATATAAAAAGAAAGACTTGCATTTAAATAGCACCTTTCACGACCACCGGACGTCCCAAAGCGCTTTACAGCCAATGAAATACTTTTGAAGTGTAGTCACTGTTGTAATGTAGGAAATGCGGCAGCCAATTTGCGCACACCAAGCTACCACAAACAGCAATGTGATTATGACCAGATAATCTGTTTTAGTGATGTTGATTGATTGAGGGATAAATATTGGCCGGGATAACTCCCCTGCTCTTCTTTGAAATAGTGTCGTGGGATCTTTTATGACCACCCGAGAGAGCAGACGGGGCCTCGGTTTAACGTCTCATCCAAAAGACGGCACCTCCAACAGTGCAGCACTCCCTCAGTATTACACTGGAGTGTCAGCCTAGATTTTTGTGCTCAAGTCTCTGGAGTGTGACTTGAACCCACAATCTTTTGACTCAAAGGCGAGGGTGCTGCCAACTTGAGCCACAGCTGACACTATATACGAACTTGTCCATTAGTGTAAGTACCCTTTTAACAACAACTTGCATTTATATAGCACCTTTAATGTAGCAAAACGTCCCAAGGCACTTCATCGGAGCATTATCAAACAGGATTTTGACACCGAGCCACATAAGGAGATATTAGGGCAGACAAGTTAGGTTTTAAGGACGTCTTAAGAACATAAGAACTTAAGAAATAGAAGCAGGAGTAGGCCATTCAGTCCCTCAAGCCTGCTCCACCATTCAATAAGATCATTAATGACTTGGATGAAGGGACTGAGTGTAATGTAGCCAAGTTTGCAGATGATACAAAGATGGGTGGGAAAGCAAGTTGTGCAGAGGACTCAAAGAATCTGCAAAGGGATATAGACAGGTTAAGTGAGTGGGCAAACATTTGGCAGATGGAGTATAATGTGGGAAAGTGTGAGGTTATCCACTTTGGCAGGAAAAATAAAAAAGCAAATTATTATTTAAATGGAGAGAGATTACAAATTGCTACAGTTCAGAGGGACCTGGGGGTCCTTGTGCATGAAACACAAAAAGTTAGCATGCTGGTACAGCAAGTAATCAAAAAGGCAAATGGAATGTTGGCCTTTATTGCAAGGGGGTTGGAGTATAAAAGCAGGGAAGTCCTGCTACAACTGTACAGGGTATTGGTGAGACCACACCTTGAGTACTGCGTACAGTTTTGGTCTCCTTATTTAAGGAAGGATATACTTGCATTGGAGGCAGTTCAAAGACGATTCACTCGGTTGATTCCTGAGATGAGGGGGTTGAATTATGAAGAAAGGTTGAGCAGGTTGGGCCTATACTCATTGGAATTTAGAAGAATGAGAGGTGATCTTATTGAAACATATAAGACACTGAGGGGGCTCGACAAGGTAGATGCAGAGAGGATGTTTCCCCTCATGGGAAATCTAGAACTCGGGGGCATAGTTTCAGAATAAAGGGTCGCCCTTTTAGAACTGAGATAAGGAGGAATTTCTTCTCTGAGGGTCGTAAATCTGTGGAATTCTCTGCCCCAGAGAGCCGTGGAGGCTGGGTCATTAAATACATTTAAGGTGGAGATAGACAGATTTTTGCAAGTTAAGGGAGTGAAGGGTTATGGGAAGCAGGCAGGGAAGTGGCTTTGAGTCCAAGATCAGCCATGATCTTATTGAATGGCGGAGCAGGCTCGAGGGGGCCTATTCCTGCTCCTATTTCTTATGTTCTTATGTTCTACCTCATCGCCACTTTCCTGCACTATCCCCATATCCCTTGATTCCCTTAATATTTAAAAATCTATTGATCTCTGTCTTGAATATACTCAATGACTGAGCCTCCTCAGCCTTCTGGAGTAGAGAATTCCAAAGATTCACCACCATCTGAATGAAGAAATTTCTCCTCACCTCAGTCCTAAATGGCCGACCCCTTATTCTGAGACTGTGACCCCTGGTTCTAGACTCCCTAGCCAGGGGAAACATCCTCCCTGCATCTACCCTGTCAAGCCTGTAAGAATTTTGTATGTTTCAATGAGATCACCTCTCATTCTTCTAAACTCTAGAGAATATAGGCCTAGTCTACTCAATCTCTCCTCATAGGACAATCCCCCCATCCCAGAACCAGTCTGGTGAATCTTTGTTGCACTCCCTCTATGGCAAGTATATCCTTCCTTAGGTAAGGAAGACCAAAACTGTACACAATACTCCAGGTGTGGTCTCACCAGGGCCCTATATAATTGCAGTAAGACGTCTTTACTCTTATACTCAAATCCTCTTGTAATAAAAGCCAACATAACATTTGCTTTCCTATTTGCTTGCTGTACCTGCATGCTAACTTTCAGTGATTCATGTACAAGGACACCCAGGTCCCACTGAACACCAACATTTCCCAATCTCTCACTATTTAAAAAATATTCTGCTTTTCTATTTTTCCTACCAAAGTGGATAACTTCATATTTCTCCACATTATATTCCATTTGCCATATTCTTGCCCACTCACGTAGCCTGTCTATATCCCCTTGAAGCCTCCTTGCATCCTCCTCACAACTTACATTCCCACCCAGCTTTGTATCATCAGCAAACTTGGATAAATTACGTTTGATCCCCTCATCCAAATCATTGATGTAGATTGTGAGTAGCTGAGGCCCAAGCACTGATCCTTGCGGTACCCCACTAGTTGCAGCCTGCCAACCCGAAAATGACCCGTTTATTCCTACTCTGTTTTCTGTCCGTTAATTAATCCTCAATCCATGCTAGTACATTACCCCCAATCCCATGAACCCTAATTTTGTTTAATAACGTCTTGTGTGGCACCTTATCGAATGCCTTCTGAAAATCCAAATACACCACATCCACTGGTTCCCCCTTAACTATTCTGCTAGTTACAACCTCAAAAAACTCTTAACAGATTCGTCAAACACGATTTCCCTTTCATAAATCCGTGTTGACTCTGCCCAATCCTATTATTATTTTCTAAGTGCCCTGTTACCATGTCCTCAATAATAGATTCTAGCTTTTTCCCTACTACTGATGTCAGGCTAACTGGTCTGTAGTTCCCTGTTTTCTCTCTCCCTCCTTTCTTAAATAGTGGGGTTACATTTGCCACCTTCCAATCTGCGGGAACCGTTCTAGAATCAATGGAATTTTGGAAAATGACAACCAATGCATCCACTATTTCTATAGCCACCTCTTTCAAAATCCTAGGATGTAGGCCATCAGGTCCAGGGGATTTATTGGCTTTCAGTCCCATTAATTTCTCCAGTACTATTTTTTTTTGCTAATACTAATTTCTTTCAGTTCCTCATTCTCGCTAGAGCCTTGGTTTACCACGATTTCCAGGAAGTTTATTGCGTCTTCCGTGAAGACAGACACAAAGTATTTGTTGAATTTCTCTGCCATTTCCTTATTCCCCATTATAATTTCTCCTGTCTTAGCCTGTAAGAGACTCACATTTACTTTTGCTAATCTTTTCCTTTTTACATACCTATAGAAGCTTTTACAGTCTGGTTTTATATCTCTCGCTAGTTTACTCTCATATTCTATTTTCCCTTTCTTTATCAATTTCTTGGTCCTCCTTTGCTGAATTCTAAAATCCTCCCAATCCTCAGGCTTACTATTTTTGTCAACATTCTAAACCTCTTCCTTTGATCTAATACTATCTTTAACTTCTCTCGTTAGCCACGGTTGGACCACTTTTCCTGTCTTAAAGGAGGAAAGAGAGGCAGGGAGGCTTAGAGAGGGTATTCCCGAGCTTAGTGCCTAGGCAGCTGAAAGCACGGCTGCCAATGGTGGAGCGATTACAATCGGGGATGTGCAAGTGGCCAGAATTGGAGCAGTGCAGATATCTTAGAGGTTTGTAGGGCTGGAGGAGGTTATAGAGATGGGGAGGGGCAAATCCGTGGAGGGATTTCAAAGCAAGGATGAGGATTTTAAAATCGAAGCATTGCTCAACCAGGAGCCACTGTAGGTGAGCGAGCACAGGAGTGATGGTTGATTGGGACGTGGTGTGAGTTAGGATACGGGCAGCAGAGTTTTGGTTGCGCTCATGTTTATGTAGGGTGGACGAGGGGAGGCTGGCCAGGACTCTGTTGGAATATTCAAGTCTTGAGGTAACAAAGGCATGAATAAGGGTTTCAGCAGCAGATGAGCTGAGGCAGGGATGGAATTGAGTGTTGTTATAGAGGTGTAAGTAGGCGGTCTTGGTGATGGAGCGGATATGTGGTCAGAAGCTCATTTCAAGGGCAAGTACAACACCAAGGTTGCGAAAAGTCTGGTTCAGCCTCAGACAGTTGACAGGCAGAGGGATGGAGTCGGTGGCTCGGGAACAGAGTTTGTGGTGGGAACCGAAGACAATGGCTTCAGTCTTCCCAATATTTAGTTGGAGGAAATTTGGTGTCGTCAGCTTACATGTGAACTTGACATTGTGTTTTCGGATGATGTTGCCGACAGGCAGCATGTAGATGAGAAATAGGAGGGGGCCAACGATAGATCCTTGGGGGATAAGTCTTAATTACTGCCAAACAACCTCTCCGGAACTGAAAATTAATATTTACAAGTGTGGAGTCTCATTCCTTCAAATTTTAATTATTGTTGGAGATTTATTTTTTTAATTACTTTTTTTAAAACTTTTCTTCCTGTCTCTTTTATCTCTCTCTTAATCCAATCTTCTTTCCCTCTCTTTATTTTGCTTTCTGTACCTGATATGACATTGAATTAAATATTCCAACTGGCACTTCCTGGTTCAGACTCTGAGCTGCTCATTAACGATTCTACAATCTGATCGGTTAAGGAGATACGCAGTTGATTACCCTGTTCACACTGGTCCCAGATGCTCTGTAGAGGGCATGTGCTTTTTCAACAGATGTCTGAGAGGAACTTCCTGTACAAAAGCCCATTAAAAGTCAATGGGCAAGTGCAAGTGTAACCTCGCTGCTGACCGCAAAACCTGGCCCAATTGTAACTGTCAACATAACGGGTGATAATTAGAGGCTCTTGCTTTAAAATTCAACTAATCTCTCTATTTATCTCCCACGGTGTTGCACTCAGGTGTTCAAGACCAAGAAGTGTAGTCTTCAGCTGAAGTGGGTTATACAGTGGTGATAATTCGAACAACACAGATCAATTCTGCCCCAATTTAAAGTTCTACATTCTGTCCTTATTTTTTTATATACTCTTATTTAACTATAAATAATAAAATAAAATAAAATAGCAAAACTTACAACACTTTGGGAAGCAGGTGGATAAAGTTGGTTGGCTGGAACACAGGTGATTATGCCCCCTCCCCCGACATTGATTACATTTTCAGCAGTCTACCTTTTTCCTTTTTTGTCTCTTGTCCTCGTCACTCATTTTTTTGGTCCCCCAGTTGAAATATTTTCGGAACTTTTCCCTCTGTCCTCTCCTGTCCTTTTCTCGTGTCTGATCTTTTCTACGTGCCCGCCTTCCCTCTCTGTTTCACAGGCCCTCCTTCCCTCTATTCCAGCTGCCTTCTTCCCCTTTGTATATGCTCCTTTCCTCATTCCCCCTCCCCACTCCTTTCCTCATGCCCCCTCCCCACTCCTTTCCTCATTCCCCCTCCCCACTCCTTTCCTCATTCCCCCTCCCCACTCCTTTCCTCATTCCCCCTCCCCACTCCTTTCCTCATTCCCCCTCCCCACTCCTTTCCTCATTCCCCCTCCCCACTCTTCCTCATTCCCCCTCCCCACTCCTTTCCTCATTCCCCCTCCCCACTCCTTTCCTCATTCCCCCTCCCCACTCTTCCTCATTCCCCCTCCCCGCTCCTTTCCATTCCCCCTCCCCACTCCTTTCCTCATTCCCCCTCCCCACTCTTCCTCATTCCCCCTCCCCACTCCATTCCTCATTCCCCCTCCCCACTCCTTTCCTCATTCCCCCTCCCCACTCTTCCTCATTCCCCCTCCCCACTCCTTTCCTCATGCCCTCTCCCCACTCCTTTCCTCATTCCCCCTCCCCGCTCCTTTCCTCATTCCCCCTCCCCGCTCCTTTCCTCATTCCCCCTCCCCGCTCCTTTCCTCATTCCCCCTCCCCGCTCCTTTCCTCATTTCCCCTCCCCACTCCTTTCCTTATTCCCCCTCCCCACTCTTCCTCATTCCCCCTCCCCGCTCCTTTCCTCATTCCCCCTCCCCGCTCCTTTCCTCATTTCCCCTCCCCGCTCCTTTCCTCATTTCCCCATCTCTCTCTTCCCTCCCCACCTCTACCCTTACCCTTGCCCATAGTTATACCATTATCTTCCTCTCTCCTTCCCTTTCCTTCCCCATCCCATTTAATAAAGTTTTTAAAATTTTCCCGCCTGCCTTTTAAATAATTTGAAGAAATTGCTAGAAAACAAGTAAAAATATGCCATCAATATACTTGACTGGGGAAAATAAGTATGTTGCACATGCTCAGACTGCACAACCTAAATTTAGCTCACCGTGTCACTGCTCTGAGCAAATATATCAAGTCTAAATCCAGATTTTTGGGAAAAGCTGAGGCCTCCAAGCAAATCTTTAAATAAAGTAAAATGCTAATGTTTAATGGATAAGGCAGGTACAGGGATCCAGGAGGTAGTGTTGGAGGAGCCGCAGCCCTTGCTCTTGTCCAACAGGTTCGAGGCTCTTACTCCCTGTGTGGATAGGAGCGGGGACTGCAGGGAGGATGAGCAACCTGGCCACAGCACCGTGGTAAGGGGGGCCATTCAAGTGGGGGGAGTAAAAAGAAATGTTGTAGTGGTAGGGGATAGTATCATTAGGGGGATAGATAGGGTTCTTTGCAGCCAAGAGCGAGAGTCCCGAAGGCTGTGTTGCCTGCCCGGTGCCAGGGTTAAGGACATCTCCTCTGGGCTGGAGAGAAACTTGGAGTGGGAGGGGGAGGATCCAGTTGTCGTGGTCCATGTTGGTACCAATGACACAGATAGGACAAGGAAAGAGGTTCTGCTGAGGGAGTTTGAGCAGCTAGGGGCCAAATTAAAAAGCAGAACCTCGAGGGTAATAATCTCTGGATTACTACCTGAGCCACGAGCAAATTTGGCTAGGGTAAATAAAATCAGGGAGTTGAATGCGTGGCTCAAAGACTGGTGTGGGAAAAATGGGTTTTGCTTCTTGGGACACTGGCACCAGTACTGGGGCAGGAGAGAGCTGTTCCGTTGGGACGGACTTCACTTGGCCAGTGCTGGGACTAGTGTCCTGGCGAATCGAATAACTAGGGCTGTGGAGAGGGCTTTAAACTAATTAGTGGGGGGGAGGTTTCAAGAGAGCAAAAAATAAAAATGACAACAG
Source organism: Squalus acanthias (assembly GCA_030390025.1). Classification (NCBI taxonomy): domain Eukaryota; kingdom Metazoa; phylum Chordata; class Chondrichthyes; order Squaliformes; family Squalidae; genus Squalus; species Squalus acanthias. Next base: position 35,874,862 of record CM059429.1, read on the forward strand.
AGAGGGTCATAGACATAGGTAGCAGTAGGGGAATCACAAATCAGAGCGTGGCAGGAAGGGACAGAGTGTGTGGAGTAAAAGGTAAACTGGTAAAAAGTGAAAAAGCAGGAACTAAGTGCCACAAAGCATATTTGAAAGTTCTCTATCTGAATGCACGTAGCATTCGTCATAAAATAGACGAGTTAATGGCACAAATAACTACATATGGTTATGATATTGTGGCCATTACAGAAACATGGCTGCAGGGTGACAATGCCTGGGAATTAAACATACCAGGTTATTTAACGATCAGGAAGGACAGGCAGGAAGGAAGGGGAGGTGGGGTGGCTATGTTAATAAAGGAAGGAATCACTGTAATACAGAGTAATGATATTGGGTCAAAAAATCATGATAATGAAACAGTTTGGGTGGAGATAAGGAATAATAAGGGGAAAAAAACATTAGTGGGCGTAGTCTATAGGCCTCCGAACAGTTGCAACTCTATTGGACGGAGTATCAATCAGGAAATAGTTGAGGCATGTAATAAGGGAACATCTATAATTATGGGGGATTTTAACTATCATATTAATTGGACAAATCAAATGGGGCAGGGCTGCCTTGAGGATGAGTTCATTGAGTGTATTAGGGATGGGTTTCTTGAGCAGTATGTAACTGAACCGACCAGGGGGCAAGCAACCTTAGATCTGGTCCTGTGTAACGAGACAGGATTAATTAAAAATGTCCTAGTAAAGGATCCCCTTGGAATGAGTGACCATAACATGGTTGAATTCCATATTCAATTAGAGGGTGAGAAGGTTGGATCTCAAACAAGCGTGCTAAGCTTGAATAAAGGAGACTATGAAGGTATGCGAGCGGAATTGAGTAGAGTGGATTGGGAAAATAGATTAAAGGGTAAGACGACACATGATCAGTGGTGTACATTCAAGGAGTTATTTTACAACTTCCAAAAAAAATATATTCCACTGAAAAGAAAAGGGTGTAAAAGAAAGGACAGTCATCCGTGGCTAAGTAAAGAAATTAAGGATAGTATTCGACTAAAAACAAGGGCATATAAGGTAGCGAAATCTAGTGGGAGGACAGAGGATTGGGAAAACTTTAAAAGGCAGCAAAAAATAACAAAAAGATTGATTAAGAAAGGGAAGATAGATTATGAAAGTAAATTAGCAAAAAATATAAAAACAGATAGTAAGAGTTTTTATAGTTATATAAAAAGAAAAAGGGTGGCTAAAGTAAATGTTGGTCCCTTAGAGGATGAGACCGGGAAATTAATGGTGGGAAATATGGAGATGGCAAAAACACTGAATGAATATTTTGTATCAGTCTTTACAGTAGAGGACACTAAGAATATCCCAACACTGGACAAACAGGGGGCTATAGGGGGAGAGGAGCTAAACACGATCAAAATCACTAAGGAAGTGGTACTCGGTAAAATAATGGGACTCAAGGCGGATAAATCACCTGGACCTGATGGCTTACATCCTAGAGTCTTGAAGGAAGTGGCGGTAGGGATTGTAGATGCATTGGTAATAATTTTTCAAAACTCCCTGGATTCCGCTAAGGTCCCGGCAGACTGGAAAACTGCTAATGTAACACCCTTATTTAAAAAGGGCAGTAGACAGAAGGCTGGTAACTATAGACCGGTTAGCCTAACATCTGTGGTAGGTAAAATTTTGGAGTCCATTATTAAGGAAACAGTAACAGGACATTTGGATAATCATAATTTAATAGGACAAAGTCAGCATGGTTTTACGAAGGGGAAGTCATGTTTGACAAATTTGCTGGAGTTCTTTGAGGAAGTAACATATAGAGTGGATAAAGGGGAACCAGTGGACGTAGTGTATTTAGACTTCCAAAAGGCATTTGACAAGGTGCCACACAAAAGATTATTGCTTAAGGTAAAAAAATCACGGGATTGGGGGTAATATTCTGGCATGGATAGAGGATTGGCTATCTAACAGAAAGCAAAGAGTTGGGATAAATGGTTCATTCTCAGACTGGCAATCAGTAACTAGTGGTGTTCCACAGGGGTCAGTGCTGGGTCCCCAACTCTTCACAATCTATATTAACGATTTGGAGGAAGGGACCAAGTGTAACATATCAAAATTTGCAGATGATACAAAGATGGGAGGGAAAGTAGTGAGTGAGGAGGACATAAAAAACCTGCAAGGGGACATAGACAGGCTAAGTAAGTGGGCAGAGATTTGGCAGATGGAATACAACACTGGAAAGTGTGAGGTGATGCACTTTGGCAGGAAAAATCCTAGAGCAATTTATTATCTTAATGGCAAGAAACTGGAGAGTACTGAAGTGCAAAGGGATCTGGGGGTCCTGGTGCACGAAACTCAAAAGGTTAGTGTGCAGGTGCAGCAAGTGATTAAGAAGGCAAATGGAATGTTGGCTTTCATTGCTAGGGGGATAGAATATAAAAATAGGGAGGTATTGCTTCAGTTGTACAAGGTATTGGTGAGACCGCACCTGGAATACTGCATACAGTTTTGGTGTCCTTACTTAAGGAAAGACATCCTTGCTCTCGAGGCAGTGCAAAAAAGGTTCACTCGGTTAATCCCGGGGATGAGGGGGTGGTCATATGAGGAGAGGTTGGGTAGATTGGGACTCTACTCATTGGAGTTCAGAAGAATGAGAGGCGATCTTATTGAAACATATAAGATTGTGAAGGGGTTGGATCGGGTGGATGCGGGGAGGATGTTCCCGATGACGGGTGAGACGAGAACTAGGGGACATAGTCTTAGAATAAGGGGCTGCTCTTTCAAAACTGAGATGAGGAGGAACTACTTCACTCAGAGGGTGGTAGGTCCATGGAATATGCTGCCACAAAAAGCTGTAGAAGCTACAACATTAATTAAATTTAAAACAGAAATAGACAGTTTCCTAGAAGTAAAGGGCATTAAGGGTTACGGGGAGCGGGCAGGAATTTGGACATGAGTCTAGGTTCGGTTCGGTCATGGCCCTGTGGGTAGTGGAGCGGGCCCAGGGACTGTGTAGCCTGATTCTGCTCCTATTTCGTGTGTGCAATTCTGTTAGATGCAGGAGATGGTTCTGTGATAGATAGTAGATTGGCGGTTAGGATCAGATCAGCCATGATCTTATTGAATGGCGGAGCAGGCTCGAGGGGCCGATTGGCCTACTCCTGCTCCTATTTCTTATGTTCTTATGTTCTTATTCAGTGGATCATGTTATTGTGAAATATGTAATTTTTTTCATTTTTTAAAAATTTGTTTAAACTGTTGTTTTGGAGTTTGGAAATTTCAGTTGATGAGAAGAGAAAGGTGGCTGATCAATTTTAGAAAACATTTTATGCAGTTTATGAAAAAAAGGTATTGCAGCACCCTCTGGTGGCCAGGTTCTGCAATTAACATGTTGTGTTTACATTGGCGGTTGCCATTATAAATGTGGACATCAGGAATTTATAATGGTAAAATCAACAATGTGACAACAGGTAAGGTTTTGAAGACAGGAAATGTGCACAGATATAAGATTTTTTATATATTTTGGATAGATATATTCACTAAGGACAGGATCAGGCTCAGCTGTAGTGCCCTCCTGGTGAATTATCTTGGCTTGGCTTACAAATTGGGGTGGAGGGGAATGTCATTTCAGCATGTTCTATTTTCAAAAGCTTCAAATAAAAGTCAGGGCAATTGTAATGTTATGAAGATTAGACTTTGTTTTTCGAATTTTATGAGTTTTTCCTTTCAATATATACCTCGATATTTGTATGGTTTATATTGGCTTAAACCTGCATTTTTCTTTCCCAATCTCATTGTACTGAACTCTTTTTGCTTGCATTAACACCATTATTATTGTAGGCATGCTGAACTTGTGATATCAGTGATTTCCCCAAGATGATTGCTGCTTGTATGTTCAGCTGTTCTATTTGTTGTATCATAGCAAGTGCAGTCCTACTTGTTGGAACCTAAATGAACAGTTAAAGAAAATAATGGCTCTGATGATTGCAGTGTATTGCATTCTATACTGGAAATTGTGAATAGTTGCAATTTAATAATGCTTTGCCTGCCCAAATGGGACACCAAGTATACAAGTGTAATTAGTTAGTCCAGTCAATCAACTTCGTTTAGCTATGTTTAAATCAATTTCAGGTTGGAACTTGCTCTATTCCCAGTAATTTAACAAAACAATGTTTTTTATGCCACACTCTGGACAGTTCATACTGATTTCATAAGACCAAAAAATTAGCTGCAAAGACTCAAATGTAAGAAAATATCACCATATTGCCACTCAATAAAATAAAGCATAGAAAGAATATTTGTTGGTCGAAGTTAGCTCCCAGTTTATATTTCAAAAATACAGTCCAAAAATTATCCTTGATAAAAGAAAACACGAGGTTGAGTCTACTCCTTGTTCTTAGCCACTCCAGAGCATTACCGATGGGAAGGAATCTGAAGTGACAACATTGAAAACAAAGGGAGTTGTCACTTCAGATCTCTGAGTTATGCAACACTAGGAAATATGAAACCAGCTTTATATACAGAACGCCCAATTAAAACTGTTCACATATCAGGAACAGCTCCACTACAGTAATTCTGAACTGCTAAATCAAACACCTGAAACAGAATTTTCCAAAAAAAGAGAAATACACAATGCTTGACCTGTTATCTCTTTTTTCTTCCTTTTTCTCTGTGACATTAAAATCTTTTATTATGCACTTATAAAAACAGTATAAAGGAACCAGGCATTTGTAATGTACCGAGAAACTCCTCAGAAACGGGAAGCGCTTTTTTGAGCAAATAAGAGGAAAACAAAGTGGGACCATCTTGTACTTGAGAGTGCGAGAATAGTAGAGATATCTAATTATTTTACATAAATTTTACAGAGGAAAGTGGAAGTAGGACTGTAGGAGTACCTGAGGAGGATAAAGCAGAGCCATGACAAGCTAAGAATTTGAAGGGCCATGGTATTTAAAAAAAGAAAGTAATGGGGCTAAAAATACAGATATCACCTGCTATGGTATACATCCCAAAATACTGAAGGAGGTTGGGTAAGAGATAGTGAGGGCCCTAGACATAATTTTCCAGACACCATTGGCGATGGGAATTGTGCCAAAGGAGTGAAAAGTGGCAAATGTTACACATTTTAGATAGCAGTGAAAGAAAGAACTTACATTTATTTAGCGCCTTTCACAACCTCAGGACGTCTCCAAGCACTTTACAGACAATGAAGTACTTTTGAAGTGTAGTCACAGTTGTAATATAAGAAACGCAGCAGCCATTTGGTGCACAGCAAGATCCCACAAACTGCAATGAGGTAATGGCCAGATAATCGGGTTTTTTTGTAATTTTTTTTTTAAGGGATAAATATTGGCCAGGACTCCGCTGCTCCTCTTCGAATTAGTACCATGGGACTGTTTACATCCACCTGATAGGGCAGACAAGACCTCAGTTTAACGACTCATCTGAAAGACGACACCTCTGACAGTGCAGTGCCCCCTCAGTACTGCACTGTGTGTCAGCCTAGATTTTGTGATATAGTCTCTGGCGGGGGTCTTGAATCCACAGCAATGACTTGCATTTCTATAGCGCTTTTAACTCAGTAAAATATCCCACGGCACTTTACAGGAGCATTAACAAACATAATTTGACACCGAGCCCATAAGGCGCATCTTAAAGGAGGAAGGAGAGGTGGAGAGGTCTAGGGAAGGAATTACAGAGCGTAGGGCCAAGGCAGCTGAAGGCACGGCAGCCAATGGTGGAGTGGTTAAAATCGGGGATGCGCAAGAGGCCAGAATTGGAGGAGCGGAGAGATCTCAGAGGGTTGTAGGGCTGGAGGAGGTTACAGAGATAGAGAGGGGCGAGGTCATTGAGGGATTTGAAAACAAGGATGAGAATTTTAAAATCGAGGCGTTACTGGACCGGGAGCCAATGTAGGTCAGAGAGCACAGGGGTGATAGGTGAACGGGACTGAGTGCATGTTAGGATACGGGCAGCAGAATTTTGGGTGAGCTCAAATTTACAGAGGGTGGAAGATGTGAGGCCAGCCAGGAGAGCATTGGAATAGTCAAGTCTAGAGGCAAAGGCAAGGATGAGGGTTTCAGCAGCAGATAAGCTAAGGCAGCGGCGGAGTCGGGCGATGTTACGGAGGTGGAAGTAGGCGGTCTCGGTGATGGGCTGGATATGTGGTCGGTAGCTCATCTCGGGGTCAGATACGACACCAAGGTTGCGAACGGTCTATTTTGGCTGAACAGTTGCCAGGCAGAGGGATGGAGTCGGTGGCTAGGGAACAGAGTTCGTGGCGAGGACCGAAGGCAATGGCTTCAGTCTTCCCAATACAGGAAACTCTTTCGTATCCGACACCTACGGGACCGGGATGGTGCCGGTTGATTAAAAATTCCGGATAACGAAGAAGGGACATGGAGTGACAATGGCCCAAGGTACGAGAGCCCCGTTCCACAGCCACAAGTGCTGGAGCCCCGTTCCACAGCCACAAGCGCTGGAGCCGTGTTCTACAGCCACAAGTGCTGGAGCCCCGTTCCACAGCCACAAGTGCTGGAGCCCCGTTCCACAGCCACAAGTGCTGGAGCCCCGTTCCACAGCCACAAGTGCTGGAGCCCCGTTCCACAGCCACAAGTGCTGGAGCCCCGTTCCACAGCCACAAGTGCTGGAGCCCCGTTCCACAGCCACAAGTGCTGGAGCCCCGTTCCACAGCCACAAGTGCTGGAGCCCCGTTCCACAGCCACAAGTGCTGGAGCCCCGTTCCACAGCCACAAGTGCTGGAGCCCCGTTCCACAGCCACAAGTGCTGGAGCCCCGTTCCACAGCCACAAGTGCTGGAGCCCCGTTCCACAGCCACAAGTGCTGGAGCCCCGTTCCACAGCCACAAGTGCTGGAGCCCCGTTCCACAGCCACAAGTGCTGGAGCCCCGTTCCACAGCCACAAGTGCTGGAGCCCCGTTCCACAGCCACAAGTGCTGGAGCCCCGTTCCACAGCCACAAGTGCTGGAGCCCCGTTCCACAGCCACAAGTGCTGGAGCCCCGTTCCACAGCCACAAGCGCTGGAGCCCCGTTCCACAGCCACAAGCGCTGGAGCCCCGTTCCACAGCCACAAGCGCTGGAGCCGTGTTCTACAGCCACAAGCGCTGGAGCCCCGTTCCACAGCCACAAGTGCTGGAGCCCCGTTCCACAGGCACAAGCGCTGGAGCCGTGTTCTACAGCCACAAGTGCTGGAGCCCCGTTCCACAGCCACAAGCGCTGGAGCCCCGTTCCACAGCCACAAGCGCTGGAGCCCCGTTCCACAGCCACAAGCGCTGGAGCCCCGTTCCACAAGCGCTGGAGCCCCGTTCCACAGCCACAAGCGCTGGAGCCCCGTTCCACAAGCGCTGGAGCCCCGTTCCACAGCCACAGGTACAAGGGACCCGATTACACAGCCACAAATATACAGTATACGGAAGCCTCAAAACCTACTCCAGAATTTTGCCGGTTATTAGAGAATTCCGGATAATTAGGTGCCGTTTAAACGAGAGTTTCCTGTATTTAGTTGGAGGAAATTTCTGCTAATCCAGTACTGGATGTTGGACAAGCAGTGTGACAAATTAGATACGGTGGAGGGGTCGAAAGAGGTAGTGAAAAAGAAGAAAGAAAGACTTACATTTATATAGTGCCTTTCACGACCACCGGATGTCTCGAAGCGCTTTACAGATAATGAAGTACTTTTTGGAGTGTAGTCACTGTTGTAATGATGAGATAAGAACTGGGTGCCATCAGCGTACATGTGGAACCTGATGTTGTGTTTTCGGATGATGTCGCCGAGGGCAGCATTTAGATGAGAAATCGGAGGGGGCCAAGGATAGATCCTTGGGGAACTCCAGAGGTAACTCTGCAGGAGCAGGAAGAGAAGCCATTGCAGGTGATTCTCTGGCTATGACTGGATAGATAAGAATGGAACCAGGCGAGTGCAGTCCCATTCAGCTGGACGATGGAGGAGAGGCGTTGGAGGAGGATGGTGTGGTCAACCGTGTCAAAGGCTGCAGAGAGGTCAAAAAGGACGAGGAGGAATAGTTTACCATGGTCACAGTCACATAGGATGTCATTTGTCGGATGTCATTTGTGACTTTGATAAGGGCCATTTCAGTACTGTGGCGGGACAGAAACTTGATTGGAGGGATTCAAATATGGAGTTCTGGGAAAGATGGGCAAGGATTTGGGAGGTGACAGCATGTCTTTGGAAGGAAAGGAAGGTTGGAGATGGGGCAGTTGATTGCAAGGCAGAGGGGTCAAGGGTGAGTTTTTTGAGGAGAGAGGTGATGATGGCAGATTTGAAGGGGAGGGGGACCAGTACCTGAGGAGAGAGAATTTTAACTATCAGTTAACATGGGGGCCAGGAAGGGAAGTTGGGTGGTCAGCAGTTTGGTGGGAATAGGGTTGAGGGAGCAGGAGGTGGGTCTTATGGACAAGGTGAGCTCGGAGAGGGCATGAGGGGAGATAGGAGAGAAACGAGAGATTGTAGCCTTAAAATGTCAATGTTAGTTTTAAAAGAACTGTGTATCTTGCAGCCTTACAATCACAATTTTAGTCCATTCATTTATGAAGCTTCAAACTGTATACAAGAAAAGTTTGGATCATCATTAATATATACAAATATATTGTGTATTTTTGGAGAGAATATTTGTGCATTTTACACATGTTATAATGACTTTATAGATGTATGTTTATTGAATCAAATAAATAATCTGTTGTAATATGAAAACAGTAGTGTGTACAGAAAGAGAGCATCTACAAACAAACAAATTGATTAGTTTGTCTCAATGAGCAAATTAAAGCCACTGCTTTTGTTCCTGTCGTAATGATTTTGGAAGCTCATTGGCTAAGACTTGGTTATATTTTAAGGTGTGCATGTTTTTAATTAGTCATTCCATTTCTGAGAGATGTGATGAGGCACTGGATAAATATAAATCTTGAAAAAGAATTGTGTTTCTCTAATTTTATTTTGCAGATCCTTAGTCAATGGTTCGGCCGAACTATTATTCGCTCTTGCATAAAACTGAGTTATAATCACGCACAAAGCATAATTGAGGATCCAGTAAAGATATTCACCCCTGATGAACTACCACCTGTTTCACCTGAGCACTGTATTACAGAAATAAAGACTGCTGTAGTAAACCTTCACAACATCGCCAAACATCTTCGCAGGCAGAGGTTTGATGGGGGTGCTTTACGGTTGGACCAGGTGAGCTTCTTTTATTTTATAGAGAATACACCAAAGAATACAATTTTAACTATCTCTGTATAAAAGCCTGCTATGATATTCATATTTTAAAAGATTAAACAACAATGTCTGAACAAACCTCTGAGGTAGATTTCAGATTCATATTTAATAAGGGTTGAATGCAATGCCACAACACATTTGTGAATAACTGACATTGGACATTTTAAAATTAGCTAGGGACTAGAGGAGCACAAAGTACTTCGTGGAGAATTTAAAGAAACATTTAGATGGCACATTATGTGGGTACACGAAAGTTCAGGACTACAGATTGGAACGATGCAGGTTCACAATTATTGTACCCCACGTGCTGCTCAGTCAAGTTGGTGTGGGGAGCTGCTGAGTGAGGTCATGTGTTTTCTCACAAGGAGGGGGGATCCTCTTTGTACTGTAGTTATACAACTTTTATCAGACAGTTCAGACTAGCAATGAAGGAGTCCTGGGAAGCAACTTATCAATCTGCCCTTCCTTTCAGCATGGCTAGTGTGTAGCTTGGGCAGCACAGGGGAAAAAGAGGAAGTCTTGCCCTTAAAAATATTGTAAATCTGTGTTGTGTTTAGTTGGTAGTAAAGTGGACAGTGTTATTTTTATTTAAATCATGATGTCAAAAGCTGAAAATAAATCCTTTTATCTTAATTCCTACTTTCTGCAGTCTGCATTTGAAATATTTAGATATTTCAAACTTAAAAAGTGCACAAGGAAGTGATATTCCTGATTGTTGGCTTACATAATCTAGATTTCAGGTATCAAAAGTCAGATTTTTTTTCATATGCAGTCATTCTTGCCATGTCCATAGTATTCAACATAAATGTGACTAAGTGCCCTGGAAGCAATTTGAAAAACAAGCATTATCTAAAATTTCTCTGAAATCTATTTTCTAATGTCAATGGATTAAAAAAAAAAACCCCAATCTACTGATAATTCAAATTTTTTATGCTTAAAAAATCAAATTGCACAGTAATTTGAATTAAGCAATGTAAATAAAACAAAACGGGGCATTTAATGCTTAAAAGAATTTGAATTATCAGATAATTCAAATTAAATGGCTTTGAATTAGGAGACTGTACATTACCTGGTAGTATATGGAAAGGCTAAAGGCATATTTGCCCTATTTTGCATAATTCATATATTTTGATCTGCATCAGATTTAGTGCAGCTGTACTTATTAGTGTTTACTGACCATTTTGCCAACAATATCATTCAGAGGAATTTATAAAACTCCATTTAGATATGTTGAAAAAGCTTGCATGTTTGCAGTCATAATGATCAGGTATTTAAAAAAATATATATAACGGTCTTTTTGACTGTCAGACCTTACACCCACAGAGCAGCTTTATCATGCCTGAACTTGAAATAGTTCTATGTTGACAGAATGCAATTTAAAATTATAAAGGGTTATTAATCCACATCATCTAGAAGACTGACAATCATAAAGTCTATACAATCATAAATTGCTCCTTTGTTTTACAAATGCAAAATGCACACAAAAATACGTATTCAAAGTACTGCCACTTTTAGTTTGACATCTTGAAAATCAGTTTACGTACAATTGTGAAACATGATTCAAAGTTTCAGTCGAATCATCACCCAGTCTGTTCTCTAGATGTGTGAGGAAGATTTCCAATTGGGGCAATGTTGAGATACTGTACTTGGGTGAACTAATTTTTTATATCGTTTTGTAGTAGATATGTTTTATTGAAAGTGGATGTCAAGATTAATCTTTGAATACATATAATGCCTTCAATGTAGTAAAATGTCCCAAGGATCTAAAATGTATGATGTCACTTCTACTCCGAATACCAACAAATTTAAGAATCCATTGAAGGAAAATCGGGAATTGGAAGGTCGTGAGGCTCACTAGAGAAAGCAGAAGAGGTTTAAGTAACATCAGAGCTGACTTGGGCGATAGCAGAACAAAATTCTGAGAAACATAAGAAAATATTGGGCAAAACAAAAGTGAGTAGGAAACCAGATTTGGGAAAGATTGGGAGGCCAAAAATATCCCAAAGAGAGATTGGAGAAACTAGATATAACACAGTAAATGTCAAATTAGACTCAGCTGCAGTCTGGCAGGCTAGGATCAAACCAATAAAGTGAGTAAGTCCAATATTTTAGTATTCTGCTTCTTGCCCCAAGATGAACCAAGTTTTTTCCCCCTCAGAGCTGTTGCATTGATTCCTCTTTGAAATATGATTTGCTTCTCATTTTTAAATGCTTAGTTAAACATTTCTTCAAAATTTCAGTTTTAATTTCAATTGCATATTTTTAAATTGCTATCTGAATTGTGAATCCACTTGCTTAACTTTTGGAGTCCAAGAATACATTTATGAAGTCCAAATTATTTTGATAAGTTCTCTTGTTTTTCATCCCTTTCCCCAAAAATAAGAATTTGCATTTGTAGTCATAGTTAGCCCCTGGCATGAAGTAAACTGTGCACATCATGTGAGTCCAAGAGAAAGGGTTGGGTTTTCTCTGCCACCTAGAAAACATAGTTACAGTGCTTAGGTTTTTTAGAACCTTGAAGCTATTAACAATATCTAGTAATTGCTCATATGAAGCGCCTTGGGACATTTTACTGCATTAAAGGTGCTATATCAATGCAAGTTGTTGTTGTAGGAGCAAGTTTTTTTGAGGATTCCACTCATCGACCTGTTTTTCCTGCCATTTTCATCACTTTTTGTTCCCTTGTATATTAAATATGATGAACAAGTCAACAAAAAAACATAGTATTTGTAATTGGTGAGAGCATGCTTCACTTTTAAAATGCAGTTCAATTTGCAACTTAGTTAATTATGTTGCTCTGGTACTAAACATATGATGTATAATGGTTTTCCTCATTACCCAAGCAGTTCCTATTAGATAGCCATTCATCTTACATAAAAACATAAGAAGTAGGAGCAGGAGTAGGTCAAACGGCCCCTCAAGCCTGCTCCACCATTCAGTAAGATCATGGCTGAACTTTTACATCAATTCTACTTTCCCACTCTATCCCCATATTCCTTGATTCCTTTCGTGCCCAAAAATCTATCGATTTCAGTCTTGAATATACTCCACGGCTGAGCATCCACAGCCCTCGGGTAGAGAATTCCAAAGTTTCACAACACTTTGAGTGAAGAAATTTATCCTCATCTCAGCCCTAAATGGCCGACCCCTTATCCTGAGACTATGACTCCTAGTTCTAGATTCTCCAGCCAGGGAAAACTGCCATTCAGCATGTACCCTGTCAAGCACTCGACAAATTTTATATGTTTCAATGAGATCACCTCTCATTCTTCTAAACTTCAGAGAATATAGGCCCATTCTACTCAATCTCTCCTTAGAGGACAGCCCTCGCATCCTAGGAATCAATCTAGTGAATCTTTGTTGTACCCCCTCCAAGGCAAGATTCTTTCTTTGACAACAACTTACATTTATGTGGCATTTTTGACACAACCAATGTCCCAAGGTATTTCATAGAGTAGAAACATGCAGGGAACAGTGTTGGAAAAAATAGGGAAAATGATTGACAGCTTGGTTGAAAGGATAAGTGTTGAGGAGGTTTTTAAAGCCAAGCAGAAAAGTAGCAGGGCATAGTAGTTTAGTGAGGGAGTTTCAGAGAGTAGGGCCAAATTGAAGGCTGTACTATCAGTGGCGAAACAGAGGGAGAATGCACAGGAGGCCTCGTCAGAGAACAAAGCACTAGGTTGTAGGGCTGGAGCAGGTTCCAGACGTGGAATGGAGCAAGGTCATAGAGGAATATTTTAATGAGGCTTTTGAATTTGATGCATGAGGAGAGAAGGAACCAATGGGAAAATCAGCAAGGATGTGGGTAATGAATAAGTGGAACTTAGTGCAGAAAAGAATACAGGGAGTATTGGAGTTTTGTGGGAGTTGGAATTTGTGTAGGATAGACCCTGGTGAGAAGAGTATTGGAGAAATCAAGTCTGGAGGTAACGTGGTTAAGGGTTTCAGTGTTGGTGGGAATGAGGTAGGGGCAGAGATGAACAATATTATGGAGGTAAAGTAAGTAGTTTTGGTGATGGAAAGATATGGGTTTGAAGTTCAGTGCAGTCCAACAGGTCATTAAGGTTGCACATCATCTCAAGCAGCCAGGTAGGGAATGGATTTGAGAGCAAGGAGATATTGTCAGGGGCCAAAAAGATAGCTTTAATCTTTCCAATGTTCAATTGGAGGAAGTTCTGGCTCACCCATGACTTGATTTTGGACAGACGATCTGTACAGCATAGGTGGTTGTGGAGTGAGGGTGATGATGCTGGAGGTATAAAGCTGGATGTTGTAAAAATACCTATGGAAACTCACCCCAGGTTTACCGGGGCAGCATGGAAAAAAGGAAAATTAGTAAGCCAAAAATAGAGCCTTGTGAATACTCCAGAAATGGCCATGCAGGTGTGGGAGGAAGCCATTGCTGGAGATGTGCTGACTGAAGTAAGGCAGGTAGGAGTGGTACTACAGAAGGGTGTTCCTGTGGCAGTGGGCCATGGAGGAGTATGGAGTGGTTGAGCTTGTCCATCTCAGTGCTATGGGCAAAGTGAAACTGATTTGAAGGGATTTAAATACATTTTTGTGAGAGATGAGCATGAAACTGGGTGGCAACACCTTCAAGAATCTTGGAGAGGAAAGGGATGGTGGAGTTGGTGTGGTTGTTGATGCGGCTGAGGGTGAGTTTTTGAGGAGGGACGTGCTGAAGTCATTTTTTTCTTACAAATTACTTTTATTCGTTAGGAGCGCTATCACATATTTGTGTCAGAAGTCAAGAATGCCAAAATCTGAATTTGCTTTGTGTGAACTAACTTTTCATCTGCTGCCCCAGTTTACTCACTCATATTGGTTCCTATTCTCACATATCCTTCCTATGTCGTTACAGAGAAAACTGTTTTCTTTCTTATGCTGACCTGATGATTTGTTGCATACAGATGCATATTGAAAGGAAGAATGAGGAGAGGCAATATAAACTAAATGGTACAGTTTTAAAGGGGGTGCAGGAACAGAGACCCGGGGGTTTACATACATGAAGGTGGCAGGACAAGTTAATAAGACTTAAAAAAAAGCATACGGGATTCTTGGCTTTATAAATAGAGGCATAGAGTACAAAATCAAGGAAGTTATGCTGAGCCTTTATAATTCACTGGTTGAGCCTCAGCTGGAGTATTGTGTCCAATTCTGGGCACTACACTTTAGGAAGGACGTCAAGGCCTTGGAGAAGGTGCAGAGGAGATTTATTAGAATGGTACCAGGGATTAGGGACTTCAGTTAATGTGGAGAGACTAGAGAAACTAGCATTCTTCTCCATAGAGCAGAGAAGGTGAGGGGAGATTTAATAGAGGTGTTCAAAATCACGAGGGTAAATAAGGAGAAACTGTTTCCACTGGTGGAAGGGTCGGTAAGCAGAGGACACAGATTTAAGGTAATTGGCAAAACAGCCTGAGGTGTTGATGAGAAGAATTTTTTTACACAAGTAGCGAGTTATTATAATCTGGAATGAACTGCTAGAAAGGGTCTGGAAGCAGATTCAACAATAACTGGATATATACTTGAAGGGAAAAAAAATGCAGGGTTATGGGGAAAGAGCAGGGGAGTGGAACTAATTGGATAGCTCTTTCAAAGAGCTGGCACAGGCACGATGGGCTGAATGCATAGAAGCATAGAAGATAGGAGCAGGAGTAGGCCATTCAGCCCCTCAAGCCTGCTCCGCCATTTAATGAGATCATGGCTGATCATCCAAATTCAGTACCCTGTCCCTGCTTTCTCCCCATATCCCTTGATCCCTTTAGCCTTAAGAAATATATCTATCTCCTTCTTGAATATATTTAATGAATTGGCCTCAACTGCCTTCTGTGGTAGAGAATTCCACAGGTTCACCACTCTCTGGGTGAAGAAATTCCTCCTCATCTCAGTCCTAAATGGCTTACCCCTTAGACTGTGACCTCTGGTTCTGGACTCCCCCGCCATCGGGAACAGCCTTCCTGCATCTAGTCTGTCTAGTCCTGTTAGAATTTTATAAGTTTCAATGAGATCCCCTCTCATTCTTCTAAACTCTAGCGAATATAAGCCTAATCGACCCAATCTCTCCTCATACGTTATTCCTGCCATCCCAGGTATCAGTCTAGTAAATCTTCGCTGCACTCCCTCCATGGCAAGAACATCCTTCCTCAGATAAGGTGACCAAAACTGCATACAATACTCAAGGTGTGGTCTCACCAAGGCCTTGTACAACTGCAGCAAGACATCCTTGCTCCTGTACTCGAATCCTCTCGCTATGAAGGCCAACATACCATTTGCCTTCTTAACCTGCCTGCTGCACCTGCATGCTTACCTTCAGCGACTGGTGCACAAGGACTCCCAGATCTCGTTGCACTTCCCCTTTTCCCAATCTATTGCAGTTCAGATAATCTGTCTTCCTGTTTTTGCCACCAAAGTGGATAACCTCGCATTTATCCACATTATACTGCATCTGCCATGCATTTGCCCAATCACCCAACCTGTACAAATCATACTGGAGTTTCTCTGCTTCCTGTCTGCCAACCAGTTGTCTATCCAAATCAGTAACTTACCCCCAATCCCATGTGCTTTAACTTTGCACGCTAATCTCTTATGCGGGACCTTATCGAAAGCCTTCTGAAAGTCCAAATACACCACATCCACTGGTTCTCCCTTATCTATTCTACCAGTTACATCCTCAGAAAATTCCAGTAGATTAGTCAGGCATGATTTCCCTTTTGTAAATCCATGTTGACTTTGTCCGATCCTGTCACTGTTTTCCAAGTGCTCTGCTATTACATCTTTTATAATGGACTCTAGCATTTTGCCCACTATCGATGTCAGGCTTATAATTCCCTGTATTTTCTCTTCCACCTTTTTTAAATAGTGGGGTTACATTAGTTACCCTCCAATCCATGGGAACTGTTCCAGAGTCTATAGAATTTTAAAGATGACCAGCAATGCATCTACTATTTCTAGGGCCACTTCCTTAAGTACCCTAGGATGTAGATTATCAGGCCCTGGGGATTTATCGGCCTTCAATCCTGTCAATTTCCCGAACACCATTTCCCTACAAATACTGATTTCATTCAATTCCTCCCTCTCATTGGACCCCATGTTCCCCGACATCTCTGGGAGTTTATTTGTGTCCTCCTTTGTGAAGACAGAACCAAAGTATGTATTTAATTGGTCTGCCATTTCTTTGTTCCCCATTATAAATTCCCCTGATTCTGACTGCAAGGGACCTACGCTTGACTTCACCAATCTTTTTCTCTTCACATATCTATAGAAGCTTTTACAGACAGTTTTTATGTTCCCTGCAAGCTTACTCTCATATTCTATTTTCCCCCTCTTAATTAATCCCTTTGTCCTCCTTTGTTGAATCCTAAACTGCTCCCAATCCTCAGGTTTGCTGCTTTTTCTGGCCAATTTATATGTCCTCTCCTTGGATCTTATGCTATCTCTAATTTCCCTTGTTAGCCACGGTTGAGTCACCTTTTTTGTTTTATTTTTATGCCAAACAGGGATGAACAAATTCTGTAGTTCATCCATGCGATCTTTAAATGTTTGCCATTGCCTATCCACTGTCAACCCTTTAAGTAACGCTCCCCAATCCATCCTAGCCAACTCGTGCCTCATACCATCGTAGTTCTTCCTCATTCTATGATTCTGTACCCCTAGTTTTATCTTTGTTTCTTTCACATTGGAGATCTCCAACAAGAGCAGTTCATTGTGTAACTTTCTACTTCCACAGGATCAACTTTATTTATTTCCCAGATGTCCCTGACATATGGGGCTAAACCACATCCTTTCTGTCCAGTCTATCTGTTCAGAGTACCTAGAATGCTATTTTGTTACAATCCTCTGGAAATAGCCATGTTTTTGATATTTCTACAACATCGTAATTCCGTACTGCCTCCAATTCCAGCATCTTATTTCTAATGTTTCTAGCAATAATGTGTATATATATCATGATAGATTTCCCTCCTTTCATGCCCCCGCCGCGCCCCCACCCCCTTCCCATGTCTGTCTTTTCCTGGTCTCCAGCTCATTAATGTCTGTTTCAGTTTCTATGTCCACATGTACCTGTTGGTTACCTTCTACCATTTGACCATTTTCATCTTGGATCCAGTTTCTCTTTTGTCATGCTCTTACTACCACCCCCACCCACCAAGTTCAAATGTTTCTGGATCACTGCCTTAATCTTTCTCACAGGTCCCTTTGTTCCTGTTTAGCTTGGGTGTAGCCTAACTCTCCTGTTTGTTCTGAAGGTATTCCAGTTATTTATGAAATTAATATTGTTATTTAAACAACTGTTTGCCAGCCACTCATTTACTTTCTCAGTTTTCTGGGTGAACTCCTTCCTTCCTTTCCCAAATACCAGAAGAAAATAAAGAAGAAAGAACTTGCATGTATACAGCACAACCTCAGTACATCACAAAGCGCTTTACAACCAATGAAGTACTTTGAGTGTAGTCACTGTCTTAAGGTAGAAAATGTAGCTGTCAATTTGCGCATAACATCCACACCGATTAATCTCTGTATAAGCACAGGCTAGGGTTGACTCTGTTATTTCTATATTTACTCCCTCCTGCATGAAATAACGATTTCTATTTCCTCCTATTCCTCCTCCTCCTCCCAATTATACCTCCTTAAGTATGTTTGCTTTATTGTTGCTCTACTTCATTTTTCCTGATAGAACTTTCATACTAAACATAGTGTGGAAGAATATAAGCTATCAAAGAAGAGCTATCCTTCTCTAATGGAGCTGAGACATTTGATGCAATACTTGAAACAACCAGGAGAAGCTACACTCATAAACACTTCATCAGCGGAAGCTTTCTAAGTTTTTCTTCCTTAAATTACTGAAAATTTCTAAATTTTGAAAATAAATTTGTTCTGAATTTAGTTTAGAATTTTTCAGAAATACCCCCTAAAACTTAAAAAGGTAATCCAGTAAGAAAATTGACTAAACAAATTTAAATGCAAGAACATCAGCACAACTGAGCTTTTAATCTATTGAATAAATCATTGTCCCACTTATTTCAGTAAGAGAGGGTTTCTGCTGTGGCTAGTTCCAGGATTCCATGCAAAAGTTGAAAAGGAATATATTTTCAAATTTGTAGTCTGCCTATTGTATGGAAAGAAACAATATTCAATATTCTTACAACTTTATTTTCATACTGCTATTGTGAAGTATCCGGCTATAGGCATTGGAGAAGGAAAAGGAGCTCCATCAACGGTAATATTGCTACAAACAACTGCACCTCTCAAATACATTAGAACAAATAGTATTCATAAATATGTGAGTTTTGATAATGGCCTTAAATGCTTGTCATTGAATAAAGCAGCACTGGTCAATTGATGCCTGGAACTTGCTAGTTCTTTTAAAAATTCACTCATGGGATGTGGGCGTCACTGGCAAGGCCAGCATTTATTGCCCATCCCTAATTGCCCTTGAGAAGGTGGTGGTGAGCTGCCGCCTTGAACTGCTGCAGTCCGTGTGGTGAAAGTAGTGTTCTCAGACTTATCAGGTTTTATTTACGAAGTGATCTGCAGCAAGTTCAAGCAGCCAATTTGTCTGTAACTGATGTGTTTACTTTAAGAAATATCCTATGTGATGCTGTTTTAACCTTTACATGCTAATTCTAGCAGTACAAAAATATAAGTAAAAAAATTTAGCATGCCAAAAATCTGTTTTGTAATACATCTGATTGGCTCAGTAATACAGTGAAGCCCAGTAATGGGCAACTCCGATACATTCTCTGATTTAAGAGATACACTGAATTTACATCCACAGTAGGATAAATTTGGCATGGAAATTGTAGAATAGACCAACCAAAACTCGTAGCAGTTTTCAGTGTTATAAATCGGCCAGGAATTGAGGCAACTCTTTTTTTATGTCCGGAAAGGGCCCACGTACTGCAGGAAAGTTCCAAAAGTACTAATAAATCTAGTAATTCCATGCCCAAATGACATTTTTTTTCATCCATGAGCCTAAACAGTGAATGCCAATAGGTTGTTTGACAATCTTCATCTGACATCCATATACTTTCCATCAGGATCAGGAACCCTGGCTGATTTTTTTCTTTACTTTCCCCTATCAGAATTTATGTTGCTTTACAAAGTATTTCGCTAATTGGAAACTGGGTGGCAGAAAAGAAATAACTGATATTTAGGAGAACAAGCCAAACAGGAATGAGGATGTTGCTGACCAGTGGCTCTTGAGTGCAATAGACTTGCAGGTTGTGGAGGTGCAAGGTAGTACTGTTAAATTCTAGTCTTCTGCATATCCTAGACGCCTCTGGTTAAGTTGCACAAATTTTGTGGCATCTTGGCCCGGATTTTACGGGGCCTACGACAGCGTGCACACAGCGTACGCTGTCGTAAGTGCCCCGCAAGTTCCGGGTTTCCACGCATGCAATGCGCATACATGAAAATCCAGAACTTGCGATCTGTCAAGTTTCTCCTTGACAGATCGTACGTCTCTGCTGAAAATTGACTTTCGCTGGCGCAGAGTTGGACTGTTTGCCCAACTACTGCCCAGCGAATACCCACTAAACCCTTACACCTGGTAAAAGCAGGCGTAAGGCCTTCTTTTATCAGCGTAAGGGTTTAAATAAATATTAAAAATTTTAATATTTAAACATTCACTTACATTTAAAATTAGTTTAGGTCAATTTTGTTGCAGTTAAAAATGTTTACATTTATTTTTCAGAAAATTAAATTTTTAATTTAAATGTTTAATTAAATGGTATTTTCATTAATTTTGAACCTGTGATTATTTATTTTTATTTCAGTATTGTGAAATAGTCTTTTTTAGATGATTTCTATTATGCTTATGGAGATTCCATACATAAATGGAATCCCCCTTTGTCATTGGTTGGCCTGGCCCACGTGATCCCAGGGATGCTTGCAAACCACATGTGCCCCTGGGATGCGTGGGCCTTTACCCAGGTGTACGCCTGCAGGCCCAGGACCACAAGAGTCCGAAGCTCCGGAGGTAGCAAGTAAGTGCGTACTTTTCTTGCGGTTGAAAGGCGTACGCGGACGGCAAGTCTCCGACCACAATTGTAAATCATCATTTGCTTATTTCATCTGCTTTTCATTCTGATTCATCTGACAAGTTGGATTCCAAATCCTGATAAAAGGATTAGTAGTCTTATTCAAATGATATGGCTTAGGCCGCTGTTAATCGAGTCTGGATCAGAGAGTGAAAATTTCGATTGTCTATTGCAAGCATGGCTTAAAAATAACATGGCTGTTTTTGATCACTGCTCTTCTCTGCTCTAAATATTGAAGCTTTTACATTTGTTTAGCACCTTATCATGTCTCAAAAACTTCTCAAAGCATTTCACATACAATTAATACTTTGCGGTAATGATTTATAATGTAAGCAAACATGGCTGCCACTTAGGGCACAACAGGATTCCAGAAACAACAGTGAGAAAATGAACAATTGATCTGTTTTTGGTAGTGGTGTTTGAGGGAGGATTGTTGACAGGAGAGCTCCTTGTTGTTCTTTGAATTGTGTCAAAGGATCTTTAAAAACTATTTGAACCTCAAACAGGCAGGCATCTTACCTGAAGAGGGACTCTCTCAACTACACTGGAGTGTTATTTTAGATTCCAGTCCTGCAATGGGGCTTGAACCCTGAATCCTCTGACTGGAGGCAATTGAGAATACAGCTATTCTGTGTAACCATTCCCACGTACTCTGGACACATATTTTGTTTCTCTAATTCTCACCTCTTTTTGCTGTGCACCATCATCACTTCTGTCATTTAATTGACTGCTGCCCTCCACCCAATCACAGAGCTCTCATTTTTTCTTTTCTTCCTCCCTTTCCCAGACTCTGTACCCGTGCTTTTCATGACCTAAGGATGTTCCAAAGTGCTTTACAGCCAAGGCAATACTTTATAAGTGTAGTAACAGTTGTAATGTAGGGAAACACGGCAGCTGTTTTGCGCACAGCAAGGTCCCACAAACCGCAGTGAGCTACATGACCAGATAATCTGTTATAGTGATGGAGGTTGAGGGATAAATATTGGCCACGACACCGGGAGAACTTCCCTGTTCTTGTTCGAATAGTGCCATGGAATCTGTAACTCCTGAGAGTGCAGACAGGACCTCAGTTTAATGAAAAATGGTACCTCTGACAGTACTGCACTCCCACGGTACTGTACTGAATTGTCAGCCTGGATTATGTGCTCAGGTCTCTGGTATAGGTCTTCAACTGACAACCGTCTGACTCAGAGGTGAGAGTGTTGCCACTAAGCCAAGGCTGACACCTTGTAAATGATTCTTTAGCAGCCTATGTTTCATAAGTCAGCAATGAAGTCCAAGTGGTTAGCCTCCTGCTGTTGCTTCTCCCACTTCATTGGCAGTTTACAGTCATTGCAATTAAGTCTTGAATTAACGATATCTCCACAATTTCAGACAAACTGGGTTTGTCAGCCAAATTCTTCAATATTTCTTAAAATATGAAATTGTACCAATTTTTGTTACATTTTACTGAGAAAGTACGAAGCATTCTGAGCAGCAGCAGAAGAAAGCAGTCTCCAAACAGTAGTTGTAATGTAGGGCAGAGTATAAATCAGGAAATTAGAGGTGCATGTAACAAGGGTAATACAGTCATCATGGGGGACTTTAATCTATATATAGACTGGGCAAACCAAATTTGCAGTAATAGTGTGGAGGACGAATTCATGGAATGTATGCAAGATAGTTTTCTAGATCAGTATGTTGAGGAACCAACTAGGGAACAGGCTATTTTAGATCTAGTATTGTGCAATGAGAAAGGGTTAATTAATAACCTTGTAGTAAAGGGGCCTTTCGGGAAGAGTGACCATAATATGACAGAATTTTATATTGAGTTTGAAAGTGATTTAGTTAAATCCAAAACTAGGGTCTTAAATTGAAACAAAGCAAACTACATAGGTATGAGGGGCGAGTTGGTTAAGGTAGATTGGGAAACTACATTAAAAGGTATGACAGTAGACAAGCAATGGCTCGCATTTAAAGAATTAGTACATAATTTACGACAAATAAACATTTCTTTGAGGCACAAAAACCCCACAGGAAAAGTGGTCCAACCGTGGCTAACAAGAGAAGTTAAAGATAGTATTAGATCAAAGGAAGAGGCTTATAATGTTGCCAAAAAGAGTAGTAAGCCTGAGGATTGGGAGGATTTTAGAATTCAGCAAAGGAAGACCAAGAAATTGATAAAAGGGAAAATAGAATATGAGAGTAAACTAGCGAGAGACATAAAAACAGACTGTTAAAGCTTTTATAGGTATGTAAAAAGGAAAAGATTAGTGAAAGTAAATGTGGTTCTCTTACAGGCTGAGACAGGAGAAATTATAATGGGGAATAAGGAATTCAACAAATACTTAGGGCTAGATTTTCCAAGCCCCGAGGAGGCGGGCATGGAGGCGGGACAGCCCGTAAAATCGGAGAAAGTGGGGGCGGATGGCAAAACCGCCCCCATCCCGCCTCTGTGCCCACTTGCCAGGAGGTGGGAAGATGTACAGCTTCGGGTCCTGTCTCCTGGAGGCGGGAAAGGCTTTCACAGAGCTGTCAAACGCTGTCATTTCTTCTTTCAAGAAGTCTTGACAGATAGCACGTCTGACGTTGACGTGATCTGTCAGTGACTTCTTCCCTAATTGGCTTGCTGAGCCCGCAGGGCGGGCTTAACAAGCTCAATTGGAAAATCCCTCTGAATGGTCAGGCGAGGATGGAGGCGGGACATTGACACGACAAGCAGCAGTCCCGCCTCCAACTCGCCTCCATTCACAAAATCCAGCCCTTTGTGTCTGTCTTCACGGAAGAAGATGCAAAAAATGTCCTGAAATAGTGGAGAACCAAGGTTCTAGCGAGAATGAGGAACTGAAAGAAATTAGTATTAGTAAAAAAAAAAATCGTACTGGAGAAATTAATGGGACTGAAAGCTGATAAATCTCCTGGACCTCATGGCCTGCATCCTAGGGTTTTGAAAGAGTTGGCTATGGAGATGGTGGATGCATTGGTTGTCATTTTCCAAAATTCCATAGATTCTAGAACGGTTCCTGTGGATTGGAAGGTGGCAAATGTAACCCCACTATTTAAGAAAGGAGGGAGAGAGAAAATGGAGAACTACAGACCAGTTAGCCTGACATCAGTAGTAGGGAAAATGCTAGAATCTATTATTAAGGACGTGGTAACAGGGCACTTAGAAAATAATAATAGGATTGGGCAGAGTCAACACGGATTTATGAAAGGGAAATCGTGTTTGACGAATCATAAGAACATAAGAACATAAGAAATAGGAGCAGGAGTAGGCCAATCGGCCCCTCGAGCCTGCTCCGCCATTCAGTAAGATCATGGCTGATCTGATCCTAACCGCCAATCTACTATCTACTATCACAGAACCATCTCCTGCATCTAACAGAATTGCACACACGAAATAGGAGCAGAATCAGGCTACACAGTCCCTGGGCCCGCTCCACTACCCACAGGGCCATGACCGATCCGAACCTAGACTCATGTCCAAATTCCTGCCCGCTCCCCGTAACCCTTAATGCCCTTTACTTCTAGGAAACTGTCTATTTCTGTTTTAAATTTATTTAATGATGTAGCTTCTACAGCTTTTTGTGGCAGCATATTCCATGGACCTACCACCCTCTGAGTGAAGTAGTTCCTCCTCATCTCAGTTTTGAAAGAGCAGCCCCTTATTCTAAGACTATGTCCCCTAGTTCTAGTCTCACCCGTCATCGGGAACATCCTCCCCGCATCCACCCGATCCAACCCCTTCACAATCTTATATGTTTCAATAAGATCGCCTCTCATTCTTCTGAACGCCAATGAGTAGAGTCCCAATCTACACAACCTCTCCTCATATGACGACCCCCTCATCCCTGGGATTAACCGAGTGAACCTTTTTTGCACTGCCTCGAGAGCAAGGATGTCTTTCCTTAAGTAAGGACACCAAAACTGTATGCAGTATTCCAGGTGCGGTCTCACCAATACCTTGTACAACTGAAGCAATACCTCCCTATTTTTATATTCTATCCCCCTAGCAATGAAAGCCAACATTCCATTTGCCTTCTTAATCACTTGCTGCACCTGCATACTAACCTTTTGAGTTTCGTGCACCAGGACCCCCAGATCCCTTTGCACTTCAGTACTCTCCAGTTTCTTGCCATTAAGATAATGAATTGCTCTAGGATTTTTCCTGCCAAAGTGTTTTTTGAGGTTGTAACTAGAAGAATAGATAAGGGGGAACCAGTGGATGTGGTGTATTTGGATTTTCAGAAGGCATTTGATAAGGTGCCACACAAGTGGTTATTAAACAAAATTAGGGCTCATGGGATTGGGGGTAATATACTAGCATGGATTGAAGATTGGTTAATGGACAGAAAAAAGAGAGTAGGAATAAACGGGTCATTTTCGGGTTGGCAGGCTGTAACTATTGGGGTACCGCAAGGATCAGTGCTTGGGCCTCAGCTATTCACAATCTACATCAATGATTTGGATGAGGGGACCAAATGTAATACATCCAAGTTTGCTGATGATACAAAGCTGGGTGGGAATGTAAGTTGTGAGGAGGATGCAAGGAGGCTTCAAGGGGATATAGACAGGCTACGTGAGCAGGCAAGAATATGGCAAATGGAATATAATGTGGCGAAATGTGAAGTTATCCACTTTGGTAGGAAAAATAGAAAAGCAGAATATTTTTTAAGTGGTGAGAGATTGGGAAATGTTGGTGTTCAGAGGGACCTGGGTGTCCTTGTACACGAATCACTGAACGTTAACACACAGGTACAGCAAGCAATTAGGAAAGCAAATGGTATGTTGGCCTTTATTACAAGAGGATTTGAGTATACAGTTTTGGTCTCCTTACCTAAGGAAGGATATACTTGCCATAGAGGGAGTGCAACGAAGGTTCACCAGACTGGTTCCTGGGATGGGGGGATTTTCCTATGAGGAGAGATTGAGTAGACTAGACCTATATTCTCTGGAGTTTAGAAGAATGAGAGGTGATCTCATTGAAACATTCAAAATTCTTACAGGACTTGACAGGGTAGATGCAGGGAGGATGTTTCCCTTGGCTGGGGAGTCCAGAACCAGAGGTTACAGTCTCAGAATAAGGGGTTGGCCATTTAGGACTGAGATGAGAAATTTCTTCATTCAGAGGGTGGAGAATCTTTGGAATTGTGGAGGCTCAGTCGTTGAGTATATTCAAGACAGAGATCAATAGATTCTTGAATATGGTATATGGGGATAGTGTAGGAAAGTGGAGATGAGGTAGAAGATCAGCCGTGATCTTATTGAATGGCCAAATGGCCTACTCTTGCTCCTATTTCTTATGTTCTTAAAAGAAGGACCAGAACTCAAGGCCAGAGCCTGAGGCAGGGGCAGAGATGGGCGATATTACGGAGGTAGAAGTAGGCGGTCCTGGTGATGGAGAGGATATGGGGTGGAAAGCTCAACAACAGGGTCAAATAGGACGCCAAGGTTGCAAACAGTCTGGTTCAGCCTCGGACACTGGCCAGTGAAGGGGATGGAATCGGTGGTTAGGGAACGGCGTTTGTGGCGGGGGTCAATGACAATGGCTTTGGTATTCCCAATATTTAATTGGAGGACATTTCTGCTCAACTAAAACTGGATGTTGGACAAGCAGCGTGACAAATCAGATGCAGTGGAGGGGTCGAGAGAGGTCGTGGTGAGCTGGAGTTGGGTGTCGTCAGCGTACATGTGGAATCTGACTTTGTGTTTTCGGATGATGTTGCTGAGGGAAAGCATGTAGATGAGAAATAGGAGGCGTCCAATAATAGAGCCTTGAGGAACTCTAGAGGTAACAGTGTGGGAGCAGCACTCTGAATCGCACTATTCGATGAAGAGCAAGTGACTTGACCAATATCTTCCTTCAACCACGACCATTCAAAGCAGATTATTTGGTCATTTGTCTCACTGCCTGTTTGTCGGGCAGTACTGGTACAGAATGGCATTCATGCTTGCCAACAAAACAGTTACTCCAGTTCAAAAGTAATTGATTGTGGGAAGCACTGAGACATTTTACTGTGATAAGGCACAAATAAATACAAGAATAAATTCTTAAATGGAGAACAAACACACACTCAGAGCATACATCTGGATCCCATTGGGTACTTAAGTAACTCATGGCATTTGGTTACGGAAGATATATAAAAAAAACTCAACAGATGTTTCCATTAATGTAATATTCCACAATGTTTTGGCATCTCTCCACTTCAGATAATAAATTGGAAAGAACAAGTCTATGCACCTGCTGTTTATAAGCAGAATCTTAAAGGAGGCTCAATATTTAACACTGGACACTCCATGGAACATTGTTCTATTACATTACAATATTGTTCTCGGTGGTGCTTTTCTACCACAGATAGTCATGTCAGTAAAATATACATAATTAATCTTGTTTAGTACATTTTACCTCATGACTAAATATCTAAGTGATGAAGCCTTTTGGGATAGGACATATTTGATTTATGTTAAAATCTTTAAAGAATGTTTCTTTTTTAAATAATGAAAGGTGCATAACATTTTAAAATATTATAAATTGTTGCCACCCTATTGCCTTTAATCTCCTGAATGAGCTTACCTGGCAGACAACACTTTGTGTTATTTAACAAGCCATAGCGCATCAGCATACTGAATTGGAACAATTCATGTTTTGTGGAATGTTAATTGTTGATTCATGTGTCCCATTTCAAATGTCGTGTTAACAGAAGGTGCAGAGACTTATTCACTGATTTCCAACTTACTACCTGAAAAGACAACAGGAGAAAAGTAGTGGAATATTATAATAGCTGAAACATCTGTTAACAGTTATCTTTGATCTATATATGAGCATAACATGCATAGAGGACTACTAAGATATAACTGAAAAATTATACTTTCAGTATAAATACACAGCTCAGTGGCAGAACTGAGATCATAGAATCATAGAAAATTACGGCACGGAAGGAGGCCATTTCAGCCCATTGTGTCCGCGCCGGCCAACAAAGAGCTATCCAGCCTAATCCCACTTCCCAGCTCTTGGTCCGTAGCCCTGCAGGTTAGAGCATCCCAAGTGCACATCCAAGTACTTTTTAAATGTGATTAGGGTTCCTGTCTCTACCACCCTTTCAGGCAGTGAGTTCCAGACCCGCACAACCCTCTGGGTGAAGAAATTACCCCTCAAATCCCCTCTAAACCTTCCACCAATTACTTTAAATCTGTGCCCCCTGGTTTTTGACCCCTCTCCTAAGGGAAATAGGTCCTCTGTATCCACTTTATCTATGCCCCTCATAATTTTATACACCTCAATAAGGTCTCCCCTCAGCCTCCTCTGTTCCAAGGAAAACAGACCCAGCCTATCCAGTCTTTCCTCATAGCTAAGATTCTCTACTCCCGGCAACATCCTTGTAAATCTTCTCTGTACCCTCTCTAGTGCAATCACATCTTTCCTGTAATGTGGTGACCAGAACTGCACCCACTACTCTAGCTGAGGCCTAACTAGTGTTTTATACAGTTGAAGCATAACCCCCCTGCTCTTGCATTCTATGTCACGGCTAATAAAGGCAAGCATTCCGTATGCCTTTTTAACCACCTTATCTACTTGGCCTGCTACCTTCAGGGATCTGTGGACATGCACTCCAAGGTCCCTTTGTTCCTGTACACTACTCAGTGTCCTACCATTTAATGTGTATTTCCTTTCCTTGTTGGCCCTCCCCAAATGCATTACCTCACACTTCTCCGGATTGAATTCCATTTGCCACTGTTCTGCCCACCTGACCAATTTATTGATATCTTCCTGCAGTCTACAGCTTCCTTCTTCAGTATCAACCACACAGCCGATTTTAGTATCATCTGCAAACTTCTTAATCATACCCCCTATATTCAAGTCAAGATCATTGAGATAATAAACTTAATTTCAATGTACTTCTTTCCCTATAGCTATTAATTTGTAAAAAGATAAAAGCAAGTCAAAATTGTGTTAAATAAAGTTCTTCTGATGGCTCAGTACATAAGTGGATTTATATTGCAATTCTTAAAGATTTTTAAAAAATGATGAAATGAACAGTTCCTTAAATTTTGAGGGGAAGGGTTGCTGGATAATTCCATTGCTCTGGTAAATCTTGCAACTAGGCCTTAATGACACAAGAGTGCATATCTATGTGTGCGCATATACACCTTTAAATATTAACATAACATTTTAAAATGTGATCAATTTTTGCCACCAGTGCCTTTCATCTCCTGAAGGACTTAGTCTGGCAGACAGCACCTTTATTGTGTCTGAGCCATACAGACAAGAAAGTCCCATGTTTGATTCCTAGTGAGTTAGCTGATCTCAACCAGAGTGTCAAAAGGTATTCAATAAGGCTTGATTACCTTCAGGCTAGAAAGGGCAAAATCAGCAATTCTCATTGTTACATAGTGGCACCTGGTAGAAAGTGTGCCTCTATTAACATCGGTTGAGGACAGAATCAGGCCTCTCTGTGATGCCTTCCACATTTGTATAGCCTACCAATACTCATCATCTGGACTCTCGCATGAAGAACACCCACTTGGGCACAGTACTGCAGGGTATCAGCACCCCTGGAACCATAACTCAGCATGAGGCAGTGTCTTAAGAGGAGAAGAAAAGAACTCTATCCTCAACTTTTGATAAACTGGAATTGTCATATGTGCACCAAACTTCTAACTTGATTTTACGTGAACAGTTCCAAAGTCCATGCTTGATCACTGTACGCAGACTACTCCATTTTAAATATCTGTGATCATAACGGATCGCATTTGACATAACAAGAATTCGAGAGGTTACTAAAATCCAAACAAGATTGCCAAATTTTAAGAGGCTACTCCTTAACTTTGAGCACTTGTCAGAGTGGGCCTGGAAGGTTTTAATATGGTTAGGAGAGTGGAGGAACTGTGATGTTCCTTCCTGGAAGTGATTCTGAATGCAATGGATCAATGTGTACCCATGCAAAGCAAAGGTACCAAGCTTAAAGGCACTTCAGCTTGGTTGAATGGGCCTACCAAACAACTCCTAAAGAAGGGGGAAAAAAGCATTTAAGGCCATGAAGGAAAATGGCACAGAATTCAGATGGACTCACTGAAAAGACATGCCTGGAATGTAAAAAAAAGGCATCAAAATGGCGAAGAAAAATTTAAAATTGAATATGGCAAGAGAAGTGAAGGATAATAAGTTTTTTAGTTATTGAGAGAAAAAGAAATAGGAGGGCTGGAATGGGGCCACAAAGTG
Organism: Squalus acanthias; assembly: GCA_030390025.1. Classification (NCBI taxonomy): domain Eukaryota; kingdom Metazoa; phylum Chordata; class Chondrichthyes; order Squaliformes; family Squalidae; genus Squalus; species Squalus acanthias. Next base: position 35,904,335 of record CM059429.1, read on the forward strand.
GGCTCGGGAGAGGGTATGACAACTGATGCTACACAGCCTGTAAAAATGCTAAATAAGTTCTTTGTCTCAGGGAACTAGAGGGGCTGCAGAGGTAAGCTGTGACACTATTCACATTACTACCAGCATGGTTGCCAATTAGCTATGAATTCTTCAGGTAAGTAAATCTCAGGAGCTGGATAAGGTGCATCTGAGGATTCTTAAGGAAATAAGGGAGGAAATTGCAGGAACTTTGGCACAAATCTTCCAGAAATCACTGAATACTGGAGAGGTGCCTGGGGACTGAAGAAAGGCAGATGTTACTCCTACTTCTATTTTTAAAAAGGTAACAAAAGTGACCCAGGAAACTACAAACCACTGAGTTTGACATCCATTGTGGGCAAAATTATGCAAACCCTTCTTCAAGATAAGATCCTAAAAGATAGCTAATATGGGTTCATGAAGGGGAGGTGTTACCAGTCTAACTTAATGGTTATCTTTGAGAGTGTGATAAGGAGCTTGATAGGGATAAGGCAGTGGATGTTGCGTACTTGGATACAGATCTGCTGGTACTGAAATTAAAGAAAGTGGGAATCAGCGAAATATTTTACAATGGATACAATTTGGTTGACCGATAGAACCCAGAAGTTAGTGGTACAGGGTTTGTCATCAGCATGGGAGAATGTTACCAGTGAAGTCCCACAGGGGTCTGCTCTCTGGCCTCTTCTGTTAATATCTTTATAAAATATATGGAGTCACAAGCACAGTGGCTAAATTTGCAGATGATACAAAGCTAATGAAGGTGGTAGATTCCAAAGCTTAACAGGATAAGCCACAGGAGGATTTGAAAATACATGGGAATTGGGTAGACAGTTAAGACAGTGAAATTCAGTATAGAGAAATGCAAAGTGCTTCACATGGGGTCAAAAAATCCAGGAAAGGATTATTACTTAAATGTAAAGAAAATAATCTGCATGGAAAATGAAAACGATCTGGGGGTCCTGATTCACAATAAATTGAAGCTATCACAATAATGCTCGGTGGCAGTGAGTAAAGAATATCAGATGTTGGGATGTATTAAAAGGTCAATATTGAGCCAAAATAGTGAGGTAATCCTGCCACTTTATAAATCATTGGTGCAACCACACTTAGAATACTCTGTACAGTTCTTGTTGCCACAGTACAAAAAGGATATTGTATCTATTGAAAGGATACAGTAGAAAGCAACCAGATGAATTGAGGGGATGGAGGGATTGGATTCTGAGGAGCGATTATGTAAATTGGACATGTTCTCACTGGGAAAGAGAAGGCTGAGAGGTGGTATGATTGATGTTTTTAGGATTCTAAAAGACTAGATAATGGAGACAATGACAAACTACTTCACCTTGTCCAGAAGAGTAAAACCAGAGGACACAACCTGTGCTTGAAAGGGGATAAATTCAAATCTAATCTGCTGAAACAATATTTCAGTGAGTGAATGGTCAATCTATGGAACAGGCTCTCTCGGGAGACGGTGTAAGCAGTTAGTATTGATTCATTCAAATACAAATTATATAGATTTCTTTCAGAAAATAGTAGTTTGGCATACAGTACAGTGCAACCTGTATAAACGGACACTCCCAAAGAACGGATTTCTGCAAAAAAATGGACACTTACTGAGAGACCCAAATAACTTGCATGGTAAAATATACAAAAGGCACTGTGAAACCACGGACACTCGCAAATTACAAACTCATGTCATGCCTGTAATGGCTTTAATTAAAGCTTTCTATATACTTTCTTTGCGTTCCCTGATAGATCATGGGCTGTGTTCATTTTTTAGATTCTGTATTACTTCCAAATCTGCAATTTGATCGAGTGCAATAAACCATGGAGTAACTCTTCTGCACGGAATGATCAGCAATGTAATCTATAAAATCATGTTATGCAGTCTGGACCAAGTAACCTTGCTGGATCTTCTTAGACACATTGTATGTTTGGAAAGAACACTTCTTACAGATTCTCCCAAGAATCTTAAATTGGTTCCAGACTACAGAACAAAGGGCGTTCCTCCAAAAAGGTACACCATGAATTTCTGGCAGACTGAGCAAACATATCTATTCATAGGAACATAAGAAATAGGAGTAGGCCATTTGGCCCCTCGAGTCTGCTCCGCCATTCAATAAGATCATGGCTGATCTGATCTTGGCCTCAACTCCACTTTCCTGCCTGCTCCCCATAACCCTTGACTCCCCTGTAGCTCAAATATCTGTCGATCTCAGCCTTGAATATATTCACTGACTCAGCCTCCACAGCTCTCTGGGGTAGAGAATTCCAAAGATTCACAACCCTCTGAGAGAAGAAATTCCTCCTCATCTCCGTCTTAAATGGGCGACCCCTTATCCTGAAACTATGCCTCCTAGTTCTAGATTCCCCCACGAGGGGAAATATCCTCTCAGCATCTACCCTGTCAAGCCCCCTCAGAATCTTATATGTTTCAATAAGATCACCTCTCATTCTTCTAAACTTCAATAAGTATAGGCCCAACATGCTCAACCTTTCCTCATAAGACAACCCTTTCATCTCGGGAATCAACCTAGTGAACCTTCGCTGAGCACCCTCCAAAGCATGTATATCCCTCCGTAAATAAGGTGACCAAAACTGTACGCAGTACTCCAGGTGTGGTCTCACCAATGCAAGTTGTAGCAAGACTTCCCTTCTTTTATACTCCATCCCCTAGCAATAAAGGCCAACATTCCATTTGCCTTCCTAATTACTTGCTGTACCTGCATGCTAACTTTTTGTGTTTCATGTACGAGGTCACCCAGATCCTTCTGTACCGCAGCATTCTGTAGTCTCTCTCCATTTAAATAATATTTTGCTTTTCTATTCCTACCAAAGTGGATAACCTCACATTTTCCCCACATTATACTCCATCTGCCAAATTTTTGCCCACTCACTTAACCTATCTATATCCCTTTGCAGACTCTTTGTGTCCTCCTCACAACTTGCTTTCCCATCTATCTTTATATAGTCAGCAAATTTGACTACAGTACACTTGGTCGCTTCATCCAAGTCATTAATATAGATTGTAAATAGTTGAGGCTCCAGCACTCATCCCTGTGGCACCCCACTAGTTACAGTTTGCCAACCTGAAAATGACCCATTTATCCCGACTCTCTTTTCTGTTCATTAGCCAATCCTCTATCCATGCTAATATATTACCCCCAACACCGTGAGCTCTTATCTTGTGCAGTAACCTTTTATGTGGCACCTTATCGAATGCCTTTTGGAAATCCAAATACACTACATCTACTGGTTCCCCTTGATCCACCCTGCTCATTACATCCTCAAAGAACTCTAATAAATTTGTCAAACACGATTACCCTTTCATAAAACCATGTTGACTCTGCTTGATTGTATTATGATTTTCTAAATGTCCTGCTACTACTCCCTTAATAATGGATTCCAGCATTTTCCCAATGACCGATGTTAGGCTAACCAGCCTATAGTTTCCTGCTTTCTGTCTCCCTGCTTTCTTGAATAGGGGCGTTACATTTGCGGTTTTCCAATTCGCTGGGACCTTTCCAGAATCTAGGGAATTTTGGAAGATCACAACCAATGCATCCACTATCTCTGCAGCCACCTCTTTTAAGACCCTAGGATGCAGGCCATCAGGTCCAGGGGACTTGTCAGCCTTTCGTCCCATTAGTTTGCCAAGTACATTTTCTCTAGTGATAGTGATTGTCTTAAGTTCCTCCCTCCCTTTTGCCCCTTGATTATCTACTATTATAGGAATGCTTTTAGTGTCTTCTACCGTGAAGACAGATACAAAATATTTGTTCAAAGTCTCTGCCATTTCCCTGTTTCCCATTATTAATTCCCCAGTCTCATCCTCTAAGGGACCAATGTTTACTTTAGCTACTCTCTTCCTTTTTATATACTTGTAGAAGCTCTTACTGTCTGTTTTTACATTTCCTGCTAGTTTTCTCTCTTAATCTATTTTCTCCCTCTTTATAATTTTTTTTAGTCATCCTTTGCTGGTTTCTAAAAAATTCCCAATCTTCTGGACTACCACTAATCTTTGCAACATTGTATGCCTTTTCTTTCATTCTTAACTTCCTTAGTTAGCCACGGATGGTTCATCCTTCTCGTAGAGTCTTTCTTACTGGAATATATCTTTGTTGAGAGTTACGAAATATCACCTTAAATGTCTGCCACTGCTTATCTACCGTCTTACCATTTAATCTATTTTCCCAGTCCACTTCAGCCAACTCTGTCTTCATACCTTTGTAATTGCCTTTATTTAAGTTTAAGACACTAGTTTGAGACCCAAGTTTCTCACCCTCAAACTGAATGTGAAATTCTATCATGTTATGATCACTCTTCCCCGAGGATCCTTTACCATGAGAACATTAATTAACCCTGTCTCATTATATATTACCAGATCTAAAATAGCCTGTTCCCTGTTCGGTTCCACAACATATTATTTTAAGAAACCGTCCAACAAACATTTAAAGACAGACCAACTTGCATTTATACAGCATCTTATCACATCTTTCAAAAACCCCTCAAAGTCAGCCATGATCTTATTGAATGGCGGAGCAGGATCGATGGGCCGAATGGCCTACTCCTGCTCCTATTTCTTATGTTCTTATGAAATGTTGCTCCTTCTAATTATCTAACAAGCCAAGTGAGGTTTTCAAGCTCCTTTTCTGATGCATGCCATTTTGTTTTTGTCAAAATCTGAGTACCTATACTGTCCCAGTTCACTGTCCCATTTTTTCCTGCACCACCACCTCTCCCATCATCACTGCCACTTTAAATGAGACAGATTTTACCGTGTATATTTCTTATCCTGTCAAAATATTTTAAAGGCTTGCTTATCCTTCCTTTTATGTGCGTAAACGTCGCATCATATTGAGGTCAAAGCTGTTACTTTAGTCAAAACAAAAGCGAAATACTGCAGATGCTGGAAATCTGGACTAAAAATAGAAAATGCTGGAAATACTCAGCAGACCAGGCAGCATCTGTGGAGAGGGAAACAGAGTTAACATTTCAGGTTGATTGCATTTCATCAGAACTGGCAAAAGTTAGAGATGTAACAAGTTTTAAGCAAGCACAGAGGCAGGAAAAAGGAGGAGAGGAAAGAACAAAACAACAACAACTTGTATTTATATAGCACTTTTAACATGGTAAAACTTCCCAAGGCGCTTCACAGGATTGTTATAAAACAAAATTTGACACCGAGCCACATAAGGAGAAATTAGGGCAGATGAAGAGGTAGGTTTTAAGGAGCGTCTTAAAGGAGGAAAGAGAGGCGGAGAGGTTTAGGGTGGGAATTCCAGAGCTTAGGGCTTAGGCAGCTGAAGGCACAGCCACCAATGGTTGAGCGATTAAAATCAGGGATGCTCAAGAGACCAGAATTAGAGGAGTGCAGATATCTCGGCGGGGGGGAGGCTATTGTGGGGCTGAAGGAGATTACAGAGATAGGGAGGGGCGAGGCCATGGATGGAGTTGAAAACAAGGGTGAGAATTTTAAAATCGAGGTGTTGCTTAACCAGGAGCCAATGTAGGACAGCAAGCACAGGGGTGATGGGTGAACTGGACTTGGTGCGAGTTAGGACACGGGCAGCTGAGTTTTGGATGGTTTCAACTTAAGTAGGGTAGAACGTGGGAGGCCAGCCTGGAGTGCATTGGAATAGTTAAGTCTAGAGGTAACAAAGGCATGAATGAGCATTTCAACAGCAGATGAGCTGAGGCAGGGGCGGAGATGGAAATAGGCGGTCTTGGTTATGGTGCGGATATGTGGTCGGAAGCTCATTTCAGGGTCAAAAATGACAGCAAGGTTGCGAACAGTCTGGTTCAGCCTCAGACAGATGCTAGTGAGAGGGATGGAGTCAGTGGCTAGGGAAAGGAGTTTGTGGCGGGGACCTAAGCCAATGGCTTCGGTCTTCCCAATATTTAATTGAAGCAAATTTCTGCTCATCCTATATTGGATGCCGGGCAAGCAGTCCAACAATTTATATACAGTGGAGGGGTCGAGAGAAGTGGTGGTGAGCTGAGTGTCGTCAGCGTACATGTGAAAACTGACGGTGTTTTTGGATGATGTCGCTAAGGGGTAGCATGTAGATGAGAAATGGGAGGGGGCCAAGGATAGATCCTTGGGGGGCACCAGAGGTAATGATGCGGGAGTGGGAAGAGAAGCCATTGCAGATGATTCTCTGGCTACGATTAGATAGATAATGGAACCCGGGAGGGTTTGTGATAGCGTCAAGGCAGGAGTGATTAAATGGCAAAAGGGATGATGATGCATGGCAAAAGAGGGTGATAATGAGACAAGTAAACCTAAGATGGGTCTAGAGGAGTTTTAGTCAATTCCCTTTAAACATCCCACCCTCTTGGTGCCTCAAATTTTTCTGAGTATGTGGCCAATTAAGAGATGTAGGGCAGATCTTCCACCCGAACATAAGATCAGTGAAAGTTCAGCAAGGAACAGCATCCGCCCGCCCGCCCGTGACCTTGTCTAATTTCTGTAAATTTTGTTCTGTAAGTTGGACATGTTCTCACTGGAAAAGAGAAGGCTGAGAGTTGATATAATTGATGTTTTTAGGATTCCAAAGTGACTAGATAATGTAGACCATGATGAGCTATTTCAGTTTGTCCAGAACAGTAGAACTCAAGGACGCAGCCTGTGCTTGAAAGGGAGTAAATTCAAAACTAATCTGCAGAAACAATGGGCTGGATTTTTCCAACCTCGGCGGGTCCGGGGCGGGCGACGTCCATGGCATGTGGGGACCCCGCATCTATGTCAATCCCGTCCTCCAACAAGATATTCAGTTGATGGGGCTTGTTAAGCCCGCCCTGCGAGGTTCCCGGCCAATTAATAGGAAGCGGGTCTGATTATGTCATTTGATGACGCGTCATCAGCCGGTTGCCTTAAAGGGACCATGTCCACAATCATTTTGACAGTTGTGCTGTCTGTGTTCTGCAGCATTGAGGTGCTGCAAACACTGACGAGCACTGCACAAAGGTGCACGGCTGCACCCAGGCTCTCCCATGACTCCCTCCATATGCTTATGGAGGGAATCACAGCACGCAGGGAGGTTCTCTTCCCTTCCAGTGGGCAGAAGACACCTCCCCAGGAGACCAACGCAGCCTGGTTGCACATTGCACAGGAAGGTACAAGCAGGGACGTCGTCAGGAGGACCTGGCTGCAGTGGCGCAAACCTTTCAATGATCTCAGTAGATCACAAAACATTACTGCAAAGCCACACTCTGCCTCATCCTGCTGTGCCTCTCATCACATTCCCATCACTCTGTCTTCTGCACATCCTTACTCACACCAACTTATGTTGCACCTCCACCCATCCCTCTTTATTTACATTATCACTTCCCCATCTCACTAGCTACCCCTCTCACACACCCTCATCCTTGTCCAATCATACCAACTAACAACACACAAGGGTAGGCAGTTGCGTGTTATGACCAATGTTCATGTAAAGTTTCTGTTAATGTGTTGTCAAAAATAAAAATCTTTATTTTCAACACTTTGCCATCTTGGACAGATCTGTGTGCACCTTTGGAAGTGGCTTAGTGAGTTGCAGTGAATGGTGAGACATAACGGTACCCTCCCAATGGTGATGAGTGTGAAAGGAATGGCTTCGCCATTGCAGGGATGCTTTATGGTGTTGGTGTGGGGTGGTGCCAACCTGGCACATCATGTGTCAGTCAGGGTATACAGCGTCAAGTGAAGTAAATCTGGCCATGGTGAGGCCATCCCTGGCCTCGTGGGCAGCAATGCGGTCGGGTGATGATGCCTTGTGTCCTGTGCAGCATCAGGTGATTGCGGTGAAGGTTGGTGCTGTTGTTGGTGATGCTGGTGTGCCTGGTGATGTTGGTGTTGGGGCTGATCGTGGTGGAATTCTGAGGACCAAGGTGAGATTTTTTTCAAGGGCACCGATGCTGCTGGAATAGATGGCAGCTGAAGTTGAGATGACAGAAGCGATCTGTCAGTGGTGAGAAAGGTTGCTCCAAGGAGGTGACACTGGATAGAGAGTTTGCTCCAAACACTTCAAACCTCCATAAAGCTGAAAAGTGTATTCCAAATCCTGAAGGCTCCAGCCTCTAAGATTGGAAAGTGACCAGCTGTGAAGTAGTAGCTTTTATTCCACTTTTGGAGCTGTCACCTATTCACAGAAATGGAGAGTTGTTTAAAACCCGACACACTAACCTGGAGTGATCCCCGAGTGACGTGAACCTTGTGGAAAACTTAGGAAAATGGTTTGTACCTGGTAAAATGCTGATTAAATTGCTTTAAACACACTCTAACTATCTGAATTGCCTGACCCGCCGCTTAGGGCCGGGTCTGCAAAGCGCAGGCAGAGCCGGCACTAGCGCAACTCTCAGAGGCGGGTTCAAAGCCGGATACCGCCCCGCTGTCAATCTTCTTGATTTTGACAGCGAACCCACCCTCTGAGCGCCGGCGAAATTCAGCCCAATATTTCAGTGAGCAAGTGGTCAATCTATGGAACAGTTTCCCCAGGTCATGAAGTTGACCCTGGGGAGGAAAAATCCGTGCAACTATTTCTCCACAGGTGAGCGCACCTCTGGTGCATTGTGTCTGTTGAGCATCCACTGGGCAGCTAGTGCCTCATTTTAGCAATTTCTTCCTGCAGTTTATAAATTAGCCTAACCATTGTCTAATCTTTGTTAAATGACAGTTTTATAAAAATCTAGGAGGATCTCTCTAGTAAGAACACACATGCTATTTCTAAGGATTCCTGAGGTAATTGTTTCATTGCAGTCTAGACATGTGTCTAACTGGAGTTCAGTCCAATATCAAAACCAGCAGAGTGAGATTATTAAAGCAGCCAAAGCCCCTACAATTTAATTCACTGGAAGTGGAAAAATCTAACTGCTACTAAAAGTTGTAAATCTGTCAATTACTAGTAATCATTATAGCCATGTGTTTAGATTTATGTTTGCAATGTTTCTTGCCTGTAATGGTTATGTGGCAGATGAAATTAATTTGTGATAAAACCTTCTAATAGTGCACTATTCCACTTGTTCCAATTAGCATTGAAGCCTTTCCATTTGAGAGGTAGGTAATGCAATGTTGTTCATACACTGCCCTTTCACCTCTGGGACCTGTTTGAATCCAGCCCAGATTACCCAGCCTGCCCTCTGTGCTGGCTCTAAGAGTCCTCTGTGAAATAAATTTGTACAGTTTCAATCTGGTTCCTAGCAAGAGGAAATTATGATGTTACGGATTACAGAAACATGCTTTGCCCCAGGAGATGAGATTAAATTCAATATGCAGGATTATAGGCTTTTCTGGACTTTAATACACTTTGAAGCTTGACTAGGAGCAAAGGAAATTCAAAATGTGTCTTTCAAAATCAAATAATTGCAGATCATTCAGAAACTTAGACACAAAATGTTTGCAGCTGCAAGTTCTACCCCAAGAGTCAGCAGTGTCCATCTGTTAGGTTTTGGAGACAGATCCATGTGTAACCTAGTTGCAAAATCCATTTGACTTAATTGACCATGCACCTGAACAGAGCAAGCAATTGGGCCAAGTAGTTCTCAATTAAAAAACATCTCTTAAATTTTGCAAATTAAATATTTTCATGAGAGGGATGCTCTGTCTATTTAATTGAAAGCTATGGATCTTGGCTGCAACAGCTTGTGTATTTCAAACTGAATACCTGTCTGTGGCAATAACCAAAATTTAAACAATGCTAATTTATTATAGATACCAAAATATCTAGACTTACGATTAGAATTGAGAGCGAAACTTCCTATTCATCACACAAGTGATCAGGAAAACATCCATAAAAATAAAGCTGTACCTTAGAACAAATGAGAGAGGTTAAGAATAATCAGTAAGAAAAGAGAAGAAAAAAGATAAAAGGGTACTGAAGTTTACGAATAGATCAGGGTTGCGATGTTACTATACAAATTGCAATGCAAATGTACATAACATTGGGCCGAAAATTCATCCCGGTGCGCGAGAGTACGCACTGCGTACTCTCGCGTATTCCCACTCCAATTGCCGGTTTTCTGCATGCCCTGCGCATGCGCTGAAAACCGGCAATTGCTCTTTTGAAAAGGGGGCGGTTCCTCGGTGCATCGCGTGCGCGCTACAGGCTGCGCGCACGCTGTGCACTTCATGCTTTGGACGCGCAAGTAAGTACGGAAGATTTTGGAAATGGAAAAAGGAGGAGTAAGACCCACTTTTAACAAGGTAAGTAGTAAATTAAGTATTTTTTTGAATTTTTTTTAACAGGTATATCTTTTTTAGAGACTTTAAAGACAGGTAAGTTTATTTTTATAACTTTTTAAAAGATTTTAAATTTTTTCAAAAATTTAATTTTTTATTTAAAATGGTTAATTTATTTAACTATACTTATTTTATTAATGTGATGGTTTTTTTTAATTTAATTGAGGTTTAGCTGTTATTTTGGGGGGTGTAAGATTCATAGATTTCACAGCACGTATGTGAAACTTATGAATGGAAGATGGTGTGCTGCCATTGGCTCTAACTGAGTCACGTGATCCCACAGCTCGCACGAATTCACTACGCCGCTGGGATACGCAAGCACTGCCCAGCTGATGTCTGGAACATCAAGTTCGTGCGAGCTGGATCTGAAAAAGCACAAGCGAGGTGAGAGATCACGGGGAAGCCTTACCCCCCGCGGGAACAGAGCGAGATGAATTTTTGGGCCATTAGAAATGAAGTTGTTGAATTCGACACACTAATTGGAATGGTTCACCGCCGCCACCTCAAGCGCAACTAGGGATGGTCAATAAATGGTGATCCTGCTGCCGACACCCACATCCCGAGATTGAAATAAAAAAATAGTGGAAGAAATTAAGGCTGAGGTTTCTATGGAAATGAGATAGGTTTGCAGTAATAACTGTTACAGTAATGAAAGACTTCAACTATCCTAAGGTAGACTGGGAGAAGGCAAAGGATTCTGGTCAACACGGGGAGGGGTTCCCAGAATTTATCCAGAACTGTTGCCTTAATCAATATACTGCATGTCCAAAAAAGTTGCGGTGCTAGATCTAGTTATTAGAAATTAAGCCAGATTAGTTGGAGATCTGAAGGTAAGAGAATCCTCTGCAAATAGTGACTATAATCTCATCAGGCAGATCAAGCAGTGGTGGGAGATATTTAAAAGATGGTTATGGTGCAAGTTAAGTACATGCTGACTAGGAGGAAATGGGTAAGTCAGAGGCATGGAAAGTAGGCAGGCTAGAGCAGAATTGATGCTGTTCCGAATTGTGTGGATGGAATCGTTAGCAAAATTGCAGCCCATGGGATTAAAGGGGCAGTGGCAGCGTGGATATGAAATCGGCAAACGGACAGAGTGGAGAAGTGTGCAGTGGTGTCCCCAGCGGTTGGTATTAGGACCACTGCTCTTTTTGATGTATATTAATGACCTGGACTTGCGTATACAGGGCATAATTTCATTGTTTGCAGATGACACAAAACTCGGAAGTGTAGTAAACAGTGAGGAGGATAGTAACAGACTTCAGGAGGACATAGACAAACTGGTGAAATGGGCAGACACATGGCAGATGAAATTTAATGCAGAGAAGTGTGAAGTGATGCATTTTGGTAGGAAGAATTAGGAGAGGCAATATAAACTAAATGGTACAGGTTTAAAGGGGGTGCAGGACAGAGAGACCTGGGGATTTACCTACCCAAATCTTTGAAGGTCGCAGGACAAGCTGTTTAAAAAGCATATGGAATCCTTGGCTTTATAAATAGAGGCATACAGTACGAAAGCAAGGAAGTAATGCTAAACCTTTATAAATTACCGGTTAGCCCTCAGCTGGAGTATTGTTTAATTCTGGACACAACACTTTTGGAAGGATGTCAAGGCTTTGGAGAAGGTGTGGAGGAGATTTACAAGAATGGTACCAGGGATGAGGGACTTCAGTTATGTGGAGTGATTTGAGAATCTGGGATTGTTCTCTTTAGAGTAGAGAAGGTTAAGGGGAGACTTAATAGAGGTGTTCACAATTTTGAGGGGTTTTCATAGAGTACCTAGGGAGAAACTGTTCCTACTGGCACAAGTATTCAGCTTCCAAAGAGACTATTACCATCTCATCAGGATAATCGATCCCCTTCGGAATCAGTTATCTTTTTCCCGCAGGTATATTGGGACCTTTGAAAGGCCCATAACGGAACCTAGACCTGGCATGGGTTCAGCTTGATCTATGAAGTAGTGTTCTGGATGGAATGTCTCCAGACACACCCCTTTGACATGGGGGAGCACGGCTAGAAGATTATTGTACCCCCTTTTCCATTGAAACTTGCCGGCCTTATTTCCAGAGAGCAAAATCCCCAGGGAACCGGGTTCGGCCCCATTTTCCAGAGCCCCTCCGGCACTTATGCAGAGAAGGTGCGGAGGAGATTTACTAGAATGCGATCCTTGGCTTTATAAATAGAGGCATAGAGTACAAAAGCAAGGAAGTTACAAGGGCCAGAGTGGAATTTCAGGCCCATATAGTCGATAATATGGATGAAATTAGTGAAGAAATTAGAAAGGCGTGGATTTGTAAATGACAGGTCATGTGTGACTAATTTACATAATTATTTTTAGGAAATAAGTGTATAAATCAAGGGGATTCAATGGCTGCTGTATGGATTTTCATAAGGCTGCTGTATGGATTTTCATAAGGCGTTTGACCGTGCTACATAAGAGACTTAATACAAAAATTAAGATACATGGTATTAAAGGAAACGGATAAGGAGATGACATGGGGACAGAAAGCAAAGAGCAGGGTTAAAGGGGTAGTGTTTTTTTGAATTTGGCATGCTATGAGTAATAGTGTACCCCAGGGATCTTTGCTGGGACCTAACTTGTTTTCAGTTTGTGTGTGTGATTTGGGCATAGGCATTAGAGGATTTATATCAAAATTTACTGATGATATAAAATTAGCGGGTATGCCAAATTGTAAAAACTCTTTTGTCGTACCGTACCTTTGGTCCTCCAACCTATCTCTATTCATTTTTCCCTTTTCCCATGGTATCCACTTTTTGTCCTCATTATAAAATGCCTTAAGATGTCTTCTGACACTTGAAAAGTGTTACAGAAGTGCAAGTTGTTGTTGCAGACTGCTTGTGACATCAAGTCATGGATGAGCCAGATCTTCCTCCAGTTGGGAAGACCTTTTTATTTGACTCATGCCAAAATCTATGTTCCCTTCCTGACTCCTTGCTCACACTGAACCAGATGATGTGTAATCTCAGTCTTCTGTTCAATTCTAACCTGAGCTTGAAACCTCCTATCCTATCCATCACCAAAATTGCTTACTTTCACCTTCACTACATCACCTATTCTTCACCTGCCACTGCAGATGAAACACTAATGCATGCTTTTGTTACCTCCAGACTCAACTTACTCAACATTCTCCTCTATTGGCCTTCCAAGCTCCAGTCTGTGTAAACTCCAATCCATCCAAAATGCTGCTACCCGTATCCTGTCCTACACCAAGTCCTGTTTGTCCATCACTTTCAACCTTGCTTCCCTCTTCCCTAATGCATCACCTTCAAAACCTTTGTTATTGACATTTCTCCTCATCGCACTGCTTCCATTCAAATGATGTGGAGATGCCGGTGTTGGACTGGGGTGGACAAATGTGAGAAGTCACACAACACCAGGTTATAGTCTAACAGTTTTATTTGAAATCACAAGCTTTCGGACCGCTGCTCCTTCGTCAGGTGAAGTGCTTCACCTGACGAAGGAGCAGCGCTCCGAAAGCTTGTGATTTCAAATAAAACTGTTGGACTATAACCTGGTGTTGTGCGACTTCTCACATTTGTCCATTCAAATGAGGGGTGATCCCGAATCTGACTCTGGTCTTTGGAAAGTGCGGATGGCGTGCAAAGCAATCGCTCCACCAATTTGTTACCTGTTTTGGGCATGTCGGATTTCTCCCCACTGTCTTTATAGTTCCTTGATTGAATCTGTGGATGCAGTGTGACCTTATATGCAGCATTACTCATCCTGATGTACAGGTGACAAAGATTTTCACTGAGCATAGAGTTCTCTGTGGCGGCAAAACAGAGATTCCTGTCCGGTTAATATAAAGACCTGATGGGGGAAAAAAATCCTGATTTCAATTGGAATTCAAAACTCAGATGTACTAGTGATGTAATTTTATATATATTCTGCTGCACTAGAGGATCATATTAAGTTTGGGTAATCATGATGCCAGACTGAATATGATCTGCACAGAGCAAAAATTAGCAACTGTGCTTTATTCTACTTTATTCGCTTTAAAAGTTAAAAGAAAAATATTTCTGCAGATGTTCAAATAGGAAACTTGTACATACTACTACAAAAATATTAAGTGCTCACATTTAATGTCTAAATATCCTCAGTTGGTGGGAGAAAAAAGTTTTTAACTTGAAGGTTTAACAATTTAAGTTGGGAAAACCAACATCACACAATTTTATATAAACTACATGATAAATCTTAGACACTTTGGTCTCAATTAATTTTGTTTTTTTACATATTTTGATGATTATTTTATCCCTTCCCTTCCACATTTGTAAATTGAGACAATCGTATCTGCAGAAAACCCATAGAAAGAAAACTTGCATTTGTGTTTGTACTGCTTCTACTCCTTTTCAAGGTATTACAGAAGTCCATGTTCTGAAATCTTGATCATACTCATAAATTTATTAGAATTCATACATTTTATGAGAAAGCTAATTCTTTACCATCGCAATATATGCTAACTATAAAATGTTGATGAATAGGCTCTAAAATGTCTTTACGTACAGAAATACACTGTTAGGACTAACGCAGAATTAAGATTTTTTTTCTGAGTGCAAATTAGCACCATTGAGTTGGTTTCCTGTTTACTTGGGTATTTCAATACAATGCAGGCTGAATTAAAACTCCCACACAGTATGAAAAGAATGTAGGACAAGCAGTTAGTGGTTTATTTTGATTTCTGTCCTTGTGCCCTTTTCCTGGGAACAAATTCAGTTTAGGAATGTGTACTTGAAATCATCCGTATAAATGATAGATGAGGTTCTGTAGTTTTTAAAATACACTTGTTACATCTGAGAATCTGAACATAAATTTAACTTTATGCACTCGTTTTCAACTGCAGTTGTATTGTGTGCCTAAGTGGCACGTGATATGACCTTACCGTCAACTTAAGCCATGCTGGAGACTACCCCTGCTGGTGATGTGGAATAGCTCAAACAATACCACTTTCAGTAATGCACTGATGTGAATGACTATTTTGTCTAGTTTTCAAAAGAATAAAATGGATTTTGGCACCTCAGTCTACCCATTGCAGAGAATTGGTGCTTTCCCAGTAACTCAAAGGATGAGAGCTTTAAATAATGAAGTGATGGCTTTTGAGTGTGTTGTAAATTTCTTAACCTAATCATATTAAAGTTTGCCACAATGGCCATTGCTTTTCTAACATTATATTGGCAGTTGTTTTGATCTTTGCTGATTGATAACTTGGGTTTTGTGGTTTAGCCAAGCATTACATTATGTAGAGATAATTAGAAATGTGAAGCTTTTGTTCAGTGTTAAATAGAGCAACATGGTCATGAGAACTAACTGGGGTGCCAGTGTTTCCAGGTAATCAAACTGAATCTCACAAACACATTTCAGATTTGAAATGTTACAGGGAATAAAGCTCTGACCATGCTGTTATACACCCTATTTAATTGAAATAAATATTACAAACTAGTTCTGTCTCTAATAGGTTTGTTCCCTAAAATTGTTTTTCTTTTATGCCCCATTTGTTATGTTTTCTTAAAGTGGCAACTGAAAAATATAGTTTATTTTTAGTTATCGTTCAAATTTTTCTCTTTGTGAAATTATGTTAATAGTTCCTCAAAATATACAAGATAAATAGCATTAGTGACAAAACTGCAATGCACTTACGAGGGGATATAAAACACAACTCTGTGTGTTTGTCTGATGTCTTGGAGTGAAATACAAGACAAATTGAAATGTGATATAATGAGCAATAAAAGTGTAAGAAGTCATTTGAATTTGAACATTCAAAACTTGAGTACACATATAAAGCTCAGGAAGGTAAACAATTAATCACAGTACTTAACCTGAAGGATTCTGCATATATTTGATGCAGACATTCTTTTAAGGTTCAAATTCTAATATTGAAATATGGTTTTTCAAAACCTCTTGATGTTTTCACAATAAACAAAAGAAATAAGAGCTGACATTCCAAGATCACGTACAGACTTTTAATGTAGATTATGGAAAACGTTTGTGTTTCTGTATTTCTTTGTTAGTTGTCCTGTGTACACAGAAGCAAGAACACACTTAAGACAATTTCTGAAACAAACCAGATATTCTGGTTTATGATATAAGAAAAAAAAGGAAGAAAAGCATGCTAAAAACAAACTTTATAAAATATTTTAACTTTTTATTTTTTTCTCACTTGCGCTGGGGTTTGTATATTGCCTCTGTGCATATCTTTAATCTGATTCCCAGCTAAATCACAAATTGCCAGGATCATATTAACATCTGTGCTGTTCTGACAGTCTGAGTGGTTTGGAGGAACAATCATGGTTGCTGAGATTTCAACAGAATCTTGGCAACCATTTGGAAGCCTGTTAGGGAAATCAGCAGCAAGGACCTCCTGATGTTGTCTTGCATTTCATCTATTTATTATATATTAAAATTGCAGAGTGTGTTGCAACATTCCATTTAAAAATACATTGAAAATTCCTATGTCGGGCTCTATTACAATCAGTTAGGCCTATAGGTGGCATTAAATGGCTGGTATCCATTTTAAATCTGTCACGGTAAAATGGTAACCTTACAACAACAACAACTTTCAAATTACCTGAAGTATTATACTGGCTATTGGAGCCCTCAGTAGTTTCCACATCCTGTGCACTGTGTTCCGCTGTATTAAGAAGGAGGGGAGGGAGAGAACAATATCGCAGGTGAGAGGAGGGGCTCCGGGATGGAGGAGAACAAACATGGGGAAAACCACTTCAGAAAATCGTCTCCGCTACCATTCCCTCTGTCTGGGGATTTTATCTCAGCAAGGTGATGTTTGCTGCCCTTCCCTTCTCAGTTGATTTTGCCCTCCGTGGTGGTGGGAGTGGGGGGGGTGCGGGCGACAGTGCGTGAGCCATCCAACACTATTGGCAGTCCAATTGCGTTCTCAGTGGGGAGAGAGGATTTAGTTTAAATTTACCAATTGCAATGCAGGAGAAAAAAAACAACTCAAGACCCCAAGAATTGAAACAAGTAAAATAAATTCAACCAGAAGTCAGCAGGCAGCAAACAGAGTGGAAGAGAAATGCAAATTCACACTTTCTATTTGCAAATTCAAAAAAGGATGCCCACAGCTGTGAAGCCATATGTCTACCTGATCTTCTGCTTCTTTTAAAATTTTTACCATATAGTGAACAATTCCTCTCATTATTCTTCTCAAAATGTATTGCCTCATATTTTGCAGTTTCATCTGACATCTACCTGTTCAATCTATTAACCTATGCCCTCCTGATGTTGCTTACAGCCAACTTCCTATTCATGCTGCCAAATTCACTTTAATAGCACAATTTACCTTATGTGAAATCCAACATCCAGAGTAAGATGATAGGGAAGTTGTTCCAGGTTGCACATAGGTAGAATGTATGTGGATGTACTTGAGGAGAGGGGTCTTGTGGTTTTATTAATGTTGCAGGGTGCTCTAAGCGTGTGGGAGCAGGCGGGGGGGGGGGTGGGGGTGGGTGGAGGGGTAGTGCGGTATGTTTAAAACGGAGGTTTGTTGAAGTGTGGGAGTGTTCGGGAACGGGTCCTTAGGTGTTGGTGTAATGGTTTGGAGATTCTAGGTTTCTGTGTGTGAGGAGTTTTGGGAGACAGGTGCTGGGAGACCGGTGCTGGCATGTAGCAGTGGTGGTAGTGTTGTCTTGGGGTGTGGGAGGACTGGGTAGGGAAGTTGCTGGGAAGGGGATTGCTGGGTCCTGCTCAGAAAAAAAAACTGGAGCCTGCATTTGTGGCTATGATCTGGCTAAAAGTTCTTTCAAGTGCTTATTACACAGTAAGTGAAGCTTGGTCAGCTGGGAAGGGGTAGGCATAGGAACACGAGAGTGGAAAGAGGGAAAAGGGAGTAGAAACGGTATGGGCATTGGGCACATGAGGCAGGAGGGGGAATGCACGAGTGACATGAGGCAGTGGCAAGGGGGATGACATGGGTGCTCAGTGGGCGACAAGAGTGGCGAGAGGGAGTAGGGGAAGACTGGTGGCATGCTTGGGATTAACAAGAGGGGAAGGGGGAAAGGTGTGGGCCTCGGTTCTGGGGCCAGGAGTGGTGAAGGAGGGAGAATGATACAGAAAGCTTATCTAAAACTTAGGGAAAGTATAGGCACTCTGAAAGGTATTGGGAATTGTGTCTTTCCATGTGTTTGACCCAAGATACGAGATCTGAAATAATCTAGAGTAAGTACGTTTCAAAAAAAAACTGACAATATGTAATGGGCACCTCTGACAATGAAGGATTCCAGTTGAAAGACTCCAGTATTACACTGCAATGTCAGCCTAGATTATGTAAGATATGGAGTGCAGCTTGAACCCACAACCATCTGATTCAGCTGAGAATGCTACCAATTTAGCCAATCTTTCTTGTTCTCTTGTATTCCTATATTGTGATTTATATGAAGGTAGATTATATGGAAAATGGATCAGTGTTTTATTGTAGGCAGGTAATTTGATTTTTTTTCTCTACAGAGCTGAAGGCTATGGATAATTTAAATGGAAGCAAGCTATTTTCCCTGAAAGCATAGAAAGAAATAATTTGCATTTATATCCTACTATACCACGCTCAAACCACTTCATAACCAATTACATTTGATGTGCAGTCATTGTATATAGGCAAACATGACAGCCAATTACAAACAGCAAGGCTCACAATCAGCAGCATCTCATCCAAAAGGCAGCACTTCTAACAGGCAGCAGTCCCTCCAGTACTACATAGAAATATCAGTCAAGAGTTTGAGAAGTCACCATTTAGGATTAGAGGTTATAAAGATAAACCATAGGAACAGGAGTAGGCCATTTAGCCCCTCGAGCCTGTTCCGCCATTCAATGAGATCATGGCTGATGTGTGACCTTGCTCCATATACACTGGAGTTAGGCCATGGAATCCTCCACGTTCCCCGTGGGAACTTTTGACTCCCTACTGCACATTGTGACTTATTATCTCTTTTGTCATCACCTGGCAATGAACTCCAGCAAAAATATGATATTTTTATTTCATTCACTAACTTGCAGTGAATTTGGGTACCTTTTCTTATGAAAAATATGTGCTACACATTATAGCCATTACAACACTGTTTCGCATCACATCATTAAGCTACGGGATGTGCATAATGGTTCACAATTTTTAGAAAATATATGTGTTTTGTGTATTTAAGACTTGGGGTGGGGGTCGGGGAATAGATGAGATTTCATTAAGAACATAACATAAGAAATAGGAGCAGGAGTAGGCCATTTGGCCCTTCGAGGCTGCTCTGCCATTCATTAAGATCATGGCTGATCTACCTCATCTCCACTTTCCTGCACTATCCCCATATCCCTTGATTCCCTTAATATTCAAAAATCTATCGATCTCTATCTTGAATATACTCAACGACTGAGCCTCCACAGCCATCTAGGGTAGAGAATTCCAAAAATTCACCACCCTCTGAGTGAAAAAATTTCTCCTCATCTCAGTCCTAAATGGCCAAACCCTTATTCTGAGACTCTGACCCCCTGGTTCTGGACTCCCCAGCCAGGGGAAACATCCTCCCTGCATCTACTCTGTCAAACCCTGTAAAAATTTTGTACGTTTCAATGAGACCACCTCTCATTCTTCTAAACTCTAGAGAATATAGGCCTAGTCTACTCAATCTCTCCTCAAAGGACAATTTCCCCCATCCCAGGAACCAGTCTGGTGAACCTTCGTTGCACTCCCTCTATGGCAAGTATATCCTTCCTTAGGTAAGGAGACCAAAACTATACACAATACTCTAGGTGTGGTTAACCAGGGCCCTATATAATTGCAGTAAGATTTCTTTACTCTTCTACTCCAATCCTTTTGTAATTAAGGCTAACTCTGCTTTTCTAATTGCTTGCTGTACCTGCATGTTAACTTTCAGTGATTCGTGTACAAGGACACCCAGGTCCCTCTGAAGACGCATAGAAACATAGAAACATAGAATCTAGGAGCAGGAGTAGGCCATTCGGCCCGTCGAGCCTGCTCCACCATTCAATACGATCATGGCTGATCATCCAAATCCAGTACCCTGTCCCTGCTTTAATCCCCACAGTACACATATCCCACCCTACCCCCGTAACCCCACGTATTTAATTCCCCCTAACATATCCCATCCTATCCCCATAACCCCACATATTTAATCCCCCCCTAACACTAAGGGTCAATTTATCATAGCCAAATCAACCTAACCCGCACATTTTTGGACCCGCATATTCCCCAATCTCTCACCATTTAAAAAATATTCTGTTTTTCTATTTTTCCTACCAAAGTGGATAACTTTACATTTCTCCATGTTATATTCCATCTGCCATGTTCTTTCCCACTCACTTAGTCTGTCTATATTCCTTTGCAGCCTCTTTGCATTCTCCTTACAACTTACTTTTCCACCTAGCTTTGTATTGTCCGCAAACTTGGATACATTACACTCGGTCCCTTCATCTAAGTCATTAATATAGATTGTGAATAGCTGAGGCCCAAGCACTGATCTTTGCGGTACCCCACTAGTTACAGCCTGCCAACCCGAAAATGACCCTTTATTCCTACTCTGTTTTCTGTCCGTTAGCCAATCCTCAATCCATGCTTGTATCTTTCCCCCAATCCCATGAGCCCTAATTTTGTGTAATAACCTCTTGTATGGCACCTTATCAAATGCTTTTTGAAAATCCAAATACACTACATCCACTGGTTCTCCCTTATCTACCCGGCTAGTTACAACCTCAAAAAACTCTAACTGATTTGTTAAACACAATTTCCCTTTCATAAATCCGTGTTGACTCTGCCCAATCATATTATGATTTTCTAAGTGCTCTGTTACCACGTCACTAATAATAGATTCTAGCATTTTCCCTACTACTGATGTCAGGCTCACTGGTCTATAGTTACCTGTTTTCTCTCCCTCCTTTCTTGAATAGCGGGGTTACATTTGCTACCTTCCAGTCCCATTCCCTTTTAAATTATGTTCTAGTCTCTGCCTCAATAGCCACTTGTGGTGAAGTATCCCATAGTCTAATGGCCTTCCGTTCAAAAACCTTCCTTTTCCCTTCCTCCTTTGACTATTTCACTATTTACCCACAGTAAAGTCCCTAGGTTTCACTCATCCCTTTACTGGCTGCTCCTCTCTCTCAGTACTACTTCCACTTGTCACATTACTGCTGTTCCCGGCAGGAAATGGTAGACCTCACAACCACCCCATTCCTCATTCTCACTTTCTCTTACCCCTTGACCTCCATTCCCCAGTCTCCCTCTCTTACCTGAACCCCCATTCTCCAGTCTCCTCCTCTCCCCGACCCCCAGTTCCTTGTCTCCCTATCTGCAGACCCCTCAGTTTGCTGTCATTCTATTCCCCCTGTCCCCAGTCACATTCTCTTCCCCCTCCCCTCGAACCTTGCTAGTAACAACCCCTTTAGTCCTTGTTCACCCTCTTCTAACCCTGTCCCGGACTTCTCCCCAATCTGTGTCTCTCTCTTTCTCCCCCCTGCCCCCCAACCCACCGCCAAAAATCCTCCTAGCTGTTTCTCCACCAGACGGTCCCGTTGCTGGTCACCCCTAAGCTCTGTACAGTGGCAGCCAGTCATAGAGAAGGGGCTCGGCTGCTGCAGCAACAAATTTAAAGGGCATATTTCTCCCAGGCTGCGAGCAGCAGTTCCCAGGAGATTCATGCCCCATTCCGGGAGACACTCAGACAATACCGGAGGGTTGGCAACCCTAAGTCGACTGCAGCCTCATTTGAGAGAATCATTTGTAGATAGTTTGTATTCAGTCTGATATCTATATTAATAAGTAGAAGTTAATAAGGATCTTGAACTCCCTTATTTGAAATGAACAATTCAAGATCATAAGTGAAGTTACCATACTTCATTCAGGTGGTAAGTTCAGGAGAATGACTAGTAACTGGACAATTCAAGAATTTCCACAAAGAAATAAGGCAATCCCACAGAAAGAATGTCTCAATGTGGAGGAAGTCAATTATGAACACTAAGGGGGCAATTTTGCCAGCCCTGGGGAGGCGGATATGGAGGCAGGACTGCCGGGAAAATGGCAGAATTTGGGGGCAGGTGCCCAACCCGCCTCCATGCCATCTTGCCAGGAGGCGGGTAGCCGTCCTGCGCTGGGTCCCGTCTCCTTGGAGGCGGGAAGGCATTAAAGCCTATTAATTGCCAGTTAACAGACAGAAAATAGGATTATCCCCTTTTTGCCCTCAAGTGCGGGCTTCCCAAAGGCTCCAAAACACGCCAGCTCAGCGAGGCGAGTACTGGGTCTGCGGGGTCGGGGGGGTGCAAAAGTGTGGTGTGAAGGTAAGTGATGGGTGCAAGAGTGTAGAGGTGAGTATCTGAGATAAGTGCAAAGTGTTTTTAAAAGCGTACTTACCTTTGTTTCTTCCTGCAGGCTTCAGTCGGTTTGTATGCGGAGAGTCTTGGACCTCCGTGTTGCAAATGAGAGGTGGCTGTTGCATTCACAGATGCAACAACCATCTCATTTCTGTAAAAGAAAGAAGGTTGATGAGAACTTTTATGCCAGACCTCATTAAACTGCAGAGAATGTCACTGTTTGACAGCTTCACAGAGCTGTCAAACGATGACAATTCATCACCAATACCATTCAGTCCATACTTAGCTTTTTCTTTAACTGCAGCATCTTCACGTCTATCTGTATCTAGGTAATTGGTTCATAGGAGCTCCCTCACAGGAGTCTCGTATGTCCTGAATATCCATGGAAATCTGGCGATTCTCACCAATTATGGCAAATCCCAGTTGATGCCAAAATAAATCTTCCATTTATAGATGCCTGACTCCAGATAGTTCTGGGGAAGAACATGTTACTACTAGACCAAGTCAGGACCATGCAACCCAAATGTTTCACCATATGTTCAATTGTGAAATTTCAGTTGAAGTACGTGCAGTGGTGTCAGCTTCATGAAAAGACCTAAAACTGTGCAGTTAATTACATGTGGCTGGGACTATCATTGTTGCTCTAATTTTTACTTAGAGATTGTATTATTTACCCTATGGTGGTGGGCCTATTTTAAGGCTAAATCTATTTTTTTTGACAAAATTTTTAATCTGAATAGTATTTATTTTGGAAAATCAGAAGACTTCTTTCTTGGAAAAAAATATCATTCTGTTGATGTATATAGGGCCAGGGGTCTATGACGTAAACACATTTGTATAGTGAGGTAGGTCGTAAAATGTATTTTGTTTCATTGTTCAGTTGCTTATAACTAAGAAAAATAGAGACATGTTCTGCTGATCCTATGTCTACATCTTGAGCTTCTTTTGACTCATTTGCAAGGAAGGTGCATGGATTAATTTACATGGTTGTGCAAAGCATTGTTTTGCCTTGTTTTGTGAGTTCAAGCAAATAAACGCTTCAGCACTTCAAAATTAGATCATCATTTCGCAGCCAAGTTTTCTGTTTCATTTTGACATTTATTTGAATGAGGACAGTGCAAAAATGAGTGCAGTCTTCCTTTCTTTGAATGTAGAGCAAAGATTCCCTTCCATTCAACAACAACTACAGAGTAGATAAAGAGAAACTGTTCCCATTGGGGGAAGGGTTGAGAACTAGAGGACCCAAATTTAAGGTGATTGGCAGAAGAACCAAAGGCGTCAATCGTGGCTTTCAAAAGGGAATTGGATAAGTACCTGAAGGAAAAAAATTTGCAGGGCTATGGGAAAAGGGCGTGGGACTAGCTGAATTGCTCTTGCAGAGAGCCGGCACGGGCTCAACGGGTCAAATGGCATCTTTCTGTGTTGTAACCATTCTGATTCTATGAACTTGCGTTTATAGGAACATAGTAACAGGAGACGGCCATTTAGCTCCTCGAGCCTGTTCCGCCATTCAATGAGATCATGGCCAATCTGTGATCTAACTCCATATATAGCACCTTTAACATAGTAAAATGTCCCAAGGCGCTTCACTTGAGCGTAATCAGACAAAGAAATTGGTGGGGTGAAGGAAGTCGGAGATGCACAAGAGGCCAGGATTGAAGGAACGCAGAGTTCTCGAAGGGTTGTAGGGCTGGAGGAGATTGCAAAGATTGGGACAGGTGAGATCGTGGATGGATTTGAACACACGGATAAGAATTTCAAATTTGAGGCATTGGTGGATAGCAAGCCACTGTAGCTCAGCAAACACAGGGTGAGCAGGACTTGGTGCGAGTTAGGCTACGGGCAACAGAGTTTTGGATGAGCTTCAAGTGTTTGGAGGATGGAAGATGGGAGAGAATTGTAATTGTCGAGTCTGGAGGTAACAAAACCATGGATGAGGGTTTCAACAGCAGATGGGCTGAGATAGGGGTGAAGACGGGCAATATAGGATGTCATTTGTGACTTTGATTAGGCTTGTTTCAGTGCTGTGGCAAGGATGGAAACTTGATTGGAGAGGTTAAAACTTGCTGGAGAGATGGCATGGATTTGAGAGGCAACAACACGTTCAAGGACTTTGGAGAGGAAACGGAAGTTGGAGATGGGGCGGTAGTTTGCGAGAACAGAGGAGTCACGGGTAGACTTTTTTGAGGAGGGGGGTTTATGACGGCAAATTTGAAAGGGAGCAGAACAGTACCAGAGAGGAGAGGGAACTGTTTACAATATAGCTAGCATGGGGGCCATGGAGGGAAGTTGGGTGGTCAGCAGTTTAGTAAGAATAGAGTCCCTTATTCCTTTCTCTGACCTGGAGCACTTTGTGCTTACTGCTATTCTACAGGTTACTAGATGAACAGGGTATTTCTACTGCAGTTTTTTTCAAAAGAACTAAGCCTTTTGTGTGGTAGGGTTGAAAAAGAGCATCTCCTTGTACAGCTCTTGCATACTGCAAAAACTTCAAAGGCACAGTCCCAGTGGTTCTGGCAAAATTTCTGCTATTTGTAGATGGAGACTGAACTACATTCAAAGAATGAGTAAGACCACACAAACTGTTAAGTAATCTGTGCTCATTATTATAGGAATGAATTTCTACTTTTAATTGTAATTGTGTTGTAGACCTGACATTTGGCAAAACTGGAAATGTTCCTTTTAGTTTGAAACATTAATCGAGTGCTATTGAATCTTTTACAGTTGAAGATCGCTTTTACCTTGGATAGAGAGACAGGAATGCCTCAAGGATGCTATGTCTATCAGTATAAGGACAGCAATAGGTAAGTTGTCCTTATTGGAAGTATTTCGAGCAGCATTTCTTAATATTTTAATCAGCTGACAGATTCTGCATTGAATCACCTTAAATAGCAGGTGGTGAAAAAAATGTTTTAAATCATACTGTTGCAAGTCCGTAGGTAAACACATCACATTTCCCATTTGTATCCTTTCAGAGAACTGTTTTATAATGTGTATCTTCGTGCAATAATGTAGCAAGTTGCAGGCATTGGGAGAGTTTTTGAACTTTTTTTTTGTTTCATCGGTTTTGGTAATATAATGATGAATCAGCTCAGTTTAGACCACAAAGATGGCCACTAACTGATCTCCTACGATGAAAGTTAATTTTTGAGAGAAGGCAAAGTTGGGGCAAGGAGATACAGTTAGGGGAGAGTTTACAATGTTAACTTTGGTTCTGTAAATTAATCATCATAGGAAAATCTAAGATGGAAGGTGAAGGAATGTGTGTGAGAAAGATTGTGTTTGCCTGAGTTAGCTTCCAATGTAGAAATAAAGAATAACATTAAAAAAACTATGCAGTGATTCTCTCAGATCCACTCTTGCTCATTGAGGGTTCCTTACAACCTGCAGACTCTAGTTTTGAAACAAATGCATCCCTTTGCTATGGTGAAATTTCACAAACATGAATAAACTTCTATTGGCCATGTACCTTTCAGAGCAAATAAATTTTAACCTGTACACAAGACAGGAAATGTACTAAGTAGCTGGGCCCCCTTGAAGGGCAGTATAACAAAAACCCGCTCACAAACCCTATAACGCATCCTCACAGACGGAGGGGCAGGCTGATACAAGAGGAATGATTATTGAGTACACTCCCACCTGCTTCAGATGCTGAAGAATAGTGACCCAACCCAACAACACCCTGGAGAAGATAGTGTCCCTACCCGCCTTGCCTCTCCTCCTCCCCATGCCCTATTCCAGAGGTGTGTAATGCGACTAATATATGCAATGTGTAAACAGACTCGTCGTATTGAAGACTCTCTTGCGAGTGCCTTGTAAGCAAAATTTACAGCAACTGCAATATGTAAGAAGCATAAAATTCTGAAAGTTAAATAAAACCTGAAGGAAGTGTGGTAAAATGAGAACAACTGCTATGCACAAAAATACAACTGAAGTTTCCAGCTATTACTTGGCTATTTTTGGCAACAAAAAAATTTCCATTGTAGATTTCACTGAGTTTCATAGAATGCCAAGACAGTGCAACATGCTACTTTCACAATGGAAAAACATAACCCAGTGTTATTTCACACATATTGGAGAGTAATTTATTTAAATACATAGATTCCAGTAAAAGTATTGTTATAGATTTAAGTGTGATGCTTGTTGTTACTACTTTGATTTTATGGCTTATCTGATGCTATTTCTTCATACATTCTTCCTGACAAAATGAGAGAAAACCTCCATTATATGCAAATGTTAAGGAGGATGTTGAAGCTTTACCTAAAATTACATTTCGTTTCTGCATTTCCCTGTAGTATTTAGAACGTGTCTTTGTGCATTTCTTTTGTAGACAAGATATCTGAAAAAAATATTTGTACACACTGCTTTGTGTCATTGTGTTAATTACTGCTTGAAAATTCTTAATGCTTAATGTCAACCAGAGGCAAACCATGGTGAATGAGCAGCTATTCAAGTGATGGTCATTGGAGGAAAAAAAAACCTGGATAGTATTATGCCAATCACAGCTTCAATAAGAACTATGCATCTACCTTGGGAAGTAAGAAAGAGACATATTGGTCCGGATTTTGCATAGATAACAATGGTGAGGCTAACAGCGCTCACCATTATATCAGAGTAAATCGGACAGCAACTTCTGCCGTCCACACATGCGCAGTTAAACGCAGAAATACAGAAGTTGCTGTCAGAGATACCCCTCTCCTCCACAGGGTGCGCTGTATCAGTCCTCGCCAATAGACGAGGCACTGATGTCAATGCAATGGCATGAGTTTGGGGTACTTTCCCACTAAAGGGGCCAGAAAAAGTTAGGGCTGGTGCATTCAGGAGTAAATGAATTTTTAACAGTGTGATAAGTGATGATTACTGCCAAACAACCTATCTGGTCCTGAAAATTTAATTTTACAAGTGTGGAATCTCATTCCTTCAGAAGTTAATTGTTGTTGGAGATGTAAAAAAAAATACTTTTGAACTTTTTCTGACTGTCTCTCTTATATCTCTCTCTTAATCCCATCTGTCTTTCCCAATCTTTATTTCGCTTTCTGTACTTGATTTAAATCTTCCTGCTTTATACTTCCTGGTTTAGACCCTGCGTGGCTCAGTGAGGCTTCTTCAATCTGATTGATTGAAGAGTCTCGCTGTCTCTCGCGCTGCTCACAGGCGCCATAGATGCTCTGCAGAGAGCGCTGCGCTGGATCAGACGCCCGATGACAGCAAGTCTCCGCTCAAAAGCCCACAAAAACTCTGGGCAGCTGTTAGCATAGTGAACGGCGAGCGCTGCAAAATCCGGGCCAGTATATTCTCCAATCATGTAAATAACTGAGATAAAAGTAAGGAATTATAAATAAGTACTCCAAATCTACCATAGGAAGAGAAAACCAATTAATATTTTCTAATGTATATAAGTGGGTTTAAGTCGCTTTGCAGAGGAAAGAACAAATATATTGTAAGACTTTTGTTGGAGCAATGACCCAGGTGGATACATTGGTTGGTACCCTGACACCAATTCCTGACAGGAGTTGCCTCTACGGATCTCAGAAAATGACCAGACAACGGAAAAATAGCCTACTCTCACCGTGGCCTAAAGAAAAGGGGTGAAAAGCCATCAAATGCTCCCCCAAAGCAGTAGTGAGGAGAGGAGAAGGTCTTATGGTTTGGCAGTAGCGTTGAAGGAGGAGATCTTGGGGTTGGGAAAGACTGGGGAGAAGAGTGTTTGCAGCACTTGGGAGGGGGGAGATGTTAGGGTTTGGTAGGATTGGGGAAGAGGGAAGATTTTGAGTCAGCAGTAGTTTTATCAGTTAATTTAAACAAGTTATTGTGAAATATGTAATTATTTAATGTTAGAAATCTCAATTTATGTCAACATAATTGTGCACAAATATACTAGTCTGGATTTTGCAGTAATAATAACGGTGAGGCAATCAGTGCTCACCGTTATTAAGGAGTAAACTGTACAGCAACTTCTGGCATGCACAATAAAATGTGGGAATTAGGAAGTTGCTTGTCCGATTTACCCTGCTCCTCCACAAGTTGCGCAGTACTGGTACCTCACTGATAGACTCGGCATTGAAATACATGTAAAGGCGAATAGACTCAGCATTGAAATACATGTAAGGGCGTGAAGTTGCGGTACTTACCCAGTAATTACCCACTAAACATGCCAGAAAAGGTTGAGGTTTGTCCATTCAAGTGTAAGTGAATTTTTAATGGCGTGATAAGTTTTAATACTGTCAAACAAACTCTCTGGTACTGAAAATTAACTTTTTCAAGTGTGGAGTCACATTCCTTCAGATTTTAATTATTGTTGGAGATTGTATAAAAATTAAAGTAATTTTTCTTAGTCTCTTTTATCTCTTTTAATCCCATCTTTCTTTCCCTCTCTTTATTTCGCTTTCTATGCATGATTTTACATAGAATTAAATATTCTAACTTACACGTCCTGGTTTAGACTATGCATGTCTCAGTGAGGATTCTTCAATCTGATTGGTTGAGGAGACACGCCATTGCTTGCTCTGCTCACACAGGTCCCAGATCCCCTGCAGAGGGCGCTGCGCTTTTTCAGACGGCCGATGACCATAAGTTGTTGCTCAAAATTGCACGAAAAGTCTGTGGGCGGCTGTAAGCGTAATCAGTGGCGAACGCTGTTCGTTCGCCGCTAACCGCAAAATCTGGGTAACTGTTATTAGCATTCATATACAGAAAAAATCTTGCATAGGACACAAACTTCCTGTCCACAAACCTTATTTCCTATTGTCACAATCTTTGATCATGCAGTTCTGTCAACATTTATCATAATGAACTGTTATGTCAACAATTCCCATTTGATTTTGCTGTATCACCTGACAGAATACAGTTGCAGACTCTGGCCACTAGCTGACTTGATTGAGTGAGTTTCTGAAGTCTCTCAATTCTGTCGCTATCTTTGTATATAAAAAAAAACCTGTATTCATCAACTAACTGGATAATGCCACAGACAAGTTACTAGTAGCATATAGATATGTATAAATAAAGATAGAAATTTAATTGTGAATTTTGTAGTATAATGCCCCCTTTCATTCTAACTTATGGTGAGTAACGCCATCGGAGATCTGCTCATGTATGTGTATATTATAACTAATTATGTTATTTATAAACTTGGATCAAAATTTTTCCAATATGCACATATGGAAAACAACCCAAGAAAAGTATGGAAAATGTTTTTAGTATGCAGGAAAGACAATTAAGCTATCAAACTACAGGGAAAATGTGGTGTACAGGAAATGTCTGATCAAGAGCATGGTTACTGGCACTTAAACTCAGCCTAAGTACATAGAGTTCCCAGTTGGGTGATGTGAATTTATGACACTGAACGGCTAATCCCTGAAAGGGAAGGGGGAAGTCCAGGTTTAGCTGCAATTGTTTTTACAAAACAATCAATATAGTTTTGCTAAGACCAAAGCCATCACCTTCAGCCCTCTCCAGAAGCTTTGTATTCTTACGACTGATTCCATCCCCCTCCCCAGCCACTGTTTCAGGCTGAACCAGATTGTTCACAACCTCGCCGTTCCACTTGACCCCGAGCTGATATTCTAACTCCATAGCCTCTCCATCATGACCGTCAACTTCCACCTCCATAACATCACCCACCTCCGCCCCTACTTCAGCCTATCTGCTGGTTTAAACCCCCTGCCAAACATTTGATACCTCCAGACTCAACTATTCCAGTGTTCTCCTGGATGGTCGCACATCCTCCACACTCCATAACCTTCAGCTCATCCAAAACTCTGCTACCCATCTCCTATCCCACACCAGGTCCTGCTCACCTACCTTGGTTCCCAGTCCTCCAACACCACCTATAAAATTCTCATCCTCGTGTTTAAATTCCCTCATGGCCTTGCACGTGTCTATCTCTATAACTTCCTCCAGCTCTATTTCCCCCCTGCCCAAAATTCTCAATTCCTCTGACTCTGATCTTGCGTATATCACTCCCCTCCTTTCGCCTCACCATTTGCAGCCTTCAACTACCTGGGCCCACACTCTGGAATTCACTCCCTAAACCCCTCTATGCCTCCACCTCCCTTTTCTCTTTTAAGACCCACCTTAAAACCCAACTCTTTTCCCAAGCATTTGGTCGCACCTCCTAATATCTCCTCCTTTGGAACATAGGAACAGGAGTAGGCCATTCATCCCCTTGAGCCTGTTCTGCTATTCAGTTAGATCATGGCTGCTCTGCATCTCAACTCCATTTACCTGCCTTTATTCCATACTTCTTGATACCCTTACCTAACAAAAATCTATCGCTCTCAGTCTCAAAAATTAAATTAATCAAATAGAAGTTGGTTTTTTTTAAATGTGGCTCTCAGTTGCAAAATGGCTGTTGGGCCCTGGAAGGCACCAGGTAAAATAAAGGCAATCCAACTATTCAAAACTTTTGAAATAGAAAATGTTTTCAGCCTGGATTTATATTATATTGGATAGAAATAAAGCAAATGTAAAGTTAAATCAATAAAAAATAGGCGAGAAAAATTTAGAGTTTGTTTTAGCGTTATGTTGTGTGAGCTGAAAACTTTAAAATTTCAGACCAGGGAGAGCAGAATTTCTCTGAACAGGCTGGTAATTTAAATATTCAATACTGAAAAGTTACTGATTAAAGATTAAATGTGGACTCTTCTCTACTTAATTAATCCTTTTGAGAGAAATGAAT
Organism: Squalus acanthias; assembly: GCA_030390025.1. Classification (NCBI taxonomy): domain Eukaryota; kingdom Metazoa; phylum Chordata; class Chondrichthyes; order Squaliformes; family Squalidae; genus Squalus; species Squalus acanthias. Next base: position 35,935,583 of record CM059429.1, read on the forward strand.
AACCAGATGGAAAACTACCAAGGAGATAAAACTATGAAATGTCACTCTGATCCCTAAAGTTAATAGATTGACAACAGGACATTTTCAAATTGAAATTACTGCCTGCATTATCAAACTTGTCTGGTTACATTGCACATGTGATATTTCCATATTCCCAACAGGACTAGTACCATATCATATTTGATTGTGTGTATCATCCTTATTAGTTTCCATCTAATTGTTCACTAGGTGTTGCCCCAGCCTCTTTTAAAAGGAATTAATCAACACATTATTAATGGATTTTGATGGGAATCCTTGTGACAAAAATGAATATTTTGTGCACAATTTTGTATTTATTTAGTGTCTTAATTTAAAATATATATATTTTTAATTGCTACATTCAATATAAAAGCCAACATATTGGCTTAGAGAAGTGATGGCTAAGAAGTTCTTTGTTGGAGGAAAAGGTATACTGAATATGCCGATATTTTGATTAAAAAGTTGTTACGGGTGGATGGACTATTAAAGACATTCACTTAATCTAATTAGGAAGGCCACTTGCTTTGAGCTAGTTATCTTCAGAATGGCCCCAAATTTCCTGAATCGCATTTACACAGAAATTATGCTAATATTTACACTGGTTTCTGCTCCGATCTTACCAACAGAAATAGCGCCGAAATTTCCTGGGGAGCTGATTTGCCTATGCCGAAATATAAGAGCGGCATAAAACAATAGCTAATGCACCACCACCAATTGGAGTAATAGCAGGTGGACAGCTGGCTTCTGCTATGGCACCTCACTCGCAGAGCCTCTTGTTTTGCTACTCCTCTTCCGATATTATGCAGAACAGCGGTATGCCCATTGGGAAGCCCATTCCAGCTGCATAGTCCTTCTGATTATGTGGGGGGGTGGTCTGAGGTTTTTGTGTGCATTGAGACTGACAGCACTTTGGTTAAGTATAGTGCAGGTCTCTAAGAAGTAAATTACTATCAAACTCCAGAAATCTCAGTTACGCCAATATCAGGTGACTTTCAGGCTATGTAGCGCCTAAATTTTGGGGCGTAAATCTGTGTCCACTCATTATTCGCAGATTTGCATGAGCTGGTCTTTTGCATGTAAATGTGCAGCAGAGGATATTGGCTGACATCAAAGCAGGACTTTCTGCAGGACAGTAAATGGGCAGCCGAGTTTTGAACAATTTGATGTTTATCGAGGGTAGAAAATGAAAGGCTGGCAACAATGGCATTGGAAAAATCAAGTCCAGAGGTGAGAAAAGCGGGAAAGGGTTTCAGCAGCAGTGAGAATGAGGTAGGGGCAAAGGCAGAGGTGCAAGTTGATGGATAGCAAGTAGGATTTGGAACTCAACTCTGGAACGAGCAGTGTGGCAATTTTTCGCAGGATCTGATTCAGTCTGAGCAAGTGGCTGGGGAGCGGGCATGGATTCTGACGCACAAGAGCAAAATTTGTGATGGTGGCCAATGTTCCCCTAATTTTTTTTGGGTGCACGGTCCCTTTAACGGGCTGTGCGGCCCATTCAAAGTTTCGCGCATTCCCGAAATTTCACATTTGAAAAGCTGGTCTCGGGCTGCGAGAGACTGGCAGACAGCTGCATGGCCACGCAGCTAAGAGGAAACATTGGTAGTGGCTGAAAATGATGATGTAGGTCTGTCTGATGTTAATTGGAGAAAATTTTGACTCATCTGCAACTTAATGTCAATTGGGTAGTCTGACATCACAGAAGTGATCATGGGGTTGAGGGAAGTAGCACAACGTAAGAGCTGGGTGTCATTAGCATATGCATGGAAGATGTCCCTGTGCCTGCTGTTGTCACCAAGGGGAAGGATGTAGATAATGAAGAGGAGAGCGCCAAGTATATTTCCTTCAGGAACTCCTGAAGTGACTCCAGAAGCAGGAAGAGAAGCAGTTGCTTGAGATGCGCTGGCTGCATTAGGTCAGATAGGAGTGGAACCACTCAGGCCAGTATCATGGAGCTGGACAACAGGGGCAATGTTTCTGTGATGGAGGCAATGAAGGAGGGTGGCTTGATTAACTGCGTCAAACACCGCAGAGAAATAGAGGAGGAGAATGCAAATTGATCTGTTAATACTGTTGGCAAATATCGGAACCAGAAAAGGATGGCATCTACAACAATGCTATAATCGCTCAATAATGTGTTGTAGTGTACGTAAAGGTCAAGTGGTCAACTCATTGAGTGGGGGGTTGAATCTGCAAGGTTAAAGAGTGTTACCAGCAAAGCCATTTCTTAGATGTGGAATAGCGCATGTCTCTGGAAGATAAAACAAGTGAGTAATTTAAAATTACAAAATAAGAGCAGTGGAAGAAATAGTTAATCTTTGTAAATTATCAAGTCATTGTTCTGCATTGTTTACCATGTGATCAGGGCCTAAATATGCCTGTATTTTTAGTTATTGTCTCACACCTCTTAATTGCAGTAAATACCTATTGTATAGCAATAGATTGAGCTAACTTAATCTAATTACAGTTCTTTGATCCATACAACATATCATTCAAACACAACTGTTCTGCAGTCATCACAAGAAACATATAGGGCTGGAATTGCGGTCGGAGGCTTCCCGTAGACGAATGCCTCCGAACCGCAAGTAAACTCCGCACCTACCTGGTGCCTCCGGAGCTTCGAAGAGTCGCGCTCCTGGGCCTGCAGGCCTGTGTAAAGGCCCACGTATCCTAGGGGCGTACGCGGTTCGCAAGTGTTCCTGGGATCATGTGGGCCGGCCCAACCAATCACAAAGGGGGATTCCCATTATACTTATGGGGATTCCATTTACGTACGGAGTCCCCATAAGCATAATAGAAATCCCCTAAAAAAAACACACTATCACAACACTGAAAAAAAAAATTATCACATGATCAAAATTAATTAAAATACAATTTAATTAAACATTTAAAACAAAAATTTGAAAAATAAATTTAAACATTTTTCAAGGGGCCCAAAATAACCTAAACTATTTTTAAAGGTTTTTGTATGGTTAAATCATTTTTTAAAAATGTACTGTAATATTTATTTAAACCCTTACACCGGTAAAAGATGGCCTTACGCTTGCTTTTACCAGGCGTAAGGGTTTCATGGGCATTTGCTGGGCAGTAGTTGGGCAAATAGCCATAGCGAATGTCCATTTCTTGCAGATTCGTACGATCTGTCAAGCTGAAACTTGACATCGTAAGTTCCGGGTTTTCGCACATTGCATGCGGAAACCTGGAACTTGCGGGGCACTTACGACCCCAGAAAATCCGGGCCATAGTTTGTAGAATTTTGCAGTTTAGTTTGCTATGTGTTTGCAATAATGTACCATTTAGATCATCAACAATGAGATACTTTGATATCTGAACTAATGATGCAGGCAAGAATTGTAGTACTCCCAGAAATGTCTTGCCACATATTGGCAGCAACACATAAACTATTTTAAAATTGCATTGCAAGTATTCAGAAAGACGAAAATTCTACAATATGGACTCCATTGTACTGTGGAAAAATTGTATGCAACCTTTGAGGTATTGCTGAACCAAGAATAAAAAATCCTATTAGTCACTTGTTAGCTTTGGCTTACCAATATCCAAAGATTCTGAAAGGAAAACATTTCATCCATGATCAGCAATGTTCTCTAATCAGATGTGGCACATTGATTTCATAAATTGGTACTTAAATGAGCTACCTAATTGTATTTTGGCTTTGAATATTAAAACATTATCCCAAAATAGAAAAGCCTTTCCATGAAACACACAGAATTGATTGTGTGCTCCGCTAATTTTCTCTCTGACAGAATAAAATATCACTGTCCAGAAAACTGACTGTAGATCCATATTAGGACACTGATTAAGTCTTCTAATGTTGCAGTACTGGTTTGTCAGGAACTTGCATACTATTATTTATCGCTCTCCAGAAATTTAATTTGCATTTCAGAAGGTTTCTAATGGTTGCAGTGCCCAATTCTTTGATGTTGTGGTTTTCCAGTGTCACTTGAATTTGAAGTTGATGCCACTTGACCTATCAGACAGTATTACCAATTTTATGAGCTGGGACCTAACCATATATTTGGCCATGTTTCCCAAATAGAAGCTGCAGTTATTTGTTCCCACAGTTTATAGAAAATGTCAATTGTAAAGTATGTAAGTAATTTCACTGTCAAAGATTACATTCTTTTTCATGAATTTATCTTCTAAAAACAACAACTTGCGTCTATAGAGCACCGTTAATGCAAATAACATCCCAAGGACCTTCACTGATAGGTTTGAGGAAAACAAACACATCAGAAAGGGAGATGTTAGGAAGGGTGATCTAAGGTTTTTAGAGGAGGAGAGATTTTGGAGTTAATTTCAGAGTAGGGCCCATGCAGCCGAAGGCTGTGCTGCCAATGGTCGAACAAAGAGAGGAGAGAATGCACAGAAAGCCAGAGTCAGTGGAACATAAAGTCTTCGGGGTTGTGGGAATATAGGACTAGAGGAGTTTGTAGAGATAGGGTGAAGCAAGGCAATGGAGTGATTTAACGACAAGGACAAGATTTTTAGATTTACAGTGTTGGGAAACGAAGAACCAGTGTAGGTCAGCGAGGTCAGTTGATGGACGAGCGGAACTTAGTGTGGGGCAGGATACATGCAGCAGAGTTTCTGACAAATTAGAGTTTAGGAAGTTGGAAGAAAAGTGGTCAGCAAGGAGAGCGTAGTACCCAACGACGGCTCATTATCAAGCAGAGTAATATTACTAAGATAGTGAATGCATCTGTCAAAAGTTTTATGTACACTTGAGTTCAAGAATGCAATAATTTCCCATCTTGTTCTCCCTGAAGTCTCCACTCACAGGCAGCAGCATCTTGACTGCTGTTCAATTTATCAAATTTCTTCTGCTCCAGAATCTGCCAATTGTAACTTGTAGAGCTTCCACATTGTGTACTGGTTGTAGAAAATTTTGACAGTTTCACTGTAGTGTTTTAATCTTGCTCTGGCGGAAGGAGGAAGAGAATGCCTTCTAGCATTCTAATCTTGACTAGGGTTGTCACCAGGATTTTGGTACATCACTGCGGTACATGTCGCTCTTTTAGCATGTCACTGCCCGCCCCCCCAACTCAGTTGTTTCTCCTTTTCTCTCTATCTACCACTCCTATTTTCTCTCTTTCCCACAATTTTTTTTCTCTCTCTCCTATTCAGTTACTGCTCCTTTCTCTTTCCTAGTTGGTCACTGCTCTCTCATGTTCTTTCTCTCTGCTTCTTTTCCTCCCCCAATTCAGTTGTTGCTCTCGCTCTCCCACACTCCGCTCCTCTCCACTCAGTAAGCTTCCCGCTGGAGTGGAGCTAAACTACAGAACAAACGGGAAACTGTTCAACCTCCGTCGCCTCCAGTCCAGATCCAAGGTCGTCCCTCCTCTGTCATCGAATTACAGTATGCAGACGACGCTTGCGTCTGCGCACATTCTGAGGCCGAACTCCAAACCATCGTCAATACCTTCACTGAAGCATACGAGAGCATGGGCTTTACACTAAACATCCGTAAGACAAAGGTCCTCTACCAACTTGCCCCCGCCACACAGTACTGCTCCCCGATTATCAAAATCCATGACGAGGCCTTGGACAACGTGGACCACTTTCCATACCTCGGGAGCCTACTGTCAACAAGGGCAGATGTTGATGACGAAGTCCAACACCGCCTTCAGTGTGCCAGTGCAGCCTTCGGTCGCCTGAGGAAGAGAGTGTTTGAAGACCAGGACCTCAAACCCAGCACCAAGCTCATGGTCTACAGAGCAGTAGTGATACCCGCCCTCCTGTATGCTTCAGAGACATGGACCATGTACAGCAGGCACCTCAAAGCACTGGAGAGGTACCACCAACGCTGCCTCCGCAAGATCCTGCAAATCCATTGGCAGGATAGGCGTACCAACGTCAGTGTTCTCGCTCAGGCCAACATCCCCAGCATCGAAGCTTTGACCACGCTCGATCAACTCCGATGGATGGGTCACATTGTCCGCATGCCCGATACGAGACTCCCAAAACAAGCGCTCTACTCGGAGCTCCGACACGGCAAGAGAGCCCCAGGTGGGCAGAGGAAACGCTTCAAGGACACCCTCAAAGCCTCCTTGGAAAAGTGCAACATCCCCACCGACACCTGGGAATCCCTGGCCCAAGACCGCACAAAGTGGAGGAGAAACATCCAGGAAGGCACCAAACACCTCGAGTCTCTTCGCCGGGAGCAAGCGGAAGCCAAGCGCAAACAGCAGAAGGAGCGCATGTCAACCCAAGCACCCCACCCACCCCTTCAACCACCGTCTGCCCCACCTGTGACAGAGACTGTAGGTCCTGCATTGGACTCATCAGTCACCTGAGAACTTATTTTTAGTGTGGAAGCAAGTCATCCTCGGTTCCAAGGGACAGTCTAAGAAAAAGAAAAGAAGAAGAATCTCTCTCTCTCCCCTCTTGCTCTCTCCTCCTACTCAGCTTCTTTTGTGATCTTTCTCCCTGCCACTCGGCTCCTGCTCACTCGCTATCCCTCCGTTTGTTTTTCTCCATCCCACTCCGTCCCTGCTCTCCCACTCAATTGCTGTATTTTCTCTATTCCTCCACCCCCCCCGCTCTGTGTCCCACTTTGTTGTATGCATGTGCTCACATGCTTTCTCTTCCCCATTCCCCCTTCTCTCGCCATCTTCCTTACTTTCCACTTTTGCTTCTCTCCATTCATTCACTGTTCTTTCCCTCCCACTTAGTCCTTGCTCCTTTGTCTATCTCTCTCTTTCACTTCTATGTGTCCCTCTTTCACCTTCTCCCCCTCAATCCCTCTATTTCCTGTCCTCAGAGCGAATGTGTGTCCCTTTCCCCTGCACTTTCCTCTTCCTCCCCATCTTCCTCTCTGCCCTCTCTTTCTCACCTGCTTTCATCCCACTCCCTTCTCGCTCTCTTTGCTGCCTTTCAGTGTGTCTGCCTATGAGTGTCTGCAAGCTGCACAGAAATTTGACACAAGCGTAAGTGCAAACCTTGGCTTGCAATCTAAAATTGGAATTCTGGCAGTATACAAACGTCTCTGTGCAAAAAAATCTCATGTCCAGCTGTATCAATGCTGAAAAGCTACTTGATAGAGGATTTGAAGTGTTTTGTGCAGTTTTGTAAGTAACATGAAAAGTGTTTCCTGTGTGGAAGTTGGCTTAAAGTGAGATTTAGTCCAGTTTGTTAAGTGTTTAATTTCCAATTAGCATTGTGCCCTCCCTTATTGTCCCTGAAGTTACACAACATTGCTGAATCTTGGGTCTCTTGGAGTTACTTATATCTATGCCCTTTCCTGTCGTTGCTCTTATACCTTCTATATCGTCCACTATGGATTAATTTTGGAGTTGTCTAACTCAATTTTCCTCCACCTAACCATGGTAGACAAACAGCATCCCAGATTCCATTCAAAAACCTTTTTTTACTTAACTTGTTTTTCCCTTTACCGATCTTCTCCCTCTCCACCTTCCCTGAAACTATTCACTCCTTGTTGGAGTAGGGTTTCACAGATGCCAGATGCGCTCCACTACCATTGAGCCACAGGGAGCCCTTCACAACTGAAACCAAACCTGTCACCCACTTGATATCCACATATGTATTTCTCGAAGGGGTCACTAGATAGCAATCAAGAGCAGGAAGCATTGCTGATGTTCCCCTGTTTATCCCAGGGGTGCTGAAGCTAATTATAGCTTCCCTGTGCTGGCTGAAATCAGCCAACTCATCGCAGATTGAGATTTGAGCTTGGGATCTTCCTGGTCTATATGGCTGAGATACCTCCTGGATGAACTTAGTGGACTGTCAGTAAAACTTAAAATATGCCCCATTATTCCACTTCTTACTGATTCCTTAAAGGATTCAAAGAAATTAGATGATTGGGCTAAATAAAGTGTGTTTGGCACACATTATTTTAGACATGGATACTGAATCCCAAACTAAAACCATAGACTTCAATAGTAAAGCTATTGCTTGCACTAAATGCTAATGCTACTTGACTTGGAGGATTAACATCCATTGTAAGCAAATTATTTTGCTTGGGATTCAAGATTGCCGAGTAAGAGCATTAGATATTTGATTGGAGTTGATACAGCTTGGTTCAGCTGTAGTATCGGCTGCAGCAAACTGTATGGTGACTTTACTGGGCATAGTTTTTAATCCATTGCTATCAACCAATTTGCTTGTAAGCGTGTCTCTTTGGATGGTAGAAACTTAAACTTCCAGCCAGGATCAGACGTAGTGCTCCAACAAAGTCTGTTATAGCTGCAGAGTGGCTGCAAGTGCTCCGAACACTCAGGTTTACAGTTCTACTATCTTAGAGAGCACAATTTAACAAGCAAGGTTGTCGATGGCAGATTTGAAAAAAAAAATAGGAGAGCTATTGTACGAACTTTCTATCTATGTGTTACACCTGGTCCCAAAGCTCTGAGTTAAATTGTAGCCACTTATAATGGACCCCGGGACGTTCCAGGAAAGATGGGCATGGATTTGGGAGGCGACAACACGTTCAAGGACTTTGGAGAGGAAAGGGAGGATGGAGATGGGGCAGTAGTTTGCAAGGATAGAGGGGCCAAGGGTAGTTTTTTTGAGGAGGGGGGTTGACGATGGCTGATTTGAAATGGGGCAGGACAGTACCTGAAGAGAACCATTTACAGTATCAGCTAGCATGGGGGCCAGGAAGGGAAGTTGGCAGTTTAGTGGGAAAGCAGGAAGTAGGTCTCATAGACAAGATAAACTTGGAGAGGGTATGAGAGGAAATCTGAGAGAAAGTAGAGAGAGATGCGAATTCAGGTGTCGGCCAGGGTTGGGGGCGGCGGGGGGGGGGGGGGGGAAGGCGGGGGAACTTGGCAGAAGTTTGGCTTGGTGAGCTTGGGAAAGGGAGGAGTGCAACAGAGGCAGCTGAATGGATGGTCTTGATCTCAATCTTGCACTGGTTGTTGGAAGTGAGGATGGAGAGCACACAGGAGAGGGACTTAAGGAGACAGTTAGTAGTGGAGAAGAGAGTTAGCTTTGCATTTCAGGATGATCCTGGAGTAGTAAGCCATTTTGGTAGAGGAGAGCAGGGCCATATAGTACTTGATGTGCTCTAGCCAGATCTGGTGTTGAATGGCTAAACCATTTGTACGCTATAAACATCCAAGTCTACGTCCCTTGGACTTAAGGGAGCGAAGATGGGGCCGTACCAAGGGGAATGACTAGGGTGGGAGAGAGTAAGGGTTTTAGTGGGGCCAAAGGCATCAAAGGTGGAGTGCATTGAGAAATGGGTAAATAACAGGGCCGTGGGATGGGTGGATAGCTCCAGTTGGAGAGTTAGTACCAACACAGGTGTGATGGGCTGAATGACCTTCTAGTCTGTAAATTGTATGATTCTTATCCATGGCTTTTTGTGTCATAGTCCTGTGGTTATTCAGGTAAAGCTGTTGGAAATCTGTTACTTATAGGAAGAGGATAGCAATGTATGCAAAATAACATACTGAAAGTCAATAGGACTGTCACAAGTTTAAAAATATTGATAATTAGGCTCACAATCATCCCTCAAGCTACAATCCAGTAGAATCACAGAAACAAAATTAAAACAGTCACAGAAATGGTTTCTTGCTGGGGGACACCACTGAAAACACATTTGCATCACAGCACCAGTTTAGGGGGAAGAAACTCGCAACTAATTCCATGTACTTAATCTAATGTAGTCAGGCTTACTTTTAAAAAGCAAGGGCAATCATGATCAGAGGTTAATTAAATTAAATAAATCATATTGATTTTGTTTTTTACCTATTAAAATAGGTAATTTGGGAGTTTCTAAGGTTGCCATTTCCTTTTTCATGAAATGAACTGTAAAGTATTTTGTTCCTAGGGCTTTTAAATTAGTCAAATTTCGATCACATAGCTAAAGAATATTCCACTTTTGTCACCTGAGGAAAGATCCTTTGGTGGTCTCTTTTGTATCAAGAGTTGTAAGCACAGATTTTTTTTAATTCATTCATGGGATGTGGGTGTCACTGGCAAGGCCAGCATTTATTGCCCATCTCTAATTGCCCTTGAAAGGTGGTGGTGAGCTGCCTTCTTGAATGGCTGCAGTCCATGTGGTACTCCCACAATGCTGTTGGGGAGGGAGTTCCAGGATTTTGACCCAGTGACAATGAAGGAACGGCGATATATTTCCAAGTCAGGATGGTGTGTGACTTGGATGGAAACTTGGAGGTGGTGGTGTTCCCATGCGCCTGCTGCCCTTGTCCTTGTAGGTGGTAGAGGTCCCGGGTTTGGGAGATGCTGTTGAAGAAGCCTTGGCGAGTTGTTGCAGTGCATCTTGTAGATGGTGCCACGGTGCGCCGGTTGGGGAGGAAGTGATGTTTAGGGTGGTGGATGGGGTAGCAATCAAGTGGGCTGCTTTGACCTGGATGGTGTCGAGCTTCTTCAGTGTTGTTGGTGTTGCACTCCTCCACTTGCTTGGATAGTATTCCATTACACCCCTGACTTGTGCATTGTAGATGGTGGAAAGGCGTTGGGGAATCAGGAGGTGAGTCACTCGCCGCAGAATACCGAGCCTCTGACCTGCTCTTGTAGCCACAGTATTTATCTGGCTGGTCCAGTTGAATTTCTGGTCAATAGTGACCCCCAGGATGTTGATGGTGGGGGATTCAACCATGGTAATGCCATTGAATGTCATGGGGAGGTGGTTAGACTTTCTTTTGTTGGAGATGGTCATTACCTGGCACATGTGTGGCGCAAATGTTACTTGCCACTTACCAGCCTAAGGCTGAATGTTCGGGTCTTGCTGCATACGGGCATGGAACTGAACACTGCGCAATCATCAGCGAACATCCCCATTTCTGACCTTATGATGGAGGGAAGGTCATTGATGAAGCAGCTGAAGATGGTTGGGCCTAGGACACAAAGTTCAGTGACTTTTACTCATGCAGAGCCCAATGTTCAAGCTATTTTAGTCAGTATCAAAAACCACAATAGAATTATGACAATTTGCTCATAATGGTGCCGCATGAAAAAAGCACTATTTCACTATCGCCCTCACTCGGCTACAACATCGCAAGTAGTAGCCCTTCATTATTGCACATTTTGCAGACTATGCCAAGATGCCTAAAATATCATGCAAAAGAAATGAGAAGTTTCTGACAAATGGATGTGTTTTATATATACAGGGACATAATTATGATTGGCAAATTGTGGTGGGTAAACTTCAATTGAAACCCCTCAATTTTTGCACCTCCAGCCAAGTGCGGTACAAAGGTTTGGAACCAAAAATGTATTTGCCAGGTATGTTTTACATAGGTTTCATTCAATTAAGCCTCTCTTAACAGTGGGTCATTAGACTTTAGGGAGCAAAAATATTTGCATTCTTTCTTGCTTCAATATATACATGCTTTCCTTGTCAGTTGATAGCGTTGTATAGATAGCACCCAACTGAATGATACTAATGGAGAGAAAAACTAGAAGCAAAAATAAATAAAACACTTCACTGAAATAAAATTATCATGAGCAGGAGAGAGGGGCAAAAGCTTTGCTTGGTGGAAAGGGAAATGCTGAGGAAAAGTTAAGTTCATCTATGTTTAGTTTGGTCTCCACGTACCTTAACAATAGTTTAATCATCTAGTTAATTGAAACCATTGGGGCAGTTTTGTACTCTGAACTCACTCAACAATCAAATGACTTTCCCCCAATCCCTTATAGTATAAAAGCTCCACACATACTAGTTCTTGATGGTAATAGCTATATTAACGCCTATGTTTATTTACACAGCAAAGGAAATCAATCAAGTCCATACACTCTAATTTAGAATTAGAAGCCATGGGAATAGAAAGTAAAGCAAAATATGTGGAGGACAGAAGACATACAAAAAAAAGTTGAAGACTTTACTGAAGGTTCCTTTGTTCATCAAAATGCCACAATAATGGCAAAAAATGGGAGAGCGTAACATTTGATTTAATATTAAAGCTTAATGCACCATATAAAGCTTTTTTTTGGATGATGGCTAAATTAAATGTGATTATTGTGACCTCCAGGAATGCAGCAAAGGGACCATGTCATTGTTTGGATAAGTAAGTTGAAGGAGCAAACTTACTTCAAAGGGCGTAAATGAAAATTGTTGTCCTCATCTCTATGAAGACTTCTGTTCAAAAATGTTCATGAAATAATAAACAGTTGTATTTCTGTATCCCGAATCTATCCAGCCCTCCCTCTCTACCCTGCTTACTGGCCTTGTAAAGTATAGATGCATCTGTCTGTGTACTCTGTGCTGACTGGGAAACTCTGTCAGGCTGCGGGCGGTGTGCACATAGTCTGCTTACTGCTCAGCTCAAGAACATTCAAAATGACAACCATCACAGTGCTCTAGGGCTATCCTTCACTTGTGTAACTGAAAATACTACCAGATTTGTGGTGAAATCTCAGTTTGTGATTCTGGCTGCCAATGTCAACTAAAGTGTCTTCAAAAAATGATTTCAGAATAAAATCATTAAGAATCTTGCATCAAGTGCATTAGACTCTTGTTTAGCTGCATAATTGTGTAGTGCACAACAGACAGCGAAGTTGGCAGATTTTGTATAGGCTGTATTATAATCTCCCCCCCGCCCCCCTACTGAACTCATTTTCAAAATTGTAGAAGTGTGCTCAATAGCTAAGCATGTGTTCCCTGGTGAGCATTATTGTACTGATTCTCGCCATGAGTTTGCAGATGTGGTTTTAAAAAAAAAGTAATCCAGGCCTTCAGGCCATAATCTCGAACCCCCACCAAAAAAAGGCAGCACAGCTGTTAAGGGCATGTTATTATCAACATTACTAGGTCTAAAATACACAATGCTTGCCAGCCAGCCAGCCTCCAGTTACTTCTCTACTTTCACACAATCTGCACTGAGTGAGAGGATACACACGCCAAGAGAATTCACTTGATATTGATGTGAGTTTTCACAGAGTATCCTTTCCTATTATTGTCATTGATTTCATTAAGTTCTGGGTTTGGCATGTCACATGAGTACAAATAATAGCACTCAAGATACTAAGAAGTGTTCTAATAAAAAAATCGTTCCGCGTGAAAGATACTGATTAGATGTGAGGAAGGTGTCAAACCAACTTCAAATCCTCACAAAAGCAACTAGGAATTCAATTTTTGAATTGTATTTGAAGTCGGTGGAAATTAAAATTGGGCTCGGACAATGCTCGGCACAACATCGAGGGCCGAAGGGCCTGTACTGTGCTGTACTGTTCTATGTATCTATGTATAGGTGTAAAGCGAGCGGCTGACCTGATCCTGTCCGTTTCCCACAAGGTGGGTGAGGTTAAAATTACTCCCCATATCTTCAGATTTATTGACACATATATGTCCTCTGTCCCCCCTCAGTATTTCCAGTGAATTGTTCAACTGGCATCAGCCACACTACTGTTCAAGTAATTATCATATGCAATAGTGTCTTTTGAAAGGAAGGGAGCAACATAATTCTGGAAGCAAAATTTGATCTGGACATATAGAAATTTTAATCTTCAAAAACTGACAACACTTTTCTTTTAAAGAGAAAACTCAGCAATTAAATGAGAAGAAAATACTTCAAATATATTTTACAGGAACAGCCCTGAGAACTGTCCAAAGAATGAAGCGGAATAGGGATTTTATGACACAATAGTAACAGTTTTAATTTGATGAACTGTTTATTTACTGTATAATTTCACATTTTTCATTGTGTGGGCAGTAGTTTAATTTTACAATATACTGATTTTCTCAAATATGCAAATTTTTGACTTTAAGGGTGAGTTAGAATGCGATATTCATTTCATGTCCCCACCCCCCCAATCCAATGTTATTTTTCTTGTAAGCTTATGTTGCAGTAAGTCTGAAATTTTCTACAGCTCTGAATGAAAATGTTATTTTTTTCCCATAATGTAGGCCACACTCCAGTCATATATGACAGCTAAAAGGATGACTAGACTTTGCTGCAGCATCTTAATACTGCTCTGTGATTGGCATTTAGGGAGTTCTGAAATACAAAGTGGAGCCCATGCTGCTATTTTAATTTAAACTTCATTAGTTTTCATCCTTCCCATCAGCTTGGCACCTTCGTAAATGTGTTTGATAACTAATACAAAGGTTACAATTATCTGCCTTAGAAAAGATTAAGCAATGATTTGAACCCTGAATCCCAGTCTCTGTACTGCAACCCAAATTAGTGGCTGTTTTTGTACTGAATGCCTTTTGTAAGGTAAATACTTGGTGTATGTATGCGTCTGTATGTATATGCATGTCATTGGCAGAATGAGCATGCTCTCTGTATCACTGTTCAGGTAAAAAAAAGAATCATTTTCAGTTTAGACAAAGCACTGGACAATTTAACATGCAGAACAAAGGTATATATTTCTAATTTTTAACCATTTTTCCATGCTTTCAGTGCCTTATTGGTATTAACAAAATAGACAGCCTTCAAATTTACTTGACAATTATTCAAATACTTAACTTATGTGGTATTAGTTATGAGCCTGGTCTGTTCAAATAATTGTCAGTTCATTCAAAGAGACAGGTCATGCCGGTTATCTCCTGCAGTTGGGAAGCATAAAGAATAACTGAATAGAAAGGTTAATTTTAAAATAATACTTTAACATGGAGATTGAGTATTATTTTCTTTTGCAAATATATATGTATTACTGTTATTTATATGCTTGTCCATATTTATCCAATAATTTGCGTAATAGTTCAAGTCTGAAATGAGATTCGAAGTTGTGACGCTCTGCTGCCTTCTGAAATTGTTGGAAAGATCATGTGGAGGCACAGGATAGCTTCATCAGCCAAAGAATATTTTAAAAATCTTGCTCATCATCCTAGGCAAATTACATATATACCTAGATATCAGCATCATTGAAGATACCTTCAAAGTCGTGAGGAGCTAAGAACTAATCTGTGAGAGTATTCTAAAATGCAGAAGCCCAAAGTCTCTAGTTTAAGAAGGGGAAAAACAGTTCAAAAACATAAAAACTATATATTTTTTTTCAAGTTTCTTTTAGATTTGCTTTGACCTCCACAGGTCTTCAAAGGGGAAGCCAGAAATTTCCATTTTTATGATGAGATTTTTGGCAAGGTACGGCAGCATTTTTGTAATTGTTTGGGGGTGTTGAGCTGAACTGTATGGGTCCATGAGATTTTTATGCTAACAGAAACAGCTTCCACCATTGAAAAATCTGCTTTACCTTTGACCCTGCTGAGTGACTTCAAGGCCGGCAGCAGTGCAGGAATTCCTGCTCCCTGCTTTGATTGAGCACCAAATCCACGGTGGTAGTCCCACTTGGTGCTCACTCACAAGATTCAGATGAGCTGAACCCAGAAATACAGCTGGGTTCAGCAGAGTTCAAGTTGAGTGCAAAGGAAATGTGCACTACCCAATTTATGTTGTGTAATTGGGGAAGGGAAATTGGTTCCACGGAGCTTTACAACCCGTTGCAAAAAAAAGTACAACTTTTTCAAAATGTACTATACAATTTCTTTGAAATGTCTCTGTTTTCCCTGTTGAATAAGGCACATGATTTTGCATTAGCCGAGAGAAAAATTTCTTGTATGGGAAAAGCCTTTCTCTGAGCACTGACTTCTGAAATAAGATGATAAATTATACAGATCAATCAAATTGTCACAAAAAATTGGCATGAATAGAAGAGTATCTAAGCATCAATACCTTAAAGTCTCTCAAATTAAATACCTTTTTTATAAATATTTTGGAATTATATTCTTAGCTGAAGCAAAGGTCATAGACACAAATTGTTTGGATTATCAACAAGACAAGGAATAAAACCTGAAATGTTCAATATTCTTGGGTATTTGGCTGCATAAAGCATGAATAGACAGGTCTTAGATGTCTGACTGGGTTCAGTTTCACCCTGGTTATTTGAGCGCTAGCAGTTATAGTGAGGGTTGTCATGGGGCTGCTTATTTATCCAGTCTACTTAATGGATTCTTTACACTTCATTTGTTTCTTTGATGTCTCATTATACGACGAAAGGTCATTTTTTGCATTTTTTTGATTAGAAGTGTTTATGCAACATTTTTAGTGTAACAAAGAGTAGCAGGCATTTTAATATAAGCAGTTGAGAAAGACGTGCTGTGAATTTTAAAA
Organism: Squalus acanthias; assembly: GCA_030390025.1. Taxonomy (NCBI): domain Eukaryota; kingdom Metazoa; phylum Chordata; class Chondrichthyes; order Squaliformes; family Squalidae; genus Squalus; species Squalus acanthias. The sequence continues at coordinate 35,951,659 of CM059429.1, forward strand.
TAGTTAATGAACCCTGCAGTAAAGTTTTTAAGTAGGGGTATTTAATATAAATTCCATGTAGACGATAGCTTGTTGAGAGCAGTTTAGTTTACATGATCAGTCATTGGACAATGGAAAACTTTAATGTTGCAGAGCTGGACTCTTCCTAGGCTAAACAAAGTAACTAGTTACTTTCCTTTGTGGGCATCTGCCAAGCTTTGTAAACTAGCCATTTAATTTCTAGCATAGGTACGCCAAGAGTTACCTGGGTGTTTTTTTTTCATAAACCTCATTTGTACATATTTGTGAATGAACACGGGTAGAGTTTTTTGTGTTGTATTTGAGAGAATATCGCAGGAATGATCAGGAAAAATGTTCTATTAATTGTACCAACACTTGTGATATATTTATTTGTTCATATATTTGTGTGGTTGTACGATTATTCACGTCTGTTGAATATTGTTGGTAAAGTTTTTAATTTGTATGTATTCTGTTTTTCTGTAGTTAAGTTTATATCATTGGTTCATTCCCTTCCAAAATTTTGATGGGATGGGTGGAGTTCAACAGCTCACACTGACTCAGCGGCAAATGTTTTCTTTGGTTGTAGAGCAAACATTTCTTGCAAGTGACTGAATTTTACAAGGACAGAAGCCCCTTCTATGCATCCAACAGACCAGGTATCCCTCTGTCAACTCCAGTTAACCATAATCTAGATGAATAGAGCTTCATATCAAGTAACCAGGCATTCATAATTGAAACAGCATCCACAACTCTGCCTTGCTCTCATTTCCCGAGGTGCAGAAATGGTGCTTATTGGAAACTCCTCACTTTGCTGAAGAGAATGGTCAGTGGAAACACATTCCAGAGATAGAGCAGAATTCAGTATTAACATCCCACATCCATATTATGCAAAAATGGCTTCAGCTTCTCCACATTCTCCCTTGAACAAAGAGCCCCACCTCCTCTTCAGCCAATTAAGTCCCTGGCAACAAGTATCAGACATCCGTGGAATACAGGCTGGAGGGACCAAATACTAAATATCACTTTTCTGACATTTATAACTACACTAATTTACATTTATATAACACCTTTCACATAACAAAATGTCCTAAAGCATCTGTCACAAAGAAGCAGTGGACACCATGCAAGAATTAACAGGGAAATTACGGGAGATGGCCACAAACATAGTCAAAGAGATAAGTTTTGAGGCTTTTTAAGGCGCAGAGAGAGTAGCACGGCAAAGAGGTTTAAGAAGGGAATTCCAAAGTACAGGGCACAGTAGCTTAAGGTTCCATCACCGATTGAGCTGAAGGAGGGGCAAATGCATAGTAACCAGTTGGAAAGGCGGAGGATGTGTGCTAGGTTGTAAACGTGGAGAAGATTGCAGAGAAAGAATGGAGTGAGGCCATCAAGGGATTTAAAGATGATTTTCATTTGGTGTGCTGAGGGACAGTGGAGGATCATGAAGATGGAGTGATGGGCTCCTTTGTGCAGGATAAGACCGCAGACTTCTGGATGAGTTCAAATTTGTATTTAGCGGAACTGGAGACACCAGCGAGGTGGTCATTGGATAATCTGAGCATTAAAATGACAACGGCACGCATGAGGATTTTGGCGCTGGTGGGGTGGGGGGGGGCGGGGAATGCAGGGGTGGTGGTGAGGGAGGGCTGTAAACAGTGATATTCCAGAGGTGGAATTATGTTGGCTTGGCAATGATTTTGAGCTGGGGTTTGAAACTCAGCTGAGAATCGAACAGGAGAGAAAGGTTGACCACTTGAATTTCTGGCATGGCTTGCTGATGTTGAGCTGAAGAAGATTCTGGCTCATTTCGGATTTGATGTCATAGGTTGTCAGGCACCACATCAACAAGTCGAGGAATCAAGGTGGAGAAGTAGAGTTCCATTCATATGGAAGCTTACCTCGTGTTTATGGCTGGTGTTGCTGAGGGCTGGCATTTAAGTATCAGGAGAGGACTAACAAGTGAGCCTTCTGGCGCAACTGAAGTTAAGCCATTGGAAATGAAGAAGGGACTGCGTGTAACAGTTAGGAATGGAACAGATAGGGGACCGTGTCATGGAGGTGGACCACAGAGAAGATACTGGAGGAGGGATCACCAAATCACACCTTGGTCTGTCCCCATACTCCTCCAGCACTTTCTCCTCCTTTGAGCATCTCACCTTATTCCACCCCTCTCGCCTCTCATTTAAAATTCTCGTTCTCTACCGCCCACCCAAGTACCATAAAAATGTTATTACCGAGATATCTTCACTGCTTTCCTCCCTCGGTGATTTCAACCTCCATCTCAGTTCATCATGCTCTCTCTCCTCTCTATCCTCCCTTAATCTTTCCCTCCATGTAAACTCCCCAACCCATATTCACGGCCACCCCCTCAACCTTGCCATCTCTCGCGGCCTCGCTACTCCCATCATGTCAATCGCAGATAAGGCCATCTCTGAGCACTTCCATGTATCACTCTCCACCCACATCCCCATTCCACCATCCCCCCCCCCCAACCCTACTTCCTTCTGTGTCCGCCCCTGGAAAAAACTCTCTACCAACTCTCTTGCAACTGCACTTATGAAATCCCAACTGTCCAGCCTTTGGCCCTCCATTCACCACGACATTTCTGCAGCTACCGATCTGCTCAACCACATCTCACCATCACCTTTGATGCCCTAGTCCCTATTAAAACAATTACTCTCTCTCCCCCTGGCCATTCCCCCGGTACAGCTCTCATCTCTGCTCCCTTAAGTCCGAGGGACACAGACTTGAACGGATATGGCGGACAACTGGATTAGCCATTCACTGCCAGATCTGGCTGGACCATATAAAGCATTATCGGGTCCTGCTCTCGTCTGCCAAAATTGCTCACTATTCCAGATCATTCTGGAATGCAAAGATAAACCCCGGCTTCTATTCTCCACTACTAACTGTCCTCTTAAACCCCTCTCCCCTGTCTCCTCCACCCTCACCTCCGACAAGTGTGAGGAGCTCATGGACTACTTTGTCTCTAAGATTGAGACCATCTGTTCAGCTGCCTCTGCCACTTCCCTTCCTCCCACTGGGCCAAACTTCCTCTAAGGTTCCCCCCTGCCCTAGCCATAAACTCACATCTTTCTCCAGTTTCTCTCCGATCTCCCCTCATGACCTCTCCGCGCTCACCTTGTCCATGAGACCCACTTCCTGCTCCCTCGATCCTATTCCCACCAAACTGCTGACCACCCAACTTCCTCTTCTGGCTCCCATGTTAGCTGACATTGTTAACGGTGTTCTCTCCTCAAGTACTTTCCCCCTCTCCCTCAAATCTGCCGTCATCACCCCTCTCCTCAAAAAAACAACCCTTGACTCCTCCGTCCTTGCAAACTACCGCCCCATCTCCAACCTCCCTTTCCTCTCCAAAGTCCTTGAACGTGTTATCACCTCCCAAATCCGTGCCCATCTTTCCCACAACTCCATGTTTGAATCCCTCCAATAAGGTTTCCGCCCCTGCCACAGTACCGAAACGACTCTCATCAAAGTCACAAATAACATCCTTTGTGACTGTGACAAAGGTAAACTATCCCTCCTCGTCCTTCTTGACTTGTCTGCAGTCTTTGGCACGGTTGACTACTCCATCGTTCTCCAACGCCTCTCCACCGTTGTCCAGCTGGGTGGGACTGCACTCGCCTGGTTCCATTCTTATCTATCTAATTGTCGCCAGAGAATCACCTGCAACGGCTTCTCTTCCTGTCCCCGCATCGTTACCTCTGGTGTCCCCCAAGGATCTAACCTTGGCCCCCTCCTATTTCTCATCTACATGCTGCCCATTGGCAACATCATCCAAAAACACAGCGTCAGTTTCCACATGTATGCTGACGACACCCAGCTCTACCTCACCACCACTTCTCTCGACCCTTCCACGGTCTCTAAATTGTCAGACTGCTTGTCCAACACCCAGTTCTGGATGAGCAGATATTTTCTCCAATTAAATATTGGGAAGACCTAAGCCATAGTTTTCGGTCCCCGCCACAAACTCCGTTCCGTAGCCACTGACTCCATCTCTCTCCCCAACATTTGTTTGAGGCTGTTGAACCACACTGTTCACAACCTTGGTGTCATATTTGCCCTGAAATGAGCTTCCGACCACTTATCTGCGGCATAACTAAGACCGCCTATTCCCACCTCCATAACATCGCCCGTCTCCGCCCTTGCCTCAGCTCATCCGCTGCTGAAACCCTCATCCATGCCTTTGTTACCTCTAGACTTGACTATTCCAACGCACTCCTGGCTGGCCTCCCACATTCCACCCTATGTAAACTTGAGGTCATCCAAAACTCAGCTGCCCGTGTCCTAACTCGCACCAAGTCTTGTTCACCCATCACCTCTGTGCTCACTGACCTACAACACCTCGATTTCAAAATTCTCATCCTTGTTTTCAAATCCCTCCATGGCTTCGCCCTTCCCTATCTCTGTAATCTGCTCAAGCCCCACAACCCCCCGAGATATCTGCACTCCTCTAATTCTGCCCTCTTGAGCATCCCTGATTATAATTGCTCAACCATTGGGGGCCGTGCCTCCTGTTGCCTAGGCCCTAAGCTCTGGAATTCCCTGCCCAAACCTTTCAGCCTCTCTACCTCTTTCTTCCTTTAAGATGCTCCTTAAAACCTTCCCCTTTGACCAAGCTTTTGGTCACCTGCCCTAATTTTCTCCTTACATGGCTCGGTGTCAAATTTTTTGTCTGATGATACTCCTGTGAAGCGCCTTGGGACATTTCACTACGTTAAAGGCGCTATATAAATAAAAGTTGTTGTTGTTGATTATATTGAAGGCTATAGGCAGATTGTTGATGAGTAAGCAGGGTCATTTGCCACAGTCACAGTCAAATAGGGTATTATTGGGGACTTCGACCACAGTGGTATCAATGCTATGGAAGGGACAGAAACCAGATTGAAGTTACTCATATTGGGGAGTGGTTGAAGAAGTAGCACAGAGTTGGGTGACAATTGCATATTTTAGAAATTTAGAAAGAACGGGAGGTTAGAGATGGAGCAGTAGTTCAACAAAATGAAGATGTTTATTTATTCCCTAAATTGCAGGATTCTGAGTTAAAGTTTGCTTCAAAGCTGCACTGAAAGCCGTATCAAAGTTTTATAGTATCAGATTGCTTACAGTTTGAAACCTGTTACATATTAGCAGTATATTATTGATAGACTTGAGCGTTTTTAACAAAAGAGGAGATGGAGATAGTTGAGTGGATAGTCTCACTTTTGGAGACAGAAATGTTCATGAGCTCCTCACATTAGTTGTCGGAGGTGATAGTGGAATGGGTGAAGGTGAAAAGTCAGAGGCAGCAGTTTGTGGTGACGAAGAGGAGTTTGAGATTGTCTTTGCAGAAACTTTAAAGTGAGGCCAGGACCTTCCATGAAAAGGATGTCACTTGGCTAGGCCAACTCCTTCACGAGCTATTTCATATTCTTCAAACAGCTTGCAAGCAAACTTCCCATTGTTCAGTTTACCTATACTGCTACTGCCACGTCAGAAATTACCTCCAACAATACTTGCTGAACACTGCTGTAATCTGATCCCCCCCCGCCCACCACCACCGCCCCGCCCCCCCCCCACCCACAAAAACATTGCCTCAACACCCTGAAAGAACCGCTAAATATATCTCCCAGCGTGTGCACACGTCAAAAGACACCACAGACAACCTTTTATAAGGGTCTGGGAATGAATTCATGAATTCTGAGCATCCAAGTAACAGATGAGGACTGGAGAGAAGTTTGGAGACCAACCCTGTCAACCACTAATCAGAACAAGATGCAGGAAGATTAACCAATGATCGTTTACCATACATGCCGCACACCAGAGAAGCTCCTTAAATTCTTCCAATTGGAGAACAGATGTCTGCTAGAGCGTTGTGGCCAGACAGCCACACTCTTGCACATATTTTGGTCAGTTCCCATATTCAACTGTCCTGGATGGTAGTCGGGGCGGCAACAAAGACCATTACGGGTACACGCACTGGAGAGTGGACCCCTGCTATAGCGGGCTAGCAAAATGTCATCAGTTGCCAGAAGATAGATCGCCCCTTAGTAGAGGACATAGCTCTCTTTTCCTTCTCCTCTCCTCCCCAACAACCAATTTGTGGATGAAGCAGCTATGCGGCGCATGTCATATCATAATGTGTGCAGCCAAGGAACCATTGGGTAGTCTTGGAGCCTCTTCTTGGAGGCCTACAAAAGCAAGTGATCTAAGTCAGTATGACCATCAATGCAGGCAGGGCTATCCCAGCCCAACTGAAACCCAGGTGATGTGACAAAAATATTGCTTTAATCCTTCAGAACGCATTGATCTCTGCATAGGAATAGTCGCACCAGTAAAACCAAGATATGCAGTGATTTCTTCTAAAAGCACTCTCAAAACCATGTGACCGCTCAAAATATGTAGTAACTTCCTGATATAAATGTACAAGTGTAATTTTTTCTTTTTTTAAGAAACTAACTAAAATTTGTATTTTTTATTCATTTACATCAGTATACTATCATTGCATCTTGCCATGGTAAACTACAGAGATAATAAATGAAAATTACACATAAAAGGAAAAAGCACTTCAGGCAGGAATAAATTAAAGCAACAGACTGTTTAATCTACAAGAGTGGCACTTGTGTTAAGTTGCTATCTTTGATGTGTGTAAGTGAACTGTTTGTTTAATATCTTCTTCCATATTTCTTCACTATTTGACAGGTATAAGTAGTGCATTTAATTTAAAGCAGTATTTGAGTTAGCAAGAAGAATGTTGCTCAACATCTTCATTAGTAAACTTTGTGATTACTGTACTCTATCTGAAGCTACCTTTGCAGCTATATACAAAGCATGCGCGTTACAGAGAAGGCATTTTTATGTGCTTTCTTCTTCTTCTTCTTGGGCAGTCCCTCGCAACCGAGGATGACTTGCTTCCACATTTAAAATGAGTTCGCAGGTGACTGATGAGTCCAATGCGGGACCTACAGTCTCTGTCACAGGTGGGGCGGATAGTGATTGAAGGGGCGGGTGGGTGGGGTGCTTGGGTTGACGTGCGCTCCTTGCGCTGCCTGCGCTTGGCTTCCGCTTGCTCCCGGCGAAGAGACTCGAGGTGTTCGCCGCCTTCCTGGATGCTTCTCCTCCACTTTGTGCGGTCTTGGGCCAGGGATTCCCAGGTGTCGGTGGGGATGTTACACTTTTACAAGAAGGCTTTGAGGGTGTCCTTGAAGCGTTTCCTCTGCCCACCTGGGGCTCTCTTGCCGTGCCGGAGCTCCGAGTAGAGCACTTGTTTTGGGAGTCTCGTATCGGGCATGCGGACAATGTGACCCATCCATCGGAGCTGATCGAGCGTGGTCAAAGCTTTGATGCTGGGGATGTTGGCCTGAGCGAGAACACTGACGTTGGTGCGCCTATCCTGCCAATGGATTTGCAGGATCTTGCGGAGGCAGCGTTGGTGGTACCTCTCCAGTGCTTTGAGGTGCCTGCTGTACATGGTCCATATCTCTGAGGCATACAGCAGGGCGGGTATCACTGCTGCTCTGTAGACCATGAGCTTAGTGCCGGGTTTGAGGTCCTGGTCTTCAAACACTCTCTTCCTCAGGCGACCGAAGGCTGCACTGGCACACTGAAGGCGGTGTTGGACTTCATCGTCGACGTCTGCCCTTGTTGACAGTAGGCTCCCGAGGTATGGAAAGTAGTCCACGTTGTCCAAGGCCTTGTCGTGGATTTTGATAATCGGGGGGCAGTACTGTGTGGCGGGGGCAGGTTGGTAGAGGACCTTTGTCTTACGGATGTTTAGTGTAAGGCCCATGCTCTCGTACGCTTCGGTGAAGGTGTTGACAATGGTTTGGAGTTCGACCTCTGAGTAAGCTTTATCTGTTTCACAGGGATCAATAAGCAATACATGCACTATCCTAAGTTGTGGTATAATATATGTGAGTATTATCATGAAGGCGTAGTTTACCAGTACTTCAGCAAAGTTCATATCTCATCTGAACAGCATGCATCACTGAGATCAACTGGTTTTAATGTTCGGGTAACTTTTTTTTATCCGATATTCTTTCTAAAATTAATATAACAAAATACAAAAATAAAGCTTTTCTAATATTCCAGAACCACCCATTTGGTTGTAATTAAAAAAGAAACTAAAAGCTGTGGAACCCCACATTAGCTACATTTTCTGTTTAAGGTATAGGAAGGCATTAAAATAGTCTTGGCAAAGGAAATGTTAAATTTATACATTTTGTACTCGCACTGACTTCCACACTTTTGTCTCTGTTTCCACTGCTATGATTTATGGAAATCCATGGTTGATTAGTTCCATCTGTATCTTCCAAAAAATGAGCTCTGCTGCAAAAACATTAAGATATCTATAATTAATGGAGCTGAGAGAACTTTTTTTCAAAAACCTTAGTTTCCAGATATCCAAATTAATAGTGCAGCAACAGCCACTACAGCTTTAAGGCACTTTAAATCGAATAGATCTCACTCAGACATTTTCAAACCAGCACAATAAAGGAAAAGGGTATCATTCAATTCACATGTATAGTAAATTTATTTATAGCAAGTACCAGTTTTATCCTCACTTGGTTAATCCATTCATAATGTGCGGGTTAGGTTGATTTGGCTATGATAAATTGACCCTTAGTGTTAGGGGGGGATTAAATATGTGGGGTTATGGGGATAGGATGGGATATGTTAGGGGGAATTAAATACGTGGGGTTACAGGGGTAGGGTGGGATATGTGTATTGTGGGGTTTAAAGCAGGGACAGGGTACTGGATTTGGATGATCAGCCATGATCGTATTGAATGGTGGAGCAGGCTCGACGGGCCGAATGGCCTACTCCTGCTCCTAGTTTCTATGTTTCTATGTTTCTATAAAGATTACCATTTTGAGGAAGTTAAGTTATATATTTTTTGTCTATTCTGACTTACGACACAGAAAATTATTCCACTATATTTTAAGAAATTAGAATAATAAGTTACTCCTAATTTTTGTTCAGTATGCAATTCAGCTGGTCAGAGCATTCCACAAATCTGAATATTTTGACTACTTCTAAAAAGATGAAAACAAAGAAATCGTCAAGACCTTATGAACAAGTACCACCTGTAATAGTGATAATAAAGGGTTAAATAGCAAAGTCTGAACATTACAGTGCTGTGACAAAAAATACTTTTCTAGTGGCATCACAGATGTGAGTAAATCCTTCTGTTCTCAAACAGTAGAAAGTCCTAGCTGATAGAATATTTATACCTAATATAACTATATTATGTTGGCTTCACAATTATTATAAATACCACACCACAGTGATATTTATATAATGAAAATGCTGAGCAATATCAGCAATTTCATTGTACAGATTTCTTTTAATTGAATGTATTTTAAAACTTCATTTTTAGTGTATTGGTTCTGTGGAAGTGTTAACATAATGTTTCAATGTGCCCCCAGGCATACCATTGTTGTGCCAAGTTGCTAACGTTCATTGTGACCCTGCTAAAACATGGTTTTCTCTGTTGGTTTTATCCTGGTAAGTTATTGGTTGTTTAGATTATTGCAGCTATAAAATGACCTACATAAATGTGTGTAAACATTCAAAGCATCAGAAAGTGTAAATTGTACATGTGTATTATCTAAGAGATTTAGCACTTTTAATGAACATTGCACTTAGTAATGAATTTCATTAACAACCATTACCAGTTCAGCCCTTAATGTATTAAATTCTGCCTTCAGGCAGAGCTCATTAAATGACAACATTTAAATTTCCACATGTTTGAGTTTAGGCTAATTGAACAGTTTAGAACATGCTTCATTCTTGTATATATACACAAGTGGAGGGTTGCATTTTATGGAAAAAAACTAAGTTTTATTATATAGTATTTTTTAATAATTCAGTTACATTAAAATTCCCTGTTAAGAATGTAAGAAGGAATGAGGAAAGACAATTCAGTCTTCTTAATCCATTCTGCTGTAATAGTTACTTTTAATCTACTGAGTTTATTTAATTTGTTAAATTAATGCTTACAAAACAGTACAATTGCTTTCTTGTATTTATCTTACAAAAGGAAACAACAAATCAAAATACTTGCAGCATGAAGCTAAAACATAGTTGTAATAAAAAGACCTGCCCTTGTATCTGTTGTTTTACGCAACTACATTTAGCTATCCTACTGTTACGCTTGAATCTGGGAGCAAGCTAAGATTTTAAAAAGATATATGTAGATGTGGCAGCAAAAGGCTAAGTACTTTATCTACATTAATGACTAAACACCAATTCTGCAAGTTTGAGCTTCCATTGGTGCTTCTATTTTGTCATTTATATGTATGTCAGTGAATAAATGGGGTTTTTTTTGTAATAAATTATAGATGTAGACAAGGTATTGTTCACTTACAAAAGCATGTTTTCCGAGACTACAATTGCTGTTCAGTTCATTTCAGTCCCTTTTACAAAGTAAAAAGCTTCAAAATGAATGTCAATGCCACTGTTTTTTATGTTCACCCTTCAAATTAATTGCACATACCAATAAAGATTCTCTTTGATGCATCAGGTTGCTATTCTAATTGGCACATTTCATTGAAAGTTGTTGAGAAGAATGTGCCCATTTCTGCATTCCATTGCTGTGTGGTAGCTGTTGTGTTTAAAGTCGGTGGACGTGTGTGTGAATATGTCATATTACAGCTGTGTGTTGAAATTTTCTGTGGATCCCAGAAACTAATACAATATGACTTAAATATTGACATAAGTTTTCATGAGAATAATGAAGCCCATGGTTAACAATTACATGCATCTAGTACATGCATCTAGTGTTACAGATAGCAAATCTGTTCTATGTTAGTGTTTTAGAATAATAAAATATATTCACAGGATAGATAAAACTATTATACAATAGAAGGACATACAAATGCTGTTACAAAACTGCTGAGCATTTGAGATTAATAATAATTGTTATAATTTAATCTAGATTTAAGATTTGAATTTGACTGACTTTGGGTAGAATACAGAAGACCAACAATTCCAATTATTAAAATGGCACAAAAGACCTCACATAAAATTCATATCCTAGCTAACCCGTACCAAATTAAAAGGTACCACAGTAAAATGCACTATGTGTTGCATTCTTTTTAAGCCTAAGGCTGCAACTTGCGCTTTTACTACAGGCATAAAACCAAGAGTACAACATTTATACTTGTGTGGCAAATATACAATTTTTATTTTAAACATTATCCTCTGCTTTCTAGGGAAAATAACAATGTCATCCATTTTGTGGCTAGCAAAAACTGTTATCTCTGCTTTAACTGTGTCTCTTTTATAGTTTAAAGTTCTGCACGAGCTTTGCTCTGCAGATCTGCCTTTCTCTCTATTCTTAAACTACATCCAAAAACCTACTCTTGAACAAAATAAGCAGTGAATATTGCTGCAGCAATAAAACCAGTATCCATTGTATCATAAGTTTATAATTGATGTCAAGAAGTTTTCCAAATAACCAAATGGACATTCTGGACAACAGTCTGTTGCTGCCTCACACAGAGGTACAGCACAGATTCATCGGAATGATACCAGGGCTTAAAGGGTTAAATTATACAGACATGTTGCATAAACTTGACTTATATTCACCTTGAGTTTAGAAGGTTTAAGGGTGATTTAATGAAGCTGTTTAAAATGATAAAGGGATTCGAGAGGGTATATACAGAGAAACTATTTCCTTTGGTGGGGGAATCAGGAACAAGAGGTCGTCATCTTAAAATTAGAGCTGGGCCATTTAGGAGTGAAATCTGAAGCAGGTTTTCACACAATGGGTAGTGGAAATCTGGAACTCATTCCCCCAAATGGCTGTGGATACTGGGTCAATTGAAATTGAAATTTTAGATCGATAGATGTTTGTTAGGTAAAGGTATCAAGGGATATGGAACAAAGGCGGATAAATGGAGTTCAGGTGCTGATCAGCTATGATTTAATTGAATGGCGGAACAGCTTTGAGGGGCTGAATGACCCAATCCCGTTCCGATGTTTCTATGTACAATAAAACCTAATGTAAGCAGTTCTCCTGTGACATTACTGATGGTAAATTGGAGGGTATGCTAATTTATAAGGACTGGAAGAGTATACCATGTAATACACAATGTATTATGCAGCTGCTATAGTGGAACTGTATTTAAGCCAGGTTATTCTGTTACGGCCAACAAGTCTAATTGCTACAAATAAAGACAGCCTGAAATTGCTGCGAGTTTAATTGTTTGGTGAAGTCAGCAACTTTGCAGATTGAAATGTACTTGTCAGTTAGTTCGCAACTTAGAAGCATCCAGCATTTTAAGATTGTTTTACATCTGTAACAGAGTGTGATATCTCTGTGTTTTGATGTACCATTTTTAATATATAACTAACTGTTCTCCCTTGGTAGTAGGTTGAATAATATGCTGTTTTATAAGGACTGAAGCATTATGCCATGTAGTGCACAATGTGTTATTTTTCTGCTACAGTTAAGCCCTGTTTCTTAAAGTCATAGGGGTCATTTTAACCTAACCCACCCAGTTGCATTTTGCCAGTGACCTTACAGGTTTCCTTTCTAAGTTTTCCTACAGACCAATAATTGCATTATTCTATTGCCATCAATTTCCTCAATCCTCAAAAATGATACATATGCGTGAAATAGAATTTAACTTAACCACAGCATAATTTAGAAATCAAGGTACCAACCCAATATTGTCTGTAGAAATGGTATAGTCCTAGATGTTGATGTTCTTTCATCTATCAGACATTCATATCTTCATTATGCTAATTACACAAATAAGTTGTGAGTCTTTTGAAGGAATAAAGGTAATAGCCCATGAATATTCTTATAGTTTGGATTGCTTTCTGATATTTTCTCTTGTGTTTGTAGTTAAAAGGCGGTTTCCGTACACATTCCAGGTAACTTATAAAACAATACTTGCATCCTTATTCACTCCATGTATGATTTAGCTGCCCAGAGTTAACAGTTAACCTCTAATCATTGTATGGCACTTAATGGAGAATATGTGGGATGCTCACTACATTCTCAGCCCACTTCCAAAGGTGGAAAATAGCACATTGCCAAACCAAAATGTTCAGCTAAAATGGTTTTGTCAAGTTTATGTGCCGGTTAAGTAACAAGCCACAGGGACATCAAGATAGTCAAGCAGCACAAAACTTGAAAACTAAACTAAACTCAATCCGCAAGTAGTTAATATACCTTTTTCAATTCCTTCAGCAATCTCTTGAAAATACAGTCTCAGGTGATAAGTTACTTGGTGACAATTCCTCAGAGGTCCCTATGGGCACATAGTAACTGTCAATTGGATAGGGAACTGAAGATTACAAAACTTTTCCTGAATTCTGTGCGGGTACTTGATATGATATAAAAGCAGACCCTTTGAGATGTTGTGGACCTCTTCTGTGTAGCCCCAAATGTATTGCAACGGCAAAGAAGACTAATTTCAGACACGATGTTTCCCCCGGTCTGATTGCATACAAGCACTCCTTTTTATGTTAGCTTCCCTTAGATGGTGGCACAACACTAACATTTTTTATTTATTTATTTATATACTGTATGTACATCTATCTGTATCTAATGAGAGGAACAACTGTTTTTACCAGTCAGGATAGCCTATATTTACTGGTCCAGATAAATTAACAAATAATGCATATGGCTTTTTTGATTTGCATGAAACTTTTCATAAGATCAAATGTACCGCTATTCTAGATCTTGAGCCTGCTCGTAAAACATATTTAATTTTAAAGGTGCAACTTGCAACAGCAATCTGTCAAACATCTGTTTTACCTTTGTTCTGCCTCAAGTGTTGGATTCGTGAATAAATTTTTTTATATGTGTGTGGATTAGCCTTTGCCTATTTCTGACAGTTAAGTCTTTTATTTGTGGCCAGATGGCTACTGCCATCTAGTGAAATGATAATGTACTGACCACTTTTAGTGGATTTATTTGTTGTATGATCCCGGCAAGTTAGAAATTATAATCAAACCTGTTAGTGTTGAGACTGTATCTATTTGCAGAATGCTACGTATGCAAGATAATTATGCATTTAAAACACTTTATTGCATATTTTACACATGTATCAATGTTTCCTTATGCACAACATTTGTTGAATTTTGACAAAACTAGAACTTTCTATAACTATCAATGGCAACCTTTAACTTTTTTGCCCAGATTGCTGTTCACAGTATTTTCTGCCATACTTCTTTGCTAGATCCATGGTTCTGAAATGGTGTTGCATAGAAGCTAGTTATTACTAGCTGAATCTGCCTTTTCTATAATTTTGGGCATTTTTTAAATATGATTTTGAATAAGAACTACTTTGATATTAGATTTTTGTTAAAATCTATTAAGGTGCAAAATTATTTCTCCATGAATGCCGAAGTTTCTTTTATTTCTCACCATAAACATGATCTTTGTGAGCTACTGGCCACACATGCATGTGCAGAAAGTCCAGGGTTATGGTTTATTATCAGCAACAACAAGAAGTTGCATTTATATAGTGCCTTTAACATAGTAAAACATCCCAAGGTGCTTCACAGGAGTGTTATCAACTAAAATGTAATACCAAGCCACATAATAAGACATTAGCATAGACAAGTTTGGTCAAAGAGGTAGGTTTTTAGGAGCGTCTTAAAGGAAGAGAGAGAGGTAGAGAGGCGGAGAGATTTAGGGAGGGAAATCCAGAATTAGTGCCTAGGCAGCTGAAGGCACGGCTGCCAATGGTGGGGCAATGGAAATCTGGATGCGCAGGAGGCCAGAATCGGTGGAGCCCAAAGATCTCGGAGGGTTGTTGAGCTGGAGGAGGTTACAGAGATGGGATGGGGCAAGGGCCATGGAGAGATTTGATCACGAGGATGAGAATTTTAAAATCGAGGCATTGCTGGACTAAAGTCAACCCTGGTTAGTGAGCGCAGGGGTGATGGGTGGATGGGACTTGGTGTGAGTTAGGATATGGGCAGCAGAGTTTTGGATGAGCTCAAGTTTATAAAAGGTGGGAGGCCAGCTAGGAGAGCATTGAAATAGTCAAGTCTGGAGGTAACAAAAGCATGGATGAGGGTTTCAGCAGCAGATGGGTTGAGTCAGGGGCCGAGACAGGCGGTATTACGGAGGTGGAAGTAGGCGGTCTTTGTGATGGAGAGATTATGGGGTCGGAAGCTCAGATCAGGGTTGGAGGATGCCAATGTTGCGGACAGTCCGATTCAGCCTGACACAGTGGCCAGAGAGGGGGATGGAATTGGTGGCGGGTGCTGAAAACAATGGCCCGTATTTTCCGATCGGAGGCTTCCTGCGTGCAGAGGCCTCCGATCTGGAAAAAATCTACGATCTTACCTGAGGGCTCCCGAGGTGAGTATACTTCCGCTCCTGGGCCTCGCCAAACACGAAATGCGCAGGGCCCACGTATCCAAAGGGCCCATGCGGTTCGCAAGCGTCCCTGGGAGCACGTGGACCATGGGGAGCCAATAG
Organism: Squalus acanthias; assembly: GCA_030390025.1. Lineage (NCBI taxonomy): Eukaryota > Metazoa > Chordata > Chondrichthyes > Squaliformes > Squalidae > Squalus > Squalus acanthias. The sequence continues at coordinate 35,967,110 of CM059429.1, forward strand.
GAGAAGGGAATCTCCCTTCTTACACTTGACATATAGACCTGTCAAATATATGAATGGAGATCACCCCAAAAACACAGTAAAATATTAAATAATTTTTTTTTAAAACATCACAATTTTAAAATGAGTTGAAATGACAATAAATTAAATATTTTAAACAAAAATGTAATTTAAAAAAAAAAAAAATTTTATGGGCTAAAATTAAACTTACCTTTTTTAAAAGTATTTTTAAATGATAAATGAGTGGGGAAATTTTTTAAACTTTTTTTTCAACTCTTATGCTGGTAAAAGCAGGCCTTACGCGTAAGATTTCTAAGGGTTTTCTGTGGGCGGAGGTTCTCCAGAAAGCGGAACTATCCGCCCGCAGAGGCCCTTCTCTAGGGCAGGCATCCGATCTGTCAAGAGCATTCTTGACAGATCGGAAATACCAGGTTTTCAGCGCATGCGCTTGACATGTCTGAAGCCGGCATTTCCGATGTCTCTATGGGTGAGTACACAGCCCGTACACACCCGTAGGCATCGGAGTATACAGCCCATTGGCTTCAGTCTTCCCAGTCTTTAATTGGAGGAAATTTTGGCTCATTTGCAACTGGATGACGGAGAAGCAGTTTGACAACACAGAAGCATTGGAGGAGTTGAGAGGGGTGATGGTCACGTGGCGTAAGCATACATGTGGAACCTGACGTCGTGTCTTCGGATGATGTCACCGAGGGGCAGGATGTAGTTGAGAAATAGGAGGGCCAAGGATAGATACTCTGGGTACTCCAGAGGTAACCGTGGAGGGATGGCAAGAGAAGCCATATGCACCATAATACAGGTGAAAGCAGTTAATACCCACATGTCGTAAGCCTGACGTCATCACCTATCTTCATAGTGCTGTCCACAATCTAATTCATGCAGTTACTACAGCCAAACCTTCTCGTGCATTGCTCCTTTGTGCAATCTCCATTGACCTGAGGAATGACCATAGACTAAACCACATTCAGTACTTTCTAGTGATGGTCCTGTGTAGGAAAGTAGCTTGACACTTCTCCAAATTTGTTTCAAATAAGTCTCAACTACCAGCAGAGAGAGGAGATTATCATCCCATCAATCTGGATTGCATTTGAACCCAAGTCCCAAAGGCAAAGAGAAGCCATAGACACTTACACATTTAGTGCTTTGATAGTTTTGGGGTGACGGGAGAGTAACGTGCAGTACTAAGCTGTAAGAAAAGCAGACATGAATTTAAGCTTGATAAGAAAAGTTGAATGGACATCTTCAGCAGAGTGTGGTAAAGATGTAGAATAGCATACCCAAGGAGGCAGAGGATGTTATACATTTTAAGAGTGATGAATAATATAATTTTCAGCAGACAAGGTTATTTAGATATATCAGAAGTAAAGTGGAGTAACAAGTTAGTGACATTTAGAATCGGTCCAGTGGATTAGGTTCGTTGTTTCCGATCCCATATAGTCCTACGTTCCTATGTAATTGGGATATATTTGGACGTAATTATTTCTAGTGTTATGTGATGGGTAATCATGGTCTCCTGGAGCTTCCGTGACTGCTTCAGGGAATTAGGGAGCAATTTCCTGGAATTTTTCCTGAACTTAGCCACAGGTTTAACATAGGAACAGGAGTAGGTCATTCAGCCCCTTGAGCCATTCAATTAGTCATGGCTGATCTCCACCTCAACTCCATTTACTCGCCTTTGGTTCCATATCCCTCGATACCCTTACCTAACAAAAATCTGTCGATCTCAGTCTTGAAAATTTCAATTGGCCCAGCATCCACAGCCTTTTGGGGAAACGATTTCCAATACCCTTTTGTGTGAAAAAGTGCTTCCTCATTTCACTCGTAAATGACCTAGCTCTAATTTTAAGATGATGTCCTCTTGTTCTGGATTCCCCCACCAAAGAAAGTAGTTTCTCTATCTACCCTATCGAATTCCTATATTATTTTAAACACCTTGATTACATGACCCCTCAACCATTTAAACTCAAGTGAATACAAGTCAAGTTTATTCAACTTGTCTTCATAATTTAATCCTGGTATCATTCTGGTGAATGTGCACTGTACCTCTTCATGTGAGGCAGCAATGTTAAAAATTAGCTTGAAAAATACTGAGACCGGGTAATTCAAGCACTTGAAAGTTATCTTCTTATCAGAAGGTCAAAAGTTCAAATCACAGGCTTGCCTGACACTTGAACTTCCCTGTGCCTGCTGGCTAGATTATGTCAGTATTAAGCACTATTTAGAGATTTGGTGCGAGCAAAAACTGATATTAACACAAATCTATTCAAAGGTGTGTACTAACTGACATTGTGGAGTATGGTTTACAGAATCACAGCTGTTAATCTTTTTGAATTTCACAACAGTCTTGGGGAATTCCAGAGCCTGTTCCAGGCTGAATGTGCTAAATGAGCATATTTAATCACAATATTTATCTACTTCGGCATCTACTTCAAGCTAGGCAAAATTGAATTGTATGGGATGATTAGCACTAATTCAGTTTGTTGCGATACAGTTTGACCAAATATTAAATGTTATTTTTTACATGTTTGGAAGTATAAGCAATATGAAGCCAAACTTATAGAGAGCTGTGTGCACAGAGCTGGGAGTATCTGCTAAACGGAGTGGCTTACTTTAGTGGCAATAGGTATTTGGTGTGAGTGGTGAACAGTGGGTAAATAGTACAGAATAGTGTGTTTTTATCAAGGTGAAATTTAACTTTTCTTACTGTAAAATTGCAAAGTCAGTGGCAGTTAACAGTCAATCAGCTATAAGTGTGTACCTGACTAGGTGTAATGGCTGGCTGTTGACTGACTAGTTGTAACTAGGGTGTTTCTAAAAGGTATATATTAGAAGGATATCTGCTACACAGAGAGCTGTGTGCACAGAGCTCGGAGTATCTGCTAAACAGAATGGCTTGCTATACAGAGTGGCGACGGGAATTTGGTGAGGGGGGAAGGAGGTGCTAAATGCCTTAAATCAAGGGGCAACAGTAAATATATAAATGATCAGAGTAATTAATTAGATCTAAAGGGATTTTTTTAAGCAAAGTGATGGGACAGCTGAGACCGGTTACCTGCAATTCCTGTGCCATGTGGGAACTCCAGGACGCTTCATCTATCCTAGATAACCATGTTTGCAGGAAGTGCTTCCAGTTGCTCAAACTCAAGCTCAGGGTTTCTGAGCTTGAGGAGCAGCTGGAATCACTGCAGGGCATATAGGAGGCTGAGAATTTCCTGGAGCGCACGTTCCAAGAGGTGGTCACCAACGTTCCCTCTAAGTTGCGCGGTCCCACACAGCCCGGGACCGGCTTTTCCAATGTAAAATTGCGCGCATGGCGAAACTGAATTAAAGGGGCCGTGCACCCAAAAAAAATTAGGGGGAACATTGGTGGTCACCCCGCAGCTCTAAAGAGTGTTCAGGAGAATAGTAAGTGGGTGGCCATCCAGCAGGGTAGGAAGAGGCAGGCAGTGCAGGAATCCTCCGTGGCACTCTCAAACCGGTTTTCAGTGTTGTATACCAGTGAGGGTGACAATGAAGGGATAATTACTAGTCCTAGCCCTTTTCAGGCTACCCCAGATCAGGCATATTCCCCAGACGTTCACCTTCAACTAAAGTTAGAGATAGCCGAATCCTAGAGACGCTTAATTGGGTCTAAAGGTCCAGGCTATCTCTCCCTAAAGGAAAGGAACGACTTGAAGATGTTACCGTCCTCCAGATAGCACTTTTAATAAGTTTAATTAGACTGTAACTTTTCCGGATATTATGAGGGTCTGGAAAACCCCCCCAGAATTCTGCAACTCCTCACAAAAGAGTGTACAGAAATTGAGTTCACGAGTTTCTAGTCTCAGAAATGTAGTAAACTATGAGGAGGATAGTAACAGACAGGAGGACATAGATAGATTGGTAAAATGGGCAGACACATGGCAGATGAAATTTAACAGAGAAGTGTGAAGTGATGCATTTTGGTAGGAAAAATGAGGAGACACAATATGAACGAAGTGGTACAATTTTAAAGGGGGTACAGGAACAGAAAGATCTGGGGGCGTATGTCCACAAATCTTTGGCAGGGCAAGTTGAGAAGGCTGTTTAAAATAAAAAAGAAGCATATGGGATCCTTGGCTTTATTAATAGATGAATAGAGTACAAAAGCAAGGAAGTTATGCTAAACCTTTATAAAAACACTGGTTAAGCCACATTTTAGGAAGGATGTGAAGGCCTCAGCGAGGGTGCAGAGGAGATTTACTAGCATGGTACCAGGGATGAGGGACTTCAGTTATGTGGAGAAGCTGGGGTTGTTCTCCTTAGAGCAGAGAAGTTTAAGTGGCGATTTGATATAGGTGTTCAAAATCATGAATGGTCTTGATAGAGTAAATAAGGAGAAACTTTCCAGTGGCAGAAGGGTTGGTAACGAGAGGACACAGATTTAAGGTGATTGGCAAAAGAACCAGCGGCAGCAGAAGGAAACATTTTTTTTTGCACAGCGAGTTGTGATCTGGAATGCATTGCCTGAAAGGGTGGAGGAAGCAAATTCAATAGTAACATTCAAAAGAGAATTGGATAAATACTTGAAGGGGAAAAAAATTACAGGGCTATGGGGAAAGAACAGGGGAGTGGAATTAATTGGATAGCTCTACCAAAGAGCCGACACGGGCACGATGGGCCGAATGGCCTCCTTTTGTGCTCTGATTCTATTAAACACAAGTTTTCCTCAAAATGTTTGATTCGGTATTTGTCTGAAGTCTTTTGCTTATCATTATTGACAATCTTAGAAAAGTTACACATTGCATTTTTATTAACTGAAAAATGTTTTGCTCTTTCTAGATTAGTAGAAGAGTTCATGTTACTGGCAAACATGGCAGTAGCCCACAGCATCTACAATTCATTCCCAGAGCAGGCTTTACTACGTCTGCATCCACCACCACAAACAAAGATGCTTGATGACCTTATCGAGTTTTGTGAGCAGTTGGGACTTGAGCTTGACTTCAGTACTGCAGGCACATTACATGTGAGTTTTCAGAAAAATGGAACACAAAACTATGCGATGATTTAAGGTAGGCCTCTACCCATAATTCAAACCAGATAAGTTGACATTTTTATTTGAAAGTTTTCAAAATCAGACAATCATTGTTGTCAGTTCATCAGGCTGTGCGAGAGCAGGATTAATATTCCTAGCCATTACTTCAGTAGTTAACTGGCCATCAAACCACTTGGGAAGTGCAAACTGAGTTATTGCAGGTGAGTCCTGATTGGTCAGATTTCTGCTGGTAAGGCTGAAGAATCTCATCCAGCAGAAACTAAAGTTAGCATTTCTATTAGTTACCATTAAAATAAGAGTGGCAAGATTAACATCCTGATTTCTAAAAGTGGAAAACATTGCAGTAATTTGCCAATCAAATTTCTCCGATTTTGCGGGGGGGAGGTTTCTTTCCCACACCAACGTCTCTGAGTCAGTCACTGTGGAATCAGAAGAGGGTTCAAGAAAAAGACTGTCGGCTTTTTCATTCCGATATCACAGCATTAAGAATAACAGTCTGACCATTGGAGCCATTCGCAATCTCTTGAAGAAAACCTTCACCTCCTGTTTTACCAAGAGTAAATTTCTCTTTATCTGGTGGTGGCTCTTTTGCATCTTGAGTTGTCATGTGAAGGGCTGATTTTGATTGCACGCACAAAAATGAGTCAGAACAAGAGTATATTGATGAATAAAAGGTAAATTTAATCAGAAAATCCAGAATTTCTGTATATTTAACATAAGCAATTAGGTTTCCTTGTGTTGTTAAAAATACTTTGTTCATACTAATTATCTTTGGTAGTTTTCTCTGAATTCACAGAGATTAAAGACTAAATCATTCCTGAATTTGCTTCAGGTTTGGAGGCCCCATTCACGCAGGCATCTCCAAAACCAAATCTGATTTTTTTTTACTTTTAAAATTAATTCAAACTTCATTTTAGGAACGACAACCAAAAGGGGCATGCTTTTTTAAAAGCTTTTCTTCTTGGCCCCCCTAAACGTTTCTCTTGAAATCAGAACTACAGAAGATTGCATTTGTGGTCTGCAATTCAGATCAGAAACGATCAGTTCTTACAGCTAAACAGCTGGGTCTAGAGATCCATTCATTCTGTCATTTATGCTATCTACACATCATCTTTAGCATCACTGCGAAGTAGATTGCTAGCCAGAAGAAATGGAAAAAGAAATTTGCAACAAACTAAAACATAGAAATCGTACAAATGACACACTAAATAATAAACTAGAAGCTGGAAACAGCAAATTGCAGAGAAAAATAGAAACATCTAATTGCACGTAAGGTACAAGCTATTCCAGATCAAAAATATGCACTGGTCTAAGGAAGTGATGTAATTGCTGCCTCTTAATGAAATTGTAATGACTTAAATAACTAATTCTTCACCACCGGGGCTGTGATACTCTAATTCTATATCTAGTTATGCTATATTACCCAGCTAATGCAGTCCTGTTGTAGTTCTGAAACCAAGTATTGTGCTGTTTGTGATGATTACATTAATAATCATACCATATTCGACCTGCATAGAAAGTCATCGAATTAAGTAATTGTGAGTAATAAATATCTGTGCCCTGTTCCTTGATGCTTCTGATTAGCCAAGTTGAATGACACGTCACCCAGTGCTGTGCTACTGTCCAACTGGTGGCAGAATATTAATTTTTTTTTAGTTCATTCACGGGATGTGGGCATCGTATTGCCTATCCCTAATTTCCCTTGAGAAGGTGGTGGTGAGCTTCCTTGAACCGCTGCAGTCTGTGTGGTGAAGGTACTGCCACAGTGCTGTTAGGGAGGGAGTTCCAGGACTTAACCAATGACAATGAAGGAATGGCGATATATTTCCAAGTCAGGATGGTGTGTGACTTGGAGGGGAACTTTGGAGGTGATGATGTTCCCATGCGCCTGCTGCCCTTGTCCTTCTTGTTGGTAGAGGTCGCAGATTTGGAAAGTGCAGTCAAAGAATCCTTGGCGAGTTGCTGCAGTGCATCTTCTAGATGGTACACACTGCAGCCACAGTGCACTGGTGGTGGAGGGAGTGAATGTTTAAGGTAGTAGATGGGATGCTAGTCAAGTGGACTGCTTTGTCCTGGATGGTGTCGAGCTTCTCGAGTGTTGTTAAGCTGCACTCACCCAGGCAAGTGGAGAGTATTCCAGCACACTCCTGATTTGTGCCTTGTAGATGGTGGAAAGGCTTTGGGGAGTCAGGAGGTGAGTCACTCGCCGCAGAATACCCAGCTTCTGATCTGCCAGTATTTATGTGGCTGGTCTAATTAAGTTTCTGGTCAATGGTGACCCCTAGGATGTTCATGGTGGGGGATTTGACAATGGTAATGCCATTGAATGTCAAGGAGAGGTGGTTAGACTCTCTTGTTGGAGATAGCCATTGTCTGGCACTAGTGTGGCGCGAATATTACTTGCCACTTATCAGCCCAAGCCTGAATAAGAACATAAGAAATAGGAACAGGAGTAGGCCAATCGGCCCCTCGAGCCTGCTCCGCCATTCAGTAAGATCATGGCTGATCTGATCCTAACCTCAAATCTAAAGAACACAAGAAGTAGGAGCAGGACCCGGCCACTCAGCCCCTGGGCCCGCTCCGCCACCCACAGGGCCCTGACCGATCCGAACTCAGCATCATGTCCAATTTCCTGCCCGCTCACCGTAACCCCTAAATCCCTTTACCTCTAGGAAACTATCTATTTCTGTTTTAAATTTATTTAATGATGTAGCTTCCACAGCTTCCTGGGGCAGCAAATTCCACAGACCCACTACCCTCTGAGTGAAGAAGTTTCTCCTCATCTCAGTTTTGAAAGAGCAGCCCCTTATTCTAAGATTATGCCCCCTAGTTCTAGTTTCACCCATCCTTGGGAACATCCTTACCGCATCCACCCGATCAAGCCCGTTCACAATCTTATATGTTTCAATAAGATCGCCTCTCATTCTTCTGAACTCCAATGAGTAGAGTCCCAATCTACTCAACCTCTCCTCATATGTCCACCCCCTCATCCCCAGGATTAACCGAGTGAACCTTCTTTGTACTGCCTCGAGAGCAAGTATGTTTTTTCTTAAGTATGGACACCAAAACTGTACGCAGTATTCCAGGTGTGGTCTCACCAATACCTTATATAACTGCAGCAATACCTCCCTGTTTTTATAATCTATCCCCCTAGCAATAAAAGCCAACATTCCGTTGGCCGCCTTGATCACCTGCTGCACCTGCATACTAACTTTTTGATTTTCTTGCACTAGGACCCCCAGATCCCTTTGTACTGCAGTACTTTCCAGTTTCTCGCCATTAAGATAATAACTTGCTCTCTGATTTTTCCTGCCAAAGTGCATAACCTCACATTTTCCAATATTGTATTGCATCTGCCAAATCTCCGCCCACTCACCCAGCCTGTCTATATCCCCTTGTAGGTTTTTTATGTCCTCCTCACTTTCTACTTTCCCTCCCATCTTTGTATCATCTGCAAACTTTGATATGTTACACTCGGTCCCCTCCTCCAAATCGTTAATATAGATTGTAAAGAGTTGGGGACCCAGCACCGACCCCTGCGGAACACCACTGGCTACTGGTTGCCAGTCCGAGAATGAACCATTTATCCCAACTCTCTGCTTCCTGTTAGATAACCAATCCTCCACCCATGCCAGAATATTACCCCCAATCCAGTGATTTTTTATCTTGAGCAATAATCTTTTATGTGGCACCTTGTCGAATGCCTTCTGGAAGTCTAAATACACTACGTCCACTGGTTCCCCTTTATCCACCCTGTACGTTATGTCCTCAAAGAACTCAAGCAAATTTGTCAGACATGACTTCCCCTTCATAAAGCCATGCTGACTTTGTCCTATTAAATTATGTTTATCTAAATGTTCCGTTACTGTCTCCTTAATAATAGACTCCAAAATTTTACCCACCACAGATGTTAGGCTAACTGGTCTATAATTTCCAGCCTTCTGCCTACTACCCTTTTTAAATAAGGGTGTTACATTAGCAGTTTTCCAATCTGCCGGGACCTTTGCTGAGTCCAGGGAATTTTGGAAAATTATTACCAAAGCATCCACAATCCCTACTGCGACTTCCCTCAAGACCCTAGAATGTAAGCCATCAGGTCCAGGGGATTTATCCGCCTTGAGTCCCATTATTTTACTGAGTACCAATTCCTTAGTGATTTTAATCGTATTTAGCTCCGCTCCCCCTAGAGCCCCCTGTCTGTCCAGTGTTGGGATATTTTTAGTGTCCTCTACCGTAAAGACTGAAACAAAATATTTGTTCAGCATTTTTGCCATCTCCATGTTTCCCACCATTAATTTCCCGGTCTCATCCTCTAAGGGACCTACGTTTGCCTTAGCCACCCTTTTTCTTTTTATATAACTATAGAAACTCTTGCTATCTGTTTTTATATTTTTTGCTAATTTATTTTCATAATCTATCTTCCCTTTCTTAATCAATCCATTAGTTACTTTTTGCTGTCTTTTGAAGACTTCCCAATCTTCTATCCTCCCACTAAGTTTGGCTACCTTATATGTCCTTGTTTTTAGTCGGATACTATCCTTAATTTCTTTACTTAGCCACGGATGGCTGACATTTCTTTTACACCCTTTTTTCCTCAGTGGAATATATTTCTTTTGAAAGTTGTAAAATAACTCCTTAAATGAACACCACTGCTCATGTACCGTCTTACCCTTTAATCTATTTTCCCAGTCCACTTTAATCAATTCCGCTCTCATACCATCATCGTCTCCTTTATTCAAGCTCAGTACGCTTGTTTGAGAACCAACCTTCTCACCCTCTAATTGGATATGGAATTCAACCATGTTATGGTCACTCATTCCAAGGGGATCCTTAACTAGGACATTATTAATTAATCCTGACTCATTACACAGGACCAGGTCCAAGGTTGCTTGCCCCCTTGTAGGATCAGTTACATACTGCTCAAGAAATCCATCCCTAATACACTCAATAAACTCTTCCTGAAGGCTGCCCTGCCCAATTTGATTTGTCCAGTTAATATGATAGTTAAAATCCCCCATAATTATAGCTGTTCCCTTATTACATGCCCCAACTATTTCCTGATCAATACTTCTTCCAGCAGAGTTGCAACTATTAGGAGGCCTATATACTACTCCCACTAGTGTTTTTTCCCCCTTATTATTCCTTATCTCCACCCAAACTGTTTCATTATCCTGATCCTTTGACCCAATATCATTTCTCTGTATTACAGTGATTCCTTCCTTTATTAACATAGCCATCCCACCTCCCCTTCCTTCCTGCCTGTCCTTCCTGATTGTTAAATACCCTGGCATATTTAGTTCCCAGTCGTTGTCACCCTGCAGCCATGTTTCTGTAATGGCCACAAGATCATACCCATACGTAGTTATTTGTGCCGTTAACTCGTCCATTTTGTTACGAATGCTACGTGCATTCAGATAAAGAACTTTCAAATATGTTTTGTGACACTTAGTTCCTGCTTTTTCCTTTTTTAACACTTTACCTTTTACTCCATACCTTCTGTTCCTTCCTGACACGCTTTCCTCTGTCTCCCTGCTAAGGTGCCCAACCCCCTGCCACTTCAGTTTAAACCCTCCCCAACAGCACTAGCAAACACTCCCCCTAGGACAGCGGTCCCGGCCCTGCCCAGGTGCAGACCGTCCGGTCCAGGTCTTGCTGCATGTAGGCATGGACTGCTTCATTATCTGAGGAGTTGCAAGTGGAACTGAACACTGTGCAATCATCAGCGAATATCCCCACTTCTGATCTTATGAACATCCCCACTTCTGATCAAGGTCATTGATGAAGCAGCTGAAGATGGTTGGGCCCAGGACACTGCCCTGACGAACTCCTGCAGCGATGTCCTGGGGCTGAGATGATTGGCCTCCAACAACCACAACCATCTTCTTTTGTGTTAGGTATGACTCCAGCCAGCGGAGAGTTGCCCCCTGATTCCCATTGATTTCAATTTTACTGGGGCTCCTTGATGCCACACTCGGTCAAATGCTGCCTTGATGTCAAGGGCAGTCACTCTCACCTAACCTCTGGAATTCAGCTCTTTTGTCCGTGTCTGGACCAAGGCTGTAATGAGGCCTGGAGCCGAGTGGTCCTGGCGGGACTCAAACTGGGCATTGGTGAGAAGATTATTGGTGATTATAAGTGCCGCTTGATATACTGTCAGCGACTCCTTCCATCACTTTGCTGATGATTGAGAGTAGGTTGATGGGGCGGTAATTTGCCGGATTGGATTTGTCCTGTTTTTTGTGGACAGGACATACCTCGGCAATTTTCCACTTTGTCGGTTAGATGCCAGTGTTGTAGCTGTACTGAAATAGCTTGGCTAGAGGCGTGGCTAGTTCTGGAACACAAGTCTTCAGCACTGCAGCTGGGATGTTGTCTTTGTTGTATCCAATGTGCTCAGCCATTTCTTGATATCATCTGGAGTGAATCGAATTGGCTGAAGACTTCCTTCTGTAATGGTGAGGACCTCAGGAGTAGGCCGATATGGATTATCCACTCAGTACTTCTGGCTGAAGATGGTTGCAAATGCTTCAGCCTTGTCTTTTGCACTCAAATCCTGGGTTCCGCCATCATTGAGGATGGGGTTGTTCATGGATTCTCTTCCTCCCGTTAGTTGTTTAATTGTCCACCACTATTCAAGACTGGATGTGGCAGGACTGCAGAGCTTTGATCTGATCCATTGGTTGTTGGATCGCTTAGCTCTGTCTATAGCAAGCTGTTTAGCATGATGGAAGGAGTCGCTGACAGTATATCAAGCGGCACTTATAATCACCAATAATCTTCTCACCGATGCCCAGTTTGAGTTCCGCCAGGACCACTCCAGACCTCATTACAGCCTTGGTCCAGACACGGACAAAAGAGCTGAATTCCAGAGGTGAGGTGAGAGTGACTGCCCTTGACATCAAGGCAGCATTTGACCGAGTGTGGCATCAAGGAGCCCCAGTAAAATTGAAGTCAATGGGAATCAGGTACGCCTGGTGCTGCTCCTTGCATGCTCTACATTCCTCATTGAACCAGTGTTGGTCCCCTGGCTTGATGGTAATGGTAGAGTGAGGGATATGCCAGGCCATGAGGTTACAGATTGTGGTGGAATACAATTCTGCTGCTGCTGATGGCCGACAGCGCCTCATCGATGTCCAGTTTTGAACTGCTAGATTTGTTCTGAATCTATCCTATTTAGCACGGTGGTAGTGCCACACAACACGATGGAGGGTATCCTCAGTTTGAAGATGGGACTTCGTCTCCACAAGGACTGTGTGGTGGTCACTCCTACCAATACTGTCATGGACAGATACATCTACGACAGGTAGATTGGTGAGGACGAGGTCAAGGCGGTTTTTCCCTCGTGTTGTTCTCTTCCCCACCTGCCACAAGCCCAGCCTGGCAGCTGTGTCCTTCAGGACTCGGCCAGCTTGGTCAGTAGTGGTGCTACCAAGCCACTGTTGGTGATGGACATTGAAGTCCCCCACCCTGAGTACATTCTGTGCCCTTGTTGCCCTCAGTGCTTCTTCCAAGTGGTGTTCAACATGGAGGAGTACTGATTCATCAGCTATGGGGAGGGCGGTGAAAGAAAGAAAGACTTACATTTATATAGCGCCTTTCATGACCACCGGACGTCTCAAAGCACTTTACAGCCAATTAAGTACTTTTGGAGTGTAGTCACTGTTGTAATGTGGAAAACGCGGCAGCCAATTTGCGCACAACAAGCTCCCACAAACAGCAATGTGATAATGACCAGATCATCTGTTTTTGTTATGTTGATTGAGGGATAAATATTGGCCAGGATGGTAGGTGGTAATCAGCAGGTTTCCTTGCCCGTGTTTGAAAACCTGATGCCATAAGACTTCATGGTGCCCGGAGTCAATGTTGAGGACACCCAGGGCCACTCCCTTCTGACTGTATACCACTGTGGTTCTTTCCTGCCGGTAGGACAGGACATACCCAGGGATCATGATGGAGGAGTCTGGGTTGTTGGCTGAAAGGTATGATTCTGTGAATTCATTTGGTTTATTTAAGGTGATTAAGCCAAATCAGGCATTATATATTAAATCCTAGATACAAGTGCAGATCCAATTCCATTTTCCCTTCATGTTGGTGGCAGAGGACTCATCTGAAACCTTTCAGCTATTACATACTGGGATTGTGACAACCACCTTTCATACAACAGTGAAAATGACTGTAAAGCCTGTTTTGATGATATTTTCACCATCTCTCAAAAAACTCATTATAAAATGTCTATACCCTGATGTTTGCCAACTAGAGGAATATGAGGAATTAAATCTTTGATCAATTTTCACATGAGATTAAATGTCTTTTCTGATTAGGTATATATATTACAATTTGTGATGACAACATGGATCCAAAAGTAACTTTTTTTTCTTGCTGCTTTGTGAAACAGATGAGCTTAAATAAAACTCTAGGAACAGACCAATATTCTGCCGCCAGGAAAGAAGTGCTGACCCACATGTGCTCTCGACCAATGCAGGTAAGAGAGATTTAAATTTTGTAGAGATCTCTTGTTTGTAGAAAAATAGTACGTTAGTCTGCTAACAAAAATGTTCATGATTCTGGATTTCAAGAAGACATACTTAAACTCTGGTCCAAATGTATATGCATGTAATGATGAATACATTGTTGTTTACAGTTGACCTTTGTATTGTACAAATTTATCTACATTTCTGTAAGTCCATCCAACTTAATGTAACAACATACCCTGCTCAAATTTAAGTTGACTGTACAAACAGAATGTTTGATGAAAAGGCATTATGCTAATCGTACATTGAAGCCTTGATCACAAAGAGCTTTGTCTTGGGAACTGTATGGTCCTCAAGTTCTGTACAGGGCACTACTTTCCTACTTCTGATTGTTGGGCTTCACAAATAAGGAATTTGTCCAAAAAAGTATATAAATATTGCAAGTTCACTGCACTGTAATTCACAATTGAATACTTATGTATATGCTTTTGACATATTGTAATACAGTTGTAGGAAAATGTATTTGAGACAGGGCATATATTGTTCTTCCTCAGTTTTGCTTCTGAAAGCCGCTAAAACTTATTCACGGAACATATTTGTTTGCTAAAAAGATACAGTCACTCACGGTTTAATGTCAAAATAACGAACTGTGAAAACAGATCAAGTTGTCAATTCATCACCTTTCAGACTTTAAGTTGATTGTCATCATTTTAATTGTCTCATTTCCTTGTGGAACTGTTAATATATCAGCAGTTGCCTGCAGTCATACTGGCAAGTTTACAAAACTAATGAAGTTGGATACAAGCCAGACCCAACTTCTTTTTGTTTCCCAATTTTGTAAGTTCATCTGTTGTATCTAATTTTTTTCAGTTTGCATCAAGCATCTATATTAAGAAAGTCAAATCAAACTAAAAATATATATTTTTCAAAGCACAGAGGTTGTTCCTGAACATTTTAGTGGTTCAGATAGTCTCCATTAAATGTGGCAGGCTAGTGACACAATTATATTTGTGGTTTTGCCAGTCAAATCTGTGATGAAGAGCCATGATGAAACCAGCAGGACATTGTTTCTTATAAACATAATTTTCAAGGAATATGACACACAATTTTTCACAAAACCAGTCACTCAGCTTTCAGGCTGTTATTTCACGTCTGGTATTCGGGTCTGGTTGTTTAGAGGTGCTTTTTCCGATATTGTTAATTAAGTGGAGCATCTCTTGCTTTAAAAACATAGACATTTAATTTAAGACAGAATTTGTCTTTATGATTCTTTGAGAAGAATTTTTTTAATCATAAATTATGTGCTAAAACATTTTAGCATTTTCTGTCTTCAGTGTAATGAATGTTGTTATTTAACACATTCACTGTGCAATACATTGTGAAGTTAATTGTAACAGTCCATATCCACTATTTTAAAATGTAGCAGTAACACCAATTGTCATATTCCCCGAGACTGGCAATTGCAGGAAGAAATGACAAAAAAATAGATTTTTTAATAGTGAATAAGTTTTATTAAAGTTTAACTATGTGTGCCTTATCCTTACTAAACAGCAGAGTACAATAATACATTATTGGAATATTCTCCATTGTTTCACTCAGTGTCTGTACAGGCATGAACCAGTCTCATTGTGTAATGATTAAGGTACCCCATGATCTCAAGGTGATTATCACGTCAAAATACCAGCCCCACTGGTGCAAATTTAAGTAGGCTTCTCCACAGTAGAGTTTGGGGAAGGGAAATATGGCAGTGAAGTATAACACTTGGATTGTTGCCACCCTCACAGCTGAATGAGGTGAATAGCGATGGGAAGATAGTATGGAAATGTTTTGAGGGCACCTGAGAGAGGGGGAGTGTAAATTTAAAACATTTCAAACAGTCACCAGTGCTTGCAGGATAAATCGAAGACAAATTATTTGATTTCACTCAAACAAAAAAATCCGAGGCCTTCCTCACATCTCTTTGTTCATCCTCATTGCTCTTAATTCTCAGTATAGGCACAGTTTCACCAGTGTGATATACACCAGCCAGAAATACTTTTCCATGCTCAAATAATTATAATTTCAAGTAAATAATTTTTTATAGTAGCTCAATGGTGTATCTATTTGTGAAAATTGTATTTCTATACCTAAACCCTCTAATGATGTTTATTATCATGGCATTACAATAATAAGCTGAATCAAAAATAGATTCCCTCATGTTGTATGACAGTATGTTTAAAATAGTAAGAAATTTGTTCTTACATAATTTAATCCTGTCCTCTCACATATTGATGTAAATTTTGGCAAATTTCTCACCTCTAGAGTTTAACAATCTGAAACAGAAATCTATTAGTCTGTACTGCCTTTTTGAACCATTGGTTCAATGCAGTTACAAAGACAAAACCAGCACAAGGTTTTCTGCCCCATGATTAACGTTTCAGTGCATGCACTGTGTAACTTGATGTAGTGATTCCAATTTATTACACGTGTAATAATGTGCAAAGCATACTTCAAAATGATTTACTATACTTTGTCTCTTTTCATATTACTCCCGTAGACCACTAACCTTTCAAATATCAATTTAAAAAGTTTGTCTTGTATATACTTAAGTGAAATTCACATTAATAAATGTGTTTGAATGACTTATGTTGGCTGGGTAGGGAATAGATTGGTGTTTAAAGTCTTACAATCCCAAAGTGCAATGTAAATTTGAAGTCCAACACTACAAATTTAACTCTTTGCACTATTAATATAGTGTGGAAATTGGCAAATCATTCATTATATCCTTAACGTTTGTAGCTTCTAACCTCACTGACGACCAAAAGACTAAAAAATGTTTTCAAAATGGCATGACTTACTCTAAATCAGAATTTTTCTAGGCAGTGTGAAAATGTGAAATCCTCCTTTATCCAGTGTTGCATCTTTCCTGAGCCTTCCTCTACATTATGAGTTGACTAAATGGAATTTTTAACATGCACTCGAAGTGGCAGACAGGTCACAAATTTCATCTGCCAGCTGCCTGCCCTTACTGCTACCCTGCCTACAGAGTCCTCTTCACTGTGTGCTAAACCCTCTCATTTTATGTCATCAGCAAATTAAAAAATTGTGCTCTCTATGCCAAAGTCCCAATTATCTATATGTATTGAGAACAGTAGTGGACCCAGCCCTGACCACCGGTTACATTTGGCTGCTCTATTTCCGCTTCTATCACGCACAAAATTGTAAATAAGAAAATTTCTATCACACTGCATCATGTACACTGTATTTTGGATGTAATGTATGACAGTGTGTTGCAAGCAAAACCATTGCAGTGAAAAAGGAATGAATCAGTCACAGAAAAAACTTACATAAAATATAAAACTGATTTGTATAGCAGAAGGAAAGGCAGCACATTATTAACCTTTTTTTGAAGATGTAAGTAGCTAATTTTTGATTGAGAGTACAGAAAAAATGGCCCAATAATATTACTGATGGGACATAAGAACATAAGAACATAAGAAATAGGAGCAGGAGTAGGCCAATCGGCCCCTCGAGCCTGCTCCGCCATTCAATAAGATCATGGCTGATCTGATCCTAACCGCCAATCTACTATCTATCACAGAACCATCTCCTGCATCTAACAGAATTGCACACACGAAATAGGAGCAGAATCAGGCTACACAGTCCCTGGGCCCGCTCCACTACCCACAGGGCCATGACCGATCCGAACCTAGACTCATGTCCAAATTCCTGCCCGCTCCCCGTAACCCTTAATGCCCTTTACTTCTAGGAAACTGTCTATTTCTGTTTTAAATTTAATTAATGTTGTAGCTTCTACAGCTTTTTGTGGCAGCATATTCCATGGACCTACCACCCTCTGAGTGAAGTAGTTCCTCCTCATCTCAGTTTTGAAAGAGCAGCCCCTTATTCTAAGACTATGTCCCCTAGTTCTAGTCTCACCCGTCATCGGGAACATCCTCCCCGCATCCACCCGATCCAACCCCTTCACAATCTTATATGTTTCAATAAGATCGCCTCTCATTCTTCTGAACTCCAATGAGTAGAGTCCCAATCTACCCAACCTCTCCTCATATGACCACCCCCTCATCCCCGGGATTAACCGAGTGAACCTTTTTTGCACTGCCTCGAGAGCAAGGATGTCTTTCCTTAAGTAAGGACACCAAAACTGTATGCAGTATTCCAGGTGCGGTCTCACCAATACCTTGTACAACTGAAGACAAATGAAAATAGCCTTAAAGTTAGGAAGCTGCTCGCTGTAAATGCTTTAACTCCTTTCTTATATTAATATGAAAATAAATCTATTTATTGGAATAATAACTTGGCATAAAACAGTAGAATCTGCATGCCTCTCCAGTTTATAGTATTATCAATATTCACCTCCTTTATATACTGTGTCCTTGAGCACACTTTCTCTCCCTGTGGTACTGAGTGATGCTGCAGTCTCATTCCATTAACTGTTGAGGCCATTTGTAAACACTGAACTTTGCTGTTTAGTTGAGCAGCTGGCCAGGACACAAATTTTGGCACGTCCACTTTGACATGGGACTTTTCTGGCCAGAAGGCCCCCTTCACCTCCAATATCATTAATCAGTCAGTCTTCACCTGTGTGAATGATGCCTGGAATGAAAAAAGAAAAAGAAATGTACCTTACAGAGTCGTCTTCATTCTTCAAATGGAAGGATCCCTCCACATACCTTTCTACTTGTCCATCCCATAGGATTCCTTTGTTGAGTGGAGTTGAAGCTTGTGTATTCATGGTGACTAGCGGGTCCTGAAGTATCTCTGAAAGCTATACCGTATATTGTGAATTTAATAAAATAACAAGTTCTGTTGCTGATTGTTTTACATGTCCCTGCAGTGAAGATGGCTTCAATGTAAGTGTATTTAATCTCTTTCCAGATGGCGCTGTACTTCTGTACTGGAGTCCTTTGTGATGAAACATTGTTCCGCCATTATGCACTCAATGTGCCTTTCTACGCTCACTTCACTTCCCCCATCCGCCGTTATGCCGATATCATTGCCCATCGACTTCTTGCTGCATCAATTGGTAGGTTACACAATCTTTGCCTCAGATGAGTGTGTGTGTGTATAATGAAACAAAATGAAGTATTAAATAAATTGGACTATGTGATGATTTTTAATCGAGTTGTACTGCAGGAGCATTGCCATGTTTAGATGTTGCTCTCACATCAAAGATTGACATAGAAACATAGACATAGAAGATAGGAGCAGGAGTAGGCCATTCGGCCCCTCGAGCCTGCTCCGCCATTCGATGAGATCATGGCTGATCATCCAAACTCAGTACCCTGTACCTGCCTTCTCCCCATATCCCTTGATACCTTTAGCTTTAAGAAATATATCTAACTCATTCTTGAATATATTTAATGACTTGGCCTCAACTACCTTCTGTGGTAGAGAATTCCACAGGTTCACCACTCTCTGGGTGAAGAAATTCTTCCTAATTTCTGTCCTAAATGGCTTACCCGTTATCCTTAGATTATGACCCCTGGTTCTGGACTCTCCGACCATCGGGAACATTCTTCCTGCATCTAGTTTGTCCAGACCTGTCAGAATTTTATATGTTTCGATGAGATCCCCTCTCATTCTTCTATACTCCAGCGAGTATAAGCCCAATCGACCCAATCTCTCCTCATATGTCATTCCTGCCATCCCAGGTATCAGCCTTGTGAATCTTCGCTGAACTCCTTCCATGGCAAGAACATCCTTCCTCAGATAAGGCGACCAAAACTGCACACAGTACTCAAGGTGTGGTCTCACCAAGGCCCTGTACAACTGCAGCAGGACATCCCTGTTCCTATACTCAAACCCTTTCGCTATGAAGGCCAACATACCATTTGCCTTCTTCACCGCCTGCTGCACCTGCATGCTTACCTTCAGCGACTGGTGCACAAGGACACCCAGGTCTCGTTGCACTTCCCCTTCTCCCAATCTATTGCCATTCAGATAATAGTCTGCCTTTCTGTTTTTGACACCAAAGTGGATAACCTCGCATTTATCGTTATATTGCATCTGCCACGCTTCTGCCCACTCACCCAACCTGTCCAAATCATCCTGGAGTTTCTCGGTATCCTCCTCGCAGCACACACTCCCACCCAGCTTTGTGTCATCTGCAAACTTGGAGAGATTACATTTAGTTCCCTTATCTAGATCATTAATGTATATTGTGAATAGCTGGGGTCCAAGGACTGATCCCAAGGACCTCGGTCTTCTGAACTTAGGCTTCCCATTGGCTGGAAAACAGGCCTTTAGAGTTTATTTTCAGCCAATGAAAACTCTATCTGAGCCAACAGATCTGGAAGTTTTCAGGTTCAATGCCCAAAGTGCAATGAGTTAGCTAATCTCAGGCAGGACAGCAGTCGGGGAACAACAAATGGCTTTAGCATTCCTGTGCTCGGGAAGGAAGGAAAAATAGTCAGGGCACTGATCTTTTATCAGGTGACCAGTATCCCTTCTATAACTATTGACCTTACATTTAAATTGTTTGCAACTTCTAATGTAAAATGTTGTGTTCCTATTTGTAGTTGCTTCTGCAAGTAGACTCCCATCTGCTTTCACACCAAGATATTTTCAGAATTTTCTTTGAACTAGTCTCTTAGCTTACCAGATATCTTATCTCAAACATGCCATTGCATTGATACACACACGCAACCTATTTTTAAATGGCTATTTCCAAACCATTTCAATCCTTTGGTTCCCTTTCGTCTGTGTTGAAGAAGGGGACTGGGTATCTGTTGGCAATTAAGATTTCTATGTGGATCACTGAATGTGTGCTCAGTTTTAACCAACAGTATTTGCCCTTTCCAAATTAAATTCTGTTTCACTTGGAGATGATCTATTGGGTAACTGCTATCAACTGAAGGTCAAAATAACATTCACCAAATGCTGTTTGCCTAGATCTCATCAGGCAATCATCCCTGGGGATACAGTTAAAAGGGTACATTTGTGCAAATAGCTTTTTGCTGTGTAAACATTGTTTGCTGCACCTTTGTTTTAACCCTTCTCTGAGTAGTTATTGATGTAAGAGCATCCCAAACACCTGGGTATGGAACATCTGACCTAAAACTGAAAGAAATGCTACTGAAAGTTACAAAGCTAAAGCAGTGAGATTTGAAACTACAGTTCATCTTGGGGTCTATTGTTCATTGAATAAATTAGTCATATTGTGTGAACTCACACTTAACTGCATTGAACTGATTTAGATAGTGTCCTGTTCTGTTTGAATCACGTGGGGCCAGAAATTAGGCTCCCTGGCTTCCCGCGGGTGCAAGGATCGCGCACCTACCTACCGCGCCTGCCGTTGACCCCTGGGCCCACGGGGAATTCGGCTCCTGGGCCTCCTCCAACTGCCGGCGCGCAGTGCTTGCGTATCCCAGGGGCGTAGTTAGTGCGATGTGTCCCCTGGGATCACGTGGGCCATGGAGAGCCAATGGCAGCAGACCATCTTTCATTCATAGATTTGACAGACCTGTCAAATCTATGAATACAGATCGGCCCCAAAACATCCCTAAAACTACAAATAAATTTTTTTTTTAAATCACATTTTTAAAATAACTATAAATTACATTAATTAACTATTTTAAACAAAAATTTAAATTTTTGAAAACATTTATTGCACTTTTTAACGGGACTAAAACTAAACTTACCTTTCTTTAAAGTAATTAAAAGAGATAAATCTGTGGAAAAAAAGTTTAAATTTTAATAAAATCAACACTTACCTTGTTGAAAGAAGGCCTTGCGCCTCCTTTTTCAATGTGCATCTTCTCCGTGTTTACCCTCACGGAGGAACCTGTAAAAAAATAAAAAACCCGAAGTGCGAGGCGAACGCGCTGGCCCTCCAGTGTGCGCGTCCGACTCTGAACCCCTTCCTTCAGGGGAACGGAAGTGCCGGTTTCCTGTGCATGCGCAGTGCATGCAAGAAACCGGCACTTTCGTTCCGTCCACGGGTGAGTACATAGTGCGTATTCACCCGTGGTGAGCCTAATTTCTGCCCCATTAGTTATTTAAGTTTAGTTAAATCCAAACTCTAAATGTAACTATCCATGCATTAAATTATTTTAAAAGCTGCAAAATAAATTAAAACATTTCACTAACTAAATTATTGCACTTTGTAAATGCAACATTTAAGCTTAGCTGTCCAGTAGAATAGTTAGCCAGTTTTATAAACTGCAGCCAAACCAATAATGAAGCTTCAAATATAATAAAGGCATTTTGGGTCATTTTACTAAATATATTTGTTGGTTAATAGTTTTTTAATGCTTTTTTATATCCTAAAAAGTTGATTTTACTAGTAGCTGGTATTTTGGTTTCTGTTTTTTGTAGGTTCTGGTCGACCGGTTGGCCTCAATAAATGTGACATTCAGAAACAAGCAGACCATTGCAATGGGAAAAAAAGTGCTTCAAAAAAAGTGCAAGAACTTAGCACTGAGATTTTTTTCTCTGTTTTTGTGAAGGTAAGGGTACTTTGCGATTGTTTTGACGATGGTGCTGCAGGAATGGGAAGAGTGGGGCATTGAATCATTTTGGAGTCAACATTGCAAAGGACCTTGTTCAGGGGGACTTGGGCCTAGCAGCAATTGCATACATGCCAACCATCAGTGTTCTTTGGCCTGGTCCACGTCAGTATTTGCTGACAAAAATTAGTGCAGACCAGTCCTCTTGCCCTTTAGTTTCACCAAGTCCTGCTGCTAATCAGAGTGATTTCAGTCACTGCACACTGCAGATGGGAATTCATTGCGATTGGAGCAGCCAGAGTCAATACCATTAGCAGCAGGACTCTGGAAGGAGTGGCGCTGAAGGAAGACAGATGGGGAGGGAAGTAGAGGGAGAGAAAAGGTAGCAGAAGTTGCGAGCAGTTCCATTGGAAGGGAAAGGGGAGAAGATTGAAACAGCACTGTGAGTGGGGGGACAAAAGACAATGCCAGCATTAACAAAGGGGAAGTGGGGAGAAAGGGTGCCAGCAGTAACAAGTGGATAACGGGAGGGAGATGAGTGTCAGAATGGACTGAGGAAGCTGAAGGGGGAGAAGAGTGTCCAAGAGGGGTGAAGGCCTCTGCAGGAGAACGTTGTTTCAGTGGCATACAATGGGTAGATCCATAGATAAATTGTGTGTTTTATAAGAACTATGTAATTTTTGATTTAATTATTATGTCATATATTTAATTGCTGGGGTATCCTTTTGCACCAAGTCCCATTCACCCATCACCTCTGTGCTTGCTGACCTACATTGGCTCTCAGTCCGGCAATGCCCTGATTTTAAAATTCTCATCTTTGTGTTCAAATCCCTCCATGGCCCCGCCTCTCCCTATCTCTGTAACCTTCTCCAGCCCTCCGAGATCTCTGCACTCATCCAATTCTGGCCTCTTGCGTATCCTCGATTTCCTTCGCTCCACCATTGGCGGCCGTGCCTTCAGCTGCCTGGGCCCTAAGCTATGGAATTCATTCTCTGAACCTCTCCACCTCTCTACCTTTCTCTCCTCCTTTAAGTTGCTCCTTAAAACCTACCTCACCTTTCCGAATATCGCTTATATGATAACCCTCCTGTGAAGTGCCTTGGGATGTTTTGCTACATTAAAGGCACTACATAAATACAAGTTGTTGCTGTTGTTATTGTATATCATGGGTCAGAAAGCAAGATAGCTGCAGAAAATATATTTGAACAATTTGATTGCTTTGTTTTTATGGTAGTTGGTAGCTTTGGGGAAAACATTTTACTGAACTGATCAGCTACTTTTTTGCAGGTTTCTTGTTCGGAATTGATAGTGGTAGTTTTTCTTGTCTGTTATACACTTGAGCAAATCAGCATGATTACACGAACAGGTTGTGATTATTTAAAACCAATTAGACAAGTCTGATGGATGTTTTTGACCTGTGATAAATAAGCAGAATGACTACCTTTATTCATTTCATCCTTTTAAGATAGCTACAGTTAAAATGCAGTCTGTTTTTCCTTACCAGAATTCAAGATGGAAACCGCAGCCCAGTTGTGTGCAAGACATAGCCAGATTATTTGTTTTATAAAGCAGTTAGGATACAAGGCCATTTTTCTAGGTTCTAATTAAATTAAGTTTAAACACAAAATTGGTTTTAGTGGCTGCAACAACCTAAGTGGAATGTTAATATATGCAAACTGACAGACCGTAGGATAGCCAAATTCAATTACTCTGAACCACGAAAAGGACATGTTTACAGAAAGGCAGTAATATTCCATTGCTAATACTTTCACCACAAGGTACGAGTTCTGTTGTGCTCTCAAGGTTCTTGTGGACTTATGGTTACAACTTGAAAGGTGTTTTATGGCAATAAATCACCGATCTGGCTATCAAACTTCAGTTCCATCTTGAAATTTGAACTCTGTGATCATTCTGTCATCCACATATAGCTTCACATCATAAAAGTCTATGAAAGACTGTTCATCAAAATAGACCTAGCATTTATAAGAGTTCTATCATTTATCAAGCTATCTAAGTAATATGTTCTTAAAAAGTGTATATTAACCTCTTCGGACTGATTCTTTCTTTGTAGTTTTAAGTATTGCACTTAAGAAACTTGCCATATTTTACTCAGACTGTATTTTATTTGTAAATAATTCCACTCGTTTCAACATGAACTTGATGGTCTGATTGTGTAGTGTTTTCTGCCTTTCAAAAGGAGTAAGGAGAAAATGATGGGTAGCCTGCATGATCTCCAGTGGTCCATTCCACAATAAAAGGGTAATTGTGAATTTTAGATATGCTATCTCAGACAATGTATGCATAAGGGCATGTGTTTCGATCCATAGGAGACCCAGTTTCCTCATGAAAAGTGTAAACAAAATTGTTGGGAGAAAGCCTGATCTGCAATAAATTATTTACGGTACTTACATAACATGTATGATACTCTAGGTGTGACGTACATATTTGTTGTGATGTGTGCTATATGTAAGACTTTTACTTAAGGTAGACATATTTTAGCAGGATAGGTAAAACTGCATAATCATGATTTATATATATTCTCAAAACAACTATGGTTCTCCCCTTCCGATCTTCGATAATGCAATTCATGTATAGA
Source organism: Squalus acanthias (assembly GCA_030390025.1). Lineage (NCBI taxonomy): Eukaryota > Metazoa > Chordata > Chondrichthyes > Squaliformes > Squalidae > Squalus > Squalus acanthias. Next base: position 35,991,656 of record CM059429.1, read on the forward strand.
GATCAGAGGCAAAGTACGTAAGTTATCTAATAATATCCCAATTACATCCTTAGTCCATCACAAATACGAACATACAAAATTAACAGGCAGAAAAGACCAGCTGGTCCGTCAAACCTGCCCCACACCAGATGGCCACACTATCATAGAATGATACAGCACAGAAGGAGGCCATTCAGCCCATCGTGCCTGTGCCGGCTCTTTGGTAGAGCTATCCAATTAGTCCCACTCCCCTGCTCCTTCCCCATAACCCTGTAAATTTTTTCCCTTCAAGTATTTATCCAATTCTCTTTTGAATGCGACTATTGAATCTGCTTCCACCTCCCTTTCAGCCAGTGCATTCCAGATAACTCGCTGTGTAAAATAATGTTTTGTTTTGTCATGTCGCCTCTGGTTCTTTTGCCAATCACCTTAAATCTGTGTCCTTTGGTTACCAACACTTCTGCCACTAGAAACAGTTTCTTTTTATTTACTCTTATCAAAACCATTCATGAATTTAAATACCTCCTATCAAAATCTCCTCTTAACATTTTCTGCTCTAAGGAGAACAACCCCCAGCTTCTCCAGTCTCTCCACATAACTGAAGTCCCTCATCCCTGGTACCATACTAGCAAATCTCTTTAGCACTCTCTCCAAGGCCTTGACATCCTTCCTAAAGTGTGGTGCCCAGAATTGAACACAATACTCCAGCTGAGGCCTAACTAAGGTTCAGCATAACTTCCTTGCTTTTGTACTCTATTCCTCTATTAATAAAGCCAAGGATCTTTTTAACAGCCTTCTCAACTTGTCCTGCCACCTTCAAAGATATGTGTACATACACCTCCCCCCCCCCCCCCCCCCCCCAGGTCTCTCTGTTCCTGCATCCCCTTTAAAATTGTACCATTTAGTTTATATTGCCTCTCCTAATTCCTCCGACCAAAATGTATCACTTCACACTTCTCTGTGTTAAATTTCATCTGCCATGTGTCTGCCAATTTCACCAGTCTAGCTCTGTTCTTCTGATGTCTGTTATTTCTTCAGGCTAATCATGACTAAACATTTCTTCCCAACTCCCCCACCTCCCACCCACCCCTACATCCATGTAATCTCCTGGGAGAGGCAAAAAAGAGAGAAAAAACCCAGGGCCAATAATGGAAAAAATGCCTCTCCAACCCCCTCAGGTGATCGAATCCAGTCCTGGAGATCACGTGGACCAAATGATATCTATGTAGACACTTACCATCTATATGATGCAATCTCTGCCCTAGTCAGGAACCGGCCCAGCTCCCTCTTGAAGGCGTACAGAGAGTCAGCATCCACCGTACCAGCCGGCAATGTATTCCAGAGGCTCACAATTTTTTGGGGGGGAAAAAGAACCGCCTAACATCCAGTCTATTCCTACTCTTACATAGTTTAAACTTGTGTCCCCTGGTCCTTGCCGCTCTGTTAAACTGGAATAATCTATCAATAAGGATGATTTCCAGCCCTTTAATTATTTTATTCACCTCTATCAGGTCACCTCCAAGTCTGCGCTGCTCTAAAGTAAATAGACCAAAGTCCTTGAGCCTATCTGAGTAGCTGAGTTTCTTCAACCTCGGAATCATTCTTGTAGCTCTCCTCTGGACCAAGGCTACGAGATCACCCACCATGTGGGGGGACCAAAACTGGGCAAAGTACTTTAGATGCGGTCTGACCAGCGACCTGTATAGTATCAAAATGGTGTCAATAAAGTGGAACCAGAATTTACTTGACTTTTTAAACAGGGAAAAAATTAATCTATGAATGAATCACTAATAGTTCCTTGATGGTAGGTAAAGGGCTGATCCATACCAACCAGGATTGGGCTGAGAACAGGAAAAATCAGGCAGAGTTCCTCCTTTCAATAGCTACCGAGTGTGTGTGGAGGTCTTTATTTGTGCGTGCATGTGCGTCTATCTGTGTGTGCTTATGTTTAATGTATATATGTGTGAATGTATATTATATTCTATAGACATTGGATGAGAACAGGGTCAGACTAGTTGTGATGGTCAAATAGACTGTGAACTTTTACCAAGTATGCTCTAGGATTAAAAAAAATAGCAACTTTGGTTAGGGACCAGAGGAGTGCTGGAGCTCTACCCTATCATCTCAGAGGAGATAATTGAAGGGGAAACATCAACGAACTCCACAACTAAAATGGAATGAAAATATGCCAGATATTATGACTGAGGAAAATTGAAGCCAGTACCTTTTTTTTTAAAAATGGAGAAAGCGAGAAGAAAGGTGGATACACAGGCACGGTTACAATTTACTCATCTCATTGTTGTCGTAGAGAATGTCATAACCTGTAAGTGCACAGCTTGTGATGTTTAGAACTTCTTAGAACTCAGAGGTAAGAATGCTGCTTTGTAATCACTACCAGATATCCATGATGTATTATAGTACACGAGTTGAAATCCACTTGGGTTGCTCAAGAACAGAGGTTTTTTTTTAATTGTCCTTCTTGTAACTGTCTCTGCTTGTCTCCCACTCTCATTTTTTTTTCTGTTTGTCCCCCATTATTTCTGTCTTCCTCTTAGTCTGCGTGTGGCTGTCGCACACTGTCGCCCATCGTTGTCTTTGTATCTGTTTCCAACACTGTTTCTGTGTCTCATACTCTTAGGCCGCGATTTTGCCAGCGTTCAGTGTGCGGGTTCAGCGGCGAGTCCGCTGTCATATTTGAAATGATTGACAGCGGGTTGGGAGTCCGCTCTGAACCCACCTCCATGTAAGTTTCCAAAGTGTAGGGTCTGCGATTTCAGAACAGAATCGACACCAAGCGGTGGGGAGGCTTTTAAGATAATGAAATGCTTGTTAAACGCTTGTTAACTACTATTTGCCAGCTTATTTCTATTTTCCCACTTTTTTAACGAGGTTCACGTCGTTCAGAGATCACGTCAGGTAAGTAGATCGCGTTCTCTGTCTCCCCATTGCTGTGAATAGGTGACAGCTGCAAAAGTGGTATGAAAGCTGCTATTTCACAGCTGTTTACTTTCCAATGTCAGAAGCTTGAGCCTTCAGGACTTGGAAGACACTTTTGAGCTTTATGCAGTTTGGAAGTGTTTGGAGTAAACTCTTTATCCACTGTTACCTCCTTGGAGCAAGCTCTCTCGCCATTGACAGATCGCTTCTGTCATCTCAACTTCAGCTGCCATCTATTCCAGCAACATCAGTGCCCTTGAAAAAATCTCACCTTGGTCCTCTGAATCCCTCCACGATCAGCCCCAACACTAACATCAATACCAACCTTCTCCGCAATCACCTGATGCTACACGGCATCAGCACCCAACAACATTGCTGCCTGGGAGGCCAGCGATGGCATCACCATGGCCAGATTTACTTCACTTGACGCTGTAGACCCTGGCTGCCATATGATGCGCCAGGTTGACACCACCCCATACCAGCACCATAAAGTATCCCTACAATGTCCAAGCCATTCCTTTCACACTCATCACAATTTGGGGTGGGGGTGGGCGGGGAAGTTATGTCTCAACATTCACTGGAACTCACTAAGACACTTCCAAAGGTGAGCACAGATCTGTCCAAGAACGCAAAGTGTTGAAAATATAGATTTCAATGTTTGACAACACATGAACATAAACTTCACGTGAACATTAGCTAAACCACCCAAGTGCCTACCCTTGTGTGTTGTTAGTTTGTATGCTTGCAGTAGGATGAGGGTGAGTGTGAGGGGTGGCTAGTAAAATGGGGAAGTGATAAAGTAGATAGAGAGGGATGGGTGGAGGTACAAGGTAAGTTGGTGTAAGTAACGATGTGCAGGAGTAGGGTAGAGAAGGCAGAGTGATGTGGATGTGATGAGTGGCACAGCAGGATGAGGTTGAGTGGCTTGGCCGTAATGTTTTGTGATTTACTGGGATCATTGAAAGGCTTGCGCCACTGCAGCCTGGCCCTCCTGACGACATCCCTGCTTGTGCCCTTGATCTCCTGGTGAGGTCTCTTCCGCCCATGGGAAGGGAAGAGAACCTCCCTGCGTGCTGTGACTCCCTCCATAAGCATATGGAGGGAGTCATGGGAGAGCCTGGGTGCAGCTGTGCACCTTTGTGCTGTGCTTGTCAGTGTTTGAAGCACCTCAGTGCTGTAGAACACCAACAGCAGAACTGTCAAGATCAATTTGGACATGGCCCCTTTAAGGAAACCGGCTGATGACGCATCATCAAATGACGCCATCAGACCCACTCCCTATTAATTGGCCGGGAACCTCGCAGGGCGGGCTTAACGTAAAATCACTTGGAGTGTGCCGGCTGCAGTAGGCAGTGGGCTGGGACCGCGACACCGACCCCGGCCACCCCAGACACGTTTCGGGCGGCAAAATCGTGGCCTTAGTTTGTCTCTCTCTGATTTTGTATGTTTCTGCTGTTCCTTTTCTTGATGGATGTCTTTGTTAAAATCTTCTTTAAAAACGTGGCTGAGACTCACCAAGTATGAGTGCAAAATAAATTTTATAAAGTCAAAAAATAGCCCATAAAGAATTTAAAAGCTAAATAAAGTAACAATGCCACAGAGCTAAAAAAAAAATATATAATTAAACATGAAATATTGGACTTCCCTTAGTGTTGCACACAGATTTTTTTTTAAATTGAGTACATAAGTGTGGTCCTTACCTGCTGCAGAAATAAATCCAGCACAAACTGTTGTTATAGAAATAAATAACTTGCTGTAATTAAATGCACGCCACTTAGAGATCATAGTTATATAAATAGGAGCATCTCTAGTATGCCTATTCATAGATGGTTATGAAAAATATTTTAACAAGACATATAAATAAAATATATGCAGTGTTATCAAAGTTAGAATTATATGTAGTTGTACAATTATACATATATTTTCCTCAGCAACTGAAATTTGTACGTCCCTAAATAAAGTCTTTAACGGTATTTTTTGAATACATATTTCACAATAACATGATTAAATTTACCTGTTGAATTGTCTTCTGTATCTTTTAATACCTTCATGAAAAATATTACTTCAAGGCCTCAGCATTTTTAAAAAGCCTGGGCTTTAACTGGGTATTTTTGCCTCACAATAATGGACAGAGCTTTCTATGCTTTCTGAACATATGCAAGTTGCTGAATTTCTCAGACAATGGGAAACGTTGGGGCAGGGCTGAGGGTACAGAAGGGGCTGTGGAGGAGGCAGGTTACACAGTAGGGAGTTGGGGTGTGATGGTTTGAAAGGGGCTATGGGCAGTTAGGCTCTCATTCTCTTTGGCCCCTCCCCATGAGGTTGCTAGTCCCTGCTTTCCCACCACCCTATACTGCCAGATCCTAATAACCCCTATTACTTCCAAGTTCTGCTCCCCATGCTTCAAAACCCTCTCTCCACTTACTGTACCTAGGAACTCCCTTCCAAGATTTCTTCCCTCCAAAATCCTAGAACCACCTCTCAGTGATCATAAATCACTAAACTATATTTCCGATGCTCCATGATCCCAGAACCACTTCCAATGCTCCCTCAGCACTGCCTCAGCATTCGCAGAAATTCCCTCTCCATTGTTTAAAGAATCCCAAATCCCCCTTCCGGTACCTGCCCCCTCCCCCCCCCCCCCCCCTCAAAATACTGCTAGACTGAGACCCTATCGCCTTCCCAATGCTTCCAGATCCCATAGCTACCCCAATGCCAATAAGTCCGTGTCTCTGGTAATACTACTTAGCATAACCACCCTATTCTTATTAACCTTCAACTCACTTTGAGCAACACCATGGGAGATCTGCTCAAAAATAAAATTATTAATGATAAGTATATGTATCCAATTTTAATAATATATGCAGTTGCTGGTAAATAACTGTCTAATAATAAGTAACACAATTGTAAATATAAATATGTAAATGGTGAAGGCTGGCTTTGTGCTGGAGTCTGGTTGGGCTGAGTGTGAGTGGGACTAGATGGCAGGTGAGCAAAAATTTAAATATTTACTGTTTAATACATTTGTTTGCCAGTTATAGCCTAAGCCACTGTCCAGGCTTTGTGGCATTGGAATCAAACATAAAGAGACTAATTATTAGAATTAAAGAAGACAGTCATTTGAATCTTACATTTTCTTGTTTTTTGACCGTGACTGTAGCTGGGTTTCAATAGAACTATTCCAGCAAGACATGGCCTGAAGTGAGAGACTAAATTGATACTAGTTATACCAATGTGAAAGTTATTTTATTCTTTAGTCAGAAGAGAAAAAGATTTCTTGCCAGTTTACATTTCACCATTGGGGAAACAACCATTTAGTCTGTTAGACTACTTACGGGTGGTTAATGAGTGTTATTTTTAGCACCCGTCCACTTTTTTCTGCAGGAAGATTTTTTCATACATATATTTAAACATTATAAAGACACTACTGCTATATATAGTTTTAGTTTAGATTTGTATTTTCAGCTTTTTTTCTCCACTCCTAAACTGATCAATGCTGGGGTACAGCTCCACAAGCACCAGCAGCCTTCTCTAATTCACACAAGTGACCTTTTTTGTGTGAAGTTAGACAAAGATTGTCAGCAGGCTGTTTGGACATGGGAGTTATCACAACCAAGCCTAATCCTGTCTTCCATCTGATATTCATGTGCATTTTCCAGGAACAGCAATCCGGAGCCAAAATATTGGCAGTTTTTTTTTCCTTCTCTAGCTCAGGGCCATCAAGGCTCCTCCTACTGCCAAATCTGCGATCACTTAACTCATCCACACACCGTGGATTCAGCTTGGGACTTTCCATAGTCTATATGGCTCAGTACCACTCAGACAATACATTTACCCAATGAATCATCAGAGGAGCCCAGTATCAGTTTTATTTAGTGTCCAAGAATAAAGCTCTTTCAGAATGTAGGCTCGATGTTAGACTGAATTTCTTTTCTGCCAAGGTAAATACATGTATAAGCAAAATGAAAATGCACTTGGGAAAATGAATGGAATACAAGTAAATTTAACCAGTCTTGTTGAATTAATGCCATGACCAAAATCGAGTTCAGTATGGTGGGACCAACATAGTGCAGGAAATGGGGAACAATTTGATTAACTTTTATAATTAGAATTGTGCCAATTTATTACACAAGTGACTTTGTAAAGTGAGTAGCACTAATCTTTTTAAGATGGCAGCAAGTTGTTTAAAATAAAAGTCTGCAATTATATTAAGGTTTTGAACCCCCCCCCCCCCCCCCCCCCCAGGTGAATAACATTCACAACTAAAGTGAGGCACAACGTTGTGAGTTATAGACAGTTAACCTACCATCATTACAAGGCAAAATGTTTGAGAGCATTTTACGGGATGCTCATGATGTCTATCTAAAGAATAGTCACCATAAATTCAGAAGCAGAAGTCATGCCTCTCAACTCTACTGGAATTTATGCAGGGTGAAACTAAAGGGCAATCCGATAGGCACAATCTACATGGATTTTCAGAGGGCATTTAAAAAGCATGTGCATTTGAGCCTTATAAAGAAGATTAAAACACGTGGAATTAATAGCAAACCAACTACTTGTATTTAAAATTTACTTTGCAGAAGTCGGCAGGTATGATGATGAAGAGAAAAAACTGTCGTAAGGGAATTCAATAGGGACCTATTGTTGGTTAGGTTTTGTTCACTCTATTCACAAATAATAATAACCACAATAACAACTTCTATTTATTTAGTGCCTTTAACGTTGTAAAACATTCCTAGGCGCTTCACAGGAGTGTTATAAAACAAAATTTGACACCAAGCTGCATAAGAGAAAATTAGGGCAGAAGAGGACGTTTTTGAGGAGCATCTTAATAGAGGAAAGAGAGGCGGAGAGGTTTAGGGAGGGAATTCCAGAGCTGAGGGCCTTGGCAGCTGAAGGCACGGCCGCCAATGGTGGAGCGATTAAAATCAGGGATGCTCAAGAGGCCAGAATTAGAGGAGCGCAGAGATCTCGGGGTGGGGGGGATTACAGAGATCGGGAGAGGCAGGGCCATGGAGAGATTTGAAAACAAGGATGAGAATAATGTACTTGTTTATATACGAACAAACAAAGTTTATGGCTGATGAGTATAAAATAACTTTTATACTGGCACTTGGTTAGGTTCAATTCTAGGAGAGCAGCGTCCATGAGCCAGCTCTCACGGCTTGCTCTACTAAATCCAGCTCAATTGCCCCAGCGTTAGAATTCTACATGAGTTTTTTGTGGGTCTGTGATTCTGCCAACAGGATAAGGGGGCCAGATTTAGTAGTGCAAACCCGATGAGTCTGCTGAGGATGCCACTATGCCAGAATCTGGTATAAGTAAGTGGCTGTATAAAAGAGAGTTGAGAGAGATTGTTAGCATGCAAAGAGACCAGGATTGGCAGATGGATTTTAATATGCCATTTGTTCTCAGGATGTGGGTGCTGCATTTATGGCTCATTACTCATTACCCTGAGAGTAGTAATAGTTTTACAAAAATTGCTAGGCCACTTCAGAGTCAACCACATAATGTGGGACTGGAGTAATTTGCAGACTAATACAAAAGCAAAGAATGCTGGAAATCTGAAATAAAAACAGAAAATGCTGGAAATACTCAGCAGGTCAGGCAGCATCTGTGAAGAGAGAAACAGAGTTAACGTTTCAGGTCAATGACCTTTCTCAGAACTAGATTGTAAACTGGAACTAATTTGTAGACTAGATCGGCTAGGTTTTTTACAACAATCCAGCAGCTTTTCGTCGTCATTTTCTTGTGGTGACAGCCCACAAATTGCCGTATTTATTGAAGTCAGTTACACAATTTACCATTGTTTGATTTGAACTCTCAACCTCTAGGTTGCTAGTCCAGCACAGACAAGATGGGCCGAATGGCCTCCTTCTGTGCCGTAAATTTCTATGATTCTATGATTGAACACTATAACCACTGCACCACCATACCGTGGATACATAAGGTTATATGCACTGGAATGAATAATATGAAAAGGTATGTACCCAATGGAGGGAATGCTTATTAGCAAATCCTTCTTTTGGATGAGTCATTAAACCGAGGTATAATCTACCTGTTCATGTGGATCAAGAACATGGGTGGGTGAGATTCCACTCTTTCCCAACCTGTGCTGTTCCAGGCCCTGCCCCCCTCTCCCAGTGCTACCACTACTTCTCCATTAATGCCTAACAAAATGACAGTCTATAAAGGCCTAACAAGCAGAATAAAAAACAAATGTAATTGTATCAAAGATAAAATTACATGATAAATGCTAAATAATTTCAGGCTGAATATAAAAGGCTCAATACTTTATTTGTTGTGATTGGATAGTAAAACTTGTTCTAAAGTTATCCTATCACATGTAGGTGCTGGGAGGGGAGAGAGAGACCCTGTTGTTTAGGTGGGGGCAAGAAGGAACCTGTTTGAGGATACATAGGTTACAAGGCTTTTGGTGAAGAAATACAAAAGGTATGTGGTAATACAAGAACGTAATGGTGTCCTAACAACAGCAATATAAAACGTTGAGTATATTTCCATCTTGGGCTGGGATTCTCTTCAACAATCCTCCCCAAAAATGAGTGAGATTGTGGCAGAGTCTACCACTGCCTCACCACCCAATATGTATTGCCCTTCTTCTGTCCCACCATTAGACTCTCCTTTGCATGTAAACGGGGGCAGGACCCAGATCCCCAGCAGATTTCCCCCTCATCCACCTGTGTTACTGCCATTTCCTGGCAAACTTGGGAAAGGTGGCTGTAGGCCCCAGGAAGCAGCGGTAACCCCGTAGAGAGAGGGCGTTATGAAGGCCTGCTCTCACTCCAGTCTGGTTCCCAGCACTTTACCTGCTAAAGACTCCTCTGTAGGCCTTCAGTGGGAGATGCATTCTGATATTTGGGGTGCTTCTGCCCCTCTTGGGTCCTTCGCCGTCTTCTGCAGCATCGTCACGGTTCTGCTCTTCACAATGGCAGGCTCCCTTTTGATAAAAATATTCCTACTGGGAGCCCGCCATGCAATTCTGGAATAGGTTGGGGTCAGGGTGACTTCCGAGGGATGGAAGTCCCACCCTTACAGAACCCCGCTCCGAGGTGGAGAATCCCAACCATGGAGCCCAATCTTCGAAGGAGCAGTATACTTTTAAACAGCATTGGTGTTTAGAAGTACTGAAATGGAAAGTCAGTCACCAATAGTCTACAATTATTAACTCTGCATTTTGGGCAGAAATGTTGCAGTTGGGATTTGAGAGGGGCAGCATTTTGAACCTGGATGGCCATATAGCACAGTGAAGTGCCAAAGTTCACTGCTCAGCACACACAGGATTCCAGTGGTAAACACGATGCCTTTGATATATCATATGGGATGGTATTAATTTTCAGTTTGCAGAAAAGCAAACTAATAAAAATTCTGAAATCTATTGCAATAAAGAGGAATTTAACATTCAATCACCTTGAAGCAGTGGTCTTGGTCATAGGCCTTTATTCAGGGCAGTTTTCTGAACTGCCAGCTCTTTAGGAGTTTTATCAGCTTTTTGAAGGTGTTGATCAGCATTTCTGAGTTTTGTAATTTGGCATATATGATAAGGGTATGGAGTTTCTGGCAAGTCAACAGACAATGTTTAGTTGGATAAGGTTATGGATACTTCACAGTTAGATGCTGAACAAGCAACCTAACAGCACAGTTGTGGCCGTGGACTTGAAGATGATGCTGGAGAGATACCTCCGGTGAAACACTTTTTTTTTCTTGTATTGTTGCTTATGTTTCTCATGACCAGTATCAACACTGTGTAGAACTGGGAGGGGGTAAGCTTAATACATTATATATCAGATCCATAAGCAATGACATGCTAAAGCAATGCTGGTTAAAATCATAGGGGGCAATTTTCCCGATGGAGGCGGGTTTCAGTTTGGGTGAGTTTGAAACCCGCCTCCACTGATAGGTTTCAAAAATTTGTGATTTTCCCATGATTGGCCACTTGATTTCAGAGGTGTGGGATGCCCTTGCTCAATTAGTGTTTTGGGACTGAAACGCGCCTCTGTTGACAGCACTTTTCCAGTCTGATTTTATGGCTTCTTGCTCCCTTGGCTCATTCCACAGCATTTCTGCGTCTCCTGCACCACCGCCAACATCTTTTGAGAAACCACTATGTCCAATTCCAAGGCAAGGGCCTACCCGAGGCTCTCAGATGAGGCGCTGCAAATGTTGTTGGAGGGGATGACAGATAGCATGGAGGTGCTCTTCCACTCATCTTGGAGGAAGAGGCCTGCAAAAGAAACCAAGGCTCTGTGGGTCCAGCTGGCAAGGGATATAACCTCCAGATCTGTGTGTAGATTGGGAGACTGTTTCTGTGTGTTGATGAAATGCCATCCCTGTTGGAAAGCATTAAAATGATTTGAAGCCAAAATGTTGGCGTTATGCCATCTGTTCCTTCGCCTTAGGCAGCTCCACATTGCAGGCACCGCCACACTTGCGTTGTCAGGTTGGTGGCCTGAGTGCAAGGAGGCCAGAGAGTCATATCCATTGTCAATGATGTCCTACGATGGAGCAAAGGACATGTGCCAACTTGGGCAACCTATGCAAATCTGACCATGATAAGTTCATCCCTTGCATCCCGGACAGCCATGTGCTCGCGTGCTGCCGCTGCCGCTGGTCGATACACTGGTGCTCTGACCTCCTCCTCTTCCTCCTCCTCCTCCAGATCCTCATCTGAGGTCCATGCAGAAAGAAAACGAATGGTTCCCTTGCTGCTTGTAGATGCCTCCTTTGGGGAAGCGCTCATTGCAAGCGGGGAGAGGGTCTTCCCAGGAGGTCCCACAGTTAATGGAATCAAGCTGCAGCACCTCAGACTTCGGAAGGCCTTCTAAAAGTGCTCAGGGACCTTTTAAAGCCAAGGTCTGGCACCTGCAAGTAATCCTTGCTGCAATAAACGATGTCTTGTTAGACCTGCAGCAGTGAGGAGGCCACCCACGAGTCAACCCGCCAAGTTTACCTGGCGTGGTTCAGGAGGTGCGTGGAGCATGCCGAAATGCTGGAAAAATCACGAGGGCCTCTCAAAATAGGCTTAGAGAGGCCCTTAACGACCATTTAAGTATCTTAAATAGCACAATGGCAAGCTGGATGCGGGAGCGTTTCCCGACCTCCAAAACCGGCACCGGCAAAATCCCGCGGAGGCAGGTTCCAAACCCGACCTCTTTGAATCTGATTTTCCCGCCTCCTCCAACGTCAGAAAATTGCCCCCATAATATTTTCTAAATGTTTCAATTATAAATCACCTGACTCTGGTATACACCATGGATGTTTTGTGGGAAGTAGTAGATTCATGGTGAAATTTTTGCCGTTTATTCAATAGTTTTGATATTTAATAATATATTTTATTAGGAATGTGGCCCTCTGGAATCTGAAGCCATGGTGATGGGGGTTTTGGACCAGTCCTTTGATGTATTGGTTCTACGATATGGTATCCAGAAGCGAATCTACTGTAATGTAAGTATTGTTTATTCGATATAGTCGAAAGGTTACATATTTTCCAAATTAGTCATTCACTCAGATTATATTCTGGTGTTTGTCTTAACAGTTTCCAGATACAGTACTGTTAAGTACATTATTTTTAAAAAGCAATTTTGTCAGTGTAGGCGATTCTTAGAAACCAACAGAATTTTCCAACCAAATAGAAAAAAAACTTCTTTTAACTGTAATTGTCAAGATGTCACCTTTCCATTATAACAGATTAATCCCAGAGCTGGTAAATAGGAGGCAGATTGCTCTCAAATGGAGTCATCTGCAAACGCATTATTGAAACCCAAATCAAATATTTCATATCTAACAGCTCATTAGGAAAATCAGAAGTAACAATCTGTTGTTGAAATGAATTGTCAACACTACTTTTTTAAGAATAGTCTGTTCTGAGATTCATGTCATATGATTGTGATTCATTGATGGCTGATTAATGGTGCCAAGAGGTCACCTTAGATCACTGGGATGTGCTGAAGCTGAACAATTAGTTAGAATTCTGTATTTAATAAAACTTTTATCGCAGAAATCCACATACATCAAATTTGCTCATAAGTAGAATTTTTCTCACCCTACCTGGTCTTAAACCTATACAACTTGTGCTGTAAAAATTGACAGTTTGTTTAAAATATTGGTCTCCCTGAGAGAAAAAAATCACAATTTTGGATCCATTAAAGTTTCAATGAGTTAAGGTTTCGATATTTATAAATCTATGCCACAGTTATATTTGCCTTGTGGTGAGAGTCCCAATTCCTGAGGAAAGGAACACAATGTTTCAGTACTTCTCATTTGTGACATTCAGGTTATACTAGAATCTCTGACTTTTTTTAAAGTTAAAGTACCACCAAAAACCTGCAGCACAAATGTGCAGAAAGTAACAATATCATGCATTGGGTGTGCAGGTGCCCATGTATTTATGGTGGATTTTGGAAAAACTTTTCTGAAGTTGGCATAATTTCACAAGTTAAAGCTTCCTACTGGTGCAACATCTGCCAACCCAACTCGTTGGAGCCATACTAGCAGGTGGCAGTAATGTAATTTCTGATGAATATTTGGTTCTGAAGCATTCTGCTGGTTCCAACTGTTGCCTTAGAGCCAAGAAAGGCACTTTCACATCATTGTGGTGCTGTCAACGGCATCCATTGTAGATTACCTGAACTACCTCGGTAGCAAAGACTCATTTTTCATGGATTTCCAAACATTGAAGATGAAGGCAATTTGTGAGGACTTTGATGGGAAGTTAATATTGCAGCTGTATGTAATTGTCTGGGTTGTATTTTGTGACTGTGCTTTCTCCCGGTAAATTGAACACCTATGTCTCACAGACAATTGTGAAGTTATCTCTGAAGGTTGCTTTGGTCTGTTAAGTGCTGATAAGAATTTTAAGAAACTAAAATAATTATTACATTACATGCCATTTAGTTGTGAAATCAAATTATGATAGCACAAACACAAATTAGTTCAGAAGATTATTTCTTTTGGACCCCTTTTACTATTTTACTTTTGTCAAATTCAGCACCAAGTTAACATATTGGATAAATGTAACCAAAATAGTTTTTAACCCATCAGAATGTTTTTCTAGATTACCTTAAATATTCTTCATAGTACACTGCATAAAACTAGATAGTCTATGCTATCTGCAGGTGTTCTAGCATCAGCTGGAGTTAGCTTCTAATGTGCTCTGGATAATCCCTGTGAGATGCCAATTCAGAGGGAATGGCATGATCTTTCCAGCTGCAGCAATGAAAATCTTGGTGAGGCTGATTCACACTGATGAGAGTGGCAACTTCACATAATGAAATATATTGGCAACTTTAATTGCAGTTGTAGAAATACATTTAAGGTTTCAATTCATGCCTGTGTCTGGAAGGTTAGGTGTGTCTCCTAATCTGGCAATGTTATGTTTTCACTCTGCAAGCTACTTCTAATATTTTGCGTAAACTTGTGTGTTGCTCTGAACTCTTACTCTAAATTTTTACTTGGAAAGTAAAATTGTGATTTTTTTTTTTAACTATATAGATATGCTCAGTCAGCATTGAAGATTTTCAAACAATTTAAGTCAACTGCTGTTATAAATATTTGATACGTATTGCTATGGTAATTTAAGAGCATTATGAATAAAATTTTCCATATTGGAACCTCACAAGGCCATTGTCCATTCAAAAGATCTTACAAGTGATTTGAGCAACTTAAGACCAACCTGTGGAAAGGTTAAATGTGGACGGGAAATATTTTTCTCCAAGTGAAGTTGCAAGCCTGACTTTCAACTTTGAGAAGTGTGGAAACTTTGTGCATAAACATAAATCACTTCATCATGTACACATTTTTCTCTTTATTCAAACTGCCAAAGATTTTCTTCCATTCAATTAATGTTAAATATCCACCCCCTCCTTTGCCTTTGCTGTAGAGCCTTCCTCTCCAAGGATTTACTTTTCACAAAGTAGGAAAGAACCCTGAACTAAGATTGATGTGGGAACCAGAGACACTGGACCAAAAACCAGTTTGTCAGGTACTTGTTTATGGCTGTATGACTGAGCAACAAATATGTGTTGAAGTATAGAATTTATTTTGCCACTAAATCTGAAAATTTCTTTTCCATTTTATTACTTTTTAAAATAGTATTGTAAGACATGATTGCATTCTCTCAATTTTGTTGATAATGGTGAAAATAATAAATAAATTGGGGTTATCTAAATTGAATGAAAAATGCTAATCTCTGTAGTATGAGGTAGTTAATACAAGACTCTGAAGTACATTGAGTCCACTAAGTTAAAATCTGATAGTGAACTTAATGAACTTTTGCAAGTCCAGTTAACTTCTAGGCAGTATGCGTTCTTTGGCTAAATACACTGATATTCAAAGTTCAACCGTTTACTTTTATTACATAAGATAATTATCACTTGTGAAGTAGAATACAGGTAAACTGCTAATTCAGAAGAAATGTTTTTATAATGGAGACAGCATTTTATTTACTTAGCAACCCTTATTGACTTGACAATGAACTTTGTCATTTAGGTAATAGCCATTTTTGCACTGGTGGAGGTTGTCTTAAAATCGGACAGTGCTGCCCTCAAGTACAGTGCCATTCTCAAGAAACCAACTGGAGCCCCTGAATAAAGACATCTCTGAACTCTGTGAAAAATGCTGCTGAAACCAAATAGTTTCTCTTAACTGTAAAGTTTTTTTTTTAATGCACAAAACCTTGTTTGAAAATTAAATAACATTTTAATGGTAATTTTAAGTTTTGATTTAGCTGCACAGTGCTGTAGTAGAAAGTTTTAGTAGAACTGAAAATTGTGCCGTGCGTAGTATAGAACTTCAAATATGCAATCTGTTGCATACGTTTTTACAGTTATTAGTTTCATGGCGCATCACAATATTCTTAGAAATTGAGGTAAGAGAAGAGCAATAATATTTGAAAATAGAGGTGTGGTAAACACGAAGTGATGTTGCAATCAAGTATTGTTTGATGTTGAATACATATCTAGACCAGCACTATGCAGAGTGATTAGAACCATCTGTTGTAATGTATTCTGGAGCAAACAATAAAACAAAGCCTGCTTCCAAATATTCGTTTGTTACAACTTTCTGACTGGTAACAGTTTATATTGTCAATATTTTTACTAATAGCCAGATAAAAATTTGTCTTTTAATAACTACGTTTGATATTAGTGTCAGCCTTGTCTTCGAGGTGGAAGTGCTGCCATTGAGTCTGAAGGTTGTGGGTTCAAGTCGCACTCCAGAGACTTGAGCACAAAATCTGGGTTGACACTGCAGTGTGGTGTTGAGGAAATGCTGCACTATTAGTGCTGCCATCTTACAGATGAGACGTTAAAACGAGGTCCTGTCTGTCCTCAGGTGGCGGTAAAAGATCCCATGACAATATTTGAAGAAGAGCAGCAAAGTTCTCCCGGGTTACCTGGCCAATATTTATCCCTCAAGCAACACCACTAAAACTGATTATCTGGTCATTATTCTTTGCTGTTTGTGGGCCTTGCTGTGTGTAAATATGCTGCCGCATTTCTTTACATAACAATCGTGACTACACTTCAGAAATACTTAATTGGCCCTGAAATGCTTTGGGACATCCTGTAGTCTTGAAACCAACTATATAAATAGAAGTTGGTTCTTTTTTTAAATAAGATACTTTATTGTTTTGACACCCAGAAGTATTCAATGAAAGAAGATTGATACCCATTGGGGAATATTTTTTGTGCAAAACATTCTCCATCTCACTCTTTAAAAAAAAATGGATGAAACCATAAATATTTGTAGGTGGTGATTATAAACTTTTTATTTCAGCCCAACTTCCCTCCAGAGCTGCTCTAGTGAGGTAGATTGTGGAGGCATTCTGCATGCATCTTAAAATAGCTTCTTTGCATTAAGTGAGTACCATGAAGTGGCCTAGAGCCATAGAAAGTCTTCCAATAGTTGAGGAGGCGGTGGGGCCCAGGGAAGGCCAATTTAAGGTACTGAAATCAGTGGAGCTAGTTGGGGGTGCTTGTCAGCAAAGTAGTTCTGGAAAGAAGCTTAAAATAGTTTGTAAAAATCAATCATATCTGTCAACTGGTATCTGTAGTTTGATGTTTATTTTGTAAGAGAGGTGGAGGAGTATCTTCTTCCTCTGCTCCCAAATCTTGTCTCTTTTACATGACAGAATTGAGATGTTACTGAGTTAATGTAAAATTATACTGTTACCTCTTTGTGCCCTAGTGAGTAAAGTCACTACACTGTGTAGCACTAAGCCATATAGAATTTTAAAATCCCAGGTTCAGTTACTGGCCTGTGCGGAGTTAATTTCTCTCAGGCCATTAACTAACCTCAGTGGTCCTGTGATAGGGAGAAGAGGAAAATCAATCAAGGTTGCTGCTTCTTTCGCTAGCTAACAACTCCTTTTGGCATGTCCATGCTTTCTAAATGTGACAGGATAAAAGGGAACTGGCCAAACATGACCCAGTACATTTCTATTTTGCTCATTTACATAATATAACATGGTATGGGGTGAATTGAAGACACACATGCAGACATGAATTAGTTTTAAACGAGCATATGTTTGACACATGGCATAGCTATAACTGCACATGATAAATATCTGCAGTTAATTCCTTGCCACGTCATTTAGCATAATATATAAATTACTTTGCTCTCCCCCCTCACCATGTTCTGTCTTTGAAAAGTAGAAATTATTCCTATTTAAGATAAGAGCAAAACTCACATGCAACAACACAACTGACATTTGACATCTGAACAAGCAGGTAACAAGGATATCATTTTCCAGACAACATGGCATGATAAAAAGAACAAGTAATTCAATGCAGTGATTACCTTATCTAGTCTATACAAGGCACTTTCATAACCGCACCTGGAGCTTGGTGTACAATTTTTGTAGTACTGCAGCAAGGATATCCAGAGATAGTTGGCAGTGCAGAAAGAGCAACCAAACTCATACCTAGCCTAAGGCAATTGAGCTAGGAGGAGAGATTGAAGAACCTATGATTGTTTACTTAGGAGAAGAGAACTCTCAGGGGAGATACTGAATTATTCAAGATTCTTAAGGGAAGAGCTAAATTGAACTCTGATAATATGCAAGAGATTGCCACAAACTGTAGAGTCGGGGGTCATGAGTGCAACCTTACAATAGGGCAGGCAAGCAGACAATTTAGATTTAACTACTTAACTCAAGGGAGTCGTGAATCTGGAATGGCCTGCCCAGACAGACATTGGCAACAAATGTGTGGAAAAAAATTAAGGGAAAACTTGATAGATATTTGATGAAGTAAATGATTGAGAGGTATTAGTTTTTGGGACTGGCCAGATGGACTGCAGAGTCTTTCCCACTCCTAGAATTTCCAATGTCTCTACCAGCACTGGTGATCTTGAAAAATGACCGAAAACTGATAGGAGAGTTACCAATGGGGCATTCTTTCCCAGCTCTGTAAGGTAACTTAGTAAGCCTGATGTTTGTGAAATGTTTTTATAAATACATGAATATGCACTAAGTTAAGTAACCCAATTCAGGAATAATTAATAACAATTTGGTGAGGGTTTTTTCCTGTTCAGACCCAAAACAGAAGCAACCTGGCTGAAACTGAATTCAGAGTGACTACAATGTCAATGCACTAGACGAGATGTCTTATGAGGCCCCCAATTTTGGCTTGCATTTCAATACAAATATATGAGGCTCCATCATTTTGATAGAGCTAGAGATACTGCTGAATTACACTTTAAAATTGATTCAGATTACAAAAGTAGGTATTTTAATACTTCTAAATTTATGAAGGAGTATTTCTTTGTTGACAAATGGTAAATTCAGAATATTCAGGTTCTAATTCAGATTATTATACATTCATACTGTTCAGAATTTTATAAATGTTCTTATACTGCAGGACCAGCATAGTTTTTTTTGCACTGTCGAGCATGATTAGTTTGATAACCCACTGGTGTGTTATGTATTAAACTTCACCAGTTCAGTCTTGATGCTTTAAAATGTATTTGTTCATTTTAGAACCAATTCCAATGTTTGGCTGTCAAGCACGCAATTCATTGTTTAAAGCCATTCTAAAAAGGGAGTGACTGATCTCATCAGTTGTGATTCCAAATAAACTTGGATTCATTTGAAGAATTGGGGGAACAAGGGCAGATAATATTTAGCCCAGCTGCAAAAGGAAGAATTCTGCATTGCAATCACTGCTTATAAAAGTCTTTGTAAAGTAGTCCATATTTCAACAGGCATTAATGGAGTGTTCTAGGATTTTTATGGAATTTTTATAGATCTGCTTGAAGCCAACAAATATCATGTTTTCTTCAATAAAACCCCTCTTACCCTAAATGAAACACACACTGAAATCTTGGACAAATGCTAAAACCCAGGGGTTATGTATAGGGTAGTGTTTGATCATCATCTATGCAAAAAAAAGCCTACTGTTTCTGAGATCACCAGTGACATTTTTAAGAGGTTTTCCCTAGTAGCTCTGCTTATCCAGATGTTTAAAGATTTCAAGAATTGTGGGGAGTTAAAAAGGATTAAAATACTATATCACTTTTATCTAAAAATGGCAAATCCTATCCTCCGTATTAATTGCAGAATCACCTCACTAAGAATAGATTTTAAAATTCTGACACTTGTTTGATTCTATGGTTGAAAAAGATCTTTGTAGGAGATAACAGCATAGAACTAAGTGGAGGGTGTGTGTGCGTTTTTGAAGACTACGTTTGATGATATGACATTGTCTCAGGCTGAACTAACTTGAGTCCTGTTTGATCCTGAGCTGAACTACACATCACATATCCCTTTCATCACAAAGACTGCAACCTACCTCTCTGCAACATTGCTCGCCTCCTCCTCTAGCTCAACCACTCTGCTGCTTAAATATTTAAACATGCTTTTTGTCAACTCCAGACTCAACTACTAC
Organism: Squalus acanthias; assembly: GCA_030390025.1. Classification (NCBI taxonomy): domain Eukaryota; kingdom Metazoa; phylum Chordata; class Chondrichthyes; order Squaliformes; family Squalidae; genus Squalus; species Squalus acanthias. The sequence goes on from CM059429.1 coordinate 36,011,473, forward strand.
AAAACTCTCCCTGTCGGCTTCCCAACCCCTATCCTCTGCCCTCCATAAATTCCAACTTGTCCAAAGTCTCTGCCACAAGTATCTAATCCCACACTAAGGCTGGAATTTTCACTGTCCGACACACTGGCAGCGGAGGAGCCCTGTAGCAGGTGGGGAACCCGGATGTTTCAGCAGCGCGTTTGTCAGTGGCTTTTTAACAAAACCACATCTGACTAGCATCTGACTTCCAGGTTTCCTGACCAATTAATGTGAGCAGGCGTGATGACGGCACACAAGTCTATTTCGGCTGATCTATTTACAGGGACCCTGCGAAGATGAAAATTGAAGGATTGTCCAGGTGGGAGAATGGAGAAACTGCACTGATGGAGTCCCAACGTGGCAAGGCTGTACCTCGCTTAAATGATGCCTCCCTAGAGCTGATGCTGCGTTCTGTAAGGGCCCGCAGAGAGATTCTCTTCCCAAGCCAACTCCAGCACATCACTCCTCATATGTACTTACCTTGCAGGTGCACCCATTCCTATCTGTTCAGGCACCTGAAGCGCATCATCGGCATTCCGATTGCTTGCTCGATGACAGTTCTCATGGTCATGTTGCTTTGATTGTATTTTTCCTGGGTCTCATTGTTTGGGCTCCTAACTGGTGTCATCAGCCACATCTTCAGGGGTAGCCCTTCCCTCCAAGGAGCCAGACGATAACTCTGCTTCACGGTCCGAAGAGCTCTGGGAGGGTAGGCTGGCACAGGATGAAAGCATCATGGCAGCTGCCTGGGAATCTTGCACACACCTGCATGATGATCTTTTTGTGATTGCATACAAGCTGAACATTGATAGAGTGGAAGCCCTTGCGGTTGATGAAGACTCCAGAGTGTTCTGGGGGCGTGTTGATTGCAATCAATGACTCCCTGGACCTGTGGGAAGCCAACCAGAGCCGCAAAGCTGAGCACCTGCTCATTCTGACTGGCCTCATCAGTTGCAAAGTGCACATAATTGCCAGCCCTGGCAAACATGGCATTGGTCACCTGAGTCATGCATTTGTGGGCAGCAGATTGTGAGATTCTGCAGATATCTCCTGCAGATCCCTGGAAGGAGCCAGAGGCAAAGAAATTGAGAGTGGTGGTGACTGACAGCCACTGGCAAAGCGTGCCCACCAGGTCCGCTTGGCAGGAGGTGGTCTTCCAGGAGGCTGCAAATGTCTGCGACCACCTGATGTGATACCATGAATATCCTGAGGCACTGGTGTTCCGACATGTCCAGGAAGCTGATCCTCTGCCGATATACCCTATGTTGGGGGTATGGCCTCCTGCGAGCTGCGCCTCTGTGCTCATCCCCTCTCTCCTGTGGAGCAGCAAGTTGGTGAGGAGAAGGCTGCTCTGCTGCTGCTCACCTTGATCCTCAACTGAGGTACAAAGTAAAGCTGCACAAGCGGCACTCATGCTGACCTGATGCTTGACAGACGGAAAGTGTAGATCAGACTCACAAAAATCCAAGGTAGCAGAAATGACCTCCAACGTGGTGGAAATTAGCTGAAAAGTAGTGAAAGCCTACTCTCGGAACAAGTCCAGTGAGCAAAAGCCTTTCACTTAGGCAAGGAAGCAGGTGTGAGGTCTGAGTACTTATAGGATTGTTTGCCTGTCGTTTTGTGAAGGAATAGCCAGGATTTAGAAAAATACACAAAACTAAAAACAGATTTCTGAAATTATTAATAAATGACATACTGGGTTTAAAAGTCTGAAAGCCTCGGCGACACAGGCTGTAGGCACAATACAGGCTTCTGAGATAAACATCAGTTATTCACAAGTTGTAAAACACCACAGGCTTTGAAATGCGAATGGGTCATTGACCAAGAAACAAGCCCTATTGATAAAGCAAAGGTTTGCTTCCAGAGTGTCTGGACATTGGAATTAAAACAATGGAATCACCCAGTTTAAAGTGTTAAAAGCTAACACTGATGCAAACAGAAACTTAGAATATTAAACAACCATAAGTCTTCATAATATATCAAATAAGACAGGAAACACGATTAAATATGCAACCAATTCAGATAGCTAGAAAACAAGTAAACACTGAGTTAAAGTGTTTTCAATTTACATATTGTAAATATGATACCTACAGAAGGCTTTGAAGAAATGACATCAAGTAAAAGAAACGCCTGCTGAACAAATAGTTTTAATGTTAAGCTTGAAATATGGAGTCCCGAGGTCTGATAAAAACCAATTGAAGTAAATAAGAATTGTATGGAACACCCTAGATAAAGTATTTACAAGTTGTAAAAGGTACACAAACAAGACGACTTTGAAAATATTACTTCAATGGATACACCAAGCATTACATTGTTCTTGTATTGAAGTTGGAATACCACGGAGACACAACGTCTGATAACCAGTTAAAGTAGTATTAGAAATTCAATAGAAAGACTTCGATAAGAATTGCATCAAACAGAAACCATTGCTGTCATAGATGTTTCAAAAACCATCATAAACATAATGACAGCAATGGTTTTACTTTCGTGACCAGTCTGCCATGAAGGACCTTATCAAAAGCCTTGCTAAAATCCATATAGACTACATCAAACGTACTACCCTCATCGACCCTCCTTGTTACCTCCTCAAAGAATTCAATCAAGTTAGTCAGACACGACCTTCCCTTAACAAATCCATGCTGACTGTCCCTGATTAATCCGTGTCTTCCTAAATGAAGATTTATCCTGTCCATCAGAATTTTTTCCAATAATTTTCCCACCACTGAAGTTAGGCTGACTGGCCTGTAATTACTCGGTCTATCCCTTTCTCCCTTTTTAAACAACAGTACCACGTTAGCAGTCCTCCAGTCCTCTGACACCACACCTGTCTATGTCTTTGATGTGGTACCTTCCTGGCTGACTTGATTAACTTTATCACACCTCGGCAGATAGTCAGGATGATTTAATTTAGTGGTCTGCAATTGTAAGGTACACATGCTTTGTTCTCTATCTATATATGCTTTGGCGATTCTGTATCTAATTTACTTCACCTGAGGAAGGAGCAATCGATAGCTCCGAAAGCTTGTGATTTCAAATAAAACTGTTGGACTATAACCTGGTGTTGCTCTTTTTGGTTGGACAAACACAAATTTACTGTAAATCAATTAAAACTTCAAATGAAACTTAACAAATCAAATCAAAATTTGGAAGTCCGGGGTGACGATGCACTCCAGTCCCCGCGGCGCCCACCGGTCGCGGAAAAACTCAAGCGTGCCGGCGGACACCGCGTGCTCCATCTCCAGGGCCACCCGGGCGCGAACATGGCCGCGGAAGAGAGGCAGGCAATCGGGCTGAACGACCCCCTCGACCGCCCGCTGCCTGGACCAATTAATGGCTTTCTTGGCCAGGCCCAGGAGCAGTCCTACGAGGAGGTCCTCCGACCTACCCGCTCCCCTCCGCACCGGGTGACCGTAGATCAGGAGCGTGGGGCTGAAGTGCAACCAGAAATTGAGGAGCAGCCCCTTCAAATAATGAAAGAGGGGCTGCAACCTCTCACACTCAATATAAATGTGATAGACGGACTCCTCCAGGCCGCAGAAATGGCAAGCAGCCTGGGAGTCCGTAAACCTACTTAAAATCCTATTGCACGGGACTGCTCCGTGCAACACCCTCCAGGCCAAGTCCCCAATAGAACAAGGGAAGACTCCCGCGTAGAGAGCCTTCCAATGGGGACCTTCGCCTCCGCCGGACGGCAGGATGGTACGCCAAGGCGTGTCCGGACGGCAGACGAAGATGGCAAAGTGGAGAGTGTGCAGGAGCAGCCCGTACAGGAAACGCCTCCGTGCGGATTGAAAGGGCACGGAGGGCATTTCTCCGAGAAGGCTCAAGTGGTGAGGCGGCGGCTCCCGAGGGAGGATTCGGGGCCGGGCGCCGATAAGGAATTCCGTCCGAACGGGGGTCAGTTCGGACGGGATCGCCCCACGTGCTTGAGCCTCCTCGACACACCTAGTGGAGACGGGGCCCAGTGCCACTTTTAGTGACTCGATGGCTTTGACCGCGAGCCGGACGTTGACCCAGGACATGCGCCTCGCCAACTCCTCCGGCGCCATCCAGCCCGCTCCTCCGCCATCGAGCAGGTCCCCGACTCTGGTCACCTTACCGGGCACAGCCCTGCCCTCCGCCAGCCAGCCGAACCCGCGGTCGTGGAGGTGCGGATTCCTGAACAGCGGCTCCCGAAGGACGGCCGCCGCTCCTGACGGGGGAGAACTGCGCTCGGAGGCGACGCTGTTCCAAACCCATAGCAGTTCCTGGTAGAAGACAGGCAGCTCCCGCAGGCTGGCACGCGTGCCACCCACTCTCACAAACAGGAGCTGCGTGTCGTAATTGAGGCCGTGCAGCTGGCGGAAGAAATACGTCGCCAGCGCACGCCACCTAGGAGGATTCTCCACGTACAGGTATCTCTGCAGCGTCTGAAGACGGAAAGTCGCCGCCTGGGTGCGAAGGCACACCAGCGCCTGACCGCCCTCCCTAAGCGGGAGACTCAAAACCGCGGCAGAGACCCAGTGCTTCCTTTTGTCCCAGAAGAAGTCGACGAGCTTCTTCTGCATCTTGGCGACAAACGCAGGGGGAGGGATCAAAGTGACCAACCGGTACCACAACATGGCGGCCACCAGCTGGTTTATGACCAGCGCTCGACCCCTGTAGGACAGCACTCGGAGCAGTCCTGTCCAGCGCCCTAGGCGAGCGGTGACTTTGGCCTCCAACTCTTGCCAGTTCGCCGGCCAGGCGTCCTCGGCCGGGCTGAGGTAGACTCCCAGGTAGAGGAGGTGCGTGGTGCTCCAGGCGAAAGGCCCGAACTCCTCCGGCAGGGAGTCCACCCGCCATGGGCCCACCAGGAGTCCAGAACATTTCTCCCAGTTGATCTTGGCGGAGGATGCGTCCGAGTAAATCTGCTGGCATTCTCGCATCCTCCGCAAGTCGACGGGATCCGTGACCGCGAGGAGCACGTCATCGGCGTAAGCCGAGAGGACCACCTCCACGCCCGGCCCTTGCAGAGCCAGTCCCGTCAACCTCTTCCGCAAGAGGCGCAGGAAAGGCTCCACGCAAACGGCGTATAACTGACCGGACATGGGGCATCCCTGACGCACCCCCCTCCCGAAGCGAAGGGGCGCCGTCAAAGACCCGTTAACTTTAATGAGACACTCCGCGGCGGCGTACAGAAGTCGGATCCGGGCGACGAAATGCGTCCCGAACCCGAATGCGCGCAGAGTCCCGAAAAGATACTCGTGATCCACCCTGTCGAACGCCTTCTCCTGATCCAGGGAAAGGAAGGCGACCGACAGACCAGCCCTCTGGGAATGGTGGACCAGGTCCCGGACCAGATGGATGTTATCGTGGATACTCCGGCCCGGGACCGTGTAGGACTGGTCGGGGTGGATCATGCGGGCCAGCACGGTGCCAAGGCGAGCAGACATAGCCCTGGCGAAAATGTTGTAGTCCGTGCTGAGGAGGGAGACCAGGCGCCAGTTCTTAAGTAGGCGGAGATCGCCCTTCTTGGGCAGCAGGACGATGACCGCCCTGCGCCAAGAGAGGGGCATCTCCCCGGTCGCCAGACTTTCCCCCAGGACCCGCGCGTAGTCGTCCCCCAAGACGTCCCAGAACGCCCTGTGGAACTCCACGGTCAGCCCGTCCAGCCCCGGGGACTTGCCCCTCGAGAGCTGGCGCAGGGCGCCGGTCAGCTCCGCCAGGCTTAGCGGAGCTTCTAAATTCTCGGCGCCCTCCGGGCCGACCTTCGGCAGGTCCTCCCACAAAACTCTGCGCGCATCCTCGCTGGACGGATCCGAAGAGAACAGAGCCCCGTAATAGGCCTGGGCCTCCGCGCTGATGCCCTCCGGATCCGAGACCAGAGATCCGTCGTCGGCCAGCAGCCCCAAGAGCTGCTTACGGACCCCCCGTCTTTTTTCCGGCGAGTAGAAGAAGGGGGAGCCGCGGTCCAGGTCCCGCAGGAACTGGATCCGCGACCTCACGTACGCGCCTCGGGACCCGACCAGCTGCAGGTCCTTCAGCGCGCCCTTCTTCTCTTCGTACACCTTCCGCAGGGCCGGGTCCTCGACGACTTGACCGAGACGGGACTCCAGGTCGAGCACTTCTTTCTCCAATCGCCCGACCCGGGCCTCCCGCCTCTTGGTCGACCCCTTCGCGTACTCCTGACAGAAGACGCGGACGTGAGCCTTGCCCACAACCCACCATAGCCTCAAGGAGGGGAAGCCTCCCCGCTTCCTTCTCCAGTCGGCCCAGAACCGGCGAAACGAATCCCGGAACCGCGCGTCCTCCAGCAGCAGGTTGTTAAAATGCCAGTACGCGGACCCCCCCCGCGCGCGCAGCGGAGCGAGCTCCGCCCACACCAGGTGGTGGTCCGTGCACGGCACCGGCCGCATGGAAGCCGCCGGAACGCAGGAGACGTACGCCCGGGAAATGTAAAGGCGGTCGATTCTGGACCTTCCTCCTCCAGACCTCACGCTCGTGAAGGCGCTGGAGTCGGGATGGAGATTTCGCCAGACGTCCACCAAGTCGAAGGACCCGACCAGGTCCCGCAACTTCTCCATCGCCGCCGGGCTTCGCGGGGGACCCGACCGGTCCCGCGCCTCGAGGGTACAATTGAAATCCCCCCCGAGGATGACGCACTCGCCCACGTCGATGGAGCCCAGAAGAGCGGACACTTCTCCGAAGAAGCGCACTTGCTGCGCACCGGTCCGGGGGGCGTACACGTTCACTAAATGGAGCGGCACGCCTCCCAGGCGAACAGTGACCTGGAGCAAGCGGCCCGGCACGTGCTCCTTGACCCTCAAGATCTCCGGCTGAAAATGCGGGGCCAGCAAGACAGCCACCCCGCAGGAATTGTTGGAGAGGTGACTCATGCTGACCCCTCCTTGCCACTCCAGGAGCCACGTGGCCTCGTCTCCCGGAACGGTGTGGGTTTCTTGCAGGAAGCACACCGCATATTTCCCGTCCCGAAGGACCGAGAAGTTATTGAATCTACGGCGCGCCTCCCTGCTGCCGTTGATGTTGAGGCTGGCTATGGTTATCTTCATCTCAGAAGCATAGTGCAACCTCTACCTAACGGAGGGGAGGGAGCGCGGTCACTGACGACCGCCACTCCCTCAGCAGCCCAGTGTGGAAACTCTTGAGCCGACGCAGCTCGAGCCGGCCAACGTCCTTGTCCGCGCCCATGATTTTAACGGCGGCGCGGACGGACACGACGAGCAGCGCCAGCTCCGACCACTTGTCGAGGGCCAGCCGGATCTTCTTGTGACGACCCTGGCTCACGGCCATAAAATCCCGGAGTTCCCCTACGGGGATGAGGGGAGAGTCGGTGAAGGGCACGAGGGCGTCCATCACCTCGTTGCCGATGGACTCCAAATCGTCCTCGATGCCCCCCACCGAGTCCCCGTCCTCCTCCGGGAGGTCGTCACCGGCGGCCAACCCGTCCGTCACACAGGGTGCAGCGAACGGCTCGGCCGCACCGGCCGGCCCCGCCTCCGTCACGATCCCACCCCCAGGATCGGTGGCAGAGGAGTCCACCCTGGGCTCCTTCAGGGGCGCCGGGCCGGGAGGCGGCGGCGGCGGTTCGGGGCCCCCCCCCGCCTCAGGCGCCGGGGCGACCGGAGAAACCGGGGAGAAAATAATCCCAAATTCCTCCAGCACGTCCGGCGCCAACAACAGAGACGGAGTCACGGGGCTTTCCGTCTCCCCGCCACCAACCTCCGACCCAGCGGGCTGGGGATTGCTACACTCCTCCACCAGGTCGAGCAGTCCCTGGGAGATGTCTGGGTTATAAAAGGCGGGCTCGGCTTCAGCCTCTTTGGCCTCGCCCGCCCCAGTCCCCAGGACGCCCGACCCGGCGAGGAGCAACGGTTCCGGTACTACATTTCCCTCCGCGGGTTGTTCCGCGCCCCCCCCCCACGGGCAGGGTCTCTTCCCCATCCCCGGGAGGCACAGGTCGGACAGACTCGGCTGTCTCACCCTCCCGAGGGACAGACGACCCCTGCCGATCGCGCGCGACGATGACGGTGGTGGGGTGGGGCGCAGCACCCGCGGCGGGCGACTGCCCCCCTTTTGCGGAGGGACCTTCCTCCTCGCAGTCCTCCTGCTGGGGGCGGAGCTTTCTTTTTAACAAGTTGGGGCCCGGAGAGGGGGAGGCCTCCATGTCTGCTGGGGCCTCCCTCTCTGCCCCTTTCCGACGACTGGGTTTCTTGGGCCCCTCGGGCCCGAGCCCGGCCGCAGGTCTTGATTTAGCTGCCTCAGCAGTTGCGGTCACGGTCACGGGCCCGGGCACGAGGACCCCCCCAGTCTCATGCGTCCCGACCAACTCCGCGATATACTCGGGCGTGAGTTCGGTCAACTCCAATGTTTCCTCCGCGAGGGGATCCGCCCTTAGATGTTTATTTTTCCTACGCGCCTTCCTTCCCCCCGGACGCTCTCCCTCCTCCCCGCCGGAGGCCGTGGTGGAGTTGGCCTCCGATTTCGACCGCGCATCCGTCGCCGTCGACGCGCGGACAGTATCAGGGGGAGGGGGGGCGGCGGCGCCAACCCTGGCCGCGCCAGGTGTCGTGGCGGCCTTGGAGGCGGGGCAGTTTTTGCGGACGTGCCCCACCTCCTTACAGGCGTAGCACCGCACGCCGTCCGAGGTCCAGAAGACGCGGTGGGCGGTCCCCCCGTGGAGCACCGTGAACGCGCCGTCCGCGTCCTCCTCCCGCGCCAGCCGGACGAAAAGCTGGCGCCGGAAGGAGAAGACGTGCCGAAGGCTGGCTTCCCGGAAGCCGAGCGGGATGGGTGTGATCCCCGACCTCACCTCCCCCAGTTGACGTAGGTGGGGGAGGAGGAGCTCACCCGGAACAAAGGGCGGGACGTTGGAAACCACAATCCTTTGCGCGGTGGCCTCAAGGGGGTCCACCGGCAGGAAGGTCCCGCCCACGGTGAGCCCCTTCTCGATGGCCAGGGACACCGCCCGCTCCGACCCCAGGAAGAACACAGCCTTGCCGTACATTTTAGAGGCGGCGACGATGGCTGAAGGGCCGACAACCCCAGCCATGGCTTTAACGCACGCCTCTATAGTCATGTTGGGGTGAGTGTAGCTCTTGACCCCATTCTTCCTCGTAAGGAGGGTAAAAGGTGACGGGGTAACAGGAGGACTCGTGGCTACGGCCGTGGCCGCGGCTGCCACGCTCGCATACGTCCTCGCTGCCCCCGCCACCGACGAAGATGTACTCGCCATAATGGAGGGTTCTTTAAGGGCTACACTCACCCCAAGTCACAGGCCTGAAGGTGTTAATGGCCTCGGTTTTTTTTTGTTTTCCCCTGAGCAGAGGGAGCTCTTAAATTGAAGGCACACCTCTCCCTTTTTATGAATTAATTAGGAGAGGGGCCTTCTGCCCTCTGCTCAATGGGTACTTAATAAAAGTAAATTGAGGTGCCTCTTAGAGAGAGAGGCAGAGAGAGACAAGAGACAAAGAGAGAGAGAGAGAGAGAGAGGGGGTAGGAAGGAGGGAAGCCGCAAGGGCAGGGTCGCCACTCAGGATGGTGGGTGGGTGGGTGTTGGCAGGGGGGTGCACTCTCCGATGTAAAAAGTCTTTGGTGGTGGTGGTCTTCTGGTGGGGGGAGAAGACGTCTTCACCTGGGATAGCTGGAGATGCCCAGGCTCAGTCCTGCACCAGGTCTTAACGATGCCCAATAATATTAAATTAATTGGGGACTTCACCTAGGCAGCTCCAGCTGTCCCAGGTCAGGCAATGGGAAAGGGGTGTTTAATATGGTGTGTGCGGCCTAGCCTTTACAAAAGCCACACACACACACACACCCCTTGGATGTTCCGGCCTCCTTCTTTTTCTTCTTTCCTCCCCCCACCTACAAAACAAAGTCTCTGGGAGAGTGCCCCAGAATCACACCCACCTGTAGCTGTTGTTCTTTCCTTCCTTCCTCCTTCCAAACAGATGATGGATGTTTTGTTGTTTTCTCCCCTCTCTCCCTCTCCTAAAATTGGAGGCCAATTGAGGAGGCAGTGTGGAAAGGCCTCTCCTCTGTTGTTAATGGCCTTGGCCTTCCCCTCTTTTCCTTCTCCTCTCCTGTCCTCTCTCTCCAGGCACCTCAGTAGTGGTTGTTGGTTGTTGGTGGTGGTCTGCTGTCTGGTCTCCTTCTCCTTCTCCTCTTCCTGCTCACAGAGACCACCACTCTTCTGCTGCTGCTGCTGCTGCTCACTCTCCTTAACCTGGTGTTGTGCGACTTCTCACTTTTGTCCACCCCAGTCCAACACCGGCATCTCCGCATCATGACCACACCTGTAGCCAGAGAGGATTGGAAAATGATGGTCAGAGTCTCTGCTATTTCCTCTCTTACTTCTCTTAACAGTCTGGGATACATTTCATCTGGGCTTGGGGATTTATCCACTTTCAAAGATGCTAAACCCCTTAATACTTCCTCTTTCACTATGTTTATTTCAGCTAATATTTCACACTCGGTCTATCCCTTTCTCCCTTTTTAAACAATGGTACCATGTTAGCAGTCCTATCCTCTGACTGGGCTTTTGTGCATCCCAACCCCCAATCCCTTTGCCCTGTTGCTGGCAGCAGAGTCTTCAACCACCTGTTACTCCCTAAACCCTTCTACCTCTCACTCCTCCTTTAAAACTTCCTCAAAACTCATCTCTTTGACCAAGCTTCAGGTCACCCCTTCTAATCTTTCCTTCTTTGGCTCAATGTCCATTTTCCATGGGCCTAACTGAAGTGCCATGCGATGTTTCTTATGTTAAAGGCACCATGTAAGTGCAAGTTACTAATAAGCAATCAGACCCAAGCTTGTTGTCATTCTACAATTGGCAACAAAGATTAATTCTCATCCTGACCCCACAAAAATCAATCCCCGCGATGGCCAACCCTCTTCAACCCTACCATGGGATCACCTCCCCCCTAATTTACCTGCACCAGCTGGGATCCGCGCTGGAGTTGCCGGATTTTCGGTTGTCCCAGATTGGCAAGCTGCCGGTATGGAAATGAGGCCCAAGCATAAAATTGGTCGAGCCTAGGATTACCAATTCTGCTTTGACATGTTCCTGGAGATTTGATCATGTGACATTTGATCACATGGTATTTGATCACGTGACATTTGCCCACTGTTTGCAAACGTTATTGCATTTACATTAGTTGAGTGTCTCAGTATCACCAAGCCCTGAATAAAATATTTGACTTTTTGTTTTATAGTGTGATAAATAACATAATTTATACATTAAAGAAAGAACACAAAAGAATAGAAAGATTTAAGTCCAAGTAATGTTTAAATAAAAACTACTTCTGTGATGTTTCTGCAGTATCGACTGCAATGAGAAACACCAAGTAAATGCCACTGATTCGACAAAAACATAATTGATATAAGTAACTTCTAACTAAAATTTTCGCACAAATGTGTTACGAAGGGGACCGGCAGGGCTCAGACAACCCGGTTTGATTGCCAGCCACGAACGGTGCATACAAGGACTGTTTCTCCCGAGTCACCTGCACAGCACTTGGGAGACCAATCGTTCATTCTGGTAGACTCCCACCCGAAGCAGGGGGGTTGGGGACCCTGGTCGGGCCTCGGACTGGCTACTACCTGTCCGATTGAATCAGGCACCTGAAAATCTACCCTGTTGAGTGATAATCAACTTCTTACGGAGGGCGAAAGAAAAGCAAGGATTATACTCAGCATTCACAATTTTCCAGAAGGAAGTAGGAAGGCTGCTGACCACTCAGCTACTCTTGCTAGTCACTTTGTGACCCGAGTCTTGCAGTGGGGTATCTTCCATGGCTGGGACTGAATGCAACAAGTGCACGTCAGAGCTGTGACAAGGCAGAGACCTTGTGCATGCGTGTGCTGCTTGTGTGTCTGAAATGCTACTGAACAGTATACTTATGAGTTGTATTTTATTGCATACGTCAGAGTATTTCTGGCTGCTTAGATAAACCAATTAGGCTAATTAATTATGTTTTTCCTGCTAACAATTAAGAGTAATTAATGTTCCTATCACTATCCCATAACTGGCGTAAAACATTATTGATTATTTGTAAAATTAATCATTGCATTTATATTAACTATAAGGCTGTTTTTAAGGCTTTATTTTTTACTGTGATGGATGAATGTCATGGATTTACTATGTAATGGATTTACTATGTAATTGATGAGTTGTACAGGTATTATTGTTTTTGAATAAAAATATTTGAACCATGTTCAAAAAAACGGGTTTTTTCTTGGTTTATTGGAATAAGTGTTATCTGCAGCATTTAATTGGATTATGATGGTGCTATGTGTTTGTACACTGTGGTGTTGAAATGGTTTTTTATGTGGAGTTAACTTTGAGATTTATTATTTTAAATCTAAAGTTGTGTGGTATTGTTTAAGGGTATTTGTACTGTAAACATTATTGATTATTTGTAAAATTAATCATTGCATTTATATTAACTATAAGGCTGTTTTTAAGGCTTTTTTTTACTGTGATGGATGAATGTAATGGATTTACTATGTAATTGATGAGTTGTATAAGTATTATTGTATTTGAATAAAAAGATTTATCCCATATCTATATTCCTTCATTTTATTTCAGTGGCAATTACTCAACAATTCTGAATCAGCAATTACATTGTTTAGCCATATCATAGGAAAAATGTCATGGCAGCCTAGGTGGCCTGACGAGCATGCACAGAGTGTTCTAACCAAATTAATAAGAAACATCTGAGAAACATCCAGCACAAACGGATAGAAAAGTGAGTAATATACTATAATGAGAGCCATAAATTTCCTAGTGTTGCCCTTTAAACCTTATGCTGAATAATGTGTTTTGATGCAGCTGTAGATTCACTGCTTTGTTTCACTGGGTTCTCTTGGATAATGACACATTTGAAAGAAGCTGGGCAAGTCAGTCAACTAATGAGCCTTATGAACGATACATAGCAATTTTTTTCTTTCTCGTGTCATCTCTCTGTTTAACTCTTTCCTGCAGAATATCAACTCCAGTAACTCCAAACTCTTATTGCTTGTCTGCATCCTTCTGATTTATCCTAGTCTTGCTTTTAACTCCAATAAAGAAGTATAATCAAAAGTACTGACCTCTGATTTAAATAACCACCTCACTGCCTTTCATCAGGATACTTTACACTTTCAGCTGTGTCTCGGTGTAAAACCCCACTTTTGTTTAACAAGAGAAAATCCACTGTTCCTCTACAGCTATGACAGTGGCATCTGCTAGTGATTTTCAGGGGCGAATCATCACAGCCCCAGGACACCTCTGCAGGAAGGGGCGAATCATCACAGCCCCAGGACACCTCTGCAGGAATTCCTCAGTGCAGCATCCGCGGTCCAACCATCTTCAGCTGCTTCTCGCCATCATAAGGTCAGGAATGGGGCTGTTCACTGATGATTGCAGTGTTCAGCTCCATTTACAACTCCTCTGATAATGAAGTAGCCCATGCCAGCCCGGTCTACGCAAGACCTGCATAACAGTCAAACTTTGGCTGGCAGGCGGCGGGTAACATTTGTGTCACATAAGTTTCATGTAATGGTCGTCTCAAGCAAGAGAAAGCCCATTTCCCCATGTCGTTCTACAGCACCACCATCAATATGTCCTCCACCACTAACATCATAGGGGTCACAATTGACCAGAAGCTGAACTGGACCAGCCGTATAAACATTGTGGCTACAAGAATAGGGCAGAAGTTGGGTACTCAGCAAAGAATGGCACACTTCATACCCTCAAAGAAGCTTCACCATCTATAAGGCTCAAATCAAGAGTGATGGAATACCACTCACCTGGGTGGATGCAGGTGAAAACACACACAAAGAGCAGTTCACTTGATCAATGCCCCCACCACTGGACTCAATGTCCACCACCGGCAGAGTATAGCTGAACTATGTACTATCCACAGGATGCACTGCAGCAACTCACCAAGGTTACTTCAACAGCACCTCCCTTCCTTGCGACTTCTGCCACCAAGCGCGGACAAGAGAAACAATGTTGTGGGAGCACCATCACCTCCAAACTCCCCTCCACGTCACACACCATAATGATTTGGATATATGTCACATTTCCTTTTTTGTTACTGGGTCAGAATCTTGGAATTCCCCACCTAATACCATTGTAGGAACGTCATCACCACAAACATTGCAGCAGTTCAAAGAGAAGGCCCACCACCATTGGGCCTCGAGCCTCATCTACATGAAACCAGTGAGCTATGGACACCAATTGGGTGTGACAAATTCAGCTTGCCTTGAGAGTTTTGTCCAGCTCCGAGTCAGGCCCACAGGTAGTTCCTGGGGAGGGAAGGCAACGTGGACTGGGGGCGGGGGGCGAGCTCAGGCTGGCAGCAGGCCGCAGTATTTTTATGAAGCCAGAAGGAGAAATCCTGCTCCTCCTGGCGCCACAGAAATGGAACAATTAAAAAGTTTCCTTACCTTTTTCTGGGCAGCCTCCAGCTGTCCCCTTCAGATCTGTTGGCTTGATAAGTGAAGACCTGGAACAACTGGGCGGAGCATGCAAGGGGACTAATGCCCATTTCAGGCTGGCAACCTGCATACTTGGAAGTTGTTGGCTTCCAATTTGGCAGCCGGTGCACTTTTGGGTGAGATCGGTGTGAGAGATCGTGACTCCAAATTGGTCTTGCCAACCTTATTTTTTCTCGCAAAGATTGGGCACAACGATAGTCAATTTCTCCCCCCACATCCCTGATTAGCTTTGGAAGCAAACAAAAAGCAATCGGTCAAGTGAAAGGGAGGAAAGGGAAAAAAGAACAAAGTAAAAAATTAAGCAGTCAAAAAGAAAGATAAGGAGTGAAAAGAGAAACCAAAGGGAGATTGCAAGGTTTTGCCAGTGCCTTTTTCTCTGATTGGAGTTTTTTTTTAGATAATTTTAGCATACTGTTGTGATGTGGAAAAGTTATGTGCATATTAATCATTTAGAATACACATATTCAACAACCAATAGCAACTTCACAGAAGTAAGTATTTTGCTTTTGTTAAGGGAGAGCATTCAGATCACTTTAAAAAATGATTAGCCATTGTTAGAAAGTGACTTGTTGGTGTTGAGCACAGAGAGAACAGCAAGCCTTCTTTGCTAGAGTTCATAGTGATTTGCACATACACAAAGAGACAGATTTTATAAATTTATATGGTTGTCAATAAAGTGGAGGTGAGGAAAGTAAAACTAAATTTTTGCTTGCTTAGACGTATAAAAGTAATTTCGTAACATGTGTATACATGTGTCAGCCAGATACTCTTGTCACTGTAATTAGTTCACAGGAATTGATACAAGCCCTTCAGTGTTCTCCCCACTTTCAGATAGCAAAAGAATAAACACTATCAGACCGTGTGATTCACTTGATGACAAAACTTTTAACTGTTTGAGGACAAAAATAATAAAAGGACTTCACTAACTTTCCGAATAATATCGAAGCTGGACCTTGTATGTGAGGCTCCATTCCACCATGGAGTTTCCACATGTCCATCTCTACAAGAGCTGTAGTCAGGAAACAGGAAGAGTGGAAGCATGTTTGCGTGAGACATATTTTGGTGCCCTTGATATACAAACTGAGACAAAGGAAATGTTTTTTCTTTTATTTATTCATTCATGGGATGTGGGCATCGCTGGCAAGGCCAGCATTTATTGCCCATCCCTAATTGCCCTTGAGAAGGTGGTGGTGAGCCCCCTTATACAGCGGAGTTTCTTGCTAGGCCATTTCAGAGGGCAGTTAAGAGTCAACCAAATTGCTGTGGGTCTGGAGTCACATATAGGCCAGACCAGGTGAGGGTGGCAGATTTCCTTCCCTAAAGGACATTAGTGATGGGTTTTTACGACAATCCGGTAGTTTCATGGTCACCATTCCTGATACTAGCTTTCTATTCCAGATTTTTTAAAATTTAATTAACTGAATTTAAATTCCCCAGTTGCCATGGTGGGATTTGAACTCATGTTCCAACCAGATCATTAGTCCAGGCCTCTGGCTTACTAGTCCAGTAACATAACCACTATGCTACAATACATTAAATATGCATGTCTCACAATTGAATAAAGCTGTCTGTCATTCATCAGATCTAACACTCAGAGGTGGTCTACTGCCATGGAATTGCCGCCCCCCTCCCCCACCCCTCGTGTGCCAACAAGTTCACCTGGTTGTGACGCCCCTATTAACTCCAATGACTCTTTATCGAACAATGTAGACAGTTGTGCCAAGTGGTTACTTAACTGTACTATCTAATCTTAGCGAGTTTACAATCCAAATGTATTAATGTACAAAAAATGCAACGTCTCTGAACGTTTTCCGAATAATGGCAATTTCTAGCCATACATAAGGAACTGCTCATCTGTCACACTTAACCTCTCCACAAAATTTAACAGTGGTCTCATTATCTATTATCTTAAGATGGAGTCTACCCACAAGTCTTAGAATCTCAATTACAGGAGAAAAGAATGAAACAGGAAATATATACATTTATATTTTTATCATTATGTCATAAATGTGTATACTTTGATAATATTTACTTTTATTATCTTTTGGTTCAAAACGCAACAGCATCAGCATCTGACCTTTTACCCTGGTACAAAGGTAAGTCCACAGTTGCAAGTTTGAAAAAATCTGCAAGTGCATAAATAGCTCTCTTCGAAAAGGAAATTGCATAGCGACACAGCAAGATGAAGACTTTCAGCTTTCTAGTGAATGCTGTAATAGTATCTATTATGATGAATGGATCAAGTGCTGTTATCCCAGGTAAAAAATAAAGTAATCTTGCGACAGTTTACTGTATTCATCTCTTCTCAGAAAAGGTGTTTGTTTTCATTGCTTCCATTGATATTTATGAAAAACGTTTATATTTTTCTTACTTTTTAACCTGTTAGAATCTGTCTGTCTGTCTCTTGTAAAATTGTAATCACAGTTGGGTAATGATAGAGAGGCTGGCTTTGCAGCCATTTATTTCAGAAGTTCCAGTTCTGCCTTACACTAATTCACCAGCATTTTCAAAGCTCTCTGCCCAATGTTGAGATGGGACTCCTGAGGCCAGGTAAGATTTTGTGGGGAGGGGGAGGGGGAGGGGGAGCACTGAATAGAATTGACAATTGGTCTGTGAATACATTTATACTGCAACTTTAGTCACTGCAAAATGATTTCCACTTTGCGTGTGACACGAAGTGTAGCTTCAATTTAATATCAAATGGATTGTTTTTAATGTTCAGGGGATCCCTCCAGCCCACTTGGATTGAATTTAAATGTTTAGAGAGTGCAAATACTTCCACTTTCTAAACATATAAACTTTAAATGCTGGGAGAAGAGCTTGTCAGCATACCTCATTGAAAATATCTTTTGTGTTTGGGGTCATAATTGCCCAACACCATGTTATATCTTTTAGCTGTTTTATGAAAATAATATAATAGCCACAAGTTAAATTTTCCATGGAAAATTGATACAACCTTTGTGAAGCAGAGACTATAGAGTTAAGATTGTCATAGCTACTCGGAACTGAGCCCCTTGTGATAAAAAAATAAGTATTTTGTCCGTGGTTTATTTTCCCTTTCTTTCCTTCATGGTATTTGAGTGTAAAATTGGTTCTTTTCAAATAAATTCAGTCTGAATAACTTCCAGTCTTGCAGGAGCGGCAATTTCCTCCAGCTAAACTTTGGGAAGATTGAAGGCATCATCTTTGGTCCCCACCACAAAATCTATACCCTCGCCACCAACTCCATTCCTCATCTCACACCCACCCGCAGTGTAAATATATTTGCCTTTACTAAGCTTTAATCAAATTATGGTATCTTCTGATTAGAATGATTAGTCTTTCACTACAATGTGCAATGAGAAGGGGTCAATTAATAATCTTGTTGTGCGGGGTCCTTTAGGGAAGAGTGACCATAACATGATAGAATTCTTCATTAAGATGGAAAGTGAAGAAGTCCAATCCGAAACTAGGGTCCTAAATCTAAACAAAGGAAACTACGAAGGTATGAGGAGTGAGTTGGCTATGATAGATTGGGGAACTTCATTAAATGGCATGACGGTGGATAGGCAATGGCTAACATTTAAGGAACAAATGCATGAATTGCAACAGTTATACATTCCTTTCTGGCGCAAAAACACAAAAGGAAAAGTGGCCCAACCATGGCTAACAAAAGAAATTAAGTATAGTATTAGATCCAAAGAGGAGTCATATAAAGTTGCCAGAAAAAGTAGCAAGCCTGAGGATTCGGAGCAGCTTAGAGTTCAGCAAAAAAGGTCCAAGAGATTGATTAAGAGGGGAAAAATAGAGTATAAGAGTAAACTTGCAAGGAACATAAAAGCAGACTGTAAAAGCTTCTACAAGTATGTAAAAAGAAAAAGATTAGTGAAGACAAATATAGGTCCCTTACAATCAGAAATGGGAGAATTTATAATGGGGAACAAGGAAATAGCAGAGCAATTAAACTAATACTTTGGTTCTGTCTTCACGGAAGAGGACACAAATAACTTCCCAGAAATGCTAGGGAACAAAGGGGTTTAGTGAGAAGGAGGAATTAAAGGAAATTAGTATTAGTGAAAAAATAGTGCTGGAGAAATCAATAGGACTGAAAGCTGATAAATCCCCAGGGCCTGATAATCTGCATCCCAGAGTACTAAAAGAGGTAGCCATGGAAATAGTGGATGCATTGGTTGTTATCTTCCAAAATTCTATAGATTATGGAACAGTTCCTGCAGATTGGAGGGTGGCAAATGTAACCCCACTATTTAAAAAAGGAGGGAGAGAGAAAACTGAGAACTACAGACCAGTTAGCCTAACATCAGTAGCAGGGAAAATGCTAGAGTCTATTATAAAGGATGTGATAACAGGACACTTAGAAAATATCAACGGGATTAGACAAAGTCAACATGGATTTATGAAAGGGAAATCGTGTTTGACAAACCTGCTGGAGTTTTTTGAGGATGTAACTGGTAGAATAGATAAGGGAGAACCAGTGGATGTGGTGTATTTGGATTTTCAGAAGGCCTTTGATAAAGTCCCACATAAGAGGTTAGTGTGCAAAATTAAAGCACATGGGATTGGGGGTAATATACTGGCATGGATTGAAAATTGGTTAACAGACAGGAAACAGAGAGTAGGAATAAAAGGGTCTTTTTCGGGGTGGCAGGCGGTGACTAGTGGGGTACCGCAGGGATCAGTGCTTGGGCCCCAGCTATTCACAATATATATCAATGATTTGAATGAGGGAACCAAATGTAGTATTTCCAAGTTTGCTGATGACACGAAACTTGGTGGGACTGTGAGTTGTGAGGAGGATGCAAAGAGGCTTCAAGGCGATTTAGACAAGTTGAGTGAGTGGGCAAATACATGGCAGATGCAATATAACGTGAATAAATGTGAAGTTATCCACTTTGGTAGGAAAAACAGAAAGGCAGAGTTTTATTTAAATGGTGATAGATTGGAAAATGTTGATGTACAGAGGGACCTGGGTGTCCTTGTACACCAGTCACTGAAAGCAAATATGCAGGTGCAGCAAGCAGTTAGGAAGGCAAATGGTATGTTGGCCTTCATTGCAAGAGAATTTGAGTACAGGAGCAAGGATGTCTTACTACAGTTATACAGGGCCTTGGTGGGACCACACCTGGAGTACTGTGTGCAGTTTTGGTCTCCTTACCTAAGAAAGGATGTACTTGCCATAGAGGGAGTGCAGCGAAGGTTCACCAGACTGATTCCTGGGATGGCAGGACTGTTGTATGAGGAGAGATTGGGTCGACTAGGCCTGTATTTACTAGAGTTTAGAAGAATGAGAGGGGATCTCATTGAAACGTATAACATTCTGACAGGGCTAGGCAGACTGGATGCAGGGAGGATGTTTCCCCTGGCTGACGAGGGGTCACAGTCTCAGGAAACGGGATAGGACATTTAGGACTGAGATGAGGAGAAATTTCTTCACTCAGAGGGTGGTGAACCTATGGAATTCTCTACCACAGAAGTGCTGTGGAGGCCAAGTCACTGAATATATTTAAGAAGGAGATATATAGATTTCTAGACACAAAAGGCATCAAGGGGTATGGGGAGAGAGCGGGTATATGGTATTGAGATAGAGGATCAGCCATGATCATATTGAATGGCGGAGCAGGCCCAAAGGGCCGAATGGCCTACTCCTGCTCCTATTTTTTTATGTTTCTATGTTTCTACTACCTGAAAAATGAGAAATAACATGAACCTGTGCTATCAGCATTTTTGAAGCAAAACTGATTTTAGTGTTCAATCAAATGGAGTCATTCTTTATTGAAAACTAACTGTCCATTTAGTGTATTACTCTTTAAGGTCAGACTGATAAAATGGAAAATTTCATTTGCTAACATTAGTATCCTTCATGGAACTGAGTTTGAATAGTATAAATCCAGTTCCTAATGAGCACAAAACACATCCTAATTTACCCTAAAATGTCAATGTCACTCAGAGAAGCTAATGGATGGTTGAAAAATGTAACAATGGTGCAGTGAGGCAATGCTTTTGAGGCTGATTCCATACCACATTGAGGGACAGCTTTAATATGCATCCGTATGTAACCATCGTATAGCTGACCTTGGAAATGCTTCAGACTGAGACTTGGAATGCAACACAGAAAGTGTTTTGTTCCCCAACATACCATGACGAACACAAGATTCACCAAAGTAGATGTTAGGCACATCTCCATAACATTGAAGAAAAAGATTAGAATGCAAATCTCAGGCCACTCTCATGCACTTGTTAGCACCACCCCTTCCCCCCTCCCCCTCACGAGCAGCTCCAGAAAGAATTGATAGAGGGCAAGTGTGAGGAGATTGAAAGAGGAGAAAGTATAAAACTAACTGCAAGAAGACTATCGTGTTATAGGGTTGAAGTTCAATCACCCATTCTGATCTTAGTTATCTCTGCCTTAGGGAGCTGTTGAGTGGAAAATCCGATGGAGAGCCATCTCAGTGCTGGTTAGCACATTAGTATTGTGAAAGTCTGTGAAAAGTTTGTCCATCTGCTCATTTTCTTGACTGCAGTCGGTGCTTGCTCTAATGAGTCTAGGAGGACTGGGAAGGGATTCACACCCTAAAAAATTACTTTAAAAAAAAATGGGAGGCATTACCTATTAATTTTGTGAATCTTATCTGGTTCACTTTGCATTAAAAACCCTTCAAGACCTGAACCAGTTGTCAGATGATCTCTGCAGCGTCAATCCAGAAAAGCAGTTCTGTTTAATCCTGTCAGTAAATGGTCCTCGTTCTCTTTGTAAAGACTTTGCTGCTTCAGTACAACAGCTACAAAGTGCAAGAACACCATTTGCTGACAGATAAACTGTACTATACAAACACACATACCCAGTCTGACATCCCATCATCAACAGATGGTAACAATTTGGAAAGGTTTGTGCTGCTTTTGGCTGATATGACAGAAATTCGGCATACTGGGAATATTATTAAATTAGGACACAGTTGGAGCAGAAAATGAACAACTTACCAGAACCAAGTGCACAGATTATTTCTGTATATTTGCTCGTACAATCAGTGATTGACTTGGGGCAATGAACATATGGGATACGGAAACTTGTTAAAAGAACTATATTCATTATATATATATATTTAATATAGGAACTGAAATGATACAAAAGCTATTTTTGAATAATATTTAACAAAATAAGCTCTTGCTCTGCTGCAGGAAGTTTTTTTTTAGTAAAACTTTAAAAGAACAAAATAGCAGATGTGGACAAACGCAGCTCCTTATACTTTTCAAAGTTGAAATCTTTTTGGAAAATCAAGAATATGTGTTCCGATAGGTTTCCTGAAGGGGGAGTTCCTGCAAATTTCTCCCTTCTTGTGATGGGGTCGACTCCTCGTGGGCTGCGGTCCCACGGGCACCAATTGCTTCCAGTGCCATGCCCAGGCCATTCTTCATTTGTGATCCTAGACAACTGGCTCTGAGGGGCATCACAACTTAACATAAGTGTGTCTTCGTTCAACATCTTCACATGTGGATCCAATAGGACCCATTGGATAGCAGTGAGGAACCCTGGCTGATTTTTCTAAGTCTCACGCACATGTGCGCACTATCACACACACAAGCGCATGCACACACACACACACACACACACACACACACCCTCTCCCTCCCTTCTCACCTGAGCCTAGGGTGCTAATTCAACACAGACTGGGGATAGCTTTGATAATCAGATCTGCTTCACCAAGCCTACACGGAGTGTTGGTAGGTTACAGGTTCCTGTGGTGCACCTTCCAGCAGCCAGTATGTTGTGGTGAGGCTGTGGAGCAGTCACCCAGAAGAGAAAGAAAATAAGTAAGTGGGTGGAGCGGGGGTATTAGTAGATGTAAGGAAATGGTTGGTATGACATTGCAAGGTTGTTTTGTGTTCTTCAACAGAACACTTAAATGGTATTCCCAATTACTACCGATTCAGTGTAGGTCTCTCAGTATAACAGCTCTCTCTACAGGTCTTGAAGCTTACTGCACTATTTTGGTTACAACAGCTATTACAATACAAAAGAGAGATTTCAATATACAGCAGTTTTGTATCTTTTATATTGCTGCTACCGGGACATCAGATGCCTAATATTATTTTTACTCTGAGTTGAATTAAGTTTCAAATTGTGATTATTTACAATTTGCTCGTACTTGGTAGATAGGGCAGAAACGTCATCTTATTGATTTTCATTTTATTTGTGCAAATGATCTTGAGGGCCCAGCAAACTTAGGAGAGTGTAGTAAAAAGATATTACTTATATAAATTATAATTTTATTTATAAATTAAACACTTATTTTTCATAGTTTTATTATAATACAAGTCAAAATTGAAAATTCAAAGCTAGTATTTTTTAATATTATAGGAGCAGAAGAGAAACCATTGTTCTGGAATAAGAAGGCTAGCGAATCATTGAAGACTGCTTTAGAACTCCAACCAATAACACACAGAGCTAAAAATGTTATACTGTTTCTTGGAGATGGTGAGTAATTCTTTATTCCCCTCATTATCAAGTTTTTTTCCTGATTTTATATTTGCTCCTTCACAGCATCGCACCTCTGTCGATTCTTCAGGCTGGTTGAACACCTAAGGTTTCCAATACTTGTACTGTTATTATTAAACCAGCATATGCTGCATAATCTTGGTGGTAAGAAGATTCATATTCCAATGGTGGCCATGTTGGCAACCAATAAATCTTTCACACTGCCAGATTTGAGTTTACAAAATATAATTGCACAGTACCAAAAAGGTTTTACCAAGAAACTGTCCATAAAACTGAGGAAAGGCCAGAGAGTGGTGACGTAAATGATCACTCCATTGACAGGAGGATGTGATAAGTTTACATGTCCAGAAAATTATAATGGAAAAAGTTGACAGGAAATGTAAGCAGACATAAGATTTTTAATATATTGTACCTAATAATATTTAATCAAATATTAAATTAAAATAAGAACAGAATGTATGATTTTAAAATAGGAACTGAATGATCCCTCCAACCAGGCTTCCGATCCTGCCACAGTACCAAAACGGCTCTTATCAAAGTTTCAAATTATATCCTATGTGACTGTTACAAAAGTAAACTATCCCTCCTCATCCTTCTCGACCTGTCTGCAACCTTTGACACGGTTGATCATAACATCCTCCTCCAAAGCCACTCCACCATTGTCCAGCTGGGTGGGACTGCACTCGCTGGTTCCATTCTTATCTATCTAATCGTAGCCAGAGAATCACCTGCAACAGCTTCTCTTCCTGCTCCCGCACTGTTACCTCTGGTGTCCCTCAAGGATCTATCCTTGGCCCCTCCTATTTCTCATCTACATGTTGCCTCTCGCCAACATCATCCGAAAACACAGCATCAGTTCCCACATGTACGCTGACAACACCTAGTTCTACCTCACCACTACCTCTCTCAACCCCTCCATTGTATCTAAATTGTCAGACTGCTTATTCGACATCTAGTACTGGATGAGCAGAAATTTCCTCCACCTAAATATTGGGAAGACCGAAGCCATTGTCTTCGGACCTGCAACAAACTCCATTCCTGAGCCACCGACTCCGTGGCAATTGTCTGAAGCTGAACCAGGCTGTTCGCAACCTTGGTGTCATATTTGACTCCGAGATGAGATTCCGACCACATATCCGTGCCATCACTAAGACCGCCTATTTCCACCTCCGGAACATCACCCAACTCTGTCCCTGACGCAGCTCATCTGCTGCTGAAACACTCATCGATGATTTTGTTACATCTAGACTTGACTAGTCCAACACACTCCGAGCCTGCCTCCCACGTTCTACCCTCCGGAAACTTGAGGTCATCCAAAACTCTGCTGCCCATATCCTAACTCGCACCAAGTCCTGTTCACCCATCAACCCTGTGCTCGCTGACCTACATTGGCTCTCGGTTAAGCAACGCCTCGATTTAAAAATTCTCATCCTTGTTTTCAAATCCCTCCATGGCCTCACCCCTCCCTATCTCTGTAATCTCCTTCAGCCCCACAACCCCCCCGAGATATCTGCGCTCTTCTGATTCTGGCCTCTTGAGCATCCACCATTGGCGGCCGTGCCTTCAGCTGCCAAGACTCTAAGCTCTAGAATTCTCTCCCTGAACCTCTCCGCTTCTCTATCTCTCTTTTCTCCTTTAAGAC
Source organism: Squalus acanthias (assembly GCA_030390025.1). Classification (NCBI taxonomy): domain Eukaryota; kingdom Metazoa; phylum Chordata; class Chondrichthyes; order Squaliformes; family Squalidae; genus Squalus; species Squalus acanthias. Next base: position 36,036,087 of record CM059429.1, read on the forward strand.
GCTCCTTAAAACCTACCTCTTTGACCAAGCTTCTGGTCATTTGCCCTAATAACTCCTTATGTGGCTCGATGTCAAATTTTGTTTTATAACGCTCCTGTGACGCGCCTTGGGACGTTTTACTATGTTAAAGGCGCTATATGAATACAAGTTGTTGTTGTTGTTGTTGTATGCATGCCCTGGTTAAAACATCCTTTAACGTCACTTCTACAGAGGACTACATTTGATCTTGACTCCACATGTGGAACACCATTGGAGATTGACTAGTAATATGTTAAAAATGTTATGTATGTGTGCACTTTATGTCAACTTACTATTATAAGTTGCTATATCCACATTTATATTGGAATCTGTCTGTGTAAACTTATCGCATTGTAATTACACTCTCTGACCAGTAGAGGCACTGTCACTGGTGGGAGGGTGTAATTACGGTGAAACAAGTTTGCATAAGCAGATTCCGCCATAAATATGGAGGTAGAAATTTATAATAGAAATGTAAACATAAGGACAAAATGTATGAGCCCAGCACATGAGTGCAAAAGACAAGGCTGAAGCGTTTGCAACCATCTTCAGCCAGAAGTGCCGAGTGGATGATCCTTATCAGCCTACTCCCGAGGTCCCCACCATCACAGAAACCAGTCTTCAGCCAATTTGATTCACTCCACGTGATATCAAGAAATGGCTGAGCGCACTGGATACAGCAAAGGTTATGGGCCCCGACAACATCCTAGCTATCGTGCTGAAGACTTGTGCTCCAGAACTAACCGCTCCTCTAGCCAAGCTGTTCCAGTACAGCTACAACACTGGCATCTATCTGACAATGTGGAAAACTGCCCAGGTATGTCCTGTCCACAAAAAGCAGGACAAATCCAATCCAGCCAATTTCCGCCCCATCAGTCTACTCTCAATCATCAGCAAAGTGATGGAAGGTGTCATCGACAGTGCTGTCATGCGGCACTTACTCACCAATAACCTGATCACTGACACCCAGTTTGGGTTCCGCCAAGACCACTCGGCTCCCGATCTCATTACAGCCTTGGTCCAAACATGGACAAAGGAGCTGAATTCCAGAGGTGAGGTGAGAGTGACAGTCCTTGACATCAAGGCAGTATTTGACCGAGTGTGGCATCAAGGAGCCCTAGTAAAACTGAAGTCAATGGGAATCAGGGGGAAAACGCTCCACTGGCTGGAGTCATACCTAGCACAAAGGAAGATGGTTGTGGTGGTTGAAGGTCAATCATCACAGCCCCAGGACATCACTGCAGGAGTTCCTCAGGGCAGTGTCCTAGGCCCAACCATCTTCAGCTGCTTCATCAATGACATTCCCTCCAACATAAGATTAGAAATTGGGATGTTCACTGATGACTGTACAATGTTCAGCGCCATCCACAACTCCTCAGATAATGAAGCAGTCCATGCCCGCATGCAACAAGACGTTCAGGCTTGGGCTGATAAGTGGCAGGTAACATTCACGCCACAGAAGTGCCAGGCAATGACTATCTCCAACAAGCAAGAGTCTAACCACCTCCCCTTGACATTCAACGGCATTACCATCACCCAATCTCCCACCATCAACATCCTGGGGGTCACCATTGACCAGAAACTTAACTGGACCAGCCACATAAATACTGTGGCAACAAGAGCAGGTCAGAGGCTAGGGATTCTGTGGCGAGTGTCTCACCTCCTGACTCCCCAAAGCCTTTCCACCATCTACAAGGCACAAGTCAGGAGTGTGATGGAATACTCTCCACTTGCCTGGATGAGTGCAGCTCCAACAACACTCAAGAAGCTCGACACCATCCAGGACAAAGCAGCCCACTTGATTGGCACCCCATCCACCACCTTAAACATTCACTCCCTCCGCCACCGGCGTACCGTGGCTGCAGTGTGTACCATCTACAAGATGCACTGCAGCAACTCACCAAGGCTTCTTCGGCAGCACCTCCCAAACCCACGATCTCTTCCACCTAGAAGGACAAGGGCAGCAGGCACATGGGAACACCACCACCTCCAAGTTCCCCTCCAAGTCACACACCATCCTGACTTAGAAGTATATCGCCGATCCTTCATCGTTGCTGGGTCAAAATCCTGGAACTCCCTCCCTAACAGCACTGTGGGAGTACCATCACCACACGGACTGCAGCAGTTCAAGAAGGTGGCTCACCACCACCTTCTCAAGGGTAACTAGGGAGGGGCAATAAATGCTGGCCTTGCCAGCGACGCCCAGATCCCATAAGCGAATAAAAAAAAAACATAGTGCTGGAAGAGGCTCCTCTGCTGAAAAGAAGCTGCGGCAGCAAACCCCTGATAATGTCACTAACATAAGTTAATGCCTAACTATTAAGCTTTACCTGGTATTGCATGAAAGAAAGCATACCAGTTTGATCAATAACCAATTATCTGTACCTTCCAAGATGCCACCAACTATTTCTGTGGACCCTGGCACACCCATCTGACCATAACTGTGAGGCACTGTCTTCTCAGGATTTGAATTAGCAGAGAGGCAGATGCAGAGCAATATCATCTGCTGCAAGGACACCATAAAGCCGGCACAGGCACGATGAGCCGAATGGCCTCCTCCTGTGCAGTATCATTCTATGATTCTAAGCATGGGGTTGGCACATGCAGGGACAGTAATGCCCAGCTGTGGCTTGAAACTTGACATGTTTGCAATGCTGATCTACAAGGATGGTATTGTTGAGGCTGCCGCGAAACACGAATTAAGGCTGAATCCATGTGTGTTAAACAAGAGACTTTTTAATCACTGCATGGCACAAAATGGCTGAACAGAAAAGCCCCCAGAATTCTCTGGGCAAACCCTGAGGCCCCGCCCACTCCTGCCTTAAAGGTAAGGTGCCTTAAAGGGAACGTGCTGGATATTTGTCCACGGACGGAAGAGTGGATTATGCCCGTTTAGGTGGCGATCCGCCACAGTATCATAGAGTGGCACCAAAGGAACCCTTCTTGCAAGCACCTCATGCAGCATCAGCTTGGCTTCAGCAACCATTAAGCAGGAGGTTGGGTGGTGGAATGCTCCACCTTTACCTGCACCTTAAATTCCATTTCCCTTCATTTTTGCCTGTTCTTCATCCATAGCAATTGCTGATAATGGACTGAGGAGCTCCAAAAGCTTTTTTTTAAAAACTGCTGCAGCATTTCATTACATTACAACAGTGACTAAACTTCAAAAAGTATTAAATTGGCTGTGGAGCACTTTGGGACATCCTGAGGTTGTGAATGGATCCATTTAATGCAAGTTATTTCTTTCTTTATCTGAGAGAATTGTGTGATATTAGCATTGTACAATTCTGGCCAAATTTGCACCAGTTTCGAACTATTTAGAACTGACTGGCACCAGTACACAAAAATGAATCCCAGTAAATAGAAACCATTTGGGTTGTAAACTAAAAGTTCATTAAAGAAAAAGGTCATCTCTTGTGATAGCCTCAGTTGCAGCACCTTTGTACTATGGCATGTGGCAAATAATCTTATTCAAAGGGTGAGGACTTGTTCTGTGAACTGCATCTCCTAAAAGTGATGAATCATTGCTGTGCTTATGTGTAAAAGTACCGTGGTCAAAGTTCTTATTTAATGCTGTTTATCAGCTTCTCTTTATATTAATAAAGCATTTTAACAATTTCATGCAATAGATTCATTAACAATGAATCACATCCATAATTTCTTTTAGGAATGGGAGTGCCCACAGTGACTGCTGCTCGAATACACAAAGGTCAAATGCACGGGAAACCTGGAGAAGAAACTATCCTAGCAATGGAGAATTTCCCACATATTGGTCTCTCCAAGGTCAGGCATAGAAGATAGAATATTCTAATATTCTCTGAAATTATAGCTTTTATGATGTTTTTAATGACGATTAGAAAAATGGTATTGAACAAATCTATGCATCCAAGCCTTCCATGATTAAGCATTTTCATAATGTACTCCCAGCCAAGAACTTTCAGCAGCTGGCTCTTGATATTTAGGAAATAATTATTGGTGTTGTTGCATTTGTCAGCAATGAACAAGAAGGTGTATATTTATTGTGCATTTCAGCGCAGTGCATGCTGTTTAGACACAAGGTTTGAACGGTCCCTGCTGTGCTGAAGTGTAGAGGAACACACATCTTTGATTTTAGTATTGCTCTTACATTGTGGGTAGTTTTGTATATTTTTCCTATTTTCAGTTGCTGCCTGTGATTCTTTTGACTTCATAGCAGCAGCTGTGACCCCTGTTGGGAGTACTCTATGGTAGTAATTTTACATTGCAGCATGTGACCTAACCAAGTTCAGATCTGAAAAAGCAGAAATTCTTTGAATTTAAATTCTTATTTATCCTAAATATTGGACAGTTTGGTGAAATACAAATATAAGAAAAGTCAAAGGGAAAAAAAGATTATTCAGCCCCTGCAGTACTCTTACTCCTGCACCTCTTAAAGGGGAGGTGCAGTTTGACGACACTCGGTGCTGGAAGTAATTGCAGAAGGGAGTTTCAGCTGGAAAACATACAGGAATGACACAACAGGCCAGAGAGAGGGCTCCAAGTTTCTCAGACACAGCACTGGAGGCCTTAGTACAGGAGGTGGAGAGGAGGAGAAAGGTCCTGTTTCCATAGGGGGCTCGGAGGCCCTCCAGACAGACACTGCGAAGGCAGTGAGAGCAGATAGCCACGGAGGTCAATGCCAACAGTGTTGCCCCGAGGACCTGGATACAGTGCCAGAAGAGCTTCAATGATCTCACATGAGTGGTCAAGGTCAGTGAATTCATCTTCAAATGCCATATCCCACAAAGTGCAGCACTAGCCTCACACATTGCTCAATTCACCACACCCCCATTACTCACCTACCAACAATCTCTGTCAATCACGACTCATACCTCACACTCATATCTCCATTTCACCCTTACACCTACATCTCACAGCTTGCACACACAGCCAACTAATCAACCATGACAGCCACATCACCCAAACACATTGAACCACAATCACTGACACACTTCCCTCTCTCTTGCAGGACAAGATGGCACAAAACCGTAGGCAGCGATAGCTAACCGGAGGGGGATATGCGCACCTCCATATGCTGATCCTGCTCGAGGAGATGGTGCTCGGCATAATTGGAGTGGCTGTGACCATTGACCATTGAACATGATGGTATCCTCATACCTAATCCTCCTTCTCACATCCCACTTCTCCCTCATCCCACAATCTCTTCTGACTTACAAGCTGCAGATGGTGTAAGCATGCACCTCTTGCTTCCCCCCCCCCCCCACAACCCCCCCGCGCCCCCACCCCCCCCCCCCCCCCCCGCCCAGCCCCCGGTCCCCCTCACCACAACCCTACCCTTGTGCCTTTCTCATTTCAGAGACCCAAGAAATCAAACCTGGCCAGACAGTGGTGCAAGAGGAAGAGGAAGAGGATAGTGATGATGAAGAAGAAACACCGTCACTCGATCTGACACTCGCAGCCACCAGCTCAGATACTGGCACTGCGCGGACTTTAGAGGGTAGCTTAGAGGCAGGTTCTGCACGTGGTGAGCCACCGGGCACGACTGGGCTGCAGCCAGGGCAGGGGGAAAGGGTAGCGCAGGCGCCAGCTCCCAGGAGGGCGAGGTCGCAAACGAGTTCTGCTGCACAGGACTCAAATGAGGAATTCGATGGGGCGGCCTACAGAACAAAGCTGATGAGTATGCACAACAAAATGCTTGGTGCATTGGCAGGCCTGTCAGTAAGCCTGAATGCAATGTTAAGGAGCATGGAGGACTTCAGCTCCAACCTTACACAGGGCTTTGCTGAGAACTTGGAGCCCGTCCTTTCCAACGTGGAAGGGATGGGCAGATCCATTAGCGCACTTGATGACCCAACCATCATTTAGCATCTGATGGCCAATGTCGCAGCTTCCATTGCAGCACAAGCAGGAGCCACCCAAAATCTGGGTGCTGCAGTGGAAGCTCAGATTGAGCAGAGACTGCTGCCATCATAGCTGGGTTTAGCAGTGTTGAAAGGGGCTTGCAGGGTGTCACAGCAGTCCAGCAATCTGTCCTCCAGCAGATTACTAGGATTGCTGAGGTGCGGACCCAGGGGAATGGCAGTGACTCGGTGGAGGACAAACCTCCTGTCCTCTCTCAGGGTGACAGCATTTACAGCCACTGCCGTCCTCGCCCTGGACTGAGGCCTGCAGGTCTGCCTGCAGCAGGTGGCAGATTTCAGTGAGCACCCCCTTAGTAAAATAGAGCTGTTGCATGCACTGTTCCTCACTGAGGCTGAGGTAGGAGAATTGCTCCCTGAAGACGCTGGGTGGATATTGCCTCCTGCTGAGAGTCCTTCATTCCATATTCTAACAAACCTTTGCATCAAAAAATTCCTTCTAGCCTTTCTGTTTATAATTTAATTATGAGTGGATCTCCAGTGACATTGTTTGGAGGAAGGCAATGTCGAACTTGCACAGGACTCAGACAAGCATTGAGAGTCCTAGGAAATCCCAGGATGGGCAGCCCAGGGAAAGTGTAGAAGAAGAAAGTGGGGCGAGAGCAAAACTGAAGCCCTAGGGGGCGATTTTGCCAGCCCTGGGGAGGTGGGTTTGGAGGCGGGACTGCCGGGAAAATGGCAGAATCTGGGGGCGGGTACCCATCCTGCCCCCAACCCACCTCTGTGCCATCTTCCCAGGAGGCGGGTACCCGACCCGCGCTGGGTCCCGTCTCCTAGAGGCAGGAAGGGGATTACAGCCACTTAACTGCCTGTTAACAGGTAGTTAACAGGCAGTTAAGAGGATTATCACCATTTTACCAACACAAGTGCGGGCTTCCCGAAGGCTGCGAACCTCGCCAGGGTCACCGAGGCGAGCAGTGGGTCTGTGGGGGTCGGAGGGGTCCAAAAGTGCGCTGTGGAGGTAAGTGATGGGTGCAATTGTCGAGAGATAATTTTGTGAGGTGAGCGGAAAGTGACAGAAAAAGTTTCCTTACCTTTGTTTCTTCCTGCAGGCTTCAATCGTTGGGGTTCCGAAGGCTCCGGCATCTCACCAGCAGAGATGACAGAATGGCTGCTGCATTCTCCAATGCAACGGCAACCTGTTCTGCTCACCAAAGAGGTTTGGTGAGCCTTGAGTACAAGAACTCGCCAAACAACAGAGAATGCCAGTGTTTGACAGCTTCTCAAAGCTGTCAAACGATGACAATTCATCTGTCAAAAATTTTCTCTGTAACCGACTTCCCCTTAATTGGCCTGCTAAGCCCGCTGGGCGGGCTTAACAAGGTCAGTCAAGGGAAAATAGCGTGGGTTGGCCACAAGTCGATGGAGGCGGGACTAAAACCCGACAAGCAGCAGTCCCGCCTCCAATGCACCTCCATTGGCAAAATCACCCCCCTAGTCCCCATTCAGAGGGTAGGCCTCCTGGGGCAAAACTTATTGGACAGATTTCCGTCAGGAAACTATGAGTAAGTTTGAATCTAATAATTTTGTGGTCACCGTAGCCCAGATGTTCCCCCACAAGGAGGTCTATTACTATATAATGGTCATTACTAAAGACTAAATCAAACACCTGGTTATCCCTAGTCGCATTAACATGTAGTGTTAGAAAACAGTCATTTATAATACAGGAAACTCTCTTTTAACCGACACCTAAATATCCGGAAATCTCTCTTAACCGGCAAAATTCAGGAGTAGGTTCAGGTAAGTTTTACTATATATTAGTGGCCGTGTAACCGGGGTTCCTGCACCTGTGGCCGTGCACCAGGGACTCCTGGATCTGTGGCCATGTAACCGGGGTTTTCCTTCATCTCTCTACACTGGATCGTAGCATTATATGGGCCAAGTCTTTGCTGAATGCTCGCTGTAAGATCGCTGTAAGATCTGTCACAAGAAGGGAGATGCAGAAAACATGCTGTTGTGTGATGGCTGTGATTGAGGGCACCACACATACTGTTTGAGACCAAAGGTTAAGGTTTGTACATAGTACTTTTTGAATCAAAAAACGTGTAGTTTAAAATTTTATTCTGGCTACTCAAAAGAAAATTCTTTAATGTGACCGGGGTTCCTGCACCTGTGGCCGTGTACGGGGCTCTCGTACCTTGGTAAGTATACCTCTCTGTAATCCGGACTTTTTGATCAACCGGCACCACGCCGGTCCCGTCGGTGCCGGTTAATAAAGAGTTTCCTGTGTCTACAAATCTTTCGGTCGACCTACCCTCAATGCTAAATGGCTCACCATTGGACAGCTGTGGGCAGCTGTAAGCATAATGAATGGCGAGTGCTGTTCGTTCGCTGCAAAATCCAGGTCAATACAAATACAAAACAATAGCTTAGATGATTTAGATGAAGTTGTAAACTAAGGGGATAAAGTTATTTGACCCTGATATTTGGAGCAGACCGTCCAATCCAGCTGTTAATTTACTCTTCTGAGTCCTTTCTTGTTCCACATTGGCAAATTTCAAAAAAGAAAAGACTTACATTTATATAGCGCCTTTCACGACCTCAAGACATCCCAAAGCACTTTACAGCCAATGAAATACATTTGAAGTGTAGTCACTGTTGTAATGTAGGAAACGTGGCAGCCAATTTGCGCACAGCAAGCTCCAACAAAAAGCAATGCGATAATTTGATAATCTGTTTTATTGTGATGTTGATTGAGGGATAAATATTGGCCAGGACACTGGGGATAACTCCCCTCCTCTTCCTCAAAATAGGGCCCTGGGATCTTTTACGTCCACGAAAGGGCAGACTGGGCCTCGGTTTAAAGTCTCATCCGAAAGATGGCATCTCCGACAGTGCAGCACTCCCTCAGTACTGTACTGGAGTGTCAGCCTGGATTTTTGTGCTCAAGTCTCTGGAACAGAACTTTGAACCCACAACCTTCTGACCCAGAGGCAAGACTGCTACCACTGAGCCACGGCTGCCAATTACTGCTTTGGATCTTCTGCTAGCTACTGTAGCTGATTGCGACTCAAACACTCATGGTGGGACTTAATCACATAACAGAAATATAATTTGAATTATTTCTGCAGTATCCTAAAGCCAAAATTAAGTTTACATTTACTTGTACAGCATTATTTAATCCTTTAATCCACTAAGGGGCTACACGAGTAATGGGAGTAACATGGTCACCCTCCACTTATTTTGGGGCTCTATTACATCAAAAATGATGCACAATGACTTGGACACGAAGAACTGAAATTAAGAAATTATTATAAAATTCTTACATTTTTCACGTCATTCTGGTTCCTGTAGTGCTTTGAAAATGAAGTGGGGAACCCTGCGATGCCTGCATTTGTCCCAGTACACAAGATGGCCACTGGTTATAAAATCAATAACTACTCCCAGTAAGCTGAAATTCAATTTGTGCCCTGAGCAGATGCCAGATTTTCAGGCAAGCACTCTCAAATTCGTTCCTCTGAGCTTTCCTCACATATTCTTCTAATTGCTGTGAGGAGAAGGTTGTTTTTTTCCACACTTAAGATCAAATCCTCTTACAGAAATCCGCAAATAGTATCAGTGACAAATCTTCTTTCCAAGGTACACAGGTCTAGATGTAATCAGACTACTTGGGAACAAGTGGAAATCCATAGAAATCTTGCACGCTATAATTTGTTGCACTGAAATACCAATTCACTAAAGCTCTGAAAACAATGTCTTTTTTTGTTTTAGACATACAATGTTGATCATCAAGTCCCTGATAGTGCTGGGACAGCTACTGCTTATCTTTGTGGAGTAAAAGCAAACTATGGAACCATTGGACTGAGTGCAGCTGCCAGACGAGGAATCTGCAAAACAACTTCTGGTAATGAGGTCATGTCAGTACTTAAGAGGGCAAAAGATGCAGGTATGGTACATTTTATATATTCAAATATACCTTCAATAGTCATTTTATCATCAGCAAATAAAACTTATGGGGAAAAAAATCCTAAAATAGTTGAAACAATAAAGGTGACCATTATGATTTTTCAAACTGCTCTACTTTCAATGCAGTGGGGGATGTATTGCATGGTGGCCCATATATAACATTATAAATGCATTCAAAAACTATTGCTACATATAATAACCAGTATATTTCTTCCCTCAAAATGCTCTCTATTGACTAATCATAACAGCCTAACCATATTCATTTTGTAACCATGAGGTTCTTTGAAGTCCCTGTGCTACCTAATGCCGACTGCATTTACAATGAATTGCACTTCGGCAGCATTTACATGGAAACTTAGCACTAACAGGTTGTCCACCTTCAAGAAAGAAAACATATACATGTCATCCCTTGCATTTCCTACATTACAACAGTGACTCCACTTCAAAAGTACTTCATTGGCTGTAAAGTGCTTTGAGACGTCCGGTGGTCGTGAAAGGCGCTATAGAAATGCAAGTCCATCTATCTATCTTTAACATTGGCCCAGAAATTCCGATCGCAGGCCTCCCGCGGGCGGAGGGCTGCGATCTGGAAAAATCTGCGCCAAGACCGGAGGGCTCCCGGGAGGCGCAGAGTTCCGTTCCTGGGCCTCTCCAAACTGCGGGTGCGCAGGGCCCATGTATCCCGGAGGCGCAGGCGGTTCGCAGCATCCCTGGGATCACGTGGGCCATGGGGAGCCAATCAGAGAAGGGAATCTCCCTTCATACATTTGACAGAAAGACCTGTCAAATATATGAATAGAGATCACCCCCAAAACATAGTCAAACTTTAAATACATTTTTTTTTAATCACATTTTTAAAATGACTTTAAATTACAATAAATTAAATATTTTAAACAAAAATTTTATTTTTTGAAAAAATAATTAAAGTTTTTAACGCGGCTAAAAATAAACTTTAAAGTATTTTTAAATGATAAATCAGTGAAATTTTTTTAAAAACTTTTTTTCAACTCTTATCCTGGTAAAAGCAGGCCTTACGCCTGCTTTTACCAGGCGCAAGAATTGTAAGTGTTTTCTGTCTCCAAAAAACGGAACTCTCCACCCGCAGAGGCCCTGCTCCAGGGCAGCCGGAGGATCTGTCAAGAGCTTTCTTGACAGATCGGAAATGCCGGTTTCCAGCGGAATAGAGATATATATCGGAATAGATCGGAATATCTGCATCATTCTGTTCAAAGTGTAACGCAGTATCGGCGAAATGTGCAACTGGGTCACCTAGCTTACCAGATCAAGTAGACCTTGTGAACGTAAAATCTTTTAAGGGAGAGGGATGAATAAGATTTCAAACAATTTGATTTTTTTCTCAAATTATTTGTTCAATTTAAACCGTAAAATTTAAACTCTTTTTGGATATTTACTTATTATTACAAAAGTAAAATACTGCGGATGCTAGAAATCTGAAATAAAAACAGAAAATGCTGGAAATACTCAGCAGGTCAGGCAGCATCTGTGGAAAGAGAAACAGAGTTAACGTTTCAGTTCGATGACCTTTCGTCAGATTATTATTGCTATTGTTGTTATTACTTATTATTGTCAGTTGTGAAGCTGGAACAGATATTGAAACATTTTTAAAACATAGGGCTGATTTTAACTGCCGGGCCTCATTTGAATGCCGCCAGTCAGTTGCTAGTCAGTTTCGGGCAGAAAACGGCAGCTGGCTGATGGGGAGGGAGGGGTGGGGGGAGACGAAGATCGGGCAGCCTGGAGGCCCCCTCCTGGCACCAGGAGTAGGCTGCCGGCAGCAAGGTAAGTCCGGGGCGGGGGCGGTGTCGCAAGGGTGTCATGGCTGGAGAAGAGCGAGTCTGGGGCAGCCAAAGCCTGGACTTTTCCTGTGTTAACCTAGAGTAGCACTCCTGCTCCTCCCGGCCCCACGAAGAAAAGGGCCTTGATGATTTCCGAACAGCTTTACCTGGTGGGATGCTTAAAGTGCCATAAGGTTTCCATGTACATCATGGGACTCTGACTTGCATTTATTAAATTAACATTGAATTGAAGGCAAATTGACCTGGTTAGGAAATTGGCTGAGTGACAGGAAACAGAGAGTAAGGATAATGGGTAGGTACTCTAAATGGCAGGATGCGACTAGTGGTATCCCGCAGGGATCTGAGTTGGAGCCTCAACTATTCACAGTATTTATTCACGACTTAGATGATGGCATAGAAAGCCATATATCCAAATTTGCCGATGACACAAAGATAGGCGGCATTGTAGGTAGTGTAGATGAAAGCATAAAATTACAAAGGGATATCGATAGATTAAGTGAATGGGCAAAACTATGGCAAATGGATTTCAATGTAGACAAATGTGAGGTCATCCACTTTGGACCTAAAAAGGATAGAACAGGGTACTTTCTAAATGGTGAAAAGCTAAAACCAGTGGGGGTCCAAAGAGACTTGAGGGTTCAGGTACATAGATCATTAAAATGTCATGAACAGGTACACAAAATAATCAAAAAGCCTAATGGGATGCTGCCCTTTATATCTAGAGGACTAGAATACAAGGGGGTAGAAGTTATGTTGCAGCTATACAGAACCCTGGTTAGACCACACCTGGAGTACTGTGAGCAGTTCTAGGCACCACACCTTAGGAAGGATATATTGGCCTTGGAGGGAGTGCAGCATAGGTTTACCAGAATGATACCCGGACCCAAGAGTTAAATTAGGAGGAGAGATTACACAAATTAGGGTTGTATTCTCTAGAATTTAGAAGGTTAAGGGGTGATCTGATCGAAGTTTTCAAGATATTAAGGGGAACAGATAGGGTAGATAGAAACTTTTTCAGCTGGTTGCGGACTAGGGAGCATAGTCTAAAAATCTTTCAGGAGTGAAATTAGCAAACATTTCTACACACAAAGGGTGGTAGAAGTTTGGAACTCTCTTCCACAAATGGCAATTGATGCTAGATCAATTGTTAATTTTAAACTGAGATTGATAGCTTTTTGTTAACCAAAGGTATTACGAGATATGGAGTTAGGTCACAGATCAGCCATGATTTCATTGAATGGCGGAACAGGCTCGAGGGGCTCAATGGCCTACTCCTGTTCCTATGTTCTTAGGCTCCCATAGGAGTCCAACGAAAACCTCATCCACCGCCAAAACCAGCGGTGTTAAAATGGAGAAATGACGAAAACGAAGCTGCTCCATTTTAACTTCTCCCCCTTTCCTTTCCTGCTGATCGGGGAGAGTTATAATTCACGCTATTGTACTTCAGGACATTAGAGAGCAATGCCTCGTCTGCCACTCAACCTTCCCGGTCCTTTGCTCAACTGAGCCTTCTCAACTCAGCCCTCTCTGTTCTCTCACTTTGCTGTTTCTCCTCCTCCAACCACATCTAACTAATTTCCTCCCTGATGCTCATTCCTTGTTCCCTCAATCCCCTTCTGACCCAGCTTCTTGGACCTATGTTCACCAACATTGTTAACCTTTCCCTATCATCTGGCACATCCCCTTTTAAAACTGCCATCATTCCCTATCCTTCTAAAAAAAAAAGCCCACCCTGGCCCCTCCCTTTCTCTTCAAGATCTTTGAATGCGTCATTGTCATCTTGTTTTCAAGTTCCTCCACCCACCTTATTTGAGTGATCTTCTTCAGCTGTATTTCCCAGTCTGAACCCTCTGCTTGTCTGACTCTGGATTTCTGCTCCATCACTACTGGCCAATATTTCAGTCACTGTACTTTCCACTTTGGAATTCCTAAAACCCTTTCATTTTTCTCTTTTCCTTCAAAAGCCTCTCAAAAACTTGCCCCTTCAAATGTGCTTGTGCTTTAGGTTCTCTGCATCAATCCGTTAATATTTCCCATCTTCTGCATCCTTCTCTCCCATTTCCAATGACATCATTGCACCTCATTCTGCATATTTAAAGAGGACCCCGCTGGCTTTGGGTGTGCAGCTTAGCTGCCTGTCCAGAAGTGCAGGTAAAAATCGGCAACAGAGGGATCCGGGCGGGACATTGGTGGGTAAATTACCCGGTGGATTTGAACTGCTTTCTCGCCCAGTTTCTGCCGGGTGGGTAGAGTTATAATCCCCTCCCCAGTTCTTTTCTTTCATTTCCAGGTTGTTTCTCTTGCTTCTGAAATATCTGGTTAGCCCTGGCTTTTTCTCTCTTTTTTAATGGCTTCTCTTTTTTGCTTCTTCTTTACGGTTTTCCCTCTTGACTCAGCTCACTAACTCTCTCCTTGTTTCCCTATCTACTGGTCTGATGCTGTATATCTAGAGGTATTGGTAGGAATCCATCCATAAGACACTCAAAATGTTGGCAGTTCTTACTCAAGTTGCTTAATGTAGTTGCAGCTTCTCTAAGAATTGCTAACATTTGGGATATCAAATCCTTTCAGGTGTGTCTTGGTCTTAGGATCAAACTGCAGCATAACCAAAATTTGGCATTTCTTGTTTTCTCTGAGTTGTAGTTGAGCAACCTGCCTGCCATATTTGGTGCTTGCTCAATCATTTAGTCAGTTGTTCACATCCACTTTCTCATTCTCTTTTCCCTTCCCCTCTTGTCTGAACTAACTCAGAGTCTGCAAAAAGGAGCAACGCACAACACTTTAACATCTGTGAAGAGATATTTAATTTTTATTGAAGCGACAAAATGTTTGGACAGGCTCTCAAATACGGTAGAGCAACTGAACACCAAAGAAAACAGGACGTTTATATCTTTAGCTTTGCACAGAATTTTGCCCAGTCAATTTTTGAACAAAACTAATGAATATGTTTGTCCAGAACACTTATTTATTGATAAATACAAACAGGTGTATTTATATTCTTGATAAACTACATGACTCAGACAAACTGATTACGTACGTTGTCACAAAGCAGCTTGTTGCATCTCATTACAAATGTTGGAAATTCATTTTTATAAAGCTTTTTGTGAAGTTTATGCCCATCGAGGTGAGGGATGTCATGAAAGTCTAATGATTCTTCGCACCTAAATGGCTAATAATGCATAGAATTAGATAGAATATACAATATATAGAATATAGAATAACAGAAACAGGCCATGCAGCCCAACTAGTCTGTGCTGGTGTTTATACTCCACAGGAGTCTCCTTCCATTCCATCTACCTCATCTCAGCCTTTCAGCATATCTTTCTATTCCCTTTTCTCTCATGTACTCGTCTAGTTTCTTTTTGAAAGTATCTAAGCTATTTGCCTCAACCATTCCCTGTGGTAGCGAGTGCCACATTCTAAACACTCTCTGAGTAAAGAAATTTCTCCTTATTTCCCTATTGGATTTATCAGTAACTATATTGTATTTATGGCTCCTAGTTTTAATTTATGGCATTAATTACTGTGACTTTTTATCTACACTGTTTATCATCTATATTAGCTAATCTTTAAATTTGTTCTTTTGCTCAGGAAAGTCAGTTGGCATTGTGACAACCACTCGGGTTCAACATGCTTCTCCAGCTGCTACCTACGCCCATGTTACAGAGAGAAATTGGTATAGTGATGCCGATATGCCACCTAATGCAATTAAGGATGGTTGTAAAGATATTGCTTCACAGCTCATATCTAACACAGATATTGATGTAAGTTTTATTTCTTTATTTTTGAAAGGTTCAGAGGTTAATCAAACCTCAATGCTCTTTTATAATAGTCTGGCATTTTGAATAAAGGATTAATTTGTTCATCTGATAATCATACATTTAGAATAAATAACTAGTTAAATATTTTTTTTACAGCTACTTTCCAGACTTGCTTCTAATACAATTTTAATCATTTTCAGCCTTTTGCTAATGATTAACTTCACTTAAGTATATGCCTGAACATTGACCAGCCAATTTAAGAGACATTTTCCAATATTGATTCATGTTCTATTCCTCCATTGTCCAACTCCACAATACTGTCCTCGCATGACTCCTTTCCTACCTATCTGAATGCAGCAGTACATCTCCAACAATGGCTTCTTTTCCCTCCCCACACCATCATATCTGGGATTCCCCCAAAGATCGATGCTGGACATCCTCATCTTCCTACTTCTGTACTGCCTCTCAGTGACATTCTCTGTAGGCACGGGGTCAACCTTCACATGTGAGCTGATGATGCCCAGCTCTAACACTTCTATTGACTGCTTCTGTGCTGTCAAACGTCTTGTCCAGTACAAAGTCTTAGATGAGCCATAACTTTGTCCACCTAAATAACAGGAAAACCAAATCCATTGTCTTCAGCCCCATCACCATTCTATCGCCCTCCCCAGCTATTCTCTCAGGCTGGACCAGACTATTGCCAATCTTGGCATCCTGTTCAACCATAAGCTGAACTTTAAACCTCACATTGTATCTATCACCCAGACCACATAGTTCCATCTCAGCAACATTTTCCACCTCTGTCTCCACCTCAGCCCCTCTCCCTCTAACATACATTTATCACATCCAGTTGCAACTACTGTATCACTCTCCTTGCTGGACTTCCATTCTCCACTCTCCATTGGTTCCAACTTATCCTGTTCCACATTGTCCCACTTGTTAAACACCCCTATCCTCGCTAATCTGCAGTAAGGCAAATACCTGACATAAAACATCAAGCAAACTCGGGTGCGAGTGTGTTACGCATGTAATTACGCTACGCTCAAATTTCCTCGATCTTTTACGCCCGTCTATTTATCCCTGCGCCCAAACGCATCTCGGCCTCACCCGTACGCTAAAGAGCCATACCCGCAAATTTCCTGCAATTACGCTGGTTCAAAACGGGTGTAAAATTAAGCTCAAAATTTTAGGCACAGCAGGAAACAAAGTAATTTTTCTAACATTCTATAGTGATTTTTTTAAATATTATCTTCACTGACACTTGCTTTTCTGTATTTTCTGTTTCTTTGAAAGCATTTTTATGGCTTCAGTATAAGTCGCATTAAAAATTGAAAAACTTCCATGATTGCAGGTTTAGAAACATGCTATGGTAGAGTTTCCGCTTGGTTGCACTGTTTTTTCGTCGCAATTTGATCGAAATTGGTGTAACCGGCTCAAAAGATTTTTTTGTGGTAAACCCATTTTCAGCTGTATTAATCAAACTGCACCAAGTTACCACTCTTAAATATATCAAGGAATATTTTTTAAAGCAATTTTTTTTAAAAACTAAGTTTTAAAACGCTGCCCGATTGTGCTGGTTAATTATGCAAATGAGTTTGAACAGAAACTCAAGGAATAAAAACACTTCTCAAAACGGGCGCAATTTGCACAGGCATTATGAGAGCAAATCTCAATAAATAATCTGAAAGAAGAACTTACATTTATATAGATCCTTATCACATCCTCAAGACATGTCAAAGTGCTTCATAATCAATGAATAACTTTTTAAGTGCAGTCACTGTTGATACATTGGCAATCATGGCAGCCAATTGCACAAAGAAAGGAAGACTTGCATTTATATAGCTCCTTTCACGACCACCGGACATCTCAAAGCACTTTACAGCCAATGAAGTATTTTTGAAGTGGAGTCACTGTTGTAATGTGGGAAACATGGCAGCCAATTAGCGCACAGCAAGCTCCCACAAACAGCAATGTGATAATGACCAGATAATCTGTTTTTGCTATGTTGGTTGAGGGATAAATATTGGCCAGGACACCGGGGAAGGTTCTACAAACAAAATGATTGTCCAGTTAATCTGTTTTTGATGGTGTTGGTTGAGGACAGAATTTTGGTCAGGACCTGGGAGAATTCCTGCTCCTCTTTGAATTGTGACCTTGGGATCTTTTATGCTCACCTGCACAGGCAGATGGGGCCTCGGTTTAACACCTGTATCTCTGACAATGCAGCACACCCTGAGTACTGCACTCAAATGTCAGCTAGACTGTGTGATCAGGTCGTAAAGTGCAACTCGAACCCATGACCTTCTTGCTCAGAGGTGAGAGTGGTACTAATTTAGCCAAGCTGAAGCTTTGTAGAAGTAGATATCTGGATCTATTTGTGTGAGAAAATGCAATTGTACGGGAAAAAATATATAATTTTGCAGGGCACAACACGCTGTAAATAAAGATGGTCAGTATTAGCCTATGATTATATTGTAGTTTCTGGTCTCAGACCTATTTCTGTGAAACGTAATGTGCAGCCAGCAGGACAACTGTCAATTGCAGATCGCACTGAGGTCAGTCGGAAAGGATCTCTGCACATGCACAATTCACTGAGCAATAGCAGTGGGTCTGCAGACTTTTCGTTGTTGACAATTTATCCTAATTTAAATTTCTTGTGAAAAAGCTAACTGTATATTTATTTTCCAGGTCATACTTGGAGGAGGAAGAATATACATGACTCCTAATGGAACTGTTGACCCCGAATATCCAAAAGATCCCCTACAAAATGGCATGCGAAAAGATAACCAAAATCTGATTGAAAAATGGCTCAGTGCCAGAAAAGTACTTATTGATATTTTTCACAGCTATATATTCCAATGAATGCTTTATCCAATAATGATATGCCAGTTTCTAAAGTATTGCATTCTAACATCTTCCAGGATGCAAAGTATGTGTGGAATAAAGAGCAATTTGATGCTGTTGATGTGACGAAAACCAAGTATTTGATGGGTAAGTCCACCAAAAGTTATTCTTTGCCACACCACTTTTAAAAGTAATTGTAGGAAGGCCGACATCAACTCACATCGTAGGGTCCATTCTGGATAGTAAATTGTACATTATCATTCTTTCTTGTCGTTAACTTAAAAGTAATTAAATTATATTTAGAGAACAGTAACAGATGAAGAGATGCTAACTTGTTTCTGAAGAAGTTATATTAAAACGCATTCAATTAAAAATTGCTCTTAACAGAAATTTGGGCCTCAATTTTAACTACAGACAGGTTTCGAGCGGGTGGGTGGTGGTGTTAGTGAGCAACTCGCTCACTGCAGCAGAAAATAGGCCCCGGGCCTCATTATAATCTGATCCACCTATTTGGCTGATACAACAGGAAACACTTTGGTACTGCAATTTCCGCTGTGTCAGGCCTATTTAAAGTGGGAATGCACCCCTTTTGGCTGATTTCGCTGTTGGAGTAGTGGAGGAAGAAACTGCTTAAAGGTGAGTCACAGGCAAGCCCCAGGTTCTCTGAAGCCTCCCTGGAGGTCCTCATAGAAGAGGTGAGGGCGGAGGGAACTTATCTTTCCAGGCAGTGGGAGAAGGATCCTGAAGCATAATGTGCACCAGGTATGGCAATAGATTGCGGAGATTGCCAGCTGCAGGAACATCACCCCAAGGGGCTGGATGTCGTACAAGAAACACTTCAGTGGCCTCGCAAGAGTAGCAAGGGTGAGTACAGCTAGCTGCTAATTTCTCTATATCTGTCATTAACAACAGATGAACAACAGTCCTTTCTCCCCTCCCCCAGCACTCTGAACAATTCCCTCACCTCTATCACCCAGCACAAGTGCACACTAAAGCACCTCTCATTATCATTCCAAACATATACTTACTTCTACAAAAGAAAAATACTGCAGATGCTGGAAATGTGAAATAAAAACAGAAAACACTGGAAATACTCAGCAGGTCAGGAATTCATCTGTGGAAAGAGAAAAAGAGTTAACGTTTCAGGTCAGTGAACTTCATCAGAATTGGAAAATGTCAGAGATGTAGTAGTTTTTAAGCAATTTCCGCCACCTCCAGCTCGATGTCACCACCAAACACATCTTCCCCATCTCTTTCAGCATTCCGAAGTGACCATTCCCTCCAGGACACTCTGGTCCACTCTTCAATTACCCCCAACACCCGCTCTCCTTCCCACAGCACCTTCCCATGCAAGTGCAGGAGATGTAACACCTGCCCTTTCACCTCCTCCCTTCCCACTGTCCAGGGCCCCAAAAACTCTTTCCAGGTGAAATGGCGATTTACTTGTACTTCTTTCACTGTAGTATACCATATTCACTGATCACGTGGCGGTCTCCTCTACATTGGGGAGACCAAAAGCAGATTGGGTGATCGGTTTGCTGAACACCTCCGTTCAGTCCGCAAGCATGACCCTGAGCTTCTGGTCGTTTGTCATTTCAATTCTCCGCCCCACTCCCATCTGACCTCTCTGTCCTCAGCCTCCTACACTGTTCCAATGAAGCTCAATGTAAGCTCAGGAACAGCACCTCATCTTTCGATTAGGCACTTTACAACCTTCCAGATTCAACACTGAGTTCAACAATTTCAGATCATAACCACCGCTCCCTTTTTTTCGGACAGCAGGTGCTTGTAATGATTCTACTATTGCCATTTACAGCTCCTCTAGACCCATCTTTTGTTTCTTTAATTGTCCCATTGCCACCCCCTTTTGCCTTGCACCATCAGCCCGTTTGTCATTTAATTACTCCTGCCTTCGACCCTAGCACAGATCTTCCCTTTTGTTCTTTCCTTTCCTCCCCCTTTCCCTACCTCTGGGCTTGCTTAAAAACTATTACATCTCTAACATTTTCCACTTAACTCTTTTTCTCTCTCCACAGATGCTGCCTGAGTATTTCCAACATTTTCTGTTTTATATACTCACTTCTTCCTTGCTACCTTCAGGGCAGCCACGAGCACCATTATCTTCTCACTTTGCTAGCCTTTGTAGAACCAGCAGCTTCTCTCGTGGCTCCTACCTCACTTCACACTTCAGACACGTGCTTTCCATTCAATACCTCCCCATCCTGATTGAATCTTGCTTCTTCTCCCTCTCAGCATCTGCACAACAAGTAGAAGCCCCACACATCTGCACTCTCCATTGAAGGAGACAATGCACTGTAGGAGGCGAGCATTGGAAATCAATGGCGCCTCCAGAACTGTCAGAATAGACATTTTGAGGTCAGGAACTTATCTGAACAGGGTCTCTAACTATTGTTTACCCCCTTTCATGAAACACAGAAAAACACACAATTAAGCAGCTTGACTATATCAAGCTGCATTGTGATGGCTGTTATCTGCGACTGTCCAGGCTTTCAATGCCATCCTAACTCTTGTCCCTTTTCTCTTTCTTCTCGGTCACAGCTTGCAGAAGAAGAATTAAGAGCATTAGAATCCCTCTGAGGAGGCACTGTGATACGCTGCATCACTCCCAAGCTCCAGCACAGAGATTGGCACCTGGGCTGGGTTAGAGAGTGAATTAGAGGAGTCTGCATGTATTGAAGCACCCAGCACTAGTGAGTAGCACAGGTACTGGTGGCAGGGACAGCCCAGAGGGCAGCTTGCCTGCGCAGACGCAGAGCTAACCTACAACGAGAGCCATGCCGCCACCAGAAATATCTTTGAGCAGACTATTGGCATGCTCAAGCAATGCTTCCACCACCTGCACCATTCAGGAGGAGCTCTGCAATACACCTCTGACTGTGTTTCCAGATTTGTGCTCATCCGCTGCATGCTGCATAACTTTGTGATACAGAGGAACCAGCCCTTACCACCACCTGGGCAGCAAGAAGTGGCGGAGGAGGAGCAGGAGGAAGAGTAGCACGAAGAGGAAGAAGAGCAGGAACAGCATTATCGATAGTGACCGTGGCTGCCAGAGCTCTCAGAGAGCAACTCATCCAAGAGCGCTTCACGTGAACCATCCCTCCCAACCCTAATACACCAACAGTCCTGCAATCCTTAACACCAGCATCCTTACTACCACCACTCAATTGCCTTCCTTAAGTCCATCCTTATGGGTCTTGCCCTCACCTGACTACAAATAATAACACTAAATCCGCCAACAACTCTATTCCATATGTGAATAATTGTTAACAGGAAAATTAACAATAATCTTTGTGAAACCCCTTAGTGCCTGTTTTATGTGCTCGATTACCTACCCTAGTACTCCTACGAAGTGTATCCCCAGTGGCTACAGCTTGGGAGGTGGAAGGCTGCTGAACTTCCATTGAGGACACATCAGATGGCCATGGTGGGCACTTCTGGATAAGTAAGGGAAAAAATCAGAAAGAAGCAATCTCCCCGCTCAGAAGTGCCTTAGAAATCCACTATTCCTAATGATCTAAAGCATTCTTGTTTGTTCAGTGTGGTATGGATTAAATGGGCTCAACTGTGTTAAAACCCTAGGGTGGGCTAAAAAAGATGTAACATTGCTCTTTCTTTTTAGCATTTTACAGATGAACCTTTCCCCACAAATATTCAGTATTACCAAATAATGAATAAATTACATCATATCTTGTTTTGTTTTTAGGCTTGTTTGAACCCAAGGATATGAAATTTGAGTTAAATCGAAATAAGATGTTGGATCCATCTCTTGTTGAAATGACTGAAAAAGCCATTAGCATTCTTCGTAAGAATCCCAAGGGATTTTTCCTGTTTGTTGAAGATAAGTAGTTTAAACCTTTGTCATATTTGATAGAAAATATTGTAGCTTATAGTTTTCCAGAATAATTGTACAGTCCTAAATCAATACCCCAAAATATTTTTCATCTTCCTGTCATTGGAGTTGAACTAATTTTGTTCACTGTCAGTCTGGTAGTTAATACTCATAGATTAGTATAAGTTGTTGATGATGATGCAAGACACCTTGGCATCATTAGTGACTGTGATGGAAATTGTTGTCATGGTTTTACATTTAAGTGCCAGTGCTGTATAATGGTTGCATTTATCAGCCAGTTTGGCACAATGAGTTGGAACACTGTCCTATCACCATTGGGGGCCTGGATTTGAATCTAGCCCAAACAGATGGGATAAAAGTCTATTCTTTCTGATGACTATATGTTACTGGGCATGAATTCGCAGGACAAATATTGCATGAAATTGACAGTGTCACCCCAAGAGCTGACCAGGGCTGGCAAGGTGACAAATGTAGTTTTCAGCAGGCCTCAGTAAATAGTATTCTAGAGCAGGAATGCTGAGTAATTTTTTCCCCTCCCTAGCCCAGGTCATCCTCTCATTGCTGCCTGAGCTGAGATCAGATAATTCAATATAGTTCAGGGATCGAAGGTGGAACCTTCCTTTTTAAAGTCTTGCATAACAGTACCAGAACTGAGAGGTTATACCTATCAGGAAAGATTGAACAGGCTGGGGCTCTTAGCTTTAGAAAAGAAAAGAAGACGAGTGACCTGAAAGAGGTCATTAAGATTATGAAAGGGTTTGATAGGGTAGACATAGAGGAGATGTCTCCACTTGTAGGTGAGTCTAAAACTAGGGGCCATAAATATACGATGGTCACTAATAAATCCAATAGGGGATTCAGGAGGAACTTCTTTACCCAGAGAGTGGTTAGAATGTGGAACGCGCGACCAAAAGGAGTAGTTGAGGCAAACAGCATAGATGCATTTAAGGGAAAGCTAGATAAACGCATGGGGAGAAAGGAATAGAAGGTTATGCTGATAGAGTTAGATGAAGAGGGGTCGGAGGACGCTTGTGTGGAGCATAAACTCTGGCATGGACCAGTTGGGCCGAATGCCCTGTTTCTGTGCTGTAAATACTATGTAATTCTATGTAATATCACAGTTGTGGAGTTATGGTTAAGGCATACTTTTGAGGAAGGAGCTTTACTCTCCAACTTGACCGTATGCTGTATCTAAATTGGGGGTTCTTGAGTATGAAGTCAATTTTTATGTTTCTTTTTTTAAGTGGGAGAATTGATCATGGACACCATGATGGAACGGCGGTACAAGCTTTATCTGAAGCAGTTACATTTGATGATGCTATTGAAAGAGCTAGTCAGTTGACAAGTGATTCAGACACCCTCAGTATTGTAACTGCAGATCATTCGCATACGTTCACCTTTGGTGGATATACTCTTCGTGGCAATCCAATATTTGGTGAGTGTCAGTATGTTTCCTACATTGGTAAATGAAAGGCCTAATTGTACTTTGTGTTTGTGAATTTTATTTGAAAGGCTCCTGTGAAGCGCCTTGGGACATTTTACTACATTAAAGGCGCTATATAAATGTAAGTTGCTGTTATTGTTGAATGGAAAAATTGTTTTGAAAATTCAGTTGTTAAAAAAAAAATTCAAAAAATGCTGCAATTCTACAAAAATATTGACAAACCAAAATTTCTCTTGCGTGTAAAGTTTGGTTTAATTTAAGAGGAAAAATTAGTGAAATCTATCAAATAATTGCTACAAATTTTGATGAGCAATATTCATTCGAAAACATGCTAGCATAGAACATTGGCATCTGATTTCATTGAAAATAAATTAGCAAATGATTTTGATAACTCAGATTGTGAAAACTGATAATTGGCACAATTTTAACTTCAATCTTCTATCCAATATTGAGGGACGATATCCTCTGTGTGCTGTGTACTATGTGTAACAATCGAAATAACACTTTCTATGTAAATTTCCTGATTTGCTTATATATATTGTAATCATTAAGGATTAATCCTGTGAAGCCTCCTTCAGACCAATCAATGTCAACTTGCTTGACAAAAATAACTTCTAAGTAGATTTCATTCAATAATTAAATATTAATGGTATAAAATGATACTCTTCCACGCTCCAAAGGTCAGCAAGCCTCCTGAGGAGCTGGCCTCCAGCAGTGGCATGCATGGATAAGCAGAGGAGCAGTTGAGTAACAGTATTGTCAGCAGCAGTTCTGGGCCACCACATGGCCCAATTTATGGAACTATATAGCAGCACTGTGTATTTTATTTTTTTGGGGGGCGGGGGGAGAAGGAAAATAGTGTTCCCATACAAGATTCTGAAGGGGATTGACAGGGTAGATGCTGAAAGGTTGTTTCCCCTGGCTGGAGTGTCTAGAACTAGGGGCCATAGTCTCAGGATAAGGGGTGGGCCATTCAAGACTGAGATGAGGAGGAATTTCTTCACTCAGAGGGTTGTGAATCTTTGGAATTTTCTACCCCAGAGGGCTGTGGATGCTGAGTCTTTGAGTATATTCAAGGCTGAGATCGATAGATTTCTGGACTCTAGGGGAATCAAGGGATACGGAGATGGGGCAGGAAAGTGGAGTTGAGGTCGATGATCAGCCATGATCTTATTGAATGGCGGAGCAGGCTCGAGGGGCCGCATGGCCTACTCCTGCTCTTATTTCTTATGTTCTTATGTTCTAGTACGTATGTGTTAGAGGAAAATCCATGTGGAATAATCACATATGGACTGTGGATGGAGCAGACTTGATGGACTAAATGACCTTTTCACACTGGATTTTCTTCTGTTGATTCACCTTTCAACAAGGCTTAACAGTCTTAATAAGCAACTTTTGGCTAACTTTCATCAACATATTTTAGTATGGGAGCAAGACTCAGCGCAGAGATAAAAAATCCTTTCAAGGATTTTGCTAGTCTTGATCCTCTGTTGACTCACATTTACTTTTTTTTAAAAACTTAACACCCATAGGAATAAGTGGGCCTAAGCTGTTTAGCCACCTAAAGATTTCTGCTTCAGCTTCACATGGTATTTGATTTTACACAATGACATAATTGATGAAAAGAACAATTGATATAATCAGAATTGAGATTGGCATGGTGTCTGTGATTTATGTAACGTTACAAATGAGTGTTAAAGCGGATCATTTGACATTAACTGAAGCTGATAGAATCAAATTACACCAAGATTAACATCTGGTTTAGAAGCTTAAATTTTACTTTGCAAATTTAGTTCATTTTGCATCATTGTTACCCTTACAATTGTTTGTATTTGATATACAAAATAGTTTATTACTCTGATTGTATTTAGGTTTGTGTTAAAAGGATACTTTAAATTGTTTCACTGTGTACCTAGACATTACATTTAGGTTACAATTCTGCTCATTAAAGGTCACTGGATGGAAAATCTGCACATACCATTATGGAGAAAACTGAACAGTATAAAATTTGTTTTGTAAATTTAAGAAATAATTTTAAATTGGTTTAAAAAGTTCTCATTAGAATATTATCCCCAATCGTACACACATGAAATATAATTTTTACTGACCCTTTATTTACAAGACAGAATTTTAAAAGCTGACTATGAAATATAAAGAAGTTGAATTTACAAAACTTAAGTGGAAGAACGTTGTGGAAGATTTAGTGCTTTGCTTCTCCTCAGTCAATGTTGTGCTTTGTTTTTGAGCTATAGTTACTAAATTTAAATTAAATGTGAAACAAATGAGCTTAAAAGTTAAAATTTGTTCATTCAACAGTACAATTTATATTTTTGATACTAATACTGTTAAGTTGAACCAAAATACAGTGTTTGCTGATTGTGGCAACTCTTCTTGTGGTTCATACACAGGAAGGAAATGGAATTAGGTTTTGCTGTTAGTGTTGCTATGGCTACCACCAATTACTGACTGTATACATTGGTTAGGTAGCTGTGAATCAATGAATAATAAACAATATTTTCAAATATATTAATGTAGGACTGGCACCTGCAAAGGCTACGGATGGAATGCCATATACAAGTATCTTGTATGCAAATGGACCTGGTTTTGCAATTGAAAATGGCGCACGACCAAACATAAGCTCAATTAGCTATGGTAAGAAAGTCTGAGTTTTATTTTTGTTATGCTTTATAGATTAAGATGAACATTATAGTATTTAGATGCTACATTGACTATGCTGCACTAATTCTATCAAACTGACAGTATTCATTAAGACACGTTAAAGCCTGCTGATATTGCTAATACATATTTACATTCATAATAATTTTGAGACACAAGTGCAGGAGTTAGTTCAGGTTGAATAGTTTGAAGTTGAGTTAATTTCAGAATAAAAACTGCCCTTGCTTCCAGAGGATTTTGTCTGGCACTGCAATACAATAAGCAACGAATGTGAATTTCCATATACTAGTGGATTTCCTTGGCTTTGTAATCGGAAAGCTAGAACAAATCAAATTTCTCTCAGAGTGCATTTGTGATGTTGTGGATAAAGATATGGGGGGAGAAATTCAGTATCGCCCCATTTGGGGTGCAATTATCGGCCGGGCGCAAAGATTAGCGCCTGGCGCTAATTATCGCCTCCGACTGCAAACTTGACTTTTATCGCCCCTGGAGGTGATTGGAACGCTAAATCAGGCGCTTCACACCTGTCTTAAGGCGCAAAGGCCGAGGAGCGAGCCGCTACCTCAGAGCGCTGGCGAAGCTCATGTGATGTCAGTTAGCAATGGAACACACACACAATGGCGCGAGCCAGTTCTTAAAGGAGAGGGTTGATCTTGCTTTCCATCCACATCCTGCTCATTGCAGCCTTGAATCTCGGCCTGGAGAGACCTGTACATCAAATCTGCTGGAAAGAACAATGGAGAGCCCCAGGGAAAGAGCTCAGAGTGCAGCCCCCACAGTCTCTTCTAAATCGATACAAGGGCAAATCAAAATGAACCTGCAAAGTGCTGCTCAGTACCCAAAACTCCTTCACACAGCGTTGAATCTCTCCAGAAGTCTCTCTCTCTCTCTCTCTCAGAATGCGTGGTTCAAAAATGTCACCAACAATAAAAGGCAGGAAGCGGTCGCCTTGAATTAGCGCTCCCCCAGTCCCTTCCTGACTGCAAAACGCTCCCCTCAACCTGTCGTTGCTAGCGGCAGGCGGTAAGGCGGGGGCGCCACTCAATATCCGCTCCGGGGCGCTGCGCACTTGACTGACGTCACGATCTGCCGGCGCAGGAAATCGTGGCGGTAGTGTTTAGCGCCACCGCAAAATGTCTAGTTAATTTCGCGAGCGGCGCAAACATCGCCACGCCCGGGCGCTAGTTGCTTTGCGCCCCATTAGCGCCCTCTTAAGGCGCAACCAACTGAATTTTTCCCCCACAGGGATTTGCAGCTTCTGGAGTTTATGAAGCTCCATCTAGTGGTAGGTGTATGTAGTTTCAGACATGTCTGTTTGTCTTCTTCTTAGGCAGTCCCTTGGAACCGAGGATGACTTGCTTCCACATTAAAAATGAGTTCGCAGGTGACTGATGAGTCCAATGCAGGACCTATAGTCTCTGTCACAGGTGGGGCAGACGGTGGTTGAAGGGGCGGGTGGGTGGGGTGCTTGGGTTGACGTGCGCTCCTTGCGCTGCCTGCGCTTGGCTTCCGCTTGCTCCCGGCGAAGAGACTCGAGGTGTTCGGCGCCTTCCCGGATGCTTCTCCTCCACTTTGTGCAGTCTTGGGCCAGGGATTCCCAGGTGTCGGTGGGGATGTTACACTTTTTCAAGTAGGCTTTGAGGGTGTCCTTGAAGCATTTCCTCTGCCCACCTGGGGCTCTCTTGCCGTGCCGGAGCTCCGAATAGAGCGCTTGTTTTGGGAGTCTCGTATCGGGCATGCGGACAATGTGACCCATCTATCGGAGTTGATCGAACGTGGTCAAAGCTTCGATGCTGGGGATGTTGGCCTGAGCAAGAACACTGACGTTGGTGCGCCTATCCTGCCAATGGATTTGCAGGATCTTGTGGAGGCAGCGTTGGTGGTACCTCTCCAGTGCTTTGAGGTGCCTGCAGTACATGGTCCATGTCTCTGAGGCATACAGCAAGGCGGGTATCACTGCTGCTCTGTAGACCATGAGCTTAGTGCCGGGTTTGAGGTCCTGGTCTTCAAACACTCTCTTCCTCAGGCGACCGAAGGCTGCACTGGCACACTGAAGGCAGTGTTGGACTTCGTCGTCGACGTCTGCCCTTGTTGACAGTAGGCTCCCGAGGTATGGAAAGTGGTCCACGTTGTCCAAGGCCTTGTCGTGGATTTTGATAATCGGGGGGCAGTACTGTGTGGCGGGGGCAGGTTGGTAGAGGACCTTTGTCTTACGGATGTTTAGTATAAGGCCCATGCTCTCGTACGCTTCGGTGACGGTGTTGACGATGGTTTGGAGTTCTGCCTCAGTTTGCACAGACGCAAGCGTCGTCTGCATACTGTAATTCGATGACAGAGGATGGGACGACCTTGGATCTGGACTGGAGGCGACGGAGGTTGAACAGTTTCCCGTTTGTTCTGTAAATTAGCTCCACTCCAGCGGGGAGCTTACTGAGGGTGAGATGGAGCATTGCAGCCAGGAAGATCGAGAAGTGCGTTGGTGCGATGACACAGCCTTGCTTGACCCCGGTTCGTACGTGAATTGGGTCTGTGGTGGTACCGTTGGTCAGGATCACAGTTTGCATGTCGACGTGAAGCAGGCGGAGGATGGTGATAAACTTTTGAGGGCAGCCGAATTTGAGGAGGACACTCCATAATCCCTCACGGTTGACAGTGTCGAAGGCCTTTGTGAGATCGGAATGGTGGCGCCTATTATAACTAGTCGATCTCCTGTGGTATTGAACATGGTGTACCGGCGGTAATTTCATCAAGAGGGAAAGAGACGAGGAGAAGGAATGGGACAAGGAGGAGGATGCGTAGAAAAGCTGGGGGAGAGGATAAGTGGGAGGAAAGGTGGAATTGGGACAGGAAGAATGTGGAGGGGGTAAAAAGGAAGGTTGGGAGAGGGGTGTAAATGGGGGAGGGGGAAATGGGAGAGAGGAAGGGGAAGGATGTGGGATGGGGAGCGGGACAGACCCAGGATAGTGAGAGGAGCTTCGGGCTGGCACATACACTAAGCTGGAGGAGGCGGGTGGGTGAGGGCGGGAAACTAACTTAGTTGGTGGATTGAGTCGGATACAATGCTCACTGAAGGGTGGGAAATGCCTCCAAATACCGCGGTGGAGGGATTACTGTGGCCTTGACAGGCACAGGACCTTATCTTGTTATACCTTCGTAGGTCCGGTAAGTTGCAAACTGACTTGAATGGAGACGCAAATAACATTTTGTGGCCAGTCCAGCCATAGCAAGGTGACTGTAAAAGAGGATTACCAGAAATGATTACCAGCAGTGGGTGGGGTTGAGCTGGGTCTGAGTGACAGTGGAGCAGAGGTGCAATCACTTTCACCAACTCAGTGCCGTTTTTGCAATGATAGCAGCATAGTGGCCGGTTTTCTTGGTCCAGTTAGATGCAAGGAATTCGTCTTGAAGGTCAAGCAGGACAGTACTGTAGAGTGTGCATTTTGGACAGAAAGCAAGTGGGGTGGCAATGGACCAGTCTGGAGCTGCAGATCAATTCACTAAAATCATTTTACTATTTGAACTTAGCTATACCTTTTAAAGGTATATTACTTTTTGTTACTGGTATTTATATTACTTGTTTCTGCATACTAGGGTGATGTAGTGCTGAGCAATTTTTTAATTTCACTCTAGCCACTGAAAACTATGAATTGTGAACATTTGGAAACCAAGGAAACTATTCAATACTGTATGTACTGTTGTTAAAACAGGTTATATGTTGAGCTTGACTGTTCTGCTAGGCTAAAGTAACAATCATTTTTGATGAAACTGATGACAACAATTGATCACTTATGTGCCTTGCTCTGTCAGTGACTGGCAAGGCTATGGTCCTTCTATAGACATGAGCTTTAAAAAGTGGCTTAGTAATATTAACACTTTCATCTCTGAGACCTGAGCTTGAATGTTGCCCAGACTAATAGAATGAAAGTCTCCTTCCTCCAACAGCTTTGGGAATCATAAGTAAAATGTTTTGGGTAGTCACATTTCTCCATTAGGTGTGAGTCTATAGTACAAAATACATCATAATTCAGCACTAATCTGTTACTTTTACACGATAAGGCCAAATGACTGGCTCACGTAGCAAACAGTGATGTCCTACTGATGGAATTTCTTCTAAGGTAGGCTTGAAGCACATGTTCCATGTGGTGACTGGATAATCATATTTTAATATAACTTCTAATACAAGATGTGATTGTTTAGTAAAATGGTGTAGATGCAACAACTTTCATTCATATAATGCCTTTAACATAATAAAATGTCCCAAAGTGCTTTACAGAAGTGCTGATAACTGAATGCGAAGCAGTGGTGGTAGAAGAATTAGAACTGGTAACCACAAAGTTTTGATGAGGCTTTTGAAGAAGGGGAATTTATGGAGAGTATTCTGGAGACTAGGGCTGAAGATTATGCAGCTGAAAGTGGAGTGGAGCGAAGCAGGGATGTAAAAGAGGCCGAGTTGGAAGAGCGGAGGGCACATGCAAAAACATGGGGTTGAAGGAGGTTACACAGGTTGGGAGGTGTTAAACAATGGAGGAATATAATGAGATTTTCTGTCTTTTGCAGATAACAAAACTTATAAGCAACAAGCTGCTGTTCCACTGAATTCAGAAACTCATGGAGGGGAAGATGTGCCAATTTATGCTAAAGGTCCCATGGCTTATCTGTTCCACAGAACGCATGAGGAGAATTATATTGCTCATGTGATTGCATATGCTTCTTGCATTGAACCATACACAGAGTGTCCATCAAGTCCCAACAGTGGATCCTCACTCCAGCCTATGAACCTCCTTAGTATTTTACTAGTGGCACTTTATTTTCTCAAATATTAAATAATCTTTAACTTGTGTGCAGAATTAAAAAGAATATACAAGGATAATTGAATAGTATAGCAATCAATGCTGGATCATATGGACTCCTATTCTGCTTTCTGATTTGTAGTTGCCTGTGTTTGCTTTGTTGCCCTTTTAGAAAATGGGCACCACATTAGCCTGTTTCTATTCTGCCAGCTCCTCCCACGTATTCACTGAGTCCCTCCTTTCTTGGTTCTCAGTGTCCACCTGCTCCTGATATCTAGTCCCTGTATGTCTTTGGGTTGTATTTTCCTCCACTATCCCACCCAGACTAAGCTGAGACCTCCAAAAACTGTTGCTCACTTTTTCATTGGGCCCCTTCTTCCCCTTTAACTACTCTAACTGTCTCCTAGGATGCTGCAGTGGTTCTGCTGCAGCACTGCTGGATCCTCTTCTTCAACAGCGATGGACTCCCTCTTTTTTTAATTTGTCCTTGAGTGTATTTATTGCCCATCCATAGGCCGCGATTTCTCTATCGGAGGTGGGATCGTGGTGGGAGAGGTCGTTGGCGGGTCCCGGTCCCGCTCCTGCCTCCAGCCACTCTGTGAAAAGGATTTTCCTCTGATTGGGCTTGTTAAGTCCGCCCTGCGCGTTTGCTGGCCAATTAAAAGGAAGCGGGTCTGATGACGTCATTTGATGACATGTCATCAGCTGGTTTCCTTAAAGGGACCATGGTCACATTCATTTTGACAGGTGTGCTGTCAGTGTTCTGCAGCATTGAGGTGCTGCAAATACTGACAAGCATTGCACAAAGGTGCACGGCTGCACCCAGGCTCCCACATGACTCCCTCCATATGCTTATGGAGGGAGTCACAGCACGCATGGAGGTTCTCTTCCCTTCCAATGGGCAGAAGTGACCTCCCCAGGAGACCAATGCAGCCTGGTTGCAGATTGCACAGGAGGGCACAAGCAGGGATGTGGTCAGGAGGACCAGGCTGCAGTGGCGCAAACCTTTCATTGATCTCAGTATATCACGAAACATTACTGCGAATCCACATCCAACCTCATCCTGCTGTGCCACTCATCACATCCCCATCACACTGCCTTCCCTACCCTACTCCTGCACATCCTTACACCAACTTACCTTGCACCTCCACCCATCCCTCTCTATCTACATTATCACTTCCCCATCTCACTAGCCACCCCTCACACTCACCCTCATCCTAGTACAATCATACCAACTAACAACACACAAAGGTAGGCACTTGGGTGTTTTATGCAATGTTCATGTAAATTTTCTTGTAATGTGTTGTCAAACATTAAAATCTATATTTTCAACACTTTACCTTATTGTACTGATCTGTGCTCACCTTTGGAAGTGTCTTAGTGAGTTCCAGTGAACGTTGAGACGTAACTGCCGCCCGCCTCTCCGCCCCCCGCCCAATTGGGGTGAGTGTGAAATGAATGGCTTGGACATTGTAGGGATGCTTTATGGTGCTGGTGTGGGGTGGTGTCAACCTGGCGCATCATGTGGCAGCCAGGTCAAGTGAAGTAAATCTGGCCAGGGTGATGCCATCGCTGGCCTCCCGGGCAGCAATGTTGTCGGGTGCTGATACCCTGTGTCCTGTGCAGCATCAGGTAATTGCGGAGAAGATTGGTGTTGTTGATGTTGGTGTGCCTGGTGATGTTGGTGTTGGGGCTGATCATGGAGGGATTCAGAAGACCAAGGTGAGATTTTTTCAAGGGCATCGATGTTGCTGGAATAGATGGCGGCTGAAGTTGAGATGACAGAGCGATCTGTCAATGGTGAGAGAGCTTGCTCCACGGAGGTGACCATGGATAGAGAGTTTACACCAAACACTTCCAAACTGCGTACAGCTCAAAGGTGTCTTCCAAGTCCTGAAGGCTCAAGCTTCTGACATTGGAAAGTGAACAGGTGTGAAATGGTAGCTTTCATAACACTTTTGCAGCTGACACCTATTGACAGCAATGGGGAGACATACAGAACCCGACCTACTTACCTGACGTGATCTCCAAACGACGGGAACCTCGTTAAAAAAGCGGGAAAATAGAAAAAGGATGGAAAAATAGTAGTTAACAAGTGTTTAACAAGCATTTAACTATCTTAAATGCCTCCCCCGCCGCTTGGTGTCGGGTCTGTTCTGAAATCTCAGACCCTACACTTTGGAAACTTACATGGAGGCGGGTTCAGAGCAGGTTCCCAACCCGCTGTCAATCATTTCAATTTTGACAGTGGACCCGCCTCCAAACCCACACTCTGAGCGCCGGCAAAATTCAGCCCATAGTTTCCCTGAGGGCATTAAGACTCAACCACATCGTGTGGGACTGGAGTCACTTGTAAACCGGCTAGGGTTGTCACGTTTCCTTCCCTGAAGGACATTAGTGAACCAGTTAAGTGTTGATGACAATCCTACAGCTTTCATGCTAATTTTCTGGTGCCACAAGTTACCAGATTTATAGATTTCAATTACTTAACTTGGATTGGCAGGATTTGAACTCTCAACCTCTGGATTACTAGTCCAGTATCATAACGACTTGGGAGCCCACTCTGCATGTTTATGGAAATGTGACAGGTTCACAGTGGGGTCGGAGAAGCAGGCAGAAGTCTGCTTCTCCACGTTAAAGAGGAGAACTCCGCCAAATGTGTTCATACCTGCCTATTTATTATCTTCCACTTAACAATTTGACTTGTTGGGGATCGACTTTCCTTCCTGCCATCCTCTCCATATATCTAGTTTAAATTATTATTAATAGCTGTCTCAATGCTCCTTGCAAGTCTCGTGGCTTCTGTTTTGCTCAGATGCAGCCCATCTCTCTTGTGCCAGTCCATTCTGTGCTGAAGATATTCCTAGTTACTTATGAAAATAACATGATTATTTTCACAGGTTGTCTCTGGAAGTAGTTATAATTGATTTTATTTATAAAAATTATTAGGTTTATGTATTTCACTGCTGTATTCATAAAAAATCGTGATTATGTTTCATTTTATAAAGAGTCCACAGAAATGTTAAGAATGTATTGGTCTTCTGGCAGTTTGTTGATGCACAACACCACACAGTGGTAAGATCTTGTCCTAGAAATTCGTGGCCACCACAAAAGTTGCTGGTGTCACCGTGGCCTAGGTTTAACAACTGCTGAAAATGGTCGCAGCGGTCGGAGAGAATAATTCGCGCCGGGGACTAAAGATTTTTAGCCCACCATGTAACGCCCTCCTGGTGGCATTAGTGCAGGTATCGGTAGCGAAGTTGGCGTTCAGAAGCGGTGTTCCATCTTTCAACAGCCTCTGGAAGCGAGGCAATGAGTTTGCTAGGCATTGTGGAACAGAAAAAGGGTCATGCATTAAAAGGGCAATGCCTTCTGAACTGATAAAAATAAAAATGAAGTAAAACAATGCAGTTTTCAGCCTTTACTGCCTTTTAAAAAAAATTAACATTAAAAAGAAGTCCCAATTGTGAATATTCAGCTCTTCAAGCTGAATTCCCTTCCGCACTTTAAAAAATGGGAAAAGTTCTTCAGCACTAACATAAATGGCTTAACAAGCCAGGGAAGGGGCACCCAGGGTCTTGCACGCAGCACTCCAGCTTTGTGCAGGGGGTCAACACTGCAAGAGAGATCCTCTGCCCACAGGGGCAAGGAGGCCCTCCAGAAAGAATGATGTGGGTCTACATCACCGAGGTGGTCACTGCCAGCAGTGTCGCCCCCATCACCTGGCTCCAGTGCCCAAAGAAGCTGCATGACCTCAGACCACTGGTCAAGGTCAGTGAATGCATCTTCAAAAGACGTCTCCGACCAACTGAATTACTAACCTCACACACTGCTCAATGCACGACTCCGCCCCACCTCCCCCCATCACTCACCTACCAACAATCTGTACCAATCACAAGGCACATCTCCCATTCCTAGCTTCACCTCACCCCCTTGGAGGAGACGGTGCTGGCCATTCTTTGCAGGGGCATGGCTGAGGCCTTGGCCAGCGGCGGGACAGAAAGGATACAAGATGCTGGTATCCTCATACGTTAACCTCCTTCTCATATGCACCTCTTGCTTTCCCGCCCTCCCCTCACCACAACTCCACCCTTGTGCCTTCCTCATTTCACACACCCAAGAAATGCAGCATGCCCAGCCAGTGGTTGACCAATAAGAGGGAGAGGAGAGTGAAGAAGAAGAAACACCGTCACTCGATTTCACACTCCCAACCACCGGCTCAAGTGCCCCTACTGAAAGTCAGCAGTCTTCCACCAGCCATGCTGCAGCCACTGAGGTAGCACTGCATGACATCAGTAGGATAGGCAAAGGCACACACAAGACAGGCACTAAGAGAATGCGTAAGGGTGATGAGTTGATTTCTTGATGTCATTTTGGATGGATAGATGTATAACGTTGGATTGGAAAGTTTGCTTTGTGGTGGCTTTTATTTCAGCATTGTGGCCAAGAGGACGCTGTGATGGTCAGTAACAGAGGGAAGGTAAGGTGTGGGACAAATGTTGAAAGGGGAATTGTGGTTGTGTTCACTGGTACCGCAGGCGGATGATTCCATCCTGGATATCCCGGCCAGAAAGGGCTGTCTGGGTTGTATCCTTCCTTCTGCTTCCTCCTCTTCTGTTTCTTCTTCTTCTGCATCTTCCTCTTCTGTTTCTTCCTCTTCTGCGTCTTTCTTTTCCCTTTGCGAGCGGATGCTGGAAATCTTAAATTACAGCATAAAATGCTGGAAATACTCAGCAGGTCAGGCAGCATCTCGACCTGAGACGTGAACTCTGTTTCTCTCTCCACTGATGTTGCCTGACCTGCTGAGTATTTGCAGCATTTTCTGTCTTCTCAGAGGCCTTCATTTACCATCTGAGGCCTTGCAAGCATCCAGAAGCACTCCCTACACACTTAAAATACTTTTAACATGTATTGCAGCAAGCCACTACTTCAATAAAATCAAAGAAATCCAGTCCAAAAGCTTAAATGCAAACTTACCTGAAAGATGTGTGTGTCCCTTTAAGAGGTGCTGAGAGCGCCTCTGAGAGTCTTCTGAACGCTGCATTTTCATGGCGAGCTTACGACCCAGCGCTGACCTCAGCACTAAGGTTCAAGTTCGCCGAGGTGACGTTAAGTCCGCGTTGCACGCCAACTGACATCACCTCTCCCTAATTGAAATTTGCACGGCCATTGCTCTTACTAGCAGTGCTGCCGGACCTCAGAGAATGGTGGACGGCTCTTTTTTCACTACGTTTTGCCAGTAACGGGTGGCGTAAAGCCCCCAAATTTTTAGCCCAAGGTTTTTACACCTGGGATTTGCTTTAACTTTATTTGAATGATGGTAGTTTTGGGTTAGTTTCTGCATTTTTTCCTAATTCCCCTTCTTTGTCTGCTTGGTTTGATGCATCTGCAGCCGAAAAGGTGGGCACATGTTGTACCGCCCATGCCTCTATCAAAGGCCGCTGCAGCCAGCGGCCTAGAACTGCTCAGATCTTACTTTCCTTCTGATTTTCCTTCACGCTTGCTAGGAAATGCCAGTCTTCACCAGGCACATTACCACTTATCTTGGTTCAGACTGGGAACTGAGTGGAATATAGTAAGTCTCCATCCATCTCCAGTCTCTGACAACGAGCAGTAATGCCAGACACATACGGGAGATTGAGATCTTTCACTCTCCTGCCGAAAGATCACAGGTCCTTTCTCATTAAAGAGTCAGAGCAAACAAGAGACATCTGTGGCTCAGTTGGTAGCACACTTGCCTCTGAGTCAGAAGGTTGTGGGTTCAAGTCCCACTCCAGGGACTTGAACACATAAAGCTAGGCTGACACTCCAGTGCAGTGCTGAGGGAGTGCTGCACTGTTGGAGGTGCCGTCTTTCGAATGAGACATTAAACCGAGACCCTGTCTGCTCTCTTGTAAAAGATTCCATTTCGAAGAAGAGCAGGGGAGTTATCCCTGGTATCCTGGCCAATATTTATCCCTCAATCGACATAATAAAAAAAGATTATCTGGTCATTATCACATTGCTGTTTGTGGGAATTTGCTGTGTGCAAATTGGCTGTTGCATTTCCCACATTACAACAGTGACTCCACTTCAAAAGTACTGCTTTGAGATGTCTGGTGGTTGTGAAAGGTGCTATATAAATGCAAGTCTTTCTTTCTATAGTGATGATGAAAGGCCCTACAGTTTAAATAGAAAAGGCAGAGATGCTGAGGGAGAGTCCCAGAGTGTGAGATCATGTGGTTGAAAGAGCGGCCACCAACACCAACAACTTTTAACATAGTAAAACATCCCAAGGCACAGGAGCAAATTATTAGGAGAAACTTGACATCGAGCCACTTAAATAGAAATTAGGACAGGTGACCAAAAGCTTGGTCAAAGAGGTAGGTTTTAAGGAGCATCTTAAAGGAGGAGAGGCCAGAGAGGTTTAGGGAGGGAATTTCAGTGCTTATGGCTTAGGCAACTGAAGGCATGGTCGCCAATGGTCGAACGAAGAAAATCGGGGATGCACAAGAAGCCAGAATCGGAGGAGTGCAGAGATCTTGCAGCATTGTAGGGGTGGAGGAGGTTATAGAGATAGCGAGGGGCAAGGCCATGGAGGGAATTGAATTTTAAAATCGCGTTGTTGCCGGACCGGGAGCCAGTGTAGGTCAGCGAGCACAGGGGTGATGTGTGAACAGGACTTGGTGCGAGTTAGGATATGGGCAGCAGAGTTTTGGATGAGCACAAGTTTAAGAGGATGCAAGGTGGGAGGCCGGCCAGGAGAGCATTGGAATAGTCGCGTCTAGAGGTAACAAAGGCATGGATGAGGGTTTCAGCAGCAGATGAGCTGAGGCAGGGAGGGAGATGGGTGATGTTACAGTGGTGGAAGTAGGCGGTCTTGGTGATGAAGAGGATATGGGATTGGAAGCTGAACTCAGGGTCAAATAGGATGCCAACGTTGCGAACAGACTGGTCCAGCCTCAGACAGTGGCCAGGAAAAAGGTAAATGAGGAGGCGCAGGCTGGTGTTGGAGGAGCAGAGGGTGTATGCAGAGACATGCGGTGAGGAAAAGTATGAAGGCAGGAAGAGGTGAGGCCATAAAGGGATTTGGTGAGGATGACCATCTTAAAGTCGGTGGGGTAGATTTTGACTTTTGGTTCGGGGAAGAGCAGGATGGGGAACTAGGAGCCATGGATGCTCGGGATGGGGAAAAGTGAGAAGAACAAAGACAGTGGGGCAGATTAGAAACATAGAAACTAGGAGCAGGAGTAGGCCATTCGGCCCGTCGAGCCTGCTCCACCATTCAATACGATCATGGCTGATCATCCAAATCCAGTACCCTGTCCCTGCTTTCCCACACAGAATCCCCATCGAGCCTGCACCGACACATATCCCACCCTATCCCCGTAACCCCACGTATTTAATTCCCCCTAACATATCCCATCCTATCCCCGTAACCCCACATTAACACTAAGGGTCAATTTATCTTAGCCAAATCAACCTAACCCGCACATTTTTGGACTGTGGGAGGAAACCGGAGCACCCGGAGGAAACCCACGCAGACACGGGGAGAATGTGCAAACTCCACACAGACAGTCACCCGAGGCCGGATTCGAACCCGGGTCCCTGGCGCTGTGAGGCACCAGTGCTAACCACTATGCCACCGTGCCGCCTCAATATTGGCTCAATATTGGGTACCATGAGTTCGTCACATTAGATGCCCAAGATGAGTATTGGAGAGGGAGGTCAGAGTAGGCAGCTTGTGGTAAAAAGAGTTTGCAGTTGTTTTTCCTTTGCAGGATTATCTTGGTGTAGTAGGCAGATTTTACCAATGGGAAAGAGAGCGACATTACAACTCGAGGTGGTGAAGGCGTATCTGGCGGTGTTCATCCAGTCGAGTCTTGTGTCATCTGCATCCAAACATGTGGCCTATGTATTTGAGGGCATGGTTGGTGGCTGTTGTACAAGGTGGAGAGGTTGGGGACTGGGACTTTCAAGAAATCAATGATGTCAATGTTGCAGCCAAGACAGTTAAGGAGCAGATTGAGACGGATGTTAACTTGAAACTTGAAAGAAGGGGTACTTGAAGTTTGAGCTGGTACCTGTGAGGTTTCTGGGGTAGCTTTTTCCAACACCAAAAAAGGAGTGTGAAGGGATTATTACCAGAAGGGAAAAGAAGCAAGTGGTTGGAGAGAACCATGGAAGATAGAGACCTCGGAGGTGTGCGAGGAATGAGCAATTCGTGCCACACCCTCTACAAAGCTTCCCAACTGGCAATGGCCTCCCTGCCCGCCAAGTTCAGCACCACCGGGAGACGTGGCCAGGCTCTCAGCACGTGCCGTGCCTCACTTCCGGTGCCTCACAATGCACGTGACCGCCTTTCCTCTCCCCCCGCCCCCCCGGATCCCGCGAGAACCTGGCCCGTCACTGGGCGCGGCGGGCACGTCACGGCCCGCTCTCGCGAGAGTTGCCGCGACTGCCCAGGATGGCCGGCGGAGGGGGGAGGGGCCAGGGGAGAGTGATCGTTGTTGAAGGAACAACTTCTCGCAGCCGCTGCCCGCACTCGACGGCCGCAGCCCGCCCGCCCACCCGGGCACCGCTCCGCCATGGCAGCTCCCGCACCCATCAAAGGGATTTTAAAGAACAGTAAACCGGCGCGATCTCCGCAGACCTCGGCGCTGGATCTGTCTGTCGAGGAAGAGGAGGAGTACAAGTAAGTTAGTGCGTGCTGGGCCTGGCCGAGTGAGCCGTGTTCGGTGCCAGTACCCCCTCCGCACTCACTAAACTTAACGACCCCAGGCTTTCGGCGATTCCACTGACACCGCAGCCCAAACACCACCCACCCCAAACCGGGGGATAGAGTTACTGACAAGGGCCGGTTTGTCAAAAACTCTTTGCCGCCCCCCCGGGCCGCTTTATATAGGATAGGGTTACTGATCAACCGGCCGTTTGGGCTCTTGCGTTTTAGTCGGCCGGCGATCGATTCGAGCAGACCCTCGCAGTTATTGCCCACTTTCTTCCTGCACATCCCGCTTTCTCAGCTTTGACCTTGCCCACGGTCTTTTTCCCAGCTCTGGCGTTTTCCATCACTTTCTAAACCGTACAGTGCACATTCCGACTCGTTGTATTCTTCTCGACCCAGCACTCCCTGTTATTGCTACACAGGCTGCTGCTTCTTGTCACTTTGTCACGTCGCCAGTTTTACACAACATTCCACAGAAGCACCCATCTAAGATTTTGTAGGTAAACCTGAAGTAAATTTAAGAGTATATCACCACTGCAAAAATTGAAACTCTTGCAAACCTTCTTTGTATCATTGCTATTCACTTCTGGTATGTTTTTGTCACGCAGCTATATGACACTATGGCCATCGTTTTCTGGCACCTAACTGCAAATTACTTTTGATTGACTTGTACAGTAATATCACAATAAATCTTTGTGTGGACTTCAAGTACAGTGTCAATCGTGGCTAGCTCTCTTGCCTCTTGAGTCAGAAGGTCATGGGTTCAAGCCCTACTCCAGAGACTTGAGCAGAGGTTGGCACTTCAGTGCAGTACTGAGGAAGGGCTGCACTTGTGGTAGTGCCATCTTTTGGATGAGATATTAAACTGAGGCCCCATCTATTCTCTCAGGTGGATGTAAAAGGTCCCATGATACTATTCAAAGAAGAGCAGGGGAGTCCTGGTCAACCCTTATCCCTCAACCAACATTCTGGTCATTTATCTCATTGCTGTTTGTTGGACCTTGCTGTGTGCAAATTGGCGGCTGCATACTACAGTGACTGCCCTTTTATCTATATATAAAAAGTAAGTTATTGGTTGTGAAATGCTTTGGAATGTCCTGAGATCATGAAAGGTAAATGGTATTAAGAAATAAGATATTTCTTATCTTTCAATGGCATATTCACAGCTGTCAGAACAAAAGACCCCAAATTGAAAATCAATAATGTAAAAACAACTATAAAAAATTAAGAATCCTGATTACTTCCCCCCCCCCCTCTTCCACTCTTAAGATAGTAATTGAGGTGTTCAGGTGACTGCTGTAAACTGCTTGAGGCTTAAAAGTTGGATTATGGCAGTTGTTTTGGGTGATGTAGATAGAGTCAGCAGTGCTTCTTTACTGCAGGTTCCCACTTTATCAGGCAAGTGGAGCTTTTCAAAGTTCCTCTTACACTGGCTGATTGTAGTTACACTGCAACTTTGGTTTCACAGAGTGTGAGCCTGTCGTTCAGTGGTCTGACACCACTTGTCACAAACTGTCAGATAAAGGGATGTTAGATTGCTGCTTTGCATGTCTGTATATGTAATTTATTGTCCTATGGCTTGATATGAAATGAAGTTTAACATCCCAATAGTTTGGATGACCTATCTATTGCAGAGACCTGTTTGTTTTCAGATTGAACAGCTATCTCTGTTGCCATTGATGCTTTAATTTGAAATTGGTCCCAGGACTCAATTTTCTGTGACTTGTGTGAAGAAGTACTTGTGGGTTTTTTTTCCAATTTCTTTATGACCCCTTAATGGCAAAATAACATCACATAGCTTCAGCTGATTTTAACTACACAAGTACTTATTTAAAATCAATTTTACATTTGAAAATATATAGTGTGTGTTTTTGAGGGTGAATAGGCTTTTGGGAAAGGCACGCTTCCGTCAATAGCAACATAAGAGTATTTAGCTGAATAACGGAATGTGACATGGAAAGGTGTCTTTGCCAGTGGCTAATTTTTCCTGCCTAAGATTTGAGGTGTATACTGGTGGCCTGGTGGATTTTAATCACACACTTGAACATGCATGTTTTGCAGTAAAAAGTCACAAAAATGGGATGAAATGAACATTCTTGCCACTTATCATCCAGAAGGAAAGGACTATGGGCTAATGAAAATTGATGAGCCCAGTACACCATACAACAGGTAAATAAGCAAATTATTTATCTTAGTGGCTAATGAACTTACAACATGTCCCCATGCTTACCCAAGTGACTCAAAAGGTTAAATGTAATTTAAAACTTGTCTTTTTATTTCCTTGTGCGATGAGGTGCTGGATTACTGAGTGTTGCAATTTGTTGAGATTTATTTATATTTTTGAAGATCAGGCAGGCTAGACAAATGCCTTAAAGATCTAACACAGCCAAAAAGTTTTATACACTTAAAAATAGAACACATAGGGGCAGAAATTAAGCTCGCCACGGGTGAATACGCACTATGTACTCACCCGTGGACGGAACGAAAGTGCCGGTTTCTTGCATGCACTGCGCATGCGCGGGAAACCGGCACTTCCGTTCCCCTGAAGGAAGGGGTTCAGAGGTTGAACGCGCACGCCGGAGGGCCAGCGCGTTCGCCTCGCATTTCGGGTTTTTTTTACAGGTTCCTCCGTGAGGGTAAGCACGGAGAAGATACACATTGAAAAAGGAGGCGCAAGGCCTTCTTTTAACAAGGTAAGTGTTGATTTTATTAAAATTTAAACATTTTTTTCCACAGATTTATCTTTTTTAATTACTTTAAAGAAAGGTAAGTTTAGTTTTAACCCCGTTAAAAAGTGTAATTTTTTTTGAAAATTTAAATTTTTGTTTAAAATAGTAAATTAATGTAATTTATAGTAATTTTAAAAATTTGATTAAAAAAAAAAAATTATTTGTAGTTTTAGGGATGTTTTGGGGCTGATCTGTATTCATAGATTTGACAGGTCCTGTCAAATCTATGAATGAACATGGTCTGCTGCCATTGGCTCTCCATGGCCCATGTGATCCCAGGGGACGCATCGCACTAACTACGCCCCTGGGATACGCAAGCCCTGCGCGCCGGCAGTTGGAGGAGGCCCAGGACACGAATTCCTCGTGGGCCCAGGGGTCAACGGTAGGCGCGGTAGGTAGGTGAGCGCGCGATCCTTGCACCCGCGGGAAGCCAGGGAGCCGAATTTCTGGCCCAATTTAACCAGGAACCGTTGTATTACATCGATTTTATTTTTGGCATTAGGCAGCTTTGCAGATAATTGATTCAAATTTAAAGTAAGAACTTCAATGTTGTAGAATTATGAAAGGTAAGGACAGAACCTCACTGGAGAAGACAAAAGCTCTGGTACAGCTCTGGTCCAACTGCATTTAAAGTGTAAGGATGGTGGTACATATTAGTAGGTAGTCATTCAATTGTTGTTGGGACATTACAGCCCAGTCTA
This sequence comes from Squalus acanthias, assembly GCA_030390025.1. Taxonomy (NCBI): domain Eukaryota; kingdom Metazoa; phylum Chordata; class Chondrichthyes; order Squaliformes; family Squalidae; genus Squalus; species Squalus acanthias. Next base: position 36,079,245 of record CM059429.1, read on the forward strand.
ATCTTTCCTCACTTGACTTTCACATAAGTACATACAGACTTCCAGCAGTGGGTCACTGGCTGATTCTGTTTACTTTTCCTTACCCAAGGATGCTTAGGTAGTTGCACTCCTGCCTGTGTGCTGGGCTGAGATCAGCTAGTTGAACACAAGTCAATGTGATTCATTTACTCACCTAATAAACTCACTGAGCCATTGGAGGAGCCTGGTTCTCATTCATTTCAACTGGAAAAGAAAGTACTGACACAAACTACAGTGCTGCCACATCCTTTTTTACACTCAATATATTTTGTTTATATATGACGTGTTCCTTTTCTGTAAATACCATCATGGTCTTCAAAAGAAACAGAAAAGGCAGCTTTTATTTTTTTTTTAAATCACTATTATAATGGGAATCTCCATTGAGTCTTGGAAATGAGCTTGATGCTCTCCATCTAAGGTGTACTTTCTGTACTTGGACATAAACAAAATATGGTGGAAATTTTATCAATTGATTGGTGTTTTAAAAGATAGTGTTCTGATTGTCTGATTCCTCTCCTGCCACATTTGGTGGAGGACAGCTCACCTGATGGAGAGCATCATATGAGGGACAATTTCCCCGTCAACATATTTATGATGAGTTATTGCTAATGTGGGAGCGTGAAATAATTTTCAAAACCTTCAATGGGTGAAAGAAACATTTAAATGATAAACAGGTATTGTTATCATACTTTTGATGGCCTCTGTAGTCACACTTCCTTAGCACAATATAAGCGGAAGTACTAAATCTTTGTAAGTTTTCTTTGTTCTCGCATCGATAATAAACAGTTCTCTTGTATTGCTAACAAGCAGTAAGGCTGCACAGTGTTCTGTGCATAATGCTTCAAAGTTTATTTTGCATATGGAGCAGAAGAGTATTGCACAATTAGAGTAAAATACTTCCGCAATGTTTGAGTAAGAATTATGGAACTATACAGGTCGCTCGAGAGCTGAATTTCGCGGGAGGTGATAGCGGCGCCGCGCACAGGGCTAGGGGCTTTGCCCAGGGGCACTAACGGGAGGTGCAAAGCAACCCAATTTTTCCCCCTTTACTTTTACATCTGAGCAGATAGCAATTTCTGACAGTGGTTTCAAAGAATTGTGAAAACCTAAAAGATGTTTTGATGCACGCAAGTTTATTTTGTCAAGTATTAAATTACAGTGATCAAAATAAGTGAGGAGAGTCTTGAGTATTTTTGCAACAGTTTTCTTTTAATTTTCCCATTAGAAGTCTTCCCATTAGAACCTCTTCATATTTAAAAATCAAAGTTACAAAGAATTATGATTCAACCCCTGTATATAAATAGCCTATTCATATTGTACCAGAGGAAAATCAAATAGACACATTGTCCCTTTAAGAACTTTGTCCTGTGCATGTGTAGGCGTGCCACACCCTTGGATACTTAAAATCTTTGATCTTGCTGATGTAGCTCTTAATGCTTTTTCTCGTGGTAGCAACATAGAAGGGAAAAATCATGTCCAAAGGATACTTGCGGAAGTACACGAAGGGGATAATTGATGTAATCACAGAACCCACAAATTCATTAATAGAATATTTATTTCGCACCAAAGTACTTCTGCATTTGGGTCCCCAATTAAATTGCATTTGTGTACTGCATTCATTAAAGTGGATTTGTGCTGTGTAAGTAGCATACTTCAATCGTGAATCCTAAGTTGTATGGTGGTCAAAGCTCTGTCCAACGGAGGTGGGATGCTGTACGTTCTCGCCACTGATGAAGGCTTTTGTGTTCTTGGTTTACCTCCATTAGCACAGGATTAGAAAAGATACCTGGGAACTGATGTATAGTAATTTGAATAGGCTACAGAAAATATGTGCATTGTAATGGAATGAAATGGAACGCAAGAATGTTTTTAATATTACAGGTTTTAAGTGGTTAGGTTCAGTCATTGGGAACAAAATATAATGTTTAATTTTTAATGTTTCCTTTGTTGCACAGGATGGTAGGAGATGATGATGACGATGACGCTGCAATGAGTGACTCTGAATCAAACATAAATATTACTGCAGAAATACTAGCAAAAAAGTGAGTACATATCTGCTCAAACTTTGAACTTCCTTGCAGTTATATTGGTGACATATTTATATTTTATGATATTGAAAATGGCTCTCTTTGGTTTCAGTGAAGTTTGTTGTCCTCCTGTGGTTTTGTATATTTCAGATTCAAGATGTGAACTAGCCAAAAGAGGAAGGGAACGGGTTAGCGGGGTGGGGGGGTGTGGTGGGGGTGAAAGAGATTTATGAGTAAGGTATTGCACAGGAATTCTTCAATTAAGTATTTCTCTGTGGAGTTTTATACCTTGTATATGTAACAGTAACTCCAATGATTTCAAACTAATGGGCTGGAATTGATGTAATTAACATTTTTCACATTTCAATATTACATTACTTTATGGCAACTTTGTATTGTGCAGAACTAGATCAGATCAAAGTGGTACTGTGTCTGCTTTTGGTGCTCTCGAGTTTACCTTGTTTCCATTCCAGGCTGTATTCCAGAGCACTGGTGGCAACACAAAGAATTGCAGCTGTTTCAAAGATGTGATGGTGACGTTTAATTTTTAGTTCCTGGGCTTTTCTGTGATTTTGGGAGATTTGAGCAACAGGAGAGGAGGGGGAGGAGGTCCATGAAAAAATTACATGAAGAACATCCGGTGCAAATATTACAATAAAAACAGAAAATGCCTGAAAAGGCAGGTTAATATTTTTGGGTGTAGACTCGTTTTCATAACTGGTTTATCTCCGATTCCCATCATTTACAGTTTATTTCTTAATGCACAATCTGCAATGCTGGCCTGTTCCAAGTGGGTTGAACGTTTACCCTACCTGTGGCATCCTACTTTCAGCACTGATGATGCTGTGCAGAGAAAAAACATCTCGAGGCCTCATTTATATTACTTCAGTGTTGCTGAAGTTGGAGTTCCCACCAGCAAGAGGGCTGTAATATAAATGCAGCATTACACTTGTCCAGACTAACTGCTCTTGCCCAGTATTTAGCCTGGATGTTAAACTCTACTAGTCCTCCTGAACATTTATTGGCGTTACTACATGTTGCTTTCGCGTGTAAGCTAGCATCTAATGCAAACTTGTTCCTATTTATAATGCTCTCTAGATCATTACTGGTGTTGGGGTGTACAGGACTGTGTGATACTGCAATATAGATGATAACTTGGCTGCTGCTACTCTCTTTGTTGCCCCATTTGACAGTATTGGGAAAAGACAAAGAACCAGCAGGGGTCATCACCAGCACCCCATCTGCCAATCCTGTCCCTCCTGCAGACTTAACCCACTATTGCTTAAGATGGGTTGACTGTGGGCAATGATCAGGGTATGGGTCTTCCCTGAAAGGTACTACAGGAAACTCTTTATTAACCGGCACCGACGGGACCGGCGTGGTGCCGGTTTATCGAAAGTACTGGATAACGGAGAGTTATATCTACCGAGGCTATTTTTAACAAAGAAAAATAAATAAATCAAGAAATGTGCAGTATACTTCCGACAGCGCCAGGAGGCCGAGTAGTGGCACTTTTGAAAACTACCCCTACTGACTAAATCGGCGTTCTCGGGATCGGCAACATTGCCGGTTATTTGAGAGGAGTTTTCGGAATACTCGGCGTTCGCGGAGACTCAACTGCGACTCGGCAACATTGCCGGTTATTTGAGAGGAGTTTTCGGAGGATGATTTTTGCCGGTTAAGCGAGAATTCCGGATATTTGGGTGCCGGATAAACAAAAGTTTCCTGTACTGTGTAAACTGTTGTTGCAAATCCAGGTGTTAAATTGTTCAAGGAATTTCCAAGTTAGATCCTACATCCAAGATAGTATTTGATGGCCTAGGATGCAAAAGGATCAGAAAAGACAAACAGTAGCCACATGGAAAGGGTTGGGTTTTAGCCAGAGGTTGCATATACTTGGGAAGTGCTGTTTATTAGACAAAGGCATAACACCAGTGATAATGGACACACTATTGGCCTCCAGAAAAATATCTACCAATCAGGCTTATAACCTAAAGTGGGAAAAGTTTTTATGCAGTGGAGTGTTGGTTCTCTCTGCTATTGTATACAATTTATTCTCAAGTATATGCAACCTATGGCTAAAACCCAGCTCTGTAGCTTTCCATGTGGCTACTGTGTCTTTTCTGATCCTTTTGCATCAGGTTTGTGAGAATATCCTCTAATCTCTAGGTTTATGAAGGTGGACTGGAAACTGAATCCACCTCAGATAGACCACCTCTTGTGCCAAAATGATCTTAACTTGACCTGATAAATTGATGTACGTTTCTTTTGAGTCTTGTAGAACTTGTGATTTGAAATGTTTGTTGTGGAATAATATGCTTTTGGGTGGTTCTGGTTTCCACCCTTGGGGTTATTGGAATCTAGGCACTGGTCATGGATCAGCCTTGCTTGATATGGCATGCTGACTTGTTGTATTTTGAACACACCTGCCAAGTTTTGTGTTCCACTTCCATTTCCACCTGGATGTTATCTTCTGCTTTTATCAACCTCTTTAAATGTATGCAGATGCCCATAAGGCTCATGCATACTAAATTCACAGTGTCAAATACCTTTTCGTCAATCCCTTTATGCAATTCCAAGGTTCCATGATGAACCTATCTCCAAGGCACAGGTTGTCGAATGGCATGTGAATGTATTCTTCACTCATTCTTCTTGCTTCATTGCAGGAAATCCTCCTTCTTCTCTACAGCTACTCTTAATGGTTATGCAATAAGCAGGTGTCGATTGATATCTTATGCAAAGCAATTAGCGTAATCCAGACGCTACTGTTTGGATTTAGCAGCTGTAGATGATGCCTTATTTGGCAGCTGTAGTCTCTCTTCCCTGCAAGAGCCTCCCTCCTTATCCCAAAGTGCTAATTGATCGGGTCTTGTAGGGACTTCATTTAATAACATCCCTTTGTACTTGAGTTAAAATGAATTGACACAATGGGCAGAGCATGCCTTTTTATACTGTGCAGAAGTAGGTTGATCACACGAATATGCATCAGACCAAACATTTCTTGGGGTGCATTCACAGTCGCACTGTAGCACAGGTGTGAAAAAGTTTGGCTTTGCACTGACCCTGCAATTACAGTGTAAATAGTGCCTCAATCCAGCATTGATGTCCGACCTGTCACCGGAAGGAAGCTGCGTGAGACTCTCTGGAGGTTGAAGTCCCAGCCTGTTTCATGTTGGAGTCAATTTGGACCTTGCCAGAAAGTTTATACTCCAAGTTTAGCGTCAGTGTGAAGATTCCACTTCACAACAACACTAAACTTGTGTTGCAGAAAAACAGTTCTCACAAACGGAAGAGAAAAGGCACCCTTGCAAAATTGCTTGGATGTTTACCTAAACCTTAATGTGCATTTTGGTAGTCATAAAGCATATGAACAGTTATGCTTCCAGAGCAATGGACATGAAATTACAGGACGTCTGCAAACTTTTTTTTACTCTTTTAGGCTGACAGCAGCTGAGGGAATTAATCCTAAAATCTTTCAGCCAAAGGAGGAAAGTAGTGAAGAAGAGGAAGAGGAAGAATTAACTCCAGAAGAACAAGGCAAGCCAATTATATTTACAGTATTTGAAGCATATGTTTAACTTCTGAAAATTGTTCATTTTTGAATGCCTGTTCGTTATTGTACTTTTAAGACTACTTCCAGTTTTATAGTTACATAATTGAACCCCATTTATGGTACTGAAACTTCACATTTTTCATACTTGCAATAAAGTAAAACAAAAGATGTAGGGATTGAAAATCTGCAGACTCGACACTCCAGCATTGGTGCCTGTGACCTCCAGCACTGACCCCATGCACAGCAGCAGGCACCCATGCCACCAGGGGCACATCTCGAGCACCTGCCAGAAAGGAGAAGCCAGCTAACGCAATGTGCTCTGGAGACAGAGGGGCGTTTTGGGCAGCTCCCTCCCCGAGTAAGGTGGGGCCAAAATTCCCACTAAATTTTTAGTATCTTTGAGGGTTTGGGCCACAAGCCAGGCTATCGTCAGATGGGTCCCAGTTGTGCTAGCTGGCTGACTGGCACACCTACTTTTGATGGATGTACTGGCCTGGGGAATGAGGAAACTCCTGGCCGAGGAGCTCCCTCCCCGGATCCCCTACCCCTACCACCCCGATATGGGAGACAATGCTTGAGGCTGTGCACCATACAAATGAGAGGGTAGGCGGCCAATCTGCTGCAAAACTGTTGCCTCTGTGTACACAAAAGGGGCTGACTCTTTTCTCCTTCCGATTCCCTTCTCCCTATGGATAAACACATCTGCCTCTTTCCTGCACCTCCTTCTGAGGCGCTAGATGAAATTGGAATGACTGAGGAATTGGGGTGTGGACAAATAAGTTTTCCCCATAGTAGATAGTTAATGAAATGTGTCTTAATTTTGGAGTGGAAAAGGCATCTATCTCTGGTGATGATTGACTGTCCCAATTTTGACTTACACCTGCATTTAAACAAACTGGTGGGTATCTCGGGGAGGGGGGGGGAAGCACAAATATTTTGTAGCACAGTTGTACATTAATTGTGTTTAATTATGGTGGAACATATTTCCCAGTATCCTCTTAGAATTGTTTCTTTAAAGGTTCATTGAAAGTGAAGGTTGTTTTCCTTGTTCTTGGTTTGTAAATGTTTTGAAATTGCACCAGTAAGTGTTAAGAAATTGAGTGTTAATGGAGTATATTTAGTTTAAATTTTATGCTCGTTTTTTGTAAACTGGCCTCAATTCTGACAAAATTGGATGAATTTGTTTTAAATGGAAGGCTATCTCTAAAGTGCATTCGTATGTTGAACTTATTTTATTATTCATGATGCTACTATATTGCACTAGCACTGTAGTATTGATCTCCGACCTTTAGTCTCTGGTCTGAACACTCTTAAATCACCGCATCTGAGTGAGTAGAACTGGAAGAATGGTGGGTCATCAAAGATAGCAAAAAAAGAAAGTTTAAAATTTCCAGTGTGGCAGATATTGGATGTGGCCTGATGATGTCCATGTATTATACAAAACTATAGGTCTTGCCAGGAAGTACCCTATCGGACTCCACTATTGCACCCTAAACCATGTACAGTGATCCCCAGTAGGACAGCGGATATAGTGGGTTATAAGATTTCAATAATGCAACATTGATTTATTGATCAGGAAAAGTCAGTACATTATACATATCAGACACCTGTTCATTGGGATTAAAATTAAGAGATGATTCTCTTATAGTGCAGTAGATCGAAATAGCCAAGGCTTCTTTTGATGGAACAAACCAATGGCTTGCAATTTATGGATGGTAAATGAAACCTTGTTTGTGGTGATTGTTTTGTCTAACCTAAATTATCTTGGCTCTTGTATCTTAGATCACTCTCACGGATGAGTCTTAATTCCCCAAATCTTTCAGTCTCTATCTTTTCTGTGAGGTCTAGTAAGTTCAAAAGGAGAAGAGCACAACAGATCTCATTTAAAATATGAAACCTGTATTATGCAAATAAATAAGCAAATAATCTAACAGTGTACATCTAAATAGTAATATATTTAAAGTAGAGTGTCTTTTATCTAACTCATTGACAAGATTAAAATATTGTTACTCTTAAGATTTAAACTAATCCTTTATACCTGACTTTTAAATGCACATATTTCTCCTCTCTTTAACCACTTTCAAACTGTTGGTTCTCTCAAACTCCTGTGGTTCCTTTTCTGAGATTTTTAGACTTATTTTTCCTCATAAGATTTTCCATTACCATCTATTGACAAGAATTGTTCCTTTTTTGTCACAGAAAGCAGTTACCAGGAGTTAATGGTTTTTGAGTAACTAGCCAACTAAATTGAACAAGGAAGAGTCAGTCAAATATAAACTGAACCAATCATGAAGTCTGTAAATAATTGAAAATCATGTGTTAGATTCCTTTCAAGCCTGTTACCATGCAGGCTCTTAATGTTGTAACATTGTATCTGGATAGAATTAAAAAGGAAAAGAAATCTTGCATTTGTACAACTTTTTTCACGACCTCAGGATGTCCTAAAGTGCTTTACAGCCAATTAAGTACTTTTGGTGTGTCGTCACTGTTGTACATGGAACATAGAACATAGAACAGTACAGCACAGTACAGGCCCTTCGGCCCTCGATGTTGTGCCGAGCATTGTCCGAAACCAAGATCAAGCTATCCCACTCCCTATCATTCTGGTGTGCTCCATGTGCTTATCCAATAACCGCTTGAAAGTTCCTAAAGTGTCCGACTCCACTATCACAGCAGGCAGTCCATTCCACACCCCAACCACTCTCTGAGTAAAGAATCTACCTCGGACATCCCTTCTATATCTCCCCCCATGCACCTTATAGTTATGCCCCCTTGTAACAGCTACCTCCACCCGAGGAAATAGTCTCTGAACATCCAATGTAGTTGTAATGTAGGGAAATGCAACAACCAATTTGTCCCACAAAAAGCAATGAAATAAATAATCAGATAATCTTTTGGTGGTGTTGGTTGAGGGAGCAATATTGACCATGGCACCGGGAAGAACTCCCCTGCTCTTTGAACAGTGCCATGGGATCTTTTATGTCCACTTGAGAGGGCAATTGGGGCCTCTGTTTAATGTCTCATCTAAAAGACATGCAGTACTCCCTCAGTACTGCATTGAAGTGTCAAGTCTCTGGATTGAGACTTAAACCCACGTTCTTTTGACTCGGGGAAGTGTGCTATCACTGAGCCAGGGCTGAGGATGGTACAAGACTTTGGCATTAGCTCGCAGTTGAACTCTCTAAGCACAATGAGTTTTAAAGAAATAGCCACTTAACCAAATACTATACAAAAATATATCTGGACCACGCTCCCACCATAATTCCAGTTGAAGTCAGGCGGATGGAGCCGCAAAATAGGCCGAGACTCAGGTCTGGGTCCCTGCCTTCCCCAGTAGTTTTTGGGCAGGGGCTGTGACTCTCAGAGAATGTGGGGTCTAAGCCTGCGTTGTGGCCTGAACCCCCAAAGGTGTGTAATTATTTTTTTTAAATGTTAGGTTACAAGGAACCAATGAGGCACGAGCAGCTATTTTCAGGGCAGGGCGGGAGCAGCCTTCTCTGGCAGGCAGATATCCAAGATGCATCCCCAGTGGTGTGGACACCTGTTGCCATTATTTAGATCAGGTAACCGCCCCCCGATCCTGCACACATTGGTACGGTCAGTGCCAGAGGTCACTGGTGAGTAGATCCCAGGAACTGCATCAGGATCAAAGGCCGGCAGGTTTTTGAGAACTTTTTGTCATGGCGACAGAGACTCAATTATATGCTTAATCATCTCTCAAAAACTCAAGCTAATATTTTTATATCTTCAAAGCATGGATCAATATCGTGTAACTCATTCCGAACCCACCTTGAGTGAAAGAGCACTCTTGGAGAAGGGCAGAAGAGAGCATATAGATCAATCAAAACTGATCAGTCTCATTTGTGGGGATTTGATTCCAGTGCTGGATTTAGCAGTCAAGGTTCACTCCATCCACTAATGGTACTGTTACTTTTGCTAAATATTGTACTAGTAAAAGTTTAAGTACATGGATGGGAAGTCCAATCACAGCAGAAATTTTGAATTCCTGACTCACGTTTACTCAAGGAAGGCCGTTGTGGCACTGGAATATGTATCTAGGGTTTTTATTTTTGGATTAAGCGCAGCAGCAGATGAAGCTTTAATTTGGGATTTATGTTTGGAAGTTTATAATTTTGTCAGGAAAATATAATAGCTCACCTGTGCCTCAGTCATAGTACTTTTAATGTGTTAAGAATATGATAGAACTCTCTTGCATGTTAATAGGTAATTTGTTACATTTTTTAGGATTAAAGAAAAAATTATCTTGAAGTCTTTATTGATCTAAATTTGATTACAATTGACAAGACTGTTACTTTTCAGATGCTGTCAGAACTGCAGACAAATTAGCTTAACAATTATCATTTAGTCTACATGTAATGTGGCTGTTCTTCTCAATAGCGCATTTTAAGTAACATTTTCATAATATTTTTGATAAACTGGTTTCTTATACATGTGCAAAGAAATTTGAGATAACTAAGTTGGCAGGGGGATGGGCACCACGATGTAGCATTAGAAAGGAGAAACAAAGGGCACAAAGGATTGGGAGAGATGGATAGCACTAAAGTAAGAAATAGTAAGGTATTAGGTGGGGTCAGACTAAGAGGGAACACAGGATGGTCTAAGATAGATTTACTGTATGTATGTGAACGCACAAAGCATAATAAACAAGGTTGGTGAGCTGCAGGCGCAAATAACAAAGACCTGGCTCAAAAAAGGGCAGGATTGGGTATTAAATATTCTTGGATATAAGGTGTTCAGGAAAGAAAGGAGGTGGTGTGGTGGTATTGGTTAAGGAGAATGTTACAGTGCTGGAGAGAGAGGATGTCCTGGAGGGGTCAAGGACAGAATCTATATGGCTAGAATTAAGAAATAATAGAGGTGCCATTACACTACTAGGTGTATTCTATAGGCCACCAACTAGTGAGAAAAATATGGAAGAGCAAATTTGCAGAGAAATTACAGAGAGATGCAAGAACTATAGAGTAGTGATAATGGGTGACTTCAACTATCCTAATATAGACTGGGATAGTAATAGTGTAAAGGGCAGAGAGGGGGAAGAATTTCTGAAGTGTGTGTTCAGGAGAACTTTCTTGATTAGTATGTTTCTGGCCTAACGAGGAAGGAGGCATTGCTAGATCTGGTTCTAGGGAATGAGGTAGGTCAAGTGGAGCAAGTGTCAGTAGTTGAACATTTAGGGAACAGTGCTCATAGTATAATAAGGTTTAGATTAGCTATGGAAAAGGACAGAGCAATCCAGAATAAAAATACTTAATTGGAGGAAAGCCAGTTTCAGTAGGATTAGAACGGATCTGGCCCGGGTAAATTGGAATCAAAGATTGGCAGGCAAAACTGTAGTGGAACAATGGGCTGTCTTTAAAGAGGAAATAGTTCGGGTACAGTCGAGGTATATTCCCATGAGGGGGAAAGGTAGGGCAACTAAAGTCAGAGATCCTTGAATGACGAACGAGATCGAGAGTAAGATGAAGCAGAAAAAGGGGGTGTATGGCAGATGTCAGGACGAGAATACATCTGAGAATCAGGCTAAATATAGAAAGTTCAGAGGAGAAGTATAAAAGAAACTAAGAGGGGCAAAGAGAGGGTATAAGAATAGAATGGCAGCTAACATAAAAGGTAATCCAAAAGTCTTCTATAGACATATAAATAGTAAACGGGTAGTAAGAGGAGGGGTGGGGCCGATTAAGGACCAAAAAGGAGACCTACGCATGGCTGAGGTACTAAATGAGTACTTTGTCTATGGCAGCATCTCCTTCCTTGGTGAAGACAGATGCATAGTGAAGGAGGAGATAGAGGAGATACTGGATGGGATAAAAATTGATAAAGACGAGGTACTAGAAAGGCTGGCTGTACTTAAAGTAGATAAGTTACCAGGACCGGATGGGATGCATCCTAGGACGCTGAGGGAAGTGAAGGAAGAAATTGCGGAGGTACTGGCCATAATCTTCCAATCCTCCTTAGAAACGGGGGTGGTGCTGGAGGACTGGAGAATTGCAAATGTTACACCCTTGTTCAAAAAAGGGTGTAAAGATAAACCAGCAACTATAGGCCAGTCAGTTTAACCTCAGTAATGGGGAAGCTTTTAGAAACAATAATCAGGGACTAAATTAACAGTCACTTGGACAAGTGTGGATTAATTAAGGAAAGCCAGCACGGGTTTGTTTAAGGCAAATCGTGTTTAACCAACTTGATCGAGTTTTTTGATGAGGTAACAGAGGGTTGATGAGGGCAATGCGGTTAACGTGGTGTACATGGATTTCTAAAAGGTGTTCGACAAAGTGCCACATAATAGGCTTGCCAGCAAAGTTGAAGCCCATGGAATAAAAGGGACAGTGGCAGCATGCATACGAAATTGGCTAAGTGACAGGAAACGGAGAGCAGTGGTGAACGGTTGTTTTTCGGACTGGAGGAAGGTATACAGTGGTGTTCCCCAGGGATCGGTTCTAGGACCACTGCTTTTCTTGATATATATTAATGACTTGGATGTGGGTGTACAACGCAGAAAAATGCGAAGTGATACATTTTGGTAGAAAGAATGAGGAGAAGAAATACAAACTAAAGAGTACAATCCTAAAGGGGGTGCATGAACAGAGAGACCTCTGGGTATATGTGCACAAATCGTTGAAGGTAGCAGGGAAGGTTGAGAAAGAAGTTAAAAAAGCTTACGGGATCCTGGGCTTCATGAGTAGAGGTTTTCAAAAGGGAATTGGATAAGTACCTGAAAGAAAATTTTTTGCAGGGCTACGAGGAAAGAGCAGGAGTGGGACTAGCTGAGGTGCTCTTGCAAAGAGCCAGCACGGGCTCGAATGGCCGCATTCTGTGATTCTATTCTCAAGTTAATCATTTGTTTGCATCTACAGTATTAGTTTTAGACTGCAGTGCTCTGTGCATAAAAACAGAAGGAAAATTATGTAGTTATATATGATCCATATTTAAAGTACAGTCCTAACATCAATTCTGTACTTTAAAATGGCATCAGCTAATTATGATGTTGTAATCACAGTTTGCTGGATGTTGGTGTTTTTTTTTAAAAGGGTGAAAGAATTAGAGGTGTTTTGGAAGGAAATTACATTCACTAAAACACTGGCTTCCCCATAGCATTTTAAGAATGTTTCCTTTCATTCAGCAGCTGATGATTATGAAGAATAGACTTTTACAGCATCATTTCTTCGTATCTGTCAACAGAAATGCATTTAATGAGCAAATGTGTTCTTGAGAGATTACCATTGTGTCTCTAGGCCTGTGGTTGCATCGAGAATGATGGAGTTTGGCATAGTTTCATTTCTCTGCTGTTTTGAAAGCCACAGTTTCCCTTGTAAATCCGAGCTGCTAGCCTCAAAACACAATTCTTTTGAAAATTGACCAATGTAAGTGAATTTGGTTGAATTTCTAATTTTTTAACTTGTTTATCATCACTCTTTTTCTATTTTCCACATTATTTCCTCCTAAGGGAGTGGGTAAACTGCCTGTGAACATGTGCAACTCACTGACTCACCATCTCGCCTTCCTTTTCCTAATGGTTTCTTATGTACACTTCTCTAAAAATTTATGGCGAGATTAAACATGAACTGATGAAATAGAAAGTAATTTTAAAATTCATTTGGTCAGCATACAGAATTTTTCACATTTACGATTAACACGTACATTTATTTTCTGAAATCTACATTTGGTGCTGGATTGTTAGATGACAGGGAATATCAAGGGAAGGCATATTACTCCATTAACAGGATAACTGTAACATAGTGGAATGATGTGTAGTTGCCAGGGAAATGCTGCTATAAACTGTAACGGTCACTGAAGTTTTATGGTAACTATTACTGTTGGAAATAAGATTTAGCATTAAGTATTGTATGGGAGAGATTGGAGAATTATTTTAATGTTATAATGCCAATAAGCTGTAACTGCATAAAATTGGACCATCCCTCCCACCACCGCCCCGCCCCCGTAGTGTAACCAGTACTTGTTCAGAAAAGTGTCAGCTTTAAGTTATTAGTATGTATTTATTCTATAGATTTAGAGATTATTGCTGCTTTACCTGATGCCGTTTTGATTTTTCTCAGTTCAAAGCCAACCTTTCACGCTTGTATTGAACTCGGCCCCCTCCTGTTTCTCATCTGCATGCTGCTGCTTGGCAACATCATCCGAAAACACGATGACAGTTTCCACATGTACACTGACGACACCCAGCTCTACCTCACCACCACCACCTCTCGACACCTCCACTGCCTCTGATTTGTCACGCTGCTTGTCCAACATCCAACATTGAATGAGCAGAAATTTCATCTAATTAAATATTGGGAAGACTGAAGCCATTATCTTCGGTCCCCGCCACAAACTCCGTTCCCAAGCCACCGACTCCATCCCTCATCCTGGCCACTTTGAGGCTGAATCAGACTGTTAACGACAGTGGCATCCTATTTGACCCTGAGCTGAGCTTCTGATCCCATCTTGTCTCCATCACCAAGACCGCCTACTTCCACCTCCGTA